>CM041777.1:316226505-317533211 GCA_023374045.1 Limonium bicolor | reverse complement strand
TCAGATAATTCATGAGATTAAAGGAGAAGAGCAAAAATCAACATTAATCTGAAACAATCCAAGAAATATCATATACAAACTGCAGAAAGATAAAACTAAATCATATCCTAAATACTACAACCTTCCCCCAGAGTCAATTCTTTTAGCCTAGCATGTTCGTAAAATAGACCGAAGAAGATAATAGAGAATTTATCTAGTGAGAATGGATGACTCCTGAATCTACTCTATTATCCAGTTCTACGATCTGCTAGGAGAAAGGTTGATGACAATGAATGTTCCTCTCGCTAGTTAGGGTTACAGGTGTGAGCGGAGAGAGGTGTTGCGTGACTCTATGAATAAGTGAATTCCATTTTCCCTTTTTTTTACCGTCTTGCATCGTTTAAATAGAAATATTCACGTAAAATACACATTTCCGGCTAACCTATCTGGGTGGGTGAGCTGGAATAGACACAGAGCTGTCAGGCAAGATTTTTTAACTTGTGAGACGTCCGAACCACCTGTCCGGGTCACAGGGTTGGACGCGTGGGCTGGATAGAAATATAATAAGAATCCTCGGTGCTGCACTTGTGGTCGTAAATACAGACGACGTGAGCATGTGTCCAGGTCACAGGGTCGGACAAGAGAGCCGGACACGTGAGAGATTCTAAAGGCTGTATTCTGGGTGTATCCTAACTTCCGTCCGGGTCAAAGGGTCGGACAAGGTACATGCGTCCGGACCAAAGGGTCAGACGTAAGTCTGGACAAGAGAGAAAACATATCTGGGAGCGTCCGGGGCCACAAACAGCCAGTCCAGTACCGCGGACTGCCTGTCCGGGTGAAAAGGTCAGATGACAAGTCCGGACTGTGATAAAATTGAACTTTGAGGTGTCCGGACCATAGGGTTGGACGTAAGTCCACACATGTATATATTTGTGCTCCTTTGCTCCGAAACTTCGACAAGGTCAAGATTCTTCGTTTAAGCTCCGATTTGTCCCCGTTTGCAGCGTTGGAAAGCTCGTGAGGTGATATATGCATTTATTTGTTGGAGATCAAGTGTGAGTCCCACATTGAAAAATTATATAGCTAGTAAGTAGTTCATATAGCCTATAGGCTACTCCACCTAATGCCAATTGGTTTTAGGATGGAACCTCATGGGTTATTGGGCCTTACTAGTCTATACGAATATTTTATATAATTACATCTGTTGGGCCTATTCCTCTCCCCACAATACTTTTAACATGGTATCAGAGCCCATGTTCACCTTGGGTAATGTACCACTGTCTAATGGATACCAGAGTAGAAACGGACTGTGTCACGATAAACCAAGAGATGGGATGGGCCAGTATTGTAAAAATTGGACTATGTCACGGTGAAGAGACCGGGCCAATACCAAGTGGGGTCCAAACATGGTGCAATGTGGGAGGCATCGAAGGTGAAAGACTTACACTTGAGGGGGGATGTTGGAGATCAAGTGTGAGTCCCACATTGAAAAATTATATAGCTAGTAAGTAGTTCATATAGCTTATGGGCTACTCCACCTAATTCTAATTAGTTTTAGGATGGAACCTCATGGGTTATTGGGCCTTATTTTATATAATTACCTCTGTTGGGCCTATTCCTCTCCCAACAGTATTTCTAACATTATACCATCATTTCATGCTTTAAACATATAATTAGAATTAGTTCTTGCCAAAAGTAAGAATCATGAAAATCATACGATAAGTGTGAGAAAGCGCATAAAAATGTTACATAAAATAAGAATTTAGCACCAATAAACCATATCAATTTCACACTTATCATAGATTTAGGTTCATTCTTAGGTAATTTTAAATCATTTTCCATCCCTTCAATTCGGCCATAGCCTCTTACCCTACTTGAACAACTTAAAACACTCAAATAAGCCTTAAGGTTGGAACTTACCGTTAATGCTCCAAAGTTTGATTTTCTCATTGTAACTGTAGGCCCCTAACGTTATTAATGAGGAGAGATCATATTCTTGTACAATATAAATGTTAAATGAGTGTTTTAAGTACTAAGGCTTTAGATCAAAAGCTTACCCTTCTTAATGTTGATTTTCCACCTTTTGTTCTTCCTTATATATTCGGCCAACAGAAGGGTTTTCTTTGGCTCCATTTTTGGCCATGCCAAGGGGAAGAAATATAAGAGAAAAGTTAGGGTCATTAGACTACTTAACATAATCCAAAGAAATATATAAGGCTTAGAGCACCAAAATGTGCATTAAGAAAATGGATTTACCTTATAACTCAAGGAGTTCAAATTTCTTGCCTAAATTTCGTCCAAGGCTACAAAAAGAGGTTTAGGATCATGTTTTGATATATCTAAAGTTTAAAAGTTAGATTAGGCATAAAGAACCTTAGCTCTTGAGACTTACCTTTGGTTGAAGTCTACTCTTGTTCAGAGCTTGTTTTGCCTTGCCATTTTTGGCCAGCTCTAGAGGGTTGATGGAGCTTTATTTCATGTGAAATGGATTTTAAGAATGAGCTAGGTAACGAAGATTTTCAGACCTCCAAGTCAAAGGAAAAGACTTGGAGTTTTAGAGAACATTTCTTACCTTAACTTGGTTTAACTTTAGCTTGTTTCACCCCTTGTTTATTTTCAAATTTTTGCCTTAAAAATGTGTAACTTTAGGCCCTAGATGAATATGAATATGAGTGGTTGTTGTTTGATGAATAAATGAGGAAGATTTAAAAGGAAAAGCAAGTGTTTAGGTGTTAGCTTGCTTAAAACACTTATGTTCTTTCATGGAGTCAACAATAGAGAAGCTAGAGGAAGAAGATGAACTTTACAGCCAAGGGATAAGAGTGCAACCTGGAAGCCTTGGGGAGAAAGAAAGGACGAGTGTGTGAGTGTAAGAGAGTTGGTGAGTTATGTTCCCAAGGTAAGAAGCCTTTTTATGACTTATGAAGCTTCCTTCCTAAATAGCAAAATGCTTTTTGAAGACTTATTTCCTCTCTTACAGCCAGCCCCTTATAGATATTTAGGGTTTTTTTGTCACTTTATGGCTAATAATATTATAAGGTGCCTTATAATATTATGAACTTATATGTTGTACATTATGACTTATTTCATGTGCTAGATTGTAACCAGTTTGATTACCTTGTCCTAAGGTTTATTTATTTGAGTTTTTGAGTGACTGGTATACTTTACTATTCATTATGACTAGTTAAAGTATGTTCTTTGATTCACTCACATTATTGTGTTCTCAATTCATGTAATGACATATTACATGTAGCATGAATTTTATTTGTTGGTTTCTCCTTATAATCACTCCCACGTTAGTCCAATATTCTATGTAAAGTTTAATAACCTTTTTGGACTATATAGATTTATTTATGTAAATGTATTTAGAGGTTATATAATTCCTTAAGAATTTTAGGGCTCATTAGCCCCTATATTCCAGTAATTAATCCTTAATTAAAATGTATAAACCTTAGGGGTAACTCAGCCATAGTTTACGGGTCAACCTTGTTCTATTATGAAATCCCTTGCTGCTTCTCATTTTGAAGGACCATGACAAAGATTTAGTCCAAGGTAGACTTTGGGTTCATCAGAAGGATATTGCCTCTCGTGGTTATGAAAGAGGAATTGAGGCCTGCCAAGAATTTCATTGCTGTTTCTTCCTCTAAGAGTTCCCGAATGGAATCATTCATAGTGATTTTCCTTGTTGAAGATTGCTGATCCCAAAGGTACTTCAGACACGTAAAGTAATTGGTGACCGTGTCTTCATTCTATCAAAGTTCTACAATTTCTTGGGAAATGGTATATATTTTCCCTCGATCGGGACGATCAAATCGAGCCTCGAAGCATTTCTAGGTTTCTTGAGTGAAGTCGTAGTAAACAACTAATTTTGTGTAACGCCCCTATTTAACGAAAAATGCATTAGAAGAATAAAATACTACCGGCATTTACAGATCATCGAGTTCCAAACACCCGACACCAAACCTCAACAAGTACATCTTATAAATTACATACGTTACGGTCTGAACTCGAGAAAACATAAACATAAACATAATGAGAGCAAAATATAATAACTCTCCACTATTCCTAATTCCCATCCCAATCACACCTACGCTTCGTGGCCACCTGCATAAACATTTCGTACCTGCAAGATGAAACCAAGCAGCCCACCCCGGGAGGGGTAGGTCAGTTCCCTGAAATGGAACTGGTACAATTCTCCAAACCATAATTTAAAACATAACTCTTAAAATAAATAATATCTTGAAACCAAACTCTTAAAAACATAACAGAGGAACAAGGCACTTCAAAACAACCAAGTTATAGAGAAAAGGAAACAAGGCAAAGATAGAGATACATAACATTAAAGTAAAGTTAGTCAATTAAATCGCCACACCACGAGTTAGTGAACATCCATTGCTTATGTTAGATTTAATTCTAGTCAAGAGTAGAAAGACTTAAGTAGTCACAAGGTCTAGGAATGATAAGAGAGATCCAAGAACCAACAACTCAAGAGTGGAATAAAACCAATTGGGAGAGATGGCCCCCACCACCAAATACATCCTTTTAGGACGAGGGATATACAACCCTCCGCTGTCACACACATCCTTTTTGGATGAAGGATATACAGCCCTCCGCTGTTACCGACCCGTTCTCAGTCATCGGTGAAGACGCGCGCACATCACAACAAAAAGACTTAGCTCATAGATGAAACGATAACCATAATCAAAGGAAGAATTTTCCAAGATTGACATTTTCCCATATTCCTAGCTACCCCACTAGATCATTAACTGCACAAGTGCAATACCAAAACACTCAGTCCTATAGAGTGCAGAGGCATAAACCCTTTGTAGTTAATATCTAGTGAAACAATTAGATATGAAGAAACAGTAACCATGTGAGTTATATAATTATGGCTCAATTAGTCACAACAGGCTGAGTTAGTCACACAAGCAGTTTTTCTTTTGAAAATAACTTAAGCTCAATTAGCATTTTTAAAAAACATCTCCTTAAGTCTATTAGCAGAAGTATCTGAGTACGAGAAATCGTACCTGGTATGTGTAGAAGTAGTAACTAGCTTGAGTGTGTGCCCCACCATTAGTAACCTATAATTAAGGTGTTTCATGTACTGATTAGCCAAGGAGCTTACGATGCTAAACATCTCTTATTCTTAATGGTTCATGGTTTTGGTTACAATTATTCTCTCATAAGGATTTGGGCTAGGTTCTGTTAATAAATCTTTCATTAGGCCTTTTTCATTTAATCTGTAATAATTCAGGGTATTATCCTGAGAGTGGCCCAAGCTCTTGTTGAATTGTTTAAGTGGGCTTTTGGAGTTCATGGACTTAGGCCCAGTAGGTTAGCCCAAGCCCGCGTTACGTACAGTTTATTCCATCTCCCTACCCTAGATGAAGATTTATTCATCTAGTATTTGATTAGAACTGAAATACCCCAAAGCTAAGTATGATAATAAACATCAATTTATGATGTAATAAGGCTAACACATGCCTTAGAAACATTGGTAGACAATTTAAACCAAGGAAAACACAAGAAAATGCCTTAAGGGCAATTAGGCAAAAATGTGCTCTAAGCTTGGGGTGACTTTGATTAGCACCCAAATACCATTATAAGACTTTATTAACATGCTAATGGGCATTTTAAATCAATTACCAAAGAAAACCAAGCTCAAAAACAAGCTTAAACGCAAAATGTGCTTTAAGACTCCTTAAAGCACCTTTTTGAGAAATTGTCTTAGAAATGAGTTTTGAGTGGCTAAATGCCCATGATTACACCTTAATCAACATGTGTACTAATTAGTATCACATTAGGAAGCCTAAAACAATCGGAAACCAAAAATTTCACAAATATGTGCACTAGTTTATGAATAGTGCCCAAATAGTACCTAGTTTAGCATTAAGTCAACATAAGTCAATTAGTTGGTCAACAAAGACCATGTCTAGCCTTATCTAATGAGGGGGCTGGTTTTATAAGGGATGAGTCATTATAGACTTCATCAAATAAGAAAAGAAAGGGAAGAAAAGTAAAGAAAGTACTATTTGCTTTAACATAAATATCTACCTTTACATACCTCTCTCCTCATCTCTTCATTCTTCCTTCTTCCCCAACGTTTTTCTTCATTCTATCTGCTCCAAACCGTAAAAGATTCAGCCTCCATTGTTCTTCAACTTCCATGGCTTGTCCAAGTCAACACAAAGCTCCAAATCCAAAACAAAACACATATTTCTCTTAGTTAAGTCAAGGGCTTCAAAGTGCTCTTTTCAAATCATTCAAAGCTCCATTTCGGTGCCAAGAGAAATGTAACACCCCTACTATGCACTTAACAATAAACGAAATCGCAGCGGAAATAACAACTAAACGATAACTAAACGAATCGGTGCTACAACGCCGTTAACCACCCACGTGGTTAACAAGGCAGAATAAATACAAGCGTACCGGTCTGATGATCAGACTCCCGAGCATTAGGTACTAACATCCATATATACATAACCAACATACCGAGTTTTTAATACAACCGTCACTTTAACATGTAACTGTAAACTTCCACTGTGTACAACTGCCACTATAATAACGATGGTGTTCAAAATATAACGCCACGGGAGCACAGGCGCATCCCGGGCTCAACATCCAAAATAACCAAAGGTATTTCTGCAGCCTAGAACCTACAGCCATTCCGCTTCCTCGATCCTCATCCTCCAATATCAATATGGAGCCCCCGAGGGGGTCAGCAACCCTTGGCTGGTATGGTTAACGCGCAGCCCATCGGCTACCGGGATACACGCAACTAATTGTCAAGATGACATGGCATTCATTTTAAACATACAACATATATAACATAGCAAGAGTATTGCATAACAACATCACACATAACATACAAGAACGAATCCTTTTAGGAAACGAACCAACACAATTAGTTCCCATGGAGAGCCTAGAGGATGTTGCCAAACTCATGCTAAGCTCGTTACATAACTCGTTACCGTCCTGTTAAATGGAACGAATAACTTAACACAAAGGTGCGTCGGATATAGTGATCCAAGTGCACCGAACAAAACATAGTATGCCCCTGTGGCCCGACGTGAGTCAGTAAAATAGCCTTGGATAAGCTAAAGGGAAAGTTGGAAACCAAAATGGAAAACAACCATAACATACAAAGAGAATTGAACCGGTTATGACATCGACTCCCATACTCACACGCGTGGCCGGAACTACCGGACTCCTCACTCCCCGGTTAGGACTTGTTAGAAGTTCAACGTCGAACTCAACAAACAATCACATACAAGTGGTTAAGTCTTGTTAGACACACACAAGGGAAATGAGTCACACTTAACAACATAGTAATATTAACATCTGTAAACTCATTACATGCCTTAATCTTACATGGTCGTAAACACACAGGAAAACAAACAACACACAAGCCGGTGTAAACCGGTAGGCAACAGACTGCAAGAAAACCATACCTTGGTCCTTGCTTCGACTGGTTTCCACCGTAGGTCACTCCTATACATGATTAATAATGTTGGTTAATTAACTTACTTAACTTCAAATTTTACTAAGTATTTTACATGGTTGTATGACATGTTTTAATACCCAAACTTATTCTTGATTACCTTCATTATACCCCTAGGGTTAATTGCATAAGTCATATTCTTTTGTGTTTTTTTTTTGTTTTTGGGTCAGTCCGACCCACCGGCCGACCCACCAGCTGGGTCGGCCCATTCCAGTAAATTCTCGGGTTTGAAAAATTCTACTTCGTCCGACCCACGTCCGACCCAAATCCTCTGGGTCGAACCATTCCAGAAATTTTACTGTCTTTTAAACTCTCCCGACCGACCCATGTCCGACCCTAGTCCCCTGGGTCGGACCGTTCCAGAACCACTTACTGGTGTCTTACAGAGGCCGTCCGACCCAAATGTGGGTCGGTCCCCTGGGTCGGTCGACACCAGAACTTGCCCAAAAATTGTCAAATCTTCTCCAAACTTTTCCTCAAACCTTCTAATGTGTTCTAACATCATATGTCACACTTATACTCTCATACAACATCCATAAAACTCATTTTCTATCTCCTTATACACTTACTCATTTCTTACCAAAATTCCTAACACTTATAATGTTTTCTCCTTAGGTTTCTAAATGGTGTTTCACACCTATGATAATCACTATCCCAAAATGCTTTCTCCCCGCCATAACATCATCTCCCAAGCATCTTTTCTTACCAACCTAAACTCCTAGTTGATTCTAAGTCCTTTTTGTTTCCTAGAACACCTAAGACATTATTTCTTCTCTAGTAAAACACCAAATCTTATTTAAACACTTAGAACTTCTTGTACATTACCTAAATTTCGACATGGGTTCTCCTAGAACATTGCTATACCAAAACACATTGTTTTCCAGCATTTAGCATTCAAGAACATCTAAATCCATCAATAGCATTCTCACACACAAAACTTCACCCAATTACACTACATCACAATATAGTGCATAATTTAAATTGCTTGGCACTTAGGCCCTTAAATAACATGGCTCTTAGGCCCTTAAAATGCATAAACCATAAACACTGAATTTCCCACATTATATTTGCCTTTGACCTGCAAATACACCCAACAATACATATGCCTTTTAATAAACCCTTGAGATTATTTTTCCAAGTCATTTACCATTAGCTCCTTAAGTAGTTTTAATAAGCAACATAAGCTCATTTCTCCTAAGACTTTAAACTACATTAGGTTAACACATTTACCTCTTTTCCTCACAACTTCTTTCTTGTTTCCTTGACTAAATCGGCATGGCTTTTAGTTGCTTGTCAACTTCTAATCAATATACAATTAATGAAATGAGTATACAAGCTTTATGCTTCATCTCATTGTAAACCCTAGATACATATATTGTCTTAGAACATTTAGATGATTGTTTTACCTTGGATATGAAAGAGAGTTTGGATATGTAGCAAGAGAGGACTCCACCAAGCCCTTGGAAGATTCAAATGAAGCTAGAACAAGCAAGGTAAGGGCACCATTAATGGTGTTTTTTTCGGACAACATAAAAACATGGAAGAAATGTTATTTTTCTTTGAGTTTCCTTACCTAGAAGCAAAGGAGAACAATTATATGTGAAAAGTTGAGCTCAAGCTCCTCCCATGGAGATTCCTCTTGGCACCGAAATGGATCTCTTTGAATTTTGAGAAGACAAGGTTGAAGAGCTTGATGAGACTAGAAGAATGGTGGTCTTTGTTTTTGATTTGGCAAAGTGAGCTAGGAGATATAAGGGATTGAAGATGGTGTTGTGTGTGGTACTATAGCAAAACCGATGGAGGAAGGAAGAAGAGAGGTTGGAGGCGTGGGAAATGATGAGGGAAAGAAGAGAATGAAGATAAGTTTGCAAGTTTTGGATACTTAAGTAGTAAATCAAATAGAACTTTCTACTTTGCTACTTTACTTAGATTATTTTTTGTATATGTGTGGTGAGTCATCAAGAAAACCGGCCCCCACATTATAACAAGGGGTATTTTAGTCTTTGTTGACCAATTGTCTCACTTATAATGACATATGTTATAAACTAGCTCATTTTAGTTACTATTCACAAAAACAAGGCACATAGTTGTGAAATTTTTGATTTCCCATTGATTTAGACTTCCTAATGTGATACTAAATAGTACACATGTTAATTAAAGAGTAATGATGGACATTTAGCCATTCAAAACCCATTTACAAGACAATTTTTCAAAAATGTGCTTTAAAACTCCTTAAAGCACATTTTGTGTTTTAACTTGTTTTCAAGCTTGGTTTTCTTTGGTAATTGGTTTAATATGTTCATTAGTGTATAAATAAAGTCTTGGTAAGCTTATTAGGTCTTAACCAAACTTACCCCAAGCTTAGAGCACATTTTTGCCCATATTGACCTTAAGGTATTTATTTGTGTTTTCTATGGTTTAAATTGTTTACTAATGTTTCTAAGACACTTTTTAGACTTATTATACCATATTTTAATGTTTAAACAACATACTAAGGTTTGGGGTATTTCAATCTACCCCCCTTAAAAGAACTTTGTCCTCAAAGTTCTCACTTCCCACATATCTTTAATATTAGAAATGGACACGGGGATTCTTATAAAACAATACTCCCATAACAAAATTATCAACATACTTACATAACATCGGACACAAGGTCCAAATAACATAACATCATTCAGGCACAACGGTCTGTAACATAACAATATAACAACATAACATAGACGATGTATTTAAATACACGTCGTACACATATAACCGAAACGGCTCTACCCCCCTTAAAATTGGGGTACGTCCCGTACCCTATACATACAAATACTAAGAAGTAAACAATGACGGGTACTTCGCCTTCATCTTATCTTCCAGCTCCCAAGTGGCCTCCTCAACGTCCTGGTTAGACTAGAGAACCTTCACCAGTCTCACAGACTTATGGCGAGTGTCTCGAGTCTTAGTGTCCAGAATCCGTACGGGAGTCTCCACTGATCGCATGGTCGGCTCTAAGGTTAGCCTTTCAGGCTGAAGTACATGAGACAGATGAGACATATATTTCTTCAACTGGGACACAAGAAATACATCATGTACCTTGCCCAGCTCGGCGGGTAAATCAAGTCTGTAAGCTACCGGGCCGATCCGCTCCGTCACAACATATGGCCCCACATATTTCGGGCTCAACTTGCCTTTCTGTCCAAAACGAAACACTCCCTTCATGGGGGATACTCTAAGAAATACCTGGTCGCCCACGGCGAAATCCAGGTCATGTCTGCGCACATCGGCGTATGATTTCTGCCTATCCTGAGCTGCCCTCATGTTAGCCCGGATTTGGCGTACTTCTGCTTGAACTTGTTCCAGATACTATGGTCCTATAATGACCGTCTCACTCGACTCATCCCAGCATAATGGTGTGCAGCATGGTCTACCGTACAAAGCCTGGAAGGGAGACATCTTGATCGAAGCATGGTAACTGTTGTTGTAACTAAACTCGATCAGATGTAACTTGTCAATCCAGCTGGTCTGAAAGTCAAGTGCACATGCACGTAACATATCCTCTAGTATCTGGATGGTACGCTCACTCTGACCATCTGTCTGTGGGTGGAACGCTGTACTTAGCTTCAGCTCGGTACCAAACGCTTCCCGTGTGGATTTCCAGTACATCGAAAAGAATCTGGTATCCCTATCAGACACAATTGTTTTTGGTACCCCATGGTGTCGTACAATCTCTCTGTCGAAGAGCTCTGCAAGCTTAGCCACTTTCCAGGTGTCCTTCATCGGTATGAATCGAGCCACCTTGGTCAGTTGGTCAACAACAACCCAAATCATATTCAGACCTCCCCTTGTAGGCGGAAGCCCTACTACGAAGTCCATAGAAATGTCATGGAACTTCCACTCAGGCACTGGCATTGGCTGCACCATACCACCAGGCCGTCGGTGCTCAAACTTGACCTTCTGATAAGTGAGACACCTCAACACATAATCATTTACATCCTTTTTCATGCCTGTCCACCAAAAATATCTTTTCATACCCTTGTACATCTTTGAAGCTCTAGGGTGAATCGAAGTCGTAGAACAATGGGATTCACTCAATATGCGCTCCTTCAGCTCAGCGCTACTCCTCGGAATACACAGTCGGCCATTGAGCCTAATCAGGTCATCATCGTGGAGTCGGAAGTCATACTTCTGACCCTCGAATGTGCCATCAACAAGCTTCTGCCTGATCTCCAACATATACTGATTCGTCATCTGAGTAATCCGCACCTCTTCAACCAAGCTAGTATGAGAGACTAGCGAATTGAGAGAGTGTGCTCGGCGACTCAATGCGTAAGCTACCACATTTGCCTTACCCTCTTTATACTGCAGATTGATGTCGTAATCGTTTAGAAACTCGACCCACCTTCTTTGTCTCATGTTCAACTCCTTCTGAGTGAACAAGTATTTTAACTCTTGTGGTCTGAATAGATTGTCACGCTTACCCCAAACAAATGATGTCGCCATATCTTCAATGCGAAGACAATGGCACCCAATTCTAAGTCGTGGGTAGGGTAGTTCTCTTCATGCTTCTTCAGCTGTCGGGAGGCGTATGCTACGACCTTCCCGTGTTGCATCAACACACAACCCATACCTCTTCCTGATGCGTCGCAATAGACCTCAAAACCATCTGGACCGTCTGGTATAGTCAGGACTGGTGCAGATGTCAGAGCATCCTTGAGCCTCTAAAAGGAACTCTCGCAGTCATCTGTCCACTCGAATGGAGCATCCTTCTTCATCAAGGAAGTCATCGGCTTCGAGACACTGGAGAAGTCCTTCACAAACCTCCTATAATAACCTGCCAGACCGAGGAAGCTCCGGATGTCGGTAACTGTCTTCGGCCTAGGCCAGGTGCACACTACATCTATCTTTGCCGGATCAACAGCGATCCCGGCCTCAGAAATCACATGACCAAGAAAGGATACTTGGTTCAACCAAAACTCACACTTTGAAAATTTAGCATACAACTGATTCTTTCTCAATGTTTGCAACACACTCCTCAGGTGGCTTTCGTGCTCACCCTTCGATTTTGAATACACAAGAATATCGTCGATGAAGACTACCACTGACTTGTCCAACTGATCTTGGAACAAGCGGTTCATTAAGTCCATAAACTTCGCTGGTGCATTGGATAAACCAAACAGCATAACCGTAAACTCATAATGACCGTATCTGGTTCTGAAAGCGGTCTTCTCAATGTCACTTTCCCGGATAGCAATCTGATGGTAACCGGATCGTAAATATATCTTGGAGAATACTGATGCTCCTTTCAACTGATCAAATAAGTCGTCGATGCGTGGTAAAGGATAACGGTTCTTCACCGTAACTGCATTCAGCTCACGATAATCAATACACAGGCGGAGACTACCGTCCTTCTTCTTCACGAAGAGGACCGGTGCTCCCCATGGTGAAACGCTAGGGCAGATGAACCCCTTGTCGTGTAGGTATCTCAGCTGCTCCTTGAGCTCTGTCATTTCTGCTGGAGCCATACGATAGGGCGCCTTCGCAATTGGTCCGGTGCCCGGAACCAAATCAATCTCAAACTCAACTTCTCGTGCTGGCGGCATGCCCGGCAGTTCCTTAGGAAATACATCAGGAAACTCCGACACTACCGACACATCTGGGCTAAACTCTGGGTCTCTCTCTATGTCCTGGACATAGCAGAGGTATACATCATTCCCTCGTCGTAGTTCACGATACATGGCCATGGCGGTGATGATCTGAGTCGAAGGCTCCCTGGGCCTCTGGCGGTATGATATAGTAACCCCAGACGGGCTCCGAAGAAGCAGACAGTGCTCGGCACATAAGATTCTGCCCTTGTACCGCTCCAACCAGTTCATCCCGACAATCACATCAAAACCAAGTCCGTCGAACTCTATCAAGTCGATCGGAAACTCTTCTTCTCTGATTCGTACAACAACATCTTGGTGGTAGCGGGTACACCTGATCCGCTCTTTCGACGGGAGAGTGACTAAGAAGTCAGGCATCTCTTCACCGTCTAACCCCAGCCTCTTCGCAAAAGATAGCGAAATAAATGTATGTGAGGCTCCGGAGTCGAACAAGACCGATGCGTCCACGCCATTGATTGGAAAGGTACCGGTGAGGATTGTGCCGCTCTTGCCGGCTTCTGCCTCATTGCAGACACTCAGTATACCTCCCGTTCCGAGTGCACAGCCTAATTCATTGGCAAACTAATAAGCATTTTGTAATAACACGGTTGACATACTTCAACAACTCCACTTTATTGATTAATACTCCTTTCACATCACAAGTCGATTACATTGTAAACTTAGCTAGATATAGCATTCTTAACATACAACTGGCTTAACACATTACATAATTATACAAGGCTTTAAAACTGTCTGAAGGTCAAATTCAAATGTCCGGGTTTCATGTGTGTGACATTGATCACTGCCGATGGTGCGGTATTCAGTTTGATCTTCTTGATGCCATGATATAGCATCCTTGACTGCCCACCCATGATTAACACATCTCCTGATTTCAACACTAGCTTCTTTGCGAGATCAGCACGCTTCTGCTCGCCGTACACAAACACTGCAGTATCACCAATGGACCAAGACACCACGGGTACTCCCTTACTTAGAGACTCGGGTGACTCGTCCTTATCTTGGTGTAACCCTAACCGTCCACCTTTCTGGTAGAAGTTCACAATACATAAATCTGCTTTCACACTTGGTATTGAATCTGATTCAATTTGCTGAGCAATTCCCACGGCGTGGTCAACGACCGCAAGGAACTCCTCAGGTATAATCGGTACAGTTGCTCCATCTTCAGTTCGCACATCTTGATATGTCTTGGTGTAAGGATTCCAGTCCTTACCCATGCACATCATCTTCAATTTCATCTTCGATCCGCTCGGGTATTCGGGTGTGTAGAAACCTCCAGGTGCTGCTCCTAGTTCATTACATCGTCTGATGATGTGGATTTGCGCTTCTGGTGTCAGGTATCCATTTAAGAGTATCATACCTGGTTGGATGACCTGACATTGCTCCATTGGGAATTCGGTGATGCTGATGGTTGTCTCTTCGAGGTTCAGTGTGGGCGGGATTAGATAACAGATATTGAAGGTTCCTAAGTTTTCAAATTACCTAATCAGGTGTTCTCACATTATACTTTAACTGTTTACTTACATGGTTGTTTACTTAGACTCACTAACACACATGCATGAAATGCGGTATGCAATCACTTATTTCATTCAACGGTTTAGGCGGTACCTGGTCTATAAGAGGGCCCTGGTGCCTCAGAGCGGTCCACCACATTCAGGGCGGCCTTGCCGGATCCCGACCCCTTCCCCTTCTGGGAATCTGTGTACCTCTGATCTGGGGGTGGCTGATTAGCCGTCTTCGGGCCGTCGGTGGTCACGGTGGCCTTACCCTTCCACTGCCCCTTAGGCCTGTAGTTTCTACCATTCGGGTTCTGGAAGCATTCATAGTCACGATGCCCCATCTTTTTGCAGAATCGGCACTGCACATCGTCTCCCTTGCAGTCCTTGCCGGGGTGGTCTCCCTTGCACCACTTGCAGTAGTAGTGGCGATCGGATCCAGAGCCCGTGCTAGCTGCTAACACATCACACACTCAGTACATACTTCACAAAATAACAACACACACTAGAATTCGGTATTCGAATTTAACTAATTACCCTTGGGCGGGTAAGAGCGTAAGGGCTTGGCCGCATATGCATAGGTGAGCTGCAGAGGCTCCTCAGCAGTGGTGGTCTGGGCTTGGCCTTTGCCACCCTGTTGTTGTCCTTTCTGGGACTGGGGGTATGGCTTTTTCTTCTTTCCTCCCCCGTGCCCTTGCGTGCCTAGGCCCTCGCTCGTGGCCTTGCGCTTAAGCACATTCTCCTCGTCCCTCAGACGGACGGTGATCTCAACAATAGCAGCGGCATGGTAGCACTCCTATATTTAGGGTGTTAGTTATGCCCCGCAAATCAACCTCACGTTTACATTAACACACTGCACATACTTATTCACATCACACTGTAGGTCATTACCTGCAAAGTAGTATATCCGGTTGGCCCCATACCATAGCGTAGGCGGTAGCTCAGTCCGTTGTAGAAACGGTTCACTAAAATCCGGTCTAAGTAACCCAGATCTGGCAGCAGGTGGATAAGTCCAATGAAAGCGGAGTAGTACTCATCTACCGTCATCTTATCCCCTTGCCTCAGACTATCCAGCTCCAGGCGCTTAGCCTCTTGTACATGCATAGGATAATACTTGGCTCGCAGCAGAGCCGTATACTCTCTCCAACCAAACTGAGGATCCGTCATCCGGTCCTCTCTCACAAGCTTCCACCAACTTTGTGCCGAACCCTTCAAGTAGTAAGCGGCAAGATGGACCTTGGCTCCAGCAGGCACATCCAAGGTCTCGTAGGCGGTCTCCAACTCGGAGATATACGCCTCCAGCTTACGAGGGTCTGTCTCCCCATTAAACGACGGGGGTCTCAAATCTGCTAACGCCTTGACCCAGTTGGTCTCCCGTGGCGGTGGCGGTGGTGGTTGAACTTCGGGCTGTTGCCCCTGCTGAATCGCAGCTACTAACTGCGGGACCATCTGGGCTACGGCGGCCGCTACAGCGTCGGCCAGGACTTGTGTCGTAGGGTTCTCTCCCTGGTTCCCGGTATCACCAATGCTGCGCCCGCGGCCTCTACCACGGGGTCTTCCTGACATCTGAATTCACATGAACATTCATTAGCATTATGCTTTTATACTTATCAGTCCAACGGTTGTAACATCTTTCCGACAATAAGGTATCTCCACACTTAGTTAGTGGTTAACCTTTCCATAACTGCTCACTTAGGTAACTATGGTTAGGTTTCCTAACTCGGTATATTCCTAAGCTCGGTATTCTAGTCATCAGAACGATACTTCGCTCTGATACCACTTTTTGTAACACCCCTACTACGCACTTAACAATAAACGAAATCGCAGCGAAAATAACAACTAAACGAATCGGTGCTACAACGCCGTTAACCACCCACGTGGTTAACAAGGCAGAATAAATATAAGCGTACCGGTTGAAGTGGGGTTTCACCACACGGAGTAACCAAATGGCTAAGCGGAGAGTACATACTGCCTGCGGAGACAATAGATGGAACTCTCTCCGACCAAACCCTCTTCCGACTCCAATAAACGGACCCTTGCGAGCAGAGAGCCAACGGTCGCCTCCGAAGAAGAGCAAGACCCTCTCCGAGAAGACTGAGAGTAATAAAGTAGTCATTAATAAAAGGGGGGTAAAGTTGTACGAAAACCTTGTATATTTGGGAATATTCTAGAGTAATGTAGGCCCACGGAAACGGTTATGCACTGTAGGGGGGCCTATAAATAAGGGTCATAAGTCATGTAATGGATCACGCTTTCATCAATACAACAGTTGGAGCTCTCTTTACAATCTTGGCTTGAGTAAGAGTACCATACACTTTCATTTGGCGCCGTCTGTGGGAACGAACGACAACCGCGATCCAATCCACAAGAGTCACGGATCTTGTCCTTTGTTCAACCATGGCACCACGATCAAGCAAGGGGAAGGGGAAGATGGCTGCGACTGGGGAGAGCTCGTTCTCAAAGGAAGACCTCACCGATCTGATGAGGAGTTTTGCGCAAGAAGTTAATGAAAAGATGGCTGAGAATAATGAGCGATTCCAACAGGAACTGGCGGATAGAGATCTGGAGCACCAGAAGAAGATCGAGGAGATGGCGAGTGTAATCGAGAATTTGAAAGCGAAAAGCGGATCAAAAAGTGACGAAAGCCGGAAAGAGAAGTCACCACCGAAGGATACAGAGGAAGACCTCGTCGACATGTCGCTGTATCCCTTCACCGAAAACATTCGGAAGGCGAAACTTCCACCGTTCTTTGTGGCTCCAGCTATCGAGAAGTACGACGGAACTGGAGATCCCGCTCAACATATCAAGAAGTTCATCTTTGCGATGAACACTCAGGGGATCAGTTCCCAGGCACTCTGCAATCTGTTTCCAGGAACGCTTACTAAGAGAGCTCTAAACTGGATCTCCTCTCGGAAACCTCAATCCATCTCAAGTTTCAAGCAACTTACGGAGGAATTCCAGCTTTACTTCGCGGCAAGTAAAAAAATCCAGAAGGATACGATCGAGCTGATGGATGTCAGGCAGAGAAAGGGAGAGACGTGAAGGAATACAGCGAACGCTTCCATAAGCAAGTGGCTGAAATAGACGATGTGGATGAGAAAATACTGGTGAAAGCTTTCGGGAATGGATTGGCAAATCCAAGGCTGGCAGGGAAAATTGCTACCAAAGCACCGCAAACTCACGGAGAGTTAGCAGAAATGCTGCACGATTTCTTGAAATCGGAGATTGCGGAAAATAAGGCGAGAGAATTGGCCAATAGCTTCAAACCGCCTAATGAAAGAAACAGGGAGGAGCGTCGTCTGTTGGCGCGAGTTATGGGGAGACGTCCGCTCCGAAACCTTGGGGAGCAAGGTACAAGCCCTACGGGAAGGATCCGGTCATACCTTCCCATTCTGGGGGTAAGATGACGTACGGAGCAAAAGTTATTTCTATCGCTCCAGGAAGGTATGCAGCTGCAGTAAGGGAAGGCTATCTTCCGCCTCCGAAGAAGCCTGCCTCAGGTGAGAGCACATTGGCGTTTTGTGAATTCCACGGACACTACAGCCACAGAACGACCAATTGTGTAACATTATCAAGAGAACTGAACAAAATCGATGAGCAAAAAAGGAAACAAGAAAAGCAGAAACAGGAAGCTCCCAAACAGCAAAAGAGTAACAACGACTATCAAAACCGATCTCGTTACGGGCATAACGGGGGCGGCATGAGGAATGAGGATCACCCCGAGCTAGACCATAGCAAATCTTTTGATTTTGGGGTCATAACTGGTTTATTCTCAGAAAAAGGGCCGTTCACGGCAAAGGAAAAGAAAAGGCACGTACACGAAGTCCATGAGAAGCTACCGGAGAAGAAAGTTCAGAAAAGGGAACCCCTACCACCTATCTACTTCACGGAGGAAGATGAAGAGGGAGTCTACTACCCCCACAATGACCCCCTCGTCATTCGAGCTCAGATCAATGATAGGATGGTGGGAAACATCCTTGTCGACAGCGGAGGGGAGCAAACGTGATCTCCCTCGCGGCGTTCCGGAAACTGGAAATCCCGGATGAAAAGGTCAACCATTTACTGCACTTTCGGAGGATTCATTGGAGGAATCACAGCCCAGGCCAGCGGCAGTGTCGATGTCACAATGACGTTAGGCCAAAAGGATGATCGGAGAACAGAAAGAATAACCTTATATATCATGCGAGATCTGTCCGGATACAACGTCTATTTGGGGCGGCCCGGGATCAATGCTTTCGGAGCTGTCTGTAGCACCTATTATCTCAAGCTCAAATACTTGACAAGGGGCGGAAAGCTGGTGTCCATCCCCGGGAGCCAGAAAACGGCAAGGGTATGTGAAGTTCGGATCACCGAGGATTTTCTGGAGGAAGATGTAGTCAAAGAGGTCGGCTCTAGTCGAGAGTACGAAGAAGGAGAGGCCAGAGCACGGATGCCTGAAGAAACCTCCGAGAAGGCAGTGGTACCGGCGGAACAGCCAAAAGAGGTACCCCTGAACACCGATCCTTCTAAATTTTTCAAAATTGGAAATGCTTTTCACCATGATGAGCAGATTCGCTTAATGAGATTTTTGGAAAAAAGAAGAAAGACATTCGCCTGGAGCCCAAAGGACATGCCCGGAGTGGACGCCAGCGTTATCCAGCATAACTTGAATGTCGATCCGAAGTTTCCCGCCATCCGACAGAGGAAGAGGATTATAGGAAGAGAAAGGGACGAGGCTGCGCGGACGGAGGTCGAAAGGTTGCTGGAGGCCGGCTTTATTAGAAAAGTCTTTTATCCAAAATGGCTATCAAATGTAGTTTTGGTTAAAAAAGCAAACGGAAAATGGAGGATGTGCGTGGATTTCACGGATTTGAATAAAGCTTGTCCGAAAGATTTTTATCCTTTACCTTCCATAGATAAGCTTGTAGCGGCAACAGCGCAGAGTAGCGTGATGAGTTTTTTGGACGCGTTTTCTGGGTATAACCAAATAATGATGAACCAAAATGACCAAGAGAAAACATCTTTTGTCACCTCAACTGGTATTTTTTGTTACAAGGTCATGCCGTTTGGATTAAAAAATGCGGGAGCAACCTTCCAGCGAATGATTGATGAGGTATTTCGGGGGCAGTTGTCTCGAAATGTGGAGGCATATGTGGATGATATAGTGGTAAGAAGTAATTCTATAGCCCAGCACATGGAAGACCTTGAGGAAACCTTCAATACCCTAGATAAATACAAAATCAAGTTAAATCCTGAAAAATGCGTCTTTGGAGTCACCCGAGGGAAGTTTTTGGGGTTTATAGTCGGGCAGAGAGGAATTGAGGTTGATCCGGAGAAAACCCAAGCAGTCCTCAACCTTCCGCAGCCAAGAAACATTAAGGATGTACAAGCCCTGAACGGGAGGCTCACTGCCTTAAGTAGATTTTGCTCCAAACTCCAGGAAAAGTCTATTCCATTTTTTAATATCCTCCGGAAAAATAAAAAATTCCAGTGGGATACGGAGTGTATGATGCCTTCGAGCAAATCAAGAAAATGCTTCAAGAGCTTCCAAAGCTTGGCGTTCCGACACCAGGCCAGGATCTATTCTTATACCTATCGGTCTCAGAATGGGCGGTGGCAGCGGTATTAATCATGGAAGAGGAAAAGAAAGAAATCCCAGTCTATTTTACCGGAAAGATCTTAACCGCTGCGGAGACAAGATATTCCAATATCGAGAAGGTTTTGTTCGCCCTTGTGATTGCATCCAGGAAACTGAAACCGTATTTCCAGTCGCATCGAATCACCGTCCGAACTAATTGGCCCTTAAAGCAAATCACCAATAACCCAAACGCCTCCGGAAGGATGATTACTTGGACAGTGGAGCTGACTCAATTTGAAATCCATTATGTTCCTCGGACAGCAATAAGAGCCCAAGCCCTGGTTGATTTTATCACCGAGGCAAGTTTCTTCCGTCAAGAAGAGCGGGAAGTCCCGTATAAGATGTGGGTGGATGGAGCTAGGTGTAAAACTGGTGCGGGGGTTGGAGTTGTGATCCAGACTCCTGATGGAAGGAAATAAATCATGCAGTAAGGTTGGAATTCGAAATAACGAACAATGAAGCAGAATACGAGGCATTAGTACACGGACTGGAGATAGCCTGTGCTCTGGGGGTGACGGAGCTGGAAGTACAATCTGACTCCTTACTTGTGGCAAGACAAAGTGAGAATATCTTCGAAACAAAGGAGGAAAAACTGAAACTTTACTTAATAAAGGTACAGGATCTAAGGGCAAGATTTACGAAATGCAATCTCCGACACATATCCAGAGACCAAAACTCGGAGGCCGATGTACTGGCTAAATTAGCAAGTATAGCGGAAGGAATACCGGAAGAAGTTCAGCTACAACTAAAGAAGCTCCCAAGTATAGAAGAAGCGGAGACAATGGTAGTTGAGATAACTGATTTAAGCGAATCGTGGATGACTCCCATTGTCCGGTATATCCAGCAGGGGACACTACCGGAGGACGAAAAAGAGGCCAAAACAATAAAAAGAAGGGCAGCATCGTTCTTTTTCGAAAACGGCCAACTGTATAAGCGATCTTTCGGCAGACCATCGTTGAAGTGTTTGACGGAAAGCCAAGGGCTAGAGCTCGTCACCGAAGTCCATAATGGGGTATGCGGTAACCACCAAGGAGGAAGGGCGGTAATGCATAAAATATTAAGGATGGGCTACTTCTGGCCGGCAATCCAGAAGATGTGCGAAGACTATGTCAAAAAATGCGTGCAATGCCAGTTACATGGTCCAAGGGTTGGAAACCCGCCTGCGGAGATGAAATCTATTACCTCTCCGATCCCCTTTGCGAAATGGGGATTAGATATTGTCGGACCGTTTCCAGAGGCTTCCCCCGGAAGGTATAAGTACTTATATGTGGCAGTAGATTACTTCACCAAGTGGATAGAAGCTCTTCCGGTGGTAAACATAACTGCACGAAAGACAGAGGAGTTTGTTTGGAAGAACGTCGTATGTCGGTTTGGTATACCGAGGGTAATCATAACGGACAACGGTGCGCAGTTCAATTGCAAGAGCTTTAGGGATTTTTGCGAAGAATGGAAGATTGACCTGAGATTTGCCTCTGTAGCTCATCCACAAGCGAATGGCCAGGTAGAGAATACAAATGGACAAATTGTAAAAGCTCTGAGAAGAAAGTTGGAAGGGAAAAGAGGAAGGTGGGCGGAGGTTCTGCCGCAGGTTCTATGGGCTAATAGGACGACTGTCAAGGGACCAACTGGAGAAACCCCTTTCAGACTGACGTACGGTCTGGAAGCGGTGGTACCCGCAGAAATCTTGATACCATCAAAAAGAATTGAAGGGTACAAGGAGGAAGAGAACGATGAGGGCATCCGAGACGAGTTGGACATCTTGGATGAAAGGCGAATGATCGCTGACTTAAGAAATCAAAGTGACAAGTTGAGAATCGAGCGACATTTCAATAAAAAGGTAAGGGAACGGTCCTTCTCCGCAGGTGACTTGGTGCTCCGGGAAGTGAAGCAACCAGCAAAGCTACAACCTCAGTGGGAAGGCCCATACGTCGTTCGGACTAAGACTGACCGAGCATCTTATAGGCTCCGAAATATGGATGGAGACGATTTACCACATTCCTGGCACGCAGAGTGCCTCAAGAAGTTCTATGTTTAATATTTTCTTTCAAATGCAGGATAATGAGTTGCTTAGAAAAAAGCGCAAGAATAATCTCATACAGGTGTCCGATGACCTTGCGAATGGTGGCAATAAAGCATTTTGCTTAAAGATCTCAGTTATGTTTTCAAAATGTCTTGCTCTCCGGTAATAATATAAAGTTTCCAGACAAACAAGAAACAAAGAGTTTTTCAAAAAAAAGACGGGCAAAGAATGTATTCGACGATCTCACCATTGGCCATGGTAGAGTGTTTTGTATCCGACGATCTACCATCAACGATGGTAGTGTAATTCATCCGACGATCTCGCTGTCTTACTGACAGTAGAGTGTTAATCCGACGATCTCACTGACTCAAAGTCGGTAGAGTGTTAAATCGACGATCTCACCATGTGTACAGTGGTAGAGTGTGAAAGCGGAAGAGTGTAACTAAAAGGTTACCGGAAAAGAGAGCCTTTAAAAAGTGAAAAGCAACTTAAAAATTTGTATTAATAAAAGTCTCCGACTTTCGGGAGACCGGTCGCTCCGGTCATACCCGAAAGGTCTGGTTGGTCTATTAAAGAAAAGATGTTAATTACAAATACGAGAGTACTCCGAAACAAATAATCATAACAAACTGTAAAGCAAAAAGGAAAAAGTTTATGTTGCAGGCTCTGTAGGGTCTTCCGCAAGCTTTTCGGACTCATGTGTTCGCTTCTGGAGGGTTGAGGTGCTTCCTTCGGAGTCTTCCTTCTCACCTACCGGTGTAAGGGCGGCATCACTCCGAGCCCGCGCGGCAACTGATCCCATAAAGGATGGGGCAAAACATGTGTTCCCCGCGGGACGTGAAAACCTCACTAACTCCTCATGATATCCGGTGGCGCGGGCAAGTGCTTCAAACTCCAAGCTTTCGTAAAGAACTTGTCAACAGATTGTTGCCTCTCGGAGAAGAACTCCGACACGATCCGTTGGCTCTCTCCAGCAAGCTTGCGGCATTGGGAAGAGAGCGCCTCTTTAAGGCCTGAAACAGAGCGGTCCTTCGCTTGAAGTTCCGATCGTGTCTCCTTGAGGGCCCCCTTCAACTTTGCAACCTGATTCTCATAGGAATGGGTAAGGCTCCGGTATCGTTCTCTCTCCGACTCCGAAGTGATTAGTGAGGCTTTAAGTCCGGACACCTTTTTAAGCCAAAAGTCGGAGTTTCGGGCAGCCTCCGCGAAGGACTTGGATTTTCTGCAAAAAAATACAAAGGGTTAACAAAGAATAACAAGTAAAAGAGGAAGCTTTCGAAGATATGAAAATTACCGGAAGCCTTTTTCTTCTGAGCTTCCACCTCTGCCTCAAGCTCTTCAATCCGGAGAGCGGCTTCCGCAAGCTTCTGCCTCTCCGATTCAAGATCAGCTTGCGCCTCCGCAAGATTCTGCCTCTCCGATCCAAGGTCAGCTTGGAGATCGTTCTGTTTGGCCTCAGCTGCTTGCAGGAGTTGGTTCTTTCTTTCCAGCTCAGACTCGAAAGAAGACCGAAGGTCCTCAGTGGATTTCCGGATCTCTTCAGCAACCTTCCGGAGGTCTTCAGCTTCCTCTTCCAGCACCCGCTTTTGGTCTTCAAAAGAAGCCTGCAGCCTGTTAACAGTATCCTCCTGGTCGACGGAAGCAAATTCTTGAATTTCCTCCCGAAGAGCGGCCTTTTCGGCTTCGAATTGAGCCTCTGCTCGCTTCAAAGTTTCTTGAGCCTTAGCCTTCTCTTCATCCGCAGCCTTCTTGTATCTCCGCACGAGCCCCATGGTAGCGGAGAGCTTCGGAGGAATATTGAGACTGGGTCTCGACGCATTGGGCCATCGCCATGGCCTAAAGGACAAGGATATTAGAATAAAACAGAAGGTTTCTCGCGACGAGTTTATACAAAAAAGACAAACCTGGATTAAAGCAGCCCAGAGACGCTCAAAAGCCACCCCTCCGGAAGAGAGTGGCGGACGATGGCATCAGAACTACCCTCCCCAATCCGAAGTTTTTGTTTTAGAGGGGTCGGGTGAGAGTCTGGGGCAAAAATGCCGTTGTCATTTTTGGCCGCCTTCGCAGCGGTAGACCAGAAGGCCTTGTACCTCATCCCACGCACAAATGGAATACGGGAACCGGATTCCCTCGGTGGTAGCCCCAGTCCAATTTTGAAGAAGGACCGCAGATGAAGGAGGATCGGCCCGCGGGAGGAGGAGAAGATCTATCGTCTGCGTGCTTGCTCCTAACTCCGGACGGAGGAGCCCTCCGAAGGAGCATCGGACGAGTCAGAGGAAGAATTTTCCTCCGCACTAGCCTTAGAAATACCCTTGCCTTTCCCAGGCGGGTTCTCGCGGGCCTTTTTCTCTCGGAGCCCGCCTTCCTTAATCGCAACACCCTGTGTGGGACGACGCGCCCGTTCAGGCTCAGGGTCTGCGGAGGGCGGAACGGTGGCTGCAAAAAGCAAACTATAAGTAATCTGACAAAAACAAAGTAAAAAGCAAAGGAAGGGCACAAAGGAGCTACGGAAGGGTATACCGGTGGAAAAAATGGAATCTGTATTTTGAGTTAAAGCTTCGTCTACGCAAAAAAAGCCATGCAGATCAGGGAAGAGGGACGATATGGGGGTTAAATCCACATCTTTCTCAACTCTGCCCGGACTACAGGCAGGGGTAGATACGGCGGAGTACCTGTTTCTGAAGGGAGGAGGCAGGAGGGGACCGGTGGAACCAGTTTCGGTAACTAGTTTTCCCTTCGTACTAACTTATTTCGACTGATCAACTTTTTTGGCCTTCGGGGGCTTTCCTCTTAGTACCAGCGGTTTTACTACCAGAGGGACTCTGAGTTTTTCCACCGGAAAGAGCAGGGGGAGCTCCTTTTTCTCCTCGGTGGACCTATAGTCGACGAGCTCCAGTGTACCGGAGGGAAAATTTTCCGCCCGATTGAACAATGGCTGCGGAACAAACAAAAAAATAGAAAGCATCCAAAAACTAATAAAGAAAGAAGACATATAAGAAAAGTACGTACGGTCAATCTTCGCCCGAGTTTTGTTTAACTTCTCTTCGGAGAGAAAGAAGGTGAGGGTGGAGCGCAGAAGAAGTCAAACTCTTGAGTATATCCCCAATTGGAGATAAATTTGCGGAAGGGGGTAGCGGAGCTGCAAGCTGCCCCTTAGCTATGTCTCCGACATGAGAAACTCCGATGAAAGTCCCCCTCGGAGGGTAGAAAATGAACCAGTTGGAAGACCAGCCGCTCTCCAGGCTCACACGTTTAAAAAAGGAGTACCTGTAACACCCCATCCAACATTAACATACTTACAACAAACTGCAGCGGAAGAACATCCTCATCACATTACTTAACTTGTTGGTGTTACACGCCGTTAGTCACCCACGTGGCTAACAAGGCTAATACATACACAATGTACCGGTCTGATGGGCTAAATTCCCGAGCAACTATACATCAGTATCCCTTTCCATTAACAATAACAACAACATACACCTTAACAACTATACCGAGTACTTATAAACTGATGCCGACAACAATTTCGGTCTTACTACACCTACTGTATACATACACTTAATTGTTTACCCATGTACAATGACTACCCGTCCTACTCTCGAACGGCTTCCAGCACTTCGTACCTGAAATAGGAAAAGAAGAGAAAGGGGTGGCCCCAAGGGGCTCAGCACCTTTGCTGGTATGGTAATCCCGCAGCCCACATGCTACCGGGCCACGCACAACTAATTGTCGTCTTAGCATGCAGTTGATTATATTTAAATCATGCATGTGACAATAAACACACAACACTTAACATTTCGCCTCAATAGGCTCAACAATCGGATAATACATCCTACTTAACAAGTCACCCATGGTATTCATCATCCCTAGAGTGTTTCTCCTCCAACGGAGCTACTTCCTTAATAGACGACACATACCCTTAAATCGGGTTATCCTTAAACGCCTCTTATCACAAACTGGGAATCATATCCATGATCCACACACTCCACATTATACAACACACTCCACATTATACAACCTATAACACACACTACATACAACACTTAACAACACTTGGTACGTTTCTACGTACACAACATAATACCGCAATGAATACTGCATCACAACAAAACACATAACACAACGGGAATGGTTCGCTTAGGAACCGACCCAAACATCACAAACACACTGGTGAGCCTAGAGAATGTTGCCAGTCTCATGATAAGCTCGTTATACAATAACACCAACACTCATTACCGTCCTAATAGTTGGACGAGTAACTTAAGTTAAGGCGGTTCGGGTTTGGAGGCCCTAACACACCACACAAACACAGGTTCCACTAAACCGATCATAAGTCAGAATAGGTAAGCTTTGGAGTAAGCTAATGGGAGATCATAACCCGTGAGGGAAACAACCATAACAAAGAGAAGGGTAAGGCTAGGAAGGATACCCTCTCCCAAACAACGCGCGACCGGCCAAACCGGATTCCTCACTACTGTTAGTACATACTTACTTTAGACAATACTTAGAACTCCACTATGGAGCCTGTCACATAACAACTCATACAGTATTACAACTGGGTTAAACATACAAGGGAGATCCCTACATTCACATACACATATCACACATTTAACACACGCATAGCCGTGGTTAGTACGTCCCATGGTACGGGTCGTTTACTCCGAATACCGAACTCTCATGTGATCCTAGACTCAGTTAACTAAGGTTAACACTTTCGAGGTTAGATGGTATCGGAGTTGAACACGCCACATATATGAATTACTGTAAACTCATTACATGTTTTATCTTACAACGTGGCAAACATACAGAAAACACATTGGCATACAAGCCGGTGTAATCCGGTAGGACGCAGGTTGCAAGAAAACCATACCTGTCACCGGAGTCCACTTTATCCTGTCCATTTATGTTCCTCGAGCAATCCTCGAACAACTGTTAACATCACATGTGTTTTTATTAACATCGGGGTAGCATGTTTGTTTATTTAGCGTCTAATGCTTAACTTTCCCCGTTAACTTTGTTACATAACTTTACATTTTTAACTTGTTTTACTTTTACACTTTGATACAACTTTTCACCCACCTATTCGCCATTTAAACTCACCTAACATGCCCTCAACATTCTTATAACATCATTACCTACCAATCCCCATCAGTACACATCATTTCATAACCTTAAACAACATCTTTGGTCCGACCGACCCACCGACCGACCCACAGCTGGGTCGGTCCATTACAGACCCTTTTACTTCCTTACAAACATGCCCGTCCGACCCACGTCCGACCCACCATTCTGGGTCGGTCCATGTGCGAACATTTTTCCACCTTTGAAACTTGACCGACCGACCCATGTCCGACCCACCCTTTTGGGTCGGACCATTACCGAACACATTCCTAACATTTTACAGAGGCTCGACCGACCCACAAACTGGGTCGGCCCCTGGGTCGGTCGCCTCCTAAACTTACCCAAACTTTGTCAAATCTTCACCAAACTCTCCTAAGGCCTCTTAATGTGTTCTAACATCATTTGGCACTTCAAACACACCCTTAGGATATTCTTAAACACTCACAAAACTATTTTTCCTAATTCCTTAAACCTTTACTTATATCTCCGCAAAATTCCTAACACTTACAATGTTTTCTCCTTATGATTCCTAGGTGGCATTTCACCTATAATGACCACAATACCAAGGTGTTCCTCTACACCTTATCATCATCCCTCAACTTCTTTTCTTACTAACTAAATCTCCTTTTCACATCATACCAAACATCACTTATTCCTTGAATATCAACATTACCTAAACCTTAAACAAACTCCTCCAAGACTTAAACACATCCACTAAACACACATTGAATTCCTAGAACTTCCAAGACAACACCTAAATCCTTGCATCACTCCAAATCACTTTAATACATGTTTTCTTCTCAAGTAACATTGATTCACCTTTAACACTTTCTAGTTCACCAAAACTCACTTACAACACTTAGAACTTCTTACACATTTTTCCCAAATTTGGCCATAGTTTCTCTTGTATATACTCACATCCAAACACCTAGGTTTTTACCTTATTTCGCTCAAGAACACCTAAAATCCATCAAACACACTTTTATACACAAACTTCACACATTAAGCACTACATCACAATATAGTGCATAACTTAAATTGCTTGGCACTTAGGCCCTTAAATTACATGCTCTTAGGCCCTTAAATTGCATAACCTTAAACACTGAATTTCCCACATAAGTAATGCCTTTGACCTGCAAATACATACACCAAAACATATGTTCTTTTACTAGTCTCCTTGAGAACACTTTACTAGGTCACTTGCCATTGGCTCCTTAGGTATTTTATCAAGCAAATCTAGCTCATGTTCCTAAGGCATTTAAACTACATTGAGATAGTTGTTTACCTCTTTTTCCTCACAAACTTCTTTCTTGTTTCCTTACAAACCGGTGGGGTACTTGATTCCTTGTCAAGTTCTATACATTGTACAAACAACATAATGAGTATTCAAGCTTTAAGCTTCATCTCATTGTAAACCCTAGTTACATATATTGTTTTAACACATTAAGGTAATTGTTTTACCTTGGAATTGGAAGAGAACTTGAATAAGTATCAAGAGAGGACTCCTCCTAGCCCTTGGAAGATTCAAATGAAGCTAAAACAAGCAAGATAAATACACCATTGTGAGGTGAATTTTCGGACAACATGAAAACATGGAGGAAACATGGATTTTCTTTGAGTTTCCATACCTTGAAGCAAAGGAGAACAAGAATATGTGAAAAGATGAGCTCAAGCTCCTTCAATGGTGAATCTTCATGGCACCAAAATTGAGTTCTTGGAGATTTGAAAAGAGGGAAGTGTAGAGCTTGACCTAACTAAGACAAATATGGTCTTGGAATTTGATTTGGCCAAGGGAACTAGAAGATACAAGTGGTCAAAGCTTGAAGATGATATATGTGCTGTAGCACAACCGAGAGAGAACAGAAGAGAAGAGAAGAGAAGAAGAAGGGAACCGTGTGAAATGAAGGAGGAAGGGAGAATGAAGATAGAATTTGCTTTTAAGAGATATTTAACTTATAAAGCAAATAGTACTTTACTTAAAGTTTAACCTTACTTATTTGATTTCTTTTACATGTTGGTGACTCACACCATGAAAAACCGGCCCCCATTTTAATAGAAGGGTGTTTTGGTCTTTGTTGACCAACTTACTCACTTATAACATTATAGGTTACAAACTAGTTACAAAAATCACTATTCACCAATAACAAGGCACATAGAAGTGAAATTTTTGATTTCCCACTAATATGGCCACCCAAATGTGATACTATATAGTACACATGTTAATTAAAGAGTAATGATGGACATTTAGCCATTCAAAACTCATTTACAAGACAATTTTTCAAAAACGTGCTTTAAGACTCCTTAAAGCACATTTTGTGTTTTAACTAGTTTTCAAGCTTGGTTTTCTTTAGTAATTGATTTAATATGTTCACATATTTACAAAGTATAGGTATGACCATTAGGTCTTATACACATTCCTCCCAAGCTTACAGCACATTTTTGCTCATATTGACTTTAAGGTATTACCTTGTGTTTTGTTTGGTTTCATTGTCTACCAAAGTTTCTTAAGGACTTATTTAGCCTTATTAAATCATAATTAAATGTTATCAAGTCTTGGTAGGCTCTTTGGGTCCTAACCAAGTTCACTCATAGCTTAGAGCATGTTTTTGCTCAAACTGTGTCTTAATGCTTTATTGCATTTATTATGGTTTAAATTGTTCACTGATGTTACTAAGGCACTTTTTAGCCTTTACATACCATAATTTGATATTTAAACCACATACCAAGGTTTGGGGTATTTCAATCTACCCCCCTTAAAAGAACTTCGTCCTCGAAGTTCACACTTTTCACATATCATTAGATTAGAACACAGTTATCACTTGGAAATAAACTTCCTTAACCAAACACACTTTACATCACAACCTCGGACTTGATGGTCCGGGCAACACATTCACATCCACACATAACATAACATATCCAAATGATAACCTCGGACTCTATGGTCCGGGTATCTTAACCACACTTACACATACATAACAACCCCTTTGACTCACTGGTCTTGGGTAACATAACAACATTTGGACACATAGGTCCTGGTAACATAACAGTCTTTAGACACATAGGTCTATGTAACACCGCACATTTAGACTCATAGGCCTTGATAGTATACACTTTAGGAAATCCAAGTCAAAACAACATTCATTACACATACCACACAACATGTCAGAGCATGTATAGCAATCAAAAATATCCTTGATATTCACTATGATCCCGCAGAACACGGTCGCGATGGACACCTTCCGTCCCCGTGCCTTTAGGAGGTTAAAACAATCACATAAGTTTAAAATTTCCTTGTGAGGTTAAGTAAGAAGACTTTAATTATGTAAAGTATCCATCAACGTTTTATAAATACCAATTTAAAATCCCTTTGAAAACACACACAACTCCAAGTCCAACTTAAGCTCTTTGCTTCTTTCCTTAGCGTGGTTATTTGTGGCCACTTATAGGGAGTTTCAAGAGTCATCCAACCCTGATGTGATCAGCATCAGTGTTGAACTATCCTTCCACTCCAATTTGTGTTCGGCTTCCCTTGATCGCATGCAAATCAAGTTCCACCTCCCACTTCATTTTCAAGCATCAAGTAAATCACTCATTTCCAATTTTCTATCTTTTGAATCATTCTAGTCATGATCACAACATCTCCAAAGGATAGAACTCCGTCTATCAGTTACCTCCATTCACTTTTAACCCTGTTGCCTAGGGAATCTTCTTCTCACTAGGTTCTATGTCGGTATCATACCCTTTCATGCATCACTTTTAAGTATACATATATATATATACATACACATATATTTTATCCAAAATACTACACCTGGTTTTTACATTTATACACTGTCGGGGCTTTTGTTCCCCCGGGAGTTTATCTACTCCCCACACTTGTACAATCACACACAACTGTTAACAAACACACACACTTATCACAATGGTATTCGCATCTTCTGTGCGCAATTACCACAATTAAACCATGAATGAATGTGTATGTTTACGTAACACACACACCAATCATCAAAACAAACAATAATTTGTGCTATGCACAATATGAATCACATACACTACGTACACTTGTACGGTAATATACACTAAGTGGTTTTGCGCTCTACCCCCCTTAAAAGGGATTACGCCCACGTAATCAATCACTAAACATTGCTTAAATGCTCTGCCGTCGTGAAGTGTTTTAACTTCCACGCGGTCTATTACACAACGGATTCTGATTAGAGGATCTCAACCATATTGGCGGTTTAGTCCGTAAACCAAGAATTCGCATTGGAGTTATAACTCATAACCGGTTTCGGTCCTGGCCTGTGAGGCTTTTAGGCGTTAATAATTAGCCATTCACTCATGTTCATTATTTACGTTGTACATTTGAATCACTGGTTCACTAGTTTCTGCTGCGAAACTTTAATAACTGTAGAGCTTAATTACTCCCTTTTGTTATTCTTACTGTATTGTACATCCCCAATTGTCACCTTCATCTTGGTAACAATGGTTTCTCAACCGACGCACGGTATCTTTTACCCTGAGCGGATTCGGTGAGTTTCACAATTTTCATAACAATTTACTGTGTATACCACTATGTATTTCACAATGATTGACTTGTTCGCTTCCGACTTACTGTCGGTTGAGATTGAGCTACTACCTAGTGTGTAGTGCTCTCTCAGCTATTTCCAATATTTGGGGTATATTCCATACCGATATTTGGTAGTTAGTGCTACTGTGGTCACTTACTGTTAATCATGTCTCCACATTTGGTTTTTATACATGTATTCTTTCATCGGTGCGGCCTTGCATTTCCTATGCATCGGCCATTACAACATTATTCACAATTAACATGTTTCCAATTCCTAGCTATCCCACTCGATCATTACTGCGCAAGTGCAATACAAAAACACTCAGTCATACAGAGTGCAGAGGCGTAAACTCTTGACAGTAAATCCCTTATGTGATTCGCCATGGAATTCACACTGGTTCCTCATCATATAGTACCGACCACTGGCTTATTGCCCAGTCTTTTAACACACTCATCTTGCATCTCCACTGAGTTTAACTCATAACTGATCTTACCTGTTACGTTATCGTTTAACAACATTTATACAACGGTCGCTTGTTGCGCACCGTGCTCTTACTCCCTGTATAACATCAACTTATATCGTATCTACTGTCACCTCAACTTCCACACATAAATTTACATTATTCACATTACGGTTCATCCCTCATTGGATGACAACTGAATGCTCCTTGAGCATCGATCATTCGAGTCACAAGCCGGCGTTATTCAGCCAGGTGCTTCACTTTATACACATACTAAGCTAATTTCTCCTTCAATAACAACATGGTCAATCCTTAACGTATTTCTTGAACTTGATTCACATAACTACCGCTCCTGCGGGTGTCACAATATCGAGAGGTATCCCCACTCTTAATGCAGTGGTTTACCACTCTATTCACTTATACAACATAAACTTCTACCATTAATCGAATTTATATGATATATCCTGCTTTTGGATTATAAGCCTTATTTGCCTTGAGCTGGGCTCATTATAGGCTGTTCACACACATTACTTCTCTGTACAATATTACAAGGTCGTTGCATCACGTTTCCTTTCATGGGATGCCCCTTAGGTTTGTCAGTCCGTCTCCTGACAACTTATGTCTAAACTGTGTGTTAGTTTCAACCCTTATGTTTCTGTCACGTTATTTCGTGCAACAATTGTTGATGCAAACACCCTTTAAGGATTTCTCCTGGGTGTTGCTAAGTTATGCCATTACATTTGGCTCACACTTATTGGTACATTCCGTTAGCCACGCCGTTTGCGTTCTTAAATGGCTTATTATCTCCTTCTGTGAAGATTAACATTCCCTGGTAGTGTAGGTACTCATTCTGGGAATTTCATCCCGTTCATTGCACATCAATGTGTCCACATTAGGCATCTGCTTGCCATGTGCAGGCTGGGTCACCATTCCAGCTATCATGTCTATCCCTGAGGATCTTTAAGTCATATCCGATATCTTTACTTTCAGTTAGTGCATTTCGCACCTCCTAACTCTTAAAACATTTCCTTGAGGGGAATTTACTGATCCTTTTAGTCTTGCTAACTTAACTGAGTTCCTTAGCTTCAATTATTTCTTGGTAATCCTTAGCTCTTGTTTGATTTATACTGCTGACCGTAGACGGAGTCGACTACTTCCCGTGTTTCGGACTCTACTTGTATACATATATGGGGTATCATACTGATACATTGCTACTTACCCAACTAACCCATAAGTAGGTCTGTCAGGCCCACATGCTCCTATCGGAGTGCGGTCGTCCCACAACACAGTTGGTACACTTGTAGTGTCCGTCACACGCCTAGGTGAAGTTATTCTGTTGTCAACTCCCTTATATTGTCCCGTGACAATATTCATTCCTTGCTTCCCGAACTTAATCGAGGGAAGTTTATCCATTGTTGTATCCTTGTCAACTGTCCTTGGTTTTACTGGTTTGGTTTAAAAGAAGGTTGGAAAGAAGTGTTGGTTTGAAAGAAAATCTGGTTTTGAAAAGAAAGGGTTTGAATAAATCTGGGTTGGAAGAAAAATTTTCATGGTTTTACAACATCTTCTTACCTTAACCAAGTCTAGCTTCTTGCTGACTGGTGTACTTACAATTACAGAGGTTAGGCTAACAGGCCCTTCCACTGTTATGACAATCACATTTAACTTTATTGTACTTTTCCAAGTACTTCGTAGTGGTTATAAATTTCCCGAACAGCCCTATTATAGCAGCACTGTTATGGCAAGTGCGCCATGCTAACTGGCTATCAGTTTAAACACATACCGGTTGTGGTATTGTTTTTACCCATATTGTCATCAGTGGCCTTGTTGGCCCTCACTGATCCTACTGTCTTCATATGACGGTCATCAACTAGGTGTTTCCCATTCTGGGAGACCCCTTTGTCTTAGTATTGTATTCTCTTTATAGCCCGTTCCACGCACTTGTCGTGGTTACTGAGACTTGTCTCTTGTTTGGGTACTACGTTGTAGTTCCTTTGTCGGTTGGTATACCGTTGGTGTTTTATTTATCAACTGTGGTTCCGTAGACACTTGTCTCGGGTGTTATTAATCCATTTCTTGCCTGTTGCACGGTAGGTGCGTTGCAAGCTGGTTATTCTCGACTGCTCTGCATGTCGACCCAGGTTGCCGGAAATTCTATTCTCCAATACACAAGATCCTTCATTCATTGGCTATGAAACGCGGTTAACATTATTCAGATGGAGACCGTCTCCGGGATTCCCAGTTTTCGGGATCTACCGTATGACAGGTTCTCCGTACCCTAAAGGTATTTAATAACAGCCAGATCGGGTATCCCCGAGTAAGAGAGGACTTCCATCTCCCTGGCGTCTTTCCCTAAGTTATATACAGGGATTGTGGAGGGTGGGAAGGATATTATAGGTTTCCAGTAACCACTGGTAGTTCCTAACTAGCGTATCTCTCACGCTATCACTCAACCCTTAACCCAAAGCACTAAAATCCTAACTCGGTACTTCCTAAGCTCGGTAGTTCAGTCATCAGAGCGATACTTCGCTCTGATACCACTTTTTGTAACACCCCATCCAACATTAACATACTTACAACAAACTGCAGCGGAAGAACATCCTCATCACATTACTTAACTTGTTGGTGTTACACGCCGTTAGCCACCCACGTGGCTAACAAGGCTAATACATACACAATGTACCGGTCTGATGGGCTAAATTCCCGAGCAACTATACATCAGTATCCCTTTCCATTAACAATAACAACAACATACACCTTAACAACTATACGAGTACTTATAAACTGATGCCGACAACAATTTCGGTCTTACTACACCTACTGTATACATACACTTAATTGTTTACCCATGTACAATGACTACCCGTCCTACTCTCGAACGGCTTCCAGCACTTCGTACCTGAAATAGGAAAAGAAGAGAAAGGGGTGGCCCCAAGGGGCTCAGCACCTTTGCTGGTATGGTAATCCCGCAGCCCACATGCTACCGGGCCACGCACAACTAATTGTCGTCTTAGCATGCAGTTGATTATATTTAAATCATGCATGTGACAATAAACACACAACACTTAACATTTCGCCTCAATAGGCTCAACAATCGGATAATACATCCTACTTAACAAGTCACCCATGGTCATCATCCCTAGAGTGTTTCTCCTCCAACGGAGCTACTTCCTTAATAGACGACACATACCCTTAAATCGGGTTATCCTTAAACGCCTCTTATCACAAACTGGGAATCATATCCATGATCCACACACTCCACATTATACAACACACTCCACATTATACAACCTATAACACACACTACATACAACACTTAACAACACTTGGTACGTTTCTACGTACACAACATAATACCGCAATGAATACTGCATCACAACAAAACACATAACACAACGGGAATGGTTCGCTTAGGAACCGACCCAAACATCACAAACACACTGGTGAGCCTAGAGAATGTTGCCAGTCTCATGATAAGCTCGTTATACAATAACACCAACACTCATTACCGTCCTAATAGTTGGACGAGTAACTTAAGTTAAGGCGGTTCGGGTTTGGAGGCCCTAACACACCACACAAACACAGGTTCCCACTAAACCGATCATAAGTCAGAATAGGTAAGCTTTGGAGTAAGCTAAAGGGAGATCATAACCCGTGAGGGAAACAACCATAACAAAGAGAAGGGTAAGGCTAGGAAGGATACCCTCTCCCAAACAACGCGCGACCGGCCAAACCGGATTCCTCACTACTGTTAGTACATACTTACTTTAGACAATACTTAGAACTCCACTATGGAGCCTGTCACATAACAACTCATACAGTATTACAACTGGGTTAAACATACAAGGGAGATCCCTACATTCACATACACATATCACACATTTAACACACGCATAGCCGTGGTTAGTACGTCCCATGGTACGGGTCGTTTACTCCGAATACCGAACTCTCATGTGATCCTAGACTCAGTTAACTAAGGTTAACACTTTCGAGGTTAGATGGTATCGGAGTTGAACACGCCACATATATGAATTACTGTAAACTCATTACATGTTTTATCTTACAACGTGGCAAACATACAGAAAACACATTGGCATACAAGCCGGTGTAATCCGGTAGGACGCAGGTTGCAAGAAAACCATACCTGTCACCGGAGTCCACTTTATCCTGTCCATTTATGTTCCTCGAGCAATCCTCGAACAACTGTTAACATCACATGTGTTTTATTAACATCGGGGTAGCATGTTTGTTTATTTAGCGTCTAATGCTTAACTTTCCCCGTTAACTTTGTTACATAACTTTACATTTTTAACTTGTTTTACTTTTACACTTTGATACAACTTTTCACCCACCTATTCGCCATTTAAACTCACCTAACATGCCCTCAACATTCTTATAACATCATTACCTACCAATCCCCATCAGTACACATCATTTCATAACCTTAAACAACATCTTTGGTCCGACCGACCCACCGACCGACCCACAGCTGGGTCGGTCCATTACAGACCCCTTTTACTTCCTTACAAACATGCCCGTCCGACCCACGTCCGACCCACCATTCTGGGTCGGTCCATGTGCGAACATTTTTCCACCTTTGAAACTTGACCGACCGACCCATGTCCGACCCACCCTTTTGGGTCGGACCATTACCGAACACATTCCTAACATTTTACAGAGGCTCGACCGACCCACAAACTGGGTCGGCCCTGGGTCGGTCGCCTCCTAAACTTACCCAAACTTTGTCAAATCTTCACCAAACTTTCCTAAGGCCTCTTAATGTGTTCTAACATCATTTGGCACTTCAAACACACCCTTAGGATATTCTTAAACACTCACAAAACTATTTTCCTAATTCCTTAAACCTTTACTTATATCTCCGCAAAATTCCTAACACTTACAATGTTTTCTCCTTATGATTCCTAGGTGGCATTTCACCTATAATGACCACAATACCAAGGTGTTTCCTCTACACCTTATCATCATCCCTCAACTTCTTTTCTTACTAACTAAATCTCCTTTTCACATCATACCAAACATCACTTATTCCTTGAATATCAACATTACCTAAACCTTAAACAAACTCCTCCAAGACTTAAACACATCCACTAAACACACATTGAATTCCTAGAACTTCCAAGACAACACCTAAATCCTTGCATCACTCCAAATCACTTTAATACATGTTTTCTTCTCAAGTAACATTGATTCACCTTTAACACTTTCTAGTTCACCAAAACTCACTTACAACACTTAGAACTTCTTACACATTTTTCCCAAATTTGGCCATAGTTTCTCTTGTATATACTCACATCCAAACACCTAGGTTTTTACCTTATTTCGCTCAAGAACACCTAAAATCCATCAAACACACTTTTATACACAAACTTCACACATTAAGCACTACATCACAATATAGTGCATAACTTAAATTGCTTGGCGCTTAGGCCCTTAAATTACATGGCTCTTAGGCCCTTAAATTGCATAACCTTAAACACTGAATTTCCCACATAAGTAATGCCTTTGACCTGCAAATACATACACCAAAACATATGTTCTTTTACTAGTCTCCTTGAGAAAACTTTACTAGGTCACTTGCCATTGGCTCCTTAGGTATTTTATCAAGCAAATCTAGCTCATGTTCCTAAGGCATTTAAACTACATTGAGATAGTTTGTTTACCTCTTTTCCTCACAAACTTTTTCTTGTTTCCTTACAAACCGGGGGGTACTTGATTCCTTGTCAAGTTCTATACATTGTACAAACAACATAATGAGTATTCAAGCTTTAAGCTTCATCTCATTGTAAACCCTAGTTACATATATTGTTTTAACACATTAAGGTAATTGTTTTACCTTGGAATTGGAAGAGAACTTGAATAAGTATCAAGAGAGGACTCCTCCTAGCCCTTGGAAGATTCAAATGAAGCTAAACACAAGCAAGATAAATACACCATTGTGAGGTGAATTTTCGGACAACATGAAAACATGGAGGAGGAAACATGGATTTTCTTTGAGTTTCCATACCTTGAAGCAAAGGAGAACAAGAATATGTGAAAAGATGGCTCAAGCTCCTTCAATGGTGAATCTTCATGGCACCAAAATTGAGTTCTTGGAGATTTGAAAAGAGGGAAGTGTAGAGCTTGACCTAACTAAGACAAATATGGTCTTGGAATTTGATTTGGCCAAGGGAACTAGAAGATACAAGTGGTCAAAGCTTGAAGATGATATATGTGCTGTAGCACAACCGAGAGAGAACAGAAGAGAAGAGAAGAGAAGAAGAAGGGAACCGTGTGAAATGAAGGAGGAAGGGAGAATGAAGATAGAATTTGCTTTTAGAGATATTTGTAACTTATAAAGCAAATAGTACTTACTTAAAGTTTAACCTTACTTATTTGATTTCTTTACATTTGGTGACTCACACCATGAAAAACCGGCCCCCATTTAATAGAAGGGTGTTTTGGTCTTTGTTGACCAACTTACTCACTTATAACATTATAGGTTACAAACTAGTTACAAAAATCACTATTCACCAATAACAAGGCACATAGAAGTGAAATTTTTGATTTCCCACTAATATGGCCACCCAAATGTGATACTATATAGTACACATGTTAATTAAAGAGTAATGATGGACATTTAGCCATTCAAAACTCATTTACAAGACAATTTTTCAAAAACGTGCTTTAAGACTCCTTAAAGCACATTTTGTGTTTTAACTAGTTTTCAAGCTTGGTTTTCTTTAGTAATTGATTTAATATGTTCATTAACATATTTACAAAGTATAGGTATGACCATTAGGTCTTATACACATTCTCCCAAGTTTAGAGCCATTTCATTGCTCATAATTGACGCCTTAAAGGTATTACCTTTTGTTTTGTTTGGTATAGGTCTCCATTGTCTACCCAAGTTTTCTTAAGGTGTGGGGAGGACTTATTTCGTCCTTATTAATCATAATTAAATGTTATCAATCTTGGTAGGCTCTTTGGGTCCTAACAAGTTCACTCATAGCTAGAGCATGTTTTTGCTCAAACTGTGTCTTAATGCTTTATTGCATTTATTCTGTTTAAATTGTTCACTGAGTTACTAAGGCACTTTTTAGCCTTTTACTACCATAATTTGATATTTAACCACATACCAGGTTTTGGGTTTTCTACCACGGAAACAGCCAAGACGGAGATGTCCTCCTCCGTCTATAGTATCACTAGTACAAAAATGGTCTATTTCTACTCCCCTATTTCCGCGGTTGTTTAACAACCGCAGAAATGGACCCTACTTTCGGCGGTTCTTACATTAGAACCGCCGAAGTAGGTGCTTTTATTTTTTTTTTTAAAATAAACGGGACCTATTCGGCGGTTTTTTACGTTACAACCGCCGAAATGCCCCGTTTTATTTTTAAAAAAATAAAAAGCACCTACTTTTCGGCGGTTCTAATGTAGAACCGCCGAAATAGGTCCATTTTTTTTTTAAAAAAAAAAAATATCGGCCACCTATTTCTGTGGTTTAGAACTTACACCGCCGAAATAGGTCTTTTAATATCACCCCTACCCAGACACTCGCATTTCACCCGACGGCCTTTCTCCCTCCCTCGTCGAGCTGCTGCTGCGTGCGATTTCAGAGGCGATTGAGGAGCGATTCCGGTCCTTCCGCTGCCGCCGTGCTCGCCGCCGTCCTCGCCGCCGTCCTCGCCGCCGTCGTCGGTGCCGTCCGCTTCATCCGGTGTTAACAGCAGCAGCAGCACTTCATCCGAACAGAGGGAGAAACGAGGTAAATTTTTCGATTTTGACCTAATTTATGATTTATTGTGATTGTTGTTAAATTGTGGTTTGAATGTGAATGTGGATATGATTGTATTAGTGGAGTGTAAAAATTTTGTGTATATATTTAGTATTGTAGAAGTGAAATTATATGTGCACACAAGGTGCTCGACAAAATGTTTGAGTGAATAATTGTGGTTTTTTTGCTCATTTTGTGTGGTTTGTGCCTTTGTTTTTGATTTTGATTTTTCATTAATTTTCTTTTATTCTTGTTTTATTTCTACTTTGTGTATTATACATCAAATTTGATTAGTAGGATTACCCTTGCTTTCGTTTTAGACTTTTAATATTTGTTCGGATGTTTTGTTTTTCGTTTTTGATTTTGCGTTTTTGCTTTTCGTTTTTAATTGCTTGAATATTAGAACTAACATTGCTTTGAGTATTAGTGGTGTTTTATTGTATAATGAGGAAGAGATTGAGTTGGTTTAGTGTTAATAAAATGATGATTAAAGGGCTTGGAAGCCAAGGGGAAATAGATGAGTTTGTGCAGAATTTAATGTATGTTAGTGCTTAAGGTTGTTGTGGATATTAGAAAATGAGTTGGTGAGCTGAAATTGTGTGTGGCAATGCTAAAATTATAGGGGAAACTCTGTCAAAATGTCCTAGAATTAGATGACTTAAGGTTTACATAATTCTTTTTTTTAGGTTTCAAATTTAATTATGTAGGTTAATAGTATGTAGTTCGTTTATCTTTTCTCTTAGTTCAATTGGATATGTTTACATCTAAGTTTTATTTTTACTTTGTTTAATTATACGTCAAATTTGATTAGTTAGGATTACGCTTGCTTTCGTTTAGACTTTTAGTATTTTTCTGTTTTTATGCTTTTTGTTTTTGATTTTGCGGTTTGCTTTTTTTATTTTATTTATTTTGTCATTACTTGAATTGGTTTAGTATTAAGTTACAAAATTCTTTTTTTAGCTTTCAAATTTAATTCTGTAGGTTTAATAGTATGTACTTCATTTATCTTTTCTCTTAGTTCAATTAGGATATATTTACTTGATAAGTTTTAATAATTTGTTTCATTTTATTGCGTTTTTATTTTTTCTCGAGTGGATTAATTAATTTTATATTTTTATTTTGTGTTTTTTTTTTGTTTTTTTACTCATTTTGTGGTTATGCCTTTGTAGGGGGAAATCACTAAATGGGCTCACCCGATTGAAGTCGTACGGGGATGAATACAATTCATTTGTGAACCCGTAATATACTCAACTTACATCTTCATCTTTTTAGCTTATTATATATATTTTTGCAATCCTAATTACGAATAATTAACATACATAAACTAATGAGTTTATATTCTATCTATAGAGAAGTGCTTAAGATTTCCCCGTTCATTGCACGGTATATTGACAGCGGAGTGGAAGAACCGGTAATATAATCTAACTTATCTTTTTGTCTTTTATACTTTGTATTTCCACAAAATATTGAAATTTGGTTTGATAAATAAATTTGGTATTAGTTTGATTTGTTTATTTACTCATTTTGTGTGGTTACGCCTTTGTAGGGGGGAATCACCGTTGCTGTTTCCTTCTCTGTGTACAAGTAAGCTACTAAACTTTGCTTTTTTTTGATCATTGAGATTATGTATTCAGATAATATAGGTGCTAGTATATAATTTAGGTTGAAACCTTAGAGTTAGAGTAGCTAGCTTATTTAATATGCATACAGTCACGCTTCATTAACTGTACCGTTTTGTATTTCAAATAAAGTATGGAGCGTGACTGGATGTACGGTGAGCGAGGGGATCACTATCGCAACATGTTGAAAGAGTTTGCAAAGCGGCAGTGCAGCACAAGGACATGACAAAGGCGGAGAAAATACCTTGTCCTTGTGTTGACTGCGGTGTCTTAAGGAAATTTCAAACATGTGGAAATTGAATTCCATCTGAAGACTCGCGGTTTCATGCCACACTATTAGAGATTGATTTTTCATGGAGAAAGTGTTGAACATAATGTCGGGTCCTCGTACATTAATGAAAGGAGAGGATGAGAACAGACCACACATTTGATTTTGTCGAGTCGGAACCGATCCCAAATGCTTCCGGAGTCAATGACAGTGAACCGACTTATCATGATGAGCAAATAATGGAGATGCTTGATAACGTTGAGAATAATTTTGTTGATCGACCGGATGAGTATCAAAGGTTGTTGGACGCATCCAAGACGGCATTGTATCCTACGTGCACTAAGTACACGAAATTGACGGCTATATTAATTTGTTCAACCTGAGGGAAGATATGGATTGAGTGACAAAGGTTTCTCGGCATTCCTCGAGCTGATTCATGATATGCTACCGGATGAGAATGGTCTCCCTACCACCACCTATGAGGCAAAGAAATGGGTATGTCCAATGGGAGTAGAGTACAAAAAATTCACGCGTGTCCAAACAATTGTGTGTTGTACAGGGGTGAATACGCACATCTGGACACTTGCCCGAAATGTCAGCTGTCCCGATATAAGCATAAAGATGGTGAGTACTCCTCCGTTCAAAAAAAGCCCTCCAGCTAAATTACTGTGGTATTTGCCGATTATACCCAGATTCAAACGGTTGTTTTGCGAATCCAAAAGATGCAAAGAATTTACGATGGCACGCAGAGGTAGAAAGAGTGATGAGAATTAAGACATCCAGCAGATGGACCTCAGTGGAGAAACATCAATAGACGGTTCAAAGAACATTTTGGAGGTGAAGATAGGAATTTGAGGCTTGGGCTATGTACTGACGGGATGAACCCGTACGGCACATTAAGCAGTCAACACAGTACTTGGCCCGTTTTACTAGTGATCTACAATTTGCCTTCGTGGTTGTGTATGAAACGCAGGTACATAATGTTATCTCTTTTGATATCTGGCCCCAAGCAGCCAGGTAATATATTGTGATGTATACCTCGCCCCATTGATTGATGATTTGAAGTTGCTGTGGAATGAGGAACCGTTGTGTATGATGCTTATGCAAGGGAAAATTTCACGTTCAAGGCGTTGTTGTTCTGTACGGTCAACGATTTCCCTGCATACGGGAACTTGTCTGGATACACTGTGAAAGGAACATTTGCATGTCCGGTGTGCGAGGATGACACATGTTCGGACCGTTTACAAAATTGTGGTAAGAATGTTTACATGTGTCATCGACGTTTTCTACCTGAAGATCACCCTTATCGTAAGAAGAAGAAACTGTTCAATGGTGAGGCCGAGACTCGAGTGGCCCGTCTACCTTTACCTCTGAGGAAGTGTATGCAAAGGTTAAGGACATTGTGAACATCTTTGGAAACACATTGAAACCGGCAAAGAACATTTGGAAAAATGCTCTATCTTCTGGGATTTACCGTATTGGCGTCACCTGCCTGTCAGACACTGTTTGGATTTCATGCACATCGTAAAAATGTTGGTGAGGCAGTGAGTGGGACTTTGCTCAACATACCCGCAAAACGAAAGACGGATTGAAAGTGAGAAAAGATGCAAGCATGGGTATAAGGAAAGAGTTACACCCACAGGAGAATGAGAGACGAATACCTACCTCCTGCATGCTACCCACTTTCAAAGAATGAGAAGATCAGCTTCTGTAAATGTCTACACTCGGTAAAAGTACCATCTGGATATTCTTCAAACTGGAAGAATATTGTATCAATGAAGGATTTGAAACTGTTAGGCATGAAATCTCACGATTATCATGTATTGATGTTACATCTTCTGCCAGTAGCCATCCGTGGGATATTGCCAAATGATGTCAGAAATGTGTTAACCAGATTGTGTTTCTTCTTCAATGCTGTCTGCTGCAAGGTAATTGATGTAAACTCTCTCGATGATCTACAACGTGAAATAGTGGTAACATTATGTCAATTAGAGATGTATTTCCCACCATCATTTTGACATAATGGTGCACTTGATAGTCCACATTGTTCAAGAGATCCAATTTTTGTCCGGTCTACTTACGCTACATGTACCCTTTTGAACGATACATGGGTATTCTAAAGGGTAGAATGAGGAATAGATATCGACCAGAAGGAGCATAATTGAAGCAACGGTGACTGAGGAAGTCACATAATTTGTGACTGATTATCTGAATGAAGCAGAATCAATCGGTATCCCAAAACCAACACTACGGCAGATATAAAGGCAAAGGTGTCATTGGAAGAAAGATTGTGCAAGTACCAAGTCAACTGATTCATCAAGCACATCTGTTTGTGTTACAACACCTTGAGGCTGTTGAACCCTTCTTTGATACTCATATGAATGAGTGAGACAACAAAACCTACCAGAAACCATCTTTGGCTTACGAAAGAGCAAAACCGACTGTTTGTCCAATGGTTCAATATTATGTCTTTGAAAAAGCGTCATCAAATTCATAAGTTCTCAATGAGGAAATCAGATTTTTGGCAATAGGACCTGAACCTAATGTTGTATCATTTGAGGGATATGACATTAGTGGGTATACTTATTACACTGCACGCCAAGATGCTAAATCAATAAACCAGAACAGTGGAGTAAAAATAGAAGCGGCATTCAATGAGTACCACATCGGTAACCAGTCTCAACCAGTGAGGAGCTCCAGTTGGTATTACGGTGTTATCGAGGACATTTGGGAGCTAGACTACCATATTGATTCGTTTTTAGTGTTCCGTTGCAAATGGGTGGACAACCGACGTGGAATCCAAAACGATGGAGGTCTTACCTTGGTTGATCTCACACGTGCCAGTTTTTAGGATGATCAATTTGTTATGAAAAGATTGTGACCAAGTGTGGTATGTTCAGGATCCAAAAGACTTCAGATGGTCTGTTGTTCTTCCAGGTAGAAGACCAGTTCAGATTGAAAATGAAAATGAGGATGATGATGATGAGAATGAGACGATTGAAGGAACAACATTGTTTCCTACGGGGTTGCGGGATTTAAATGTTGATACTCAAAACAACTTGATTTATGCACGATCAGACCATGACGAGGGTTTTTGGGTTGATAACACCAAAACATAGAAGTATTTATGGTAATGTTATGTTACTATTTTTCTTGACTTGTTCAACATTTGTCATTACATTATAAATTCATTCAATTATTTGACTAACTTATCTTTACTGCAGTGGCTGATCACCCTATGGATCACCCGTTGAAGAAGCTGATCTCTCAGCAAGACCAGCAAAACGGGTCACACGAGGAGGAAAGAAGGGGAAGAGAACTCACCCACCGGAGGATGAGGCTTGTCCATCACAGCAGGTGACAGAGCCACCAGCTTCCTCCTCCTCCGGACAGAAGGTGAAGAAGAGAGGTGCCACCCGTGCACTGAAGGCAATTAAAGGCCCCCCCACGAAGCCTTTGCAGTTCAATGAGTTCAACCAGCCATACGGTAATTGGAAGAATAATTATACTGCATATGCTGGCCACCTGGTCAAGACTTACTGCGACATAAATCACAATTGGAAGCAAGTGCCACAATCATTGAAGGACACTATGTTTGGGATTCTTCAGGTGTGTTATTTTTTTATAATATGTTATATAATTTTAGAGTTTCTCGTTACTTGTGTTACTAAATGACTAATAATTGTTTATGTAGAGTCGTTTCTGCATTGATCCTTCTCTTAAGGAGATAAACTGAAAAAAATGGGGCGACAGTTCCGCGACCATAGGAAGGCCCTCTCTGACAAGTACATTCATGGTGCTGCGTATCAAGACCCTGAATCGGATGATGTAGAAAGAGGCGATGAACTGCCACCCTGGGAGGCGTACGAGGGCATCACTGAGGAGCAGTGGACCCGGTTTGTGGAGTATCGTCACACGCCAGAGTACCAGGTAGAGCTAATATTCAACGCTGTCTTTTATACATTTTGGCTGTTTTATTTGCTTATTTGTATCTTACACGTTACATATGTATTTGTAGGCGGTTCGTGCAAAACAGCAGGCAAATGCGAAGAAAAATCTATACCCACCACTTAGGTGGTAAAGCATTGCCGAACGCGTACCAGAGTGGGAGCAAAAGGGCTTGCTTCCACAAGATGTGGCTCCTAGCGACAGAAGAATGAAGGTGTGGGAGTTGAGTCGAGTGCCAAAAAACTCGACGCCGAAAATCCTCAGTACGATGATGCCACGAGAGAGATTATAAATCAAATGGTATCTAATTCGGTTCATAAGTTTAATATTTGTTTGTGTACCTGTATATTAATGAATTTTGTTAATTTTGTGTTTTATAGGAAGAGTTAAACTCTCAAGTTACTGAGGGTTCTTGGGCTCCGAACAGACAATATGATCCCCTTTCTCGTGCTCTTGGAAAGGTGGATCATCCTGGTCGCGCTATGGTTTTGGTGGACAAGTTGGTATCCGCCAAGCTTTTGGTAATCCGGGGTCTAGGAAGGCTCACAAGGAAGGATGATCAGCTATGAGGAACAATTGAAGGTTACTGCTGAGATGGAGCAGAGGCTTATGCAGAATGTTCAGCATTTGGTTGCAGAGGAGATGACAAAAATACGCTCACAGATGTGCAGTAGTCAGGAGGTGACTAGACCAGCCCTGTAACGCCCCTACTTAACCTAATTACAGCGGAAATAAAATACTAAAGGCGTACAGATCATCGGGTTCCAAACACCCGGCACCAAACCTCACCAATTTACAACTTACAATCCACAAAAGCTACGGTCTGAACTCGAGAAAAACTTAACACAACATAATAGAAATTAAACATATTCTCTCTCCACAAAACCTAGTCCCATCCCAACGCTCATTCTCTTCGTGGCCACCTGTAAATCAATTCGTACCTGCAAGATGAAACCAAGCAGCCCACCCCGAGAGGGGTGAGTCAGTTCCCTGGAATGGAACTGGTACAATTCTCCAAAAACAAACTTATAAAACATAACTCTTCAAATAAACAGTAACATGAAAACAAACTCTTAAAAGTAAAACAGAGATAGAGCACTTCAAACAATCAAGTTAAAGAGAAAAGAAAACAAGACAATAGAGACAGAGAACCTCCAAACCAAGTCATCCACTTAAGTAGACACACCATAGTTAGTAAGCATCCATTGTTGATGTTAGAACCAATTCTGGTTAAGAAGAGAAAGACTTAAGTAGTCACAAAGGACTAGGAGTGACATTAATATCCATAATCCGTGGTAGACAGTTTATGTCTCCACCTTTTCAGAAGATGATTCCCATAGACAAAATATACTCAAGAGTGGAATAACCAATTGGGAGAGATGGCCCCCACCGCCAGTCAGTTGCCACAAGGGCGAGGTAAACAGACCTCTGCTGTCAGTTGCCACAAAGGGCGAGGTAAACAGACCTCCGCTGTCAGTTTGCCACAAGGGCGAGGTATAGCAGACCTCCGCTGCCACCGACCCGTTCTCAGTCATCGGTGAAAAGTGTGTGCACCACTTAATAGAAATAATCCATATTCAGTACCAAGATTAACATTTCCCATATTCCCATTAGATTATTAACTGCACAAGAGCATACCAAAACACTCAGTCCTACAGAGTGCAGAGGCGTAAACCCTCAACAATTAATACCCAATAGAAAGAATCCATTCCCAATTAGGCTGATCAAACTCGACTCATGGATGAAACAATACCCATAGTCCAAAGGAAGAATTTACCAATACCAGATACTTTCTTATATTCCCAGTTACCCCACTAGATCATTAACTGCACCAGAGCAATACCAAAACACTCAGTCCTACAGAGTGAAGAAGCGTAAACCCTAGGCAGTTAATATCTAGTGAAACAACTAGATAGGAGGAACCAATACCAAGGAAGTTTCACATACAGGCTCAGTTAGTCACATCAAGCTCAGTTAGTCACACAACAGTTTCATTTTGAAATCCATTCAAGATCAGTTGGTGTTCCAAAACATTCCATAAAGTCCATCAGCAAAAGTATCGAGTACAAGAAATTGTACAAAACATTCCATAAAGTCCAAAACACACCAAGCTAAGTACGAGAAATCGTACCTGGGTAACGTTGTAGCAGTTCTAATCTACTTGCGCAAACAATCAACAGTACTCTGAAGAATATTAAAGGTAGTCTATCATCAATCACTTGTAGCCCACGTAAACTTAAATAAACTCCTCACTGTTATTTCTAAATCTCAATTGTCTTTTATGCCCTCACCTAAATGCTATGAATAACCTTTGACTTGTCTTAGAATGTTGTATAACTCAAGGTTGTAAGACCAAGGAATGTATTTTTTAACACTTGTTAATTGTTCCACCCTTATCCACTTTACCCATACCTAACCATAATTCTCACATTAAAGACCTTTATAACATAAGTGCATTATACGTTATTCAATCAATCTTAGAATTTCAATAACAATTCTTAAGCTCAATACTTTTATTCTTACTTTAGGACATACATCGTGTTATGACCAATGATGGTTTATCTTAGAATACTATACTATTATTTCACAATTTATTGACTATGTATCTTTATCAATATCTACTAGATAATCCATTATAACTAAGTCTTCCCCCTTAACTTAATTAAGATCTACATCCCGTATACTAAAATCGTAGTGTTGTAGATGCATTTTAGTATAACTTATTTGAGCTAATAAACTCAATTATCTTATCTTTAGTTCAGAATGGCCTTTAACTACAACCATCTATTAATCTTGTCATAAGTTGTTAAATTACTTTTCATCTTGAAATAACCATATATAGTTAACTCAAACTTATCGAACTCTCACATTTAGTATCCACAAGGTATATTATTTACTTAACCATACTTTATAATAAGGTGTCTTAAGATAACCTTTTATTTATCCTTACTTACATTTAATTCCCTAACTGTTTTTTACTTTTACACACATTCTCTCTATAGACCATGTATAATCCTTTTATATTAAACTTTGTTAAACTCAAGTCTTAAATACATTTTATATTGTTTACAAAACCTAAAGTTTCAAAAGATAACTTAATAAATCAATTCCCTTTATTGTATTTAGGATGGACATTATATCTTAGCATGAGGTAGAATTTATCAAAGAATTAAATTCTGGTTCGTAAGTGAAATTGTCAATTACTTAATAAGATATATATTCTGAACAATCTCCATACCTTATATTCAAATGACACATTAATATTTCCAGTGTCAAAAGTAAATCAATATAATCTCTTATGTAACCTAATTTCATCTAATTAAAGGTTTAAAGATTTTAAGTATCTAATTTCTATTTACAAACCTCCTTATAAATCCTAACTACTAAATACATTACTTAACTATAAACTCACATCCTGAATATTTGTGTTAATGTATTTATATGGCTTAACTAGTTGTAAGAAACTTAAGGATTATTATTTAGATTAAATTCCTAATCATAGTTTTAATGTAGTTTTATATCATAATCCCTTTTAATGATTTTATCTTAAAATTTAAGTTATTACTCAATACTATAAATATTAAGAAATAATTAAATCTAGACTTATTTATCCCCTTCACATTTAGATGTAAAAGTAACTCATTTATTTTTATTATTGTTTATATAATAAGAACATTTAAATGTAAAAGTATTTCATTCATTTTATTATTAATTATATAATAAGATCTATTTGTGTAACACTTTATGTAAACTAATTACAAATATTCCTAAATTTCAACTTATTAATTTCTTAACCAATTATAGATTTACATTATGGTCTTTGACAAATAATATTACACATGTATTCTAATATGGTTTGTAACACCCCAACTCAATCCAAATGTGGTCTCGCAACTCAACAGTATAATATAAACATATCACAGCGGAATTCTTTACAAATCCAGGACCTTGCCACGGTCTGACTACAGAATATACCGAACATTAGTGCAACAACCTTAAACATTTACATATCCTTCTTACAACCCCCTCACATCCTATACATCTTACTAACTCATATTGCCATACGAGTGTACATGCACAACTCGTAGGCCACTCTTAACCCTTAACACTTGTATCCTCTTCTTACCCTCGCGACGGCCGCTTCCTGTTGTACCTGTGTAGTAAAAACAGCCCCCAAGGGGGTCAGCACGAATGCTGGTACGATCCCCTCATGGCCCCCAAGCTAACGTGGCTACGACGACTAATTGTCGATAGCATGGAGGTTGATTAGATGCACAATATAATAGTAAGTGCAGTAAACAACAACTCAGATATGAACAATCAAGTCCACACACAATGAACGACTTAAATGCGTTCCCTTAATTAGAGAGTTAATTATTTAACTCCTTAAGTAATGTTCCCTCCTAATCTTAGTCCATCCTTATTTCACCTCACTCTTAGTCTTATCTTAATCTTAGAAACAACCATCCTTTAATAAGGAGTGGATGTAACTTACCTTAATCTGAATAATACAACCATCCTTTAAAAAGGAATGGTTGCAACTTATCTTAACCTCACCTTAATCTTAATCTTAACTTAATCATAATCTTAACGATACAAATCATCCTTTAAAAAGGAATGATTGTAACTTATTTTAATCTTAACTTATCTTAATCTTAATCTTAATAATACAAATCATCCTTTAGAAAGGAATGATTGTAACTCATCTTAACCTTAACTTATTCTCAGAATACGAACCGTTCCTGGAGGGGAGTGGTTGTAGTCTAAGTCCAAACCTGGGATTTAGGTGATCCCACCGCACCATCTTAATGCCACCTACCCTGGACGGGAATCCAGCGTAGCTGAGCCGGCAACCGGCCCTAGGCTACAAGTCCGAAGACAAGTCCTTAAGCGGAGGGCGGATCTGATTCAGATACCGTCCCCCTTTTTCCTTAGCATGCATGACCGGAGATCGGTCCCGGGTTTCCTCACTCAAGTTCCAGTTAGTAGTAATCTCAAACCTTGTTTGTCAGTTAACCTCTTTCGGTTCATATCGTCCCTTATTAGGGGCGTTCCTTAGTCTCACTCAATTCCTTACTAAACATTGGTTAGTAAGTTCTCACGGTATGTTGTGTTAGTTTTCAAACATCACACAACGATACAATAAATATAATATATTCCGGTTGCATGCTTTATCTTGTTTAGTGAGCACACAAAACAGATATCACACAAGCCGAGGGACACCTCGTTAGCAAGCAGGTCACAAGAAGAACTGTACCGTTCACCGTTGGTCGTTCGGCTGCTTACTCTCTTCCGGAGTCCAAACTCCCAAGTCCTAAAGCATTCATTCAGTTTTAGGTTGTTAATCACTTAACTTAATATGACTTACTTAACTTGTTTAACTTACTTAATTCCTTAATGATCCCCACCTAACACCTCTTAGGTCTTACACTTAATCTTACAAACTTAATCTTAAACTTTCAAGTTTATACTTAACTTAACTTAATCTCTTAAGTTCTTAGGGTCTCAATCATTACTACCCTACCAAAGGCATACCGTATTACCCATTACCATTCTTAGAATTCAAATTTTTTTTTTTTGCTTTTAGGCTCGACCGGACTTACCGACCGGACTTGCCAAGTCCGGTCCATTCCAGTACCCTTTTACCGTTGGAAAATTCACTCCGACCGGACTTACAAGTCCGGTCCTATGTCCGGTCGATTCCAGAGACTTATAACCGTACAAAATTCATGCCGACCGGACTTGACAAGTCCGGTCCCATGTCCGGTCCATTCCAAACATTTTCCCTCACAAAACACAAGCCCGACCGGACTTGTAAGTCCGGTCCCCAAGTCCGGTCGATTCCAGAGACATTTTCCGGCAGTGTAACAGAGCCCGACCGACCTTGCAAGTCCGGTCCTAAGGCCGGTCGGCTCTAGAAACTTGTTTCTAAATTCTCTTTCAACTCCAAACTTCTCCTCATATATTCTAATATGTTATAACCTCATTTGGGCACCTCAAATACACCTTAAGCCCTCCTTAAAATACCTTAAATCATCCACCAAGATCCACCTTAGTCATTATGCATTTTCCTTGTAATAATGCTAACACTTGTAATGCTTCCTCTAGGTTTCTAGGTGGTGGTTCATACCTAGTGTAACCACTATGCCAAATGTTTTCTTCACCACTATAACATCATCTCCCAAGCATCTCTCACCATCTAAAACTCTTTTTATGCCTTTACTTAAAGTTCCTTCCTAAGCTTAAGCTTCCATCCTCCAACACCTTATTTCCTTCCTAGTTGGTTACCAACATTTGCCTAAGTCCTACATGCTCAATTACATTCTCTTGATTCTTAAATCCTCCAAGGTAATGCCTAAGTCATTATAACTCATTACCACACTTTATCTCACCCCTTTTTCATCAAGACCACCTGTAAAACTTCCTAGTACTTCCTTAGTCATTAATTCCCTTAGAACATAACTCACCTTAATCATTACACCTTCTCCTTAATCTTATGCACACTTCTTATATTCCTCATCTCATGATTTTGGTGTGCTCAAAACACTCACCATTCCTCTAACTCCTCCTAGACATCTCTAGGTCATCCTAAACCTCAAGACTCCTTAATTAACTAATCTCCACTCAAATTCCTTATAATGATTCCTAGTAAATCCTAGGTCATATTAGTTCACCACCATCGCCTAAACACTTGTTTCTACTCAAATTTGCCATAGCACCTCTAGCATCATAGCATGCCCAAACACATTATTTTCCTCATTTAACCATCTCACACACCTCAAGTTCTTTCTCATCATATCTCATCACCCAAACCAACTCATTCATAACAACTCAATATATTGCAATAATCTTAAATTGCATAGCACTAAGGCTCTTAAGTGACATGGCTCTTAGGCCCTTAAATGACTTAAACTTAAACACTGAATTTCCCACATATATAAGCTTTCAACCTGCAAATACACTCATCAATCTCATAGTAGTTATAATGCTCTTAAAATCCACCTTAAACTTATATTACTAACTCATTCTCATTAGCTCCTTAATCACAAGTTCATAGGCTTGTTTAAGTTCTTTTTCTTAGGTTATATAACCCAATACACAATGTAAGCTTTAAGCCACATTGGTATTTATCTAAAACTCATTCCTTAATCTTAAACCACCATTAGGTAAGCATTTTACCTTGTTTTCTCAAGCTTATCTTAATCTCCTCCTTAGGCCTTCTTCTTGCATAGATCTCGGCCACCACTTAAATTCCTTTTGCCAATGTTCTAATCAATATTTAAGGACCCATATGAGTACTAAACAATGCACTAACCTCAAGGAATGAAAACCTAGGTTAGAAATGTGTTCTAAGGCATAAAAGTGGATGATTACCTTTGAAGTCTCAAGGTAGACTTTGGCATTGAATGAAATAGGACCTCCACTAGTCCTTGGTGAATAAGTCAAGCTAGAACAAGGCATAAAAACATAGCCCCATGAGAAGGAATTTTCGGCCATGTATAAGGAATGATGGAAACATGGTTTTTCTTACATTTTCTTTACCTTAAGAGAATGGAGAAGCTAATGAGCTCTTCAAACTTGATTTTCCTCCATCAATGGAGTTTTCTCATGGCACCAAAATGGAGCTTTGAAAGATTTGAAAAGATAGAAAGATAGGTCTTGACCTAACTAAGACAAATATGCATTTGTTTTGGATTTGGAGCTTGGAGTTGTATTTGGCAAGTGATTGAAGATGGAGAACCATGGAGAAGCAACACTCTCGGTTTTGAACAGAGAGAAGAAGAAGAAACCGTGGGTGAAGGAGAGAAATGGAGATAAAGGAGAGAGTGAGCTAATATAAGATATTTGCTTTATTAAAGCAAATAGTAACTTCTTACTTACTCTTCTTTTCCTTTCTATTTGATGACTCATGTAGTGACTCACCTCTCTTAGAAAACCGGCCACCCTCTTAAATAAGGCTAACATGGTCTTTGTTGACCAATTAATTGACTTATGTTGATTAAAACTTAAACTAGTCACTAAATAGTTACTATTCACTAAACAAGGCACATTCGGGAAATTTTTTATTTCCCATTGATTTAGACCTCCTAATGTGATACTAATTAGTACACATGTTGATTAAAGAGTAATGATGGACATTTAGCCACTCAAAACTCAATTCTAAGACAATTTCTCAAAAATGTGCTTTAAGACTTCTTAAAGCACATTTTATGTTTTAACTTGTTTTCAAGCTTGGTTTTCTTTGCTAATTGATTTAAAATGACCATTAGGATATTACTAAGGTCTTATCATGATATTTGGGTACTCACCCAAGTCTCTCCAAGCTTAGAGCACGTTTTTGCCCTAATGCCCTTAAGGCATTCCTTGTGTTTTCCTTGGTTTAAATTATCTACCAATCTTTCTAAGGCATATTTTAGCCTTAATACATCATGATTTGATGTTTACTTAGCATACTTAGGTTTGGGGTATTTCAATCTACCCCCCTTAAAAGAACTTTGTCCCCAAAGTTCCCATGCATCTTTCTTATTAGAATGCATGTCTTACCTCATTCCTTAGATCATATAGATCATACTTATGTATACTTAATCTCATTGGATCACTGGATCCACCATATTCTCATACTTAAACATCACACAACATGCTTAAGCATGTGCAGCACTCAAAATTCCTTTTGTTCCTTTTGATGATTAAAACATTCACATAACTTCCAACGTATTCTCCCATGTCACCGGTCCGTAGACAATGGCTCATTCGTCCTCGTCACCATGGGCCAGAATACAAAACACGCTGCTCTCCCCATGTCACCGGTCCAAAGACAAAGGCTCGTGCGTCCTCGACTTCATGGGCGAGACTCAGTAAAAAGGTAATCCTTTTTACGAGGTCATGTGAGGAATAATTCCTCTAATTAAAAATACAAGCAACTCCAATTTCAATCTTATCCCAAGGTCTCTATCCTTAGTGTGATTTAATTGTGACCACTGGTAGGGAGTTTCAGGAATCATCCAACCCTGATGTGATCAGCATCAGTGTAGAACTATCCTTCCACCCCAATTTGTGTTCGGTTTCCCTTGATCCCTAGAAAATCAAGTTCCACCTCCCACGTCATTTTCAAACATCCAAATAATTCACTCATGTCCAATTTTCTATCTTTTTAGTTCTTCTAATCATAATCAATACATCTCCAAAGTGTGGACTCATTCCATCAAACATTCCCAATTCATCTCTTAGTAATTACCTCAGACTTAAATTCCTACTAAATTCTATATCAATCTCATACCAACTTCCGCTGTCTCATACCACATAGCATTACTATTTCCTAACCCATAATCATATCAAATTGTATCCCATAGTGTTATCTTATTCTTATCTCACACAGTCTCATATCGACTCATACCTCATATATTCTTATTTCTTAAGTCTCCTTAATCCTCTTCCTTAATTCTCTTAACTTGTACTCACACCGGAGTTAACAAGATAGGTACTTAATATGTATGGTATTCACATCTTCTGTGTGCAATAACCATGATTTACCTCCAAATGTTTATGTAAAACATATTCTCAAATTATTTTGTGCTATGCACACCGTAGTTTATGTACTCAGTACACAAACATACGCTAAGCGGTTTTCGCTCTACCCCCCTTAAAATGGATTACGCCCACGTAATCAACATTACATGATCTTTGAACATAAGTTCAAGATGCCTAATTCTTACCAAGCATTCTAGCTTCCATGTCATCTATCTTACTTAGAATTCGACCAGAAATAACTTAGTCTCTGTATCGAGGATTCTTAACGTGCTTATACCGTTTCCTTAACTTAGTTTGGTCTAATCTCAAAGGTAGTGATCTGCTAGCTTCCGCTGCACCACTCTGATAATCTTAGGCCTAATTGTCTCAATGGGCACGTGTTATCTTTATATACACGGCCTTAATGAGTTGTAACTCGTCTATCCATTCTTCTTGAAGATCTTACGCTCATACTCTTAGTATTTTCTCGAATGTCTAAATTGTTCTCCCCAACTGACCTTTGGTCTGAGGACGATTCTTAGTCTGAAACTACTGTTTAGTGCATAATGCGCTTTACAGTCTTAATCCCTTACATCTTAAGACATATCCAATGTATATACTTAATAATCCATGCTTTTCGCGCTTCATAGTCCTTAATTATCTGTTCTCTTCGGCTCTCTGTGGTAGTAGCTGCTCTTGTGTGATCTTGCCTTGTTGTCCGTGGTACGGAGTCGACTACCTCCCGTGTTCTTTACACTACTCGTCTACATGCATGGGGTACCTTACTGGTACATTACTACTTACCCAACTAACTCATAAATGAGCGTGTCAGGCCCGCAAGCCCCTGTGGGGTGCAGTCGTCCCACGTCTCGTTTTAGTAAACTCATAGTGTCCGTCGCACGTTTAGCTATCGCTAATTATGAAGTATTCTGTTGTCGATCTCCTCTTTCATCGTTCCAAAATAACATTTATGTTCTTCTTGAAGTCAATCAAGGGAAGTCCATTTACTGTGTTCTTGGGTATGGTATGCTCTAGCTCCTTCCTGTATTCCGTATTGATTCGGTCACTTAATATCTGAGGTCTCTTTCCGTAGAGCCTCTTATCTTGTTCCTCATATTTATGCTACTAGGAATGCACTTCCAGTTCCTTAAGGAATGGGTAGTGTGCTTCCTGTAAAATCTTACCTAACTAGGTCCAGACTACTGGCATCAATGCTCAGTTCGTCTACCATCTTATTTCCTTACTTATACTGGTCTTAACTCATAAATCTAATTGCCTCAGTGTCACATTTGACGGCTCATACATAATGGTCGCCTTACCGCGCACCATGACTTAATCCACTTATCTAACTATTGTACTCACGACCACTACTACTGTGGTAGTTGGCCCTTACCATGTTGCCCATTAATGGTGCAACCTCTTATTCACTTATTCTAATGTCTTACCTTATACTCAATCCCTTTTGGTGTAAACACACTGGGGGTTCTCTCGTTCCGGTGTATGGCGGTTGTCTTACCGTGCTGTAAAATAGTTGACTCTTGATATGAAGGTGTTCTATTCCAATCTCAGATTCGTAAGTAGGCTAATTTCTCTCGCTTTCTTTCATCCTTAACGATGTTATCTACCATGTAGTTTGACTGGTTACTGAAGAAGTCATCCGCTGATTCACAAGCTCCTCTGAGCATTGATTAATTGACGTGCCATAATGTGCAGTCACAATGTTTATCTCTGCTCATACTAATTCTTACATCCTGGGTGTTGGATATGGGGTCTATCTGTGCAACCTTCCTTATTACTCAAGTGTATCTGGTATGTTGTAAGGTAATCTCAAGGTTCATAGTTCCCATCTTCTAAATAAAGTGTATTTATCTCTATATGTGAAAACCCTTTTGAGGGGTTCATTCCCACTCATGGCCTCACAACAAGGAGGGGTATCCCCACCCTAAAAAGCATGGTTCGTTCTCCGCTCCTGTCCTTAGCATTATCTCAATATTCTCATTGGTACCCTTTTTTTTTGCTTATACAAGCTCTCTTATAACTTATTGCGCCTCGGCTCTGATGTGGTTACATCCTTGGCTCGTAGGCTCTTAGTGCTTAATGTCTCAGTTCATTATTTGTTCTCTTACTCATCTGTAGGTTATCCTCATAAACTTCTGGTCCCTTGGAACACCATCAATCATTAGGTTACATACCGAATGTAGTATCGGGTTTCATAGTAAATTGTTACATCCTGCTTCCTGCTATGGAGGTTGTTCAGGTGATCTGAGGTTACTTAATGTCTTTGACAATACTGTCATTTTACTAGACTTATGTCTTTTGGCAATTAAGGATAAGTTCGTATTAGGCGTTTGCCTTACGGTGTCCAAGTTGGATATCATCCTGGCATCTTATACTTCTATCTCAACGCTTCGTTCAACTTCCGTTGACTACACCCCCCCATTGATGATCAATCATTCTTGGGTATTAATGAGTTAGACGAACAGTACTAGCTGTCATTCATCAGTTTGTTCGGCTCGATATGCCCGCTTTGGGGGGTAGTCCTCTGAGCTTTCCTGTTCCAGGGTTGTACGACTTTAATTCTTAGTAGGTTATAGCTTATGTTTATTTCTTTTATCCTTGATTTCCGGGTTTTCCAACATCTTCATTGAAGAATGTTGTCATTGGTGTCCTTAATGGTCACTCTGAGAGTCTTATCCCGTTTTCGTTGTAAGTCGATGCTTCAACAGTCTCAATAGTATCTTATAATACATCTCTTGTATATCATTGCTTATTTAGTGTTTTTGCTCGCAATACCGGGCAATCTCTTAGGTTTTCCCCTTGGAGTTTGAGATTGGTGTTCTTACCATACTGTCGGTTGTTGTTGTAGTGGGTTATACCGTTGCTAGTATTTATATGGTTTAGTATTTCATCTAAGCTCAGCTCCCTGCTGGCTGATGTGTCGGTTCATCTCATCATGGTCAGGCCGTTAGGCCCTTCCAAGGTCCTATTTTTTTTTCCTGTTCTTATGGATTTGCATTCCGGTATTAACATATGCTACAACTGTAGCGTTCTCCTATTTCGCCTTGATGGCTTTTCGTGTGGCTTAATCGTGGTAGCACTTGCTATGGCAAGTGCGCCATGCAGGATGGGTTATTGGTACAAGGTACATCGGTAGTGATGTTTCCTTCTAATTTCCATGTAATTGATAGTCCTCGGAACTCCTTCGATAATCTCTTATTTGGATAACAACCATCCGGTAGTTTCCTTGTTATTTGACAGTACTGTCATCTACCAGGGCGTTCCTCTTCCTGAGGGAACCCCTTAATATTTTCTTATGTCTTAATCCTCGCTCCTGTCTCCACACATTCTGTTGTGGTTATTAAGTAATAGTTCTTCTATAGGCACTACATTGTAGTCCTATTTTGATATACAATTTGTATGTGTTTCCCCGTTGTTCGCATTGTGTCGGCCAGGTTTGTAACCTTTTTCATTGTGGGGTTTGGAGTTCCCGGTTCTTAACTGGACCTTCCAGTAATCTTAATCCTCATGCTCTGTATTCTCACTATTATGCTCTCTCGGACGCTGTCCGGTACTCATGTCTCTTATCATTTCCTCCTCCATTGCACGCGTAGTGCTTTCCTTACCATTGGTATTGCGGGTTATTTCGACTGCGTAGCATGTCGACCCATGTTGCCGGTAATTCCCGTTCCCTTACTGATAGTATTCCATAGGTAGCGCCTTTTTCTTTGTTGATGCGCTCCATTTAAAATCTCCCAGTTTCCTTAACTGTTGTACAATAAATTGTTTCTCGTATTGCTGACTGTTAGCTAACTGCCAGATCGGGTTTCCCCGAGTAAGAAAAGGCTTTCTTCTCTCTGGCGTTTGTTCCACATATTTAGGGTTAGGGATGTGGAGGGCGGCCTAGGCACTATGGATATCCGGTAAACACCGGGTGTCCTGGCTAACGCACCTCACACTCTATCTCTCAACCCTTAACCCATAACTCAATCTCAACCTCATCATTCTCCTAAGTTCGGTATTTCTTGTCTTCAGAGCGTAACTACGCTCTGATACCACTTTTTGTAACACCCCAACTCAATCCAAATGTGGTCTCGCAACTCAACAGTATATATATAAACATATCACAGCGGAATTCTTTACAAATCCAGGACCTTGCCACGGTCTGACTACAGAATATACCGAACATTAGTGCAACAACCTTAAACATTTACATATCCTTCTTACAACCCCCTCACATCCTATACATCTTACTAACTCATATTGCCATACGAGTGTACATGCACAACTCGTAGGCCACTCTTAACCCTTAACACTTGTATCCTCTTCTTACCCTCGCGACGGCCGCTTCCTGTTGTACCTGTGTAGTAAAAACAGCCCCCAAGGGGGTCAGCACGAATGCTGGTACGATCCCCTCATGGCCCCCAAGCTAACGTGGCTACGACGACTAATTTTCGATAGCATGGAGGTTGATTAGATGCACATATAATAGTAAGTGCAGTAAACAACAACTCAGATATGAACAATCAAGTCCACACACAATGAACGACTTAAATGCGTTCCCTTAATTAGAGAGTTAATTATTTAACTCCTTAAGTAATGTTCCCTCCTAATCTTAGTCCATCCTTATTTCACCTCACTCTTAGTCTTATCTTAATCTTAGAAACAACCATCCTTTAATAAGGAGTGGATGTAACTTACCTTAATCTGAATAATACAAACCATCCTTTAAAAAGGAATGGTTGCAACTTATCTTAACCTCACCTTAATCTTAATCTTAACTTAATCTTAATCTTAACGATACAAATCATCCTTTAAAAAGGAATGATTGTAACTTATCTTAATCTTAACTTATCTTAATCTTAATCTTAATAATACAAATCATCCTTTAGAAAGGAATGATTGTAACTCATCTTAACCTTAACTTATTCTCAGAATACGAACCGTTCCTGGAGGGGAGTGGTTGTAGTCTAAGTCCAAACCTGGGATTTAGGTGATCCCACCGCACCATCTTAATGCCACCTACCCTGGACGGGATCCAGCGTAGCTGAGCCGGCAACCGGCCCTAGGCTACAAGTCCGAAGACAAGTCCTTAAGCGGAGGGCGGATCTGATTCAGATACCGTCCCCCTTTTTCCTTAGCATGCATGACCGGAGATCGGTCCCGGGTTTCCTCACTCAAGTTCCAGTTAGTAGTAATCTCAAACCTTGTTTGTCGGTTAACCTCTTTCGGTTCATATCGTCCCTTTAGGGGCGTTCCTTAGTCTCACTCAATTCCTTACTAAACATTGGTTAGTAAGTTCTCACGGTATGTTGTGTTAGTTTTCAAACATCACACAACGATACAATATATAATATATTCCGGTTGCATGCTTTATCTTGTTTAGTGAGCACACAAAACAGATAGCACACACCGAGGGACACCTCGTTAGCAAGCAGGTCACAAGAAGAACTGTACCGTTCACCGTTGGTCGTTCGGCTGCTTACTCTCTTCCGGAGTCCAAACTCCCAAGTCCTAAAGCATTCATTCAGTTTTAGGTTGTTAATCACTTAACTTAATATGACTTACTTAACTTGTTTAACTTACTTAATTCCTTAATGATCCCCACCTAACACCTCTTAGGTCTTACACTTAATCTTACAAACTTAATCTTAAACTTTCAAGTTTATACTTAACTTAACTTAATCTCTTAAGTTCTTAGGGTCTCAATCATTACTACCCTACCAAAGGCATACCGTATTACCCATTACCATTCTTAGAATTCAAATTTTTTTTTTTTGTTTTTAGGCTCGACCGGACTTACCGACCGGACTTGCCAAGTCCGGTCCATTCCAGTACCCTTTTACCATTGGAAAATTCACTCCGACCGGACTTACAAGTCCGGTCCTATGTCCGGTCGATTCCAGAGACTTATAACCGTACAAAATTCATGCCGACCGGACTTGACAAGTCCGGTCCCATGTCCGGTCCATTCCAGAAACATTTTCCCTCACAAAACACACCCCCCGGACTTGTAAGTCCGGTCCCCAGTCCGGTCGATTCCAGAGCATTTTCCGGCAGTGTAACAGAGCCCGACCGACCTTGCAAGTCGGTCCTAAGGCCGGTCGGCTCTAGAAACTTGTTTCTAAATTCTCTTTCAACTCCAAACTTCTCCTCATATATTCTAATATGTTATAACCTCATTTGGGCACCTCAAATACACCTTAAGCCCTCCTTAAATACCTTAAATCATCCACCAAGATCCACCTTAGTCATTATGCATTTTCCTTGTAATAATGCTAACACTTGTAATGCTTTCCTCTAGGTTTCTAGGTGGTGGTTCATACCTAGTGTAACCACTATGCCAAATTTTCTTCACCACTATAACATCATCTCCCAAGCATCTCTCACCATCTAAAACTCTTTTATGCCTTACTTAAAGTTCCTTCCTAAGCTTAAGCTTCCATCCTCCAACACCTTATTTCCTTCCTAGTTGGTTACCAACATTTGCCTAAGTCCTACATGCTCAATTACATTCTCTTGATTCTTAAATCCTCCAAGGTAATGCCTAAGTCATTATAACTCATTACCACACTTTATCTCACCCCTTTTTCATCAAGACCACCTGTAAAACTTCCTAGTACTTCCTTAGTCATTAATTCCCCTTAGAACATATTCAACTCACCTTAATCATTACACCTTCTCCTTAATCTTATGCACACTTCTTATTCCTCATCTCATGATTTTGGTGTGCTCAAAACACTCACCATTTCTCTAACTCCTCCTAGACATCTCTAGGTCATCCTAAACCTCAAGGACTCCTTAATTAACTAATCTCCACTCAAATTCCTTATAATGATTCCTAAAATCCTAGGTCATATTAGTTCACCACCATCGCCTAAACACTTGTTTTCTACTCAAATTTTGCCATAGCACCTCTAGCATCATAGCTTGCCCAAACACATTATTTTCCTCATTTAACCATCTCACACACCTCAAGTTCTTTCTCATCATATCTCATCACCCAAACCAACTCATTCATAACAACTCAATATATTGCAATAATCTTAAATTGCATAGCACTAATGCTCTTAAATGACATGGCTCTTAGGCCCTTAAATGACTTAAACTTAAACACTGAATTTCCCACATATATAAGCTTTCAACCTGCAAATACACTCATCAATCTCATAGTAGTTTAATGCTCTTAAAATCCACCTTAACTTATATTACTAACACTCATTCTCATTAGCTCCTTAATCACAAGTTCATAGGCTTGTTTAAGTTCTTTTTCTTAGGATATAACCCAATACACAATGTAAGCTTTAAGCCACATTGGTATTTATCTAAAACTCATTCCTTAATCTTAAACCACCATTAGGTAAGCATTTTACCTTGTTTTCTCAAGCTTATCTTAATCTCCTCCTTAGGCCTTCTTCTTGCATAGATCTCGGCCACCACTTAAATTCCTTTTGCCATGTTCTAATCATATTTAAGGACCCATATGAGTACTAAACATGCACTAACCTCAAGGAATGAAAACCTAGGTTTAGAAATGAGTTCTAAGGCATAAAAGTGGATGATTACCTTTGAAGTCTCAAGGTAGACTTTGGCATTGAATGAAATAGGACCTCCACTAGTCCTTGGTGAAGTCAAGCTAGAACAAGGCGTAAAAACATAGCCCCATGAGAAGGAATTTTCGGCCATGTAAGGAATGATGGAAACATGGTTTTTCTTACATTTTCTTACCTTAAGAGAATGGAGAAGCTAATGAGCTCTTCAAACTTGATTTTCCTCCATCAATGGAGTTTTCTCATGGCACCAAAATGGAGCTTTGAAAGATTTGAAAAGATAGAAAGATAGGTCTTGACCTAACTAAGACAAATATGCAATTTGTTTTGGATTTGGAGCTTGGAGTTGTTTTGGCAAGTGATTGAAGATGGAGAACCATGGAGAAGCAACACTCTCGTTTTGGGACAGAGAGAAGAGAAGAAACCGTGGGTGAAGGAGAGAAATGAGAATAAAGGAGAGAAGTGAGCTAATATAAGATATTTGCTTTATTAAAGCAAATAGTACTTTCTTACTTACTCTTCTTTTCCTTCTTATTTGATGACTCATGTGTGACTCACCTCTCTTAGAAAACCGGCCACCCTCTTAAATAAGGCTAACATGGTCTTTGTTGACCATTAATTGACTTATGTTGATTAAAACTTAAACTAGTCACTAATAGTTACTATTCACTAAACAAGGCACATAATCGGGAAATTTTTGATTTCCCATTGATTTTATACCTCCTAATGTGATACTAATTAGTACACATGTTGATTAAAGAGTAATGATGGACATTTAGCCACTCAAAACTCAATTCTAAGACAATTTCTCAAAATGTGCTTTAAGACTTCTTAAAGCACATTTTATGTTTTTTAACTTGTTTTCAAGCTTGGTTTTCTTTGCTAATTGATTTAAAATGACCATTAGGATATTACTAAGGTCTTATCATGATATTGGGTACTCACCCAAGTCTCTCCAAGCTTAGAGCACGTTTTTGCCCTAATTGCCCTTAAGGCATTTCCTTGTGTTTTCCTGGTTTTTAATTATCTACCAATCTTTCTAAGACATATTTAGCCTTAATACATCATGATTTGATGTTTACTTAGCATACTTAGGTTTGGGGTATTTCAGTTTATATAAATCTTAGAAATCCAAGATAACTCTTTAAGCTCAATTTCGTAATCCACAATTCAATACTAGCTCATATAATATTCTTTTTAATAGTATTATGTATAGGTTTAGTTTAACTTATTAATTCCGTCATATTCTATTTGCTATAAGGTTTTTATGTCTTTATTTTTTATTTATTTATCGTACATGTATACTAGATTTATTCGACATTCTTCATGTAGTTTTATTCAAAAAAATTATTTATATTAGCTTTACACATATCTACATCCGAAATATGATTTATAAAATAAAGTATTTTCCTTAGTTTCAATTAAGTATATTAACCACAATATTATATAACTAATATACATGTAGATTATTTAGTTCCTTGATTTCCTAAGTTACTATTTTATTCCTTTTATATATTGTATTACAATATATATATTTTCTTTAGTTTAAATTAAAAATTTAACTTCCATATAATATAATAATAACACGAAAGATAATTAAATTCCTTGTTTTAACATAAGTTCCTATTTTTAAATCTACCATATAAGTATATGTATACATATATGTAGATATGTCACTTCTCATAAAAACTAATACCCAAACATTTATAAACTACTGTTACAAAATGTTAATTTAGTTTCCCTTATTTTCCCCGCTTAAAAGTTAATTAACAAACCATACTTTATTTTTGGTTACATTAAACCTTATATATAGGTTATTCTTATGAAAAACTCATAAACACAATTTTTTAAAACCTTTTACCGTTGCCCAAAATTCCCAAATTTAATATACAGTAACTATAAAATTTTAGACATATTATAAAATTTTTATTTCATAAAATACCTTTTAAATTTAGCCAAATAATTCCAGAAAACCCGTAACTTGTCAAAATCATAACTTTATACTTTAAACTCAAACCATATAATTTTACATCAAAATAAACTAGATTAAATAGGAATCTATGGTTAAATTTCAATTCAAATACCTGTCTGGAATAGATCAAATCTAACCTCCTAATCAAGTAGTGACTGTTTACTGGGATTTATAACTTATATAATTGATTCTTCCCCGAATCTAATTGAAATACCTTCGGGAAGATATTTAAATTAACCCAACAAGTTAGGACTATTTACTGGGATTTTATAAACTTATAATAATTATTTAATAGCACGATCTAATCTCGGCCGTCCAATCTTCTAAAGCGCGATCGGACGGCCCCTGAACGCCGTGTTCTTCCCCGATTCCAGAAAACTAGTCGAGTACTAAATCTCAATTTCCTCCTAATCCACAGAACGGAATCGAGTGATTCTTGTTTCTATAGCTTCGTAATCCAATTTCGGTTCTATTGATACCGGTTTCCCCAATTATAATGCAGTATACATCAAGTTTCGTATTCAGTTCGAACGTTAGGGTTTATATTAGCTACAGAGTGCGATTCGAATTCAATTCTGCAAATTCCTCCTAACCTAACACGAAATTGGCTAAATTGAGGCATGGGTTAGATCGAAAACTTGACTACGAACAACAATATCGGAGCAATTTGATCGGAGACTCACGGATTGTGCGAATTGGGTGAATTCCGATTCGGAAACTGGGAAAAACTCGAAATTTAGACAGTTCGTGGTGCCAACTTGAGGATCTATAACTAGCAGTACAAAACGAGTTAGATTATGAGTAAGGGCTCATTGGAAAGAACAAACGTAGATCTACGTATTGGTAGCAAGAACCAAACCTAACTCGCACCATATAGAAGGATATTGAAGTCGAAAAACACGAGTTTACCTCTCTGTTTCGGTATGATTTTATGTGTTGAGGAAACCCAAACTTTAGACGTCTTACACTTCCAATCCGTTGAGAATTAGCTTAGACCATAAACACGAAAGTTTTAGAGGAATTAGAGCTCTTCAAAACGAGCTAAAGAACATGGAATTTGGATGAGTAACGAAGAAGTTATGGCTGATCGAATTTACCTGTTTCGAAGAGAAATCTGGAAATCGCAGTTCCAGTTTTTGCAAGGTGGCTACTTTGACTCAATTTTCCGGTTGATTCAGACTGAGTTAGGGTTTGTATAAGTAATGGTTGGAAAGATGAATTGTAGGAGAAGAGAATGGAGAAGACAGCATGGAAAAATATTGAGAGATGTAAAAGTTATGGCCGTCTAAAGTTAGGGCAAAGTCATGAATTCTGTTACCGAAATTCGAGGGATAAATTGGCTAAGTGTTGGCGACCCGTGACAGAGTGACACGTGGCATCTTTCAAATTTTTGACTCAAAACTTCAATCTAGCATAACTTTGGCTAGGATGATCCGTTTTTGACGTTCTTTTTATCGATCTTCATGGTTTTCCATAACCTATTTATTGGTATAGGTTTCATGGCCTGGTTTGACCATTCTCAAAAAGTCAACTCTAGCAAGGCTTAATAAGCTTTAAGGTTTCTAGAATTTTATATTGACTTTTATGTTTCAAAACAATGTTACAACACTTCCTAAAATCTTTATAATATATTTGGAGTGTTTAGTAATTTTCCCAAGATTTATTGACTTATAAATCTTATTGTTAAATTCATAATACTATCTAATAATGTATAATAATTAGGGTTAAATAGGAGAAAACCCCTAAATAAATTTCACAACCCCTTATATTAATTTAATATTCATAATTCCATATAATAATTTAATATTCATAATTCCATTTAATAATTTAATACTTAATAGTATTATTAAAGGTTTAATAAAAGAAATCCCCTAAATTAATTTAAATTAATTTAGGGGTATTTCAGCATATCCCCCTTAAAAGAAACTTCGCCTCGAAGTTTAAAGATCCCCCTTAAAAGAAACTTCGCCTCGAAGTTTAAAAATCAACTAATAAGCACTCACACCGCTTCGGGTGTGCTGAGACAATAAAAGTTCCAATGAAGTTCCATACCAAACCAATCCTTTATTTCCATCCATTTCCATAACAACATTCCACTCAAGATTACTCAAAATCAAACTGAATCAGGATATACCAAGATATAGCATGATGATATAGCATGATGAAAATCAAAAGTCACATACTGAGTCATAATGCAAAAACCAAGCACATACAAACACCTCTCATTCTGCTAATACTCCCTTTGCTAACAATGCAACGAGGCATAATCCGGATGAGATAACGAAGGAGGAGTATGCCAGCATATCCCCCTTAAAAGAGCTAAGGTACGCCCTCGTACCGCTACTAATGGCACATTCAAAGAATTCAACACCTTATTAACCAGCTTTGTTGAATTTTACTGCACCGTTGATTATATCTATGATCGTTATATATATCTGTATCTCTTGATTGTTATGTATTTGTATTTCCTTGGTGGTTATAAAATTTTATCTTATGATTATTATCCATTCATTTAATGACTGATACGAATTATATGTCCATATATGATCATTTATCATATCAATTATATTACTAAGCTATACCACGGGTGTAACGTACTTGAGTAGTTTAACATAATATTCCGATCATTTAATAATCCTCAATAATCTTCCAAAATTATCTTCAAAGGTTTATTGGCCAACCATATGTTAAAACTCTATAAGATAAATATTTTCTGTGACTTTTCAAGTTTCAATTGTTTCTATGTTTACTTTATAAAATTTACTTATTATATAACTTCACCCAAGGCAGAATTTTAGAAAGTTCGTCCAAAATCTGATTCCTTTATCTTAAAATTTATACATTATATATATATATTTTAAGGTAGGGACCCTGTATAAAATTTTAGGTCAAATGCATTAGTCTAATGAAAACTCACTCACTCTTGATAATTATTTTCCTTAAGGTTTGTTCTATGTAAGTATTCTTCTGATTATTAAATCTTAGTACTCTCTTAGACAATGGTGGCTTTTGGTAAATATCACTCTTAGTGTGTCTTTTAAAATTTTATACCTGTATAATGTTAAACTTCCAAGTAAACATGAGGATTTTCAATCTTTAAGTAACTCTCAAATTTTTTTTTTTAAGATGCTCAATACTCAAGTATTTAAGGATCAATGATACTTAGTTTAGTATTACTCCACTCAATCTTTAAGTAACTTCTTTTATTGATTTTTTTTTTATATCCAACCAGGGGTAGATGTTGTATCTTGGAGTACCCAAACTTAATCCCCTTCCTCCATATATAGGTTTTTCACCAAAGATTTAACTCAATAAACCCTTTACATTTATGAGTTTTAATACCGGATCTTAAGATACAAATTTTGATTTGTTCATTGTGGTTAGCAATGAAATATGCCTAGCTCAAGATTTCATGATGGTAACGTCTTACCACCACTTCCCCTCAAGTTCAACACAATCCATCACATGCGTAGAGGATTATTTACAGTTAGATGACAAGGCTTGTCTAGCCCCTAAACTTCCAGAAGTGGGTGTGCACCCCCACTACTTTCAGCCTAGACGTTCGTCGCACCAGGCACTTCCCGTAAGGTGTTAGGTTTAGGTGTTTTCTTTCTAAAGTTAACATAGAGTTGTAATGTGTTTTACAAGTTCAGATGTTGATCTTTTCTAATACGCTACTAGTTCTTGTTAGCTTAATAATTTTCTAGACTTAAGATTTATCTTAAACATTATCTTTAGGTAATAAATTGATATCAAGTAGTTCATGAGATTTATTTTCAAACTTTAAAGGAGTTGAAGTACTTTCACATAATATCAATACTAATTTAGTTATGTACAGTTCTATTTGTATATTGTTTTCAACCAAAAGTGTTCTTTAACATTCTAGGAATTTGTGTACTAGCTTTTAAAGGATTGCATTTTTAGCAATGTATCCTCCATGAGTATGCTTTTGAAAAATAGCTTAATATTTGGTTTATCTCAACCAAAATCTTATCGTACTTAATATAGGATGTTCCAAACTTATATATATATTTTTGTAGTTTATTGTTGGAACGGTATAACAACACATCACACTCAACAGACATTCACAAAAGAAAAGTGTGTAAAGGAATCGTTCACAATTCCAAAAAGGGTTAGGAGTCGTGCCTTACTGGAGTCCTCACTTCCCAATTCTACCCCAGTTCCCCAGTTTTAAGTGCACCTATAATCTAAGTATTTCACTCGGCTTGTTTTCTCGGGTTCAGAGCGTAACTACGCTCTGATACCACTTTCTGTAACGCCCCTACTTAACCTAATTACAGCGGAAATAAAATACTAAAGGCGTACAGATCATCGGGTTCCAAACACCCGGCACCAAACCTCACCAATTTACAACTTACAATCCACAAAAGCTACGGTCTGAACTCGAGAAAAACTTAACACAACATAATAGAAATTAAACATATTCTCTCTCCATAAAACCTAGTCCCATCCCAAACGCTCATTCTCTTCGTGGCCACCTGTAAATCAATTCGTACCTGCAAGATGAAACCAAGCAGCCCACCCCGAGAGGGGTGAGTCAGTTCCCTGGAATGGAACTGGTACAATTCTCCAAAAACAAACTTATAAAACATAACTCTTCAAAATAAACAGTAACATGAAAACAAACTCTTAAAAGTAAACAGAGATAGAGCACTTCAAAACAATCAAGTTAAAGAGAAAAGAAAACAAGAAAATGATAGAGACAGAGAACCTCCAAAACAAGTCATCCACTTAAGTAGACACACCACATAGTTAGTAAGCATCCATTGTTGATGTTAGAACCAATTCTGGTTAAGAAGAGAAAGACTTAAGTAGTCACAAAGGACTAGGAGTGACATTAATATCCATAATCCGTGGTAGACAGTTTATGTCTCCACCTTTTCAGAAGATGATTCCCATAGACAAAATATACTCAAGAGTGGAATAAACCAATTGGGAGAGATGGCCCCCACCGCCAGTCAGTTGCCACAAGGGCGAGGTAAACAGACCTCCGCTGTCAGTTGCCACGAAAGGCGAGGTAAACAGACCTCCGCTGTCAGTTGCCACAAAGGGCGAGGTATAGCAGACCTCCGCTGCCACCGACCCGTTCTCAGTCATCGGTGAAAAGTGTGTGCACCACTTAATAGAAATAATCCATATTCAGTACCAAGATTACCCATATTCCCATAGATTATTATTAACTGCACAAGAGCAATACCAAAACACTCAGTCCTACAGAGTGCAGAGGCGTAAACCCTCAACAATTAATACCCAATAGAAAGAATCCATTCCCAATTAGGCTGATCAAACTCGACTCATGGATGAAACAATACCCATAGTCCAAAGGAAGAATTTACCAATACCAGATACTTTCTATATTCCCAGTTACCCCACTAGATCATTAACTGCACCAGAGCAATACCAAAACACTCAGTCCTACAGAGTGTAGAAGCATAAACCCTAGGCAGTTAATATCTAGTGAAACAACTAGATAGGAGGAACCAATAACCAAGGAAGTTTCACATACAGGCTCAGTTAGTCACATCAAGCTCAGTTAGTCACACAACAGTTTCATTTTGAAATCCATTCAAGATCAGTTGGTGTTCCAAAACATTCCATAAAGTCCATCAGCAAAAGTATCGAGTACAAGAAATCGTACAAAACATTCCATAAAGTCCAAAACACACCAAGCTAAGTACGAGAAATCGTACCTGGGTAACGTTGTAGCAGTTCTAATCTACTTGCGCAAACAATCAACAGTACTCTGAAGAATATTAAAGGTAGTCTATCATCAATCACTTGTAGCCCACGTTAAACTTAAATAAACTCCTCACTGTTATTTCTAAATCTCAATTGTCTTTTATGCCCTCACCTAAATGCTATGAATAACCTTTGACTTGTCTTAGAATGTTGTATAACTCAAGGTTGTAAGACCAAGGAATGTATTTTATTAACACTTGTTAATTGTTCCACCCTTATCCACTTTACCCATACCTAACCATAATTCTCACATTAAAGACCTTTATAACATAAGTGCATTATACGTTATTCAATCAATCTTAGAATTTCAATAACAATTCTTAAGCTCAATACTTTTATTCTTACTTTAGGACATACATCGTGTTATGACCAATGATGGTTTATCTTAGAATACTATACTATTATTTCACAATTTATTGACTATGTATCTTTATCAATATCTACTAGATAATCCATTATAACTAAGTCTTCCCCCTTAACTTAATTAAGATCTACATCCCGTATACTGAAATCGTAGTGTTGTAGATGCATTTTAGTATAACTTATTTGAGCTACTAAACTCAATTATCTTATTAGTTCAAATGGCCTTTAACTACAACCATCTATTAATCTTGTCATAAGTTGTTAAATTACTTTTCATCTTGAAATAACCAAATTATAGTTAACTCAAACTTATCGAACTCTCACATTTAGTATCCACAAGGTATATTATTACTTAACCATAACTTTATAATAAGGTGTCTTAAGTAACCTTTTATGTATCCTTACTATTTAATTCCCTAACTGTTTTTACTTTTACACACATTCTCTCTATAGACCATGTATAATCCTTTTATATTAAACTTCGTTAAACTCAAGTCTTAAATACATTTTAATTGTTTACAAAACCTAAGTTTCAAAGAATAACTTAATAAATCAATTCCCTTTATTGTATTTAGGATGGACATATATATTAGCATAGGTAGAATTTATCAAAGAATTAAATTCTGGTTCGTAAGTGAAATTGTCATTACTTAATAAGATAATATATTCTGAACAATCTCCATACCTTATATTCAAATGACACATTAATATTTCCAGTGTCAAAAGGTAAATCAATATAATCTCTTATGTAACCTAATTTCATCTAATTAAAGGTTTAAAGATTTTAAGTATCTAATTTCTATTTACAAACCTCCTTATAAATCCTAACTACTAAATACATTACTTAACTATAAACTCACATCCTGAATATTGGTGTTAAATGTATTTATATGGCTTAACTATTGTAAGAAACTTAAGGATTATTATTTAGATTAAATTCCTAATCATAGTTTAATGTAGTTTTATATCATAATCCCTTTTAATGATTTTATCTTAAAATATTAAGTTTTACTCAATACTATAAATATTAAGAAATAATTAAATCTAGACTTATTTATCCCCTTCACATTTAGATGTAAAAAGTAACTCATTTATTTATTATTGTTTATATAATAAGAACATTTAAATGTAAAAGTATTTCATTCATTTTATTATTAATTATATAATAAGATCTTTGTATAACACTTTATGTAAACTAATTACAAATATTCCTAAATTTCAACTTATTAATTCTAACCAAATTATAGATTTACATTATGGTCTTTGACAAATAATATTACACATGTATTCTAATATGGTTTATATAAATCTTAGAAATCCAAGATAACTCTTTAAGCTCAATTTCATAACCACAATTCAATACTAGCTCATATAATATTCTTTTAATAGTATTATGTATAGGTTTAGTTTAACTTATTAATTCCGTCATATTCTATTTGCTATAAGGTATTTTATGTCTTTTATTTATTTATTTATTTATCGTACAGTATACTAGGATTTATTCAAGACATTCTTTATGTAGTTTTATTGCATTTAATTATTTATATTAGCTTTTACACATATCTACATCCGAAATATGGTTTATAAAATAAAGTATTTTCCTTAGTTTCAATTAAGTATATTAACCACCATATTATATAACTAATATACATGTAGATTAATTTAGTTCCTTGATTTAACCTAAGTTACTATTTTATTCCTTTTATATATATGTATAGAAATATAATATATTTTCCTTAGTTTAAATTAAAAATATTAACTTCCATATAATATAATAAATAAAACATAAAGATAATTAAATTCCTTGTTTTAACATAAGTTCCTATTTTTAAATCTACCATATAAGTATATGTATACATATATGTAAATAATTTCACTTCTCATAAAAACTAATACCCAAACATTTATAAACTTACTGTTACAAAATGTTAATTTAGTTTCCCTTATTTTCCCCAGCTTAAAAGTTAATTAACAAACCATACTTTAATTTTTGGTTACATTAAAAACCTTATATTATAGGTTATTCTTATGAAAAACTCATAAACACAATTTTTAAAACCTTTTACCGTTGCCCAAAAATTCCCAAATTTAATATACAGTAACTATAACATTTTAGACATATTATAAATTTTTTTCATAAAAAAACCTTTTTAATTTAGCCAAATAATTCCAGAAAACCCGTAACTTGCAAAAATCATAACTTATGTTTAAAAACTCCAAAACCAATAATTTACACATCAAAATACACTAGATTAAATAAGGAATCTATGGTTAAAATTTCAAGTCAAAATACTTTCGGGAAGATTTTAAATTAACCCAACAAGTTAGGACTTTTACTGGGATTTTATAAACTTATAATAATTATTTAATAGCACGATCTAATCTCGGCCGTCCAATCTTCTAAAGCGCGATCGGACGGCCCTGAACGCCGTGTTCTTCCCTGATTCCAGAAAACTAATCGAGTACTAAATCTCAATTTCCTCCTAATCCACAGAACGGAATCGAGTGATTCTTGTTTCTATAGCTTCGTAATCCAATTTCGGTTCTATTGATACCGGTTTCCCCAATTATAATGCAGTATCATCAAGTTTCGTATTCAATTCGAACGTTAGGGTTTATATTAGCTACAGAGTGCGATTCGAATTCAATTCTGCAAATTCCTCCTAACCTAACACGAAATTGGCTAAATTGAGGCATGGGTTAGATCGAAAACTTGACTACGAACAACAATATCGGAGCAATTTGATCGGAGACTCACCGGATTGTGCGAATTGGGTGAATTCCGATTCGGAAACTGGGAAAAACTCGAAATTTAGACAGTTCGTGGTGCCAACTTTGAGGATCTATAACTAGCAGTACAAAACGAGTTAGATTATGAGTAAGGGCTCATTGGAAAGAACAAACGTAGATCTACGTATTGGTAGCAAGAACCAAACCTAACTCGCACCATATAGAAAGATATTGAAGTCGAAAAACACGAGTTTACCTCTCTGTTTCGGTATGATTTTATGTGTTGAGGAAACCGAAACTTTAGACGTCTTACACTTCCAATCCGTTGAGAATTAGCTTAGACCATAAACACGAAAGTTTTAGAGGAATTAGAGCTCTTCAAAACGAGCTAAAGAACATGGAATTTGGATGAGTAACGAAGAAGTTATGGCTGATCGAATTTACCTGTTTCGAAGAGAAATCTGGAAATCGCAGTTCCAGTTTTTGCAAGGTGGCTACTTTGACTCAATTTTCCGGTTGATTCAGACTGAGTTAGGGTTTGTATGAGTAATGGTTGGAAAGAGGAATTGTAGGAGAAGAGAATGGAGAAGACGGCATGGAAAAATATTGAGAGATGTAAAAGTTATGGCCGTCTAAAGTTAGGGCAAAGTCATGAATTCTGTTACCGAAATTCGAGGGATAAATTGGCTAAGTGTTGGCGACCCGTGACAGAGTGACACGTGGCATCTTTCAAATTTTTGACTCAAAACTTCAATCTAGCATAACTTTGGCTAGGATGATCCGTTTTTGACGTTCTTTTTATCGATCTTCATGGTTTTCCATAACCTATTTATTGGTATAGGTTTCATGGCCTGGTTTGACCATTCTCAAAAAGTCAACTCTAGCAAGGCTTAATAAGCTTTAAGGTTTCTAGAATTTTATATTGACTTTTATGTTTCAAAACAATGTTACACACTTCCTAAAATCTTTAATATATTTGGAGTGTTTAGTAATTTTCCCAAGATTTATTGACTTATAAATCTTATTGTTAAATTCATAATACTATCTAATAATGTATAATAATTAGGGTTAAATAGGAGAAAACCCCTAAATAAATTTCACAACCCCTTATATTAATTTAATATCATAATTCCATATAAAATTTAATATTCATAATTCCATATAATAATTTAATATTTAATAGTATTATTAAAGGTTTAATAAAAGAATCCCCTAAATTAATTTAAATTAATTTAGGGGTATTTCAAGCCCATGCACCATCAGCTGATAGGGAGGAGGGCACACCAGTACGGCAGAGTAGTGTGCAGTCGATAGATCCATATCCACATGCATCTATTAAGGTTTAGTCACATTAACTTAGAAAATATTATATTATTATCATCTATTTACTTCGATTGTGTTCGTTTAACCCTTCTTTACTTAATGTTCAGGAACCTGTTTATGCACGCTGTTCATACCGATGGGAGGTGCGGATATTATGGTGGCGTGGGGTAAATTGTTTCCCTCATCTGGTACAGACACCGTCGGCGGTGAACCACTACGGCAGGGGTATGTCCGGGTGCTTGTAGATGATTATGTGACAGAGTATGCTGATGTTGCTATACCGGTACCTCTGGGACAGAGAAACATACTTCGCTCTGTTCAAACAGCTACAATCCAATGGCCGGGTACATGGGTCAAAATCTTGGGCCAGGTAAACACAATTAACGCTTACTCTAAAATTATAATTATCCGATGTTTCAATTAGTATATGGTTTAGAGTGAGTCACTTAAACTTAATTAATCAACAAATTAGGAAAATGTCAAGTCGAAAAAAACTTCTAAAGGAAAAGGAAAAGTGTTGCCACACCAGCTCTCACGGGGGCATCCTCCAACTTCATGATGAGACCTGGTTTAGTAGAGAAGAACATATTGGAGGGGTTGTCACAGAACATGAGACTTCTGCACTCGTCCTTGTTGATGACGTCACCTCAGCGTGATAGGATCCAAGTGGAGGATAGCCAGGGTCTTTTTCACCATCACGAACCCGAAGGACGGACGCATACGTTCGATATATATATGTCCGACTTCGTTGATGTATTCAAGAGAGACTGGTTAAATGTGTCGATTCTGAAGTCAGCTAGCATGTGAGCGATCTCATACCTTTTCCTATATTAATGAAATACTTGAATTATTTTTTGTACTTTAACGCCGTTCACTGATGTTGTTGTCTTTATGGTGCAGGCATGTGCATTCCAAGGCGATACGAGATCATCAGACTGACAGCTTCGGATTCCTATGCCCTGATACTTGCAGTGAAGTGACTATGTTAATGGATCCTGAAAGTCTTTTGTGGTACGTGATGAACGCAATATATGAATGTGCAGACAAGTCATACATTATGCTACCATATTATCAAGGGTAAGTCATACTTCCATATCTTATTACGTTTTATTTATAAGTTATGTTATCCGTGTTATGATTTCAATTTTATTCATCACGTGAGCAGTCGTCATTGGTCGTTGTTGGTTTTGGTCATGAAATACCCGAGAGTCTTACAGTTCGACTCACTTGGTACGAGTGCCAAGAAGCCAGCGATAGCAGCGACTCTAAAGAGGTGAGCTATTTAAATTATACTACAATTGTCATAACTTAATAAATTGTTTCGTTAAATTTGATTAAATTGTGTATTACATTTAAAATATTTATTTTGTATAGTGGCTTCCAAGCTGCACTAAGTGCATTGCAAAAGACACCGAAGAACATCCCTTGGACTACAGTGAAGGTAGTTTTACTTATTTTGTGCAAATAGTTAACATGTTAATAGTAGACCTGCAAGTATGACTGATAACGTAATGTGTGAATGTATAGTGTCCAGTACAGCCTGGTGGATCAGAATGCGGTTACTATGTTATGAGGTTTATGCATGACTTAGTAGCATCATCCAAGTTTTTGCCAGAAAATCATTGGACATGGTATTAAACTATCTTTGAAAGTCTTGGTTTATATGTATTTTTATTCTTTGTCATTCTTTGTGTAGTGTCTCACTAACTATTCATTTTTGTTTGTTCAAGGCTTTCGAAGAAATCGTGGGCATTGGAAGTTATGAAAATAGGCACATATCTGAAATCCTCGAGGAATGGGCAGAATTTATCTCCATCGACGTACTTAGTTGATTCCTCTTAAGTTGTTTGCGTTGAACGTTACTTGTGTTATTATATGTATTTCATTAGATTGAAACGTAATGAATTGTATATTTTAATGGAGTGTGGTATGGAGAGTGCATGTGGTGAAGTGTACAACTAATCCTCTTTTTTGTTATGAATTTTCTTGCGTTTTTGCATTTATTGATGCGTGCCGATGATTATGGCCGCTTTATGGGTTTATAGTATGCTACCGAGGCGCCCCACTGTGGTGGCAGCATTATACAATGCATTTACAGGTTTGCTTAATTTTGTGGTGTATTTGGGTGCAATAACAAGCTGGAAAGGAAAAAACAAAAAAAAAGACTGTCTATTTCGGCGGTTCCTACTAAAGAACCGCCGAAATAGACCAGCTCCATTTGACCGTCTTCGTTTGACCTGGCCACCTATTTCGGTGGTTCCTACTAAAGAACCGCCGAAATAGGTGGCCAGGTCAAACGAAGACGGTCAAATGGAGCTGGTCTATTTCGGCGGTTCTTTAGTAGGAACCGCCGAAATAGGTGGCCAGGTCAAACGAAGACGGTCAAATGGAGCTGGTCTATTTCGGCGGTTCCGGAACCGCCGAAATAGGGTAAAATACCTATGTCTGCGGTGCTCATTTCTGCGGTTGTAAACCGCAGAAATAGGCCCTTTACAACCGCAGAAATAGGCTGTTTTCCTACTAGTGTATTCACCCTGGTGGTGAAAAAATTTACAAATTCCCGCGCGTCGGGAGTAATGTTGTTCTCCGCGCAGACGGAGAGGAAGGCGTGCAGGCAGCCCAGGGCGTTGGGGTTCAAGTGGGCAAGAGTGCAACGCCGGCGGGAAAGAAAGCCAAGCACAAAAGGGTGCGGGGGGAAACGCAGGCCGCGGTGAAGGTGCTCCCGATACACCACGAAACCATCCCCGAAGGAGTTAAAAGGGTGTGCCGTCGGCTCCGGCACGCGAATCTTCGATCCCAGTGGGACTGGCACGCCCTTCATGAGCTTTTTTAAATCCCTCACAGTAAGGCTGGAGCCGGTGCCCTGGCGAGGGTAGTCCCCGGCGATATCTTCAAAAGGGATAGCAGGATCCTCAACAACACACCTTTCCCCGTCGGTGAAGAGTGTTGATCCCGCCGGCATCAGAGTAGAGGAGCCTGGGTTTGACAGAGCCATTGCAAACAGAAGTAACCGTCAAATACAAACGAACAAGTAGGGGGAGGAATACGAAGGAGAAGATACGCAAGAACGAGAATCGGGGATTAAGGAGCAGAGAGGAAGAAGAAGAGGAGTGGCCGCTGTATGTGTGAAAGATCAAAGAAACTGGAAAGTTTGAGAGAATGAAAAGAAGAGTAGAGGGGAGAGAATGGGTTTAAATAGGCGGGAATTAAGGCACGCCCTCCCAAAAAATAATCAAAACCTACGCCTGCAAATGTGTCAGGAAAGAAGTTTCGGAAGATGAGGGGGCGGCAGTTGCAGCAACGCGCGATTGCTCAACCTCCGCTAGGACTCCAACGGTAGGAAATCTAAACAGAAAAAGAGCAACTCTGAAGACCTCTTTTCTTTTTTTTTAAAAAAAAAGAGAAGAGATCTTGTGGGACTAGGAGGAGCGGAGCGGAGCGGAACACCAAAATTTTTTTTAAAAAAGAAAGGGCAACAATGAAAAGATCTTTCCTTATAAAACAAGAAAAGATCTTGTGGGACTGATGAAGTGGGGTTTCACCACACGGAGTAACCAAATGGCTAAGCGGAGAGTACATACTGCCTGCGGAGACAATAGATGGAACTCTCTCCGACCAAACCCTCTTCCGACTCCAATAAACGGACCCTTGCGAGCAGAGAGCCAACGGTCGCCTCCGAAGAAGAGCAAGACCCTCTCCGAGAAGACTGAGAGTAATAAAGTAGTCATTAATAAAAGGGGGTAAAGTTGTATGAAAACCTTGTATATTTGGGAATATTCTAGAGTAATGTAGGCCCACGGAAACGGTTATGCACTGTAGGGGGGCCTATAAATAAGGGTCATAAGTCATGTAATGGATCACGCTTTCATCAATACAACAGTTGGAGCTCTCTTTACAATCTTGGCTAGAGTAAGAGTACCATACACTTTCACCGGTCTGATGATCAGACTCCCGAGCATTAGGTACTAACATCCATATATACATAACCAACATACCGAGTTTTTAATACAACCGTCACTTTAACATGTAACTGTAAACTTCCATTGTGTACAACTGCCACTGTAATAACGACGGTGTTCAAAATATAACGCCACGGGAGCACAGGCGCATCCCGGGCTCAACATCCAAAATAACCAAAGGTATTTCTGCAGCCTAGAACCTACAGCCATTCCGCTTCCTCGATCCTCATCCTGCAATATCAATATGGAGCCCCCGAGGGTCAGCAACCCTTGGCTGGTATGGTTAACGTGCAGCCCATCGGCTACCGGGATACGCGCAACTAATTGTCAAGATGACATGGCATTCATTTTAAACATACAACATATATAACATAGCAAGAGTATTGCATAACAACATCACACATAACATACAAGAACGAATCCTTTTAGGAAACAAACCAACACAATTAGTTCCCATGGAGAGCCTAGAGGATGTTGCCAAACTCATGCTAAGCTCGTTACATAACTCGTTACCGTCCTGTTAAATGGAACGAATAACTTAACACAAAGGTGCGTCGGATATAGTGATCCAAGCACACCGAACAAAACATAGTATGCCCCTATGGCCCGACGTGAGTCAGTAAAATAGCCTTGGATAAGCTAAAGGGAAAGTTGGAAACCAAAATGGAAAACAACCATAACATACAAAGAGAATCGAACCGGTTATGACATCGACTCCTATACTTACACGCGTGGCCAGAACTACCGGACTCCTCACTCCCTAGTATGCACTTGTTAGAAGTTCAACATCGAACTCAACAAACAATCACATACAAGTGGTTAAGTCTTGTTAGACACACACAAGGGAAATGAGTCACCATTAACAACATAGTAATATTAACCTCTGTAAACTCATTACATGCCTTAATCTTACAAGGTCGTAAACAAATAGGAAAACAAACAACACACAAGCCGGTGTAAACCGGTAGGCAACAGACTGCAAGAAAACCATACCTTGGTCCTTGCTTCGACTGGTTTCCACCGTAGGTCACTCCTATACATGATTAAATGGTTGTATGACATGTTTTAATACCCAAACTTATTCTTGATTACCTTCATTATACCCCTAGGGTTAATTGCATAAGTCATATTCTTTTGTGTTTTTTTTTTGTTTTTGGGTCAGTCCGACCCACCAGCTGGGTCGGTCCATTCCAGTAAATTCTCGGGTTTGAAAAATTCTACTTCGTCCGACCCACGTCCGACCCAAATCCTCTTGGTCGGACCATTCCAGAAATTTTACCGTCTTTTAAACTCTCCCGACCGACCCATTTCCGACCCAAGTCCCCTGGGTCGGACTGTTCCAGAACCACTTACTGGTGTCTTATAGAGGCCGTCGGACCCAAATGTGGGTCGGTCCCCTGGGTCGGTCGACACCAGAACTTGCCCAAAAATTGTCATATCTTCTCCAAACTTTTCCTCAAACCTTGTAATGTGTTCTAACATCATATGGCACACTTATACTCTCATACAACATCCATAAAACTCATTTTCTATCTCCTTATACACTTACTCATTTCTTACCAAAATTCCTAACACTTATAATGTTTTCTTCTTAGGTTTCTAAATGGTGTTTCACACCTATGATAATCACTATCCCAAAATGCTTTCTCCCCGCCATAACATCATCCCCCAAGCATCTTTTCTTACCAACCTAAACTCCTAGTTGATGTCTAAGTCCTTTTTGTTTCCTAGAACACCTAAGACATTATTTCTTCTCTAGTAAAACACCAAATCTTATTTAAACACTTAGAACTTCTTGTACATTACCTAAATTTCGACATGGGTTCTCCTAGAACATTGCTATACCAAAACACATTGTTTTCCACAATTTAGCATTCAAGAACATCTAAATCCATCAATAGCATTCTCGAACACAAAACTTCACCCAATTACACTACATCACAATATAGTGCATAATTTAAATTGCTTGGCACTTAGGCCCTTAAATAACATGGCTCTTAGGCCCTTAAAATGCATAAACCATAAACACTGAATTTCCCACATTATATTTGCCTTTGACCTGCAAATACACCCAATAATACATATGCCTTTTAATAAACCCTTGAGAGTATTCTTCTAAGTCATTTACCATTAGCTCCTTAAGTAGTTTTGAAATACCCCGAACTTAAATATAGTGATTATTATTATTCTAATCCTTATTTAAGAGCCTAATAATGATTAAGAGATATTGGTAAGGGAAAATAAATCCAAAAGAAATAAAGAAACGCTTAAAAAGTGAAAAAAATGCTAAATAAGCGTTAACTAACCATAGGAGGTAGGAGACCTCGGTTAGCGTATTATAAGGATTCTAAAGGCTTAACTAAGTCCAAATAAATATTAGGGAACAAATCCCGAAGAAAACAGATCCTTAAAATGGATTAAAAACACTAATGAACATTAAAGCGCGTTTTTCGAGGTAACCGGGAAAACGTGACTTTAAGCGGGTCAAATAGACTCGTAACAATTTTGGTCAACTAAATAGTCATTAATAAATATTAGTGAAGCTTTAGAACCAATAAAATCAATAAAACGAGGAAATAGTAAAAACTGTCAAAAACGGGAAGTTGTGGGGTAGAAACATAAATAACTCAAACTAATGTGTCCAATATTGTAAATAAAATTTTTACAAACCCATATGGGCTGTGTGTGTGTCCGATTTTGATGCCCCACTCACACCCCTTACTTCTCTCCTTATGTGCAAAAGGACAAAACAAATAAAAATCAAAAAGTAACTACTTTACTCACTCACTCACTCTCTCTCCTACTCTCATCCCCTTCACTCACGTAACAGCACTCCCCCTCCCCTCTCTGATTTTTCTTCTTCTTCCTTGGAGCCTCTAATGGCGATTTTGAGAAGCCAAAATAGCCACCCACTTCTCTCCTCTTGTTAACCCATTAAACCTCCATCAAAAATTACAAAAATTATACCATTGGAATCCCCTCATCAAGGAGAACATATTCCTCCTTTCAAAATTCGAAAACAAGAACTTTCATCTCCATGGGTGTGTAGCATTTGGAGCTTCAAGACCACCATTAGAACCACCTCCTTCTCCTTGTTATTTTGAGGTAAAAATCTTCTTGAAACCTTACCTTTTTCTAGCCCTTGTGGGCAAAACGAAATTTGGGAAACTAAACCCTTGTTGTTCTTGTACTCTAGCCGATTTTTGGATTCCTTGGAGAGTGGGAAATCTTGTTCTTGAACCATTCCAAGCTTCACTCATACCCTTGCAAGGTAATGAAATTTCTAAACCCTAAAACCTACATTAAAGCTTTAAGATAATGTAAGGGTTAGCTTTGTATTGAATGGTGTGTATAAATGGGTTGTAGTGTTAGAGGATTCGAATTGCAAACCGAGAACAAGAGAAGAAAGAAAGAGGAAAAGAAGAGGAGAAATGGAAAATAAAGGAAGGAATCAAAAGCTCAAGGTAAGAGCTCCTTCTTAATGCTTAATTTAATGCATTAGAGTAATGGGAATGGGTGAACAAATAAAGAACCTAAACTATTGTATTAGTATTGTAGTTTGTGGAAGTTGAGTATATATGAGCTTGTATTTGAATGGTAGGCCTTAGAGCTAAATAAGTTGTGTATGTGTATTAGTATGGTGTGTTGAGGAAGTAATGATGTATTGGTATTGTAATTGAGGATATATTGGTGTATAGAGATTGGTATGTGTGCTGGTAGGACCCTTGTATGGGTGTGGCTAGAGTAGGAATGAATTTGATGAAGGAGTATGTTTGTGGAGAAGTTAGAATTGTAGGTAAACTATGGCGAAATTTTGGTAGGAATTGAGCATTAAAGAATGACTTGGTGAATGGGAGAACCAAGGTATGTATTGGGGTTAGTAGAGATGTTTAATGACCATGGATTGGTAATTAGAGAATGAGGATGAAACATGTAAAAATCTGTAGCAAGAGGTATTGGATTTCATTGGAGGAATTAGGAAGAATGAGAGTACAAGACTTAGTAAAATGAATGTTGGACTTGGGTATAGATGTTGTAATTGCTTGGAAATGTATTTGGGATGCTGGTGATGGTATTGGTAGTAGGAGTATTGGGTGTGAGAATTAAGTTTTAAAATTTGTAGCATAAGTGTAACAAAAACTGTTACAAGTGTTGGAAAAGAAGTGAGGGAATTGTGTAAGTTATTTGATGGATTTAGTAATGGATTTGGAGGATGAATTAGGGTGATTTAGAGGGCTTAATTAGTGTTAAAACATGTGGGATTACATGTAGGAAGATTGGGGAAGAAATGGGTAAGAAAAGAAGTGAAAAACAAAATCTGTAGGTAGGTTCTGGAGCGGTCCGACCCAGAGGTTGGGGAGGACGGTGGGTCGGACGGGCACAGGCCACGGAACCAAAAACTACTGGAATGGTCCGACCCAGAGGTGTATGGGTCGGATGGAACAGTTCTGGGTCGGACGGGACAATTTCAGAAGACGGAAAACTTACTGGAACGGGCCGACCCATAGGTTGGGTCGGACTGTGGGTCGGACGACCCAAAACTTACAAAATAATAATAATAATAATAATAATGTAGTAATCATATGCATGTATATATATATATATATATATATATATATATATATATATATAATATATATATATGGGTATGTACATATATATGAGACTTTAGTAATACACCATTAATGTAACACTAATGGAAAAGAAATAAGTATGTGAATGGGAAACAAGTAAGAGGATTAATTAAGAAGTGGAAAGTATAAGAACGTTGAGTTAAACCAAAGTAATGGGATAACGGGGTAAGCACGGGAGTAGTAGCTATGAATGTAATGTAATGCTTAGAATTGATTGAACCATTTGGCATGTAGTCATTGGTTCGAGACCAGGACTCGAGGAACAAATAAGGAACTATGGAGCAAGGGAACACCCGATAAAGTAAACCAACGGTGAAAGGTATGATTTCTTCATGTCCTGTATCCTAATCTGGTTACCCGATTTGTGTGCTTATTTGATCACCTAATAAGATAAACGCATGAATCGGACTATATTGCACTTACTTGTGCTTGTTTACATTGTTCTTGATGTATCTCTTGCACAATAGTTTGTATAATTCATGAAATATATGAATGATGATGAAGTGCATTGTATTTCGTAGTGTACTTGTATATTGTACTGTATTTGGTATGGATGTGTATATGAGCCTTGTATTGTATTATTGTGGCTTGAATGAATGACTTCTACTAATTCCTAACTACCTAACTCCTAACATAAGTAAGGAATAAATTGGAATGAGTACAAGTCCGATATAGCTTCGGCCACGCGTGAGGATGAGGAGACACAAGAGGTTGGATCCGATTCCTGGTTCTTAAACTAGTCCACGGCCCAAATCCCTTAAATGGGTAGCATCCTGGATTGGTGAACCAAGTAAATCCTGGTGGTGGGACCGAGTGGTCCCCGGGCTGGAGGTCCCGACGACTTAACATGATTAAGAGTATGTAAGTAAGTATGTATGAGTATGAGTATGTATGTGTAAGTACTGTGGAACGAGTAAAAGAGTAATCTCCACCCGATTAACCCGGGTGGACCAACATGAGCTAACAAGGATGGTGTATTGTGTATGTATTGCGTATGTATTGTATATGTATTATGTAATGCGGATCCCAGAAAGGTAAGAATGTATCTGATGGCTTGTATGGGTTACCATGTATGTATTGAAGAGTGTGTAATGACGTGTATGTATGTATTCCTTGTGTAATGTATGGTAATAGTATGTATAAGGGCATGTATGCATGTATGTTTGAATGAAATCAATCGCATGTATTCGACCAAGTGGTCGGCGTACCCTCACTAGTACGCGGGGTATGCGGTTATCATGCTCAGCGAAAGCTGACCCCCTCGGGGGAACGTTTTTAGTGTGCAGGTACCCGAAGAGGATATGGTCAAGGCACGAGACCGGTGACTACATTTGGATAGTAGTAGTAGAATGTAGAGGTGCACTAATTAGCACACCCCTTGTACCTAGGAAGTAAGTAGTTGTGAGGAATGGGTAGTGGTTAGACTCTTAATGAGTATGTATGGAATTGAAAGAGGTATTCTACTTGTATAAGGATCTTAGTAAACTCGGTGTATTAGCATGTATTGAACTTATGGGTATTGTATTGAATGGGAAGTTGTAATACCTAGTTGGTAATTGTAGTGAAGATTGTATTTGTGTAGCACTCGGATATTCCGGTCCATCAGACCGATGCTGTATGTAGAAGTAGTAGCCTTGTTAGTCTCGTGGGCGACTAACGGCGTTGTATCACCCACTGTATGTAAGTATGTATCCGCTGCGTGACTCGGAAAGCACGAGGAGATTGGACGGTAATGATTGTATTAGCAGTAGGGGTGTTACAAAAAGTGGTATCAGAGCGAAGTATCGCTCTGATGACTGGAAATACTGAGTCTAGGAAATACCGAGTTGGGAATTAGAAGCTTAGGGCTAAGGGCTGAGTGTTAAGCGTTAGAGAGATGCTAGTTAGGAACTACCGGTGAGTACCGGATACCTACAACACCAGACCCGCCCTCCACAAACCCATTGTATGATTTAGGAAAAGACGCCAGGGAGAAGGAAGGACCTCTCATACTCAGGAAAACCCGATCTGGCAGTTGTGAAGCAATCACACGGTAAACAAGTACTGACATGTAGTAGATACCATGAACTGGAAGTCCCGGAGATGGGTTCCGGTTGAACAACAATACCCGCACTTAATGGCGGTAGAATGGGAACTCCAACCATAAGGAGGCTACAACTTACAACAGCATGGGGCGACGTGCTTAGCAGTCGCAAGAACCTAGCTAATCAACCATCAACAGGAAAAGAAGCACTAAGCGTGCAGCAAGGCGGAAAAAGGAACAGTAACAAAACCCGAGACACCAATCTACGGGGCAGTAATATCTAACTAATACCATCAACGGTATGCTAGCTGACTAAGGACATAGTCGGTAGTGATTAATTCCAAAGCTGCAACGCCAAAAGGGTTATAATACCTGGCCAACATAGCTCAGACGGCTACAAGGATATCCATAGGATACGAACCGATAGGACTACAAGAGTAGTGCCTAAACAAGCTAAGGCTCAATAACCACGGTAAACCAGTGGGAACGAGCAACGAAGAGAAACACAAGACAAATAAAAGGGAATCTCCAAGGATTGGAGAAGTACCCGGATCTATGACATTCACGTCAAGATCACAGAGAAGCTACTTAAAGGATCAAGTACCCCAACGTAGATCAATAAGATCAAGGGAAGAGTCAACAAGACTATCAAATACAAGTGGAAACCATACCAAGACCGGTGTAGGTTTAACCAAAAACCACCAATACCACGCACTTGCCACGGCAAGTGCAGTAAGAACATGAATATGTGAAGGAACATTAACACGTCACAAGTACATAGTAATGTACGGTGACCGTAATGAAACGACTACATGATCACACATCCTAACAACTAGAAGTATGGAACCTTGGAAAGGCCTAACGGCCCGACCACTGTATTTGGAACATACCAGTAAGCGAGAAGCTAGACTTGGTCAAGACCTCAAACATGGCTATGCCATGAGAGACCTCTTTTAACACCGAACCATATTTTAAAAAAAAAACCCAAAATTTTTCTTTCAAACCACAACCTTTCTTTTAAAACCTTGGATTTTAAAAACCGAACCAACATAATTACGGTGAGTATCATAGAATGATACAAGAGGAGTTGGCAACAGAATACTTCACCTAGGCGTGTGACGAACACTACGAGTGTACCCAATTACGGGATGTGGGACAACCGCACTCCGAAGGAGCTTGCGGGCCTGACATATAGTTGGGTAAGTGGTAACGTATCAACAAGGTACCCCACGTATGTATACATGTAGTGTGCGACACACGGGAAGTAGTCAACTCCGTTCTACGGACCATGAGTGAGTTCAAATCAGAACAGCTGGACACCTCAGACGATCAAGTATAAAGGAACTCAGAGAATCCATCTGAAGATGAGGAATAAGAACTAGGAAGTGCAAAGAGCACATACTAGTAAGTATAGACATTGGATATGTCTCAAATAATCCAAGCAACTACTTGACAGCTGGATGGAATACCCAGCCTAAACACAGTAAGGCGAATGCCTAACGTGAACCTAACAATGCTCAACAAACGGGGCGGAGTTCCCAAGAGCAACCCCAAGATTACCACAAGTATAATCCATCATTGAAGGGGATATCAAACCTAGTCTTAAGCACTAGGAGCAAGTGTAAACAGTCTACCCAAGAATGGGAGACGTTATAACCCAAAAAGGGACAACTCAAGTACGATACCACAAGACGGTACAGTGGACAACATATCATAAACATTAGCCAGATGTAACGGCATAATTTAACAACACCCAGGAGCAATCCTTGAGGGTGACTGGATTAACAACAGTCAAACAAAGCGTCAAGATAAGAATACAGGAGCTGGAACGAACACTCGGTTAAGACACCGAAGGGATTTCACTTGACAGGAAATACCCTAGACTACAAAAGGCACTGATCAGCTCCAGATTTCCTAAGAGTCTCCTATGAATGGAAGCGTGATGCCACGACTTACCATGGAGCCCAATAATACCTCCAACCTATGACGGTATACATGGAGTGGAAACATGTATAAGCAGCTTGCAAAGAGCATAGCTTGCAGCAATACAGCTCAGAAGCCGTAAACCAAATACGTTATATAAACTTAAACGGTTGCAAAACCTGCACCAGTTGTTAGCAAGACTTGCAAGAGGTATTGCCTCATACGACAAGAAATCAACAACTGGACCATCAATTCAAACCCAACTTTATGAGTGGCTTGGACTGATAGCTACGTCAATGTCACTGTCACTAGAGCATCACCCTAGTATACAGTAGACAAACTCTTAATTTTCCTTCATGCCTTCTGTAGCAATGGTAGCACAGGGGCGTAAGAATCATGATGATGCCAACATTGGCCTAGTCCACACTTGGACACTACGAGAAACCCAAGGGAAGGTACCCCTCATTAGCCAAAGACCGCCAATGTGGTGAAGATGTGAACCTTTGGAAAGGCTTCCATCTATTATAATAGTAAAGCCTACGCTTATAAATATTACCAAGAGGCGATGGAATAAGGAAATGAGATTTCCAAACCATCACGACTTAAGGAGCAAGCATACTCCGTATGCACCCAAGCATGTGGTGAACCGTTGTATAAACACCAACATGATAAACCTCGTCATGAGACCTATGAGTGGAGACAACCCCTCAACAAGAACCTTCACTTGTTAGTGATAGAATACCCTCCAATTGGAGAACGGGACCGGAAAACCCTCGAAGTTTCTTGGGATGTCCCGGTGATGTACATACGAGTAGAACTACACAGCTAGAGCCTATAACCAATGCTCAGCACTATGGAGACAGTAATTGTCAAAAACAATCAATGTGTGTGCACACTACACACCATGAATGACCAACGCTCAAGAGAGCTTGTAACCCGATAAACCACTTCATCTTTGGTCAACCAAGTTATTTGGCAAACTATATCATGAATGAGGAAGTAATGTGAGGTAAGCTAGCCTGCACATGAAACCTAAATTGAAATAAAACATCCCCACAATGGGAAGATAATAGTATTGCGGTATACTACGACAACCGTCATACATATGAACTAGGAACCTCCTAGTGTATGTGCACCATAAGGAAATGGTGCCAATGATAATGGCAATAAGTAAAGAGGAACTACCACGGTAACAGAAACAGTAAAAACAATGTTGTACAATGAGTAAGAATACGGCGCGCAACAAGCGACCGCTATGAGGAAGTAGTAGATAATGACATGGAGAATAAGTATGGAAGACAGTCAGAAATATTCTTTCCTATCACATAAGTGACTTACTGTCAAGCGTTTACGCCTCTGCACTCTGTATGACTGAGTGTTTTGGTATTGCACTTGTGCAGCTATTGATCTAATGGGATAGCTAGGGATATGGAGAATGTAAACCGTAGTAAACCCTTCTTTTCACCAATAAACATGGCACAAGCCAATTAAGCAAGCTCAGCAACAAACCGTGCGGTCTAAGGCCAAAGAAGCACGAAGAGTGTAAAACACACTATCAATCACAAGATGTGAATTCCAGTGGAATAAAGAGTGAAAAGAGACTTAAGAAAGTCACAAGGACCGACGCATAGAAAATGCAAGGTCATACAAGTAAAGGACACTTGTACCGAACCAGAAGAACTGGTATAATTTGGAAGCTAGTGACGACAGAGGAAGCGCTACAGTTAAGTGGTGACTTAACCTCGCCCGACAATAAGTCGGAGGAACTTAACGAATAATCGTGGAAGCACGAATAGCATGGGCAGTAGATTACCAGAGAGCTGGTTATAAATCTTAAACTCATTGAGTTCAAACACGGTAGAACAATACCGCATTTGCTTAGTAAACCTCATCTCCATAATAGACGGACAAAAGGTGATGTACAACACTTTAAGGATAACAAGAAGGGTGAATAACCCAAGTTATCAGGGTCACGCAGCAGAAGCTAGTGGGCCCTAGCTAGGAGATTAATGTACCTAGTGAGTATAATTGAATGGCTACTAATGCCTTGAAGCCGGTTAGGCTAGAACCGAATTAATTATGAGTTAAATAAACCCATATAGGAATTCTTGGTGCAAAGACTAAACCATTGGTATGGTTAACACCCCTTTGACCAGAGCATATTGTATAATATACCGTAGTGAAGCTAAACGATTCAGATTGCCCAAATTGATTAAACCAATGCTTAATAATAATAACATATGGTAGATTACGTGGGCGTAATCCCTTTTAAGAGGGGTAGAGCGAAAACCGCTTAACGTAAGTTTTGTGAATAAAACACATAAACCGTAATGTGCTTAGCACGAATGAGAATCAAATTGATGATTAATACTATGTTAAATAAACATAAGTACTCATTCATATTGTAATTATGGTAACTAGGCATTAGACATGCAAATACCATAGGATGAATATACCCATCTTGTAACACCAGTGTAAGAGTATTGGTAAAGAAGAGTAATGAGTAGTGGACGGAGCTCCACAAGTATTGTAGCCTTTGAAGAAGTAGTACGAAATGAATGAGAGTAGTAGATGAATGAAGTTTATGAGTAGTGGAATCGTTGGTAAATTATTTGAAGCAAATTGAAGACAACTAAATCTCATAGGTATAGTATTCCTTAGTTAGAATATTGGAGATGATGGTGGGTAATGGATGGAAGTAGTGAAGGTTGATGAAATGAGCATTTAGGTATTGAACCACGGAGTAAAGCATTTGGGAAGTAGAGCGAGGATGATTGATGGACCAATTCCATCCTTTGGAGATGCATGAATTCGTATCACGACTAGAAAGAGTAAAAAGATAGAAAATGAAAACAACTAATTAATTGCTTGTTTGAAACTGATGTGGGAAGTCGAACTTGATCCTGATCAGATCAAGGGAAACCAAACACAAATTGGGGTGGAAAGATAGTTCAACACTGGTGCTGATCACATCAGGGTCGACGATTCTTGAAGCTCCCCTCAAGTGGTCACAAGAATCACGCTTAGGATAGAAGTAATGAATATAAATTGGAATTTGGAGTTGTATGCTTTAGAAGGATTTCTAATTAGCGGTTGGAAGGAATTTTCTTAGCCTGGAGATGAAGGATTTGTTAGAAACTTATACCGTAGAAGATAGTAGTGTAGCATGTTGTATTATTCCAAGGGCAGTAGGACATAAAGGAGTCCTGTGTCTAGATGACCTGAGTGCCTGCGGGATTGTAATGTGTATTGTATTGCTTTGGGGATAGCTTTGCACTGTTTGTATGTATAACCCTTGTAATGAGAAACCAAGTGGTAAGGTATGGAGAGTAGGAACCTGGAGTAATGGATTTAGGAATGGTAAGGAGGAAGAATGTATGGCTTTGGCATTAGATAAGTATGGATGAGTAAGTATAGTAATCCCATGACCTCGAGCAACTTTGAGGACAAAGTTCTTAAGGGGGGTAGATTGAAATACCCCGAACTTAAATATAGTGATTATTATTATTCTAATCCTTATTTAAGAGCCTAATAATGATTAAGAGATATTGGTAAGGGAAAATAAATCCAAAAGAAATAAAGAAACGCTTAAAAAGCGAAAAAAAAGCTAAATAAGCGTTAACTAACCATAGAAGGTAGGAGACCTCGGTTAGCGTATTATAAGGATTCTAAAGGCTTAACTAAGTCCAAATAAATATTAGGGAACAAATCCCGAAGAAAACAGATCCTTAAAATGGATTAAAAACACTAATGAACATTAAAGCGCGTTTTTCAAGGTAACCGGGAAAACATGACTTTAAGCGGGTCAAATAGACTCGTAACAATTTTGGTCAACTAAATAGTCATTAATAAATATTAGTGAAGCTTTAGAACCAATAAAATCAATAAAACAAGGAAATAGTAACAACTGTCAAAAACGGGAAGTTGTGGGGTAGAAACATAAATAACTCAAACTAATGTGTCTAATATTGTAAATAAAATTTTTACAAACCCATATGGGCTGTGTGTGTGTCTGATTTTGATGCCCCACTCACACCCCTTACTTCTCTCCTTATGTGCAAAAGGACAAAACAAATAAAAATCAAAAAGTAACTACTTTACTCACTCACTCACTCTCTCTCCTACTCTCATCCCCTTCACTCACGTAACAGCACTCCCCCTCCCCTCTCTGATTTTTCTTCTTCTTCCTTGGAGCCTCTAATGGTGATTTTGAGAAGCCAAAATAGCCACCCACTTCTCTCCTCTTGTTAACCCATCAAACCTCCATCAAAAATTACAAAATTATACCATTGGAATCCCCTCATCAAGGAGAACATATTCCTCCTTTCAAAATTCGAAAACAAGAACTTTCATCTCCATGGGTGTGTAGCATTTGGAGCTTCAAGACCACCATTAGAACCACCTCCTTCTCCTTGTTATTTTGAGGTAAAAATCTTCTTGAAACCTTACCTTTTTCTAGCCCTTGTGGGCAAAATGAAATTTGGGAAACTAAACCCTTGTTGTTCTTGTACTCTAGCCGATTTTTGGCTTCCTTGGAGAGTGGGAAATCTTGTTCTTGAACCATTCCAAGCTTCACTCATACCCTTACAAGGTAATGAAATTTCTAAACCCTAAAACCTACATTAAAGCTTTAAGATAATGTAAGGGTAGCTTTGTATTGAATGGTGTGTATAAATGGGTTGTAGTGTTAGAGGATTCGAATTGCAAATCGAGAACAAGAGAAGAAAGAAAGAGGAAAAGAAGAGGAGAAATGGAAAATAAAGGAAGGAGTCAAAAGCTCAAGGTAAGAGCTCCTTCTTAATGCTTAATTTAATGCATTAGAGTAATGGGAATGGGTGAACAAATAAAGAACCTAAACTATTGTATTAGTATTGTAGTTTGTGGAAGTTGAGTATTTGTGAGCTTGTATTTGAATGGTAGGCCTTAGAGCCAAATAAGTTGTGTATGTGTATTAGTATGGTGTGTTGAGGAAGTAATGATGTATTGGTATTGTAATTGAGGATATATTGGTGTATAGAGATTGGTATGTGTGCTGGTAGGACCCTTGTATGGGTATGGCTAGAGTAGGAATGAATTTGATGAAGGAGTATGTTTGTGGAGAAGTTAGAATTGTAGGTAAACTATGGTGAAATTTTGGTAGGAATTGAGCATTAAAGAATGACTTGGTGAATGGGAGAACCAAGGTATGTATTGGGGTTAGTAGAGATGTTTAATGACCATGGATTGGTAATTAGAGAATGAGGATGAAACATGTAAAAATCTGTAGCAAGAGGTATTGGATTTCATTGGAGGAATTAGGAAGCATGAGAGTACAAGACTTAGTAAAATGAATGTTGGACTTGGGTATAGATGTTGTAATTGCTTGGAAATGTATTTGGGATGCTGGTGATGGTATTGGTAGTAGGAGTATTGGGTGTGAGAATTGAGTTTTAAAATCTGTAGCATAAGTGTAACAAAAACTGTTACAAGTGTTGGAAAAGAAGTGAGGGAATTGTGTAAGTTATTTGATGGATTTAGTAATGGATTTGGAGGATGAATTAGGGTGATTTAGAGGGCTTAATTAGTGTTAAAACATATGGGATTACATGTAGGAAGATTGGGGAAGAAATGGGTAAGAAATGGGTAAGAAAAGAAGTGAAAAACAAAATCTGTAGGTAGGATCTGGACCGGTCCGACCCAGAGGTTGGGGAGGACGGTGGGTTGGACGGGCACAGGCCACGGAACCAAAAACTACTGGAATGGTCCGACCCAGAGGTGTATGGGTCGGACGGAACAGTTCTGGGTCGGACGGGACAATTTCAGAAGACGGAAAACTTACTGGAACGGGCCGACCCATAGGTTGGGTCGGACTGTGGGTCGGACGACCCAAAACTTACAAAATAATAATAATAATAAGAATGTAGTAATCATATGCATGTATATATATATATATGGGTATGTACATATATATGAGACTTTAGTAATACACCATTAATGTAACACTAATGGTAAAGAAATAAGTATGTGAATGGGAAACAAGTAAGAGGATTAATTAAGAAGTGGAAAGTATAAGAACGTTGAGTTAAACCAAAGTAATGGGATAACGGGGTAAGCACGGGAGTAGTGGCTATGAATGTAATGTAATGCTTAGAATTGATTGAACCATTTGGCATGTAGTCATTGGTTCGAGACTAGGACTCGAGGAACAAATAAGGAACTATGGAGCAAGGGAACACCCGATAAAGTAAACCAACGGTGAAAGGTATGATTTCTTCATGCCCTGTATCCTAATCTGGTTACCCCGATTTGTGTGCTTATTTGATCACCTAATAAGATAAACGCATGAATCGGACTATATTGCACTTACTTGTGCTTGTTTACATTGTTCTTGATGTTTGTCTTGAACAATAGTTTGTATAATTCATGAAATATATGAATGATGATGAAGTGCATTGTATTTCGTAGTGTACTTGTATATTGTACTATATTTGGTATGGATGTGTATATGAGCCTTGTATTGTATTATTGTGGCTTGAATGAATGAATTCTACTAATTCCTCACTACCTAACTCCTAACATAAGTAAGGAATAAATTGGAATGTGTAGAAGTCCGATATAGCTTCGGCCACGCGTGAGGATTAGGAGACACAAGAGGTTGGATCCGATTCCTGGTTCTTAAACTAGTCCACGGCCCAAATCCCTTAAATGGGTAGCATCCTGGATTGGTGAACCAAGTAAATCCCGGTGGTGGGACCGAGTAGTCCCCGGGCCGGAGGTCCCGACGACTTAACATGAGTAAGAGTAAGTAAGTAAGTATGTATGAGTATGAGTATGTATGTGTAAGTACTGTGGAACGAGTAAAAGAGTAATCTCCACCTGATTCACCCGGGTGGACCAACATGAGCTAACAAGGATGGTGTATTGTGTATGTATTGCGTATGTATTGTATATGTATTGTGTAATGCGGATCCCGGAAAGGTAAGAATGTATCTGATGGCTTGTATGGGTTACCATGTATGTATTGAAGAGTGTGTAATGACGTGTATGTATGTATTCCTTGCGTAATGTATGGTAATAGTATGTATAAGGGCATGTATGCATGTATGTTTGAATGAAATCAATCGCATGTATTCGACCAAGTGGTCGGCATACCCTCACTAGTACGCGGGGTATGCGGTTATCATGCTCAGCGAAAGCTGACCCCCTCGGGGGAACATTTTTAGTGTGCAGGTAGCCGAAGAGGATATGGTTAAGGCACGAGACCGGTGACTACATTTGGATAGTAGTAGTAGAATGTAGAGGTGCACTAATTAGCACACCCCTTGTACCTAGGAAGTAAGTAGTTGTGAGGAATGGGTAGTGGTTAGACTCTTAATGAGTATGTATGGAATTGAAAGAGGTATTCTACTTGTATAAGGATCTTAGTAAACTCGGTGTATTAGCATGTATTGAACTTATGGGTATTGTATTGAATGGGAAGTTGTAATACCTAGTTGGTAATTGTAGTGAAGATTGTATTTGTGTAGCACTCGGATATTCCGGTCCATCAAACCGATGTTGTATGTAGAAGTAGTAGCCTTGTTAGTCTCGTGGGCGAGTAACGGCGTTGTATCACCCACTGTATGTAAGTATGTATCCGCTGCGTGACTCGGAAAACACGAGGAGATTGGACGGTAATGATTGTATTAGCAGTAGGGGTGTTACAAGTTTTAATAAGCAACATAAGCTCATTTCTCCTAAGACTTTAAACTACATTAGGTTAACACATTTACCTCTTTTCCTCACAACTTCTTTCTTGTTTCTTGACTAAATCGGCAAGGCTTTTAGTTGCTTGTCAACTTCTAATCAATATACAATTAATGAAATGAGTATACAAGCTTTATGCTTCATCTCATTGTAAACCCTAGATACATATATTGTCTTAGAACATTTAGATGATTGTTTTACCTTGGATATGAAATAGAGTTTGGATATGTAGCAAGAGAGGACTCCACCAAGCCCTTGGAAGATTCAAATGAAGCTAGAACAAGCAAGGTAAGGGCACCATTAATGGTGTTTTTTTTCGGACAACATAAAAACATGGAAGAAATGTTATTTTTCTTTGAGTTTCGTTACCTAGAAGCAAAGGAGAACAATTATATGTGAAAAGTTGAGCTCAAGCTCCTCCCATGGAGATTCCTCTTGGCACCGAAATGGAGCTCTTGGAATTTTGAGAAGACAAGGTTGAAGAGCTTGATGAGACTAGAAGGGGTATTTTACTACTTTACTTAGCTTATTTTTTTGTATATGTGTGGTGAGTCATCAAGAAAACCGGCCCCCATATTATAACAAGGGGTATTTTAGTCTTTGTTGACCAATTGTCTCACTTATAATGACATATGTTATAAACTAGCTCATTTTAGTTACTATTCACAAAAACAAGGCACATAGTTGTGAAATTTTTGATTTCCCATTGATTTAGACTTCCTAATGTGATACTAAATAGTACACGTGTTTATTAATGAGTAATGATGGACATTTAGCCATTCAAAACCCATTTACAAGACAAGTTTTCAAAAATGTGCTTTAAGACTCCTTAAAGCACATTTTGTGTTTTAACTTGTTTTCAAGCTTGGTTTTCTTTGGTAATTGGTTTAATATGTTCATTAGTGTATAAATAAAGTCTTGATAAGCTTATTAGGTCTTAACCAAACTTACCTCAAGCTTAGAGCACATTTTTGCCCATATTGACCTTAAGGTATTTATTTGTGTTTTCTATGGTTTAAATTGTTTACTAATGTTGTAAGACACTTTTTAGACTTATTCTACCATATTTTAATGTTTAAACAACATACTAAGGTTTGGGGTATTTCAAGAAAACTCCATTGATGGAGGAAAATCAAGTTTAAAGAGCTCCTTTGCATCCCCTTTCATTCAAGGTAAGAAACGTGAAAGAAAAATCTAGTTTCCTTCACTCTTGCTCATTACCGAAAATTTCTTACTCATGGGGGTTTTGTTTTACTCCTTGAACTAGCTTGTTTTAATCACCAAGGACTAGTGGAGGTCCTCTTTCATTCATTGCCCAAGTCTACTTTGAGACTTCAAAGGTAATCATCCACTTTTATGTCTTAAAACACATTTTTAACCTAGGAATGATTCCTTAAGGTGAGTGTATTATTTAGCACTCATGAGAGTCATTGTATATTGATTAGAACAGTGGCAAAGGAAATTAAATGGGTGGCCGAGATTCATTCAAGAAAATGTTCTAAGGAGGAAGTTAAGATAAGCTTGAGAAAACAAGGTAAATTGCTTACCTAATGGTGGTTTAAGATTTTAAGGGATGAGATTTAGATAAGTACTAATGTAGCTTAAAGCTTACATTATGTAATGGGTTATATAACCTAGGAAAAATAATTTAAACAAGCTTATGAACTTGTGATTAAGGAGCCAATGGAAATGAGTTAGTAAGATAAGCTTAAGGTGAATTAAGAGAACACTTATATTGCTATGGGAGCATTGTTGTGTGTATTTGCAGGTTAAAAGCTTTTATATGTGGGAAATTCAGTGTTTAAGTTTATGTCATTTAAGGGCCTAAGAGCCATGTCATTTAAGAGCCTTAGTGCTATGCAATTTAAGATTATTGCACTATATTAAGTTTGTTGTGAATGGGTTGATTTGGGTGAGAAAGTATGATGAGAAAGGATTTGATGTGTGTGAGATGATTTAATGAGAAAAACAATGCTTATGGACATGATAATATACTAGAGGAGCTATGGCGAAATTTGAGTAGAAAACAAGTGTTTAGGTGGTGGTTGTGAGTTAATATGACCTAGGGTTTACTAGGAGACATTAAAAAGGAATTTGAGTGGAAAAGAGTTAATTAAGGAGTTCTTGAGGTTTAGTATGGCCTAGAGATGTCTAGGAGGAATTAGAGGATTGGTGGGTGTATTAACACACCAAAATCATGGTATGAGGAATGTTAAGACTTGAGGAAATAATGTATAATGTTTTGAGGTGATTTAGGTATGAACTTGAGAATATAACAATGAGAGGTCTTGGTAGCTTGTGTAAGTGGTGAAGATGCTAATAGTGGATTAATAAGGTTCTAGTGGATGGTAATAAGTGGACTTGGGTGATGGAAGAGAGAATTGCAAAAGAATGTTGTAAATTGTCAGGGAAATGACTAGGAATGTAGAAGAGTGTGTGATCATGAGAATGGTGAGTAAATTGGGTAAAGGAGATGGAAATGTCTAAGGATGGTGAACCATGGACAAGGTAAATTAAGAACAATGTTAAGGTGCTAAGAAGATGGGAGGAAATGTATAGGTAAGTTCATGAGTTTAGGTTGATGAGTAACAAATGGAAAAGAGAGGAATTTGTGCAAGGATATGCACGATGACTTGAGGAAGTTTTGGTAAATGAACTGAAGATGGAAAATGATGTTTATGAAGTGGTCAAACTGTTAAGGAGGGAACACTTGGGTTGGTTGAAGTTTTGGTAAGGTTACAAGTTGGAAATGTAAGGAATTATATGATAAGTGTTAGGAGTTTTTGTAAGAATTTAGTAAATGTTTAAGAAGATCTTTGGTGGTTGTTTTAATGAGTTTGGTGGATGTTTTAAGGTGAGTTTAAGTGCCTAAATGGCATTAGGACATATGGGGGAACTTGTGGAAAAGTTTGGGGACAAATAGACAATTTTTGGGAAGTTTCTGCACTGGACCGACCTAGTGGTCCGACCCTGCCTGGGTCGGTCGGACCTTGTTAACCCAGCGGAAATGTCTCTGAAACGGGCCGACCCAGAGGGCCTTGGGTCGGTCGGTCTGGCTCTGGGTCGGTCGGGCAAAATTTAACAAACGAAAAGTTTCTGTAATGGACCGACCCAGAGGGTTTTGGGTCGGTCGGGCAGGCCTTGGGTCGGTCGGATAAGTTTTAGAGGACGGAAAAAATTTACTGGGATGGACCGACCCAGAGGTTGGGTCGGTCGGTGGGTCGGTCGACCCTTAAGATCAAAAAAAAAAAGAAACCCTAAGAGGGTTTAGTGGTATTAATGGTACCCCATTAAGAGGGCAATGATGATTGGGAATATAAAGACCTAAGGGATTAAGTTAAGTACAAACTTAAATGTTTTAGGTTAAGTAAGCTTAAGTTTTAAAACTTAAGAGGTGTTAGGTGGGGATCTTTGATGGCTAAGTAAGTTAAATAAGTTGAGTTAAGTTAAGAAAGTAACCACCCGATTCGATTAATGTTTTAGGGTTTGAGAAATTGGACTCCGGAGGAGAGTAAGCGACCGAACGACCAACGGTGAACGGTACAGTTCTCCTTGTGACCTGCTTCCTAACGAGGTGTCCCTCGGCTTGTGTCCTATCTGGTTGTGTGTGCCGGCTAAACAAGATAAAGCATGCAACCGGAATATTATGTTTATTGTATTATTGTGTGATGTTTGAAAACTAACACAACTTACCACGAGAACTTACTAACTAATGTTTAGTAAGGAATTGTGTGAGACTAAGGAACACTTCCTAATATTAGTTTGTTAATAAACGAAATAGGTTTAACCAACAAACATTGTCTTGAGACTTCTACTAACTGGAACTTGGGGGGAGTGAGGAATCCGGGACTGACTCCGATCATGCATGTTAAGGAAAGGGGGTCGGTATCTAAAGCAGATTCGACACCCGCTTAAGGACTTGTCTTCGGACTTGTTGCCTAGAGTCGGTTGCCGGCACAGCTACATTGGACATCCAGTCCAAGGTAGGAGGCATTAAGATGGTGCGGTAGGATCACCTAAATCCTAAATTTTATGATGAGTTGTTTATTCAACCAATGGAGTTAATAGCTCATTGGCTTGGGTTGCTTTTGACCCGACAAAAAGAAACATTGAGATAAGATACAATCGTTTCTATTTAAAGAATGGTTTGTATTCTAAGATTAAGATAAGGTTTGAGATAAGTTGCAACCATTTCTATTTAAAGGATGGTTTGTATTCTAAGACTGAGATAAGCTACTACCATTTCTATTAAAAGAATGGTTTGTTTTCTAAGACTAAGATAAGGATTAAGATTGAGGTAAGACAAGGTTGGACTGTGATTAAGAGGAAACATAATTTAAGGAGTTAAATAATTGACTCACTAATTAAGGGAACACATTTAAGTCGTTCATTGTGTCTGAACTTTGATTGTTCATATTTGGCTTGTTGTTTATTGCACTTTCTATTATGTTGTGCATCTAATCAAACTCCATGCTATCGACAATTAGTCGTCATAGCCACGTTAGCTTGGGGGCCATGAGAGGATCGTACCAGCAATTTTGCTGACCCCCTTTGGGGGCTGTTTTTACTACGCAGGTGAACGTCAGAAGGCGACCGTCATGAGAGTAAGATGGGGTAGACGTGTTACGGGTTAAGTGTGGCCTACGAGTTGTGCATGTACACTCGTATGGTATTTTGAGTTTGTAAGTTGTATAGGATGTGAAGGGTTTGTAAGAATGATATGTATTTGGTTAAGACTTGTAAGTACTAATGTTCGGTATATTCTGTTAGTCAGACCGTGGCAAGGTCCTGGAATGTATTTGAATCCGCTGCAACATTTGTATATATGGTGATAAGTTTGAGATAACCACGATTGGATTGAGATGGGGTGTTACAAAAAGTGGTATCAGAGCGTAGTTATGCTCTGATGACAGGAAATACCGAACTTAGGAGGATACTGAGGTTGAGTTTGAGTTATGGGTTAAGGGTTGAGTGATAGAGCGGGAGGTGCGTTAGTTAGGACGTCCCGGTGTTTACCGGATATCCATAGTACCTAAGCCCGCCCTCCACATCCCTAACCTTGAATACGGGGAACAAACACCAGAGAGGAGAAAGCCTTCTCTTACTCGGGGAAACCCGATCTGGTGGTTAGTTAACAGTAAAAAATACGAGGAACATCTTATTGTACAACAGATATGAGTACTTGAATGTTTTAATTTGGAGTGCAACGTGGAAATAGGCGCTACCATCGGAATTCTATCAGTAAGAGAACGGAAATTACCGGCAACATGGGTCGACATGCTACGCAGTCGAGTTACCCCGCCATACCAATGGTAAAAAAAAGGCACTACGAGTGCAATGGATAAGAAAAGATAAGCGACATGAGTACCGGACAGTGGTCCGAATGAGCATAACAGTGGGATAATACAATGCATGAGAGCTAAGACTACTGGAAAGTCCAGTTAGAAACGGGAACTCCAAAACCCCATACAATGAGAAAGGTTACAAAACCTGGCCGACATAGCACTGGCGTCGATGAAGACATGTACAAATTGGATATTAAATAGGACTACGATGTAGTGCCTAAAGGAGAATCATTACTTAGTAACCACGACAAATATGTGGAGCCAGGAGTGAGGATTAAGGCATAAGAAAATAACAAGGAATTCCCTCAGAAGGAAGAACACCCTGATAAGTGACAGTACTGTCAAAACAGCAAGGAAACTGCTAAATGGTCAGTTATCCAAGACTAAAGAACATCGAAGGAGTCCTGAGGACTACCAAAGATATGAAAGATTATGAGGAAATGCCATTACTGACGCGCACGGTATCGGTAGCCCATCTTGCATGGCGCACTTGCCATAGCAAGTGCTACCACGGTTAGGCTACATGGAAAGCCATCATGGCGAGATAATAGAACGCTACAGTCGTAATACACACTAATACCGGATTGTGAATCCATAAGAACAGGAGAATGAAACCTTGGGAAGGCCTGACGGCCTGACCATGATAAGATGAGTGGACACACCAGTCAGCCGGGAGCTGAACTTGGACGGAATATCAAAGGATATAATTTTAGCAACAGTACAACCTACTACAACAACAACCTAGAGTACGGTAAGAACACCAAACCCGGATCTCAAAGAGAAGAACCTAAGAGATCACTCAGTAATCCGAGCAAAACACTACGTAAGTAACAACATACAAGGAATGTATCAAGAGATGCAATGAAGGCAGTCGACAGAATGACTTCCAACAGGAACGGGATAGAACTCCCGAGATGACCATTAAGAATACCAACAACAACAATCTTCGTTGAATATGTTAGTAAACCCCAAAAACAGGGATAGAGGAAATGAACTTAAGCTATAACCTACTAGGGGTCAAGGACATACAATTCCGATAGAGGAAAGTTCAGAGGACTACCCCCACAGAGCGGGCATAGTCGAGCCGAACAAACTGATAAATGAAAGTTAGTATTGTTGCCTGACTCATTAACACCCAAGTATGATTAATCATCAACGGGTGACGTAGTCAACGATAGTTGAATGAAGCATTGAGATGGAAGCACATGATAACCTGACCAAATATCCAACTTAGACACCATAAGGCAGACGCCTAAAACGAACCGGTCCATAATTATTTAAAAAATGCGCAAGTCTATGAAATGATAGTATTGTCAAGGACACTAAGTAACCTCAGATCACCTGAATAAACTTCCATAGCAGGAAGCAGGATGCAGCAACTTGCCATGAGACCCGGTACTACATTTAATATGTAAACTAATGGTGGATAGTGTTCAAAGAACCAGAAACTTATGAGGATAACCTACAGATGAGTAAGAATACAAGGAGTGAACCGAGCACCGGCTCTCACCCAATGACATTAAGCACTAAGAACCTACGAGCCAAAGATGTTAACTACATCAGAGCCCGAGGCGCAGTAAGATATAAGAGAGCCTAATTAAGCCATGAAGGAACCATGATTTGTAGATGTGAACGACTACCAAACCAGTAAGTTAGTTATGGAAAACGTTGCCAGGAAAGGGCACCAATGAGAATAATGAGATAGCACATTGTCAGGGGCGGAGAACGAACCATTCCTTTTAGGGTGGGGATACCTCTCCTTGTTGTGAGGCCATGAGTGGGAATAAACCCCTCAAGAGGGCTTTCACTTATTAGAGATATGATACTTTTGTTAGAGAATGGAAACCGTAAACCTTGAGATTACCTTAGAAAGTACCAGATACACTTGAATAATAAGAAAGGCTGCAGAGACGGACCTCATATCCAACACCCGAGATTAAGAATCAGTAATCGTCAGAGATAAACATTGTGAGTGCACAATATGGCACGTTAAGTGACCAATGCTCAAAAGAGCTTGTGATTCAACGAATGACTTCTTCAGTAACCGGCTAAATTACATGGTAAATAACATCATAAGGGATGCAAGATCGTGAGAGAAACTAACCTACATACGAACCTGATATTGATGCAGAACACCTTCATATTAAGAGATAACAATTTTACAACACGGTACAGCAACCCCCATACACCGAAATTAGAGAACTCACAGTGTGTGTTTACACTAGGAAGGAATTGAGTATAAGATAAGATGTTAGAATAAACGAGTAAGTAGTTGCACCATCAATGGGGAACAGAGTAAAGGCCAACTACCACGGTAGTAGTGGTCGTGAGTACAATATTTATATAAGGGGATTAAGTCATGGTGCGCGGTAAGCGACTGAGAAGGGAAGAAATGGCGCCGGACCAAAGCAGGCAACGTAGAGCATTCGGCCGCTCTGGCCGGATGAGATTAAAGGCACGTAGAGCATCCGGCCGCTCTGGCCGGATGAGGTTAGAGGCTTGTAGAGCATCCGGCCGCCTTAGCCGGATGAAAATGGGACTTAAGCAAAGCAAAACGTCACTCGACCGGCCGCTTGTGGTCGGTCAAAGATACTGAAGAGGGGGTAGAACTGTACTTAAGCATGTAAAATACAGGCTGGCACCAAAGGGACCAGGCCCAAAAACTATAAATAAGGGTGTACCCCCATGAAATAAGACACGGTTTTTGGACAATTAAACATACATCCGATTCTAATAGAGGCTCTCTTTCTCTCTCGACTCACACAAAGATTCTGGGTTCGAGATCAGGTAATGTAGGACCGAATGTCAGATCAGGCCATTTTAGGATAGATACACTGTTCCGTTGGGGTCAAGGTCGGATCCTGTTAGGATAGATGCACTGTTTCATTTGGCGCCGTCTGTGGGAAACGAACAGCAAGAAGCAACCACGAGACCACCTGGAAACAGAGAAGTAATCTGCGATGATTTGTAATGAAAGTTCTGAATTAATGACGTTTTTTGCAGGATTGGAACACGAAAGATGGCTCCGAGATCAAGGAAAGCATTGAGGAACGCTACTGAAGATAACAATCGCTCTGAGGAAGGAATGAGTTCGGAAGTGCCAGAGGCCATCTCCAAAAAAGATCTTGAAGACATGCTGAAAGGGTTGGTCAGATCCATTGACGAAAAAATCGTAGAGGGAAATGAGACTTTGCAGCAGGAGTTGATGCAAAGGGATGAAGAATATCAAAGATAATGGGACGAAATGACGGAGGCAATTGAACAATTGAAAAACAGAGATTCCAGAGGCAGCAATGGGGAAGAAAGCAAGGATAGAAAGCGCAATTCGATTGCGGATGAAGAAGAGATGGAAGAAGATGATCAGATAGATATGAGCTTGTACCCCTTCTCAGAGCGGATAAGGAAGGCAAAACTCCCGCCGCATTTTGTCGCTCCGACAATTGAAAAATATGACGGGACTGGAGATCCTGCTCAACATATCAAAAAGTTCATGTTCGCCATGAACACTCAGGGGATTAACTCCCTCGCCCTCTGCAATCTGTTCCCTGGAACGCTTTCAAAGAGGGCATTGGGATGGATCTCCACAAGACCGCCACAGTCCATCACGAGCTTCAAGCAATTGACCGAGGATTTCCAGCAATACTTTGCTGCGAGTAAGAGGGTTAAAAAAGAAACAATAGAATTGATGGACATCAAGCAGCGAAAGGGGGAGAATGTGAAGGAGTACAGCGAGCGCTTCCATAAGAAAGTCGCGGAGATCGATGATGTTGATGAAAAAATCTTGATTAAGGCCTTTGGAAATGGCCTAGCTCAGCCCCGACTGGCTGGAAAAATCACAACGAAGGCGCCAAAAACTCATGGAGAGTTAGCTGAAATGATCCATGATTTTTTGAAATCCGAGATAGTGGAAAACAAGGCCAAGAGCATAGCGGACAGCTTCAAAGCCGCAGGGGTGCCGAAAAAGAAAGAAGGGCATGGAGAGAACGCCGGAAGGGGAGGATCCAGGTACAAGCCATACTATGGCAAATCTACCGCCGGGTCTTCCTCTCAAGGGGCACAGCACCAGGGGGCAAGAGCCATTGTCTACATAGATCCGGGGAAGTATGCTGCTGCAGTAAGGGAGGGGTACCTTCCTCAGCCTAGGAGGCCACCGCAGGGAGAAATTCCGGTTGCATTCTGTGAATATCACGGGAACCGCAGCCATCGGACCGTAAACTGTGCTACCTTGGCCAAGGAGCTCCGAGTCATTGAAGAAAATAAGAGGAAAGGAAAGCAGGCGGCCGGAGCACAAAGGCAATACGGCGGCCAGCAAGGTGGTACCCAGAATACACCCCGAGGGCGACAGGAGGAAGAGATCCACCCCAGGCTTGATCCAGGCAAATCAGTGGGGATGATAACAGGTTTGTAAAAAAGGAGAGTAAAAGTTTCTTTTCCCTTTATAACGGATAAACATTTGGAGTACAATTTGCAATCTGTTTTAGGATGACATTTTGTATCGCATAGGTTGTCAAAAATCATTTTGCCAAAAGGAGAAATAAAATTTCCATTCTTTTCGCATTCTTTACTATTAACAAACCTCCTTTCTTTTCCAAAAGGAAAGCTAACAAAACTTCCTTTAAGAAAACTCACAGGACTTTTTTCAGAAGTAGGACCACTAACCCCTAATGAAAGGAAAAGACACATTCATCAAGTGCATCAAGAGCTCCCGGAGAGGAAAATCACCAAAAAGGAAAGTTTTCCTCCAATTTTCTTCTCCGACGAGGATGAAGAAGGAGTACTATACCCCCACAACAACCCGCTTGTCATTCGTGCGTAGGTAAACGATCGAATGATGGAGGGAATTTTAATCGATAGTGGGGCCGGAGCGAATGTCATATCAGCTGAAGCGGTTAGGAGGTTAGAAGTGCCGGAAGAGCGGATCAAACCCTATTCGGCGGTTCTAGGGGGATTTGTGGGAGGCGTCTCTACCACGTCTTCCGGCAGTATAGATTTCATAATGACCTTGGGGCAAGGAGAAGAAAGAAGGACAAAAAAGCTCACAGCTTTTATTGTACCAGGTCTTTCCAGGTATAACATGTACCTTGGAAGGCCAGGGATCAATGCTTTCAAAGCCATTCACAGCACCCATCACTTAAAAATGAAGTACTTAACCTCAAGTGGAAAGGTGGTTACGATAAGAGGAAGCCAAAAAATGGCACGAATGTGTGAAGTCCGCATCATGGACAGCCTTCCTAGTGAGGAAGTGATCAAAATTGTGGGATCGGACAAGGAGTTTAAGGGAAAGTTACCTTCTTCCCCGGGACCAGATCAAGAGAAGAAGGAATGTCGAACAATCCAAGACTCCCCCAGAGAGAAGGACAACATTCGCTTGGAGCACGGACGAGATGCCTGGTATAGACCCAAGCGTTATCCGGCATGAGCTCAGGGTAGACCCTAAGCATCCGGCAGTCCGGCAAAGGAAGAGGGTAATAGGGGAAGAAAGAGATTTAGCCGCACGAACCGAGGTCCAAAAACTCCTTAAAGCAGGATTCATCAGGGAGGTTGCTTACCCACGGTGGTTGGCTAATGTTGTCATGGTGAAAAAAGCAAATGGAAAATGGAGAATGTGCGTGGATTTCACAGATTTAAATAAGGCATGTCCTAAGGATTTTTATCCCCTACCATCAATAGATAGATTGGTGGTCTCAACTGCCCAGAGTTCTGTGTTAAGTTTTTTGGATGCTTTCTCCGGCTATAATCAAATAAAAATGAAAGAGGATGATTCGGAAAAAACTTCCTTCATTACTTCAGCCGGAACATTCTGTTACAAAGTAATGCCTTTCGGCCTAAAGAATGCGGGGGCCACTTTTCAACGAATGATTGACAAAGTGTTTTGTCAACAAATTGCCCGGAATGTGGAAGCTTATGTTGATGACATAGTTGTGAAAAGCCCGTCAAAGGAACAACATGAAGGATTTGGAAGAAACATTTGACACTCTGGATAAATACCAAATCAAGCTAAATCCAGAGAAGTGTGTGTTTGGAGTAACCAAAGGGAAGTTTCTTGGCTTCATTGTTGGGCAGCGAGGTATCGAAGTTGATCCGGAAAAAAGTCAGGCAATCCTCGACCTTTCCCCACCAAGAAATATCAAAGATGTCCAAGCTTTGAACGGAAGACTCACAGCGTTAAGTAGGTTCTGTTCTAAGCTTCAGGAAAAATCAATCCCGTTCTTCAATATTCTAAGGAAGAACAGTAAATTCCAGTGGGGACAAGAGTGTATAGAAGCATTTGAGAAGATTAAGGAGATGCTCCGGGATTTACCTAAATTGGGTGTACCTGCTCCGGGACAGGATCTATACCTTTACTTGTCCGCAACAGATTGGGCGGTTGCAGCTGTCTTAATCATGGAAGAGAAAAGGGAGATACCAGTTTACTATACAGGCAAAATCTTGAGCCCGACAGAAGGACGGTACACTAATATAGAGAAAGTCTTGTTCGCACTAGTAGTGGCATCAAGAAAACTACGACCCTACTTCCAGTCGCACCGAATCTTTGTCAGGACCATTGGCCGCTTAAGCAAATTGCGAACAACCCGAATGCCTCCGGCCGGATGGTAAGCTGGACAGTAGAGCTGACACAATATGAAATTCACTTCATGCCCAGAACGGCGATTAAAGCTCAGGCCTTAGCAGACTTCATAACAGAAACAAGCTTCGCAAAAGAAAGGAAACAAACTCAGAGTCCATATGTCATCTTGGTTGATGGGGCTCGATGTAAAAGTGGGGCAGGAGCTGGAATAGTGGTGCAGGCGCCGGATGGGCAAAGCTTGAATTATGCCTTCCGGCTGGACTTTGACGTCACTAATAATGAAGCCGAGTACGAAGCTCTTATCCAGGGTTTGGAAGTAGCCACAGCCCTCGGGGCGACAGGTTTCATAGAATAGATATCTTCCTGTTTATTTCATATTTATAAAAATCTGTCTGGGATAAAACTTATGAAGTATAACCTATTTTTTGACAGAGTTAGAGGTATATTCAGACTCTATGTTAGTAACGAGACAAAGTGACAACATCTACGAGGTTAAAGAAGAAAGACTATGGAGGTACTTGCTCAAGGTCCAGGAACTAAAGGCAATTTCCAAAATGCGAGCTAAAACATCTTCCACGTGAAGAGAATGTCGAAGCCGATGCCTTGGCCAAATTGGCAAGTATGGCCGAAAGAGTACCCAATGAGATATGGCTGGAAGTCAAACCACCCCAAGTAGAAGGAGCTCAGGTATTGGCGTAGGGGCAAATGATCAAGAATCTTGGATGACCCCGATTATAGATTACATACGGCATGGAAAACTGCCGGAGGAAGAAAAAGGCCAGGATAGTAAAGAGGCGGGCCGCATCATTCTTTATTGAGGATAACCAGCTGTTAGACGATCTTTTGCAAGACCTGCTCTGAAGTGTGTCACCTTAGCTGAAGGCAGAGTTAGTAAGAGATACATGATGGGCTCTGTGGAAATCACCAGGGGGAAAGGACCACAACTCACAAAATCTTAAGACTCGGATATTTTTGGCCGAAAATGATGGAGCACTGCAAAGAATATATACGAAGATGTCGCAAGTGTCAAGAGCATGGAAATAAGATACACACTCCTCCGGCTGAGCAAAAATCTGTTCTATGCCCAATTCCCTTCGCTATGTGGGGATTGGACATCGTGGGCCCATTCCCGGAGGCTTCACCAGGAAGGTTCAAATTCATGTACGTTGCTATCGACTACTTCACAAAGTGGATTGAAGCAATGCCTACTATCTCCATCACAGCTAGGAAGTCACAAGAATTCATTTGGAAATATGTAGTATGCAGGTTTGGCATACCAAAAGCCATAGTAACTGATAATGGAACACAGTTCAATTGCGAAGGCTTCCGAGAATTTTGTGAAGAATGGAAGATCGACTTGAGATTTGCATCAGTAGCCCATCCTCAGGCGAATGGGCAGGTTGAGAATGCAAATGGCCAAATAGTAAAGGCGATAAAAAGGAAACTCGATGAGAAAAAAGGAAAGTGGGCAGAATTGCTACCCCAGGTCCTATGGTCGTACCGAACAACAGAAAGAGGACCGACAGGAGAGACGCCTTACAGATTGACGTATGGTTTAGAAGCCGTCATTCCGGCAGAGATTGTGGTGCCGTCCATAAGATGGGAATCATATGACGAAGAGACCAACAATCAGGGGGTACAGGATCACCTTGATCTCCTTGAAGAAACCAGGACAGCCGCCGCAGTAAGGATGGCAAAAGATAAATCTAAGGTAGAAAGGTATTTCAACAGGAGGGTGAAAGAACGAAGTTTTGCCCCAGGGGAATTAGTCCTCCGAGAAGTTAAGCAACCCAAGAAGCTGGAGCCCCAATGGGAAGGACCATACATCATACACCAGAAGACAGGACGGGCTTCATATCACTTAAAAAATGCTGAGGGATATGAGTTGCCGCATTCTTGGCATGGAGAATGTTTGAAAAAATTCTATGTGTAAAATTTATAACTCATCAATAAAAAGTATTATTTTTTGGAATATGAAAGAAAAAGTAAGCACCGGCCAACGAGCCGCAGGCTATCATGCCTTGAAAGTAAGCACCGGCCAACGAGCCGCAGGCTATCATGCCTTGAAAGTAAGCACCGGCCAACGAGCCGCAGGCTATCATGCCTTGAAAGTAAGCACCGGCCAACGAGCCGCAGGCTATCATGCCTTGAAAGTAAGCACCGGCCAACGAGCCGCGGGCTATCATGCCTTGAAAGAAAAAGAAGGCACCGGCCAACGAGCCGCAGGCTATCATGCCTTGAAAGAAAAAGAAAGCACCGGCCAACGAGCCGCAGGCTATCATGCCTTGAAAGAAAAAAGAAAGCACCGGCCAACGAGCCGCAGGCTATCACGCCTTGAAAAAAACAGCATCCGGCCAACGTGCCGCAAGCTGACATAACTTTTTTTATTTATTATTATCAAAACAAAATTGACCAACAAGCTGCAGGAAGACCCAGCTTAAAACCATAGATAACCATGCTCCAAAAGGAAAAAAGGGAGCTTGCCGGAACAAAAATCCAAAGCTGCAAACCACGCCGGCATAACTTGCATAAGATAACTACACATGCATCATTTAAAAAAGAGGTGGAAGACAGGAGAAAGAAATATCGCGACAATAGAAAACTCGGCTCAAAAAGAGTTGCTCCGGCAGACAAATAGCAAGAGATGATAAAATATAGCTTATATTTCTCCCAAAATTATGGGGTAGAAACAAGTACAACATATGATCATTCGGCAGAAACAGAAAATACATGTTGTAACAAGAACTTCCCTAGAAATAAAAACCTCTATTCTACTCTATTCTACTCTATTCTACTGCCTTTGCAGTTTCTTTGTCAGCTGCTTCTTCTCCAGCTGTTAATAATCTATCGCCGCTACCTACTACACTCCCGGAAGACTTAGACCTCCTGGCAAGATGCTGCATCCCTCCGGCGGATGGCAGGATGTTGCTTCCGGCTGGAAGGAATGAGGCTTCACCAGCACCAAAGCATGTCTCTCCGGGACTGCGGCAGAATCTCTCAAGTTCCAAGAAGAAGTTAGATTTCTGGGCGACAGCCTTGAATTCCAACTTATTATACAAGTCATCATCCAGCAACTCTCCTTTCTCGAGAGAATGATCCGACACAATCTGCTGGCAGATGTCAACTAACCGGCGGCATTGAGAAGCAAAGGACTCCTTTAAATGAGCGTTGATGGTGCCTTGCTTCTGTATCTCCTCCTGAGATTGCCGAGAAAATGACTTGAGCCTGGTCACTTGGGATTCAAGAGTCAGGACTTGGGCACGGTACTTGTCACGTTCAGAATTGGCGGATGACAGCTCCTCCTTAGCGCGGGCTATCCGTCCACTCAACTGTGTGACGTGCTTCAATAAATTGGCAGCACTCATGCCTAGCCGGAACAAAAAGAATAAGAAGAAGAAAGGGCCAAAAGGAGAAGAAAAAAGTTGAAGGCCTGAAAGTTTACCATGACCTAATGGCTCGGTACTCTCGGCTTGAGAGCGAGACTTAGCTTCCTCCAGCTCTCTCACTTTCTCCTCCAGTCTCGCCCTCTCTTCTATCAGGACGGCTTTATCCGCAGCAAGGGTTTTCTTCTCTTCTTCCAAAAGAGAATAATCCCGGAGCAGAGACTACTTCTCTTGATCAAAGGAAGACCTTGACTGCTCTTCCAGCGCGGCCTTTTCTTCCAGCAGACAGTCAAGTTCTTGCATAAGTTTCTCTTTCTCTTTCACGAGAGCTTCATTCTCTCGTTGAAGAGCTTGCTTCTCCAGCCCAAGCGCTTCAGCCTCCTGCTTAAAAGAGTTCCCCTCTTGATAGAAAAAGGCCTTCTCAGCCTGAAGTTTATTTACCTCGCTCTGAAGATTGTTCACTTCGTTCCGATGCATGGAGCGTACCTGATCCAGCATAATGACCAGGTTAAAGAAGAGCCAAGTTAGCTTATCCTTAAGGGGAAACGAGAGATGATTCCATACCTCTATCAATGTATTATCAGCCTCCTTGATCCGGCTCCTTAGAGAAAAGTTCTCTTCTCGGAGTTTCTTCAGCTGCAGCTCGTACTTGTCACGCTGGCGTTCGCATTCTCGCCGGGACAACTGCAGGTCCTTGTTGATTGCCTCAGTCCTCTCCTTTGCCTTACAATCGATCTCGTATTCAACCTGGTCAATATAGGCGTCATGAGAAGAGCGGGACAGCTTCAGTTCCTCTTCAACATTGTTGGCCCGGCTTTCCTCATAGCGAAGCCTGGATCGAAGGTTACCAAAGTGAACCTCAGCACTTTGGGCCATGGACATCACCTAAAAAAAAGCAGCAATGCAATGCACAAAGTCAGGGGAAAGCCAAAAATGAAACAGAAAAGAGACATGAAAGTAACATGCATCCTAACCTGAAAGATTCCCCCCCACAACATGTCAAACACTTCGTTTGGTGGGAGGGAATGCCGCATGATAGCATCCGCCCCCCCATCTCCGATTCGCAGCCTTTTCTTGGTGGCAGTAAAGGTTGCTGGAGGAGCGAAAATCCCGTCTGGATGACCGGATCTCTTGATTGCCTCCTTCCAGACAGAGGAATACTTGGCGGCATCACAGGTTATCAAAGGAAGAGGGTGCCCGCAGTGGTAGAACCACCCTTCCTTTTGGGAAGGACCGGTGTAGGACTCCTGAGCAGGAGGAGGAGGGGAAGAGGAGGAGGAAGCTATGTAGCCTTCTCTCTGCTCACCCTGGGACTCAGGACCCTCCGGCAAAGAGGAGGCCGCATAATCCTCTCTTTGCTTACTTCGGAGCTCAGGATCCTCCGGCACCTGCCGATACTCCATTGCTCTATCCCTTGCCGCATCCACGGCCGCAGCAACGTCAATAGAAAATGATCCTGAAGCTTCGGGATCACCAGAGGTTTGTGGCTCTACGGCCTTCGGCCTCGATGCTGTTTTCTTTTTTGATCTTTTCTTGGCAGGAGCAGTGGCTGCCGCAATGATAAAAACAATTAGAACCAGAAGAATGAAGCTAAAAAAAAAAGAATGCCAAAAAAGAAGGAAACTTGAAAGACAGCAGAAGACGACAAAGCAAACAAAACCTTCTCCAGCCGAAGGATCAGCACAGAGGTCTCCGGCCTCCAGGGTGTTTTCCTGAGCAGGATCTGAGGAAAAGTAACCCGTCAAATCAGGAAATAACTCACAAATAGGAGTCGGATGACCGGACTCCCACCCCGGGCGAGAACCAAGGTCAAAACCTGAGCCAGGGGTGAGGGGAAGGGTGACACGGCGCCCAGACGTGGGGCTCACGTGCCATGTACCTGACAATCCGGCGTCAGCATATACAGGAGATTCAAGCCGCTTCTTTTTCTTCAAGTTACCGGCTTGGACATCTCCAACTTCTCGTCTGGAACGCTTTGCCGGAGCAGCGTTCTCCAAAAGCCACGCTGCTCGGCCGCATCGGTGACCGCATCCAGCGTGTCATAGTAGTTAATTTTTTCGCCCCCATTCTTAAAGGTGACGAAGTTCCAGTTATGGAAGGGACTGATTTTGTCCCCCTTCTGGAAAAAGTCTGCGACAATACAACCAAACAATAAGGAGACCGAAAGAAACGACAGAAGTCATGCTAAACAAAAAAAACACTTACTGTGGTATGTCTTCAGAGAAGACAAGCGTTCTTTTGTAAAAAACGCCTTGACGGTCGGCAGTTTCTTGTTTACTGCCCTCAGAACCTTCGAAATAGGCATTTCAGCCGGAGGAGTTTCGGGGCTGATCAACTGACCTTTTCCGGCCTCAGCAGCATATGGGATGCCCAACACTCGGACGGACGGAGGAACGATGACGAACCACCGCGACCCCCACACGTGAGCCTTTTTATAGTCGAAAAGGGAGTATCCACTCTTCGCAATGAGGGTTAGACTGTCAGGATCCTTCCTAACCGTGAAGAATCGGACGAAGTCGGTACCCTCCGGCCGAATTTTGATATCGTCACAAAGGGAAACAAAAGCCTGAAGGTGTGAGATGGCTTTCGGGTGAAGATGAGCGAGGCTGCAGCAGCGACGGAGAAGGAACCCTAGCACGAAAGGGTGCGGGGGAATAGTCAAGCCGGATCGGAAGAAATCGGCGTAGACAACGTACCCGCGACCGAAATCGTCGCTAGGGTGAGAATCAGAGGATGGCAAAAAAATTTGTGTCCCAAGTGGAGCTTCGACACCCCCGAGGCAATCACAGAGGGAAGAGTAATTGAGAGAAGAAGGAGAGGGTTGACGCCCAGAGCGGAAGGGTCTTACTGGCTCCAGGAGCAAAGGGCGAAAGCCGTTAGGAGACTGAGAGCCTTGTATCGCTCCGATGGCGGGCGGAAATTTGGCAGCAAGTTTGCTCTGTTTGGCGGAAGAGGAAGACATCGTCGAAGCTTGGCGAAAATTGAAGAGTGACGGCAAAGAAAGACGGGCAAGCGCACAGCGGTAGGAAGGCAAGGGAAGAAGAGAGGTCGAAGAAACGGGCCAGTAGAGGAAAGAGGAAAGAACTCGAAGAGTTGGGCTTTAAGGGAAGTTTTTTCCCGCTCAAATAAAAATATACATATATGTGCGAACAAAAGTGTCTTTTTACAGGGGAAGAGAAAGGGCCGCATGCTTCCTAAAGACGCTTCCGATGTCTAGTCGAAAGAAAGGCCCTGCGTATTCTACACCGACAACGGGTGAAAAATTCAAAAAGCGGAATGCACCAGGCCACGAGCTACGCACGTGGCCGATAAGAAGTTCGTTTTTCTCCACGTATGAAGAAAAAGAACTTGTGGGACTGAGATAAGGAGACAACAAAGCTCGGGTAAACCAAAGAAAGAACTTCAGAATTGGCCGCGGGCCGCAGGCAGTCGCAAAATTTTTTCACCAAAACACAAGGCACAGAAGTTCTATTTTCTTCACCGAAATTCAGAAAGATAGAACTTGTGGGACTGATGAGAAGGGAAGAAATGGCGCCGGACCAAAGCAGGCAATGTAGAGCATTCGGCCGCTCTGGCCGGATGAGATTAAAGGCACGTAGAGCATCCGGCCGCTCTGGCCGGATGAGGTTAGAGGCTTGTAGAGCATCCGGCCGCCTTAGCCGGATGAAAATGGGACTTAAGCAAAGCAAAACGTCACTCGACCGGCCGCTTGTGGTCGGTCAAAGATACTAAAGAGGGGGTAGAACTGTACTTAAGCATGTAAAATACAGGCTGGCACCAAAGGGACCAGGCCCAAATAACTATAAATAAGGGTGTACCCCCATGAAATAAGACACGGTTTTTGGACAATTAAACATACATCCGATTCTAATAGAGGCTCTCTTTCTCTCTCGACTCACACAAAGATTCTGGGTTCGAGATCAGGTAATGTAGGACCGAATGTCAGATCAGGCCATTTTAGGATAGATACACTGTTCCGTTGGGGTCAAGGTCGGATCCTGTTAGGATAGATGCACTGTTTCAGCGACCATCACATATAAGCCGTCAAATATTGACACTGAGGCAATTAGATCTATGAGCTAAGACCGTTATAAGTAAGGAAATAAGATGGAAGATGAACTGTGCATTAACGGCAGTAGTCTAGACCATGCGAGCTAAGATTTCACAGGAAGCACACTACCCATTCCTTAAGGAACTGGAAGTGCATTCCTAGTAGATCAAAATATGAGAAACAAGATAAGAGGATCTATGGAAAGAGACCTCAGTTACTAAAAGACCAAGTCAGTACGGAATACAGAAAGGAACTAGAGCATACCATACTTAAGAATACAGTAAATGGATTTCCCTTGATTAAGTTCAAGAAGAACAATAAATGTTATCGTGGAATGATGAAGAGGAGATCGACAACAGAATACTTCATAATTAGCAATAGCTAAATGTGTGACGGACACTACGAGTTTACTAAAATGAGACGTGGGACGACTGCACCCCACAGGGGCTTGCAGGCCTGACGGACTCATTTATGAGTTAGTCGGGTAAGTAGTAATGTACCAGTAAGGTACCCCATGCACGTAGATGAGTGGTGTAAGGAACACGGGAAGTAGTCGACTCCGTACCATGCACAACGACGCAAGATCAGACAAGAGCAGCTACTACCACAACAATCGAAGAGAAGAAATTCAGTTGAACCTACAATACAAGGGAATCGAAGAACAAATAATTAAGGACTATGAAGTGCGAAGAGCACAGATTGTTAGGTACAGACATTGGACATGTCTTAAGACGTAAGAGATTAAACTGTAAAGCGCAATAAGCACTAAACAGTAGTTTCAGATTAAGGGTCATCCTCAGACCAAAGGTCAGTTGGAAAGAACGAGTTAGACACTTAAGAAAACACTAAGAGTATGAACATTAGATCTTCAGGGAGAATGGATAGACGAGTTACTACTCATTTAGGCCGTGTATATATAAGGATAACACGTGTCCATTGAGAGTCCAGTATTCCTAAACTTTAAGGAGGCAGAAGGATATACAATACTATGAAAGGATAAGAAAGGCAGTTAGGCCTAAGATTATCAGAGTCGCACAGCGGAAGCTAGCAGATCAGTACCTTTGAGTTAAGACCAAACTAAGTTAAGGAAATGGTATAAACACCGTTAAGAATCCTCGATACAGAGACTAAGCCATTAACATAGTTATGACCCTCTAATCGAATTATAAGTGAGATAGATGACATGGAAGCTAGAATGCTTGGTGAGAATTAGACATCTTGAACCTATGTTCAAGGATGATATAATGTTGATTATGTGGGTGTAATCCATTTTAAGGGGGGGTAGAGTGAAAACCGCTTAGCGTATGTTTATGTACTAAGTACGTAAACTACGGTGTGCATAGCACAAAAAACTACGGTGTGCATAGCACAAAAGAATTTGAGAACTTGTTTTACATAAACATTTTGAGATAATTATGGTTATTGCGCACAGAAGATGCGAATACCATACATATTAAGTACCTATCTTGTTAACTCCGGTGCGAGTACAAGTTAAGAGAATTAGTGAAGAGGATTAAGGAGACTTAAGGAATATATGAGATATGAGTCGGTATGAAACTACATATGAGATAAGAATAAGATAACACTATGAGATATTATTTGATATGAGTATGAGGTAGGAAATAGTAATGCAATAAGGTATAAGATGATGAGAATTGTTATGAGACTGATATAGAACTTAGTAGGAATGAGAGCCTTGAGGTAATTACTAAGAGATGAACTGGGAATGATTGATGGACTAAGTCCACACCTTGGAGATGTATTGATTACGATTAGAAAGACTAAAAAGATAGAAAATTGGACATGAGTGAATTATTTGATGTTTGAAAATGACATGGGAGGTGGAACTTGATTTTCTAGGGATCAAGGCAAACCAAACACAAATTGGGGTGGAAGGATAGTTCAACACTGGCGCTGATCACACCAGGGTTGGATGATTCCTGAAACTCCCTACTAGTGGTCACAATTAAATCATGCTATGGATAGAGGCGTTAGGATAAAATGAAATTGGAGTTCATTGTATTTTCAATGGGAATTATCCCTCACTTGACCTCGTAAAAAGGATTTCCTTTTTACTGAGTCTCGCCCATGAAGTCGAGGACGCATGAGCCTTTGTCTTCGGACCAGTGACATGGGGAGAATAGAGTTGTTTTGTATTCTGGCCCATGGTGGCGTGAACAAATGTGCCTTTGTCTACGGACCGGTGACATGGGAGAATACAATGAAAATTATGAGATTGTTTTAATCATTAAAAGGAACAAAGAGAATTTTGGGTGCTATACATGCTTAAGCATGTTGTGTGATATTTGAGTATAAGTGTATGACAGACCTAATGATTCAATAAGATTAAGTACACATAAGCATGATCTATATGATCTTTGGAATGAGGTAAGCTATGTATTCTAATAAAATAAGATGCATGGGAACTTTGGGGACAAAGTTCTTTTAAGGGGGTAGATTGAAATACCCTAAAGCTAAGTATGATAATTAAACATCAATTTATGATGTAATAAGGCTAAAACATGCCTTAGAAACATTGGTAGACAATTTAAACCAAGGAAAACACAAGAAAATGCCTTAAGGGCAATTTAGGCAAAATGTGCTCTAAGCTTGGAGTGACTTTGATTAGCACCCAAATACCATTATAAGACTTTATTAACATGCTAATGGACATGTTAAATCAATTACCAAAGAAAACCAAGATCAAAAACAAGCTTAAACGCAAAATGTGCTTTAAGACTCCTTAAAGCACCTTTTTGAGAAATTGTCTTAGAAATGAGTTTTGAGTGGCTAAATGCCCATGATTACACCTTAATCAATATGTGTACTAATTAGTATCACATTATGAAGCCTAAATCAACGGGAAACCAAAAATTTCACAAATATGTGCACTAGTTTATGAATAGTGCCCAAATAGTACCTAGTTTAGCATTAAGTCAACATAAGTCAATTAGTTGGTCAACAAAGACCATGTCTAGCCTTATCTAATGAGGGGGCCGGTTTTCTAAGGGATGAGTCATTATAGACTTCATCAAATAAGAAAAGAAAGGGAAGCAAAGTAAAGAAAGTACTATTTGCTTTAACATAAATATCTACCTTTACATACCTTTCTCCTCATCTCTTCATTCTTCCTTCTTCCCCAACGTTTTTCTTCATTCTCTCTTCTCCAAACCATAAAATCTTCAGCCTCCATTGTTCTTCAACTTCCATGGCTTGTCCAAGTCAACACAAAGCTCCAAATCCAAAACAAAACACATATTTCTCTTAGTTAAGTCAAGGGCTTCAAAGTGCTCTTTTCAAATCATTCAAAGCTCCATTTCAGTGCCAAGAGAAAAATCCATTGACGGAGGAAAATCAAGTTTAAAGAGCTCATTTTCATCCCCTTTCATTCAAGGTAAGAAAAGTGAAAGAAAAATCTAGTTTCCTTCACTCTTGCTCATTACCGAAAATTTCTTACTCATGGGGTTTTGCTTTACTCCTTTAACTAGCTTGTTTTAATCACCAAGGACTAGTGGAGGTCCTCTTTCATTCATTGCCCAAGTCTACTTTGAGACTTCAAAGGTAATCATCCATTTTTATGTCTTAAAACACATTTTTAACCTAGGAATGATTCCTTAAGGTTAGTGTATTATTTAGCACTCATGAGAGTCATTGTATATTGATTAGAACAGTGGCAAAGGAAATTAAATGGGTGGCCGAGATTCATTCAAGAAAAAGCTCTAAGGAGGAAGTTAAGATAAGCTTGAGAAAACAAGGTAAATTGCTTACCTAATGGTGGTTTAAGATTTTAAGAGATGAGATTTAGATAAGTACTAATGTACCTTAAATCTTACATTATGTAATGGGTTATATAACCTAGGAAAAATAATTTAAGCAAGCTTATGAACTTGTGATTAAGGAGCCAATGGAAATGAGTTAGTAAGATAAGCTTAAGGTGAATTAAGAGAACACTTATATTGCTATGGGAGCATTGTTGTGTGTATTTGCAGGTTGAAAGCTTTTATATGTGGGAAATTCAGTGTTTAAGTTTAAGTCATTTAAGGGCCTAAGAGCCATGTCATTTAAGAGCCTTAGTGCTATGCAATTTAAGATTATTGCACTATATTAAGTTTGTTATGAATGAGTTGATTTGGGTGAGAAAGTATGATGATAAAGGATTTGTGTGTGAGATGATTGAATGAGAAAAACAATGCTTATGGACATGATAATATACTAGAGGAGCTATGGCGAAATTTGAGTAGAAAACAAGTGTTTAGGTGGTGGTTGTGAGTTAATATGACCTAGGGTTTACTAGGAGACATTAAAAAGGAATTGAGTGGAAAAGAGTTAATTAAGGAGTTCTTGAGGTTTAGTATGGCCTAGAGATGTCTAGGAGGAATTAGAGGATTGGTGGGTGTATTAAACACACCAAAATCATGGTATGAGGAATGTTAAGACTTGAGGAAATAATGTATAATGTTTAGAGGTGATTTAGGTATGAACTTGAGAATATAACAATGAGAGGTCTTGGTAGCTTGTGTAAGTGGTGAAGATGCTAGTAGTGGATTAATAAGGTTCTAGTGGATGGTAATGAGTGGACTTGGGTGATGGAAGAGAGAATTCCAAGAGAATGTTGTAAATTGTCAGGGAAATGACTAGGAATGTAGAAGAGTGTGTGATCATGAGAATGGTGAGTAAATTGGGTAAAGGAGATGGAAATGTCTAAGGAGGGTGAAGCATGGACAAGGTAAATGAAGAACAATGTTAAGGTGCTAAGAAGATGGGAGGAAATGTATAGGTAAGTTCATGAGTTTAGGTTGATGAGTAACAAATGGAAAAGAGAGGAATTTGTGCAAGGATATGCACGATGACTTGAAGAAGTTTTGGTAAATGAACTGAAGATGGAAAATGATGTTTATGAAGTGGTCAAACTGTTAAGGAGGGAACACTTGGGTTGGTTGAAGTTTTGGTAAGGTTACAAGTTGGAAATGTAAGGAATTATATGATAAGTGTTAGGAGTTTTTGTAAGAATTTAGTAAATGTTTAAGAAGATCTTTGGTGGTTGTTTTAATGAGTTTGGTGGATGTTTTAAGGTGAGTTTAAGTGCCTAAATGGCATTAGGACATATGGGGGAACTTGTGGAAAAGTTTGGGGACAAATAGACAATTTTTGGGAAGTTTCTGCACTAGACTGACCCTGCCTGGGTTGGTCGGACCTTGTTAACCCAGCGGAAATGTCTCTGGAACGGGCCGACCCAGAGGGCCTTGGGTCGGTCGGTCTGGCACTGGGTCGGTCGGGCAAAATTTAACAAACGTAAAGTTTCTGTAATGGACCGACCCAGAGGGTTTTGGGTCGGTCGGGCAGGCCTTGGGTCGGTCGGATAAGTTTTAGAGGACGGAAAAAATTTACTGGGATGGACCGACCTAGAGGTTGGGTTGGTCGGTGGGTCGGTCGACCCTTAAGATCAAAAAAAAAGAAACCCTAAGAGGGTTTAGTGGTATTAATGGTACCCCATTAAGAGGGCAATGATGATTGGGAATATAAAGACCTAAGGGATTAAGTTAAGTACAAACTTAAATGTTTAAGGTTAAGTAAGTAAGCTTAAGTTTTAAAACTTAAGAGGTGTTAGGTGGGGATCTTTGATGGCTAAGTAAGTTAAATAAGTTGAGTTAAGTTAAGAAATTAACCACCCGATTCGATTAATGTTTTAGGGTTTGAGAAATTGGACTCCGGAGGAGAGTAAGCGACCGAACGACCAACGGTGAACGGTACAGTTCTTCTTGTGACCTGCTTGCTAACGAGGTGTCCCTTGGCCTGTGTGCTATCTGTTTGTGTGTGCCGGCTAAACAAGATAAAGCATGCAACCGGAATATTATGTTTATTGTATTGTTGTGTGATGTTTGAAAATACTAACACAACTTACCGCGAGAACTTACTAACTAATGTTTAGTAAGGAATTGTGTGAGACTAAGGAACACTTCCTAATATTAGTTTGTTCATAACCTAAAGAGGTTTAACCAACAAACATTGTCTTGAGACTTCTACTAACTGGAACTTGGGGGGAGTGAGGAATCCGGGACTGACTCCGGTCATGCATGTTAAGGAAAGGGGGTCGGTATCTAAAGCAGATCCGACACCCGCTTAAGGACTTGTCTTCGGACTTGTTGCCTAGAGTCGGTTGCCAGCTCAGCTACATTGGACATCCAGTCCAAGGTAGGAGGCATTAAGATGGTGCGGTAGGATCACCTAAATCCTAAATTTTAAGATGAGTTGTTTATTCAACCAATGGAGTTAATAGCTCATTGGCTAGGGTTGCTTTTGACCCGACAAAAATAAACATTGAGATAAGATACAATCGTTTCTATTTAAAGAATGGTTTGTATTCTAAGATTAAGATAAGGTTTGAGATAAGTTGCAACCATTTCTATTTAAAGGATGGTTTGTATTCTAAGACTGAGATAAGCTACAACCATTTCTATTTAAAGAATGGTTTGTTTTCTAAGACTAAGATAAGGATTAAGATTGAGGTAAGATAAGGTTGGACTGTGATTAAGAGGAAACATAATTTAAGGAGTTAAATAATTGACTCACTAATTAAGGGAACACATTGTCGTTCATTGTGTCTGAACTTTGATTATTCATATTTGACTTGTTGTTTATTGCACTTTCTATTATGTTGTGCATCTAATCAACCTCCATGCTATCGACAATTAGTCGTCGTAGCCACGTTAGCTTGGGGGCCATGAGAGGATCGTACCAGCAATTTTGCTGACCCCCTTTGGGGGCTGTTTTTACTACGCAGGTGAACGTCAGAAGGCGACCGTCATGAGAGTAAGATGGGGTAGACGTGTTATGGGTTAAGTGTGGCCTACGAGTTGTGCATGTACACTCGTATGGTATTTTGAGTTAGTAAGCTGTATAGGATGTGAAGGGATTGTAAGAATGATATGTATTTGGTTAAGACTTGTAAGTACTAATGTTCGGTATATTCTGTTAGTCAAACCGTGGCAAGGTCCTGGAATGTATTTGAATCCGCTGCAACGTTTGTATATATGGTGATAAGTTTGAGATAACCACGATTGGATTGAGATGGGGTGTTACAAGAACTCTAAGGTTCATGTTGGATATCCCCCTGGCAAAGTCTAATTATAACTTTATCACATAACCATAATTAATTTCGTCTAGATGTTGTATTAAAATCCAACACTATTAGTATAATGTATAGGTTTAGTTTGACTTATTAGTTTCTTCTCATTCCATCTTCTATAAGGTATTTATTCCTTGTATTTTTTTGTTATCTATACATTAGGATTTATCTAAAACATTCCTTACGTAGCTTATTGTATTTCATTATTCTTATCAACTTGTACATACATCTACATCCAATTTATGACTCATAAGATAAAGTATTCCCCTTAGTTTCAATTTAGTATATTAGTTTCCATGATAAATAATAACAAAGAAGGTAAGTTTCCTAAGATAATCTTCTATCTCTTTTACTTCTCCATTTCAACTCAAAGGTTTGTACCTACAATATTTATTAACATTATGTATTAAATGTTAGTTTAGCCTTCTTATTATTTTCAACCTATAAAGTTTATTATTCAACTATACTTTAATTTATTTTTGTTACATTAAAAACCATAGACTATAAGATAACTTATGAAAAATTCATAAACACAATTTTTGACCTAATTACCCTAGTTTAAAAATTCCCAAATTTAATATATAGTAACTATGATATTTTAGACATATTATAAAAATTTTATTTCATAGAAATATCTTGGTTAGTTATCTAAATAATTCCATAATACTCAGAACTTATAAAAATTATAACGTATGTTTAAAAACTCAAAACTAGATTTAATTTACATGAAAATAAACTAAATTTTATAAGGAATCTATGGTTAAAATTTCGAGCCAAAATACATTAGGGAAGGTCATTAAATAAATCTAGCAAGATAGAGTATTTTCTTGTAATTTAAACTAACTTAAAACATCATTTTACTTCTATGTTTTCATCTCAACTGTCTGTTCCCCTTAACTACGATCGGACGGCCCAATTTCATCAAGTTCATCCAAAAATCCCCAAATCAACACGAATGGGAATTGTTCGATTTTTCTCAATCCACAGAACGAAATTCGGTGATTATTGTTTCATTGGATTCGAAATTTAATTGCGGTTACAATGGTACCAATTTCACGACCGATAATGCAAAGCTCTGTAAAAATGGTTTTGGGTTTCAAATAACGTTAGGGTTTGCAGTTTGATTCGAAATTCACCAAATTCTCTTAACACGGTGCGTTATAGGTCCAATTATTAGATGGGTATGAACAGAAATGCAAAAACGAATGTCATAATCAGTGGAATTTGAACGGAAACATACCGTAAATGCGTCGGCAAGGAAAATCAAATTCGATTTTCTGGAAAGTTGGTATTTATGTGCTGTTCAGGTAGGCAACTTCACGGATCAACTCGTGCGAACTGAGAGAGATTTGATCCATGAAACCTATCACAATCCAAACTAGACATGTAACTCTAAAAACGAGTGGAAGAATTATTGAATTTGATGAACTGGGGAGAAAGTTATAGATCTCACAAAATCTGGGTTTACCTAGTTGTTTTCTGGAAAAATCTGGGCAAGAACACTGCCGTGTCCGAGTTGGGGACTTTAGACGCCTTAATCTTTCAGACGATTGAGAACTGGCTTGGGGTTCTTTCATAAGACTTGTGGAGCAGTTAAAGCTCTTGAAAACAAGCTATAGAACGTGAATTTTCATTCACAAACGAAGAAGATACAATTGAGAAAATTTACCTCATCAATTGAAATTTCCGGATTTCTGGTTTGCAGTTTCTCGGGGAGGCAACTTGAGATCGATTTTGTGACAAATCTGTGAAGATTTAGGTCAAGTGGGAGTAATGGTTCGAAAGTAGAGTTGTAGAAGAATCAAATACAAACACAGCATTCAAAAAGGTGGAGTAATGGCTGAGATATAGGTGTCTAAATATTGACCCATGACATGCCAAAACTGACGAAAACTTAATCAATTCAGTAGAATTTGGTGCTGAATGGGTGCGGCACGTGTCCCGAGGCACGCGGCTGAGTCAGCCAGCCCTGGACACGTCAGTAACCTCCTAAATTTTGGCTCTAAACTTCAATTTATCATAATTTTGGCTAGGATGATCCGTTTTTAACGTTCTTTTTGTCAATATTCTTGGTTTTCCATTAACTTTTTATTAATATAGTTTTCATAGGCTGGTTTGACCATTCTCAAAAAGTCAACCCTAGTAAGGCTTAAGGAGCTTTAAGGTTACTATGATTTTATATGGACTTTTATGATCCAAATCAATGTTCCAAATATTTCTAAAATCTTTATAATATAATTGGAGTGTCTTGAAATTTTTTCAAGATTTATTGACTTATAAATCTTACTATTAAATTCATAATACCATATAATAATTTAATATTTAATAGTATTTTTTAGGGTTCAATAAAGGAAATCCCCTAAATTAATTTAGATTAATTTATGGGGTATTTCATTTTGCTATACTCTTTTCTAGACAATTCATTATCCAAGCAAAAATCATGTTGATGCACTTGATCCGATCTTGGAGGCGACTAGAGTCCTCCGCTTCCAGGAATGAGAATTTGTTTTTCGCTCTCAAGGAGATCACCATGCTCCTCTTCCAATCTCCAAAATATTTCCCATCGAACTTCCGGGTTAGCGCAAGTTGAGGATGATCATTGTTGCTAAGGTATAACGCGTCTTTGGAGGTGAGGAGTTGATTGTTCCCACCAGAACCTTCTGGTATGTCTTCTTGTTCGATGATATTCTCTTGCCCTTTTGTTCCCTCACTCTCGTTTGCCATTGAAGCTCAGTTGTCAGCAGTGAAGAGCTTCCTTGCTCTGTACCATGAAAAAACGGCGAGAGGTTTGGACAAGAAGAGAAACAAACAGAAATAGATAAATTATTGATAAGATGATATAAGGTTTGGAACAATTTATATATCCACTCTACTTAACAGAACTTGACTTAACAAAGAGATTAACTAATTGAACAAATTTAACACCACCTAATTACTTAACCCAACAATCTACATACTAACAGAACATATATACAGAAGAAACCTCTGATTATTTCAGCAAGACAGCGACAGTGTTCACAATGTTGAAAGATCTAATATCACAGGGTTAGAACTTGTAATAGGCTTTAACAACGATTCGGTAATATAATAGGAGATTGAGGATGATTGGGTTGATCCCCATTATATCTCATACGCATCGCGATATATTAATATATAGCAGTTGAAAAGGGGAGAAACAAGACCGACTGTAACACCCCAACTCAATCCAGATGTGGTCTCGCAACTTAACAGTATATATATAAACATGTCACAGCGGAATTCTTTACAATCCAGGACCTTGCCACGGTCTGACTACAGAATATACCGAACATTAGTACAACAATCTTAACCATTTACATATCCTTCTTACAACCCCCTCACCTCCTATACATCTTACTAACTCAAATTTCCATACGAGTGTACATGCACAACTCGTAGGCCACACTTAACCCGTAACACTTGTACCTCTTCTTACTCTCGCGACAGCCGCTTCCTGATGTACCTGTGTAGTAAAAACAGCCCCCAAAGGGGGTCAGCTCGAATGCTGGTATGATCCCCTCATGGCCCCCAAGCTAACGTGGCTACGACGACTAATTGTCGATAGCATGGAGGTTGATTAAATGCACAACATAATAGTAAATGTTGTAAACAACAATCCATATATGAACAATCAAAGTTCACACACAATGAACGACTTAAATGCGTTCCCTTAATTAGAGAGTTAGTTATTTAACTCCTTAAGTAATGTTCCCTCTTAATCTTAGTCCATCCTTATCTCACCTCATTCTTAGTCTTATCTTAATCTTAGAAACAACCATCCTTTAATGAGGAGTGGATGTAACTTACCTTAATCTTAATAATACAAACCATCCTTTAAAAAGGAATGGTTGCAACTTATCTTAACCTCACCTTAACCTTAATCTTATCTTAATCTCAATATACAAACCGTTCCTGGAAGGGAATGGTTGTAGCTTAATTCGAACCTGGGATTTAGGTGATCCCACCGCACCATCTTAATGCCACCTACTCTGGACGGGAGTCCAGCGCAGCTGAGCCGGCAACCGGCCCTAGGCTACAAGTCCGAAGACAAGTCCTTAATCGGAGGTCGAATCTGCTATAGATAACGACCCCCTTTTCTTAGCATGCATGACCGGAGATCGGTCCCGGGTTTCCTCACTCAAGTTTCAGTTAGTAGTAATCTCAAGACCCTGTTTGTTGGTTAACCTCTTTCGGTTCATATCGTCCCTTATCAGGGGGCGTTCCTTATTCTCACTCAATTCCATACTAAACATTGGTTAGTAAGTTCTCACGGTATGTTGTGTTAGTTTTCAAACATCACACAACAATACAATATATATAATATGTTCCGGTGGCATGCTTTATCTTGTTTAGTGAGCACACAAAACAAATAGCACACAAGCCGAGGGACACCTCGTTAGCAAGCAGATCACAAGAGAACTGTACCGTTCACCGTTGGTTGTTCGGTTGCTTACTCTCTTCCGGAGTCCAAATTCCCAAGTCCTAAAACATTCATTCAGTTTTAGGTTGTTAATCACTTAACTTAATTCAACTTACTTAAATTACTTACCTTACTTAACTCTTAATGATCCCAACCTAACACTTCTTAAGTCTTACAACTTAATCTTACAAACTTAATCGTAAGTGAATCGCTTCTCCTCATCACTTATACTTATTCATCCACTTAATTATCATTGTTACCCACCAAACATGTCTTAAACAACCTTATAACATCAATACCTAATTATCCTCATCATTTCCCATCCTTAAACAAGGTTTTTGGCCAAAACAGTGGCATGTCCGAACTTGTGTCCGGACTTCCCAAGTTCGGACGCAAGTCGAGACTCAAAACTGAAAACAGACGCATGTCCGAACATGTGTCCGGACTTCGGAAGTTCGGACATGGGTCGAGGAAAATCCTAAGTAGAAGCAGGCACGTCCGAACTTGTGTCCGGACTTCCCAAGGTCGGACACAAGTCGAGACTCTGAAAATTTTCACGCAACAGGGCCTGTCCGAACGTCCATGTCCGGACGGACGTTCGGACAAGGCAAAACACTCATTTTCTAAGCCTTCAAACACTTAACCAATATTCACCAAACTTCTCCTAAACCCTCATAATGTCTTCTAACATCATTTAGGCACTTAAACTCACCTTATAACTTCCACAAAACTCTCCAAAACAACCTCCAAAGATCTTCTCAAACATTTACTAAATTCTTACAAACATTCCTAACACTTGTCATATGCTTCCTTACATTTCCAACTTGTACATTTTATCTAAAACTTCGACTAACCAAAGTGTTTCTTTCCTACCCATATAGCTCCTCCTTAACATCACTACATTACATCTTTGCTTTGCTCAATCCCTCCAAGGTCATCTCGCATGTCCATGCATAATTTCTCTTCTTTTCATTTGTTACCCAACACTCCTAAACTCTTGAGCTTACTTATACATTGCTTCCCATTACCTTAACACCTTGACATGGTTCTTCATTTACCCTGACCATGGAACACCCTCCTTAGACATTTCCACCTCTTTTATGCATCTTATTCACCACCCTCATGATCATACGCTCTTTTACACTCCTAGTCATTTTCCTTGACATTTGACAACATTCTCCCACATCTCTCTCTTCCATCACCTAAGTCCACTCATTAACATCTAAACTAAACCTCATTAGTCCACTACTAGCATCATCACCCTTACACAAGGTTCTCAAAACTCTCATTGTTTTACTCTCTAGTTCATACCTAAATCACCTTAAAGCATTATACACCTTTCCATCCAAATCTTTGCTCAAGCCTTAGCATTCCTCATCACATGATTTCGGTGTGTTTAATACACTCACCAATCCTCTAATTCCTCCTAGACATCTCTAGGTCATTCTAAACCTCAAGAACTCCTTAGTTAACTCATTTCCACTCAAATTCTTCATAATGACTCCTAGTAAATCCTAGGTCATATTAATTCACCACCATCACCTAAACACTTATTTCTACTCAAATTTCGCCATTGCTCCTCTAGTATATTCTCATGTCCAAATGCATTGTTTTTCTCACACAATAATCTCACACACACCAAGTCCTTTCTCATCTTATTTTCTCACCCAAATCAACTTGTTCACATCATACTCATTATATTGCAATAATCTTAAATTGCATAGCACTAAGGCTCTTAAATGACATGGCTCTTAGGCCCTTAAATGACTTAAACTTAAACACTGAATTTCCACATATAAAAGCTTTCAACCTGCAAATACACCCATCAATCTCATAGTAGTTATAATGTTCTTAAAACTCATCTTAAACTTATATTACTAACTCATCACCTTTGGCTCCTTAGTCACAAGTTCTCAAGCTTATTTAGGTTCTTTTTCTTAGGTTATACAACCCATTACCTAATGTAAGCTTTAAGCTACATTAGTACTCATCTAAAACTCATTCCTTAAACTTAAACCACCATTAGGTAAGCATTTTACCTTGTTTTCTCAAGCTTATCTTAATCTCCTCCTTAGACCTTCTTCTTGCATAGATCTCGGCCACCACTTAAATTTCCCTTGCCAATGTTCTAATCAATATTCAATGACTCATATGAGTACTAAGCAATATACTAACCTCAAGGAATAAAAACCTAGGTTAGAAATGTGTTCTAAGGCATAAAAGTGGATGATTACCTTTGAAGTCTCAAGGTAGACTTTGGCATTGAATGAAATAGGACCTCCACTAGTCCTTGGTGAATAAATCAAGCTAGAACAAGGCATAAAAACATAGCCCCATGAGAAGGAATTTTCGGCCATGTACAAGAAATGATGGAAACATGGTTTTTCTTACATTTTCTTTACCTTAAGAGAATGGAGAAGCTAATGAGCTCTTCAAACTTGGTTTTCCTCCATCAATGGAGTTTCCTCTTGGCACCAAAATGGAGCTTTGAAGGATTTGAAAAGATAGAAGGATAGGTCTTGACCTAACTAAGAGAAATATGTGTTTAGTTTTTGATTTGGAGCAAAGATGAACACTTAGTGAGTGATTGAAGGTGGAGCACCCATGGATGGAGCTCTCTCGGTTTGGAGCAAAAGAAGAGAAGAAGAAATCGTGTGAAGAAGAGAAATGAAGAGAGAGAAGAAGAAGAGGTGGCTTATAAGAGATATTTGCTTTAATAAAGCAAATAGTACCCTTTTACTTATCTCTTCTTTTCTTCCTTATTTGACTACTTATGGTGACTCACCCTCCTTTAGAAAACCGGCCCCCTACCTTAAATAAGGCTAGTCATGGTCTTTGTTGACCCACTAATTAGCTTATATTGATTAAAACTTAAACTAGTCACTATTTGGCACTATTCACTAATCAGTGCACATATTTCTGAAATTTTTGATTTCCCATTGATTTAGACCTCCTAATGTGATACTAATTAGTACACATGTTGATTAAAGAGTAATGATGGACATTTAGCCACTCAAAACTCAATTCTAAGACAATTTCTCAAAAATGTGCTTTAAGACTTCTTAAAGCACATTTTGTGTTTTAACTTGTTTTCAAGCTTGGTTTTCTTTGCTAATTGATTTAAAATGACCATTAGGATATTACTAAGGTCTTATCATGATATTTGGGTACTCACCCAAGTCTCTCCAAGCTTAGAGCACGTTTTTGCCCTGATTGCCTTTAAGGCACTTTCTTGTGTTTTCCTTGGTCTAAATTGTCTACCAATCTTTCTAAGGCATAATTTTAGCCTTTCTACATCATGATTTGATGTTTACTTAGCATACTTAGGTTTGGGGTATTTCACCGACCCTAAGAAGGAGTGTAAGTAACGTCCGGTCATTTGTAACCGGATATAATAGGCTAGGTAAAGTGTAAATAACGACCGGTCGCTTGTGGCCGGTCAAGAATAGTCAAAATAGGAGCAGGTAGTGACCGATCGTCTTCGACCGGTCAAGTTAGCAAGAAAAGGAGAGAGCAGAAGCGACCAGTCATCTCTGACCTGTCAATAAGAGTGGAAATTGTGATTGTATGTACAACAGCCAGCCTGATTGGAAAAGGGCAAAGACAGGCTGGCAACCTCAAGGGTAATGTAAAAATACTATAAATAGGGGTACACCCCCATAAAATAAGACACGTTTTCAATATCAATACAACCTAAGTATTCTCTCTGTAAAGACTTCAATCTCTCTCGCCTAATCTCTCTTGCAACAAGGTAATTTGATTAGGACAGTCACGAAAGGTCGAGGTTAGAGAAATGATTGCTTACACCATTTCAGTAGTATGGTGCACCCCCGTCTGCGGCGTTCCCGCGTCCACTATGGTGCACCCATATACACTTGGCATTCCAGTTAGCTGCTGACTGGATTGTTTTGTTGACTAGGCTGCCTTTTTATTATATTAACTTCAATTGGTTATAACTTATAAAATAGATGTCCAAAATAAAAATATTATATCATTGTTCATCTAAATTCAAGCTCTTCAAAACAAAACCAGGCGTGGATATGTTTTGACAACTTTAAAATTTATATTTCATGTATATATCTATACATATCAACCATAATTGATTCACCATATACAGTTTATAATACATCATACAACAATAATAATACACTACAAAAAAATAATGATTTATTATCTGTTTTGAAATAGGAATGTTAAAAAAAATATGATTCACTATATAAGACTTAAAATACATCATATAAATAATAATAATAATAATAATAATAATAATAATACACCAAAAACAATAATAATAATATGCATTATGTTGTAAAATGAGAAAAGAGAGATCGCGGAGAGACACGAGATAGAGAGACAACTGATATTCTTATTTCAATATGAGTATACAAGGCCTCTATTTATAGAGGGTTATTTACAAGGGGAAACCCTAATTACATAAAGATGTGGAGTCCACTATACATATGTCTATTTATAACACTCCCCCTTGGACGAAACATCTTGCTATATGTTGCCTCGTTAAAAACCTCGCCTGGAAAAACCCTGTGGGATAAAAACCTCGGGCGAAGGAAAAAAGGAGTATAGTCTTACAACAACTTCACGTAGCTATAATATTCAATCATGTCATTCACAAACAAAGAATCTATTGGATGATTTTCATCGATTGCCTTGTTAAAACCTTACCTGGAAAAACACCATAGTGAAGGAAAAAGAGTACAATCATCATTGCTCCCCTGATGAAAACATCACTTTTATTCCTTAGATTTTATGCATCCCCAATCTTTAAGATTAGTCCTACACCTAGTTAATTGTGGAGCACCTAGTTGAATAAACCATCAAATTCGCACTTTTGCATATTTGCTCTGTATTAATATCGGTATTCCTTTTCTAAGTGGAACCTTTTGGGATATGTATATGATAGATGTAATCATCTACATCATTTTGGGTATCAAGCCACAATTTCAATCAAGCATACCCTCAATTAATCTCTTGGGAGTTTTCACATTGATGTATCTATAGATATGATAACCCCGTTAACCATTCTGCTGCAATAGCATTAAGATTGGCACTTCATGATCATTGATTCAATAACCATCAGGAGACTCGTTCCAATTATACTCTTACACTACTACTATAGCAACACGAATTATCCAATTAAATTGGACTCATTTCAGTGATACATTTCCAATATTTTTCACTGAGACAGTAATGGCACAATCAACTTTATCGCTTAGATTCATGAAGGATTTTATCAACACTGTCACAGGGGCATTTCCTTTCCTGACTTCACTAAACTCCTTTAGGAGTTAATCCCTTTTTGAGTCTAATATGAACACACTATCAAAGTGATCTACCCGTACAAGGTATAACCATACTAATTAATCATAATTTCAACCATACTTATATCTTCAAAATAATCAACTGCCGGGGATAAAGCCTTTTATAATCAATTATAGGGCTTTTGAAAAATCTATATACACCAATACAGGTTGTATATTAAAAGAATTTTAACACACTCTTTTCCATACAAATACTTGTTTGTATCCAGCTGGACTCACATCATTATGTGGATATCAAGTTCGCAACATTCACAACTTGAGTGTGTTGAAGTTATGCTTCTCATTTGCATCTTTCAAGTACTTTTGACAAATTAATACAATGTCCTCGTCATCATTGTGACATGTAGCGCTACATACATTTGCATGCATATACATATATATAATCAACGTTGATTTCATATTGGTTCCATTATATTATTGACATGACATAATATCTCGAGATCTCTATTATCATCAGGTACCTGATTACCTTATATTCCGGTAATTTGTCATGTCTGACGTCTCATCTAGAGCTATACCATTTTTATTATGACCATCTTAATTCTATGCTCCTTTTAGGGGCTTTGTCATTGGAACCATATAGTCTACCATGCTTCAGGTTAGACTTATTTGCACTTGTCCTTCCGGGACATTATAATACAGGAGCATTAGACATTGGCACATATTTTTCACTCAACGTCAAGCAATTGGGTTGCCAACTTTTTGGAGATGAATAAAACTTTGAACGTAAAAGTTCATACTATACATGATGAGGATGACACAATTATATATTATATATCATATCATCTCACCTTCCAATTGCTTCTTTTCTCCCCCTGATGTTGGGAAAAATTACTCGCCTAAATAACAATCAAGTCATAAAGGTATCCCCAGCTGCTAGTTCAACGTATTAAAAATTGAACTCAATATACAATCCCAACATCTTCAAAGAATTGATTGATCCACTAAAGCATAGTATATAAATCTTTCAAACAAAACCTTGTATGGGAGAATATTCAGCTTTTGACTCAAAGTCATTTATAAGAGTGAGAGTTCAGCGACACTATTTGGCTTGATAAAAATCAATGTTGCTTCATGTAAATTACATGTCTCCAAATCCATATTGGGATTTTCAAACCAAAAGCTCTTACAATTCATTACAGATCTTTGATCGATGGTTCTACTTAACCATCAATTTATCCCAATGAACATGTAAAAGTTCATATTAAGGCGTTAACATTTCACCAGCATTGTCCAATCTTATGGACTTTATTATTCAATCTTACAACCTTTAGCTTTAATGACCATTTGGTTGATGCATCAATTTAAACCAAATCTTAATAGTCCAAATGGTCAGGATATGGTCCCCATATCTCACCCGAATTCACGTGTATAAAAATCCAGGTTTATACATAATATCAACTGGTGATAGCGTCATAAAAGGTTTTTCACAACAAGCAACAAATCATTTGGTTGAAGAATATAATTCTTCTGCAAGTGTCCACACGTATAGTGGATGTCAATTTGCATCATTATTGAACCGGGATGGTCTAACCGGTCATGCAAAAAAAACATTGGAAATCTTATTGTTTTTTATCGCATCTCAATTTCTCCATTGTACCACACACATGTGATACAAAACAAAGGAGAAAACAAGCAGCTACAATCACGACGTATATTATCTTTTTCAGAATATACATTGATATTCTCTTATTTGTAGTCTTAACGTGATATCCGCGTCAGGTATATCAGTACCACTTTTTGAGGAAACTTGTTACTTACAAAGCTTTCTCAGTACAAAAATTTCACTTATATATGGTATTACAGTTGCTCTTCTAGAGCTTATTGAACTTCATCTTATGATTTTTCAATCATGGAAAATCATTCTCACCCATGTGAGTAATGCCTTGTCATCAAGATACATGCTTATGAGTCAATTATAATCCTTTGGAAAGGGTAGCGAGCTACAACTGCACTGCATTCCAAGAAAGTGTTAATTCTTGACTCCATCAAGAAATATTATTTATAGTTGTATTGTCTTTAATCATGTTTCTCAAGACATAGGTCTTCTCGGACATATGCTTTTCATGACCCCTTTAAGATGTACAAATTCTTTGTAAATGGATAAATCTCATTCATAACATATGCCTTTCCGGACATATGTCATTCGTGACCCCTTTTAGGGTGTACAAATTCTTTCTAAATGGATAAATCTCATAAATGTAAACAAATATACATATATATATTATAAACAATGAACAATAATAATATTGAATATATAAAGAAACATAGAATAATATTTAAAATTTTAAATTTTTCATCCTCAACATAACTTCTCATTAAAAAATCTGCATAGCTTTAATTTTGAGCTAGCTTTGAAATAAGTCAAGTTTTGTTCACAAAAAAAAACCTTGAAAGTCTTGCAATTATATAACATCCAATGCTTTTTGTGATGTCAATAACTGCTCATCATCTCTCACAATCTGGTCATGACTTTTGACTATTCATGAAAAACATGGAATAAAATGATTCGATAAGAACCATGCTATATTTGTCATGCCAAGTGTTTTCTTTAATAGATGAACAATATTTGGGTGATTCACCAGAGTCACTCATTTTGTGATTTAGCACTATCTCAATGAAGATGAACTTATGATTCATTGAGAATCATTTGTAAAATCACATTCAAATTGAATTATTTGTATGACATTATACATATACCATCATTGTAGAGGTCAAACTTGGCATATGAATATTCATCATCATGGTATATCACTTACGTAGTTTTCCAAGAACTACTTCAAACGATTTTCACAAATTTCTCCTGGTGCAATACCGTCATTGATTTTTCATGAATCGTCAAGTAACGTTCACCTTATACATAAATATAGATACTTCAGATGAATTCACCAAGTGTATACCATCTTTTAGATCAATGATATGATCATTACATTTATTTTTTAAAATATTGTCAATAATCTAGCTCAATGCTAATACCATATCATATTAAGTTCAAAAGTTTCTGGCACAATGACAATTTCTTTGCTCATATTGTATAAAAGTAATTAAAAAATCTGGCACTGCTCTTTATATTGATCATATTAACACTTTCAAGTGTGATGCCTTTTTATAACATATGCAAATAAACTTTCAAGCACAATGCCCTTTTTGGCATATTGATGTCAAAATTTCAGGTGTGTGCTCTTCTTAGTATATTGATGTCAAAATTTCAGACACGATGCCCTTCTTAGTGATGTCAAGGCGGTAAGCTCAAGTTCGGAAATATTGGACATCGTTTATGATATATCAAAATCAAAGACTTTCAGGCGCAAAGCCATTATTTCTTCAAATAATATTAAAATTAATTTTATTAGGCGCAATGCCGTATATATTGGGATAAACATTATAAATAGCAATCATAAAATAATGAAATATATTATATATCGCAACAAAATGAATCATATAACATATAATAAAAGTAGTGCAATAAATAAAATCTGGCACAATGTCTCACATGATATCTATATCTGGCACAATGCCTTAAATAAAAATTTATATCTAGCACGATGCCTCATGTGATTATTATACCGGGCACGATGCCTCACATTATACTACAAATAAATAAAAACGAAAATTGGATGAATTAAACAACGTAGAATAAAAATTTACAGTACTGAATTCTGGCACGATGCCTCAAGTAATTATTTTTACTGGCACGATGTCTAACGTGATTATTTTTTTTCTGGCATGATGCCTAAAGTGATTATTTTTTCTGGCACAATGTCTCATGTTATACTTCACAAATAAATAAAAACGAGACTGAATAAATTAAACAACGCAAAATAAAAATTAACATTAAACAAGATCAGGCACAATGCCTCATGGGATATTAAATTCTGGCTGATGCCTCATGTGATATTAAATTCTGGCCCGATGCCTCATGTGATATTGAATACTGGCATGATGACTAACGTGATATTAATTTGACATAATAATAAAATCAATCATTATTGAAAAAAAATTTTATAGATTTAGCGAAATACCATCATTTCGCCTAATGATGATTTGCAACCTTTCCTTTCTTCGGTTCACCCGCCTCCAACAACATGACCAAATACACTCAAAACTTTGGCCAAGAATCCAGCCGCGATAGGACGAGTATTATCTCGCTAAGAAACAGAACTAGCTTTTCCACCGAGCATGGCCCATAGTCAGTAATCCCCGCCGCAACTCATTTCTCACTTTTTTTTTGAAAAACTGTTTCAGCCCTTCAATCTGAAACGAGATTGCTGGCTCGTAACCTTATTTATTTTATGTCTCTATGTTCCTCTTCTTTTCTGATCTGTTGTGAGACTTTCAAAATGCTTCTGTGTTTAATTTCATGTGTACGATGTGACCACTTTTCTCAAAGATCATCCCGGAGGCTACGATATTCTACTAAACGTAACTGGTAAGGATGCGACAGATGAAGTTGTATGCCGATCGAAGAAAAAAAAAAGTGGATCGAAGAAAAAAGTGGGTGAGCGTGCTGATAACGTGTTGTAAAAATGAGAAAAGAGAGATCGCGGAGAGACACGAGATAGAGAGACAACTGATATTCTTATTTCAATATGTGTATACAAGGCCTCTATTTATAAAGGGTTAGATACAAGGGGAAACCCTAATTACTTAATGATGTGGAGTCCACTATACATATATCTATTTATAACACATTACAATAATGCTCCATTATTAGTTTTGAAGTTTGTGATATAATTCACCACCTGTTAGTTAACGAATCATAATATCAATTTTAATGAATCATAATATCAAAATTAATGAATCATATCTTCATTTTAGTGTATCTTCGCTAACATATAAAAAAAAAAACTTAAACAATAATGCAATACAAAACAATATATGGTATGTATGCAAAATACATGATTCATCATAGAAGATTTAAATTGCACCATTGTTATACCCATAATTTTAACCCCCCCCCCCCCCCCCGAAGAGATATCTAGAAAAACAGGTACTAAAAGGGAGCTTGGTCAAATAGCAAGGATTTTCAGTTTGATCGGCTCATTCCAAGGTGCTAGGAGCAGTTTGGTCATCTTTAGGGGTATTTCTGTAATTTTTTAGGGCTCCTAAGCCCCCATGAGCACTCTCTCTCCTCCGAAGAAGGATCAAATCAATTTGAAATGCTTTGAAATTTTAACCCATGATTTTGGATGACATTTTGGACATAATGGCGTTGAAATTTTGATTTTCTGAATTTCCAAAATTTTCCAAAAATTTATGATTGAATCTGACGAGAAATTGAATTTAAAAATATTCCAATATTAAAAAAAATCGATTCCCCCTTCGAAAAATCTTAATTATCATCCTCAACACGTGGCTAAAATTTCTTAGTCAGATTCTTTTGGGAAGTCACTAAATTAAGATTCCGAAAAATCTGTTTTCACTAGATTTTCTTTATCTTTAAGAAAACCTATTTAAAGGAGAGAATCTTATGATAAAATCAGAAACACACAAGCTCTAGAACCCTAATGAATCAGAAACCATAGCATCTCTCCTCTCTCTCATGTTTTTCTACACCCAGCTACCAAAATCATACCGAAATCCACTAAAATCACTACAAAAATACGTTTTCCAACTCCCAAAGCATCAACCATCATCAAAATCCCACAAAACACCACCAAAACGTGAAGAACATCAAGAACAACCAGTGACCAGAAGCCCGGTTTGAAGTCCGTTCGAATCTGCCATCAACGGAGCTCTCGACGAATCCCGACGTGAAAAATTGTTATGAATTCAAAGGTAAAACAGGTGGGAATTTTACTTTTCTAATTCTCCACGTCTTTATTAGTCTTGCCTCAAAATTTGGGTTCAAACCGACCTTTTTCGGGTTATGTATTAACAATAATTTTCGCTTCTACCTTGTTACTTGTTTACTAAGTTTCATGCATAATTCAACTTCAAACTGTGAATATTTGATTACTAACATCTTGGAAATATTTCAGGCTACGCATGCATAAGTTTTGAGCCGAAAACACCTTTGAGAACCACCAAAAATCCACTGTCTGTGGGTGGCCCGTACCCTCGGACCTGTGGTCCGGGACCACGGACACCCACGGACGGCAGCAGGATTTTAATTTTCAAATTTTTTAGGGTTTCACGGTACATGTCCGGGCCCACGGACAGCCTGTCCGTGGCCCCGAAAAACCTGTCTGTGGCCTCGAACTTTTCAAAATTTCGTTTTCTGTTTAGTTCAACTTATATTTTCATGTAACTAACTGGAGCCCGTGGTCTCGGACATTAGGTCCGTGGCTACAGACATAACTGAAATTTGACCTATTTCTGCCTCCGAAACCCTAGCTTAGATAACATTAATTTTCTGTCAAAAAATGTTAAAAAACTAAAAAATCAGAAGCGCGCACTTAGGTTAAAACGTTTCGTAATAAGCCGTAATTAAACTAAGTAGTGGAAAAACGACGTCTAGGGTAATGAAAGTAATTGAACCCTAATTAAGTCGAATATCAAGCCCCAGAACCTGTACTATACCTTTCCTAATTTACCCTAGGTTAAAATTAGGCGGCGGCTCATAATAGGTTCCAATGAGCTAGCTTAGGTTTTAATAATTCTGTTATATGACATAGTTATTGAACTTAGGTTATAAGTGGACCTAAAACCCGATCAGATCCTAACCAACTCGAATCAACATAGGATAGGGTTTAAAAATCGAGGCTCACAAAATGGCGACTTCGTTGGGACAAACTCTTAATTTTAACTTGTTTAATTTTAAGAAAGATGGCTTAACTCGAAAATTGTTTATTTATGGCTTTACATTGTTTGTTTACTTTCGTGCGCAATTTAAATTTATGTGCCTTTGCATCATGTGAGAGCGAGGGTCCACGAAAACCAATTTTACCCCGGGACTAGCCTTAGTGTCCCTTGTCAGAGGGACTCACACGTTTTAAGGTGATGTGAATAAGTGGGGAAAAAGAGAATGATGTTGTCTAACCACATCCCCTTAATACCTGGGCTTTAGCCCCAAGCGTTTTCCTGGCAGTGTCCTTACCAACCCTTGTTTGGTCATTCAAAGACCCGACCGTAGACGTGCACCTAAATGTGATGTAAAAAAAGTGGGGAAGCCCAAAGAGAATAGCGTGCAAGCCCTATTCCTTTGTGGTGACCCGGGTCCACGTCCCAAGAACCTCTCCGGATCGATCCATACCCAAGTTGGTTAAAGCGTCAAGTGAGGACATGTTGAATTTGTGTGGGCCTTATTTGCTTGTATGACCGGCCCACTGCCAGCCTAGAAAATGATAGGAACTTCTCCCACATCAACTCAGCCAAATCCAAATTTGCAGCTTTATTGTTTGCGGCCCAAAGGCCCTATTTGTTTTAATATGTGAGTCATTTGGGCTTCGGCCCAAAAGTTTAGACTTAGGTGATTTCTCTCTTCGGCCCAATTTGAATTATCAATTTAGTTCTAGGTCCTTGAAAAACAAATCCACTTAAAGCAATCCATAAGACATGAAAATCAATCAGGCCTTTCCATTCGGCCCAAGGCCCATTCTAGTCTAGGTAAAGTTTTTGTTTGGGCCCTGGCCCAAAGTCCTAGATCTAGGTGTCATACCTTCTTCGGCCCACTCAAAACCGTTTGTTTAGGTTTCAACCCAATCGAATCCAAGATTTGCGTAACTCATTCATTCTAGTTTCTGGCCTCAAGGCCCAACAGGAACATCAAACAAATCTTAGACTTCAAAGTTTCTCTCTCGGCCCAGTGGCCCATTCACAGTCCATGTGGCTTCCTTCAACCTGTATGCATCACTTCCAGATTAAGGGCATGCAGGCCCACACATCCATTCTAGTCTCGAAGTCCTCTGGCCCATATGTCTTACTTCTAGCCTAAACACTTTCCGGCCCAAGCGCCGTAATCCCAAATCATTCCGGCCCAAGTGCCATATTCCTAAACACATTCCGGCCCAAGCGCCACATTCCCAAACACATTCAGGCCCAAGCGTCACATCCTCAAACACTTTTGGCCCAAGCGCCACATTTTCAATCACTTTTTGGCCCAAGTGCCACACTCTCTAAACATTTCGGCCCAAGCGTCAAATCTTCACAACATTCCGGCTCAAGTGTCACAATCTCACAACACATTGGCCTTAGTGCCTCATTCTCATAACATTCCGGCCCAAGTGCCAATCCACTTATAAATCATTCTGGCCTGTGTGCCACACTTTCAATTCATCCAGGTTTGAGTGCCTATCCACATCCATGAAATCATTCAGGCCCTAGTGCCAATCCACATTCATGAAACTGTTTCAACCCATGCACCACACATTCAGGCCCAAGTGCCACATGTGTCATCCATCGGCATTCCTAGTTCAAGCATTTCACAGAGCCTACTAAGATTCCACGAAGAAGATGATCACAGCGACATCCCGGCAGTCAAAAGCTTGGTTTTCAGCATGTCGACATCAGACGTTCAGCAGGGTTGGAATTCAACAGAAAGTTTAGGGTTCCCGTGCATTCTACTGCATAACCTACCATAACATTCATCTTTCAAATGCATCTCTCAGAGTTTTCAAAGAATGATCGTTTTCAAACCAGTAATAAGAAGCATCGATTATGTTAAATCTTCTTCTTCCTCAGGTTCACAAGTGGATGACTTTTTCAAGTCCAAATGGTAAAAAAAAAGGGGAAATTTCATGAAATGCCACTATATTTTTGGCTAATTCAAGAAATGACAAAAAAAAGAAATTCATGAAATCCATTATATTTTTTGAAAAGTTCATGAATTGCCATTATAAATGGAAAAAAGACCAAAATACCCCTACTAGTTAACAAAGTACTTTTAAAGTTCACAATATGCCCCTAAGTGTTATAAATTAACAAAAATATAAAAAAATTTAAAATATAAAAAATATAAAAAATTTTAAAAAATCTAAAAAATTTATAAAAATTTTAAAAAAATTATAGAAATTTATAAATAATTTATAAAATTTACTTAAATTATAAAAATTTTAAAAATTAATATAAAGACTAAAAATTAATATATAAATATAAAAATATTGAAAATCATTAAATATAAAAAAATTCATTTTTTAAAATTTATTCAATACCATAAAAAGAATATTGAGTTCAAAACAAATAATTTATACCAATTTAATAGCATAATTTATACCAAATAAGTACCATTATTTTATCATACATTTTTTAATTATTATTTTCTATCAATTTAGATTATTTATTTCTTCAAAGTTAATATTATTTTTTATATTGCTAATAAATTTTTAAAAATAAAATTTTGATATTATAATTTTTTTTAGATAGAGCGATTGAAAATATATATATAAACAATATTAAATAGTAAAACTTGTTTGAAATGTAGAATAAAATGTTTTCAAAATAATAATATTCAACTTATTCTTTCTTTAAATATCGTTACTTGCTCATAATAAGTTGCATATTATTATCTGAAAATGTTTTATTCTACATTTCAAACAAGTTTTACTATTTAATATTGTATGTTATATATATACTCTCAGTCACTCTATTTCCAATAAATTATTATATTTCGAAATTTTAGTTTTTAAAATTTTTCAGCAATATAAAAAATTGTTTATTTTGAAAAAATAAATAATCTAAATTGATAGAAAGTAATAATTAAAATATGTATGATAAAAATTGTGGTACTAAATTGGTAGAAAATTGGTATAAATTATTTTTTTAAAACTTAATATTCTTTTATGATATTGAATAAATTTTAAAAATGAAATATTTTTTATTTTATTTTTTATGATAATTTCAAAATTTTCAATTATCAATTTTTAATTTTTTTAAGTTTTAAATTTTTTATTTTAATTTTTATAAAATTTTTAATTTTTTAAATGTAATATATTTTTTAATATTTTGAATTTTTATAAATTTTAATATTTTTTAATTTTTTTATTCATTTTTTATAAATGTTTATAAATTTTTTAATTTTTTATGATTTTTCATAATTTTTTAAATTTTTAATTTTTTTTTATATATTTTTGTTAATTTATAACACTTAGGGGCATATTGTGAACTTTAAAAGTACTTTGTTAACTAGTAGGGGTATTTTGGTCTTTTTTCCATTTATAATGGCAATTCATGAACTTTTCAAAAAATATAGTGGCATTTCATGACTTTCTTTTTTTTAGTGGCATTTCATGAATTAGCCAAAAATATAGTGGCATTTCATGAAATTTCCCTAAAAAAAAAGATTATGTTTCACACAAATTTCTTTTGAGAAAATGGTTCATGAAATAATCATTTCCCGGCAATGGAATGCAAAGACTTGTATTTTGTTTCCCAAAATTTGAACATGCCTTGCCAAACACCATAACCTATCCCAAAACATCCAAGCAAACCACAAAGCGGTTCAAAATTCCACATCTATTTAATCATTGTCATAAACCCCAGATCAATATTGGGGACAATATGAGTTTAGATTCGTCATCTTTCGTCTTTCATTTAAACATGTGAACGAGTTTCTGAGTGAAATATGCGAGAGTGTCTTGAGTGGTAAAACCATGAGCGTGTCATTTTAACACGACTCCGGTGAGACCACATTAAAAGGTAAGGTAAACGGCATAACTCCGACCGAAGGAGATAATTTGTAAATTTACGCTTAGACCTATGAAAAGTAACAAAGGACGGATACACAACTGCCAAGAATGACGAAGCACCTAGGTACAGTACCACATAGCCAAAAGCTTGTGAACCCTGTCATTAAACCTTAGGCACCCCCGCTGAGCCTTTCATATATTCCTTTTCGATATTACGAACTCCACAAAATAATCCAGCCTGTGATGAATGTCCGACCCGGTGACCAAAGGAATGGAGGAGCCTGACTCTCAAATAACGTTCTCATCAGTCCAAGAAGCAATGTCGCTATCATCATGACGAAGCGATCCGTAAATGGTCCCAGAGTGATACAGGATCCAAAGAGCTCACATCAAAATAGCTCTTAAAACTCAAAAACCGGGAAACACAAGAACCCTGAAGAAGAAGTCAAGAAAGGATAAAACAAAAAGGCAAACCCGAAGTACCTCAAAGAAATCCAAATGGCAAAAGAAGAGAAATGGTATAAAGGACAACTTCAAAAGTCCAAGTACAGAAGCTCGAAAACAACGTCAACACGAAGCAGTTAGAAGACTTCAAGACAAGGAAGATGAATTCGAGAGAAGACGCAAGGAGCAACTTTGGTCACCTCTTTTAGCTCCACATACCTCGGATATCCCTCCATGGTCCCATTGTCTTTCATCACACCCCATGGCCATGTTATAAGCTTTAAAGACTTCCGACTTGGTAGTTGTGTATCTAATCACGTGAAAGTAACAGATCGAAGGCATAAATCCAACAAATATAGAATTCAATGGTCTAGAAGTTATGACTGTAAGCAGGAAACAATGTAAACACCAAACACACTGAGTGTAGGTTAGGAAGCACCATATCAAAACATAAGCCTTGACCCTATGAGGAGAGACTTTTTTGCACGTTTAATCAAAGAAAATACTGGGGGCAATCGATCGGGACGATCGATTGCCATGAACTCTAGCTCAGATTGTCTTAAGAAAAATACTGGGAGCAATTGTTTGTTCCAACAATTGCAATGACAACACCAATTGGAACCGAAAGCTCAAGCACCACCAGCACCACCACCACACAGGCCCACATAAGCCTTTACCTCCACACCACCACTACACAGGCCCACATAAACCCTAACCTCCACATAAACACTCTCAGCCCCGTCATTAGCCTTACCTCCATGAAATCTCAAGCTTGTAATAAATTCTGAACGCCAGCAAAAATTCCCAACCGCTACTCACATCACATACTCCCACCAGTGGCATGTTCGTCTCCTAAGAAAAAAAATGACAAATCTGAAATTTTAGGTCAGGAAATGATAATTTCATTTTTCTTTTTCAGTAGACAGAACTTTCTTCAAACATTGCCACGTTTGGCACCTTTCTCGACATCTTCTTGTAAGTTTTGATTCCAATTTATACTTTGATCGCATTTTATCATCTTTGCATTATCATAGCCACGTTTGGCACATTTCCCAGCAATTTCCCGCTTTGGACAATTTTCAATTCTTATCGTAGTCACGTTTGGCATTCTCACAATCAGTTTTCATCACAATCATTTGCATAAAACATGCTCTGCATTGTTTGCATCACACCATCATCATTGCATAATCCAAGCTAGAATGAATCCCACTCCAAACTTTAGGCACCCATAAGACATACCTTCCGTTCAATAACTTTAGGCACCCATAAGACATACCTTGCATTCAATAACTTTAGGCACACATAGACCCTACCACTCATGCCTTCTTTCACTCATTTTAGGTTCCCGACGCCTTAGACGCTCAACGTACTTCCCTTAGGTTCCTGATACCTTAGATACTCAGAGGAGTTGGCGTGATAGTGGCAATAAGTCTCCTATCTTTGTGTCTACTCAATAGAGAGTAACAACTAGTGGGTGGTGGCAATAAGTCCCCTTGGTAGTCTAGAAGTTATCCCTGCACCCCAGTTGGTGGGCAGTGGCAATAAGTCCCCATAGTAGACCAACCAGGAGCTTTTAAGTTCCCACACCTTCATGCTCGGTGTAGTTTATCCATTTTAGGTTCCCGACACCTTCATGCTCAGTGTAGTTTATCCATTTTAGGTTCTCGACGCCTTAGACGCTCGGCGTACTTCCCTTAGGTTCCCGATACCTTAGATACCGGAGGAGTTAGTGGGGCAGTGGCAATAAGTCCCCTATCTTTGTGTCAACTTAATAGGGAGTAACAACTAGTGGGCAGTGGCAATAAGTCCCCTTGGTAGTCTAGAAGCTATCCCTGCACCCCAGTTGGTGGGTAGTGGCAATAAGTCCCCATAGTATACCAACCAGGAGCTCTTACGTTCCCGACACCTTCATGCTCGGTGTAGTTTATCCATTTTAGGTTCCCGACACCTCCACGCTCGGCGTAGTTTATCCATTTTAGGTTCCCGACACCTTCATGCTCGGCGTTTTTTTTTTTACAAATTAGGTTCCCAACACTCCACGCTCGGTGTAGTTTATCCATTTTAGGTTCTCGACACCTCAACGCTCAGCGTAGTTTATCCATTTTAGGTTCCTAACACCTTAGATGCTCGGTCTCGTTTATTCTCTCTTAGGTTCCCGACACCTTTGATACTCAGTCTGGTTTATTCTCTCTTTGGTTCCTGACACCTTAGATGCTCGGTCTGGTTTATTCTCTCTTAGGTTCCGACACCTTAGATGCTCGGTCTGGTTTATTCTCTCTTTGGTTCCCGACACCTTAAATGCTCGGTCTGGTTTATTCTCTCTTAGGTTCCCGACACCTTAGATGCTTGGTCTAGTTTATTCTCTCTTAGGTTCCCGACACCTTATATGCTCGGTTTGGTTTATTCTCTCTTAGGTTACCGACACCTTAGATTCTCGTGCTCAGTCTAGTTTATTCTCTCTTAGGTTTCTGACACCTAAGATGCTCGATTTGGTTCATTCACTTTTAGTTTAGTCCACCTCTCACATTTTAGGTAATTTGGCGCCTCATAATAGCCCAATAATCTTAAACTTCTCTTCCAGGTAGCTAGCGCCTCATAACAGCACAACATAATCATTAGACTTTCAGCAGAAATCTAATTTCTTCCTTACTACTAGTCAAAATTATGGGGCATCACTCAGACATCAACCAGTCTTTTCATTCTCATTACAAAGACAAGTTGTCGGGGGGCAATCTGTTATACCCAAAATTTCAACCCCGGAAGAGAGTATCTAGAAACACAGGAACTAAAAGGAGCTTGGTCAAATAGCAAGGATTCCCAGTTCGATCGGCACATTCCGGGGTGCCAGGAGCAGTTTGGTCATCTTCAGCGGCATTTCTGTAATTTTCAGGGCTCCTAAGCCCCCTACGAGCTTTCTCTCTCCTTTAAAAAAGGATCAAATCAATTCGAAATGCTTTGAAATTTTAACCCATGATAGAGGATGACATTATGGACATAATGGCGTTAGAATTTTGATTTTTCAAATTTCCAATAATTTTCTAGCAATTTCTGATTGAATCTGATGAGAAATTGAATTTAAAAATATTCCAATATTAAAAACATTCGATTCCATCTCAGAAAAATCATAATTATCATCTTCGACATGTATCTAAAATTTCTTAGTCAGGTTCTTTTGGGAAGTCACTTAATTAAGATTCCAAAAAATCTAGTTTTCATTAGATTTTCTTTATCTTTAAGAAAGTCTATATAAAGGAGAGAATCTTTTGATAAAATCAGAAACACACAAGCTCTAGATCCCTAAGGAATCAGAAACCACAGCCTCTCTCCTCTCTCTCACGTTTCTCAACACCCTGCTATGAAAATCATACCGAAATCCCCCAAAATCACCACAAAAATACTTTTTCCAACTCCCAAAGCATCAACAATCATCAAAATCCCACAAAAACACCACCAAAACGTGAAGAACATCAAGAACAACCAGCGACCAGAAGCCCGGTTTGAAGTCCGTTCGAATCTGCCATCAACGGAGCTCTCGACGAATCCTGATGAAGAATTGTTGTGAATTCAAAGGTAAAACAGGTGGAAATTTACTTTTATAATTCTCCACGTCTTTATTAGTCTTGCCTCAAAATTTGGATTCAAACCGACCTTTTTCAGGTTCTGTATTAACCATCATTTTTGGTTCTGCCTTGTTACTTGTTTGCTAAGTTTCGTGCATAATTCGAATTCAAACTATGAATATTTGATTACTAACATCTTGGAAATCTTTCAGGCTACGCGTGCATAAGTTTTGAGTCGAAAACACCTTCGGGAACCACCAAAAACCCACTGTCTGTGGATGGTTGGGACCACGGACGGGTTGTCCGTGGCCACGGACACCCACGGACGGCGGCGGGATTTTAATTTTCGAATTTTTATTTAACGGTACATGTCTGGGCCACGGACAGGCTGCCCGTGGCCCCGAACTTTTCAAAATTTTCGTTTTCTGTTTAATTCAACTTATATTTTCATGTAATTTAACTAGAGTCCGTGGTCTCGGACATTAGGTCCGTGGCTACGGACATAACTGAAATTTGACCTAATTCTACCTCTAAAACCTTAGTTTAGATATCAACATTTTTCATTTTAATTTTCTGTAAAAAAATGTTTAAAAACTAAAAAATTAGAAGCGCGCACTTAGGTTAAAACGACTTGTAACAAGCCGTAATTAAACTAAGTAGAGGAAACACGACTTCTAGGGTAATGAAAGTAATTGAACCCTAATTAAGTCGAATATCAAGCCCCCGAACTTGTACTTTACCTTTCCTTATCTACCCTAGGTTAAAATTTGGTGGCGACTCATAATAGGTTCTAGCGAGCTAGCTTAAGTTTTAATAATTGTGTTATATGACATAGTTATTAAACTTAGGTTATAAGTGGACCTAAAACTCGATCAGGTCCTAATCAACTCGAATCAACATAGGATAGGGTTTAAAAATCGAGGCTCACAACCATACAACAATAATAATACACTACAAAACAATAATGATTTTTTATCGATTCCGAAGTTTGTTATCTAATTTACCACTTATTAGTTAATGAATCATATTATCAATTTTAATGAATCATAATATCAAAGTTAATGAAAATATATCAAGTATAAACTTAAACATAAAAAATGAAAAATTAAACAATAATACAACACAAAACAATATTTGGTATGTATGAAAAATACGTGATTCACCATATAAGGTTAAAAATACACCATACAACAATAATAATACACTACAAAACAATAATAATACACTACAAAACAATAATAATTTTTTATCGGTTCCGAAATTTGTAATCTAATTCACAATTTATTAATTAATGAATGATAATATAAATTTTAATGAATCATAATATCAAAATTAGTGAATCATATTATCATTTTAGTGTATCATCATACACATATAAAAATAATTTTTTTTAAGTTGTTAAAATATATCCATGACTGGTTTGGTTTTGAAGAGCTTGAATTTAGGTGAACAATGATATAATTTTTTTTAATTTTGGACTTATATAACAAAAGTTACAACCATTTAAAATGGTTATAAATTTTCTTCTCACCACATATACCACATCAGCAGTCCAGTCACATGCTGACTGGACTGCCACATAATGTTCCGTGCAATGGTATATGCAGCCGGACCGTTCTGTCGAATTTGCCTTAGGGTGCGTTCGATAGCAACCTTAAAGAAATTCCAAACGCTGCAATTAGAACATTTATCATTAAGCTCCTTCGTTTGTGTCTTGGTGATAGTCCCAAGGTGAGTGAAGAGTTAGAACTTTTGTAATATTAGCCACCGTATAACCAACACATGACAATAAAGCTCATCAAATATTGTGCCCATTTCTTCAGCTCAATATCGAACGAACCCTTAGCCTTTAGCTATTTTCCTAACTTGTCCCCCCATTTATCCTATTACGGAAAGCCAGTTTGCTAGTAGCATGAAAGAAGTTGTGCAAGAACAACATTGAGTGTGGCAGTTAAAAGAGGTCTAAGCCTACTAGCTTAATCTTCATACCAAACAAAGTACGCAACTAGTCAGTGTACTAGACACGCTCATTGTTAATGAAAGTGAATTACCTTCTTCACACCTCTTCTGGAGGCTCCAAACCCGGAAGACTGGGGTGCCTATGCCAAAAATCTATCATTTTGACAAGTTTCTTAGACAACTTTCTTACAATTTTTTTCTGTTTCATTCAAGGATCTGGGATAGGCAAGCGAACAATTATGAGATGGACACTTAAGTGGAAGTAATATGAGATTTAACAAGCTCACTGCAATCCTGCAACTTCAATGTGGGCTTGTGTAAGCTTGTCAGATAACTAAAATCAATGGGCCTCTAACTATACGTCTATGCCTCTGGTTTTCCTTAAAAAAATGTCCATCACCCTAATTTCTAACTTTCTCGTCTCCGACCAGAGATAATCGGGTACTTCAAATACCATACCGCAGCAATATACCAAAGCAGAACTTGCATATCAACACTGGATTTGACGTCGTAACCAAAAGAAAATCAGAACCTCATGTAGAAGAATATGGCTACTTATGGGATCATTGAGAAGAAGGTAGTAGATCCTATACACATTCATACCTATCTATATCTCCCCACAAATCACTTCAGCAATGAAAAGAGCCTGGATAATCCGAAATATATTTTTTAAAAAAACTTCTAAACAAGTACCAACCCCTGCCTTGTAACTCTGCTTCTTCTATACAGCAAACTCACCACCCATATCCACTAACATTGCACAAAAAACTGATTCTCTCTAAACTAATCAACCCAAAAAATGTAGGAGGAGAAGCTTGTTTAAAATTGCTTCATTCTCTCCTTAACACCAGTGGGATAGATAACTACAGAATCAAGACAGAGCCCACCTTTTGTGTGGGTGCAATCAATCTGATTCATGGAAAATTTCAACTTGACAGGCTCATGTACATTCTTCACAACAAAGTCGCCCACATGGTAATGAACCCATTTCCCGGGTCCTTCTACAAAGCATTGTGACACCTTACGTTGTCCATCCAAAGTGGAGAACTGGAAATGAACTGGTTTCAAATCCCATCCATGAACCTGCTCTGTGTTGCAGAGTTTCTGGCAAAACCGCTTCACAGTTCGGCCTAGTTGAACACGGAAGTACATGCTGTAGGACCCAATCGGGAAGGGAAATTCGATTTCACCATTGACTTCAAACCACCAGATCTGTTGAAGGTACGCAATTGATCCAAATCTGCAAGAAGGGAAGAAAATGGGATAGTGGAACAATCAGTATAACAAAATTGGCAATCAGGTATGCCAATTCCATAAGAAAACAGTAAAAACCAAGGGATTATCAGATTACAATTAGACAGTCATTAAAATTCAGATGTACGAGCTTCCATACAATATAAAGTTCAGCAGTAAAGATAACCAACGCTAAGAACACTTTCAGCTCTTCTCCATCAGGCAAATAATTCAACCTCGGATAACGTTGTTAGTTTAATCATTTTATAATAGACCACTTAAACCTCAGACACCAAGGAGGTTTAAGAATAAGGTTATATCAGTTCATAACCCCAAACATCTTTCAGAAACAGCTGTTTGAATCAATTCTTGACTAATATCAAGTAGCAAACTTATTAAGAAAATATATTTAGAGAAGTGAAAGATTTGGATGATTCTCCCAAACTTAAAAGCCTTTCTAGTGAATATAACAACTTATGTCATTAGATCCTACCAGGTTGGTAGCACATCCAGCTTAAAAGATATGGTATCATCAAGTAACAGATGATGGAAGTCCGAAAATCTAAGGTCTCACTCTTTTGGGTTTTGAGAGATGGTAGCTGATAGCTAATACGGATTGATATGAACTGAAAACTAGATGATTGTGTAAAAATCAATTTTTTGTATTAGATTGTTTGAACTGGTAACAAACCGATAATGCTGTTTTGAAATAACTCTGGTTGATATCCATAATACACTCAAAAGACACATCAGATCATAAGTACACCAGCTGAAATTTTACAAAAGAATGGGACCTAAATTATGCTGTGCATGTGGACGGCTGTGGAGATGGTCACTTGTGAAAAGCTAATTCATCACGTTCCTTAAATTCACGGGTAGACATAGACCACAGACAGGGAGAGCGATAAAAAAAATCCAAACAAATATCTTGAAAGAGCAGCAAACGGTCCCCATCAGTTGTAGTTCAGAAATACTTCCTCCGGACTCTAAGATACGCAGAATTAATTTTTAATACACATGCATTTTCTAATTGCCATCGAATTATGTGAAAAAACTAGAATAAATAGAATCAGTTGCAAAAAGAGTCTGACCTAGATTCATCACAAGGGATTTGTTTCCAGTATCTTCGATCACCAATCCCAGTAATAGTGAGCCCTTTGGCTGATATGGCCATACAGATCCCACCCGTGATTTTATCCAACCATATTTTCTGTAAACAAAATCCAAATCCCCCGTCGGTAAGATTTATGAACAAAGCCTTAATCAACGGCGAAAAAAGTTACACTACAGAGTCAAAACCCTAGAAAATCAATAAATTGTAACCGGGGAGAAAAATAAATTGATAAATCTCGTACAACACTAGTAAATTTCATTAGCAATACCTTGGTTCCGCCATCGACGGTATTGGTCCGGCATAACAGTGCGTAGACATCTTTTTTAGAGAGACTACTGGATAGGGAAAAATCGTCGAATACTTTGTCAATAAGGGCGACGTAGTTGGAAGGGAGTTTGGATTCCCAGACGAAATCAGCGGAGGCAGCGCCTCGAAACGCCCTGTTGAGCTTAGCGAACCGACATATATCTCTGGGTTCTAGATACATCAAAATGGAAGCGACGCAGGCCTCCGGAAGATCACCCAGCCCTGTGGCAGACGAAGACCTACGATCTTGTTCATCTCGAAGCGCAGACGGCCATGATCCCATGAGGGTCGGAGTGGGGAAAATAGAAGTGAATGAGTTACTGTTCAGATCAGAAAGTATCGGAGACTTGGGGGTTTTAGAGTCTTGTTCTTCTTCTCAAGCAGACGACCTGGTTAGACCATGGGAACGGATTAGAGAGAAAGCGGGGAGGGGTTTTAGAGGGGGGAAGAGGATGATGGTGGTCACACACCGTGGGCGTTGGGTCTAGCAGAATAAGAGAGACGCGTTGGAGAAATTCCAGGCATGTGAAATTGTGAATCGGGGAAAAGAGCAATGAAGAATATATAAACAAAGAATTCTGGATAAGGATCGAAATAAATACGGCTCAAATACATGCAAAATACGTTTTTCTAGATATATATAAAAAGTGCAACAATGGATTTTTTTAAGAAGAAAGCCAATTCTCAAGGCACTACATATCTATTTACTGTTTTTTATACTCTCTCCGTCCTGAATTGACCGTCCTGTTTGTTTTATGGCACGTTTTTCCACTTCAATATTAAGCATATAAAATAAAATAATTTTAAAAAACTAAATTTTGTAACATATAGTTTATCATGTAAGGAATCATATGCAAAACTTAAATTTTCAAAATTAATTTATCTTATATGTTAAAAATTGAAGTCAAACGACATGTCCAAATAATAAACAGGACGGTCAATTGAGGACGGAGGGAGTATGTTTTACATATTTATCATATATTTTAAATCAATATGTATATTAATATCATTGAATTATGATAATTTTTTGTGAGCTTGTTATATAATGTAATGCATCATTATAAATTTTACGTAATTTAAGTAATATCTGTATGTATCAATAGTATTTACACATAAAATATATAATTTTTTTTAAATAAAAATACTGTATTTATAAACATCGATGAATATTAGGTCAAAAAGTCGGATTTCTATTTTAGTAAAAGAAGTAAGCGAATTTTAAATACAGGTGGCGTCGTCGTGTGAGTGGTATTTGCAATTTTTATGTAATTCTAGTATCTTTTAGGGCCGTTTTAAAAAAAAAAGTATCTTTTAGGGCCAGTGGGTCGATTGTCATGTTGTGCTATGAGTCGGAGATGACTGGGAAAAAATACCAGCAAGTATGAGCTGACCGAGACCCACGTAAATAAATAATCAGCAAATTCAATTGTAAGGTCGACATGAGGATCTAATCTACACTTGACGTGGATTGGTGTCACATAATTGCAAACTTTTTTTTTTTTTTGAAAAACAAGATATATATTATTATATAAAAGAAGGGATACATGCAAAGTGACACCATGTAGGACATGTGTCAACTTCCCTAACCAGCAAGTTACATATGTCATTTCTAAAATAGAGTGTGCTGGATTGCCTTCTTCTCCACGCTGATAGTGTGAACGCACCATCACCATGGCTACCGCCATCGGCACCACCGTTGGTGCTAGCGGCACAACCGACTTTTACGGTATCGTCTGCTACGCAGACTTCATTGACAGGCATCTGCTCCACGGAGCAAAGATTAGACGCTTCGGCTCTGGCAACAACGTTGAAGATGGAAGCTATGATTGCAAATCCCACCCAAAACCCACGAAATACAAAGAAACTAAAACACAACCTATACACAACAAAAAACTCTCCTAACCGGAGAGAAGACAAGAAACTAAACAGACTTATTATTAAGCAAAAGAACATCTAGAGACTAGATGTTGAACTACTAAGTAAAACCATGAAGACAAAGAAAAACTAGAACAAGAAGAAGAGGAGAGAGGAGAGAGCTTTTCTCTCTCATGGACTACATCGTGAGCGCCTTTTGCTAGTGTCCTTCGGGAACAGATGAAGAAGGGCACAGCGTCTCCTGCAAACTTTTTTCTCGATTATTTTGTCATTTTCAAGTGGGGCAAATTCGAAGTAACGGGCCGGTCGCACCCTACTTTGTACAGTCTAACTATTTGGCAGCCTAGTCAGCTGCTGACTGGATTATTTTTGCTGACTGGGCTGCCTTTTTATAATTAACTTTGAATGTTTATAACTTTAATATATAAGTCCAAAATGAAAAAAAATTATATCATTGTTCATAAATTCAAGCTCTTCAAAACAAGACCAATCATGGATATGTTTTGACAACTTTAAAAAAATTATTTTTACATGTGTATGATGATACACTAAAATGATAATATGATTCATTAATTTGATATTATGATTCATTAATATTGATCTTATCATTCATTAATTAATAAGTAGTGAATTAGATTACGAATACCGGAACTGATAAAAATCATTATCGTTTTGTAGTGTATTATTATTATTGTATGGTGTATTTTAAACCTTATATGATGAATCATGTATTTTGTATACATACCAAATATTGTTTTATATTGTATTTTGTTTGAAATTTTTATTTTTATATGTTTACGATGATACACTTAAATGAAGACATGATTCACTAATTTTGATATTATGATTCATTAAAATTGATATTATGATTCATTAACTAATAAGTGGTGAATTAGATAACAAATTTCGGAACCGATAAAAATCATTATTGTTTTGTAGTGTATTATCATTGTTGTATGGTGTATTTTAAACCTTATATGATGAATCGCGTATTTTTCATATATACCAAATATTATTTTGTGTTGTATTATAGTGTACTTTTTTTATCCTCATATGTTTACAATGATACACTAAAATGAAGATATGATTCATTAATTTTGATATCATGATTCATTAAAAGTGGTATTATGATACACTAAAATGATGTTATGAATCATAAGTCTTATTGATATATATGAATATATACATGTAAATAATATAAATTTTTAAAGTTCTCAAAACATATCCATGTCTGGTCTTATTTTGAAGAGCATGAATTTAGATGAACAATGGTATAATTTTTTTACATTTTGGACTTATATTTTATAAGATACAATAATTTAAAGTTAATATAATAAAAAGCAGTACAGTCAGCAGCTGACTGGACTGCTGACTGGCTGCCAACTCAGGTTACCGCACCATTGTTGTACGCAGCGTGCTTGCACCATCTCCACGCTGTTCAAGTGGTAGGCAGGCGTGAGCTGCATGTTGTTCGTATTTAGGACCAGTCTAACTGTCTTAAGCTCCTGGAAAAAACTTGTCTTTATCCACTAAACAGTGATTATATCCAACTAAGATATACACAAATTAAACTAGCTATTTTATTATTAAACCAAACAAAAAGTGATCTTAAACTAGAGAATAAACCTTAATTGATATATCGTATGTTCTTATTTATTTTGACAGGTTTATTTGAGAGGTAACTATTTGGAGTATCAATTTACTAGTTATTGTAGTATAATTTTCTTAAATTACAAAAATATTCAAAATTAAATTATGTTATAATTTTCCATTGAATTTTTTTCTTCAAAATTATATTGGATAGTGAGCATAGCTATGATGATCATAGTTGGTCAATAGTGAATTTTTTAGCGGTAGTACAAAACTATTTGGAACATGCATGTTGAAATGTGGTAGCCTTTTTTAGAAAATGATAACCACATCTTGAACAACTAAGACACTCATATGGAGAACAGTTTTTACCTACTATCAACTTTACATAACATATATATTGCACATACATATTTAAACACGATTAAAGTGGTGGTAGTTATTATAATCTTTGTGGTCCATCTTTTTGATCGCGCATGTATGAAATACTGGACTAAAGTGGGAGTAATTATAAGGAGAAATCAACTAAGAAAGTTGATGCAACATGTAATATATCATTATATGAAATAAGAGCACAAATGTCATGAGTCGATTAAAGAACATGCTTAACTAGTCACAATGATTAGTAAAGTATACTATATAATCACTCAAAATACAAAGGAATACACCTTAACACAAAGGAATACACCTTAGAACAACGTAACTACACAAGTTACAACCTAACACATGAAATAAGTCCAAATACACAACATGTAATACCTTAACACTATAAGTTCCAAAATTTTCAAAAAAACACCCCAAAATATTAATGCTGGCCGGCCACAATATAGAGAGAAACTAAAAGTACTAGTAAGAGAGGAAGCTTCATAAAGCACAAAAGTCATCCCTTCTTGGGAACCCCAACACATCTTCATTACACTCTCTTACACACCCTCATTTCACGCTCCTCCCATGTTTCTATTGCTGTCGTATTCCTTCCTCCCTTGGCCAAAAATATCTTATACCTTCATCCTTCTTCTTCCTCCTTAAGCTCCATGGAAGACAACAATAGTGAACTAGCTCATTCTTGCTCCTTTACCTTTTTAACCTTCTTATTTCTTCAACAAAGAACAACACCACTCCTTTCCTTCATTTCTTGTCCAAAAATCTACCACTTTGGAGCTCAAAAAACAGAAGAGAAAACATGGGTGGAGCTAGCTAGCATAAAACCAAAAATAAGGTAAGAAACATGTGTTTTAAGCTCCAAGCTTTTTTGTCCAAAAATCCATCTAACTTAGCTCCTTCTCTTCACTTTTTGTCATATAAAACTTGAGCTTCATCACTCATCCATGTTGGATGAAAATCACAAGGGAAAACCAAGCTTAATCCAAGCTAGACTTCAATCAAAGGTAATTCATGGAAACTAGTTCTTTTGATACCTTAACTATCTTCTACTCTTAGATCTATCAAGGAACTAATCCTAAACTCCATGCTCCTAGATGGATGAAAATATGGAGTAAAGATCTCACTAGGAGACTACAAGGTAAAAGCTCATTTTCTAGCATATTTTTGTGCTTTAAGCCCTTCATTTATTCCTTTGATCATATTAGGAGTCTAATGACCCTAACATTACTTTTCTTCCTCTTCTTTAAATGGCCGAAAATGGAGAGCCAACTAAGGACTGGTCTGGCCGAGAATCAAGCAAGAGAAGGGAAGGAAAATCAAGGAAAAACTACCTTTGGAATAGTAAGTTAGACCTTAAACCTTAAGAGCTTAATCTACCCTTTAATGTTTAGTTTGATATCAAAAATCTAACTCATTCCCATGTCTACAAAAGGGCCTAGAGTCTTGGAGAAAGCAAGCTTTGGAAGTTCAAAGAAACTAAGCTTGGAACTTATGGGTAAAAATGTTAAACTTAAGACTCGTTTTTTATGTTTAAGGTTGTTAATGGTGGGAAATAGATTCAGCCGAAAACATGGTTAAAAGATGGTCTAAAATGACCTAAGTAGTGACATAAAACCATGCTACACATATGATAATGCTTATCAAGGGTTTAAGGACTTAAATGTCACATTTACTTAAGTTTAAGGAGTTTTATGTGAAAAATGAACTTTGGGCAGTAAGGGGATTGATATGGCCAAAAATAATGTAGTATTATGTCTATTTTATGATTGTTGGGAGTTTATTTTATGGCTTGTATTATGGCCACAAGTTCAAGCTAAGTTTATAAGCATTTTGGTGTTTTTAATGCTTTAAAAGTTGATGACTCTTATGGTATTAAATTAGGTGTGTAAATCTGATGTTAAGGGGCTGTTTAGATGAGTTAAACCACCTCAAAATGTTGGTGTAAAAATACCTACGAAAATAGGTTGTGTATGGAGATAAAAGTTGATTTAAAAGTGATTAGGAATTTATGGGAAGTTCTAGTAATTAAGTGAGTAAAGTATGAGTGAGTAAATGCTAATAAATAATATATAGTGACAAATGCTAGATAAGCCAAAATTTAGGCCTTGATTGGTGAAAGAATGTAGATTACAAGTTTTAGGAATTAAATGAAAAACCTAGGAAACATTGGGGTCAAATCGTTATTTCTGGAAAATATGAGTCAAGGCAGAATATTGGGTCAAACCTAAGAAAGTTGGGGATTTGACCAAGTAAGAGAAAGAAATGTTAAAAATGTGAAATTAGGAATAGTGTGGTGTTAATTGTAAAGTTATAAAAGATGGTGGGGGAAAATTGGTAATTTCTATAAAATTAGCGGTGGAAAAATAAATGGACAGAATGTGGTATGTTCTGTAATATCTGAAAGTTAGGTGGAAACTTTGGAATTTAATTATGTAAGTATGAAAGTATTATAAGAGAGGTGAATTCGGAAGGTAATTGTAAGTTGAGAAATATTTGGTGGTGAGAATGTAATATTTGATGATCATGGGGTATAGGCATGAATCGTGGAATAAAGAGTGCAGTTTAATATAAGGTTGAATATTACATTGCATAACATTAAGCAAAAAGTCTTAATGTTGGTATATACACTAGTAGAAAAAAGGCCTATTTCGGCGGTTCCAATGGGCCTATTTCGGCGGTTGTGAACCGCCGAAATGAGCACCGCCGAAATAGGTGTACCTATCTCGGCGGTTCTTAGAGAACAACCGCTGAGATAGACCCATGGGATTGACCGATGCTGAGTTTGACCATGAGTCTATCTCGGCGGTTCTTAGAGAACAACCGCCGAGATAGACTCATGGTCAAACTCAGCATCGGTCAATCCCATGGGTCTATCTCGGCGGTTGTGCTCTAAGAACCACCGAGATAGGGGTATTTTTTTTTCCATCCCAGCTTATATATATATATATATATATTCACCGCATTTGGTTCAATGAGACCTGTAATAAAGCTTCATCCATACAGGGAGCTCCAGCACACAATTAAAAAGTTATAAAAGGTCCCAATTAATACCAACGACGCACCACAATTTGAGAGTTAACAAAACCAATGCAATTACACTTAATTACACACTTTCATTACAAATAAAAAACAACATCACAATTCAAATCTACCATTACACCATCCACAAGTGTACAGAGTTACAATTACATACTCCAAAAAGTTCACAAAACATCTTCATGATCATCAATTCATTAAACTTGTGCAGACGAACTCCGACCATTCCTCAAGCATCTCAACAATTTGAGCATCATCATACTGACCACCTTTGAACACTTCTTTGTAAGCCTTGAAAAAAAATGAACATTAATCTAAAACGTACAAGTCTAACAACATGTAAAGAGCATAACTGAAACTTTCAAAGAATGTTACCTTGTCTAACGAGTGCTCTGGTAAAAGGTTCGACGCTCCTACTATGTCACTCATGAATCTCATGACATAGTATCCACATTCTGAACCCCCAGGCTGCACCGGACACTATTCAAACGCACATATTGACAGTTATAAACAAGTTTAAACATTATAACACAAATTTATCAATTAATAGAGTACCTTGACAGTGTTCCAAGGGATGTTACTCTTCATTGTTTTATTCTGGAGAGATAATGCAGCTCTCATGGAACTATATACATCAGCAATATATATAGTTTTAAGCATCAGTAGCAAGTTTTGAAACAGTTAATGTTAAGTAATAATAATTGTTGGTTACGATAACAAACTAATTACCCCAGTATTGCGGTGGAGATCTTCGGTCTCTTGGCATTCGTACCAAGTGAGTCAAATTGCAAGATTCGTGGGTGCTTCAACATCACCAGCACAAGCAATGACCAATGTCAACTGTCCACAAATTACACAATGTGTTGAAATCATTAAGAAACTAACACAAACTATATGTTTTAGATAATACTAAGAGAAATAGTCAAATATCATAGCCTGAATGATATGGCAGCATAATAAATGACTTGTTAGAACATTCAAAAAGGGCATTCGTCATATATTGCATAAGGCCTTCCATATCACTTGTCATCTGGACTTCACTGCACATAGCAGGACACAGGAATCCGAATCTGTGATCTTCATAGACATTGATCGCCTTATTATGCACCCACCTATGAGGCAATATCATTAGTCATTAACTTTTTATTCAAACATCTAATTCATCACCAATCAATGAATTCAAAATATAAAAGGTAGAAGTCACTCACATGGTGGCTGACTTGAGAATCGACACATTCAACCAATCCCTCCTGAAGCACTCCTCGAAGTCGGACATATACATCCCAAATCGATGTATATCTTCTCCTTGAACTATATAGTGAAATATACGCTCGGGATCTTCCACAGTGAAGGAATCACAATCAGGTGGTAGCAGCAACAACGATGAATGCAGAATCTGCATATTAGTCGACAAGCCGGCCAATATTCTTTTCTCCACCAAAGCAGGTCTAAGCACAAAATTTGTGGATGCCTTTGATTGCACAGGTGCAACAATTCTTTTTCCTTTGCCCTTATCAGTCTTCGGTCGGCTCATATCCTATGATATTAGTCTAATTAAGTATATGGATGCAAGGTGGTACACCAATAGTTTTATAGCAACGGTTAAGAGTAAATACCTGCCCAGGGAGTCTGACCAATTGTACAGGCCACTGCACTGTCAAAGTTTGTGCGGAACGCAAGGTAGGTCTTTGTTTGATCGGCACCGGTAAACCGACGTCAGCATGCTCTGCAACAAATTCGTCTAGAAGCACTCGTACATGGTAATGTCGGAGTGGTTCACCGTGCACAATATCACTTGGAAGAGAGGGGAAAATTTTTCCCCATGCCACCATGACCTCTTCTACTCCAATTTGTAAAAACAGATGGCACTCAGTGGGTGCCTGAGTGTTATGTGGAACTTGTTTAGATAAAAATTGAGAATTCCTCTATGATGATATTAGTGATCAAGTGAAAAATCTTAATCGTCATGTACTCAATTGAAATGTTAGTCTAACCTTTAGAGATGCATAGGGAAACGGATCAGCCGAGTGGACACTACTTCTCACTACCGGTGCACTCTGCTGCTGAATGGGTGACTCACTGGTGGTCGAGAACCTCTTGGCTGTCATGCTGCTGTGGCTGAAGCCTTGACATAGCGTGAGCGATCCTCTCGTCGACGCTCTGAGTAATCCTCTGCTCCATCTCAGCCAACGCTCTCAGGTGCTCCTCATAGCTAATCGTCTTTCCCTGTGCACTTCTGGACCCGGGTACGCCAAATGCCTGGCGGATACCAACGTGCCCACCAAACCCAATGGCACGACCTGGATGATCCTTCTTACCAAGAGCGCGTGTAAGAGGATCATCATTCCTCTGTGAGGTCCAGGTGCCCTGGGTGAGCTGAGAGCTTAATTCACCCTAATATAACACACAAATACAGTTATTAGTTTAACATAAGTTCATATACAAATGAAATGAACAGTTTGACTAAAAATGAAATGATATCACTTACCATTTGAGCAATAACTGCTCTCGTGGCTTCATCGTATTGAGGATTTTCGGGAGTAGAGTTCTTCGGAATGTGGCTTAACTCCCACACTTTCATTCTTCTGCCACTGGCATCCAATGAGCCATCCGTGGGCAGATATCCCTTTTGCTCCCATTCTGGTACCCTTTGAGCAATACTTTTTCCACCTAAGTGGTGAGGGTACAGATTCTTCTTAGCATTTGCTTGTTGTTGCGCACGAAGAGCCTGCATAAATTAATGGGATCATGTTTAGTGAAATTGAACACAAAAAACATAAGAAATTAAGATTAATTTATGTATGTATGACAATAAAGTGCACCTGGAACTCCGGTGTGTGACGCCTCTCAACAAATTGTACCCATTGCTTTTGTTATGCCCTCGTAAACCTCCCATGGTGGTCTCTCACCGTCTCCACCATGATCTGGATCTAGATCTTCTGGAGCAGACATCTTGTAGATGAACTTGTCAGCCAACTTATTCTTGTGGTCCCGGAACTGTTTCGACATCGCTGATAGCACATCCTTTTTAAGTGCGGGATCCACGGAGAAACGAGACTACGTACATGATCATTCAGTTAGTAAAGTAAACATAAATGTTCTATTATTTCACAAAAGATCATAGTAATAATGTAGAGATTTACCTGAAGACACTGAAACATAGTATCCTTCAATGATTGAGGCACTTGCTTCCAGTTGTGGTTTATGTTGCAATATGACTTCACCAAATGGCTACCGTAAGCGGTGAAGTCATTCTTCCAATTTCCATGGGGTTGGTTGAACTGATTGAAGTCCACCGGTTTTGTAGGAGGGCCCTTGTTAGCCTTCACGTGTTGCACCTCTCTTCTTTTGCTTCTTCGCCTCTGGTGGGACAACTGACTCCTCTTCGGTCTGCTGTGAAGGGCCAGCCTCAGTCTCGTGTACTGCTAACTGGTCCTTCTTCTTCTTTCCTCCTCTTGTGACCCGCTTACTTGGTCTATTCTGCTGTGGCTCAGGTTCTCCAGTCAAGAGAAGCCGTCCAATGGGGTCATCCATAGGGTGATCATCCACTACAAAAAAATAATAAAGCATTTTCATCAGATAAACTCATAACATAAATACTATGATGCATAACAATAACAGTTAAGATGACATTACAGTCTACATTCTACTAACAACATTACCTGACACGTACAAAAACATAAATTATTTCATATTTTCTACCCAAACACCCTCATCATGGTCTGATCGTGCGTAGAGCAAATCGTTTTCGGTATCATCAATCGAATCCGGTAATCCAGTAGGAAACAAGGATGCTTCCTCTACAGTCCCATTTTCATCGTTATCCTCATTTTCATTTTCGATTACAACCGGCCTTCTTCCTGGAAGAACAACAGACCATCTGCAGTCTTTCGGATCCTCAACATATCACACTTGTTCGCAATCCTTTCCCAGAACAAATTGATCATCATTATAACCGTGTAACCGTGAAAGATCAACCAAGGTAAGCCCTCCATCATTTTGGTACCCGTGTCGGTTGTCCACCCACTTGCACCGGAACAACAGAAAGGAATCAATGTCATAGTCTAGTTCCCAGATGTCCTCGATGACACCATAATACCAATTACTAACTGGTTGAGATCGGTTACCGCTGTGGTACTCAGTGGCAGCAGCTTCAATTTTTACCCCACTATTCTGGTTTATCGATTTGGCATCTTGGCGTGCAGTGTAGTATGTATACCCACTAATATCATACCCCTCAAATGATGTAATATTAGTTTCAGGTCCGATTGCCAAACATCTGATCTCTTCGCTTACAGCTTCTGGATCTGATGATGCTAATGTCAACACATGATCTTTGAACCATTGGATAAAAACTCGGTTTTGTTCCTTTGTCAGCCAAATGTGGTTTTCAAAGGATTTTGATGCCTTAACTCAACCATATGGGTTTCCAAATAAGGTTCAACAACCTCAAGATGTTGTAAGACAAACAAATGTGCTTGATGAATAAGTAGACGCGAAACTTGCACGATCTTTCTACCAATAACACCTTTACCCTTAAACCTGCCATAGTGTCGTGGTTTTGGGATACCAATAGACTCTGCCTCACTCAAATAATCGGTCACAAATTCCGTGACTTCCTCAGTCACTGTTGCTTCAACAATGCTCCCCTCTGGTCGATACCTATTCTTCATTCTACTTTTCAGAATACCCATGTACCGTTCAAAAGGGTACATGTACCGTAAGTATACCGGACCACAGAACTGTATCTCTCGAACGATGTGCACAATTAGATGTACCATTATATCAAAGAAAGATGGTGGGAAATACATCTCAAGTTGACATAATGTGATAACAATTTCACGTTGTAGATCATCTAGAGAGGTTACGTCAATTGCCTTGGAGCACAGCGTTGAAAAAGAAACATAACCGAGTTAAAGCATTTCTGACATCAGATGGCAATATCCCTCGAATTGCGACCGGAAGAAGATGTAACATCAGTACATGATAATCGTGAGATTTCATGCCTAAAAGTTTTAAATCCTTCATCGATACAATGTTCTTCCAGTTTGAAGAGTACCCAGACGGTACTTTTACCGAGTGCAGACATTTGCAGAAACTAATCTTTTCAGCCTTTGAGAGCGTGTAGCATGCAGGAGGTAGGTAGATTCGTTTCCCATTCTCTTGTGGGTGTAACTCCTTTCTATACCCATGGTTTGCATGTCCTTTCTGATTTTCAATCCGTCTTTTGTTTTGCCGGGTATATTGAGTAAAGTCCCACTCACTGCCTCACCAACGTTCTTCACAATGTGCATGATGTCTAAGCAGTGTCTCACAGAAAGATGACGCCAATAAGGTAGTTCCCAAAAGATAGAACACTTTTTCCAAATGTTTTTCGCCGGTTTTGATGTGTTTCCAAATACATTTGCAATGTCCTTAACCTTTTCGTACACTTCCTCAGAGCTCAGAGGTAGACGGGCCACACGAGTTTCGGCTTGACCATTGAACAACTTTCTCTTCGTTACTCGATAAGGGTGATCTTCGGGGAGAAGACGTCGATGACACATATAAACATTCTTCCCACAATGTTTTAAACGGTCCGAACAAGTGTCTTCCTCGCATATGGGACATGCAAATGTTCCTTTAACCGTGTAACCGGACAAGTTCCCATACGCAGGGAAGTCATTGACGGTACAGAACAACAAAGCCTTGAGCGTGAAATTCTCTCTTGCATAAGCATCATATACCACGGTCCCCTCATTCCACAATAGCTTCAGATCGTCGATCAGAGGGGCAAGGTACACATCAATGCTATTACCTGGCTGCTTGGGACCAGATATCAGGAGATAACATGATGTACTTTCGTTTCATACACAACCATGAGGGCAAATTGTAGATCACTAGCAGAACAGGCCATGTACTGTGTTGACTACTCAATGTGCCGTACGGGTTCATTCCATCAGTACATAACCCAAGCCTCAGATTCCTATCTTCATGTCCGAAATGTTCTTTGTACCGTCTATTGATGTTTCTCCACTGAGGCCCATCTGCTGGATGTCTTAGTTTCTCATCACTCTTTCTCTCTACCCTCCGCATGCCATCGTAAGTTCTTTGCATCTTTCGGATTCGCAAACAACCGTTTGAATCTGGGTATAATCGGCAAATACCAAACAAGTTTTGCTGGAGGGCTTTTTTTCTGAACGGAGGAGTACTCACCATCTTTATGCTTATACCGGGACAACGAACATTTCGGGCAATTGTCCAGATGTTCGTATTCACCCCTGTACAACACACAGTTGTTTGGACACGCATGAAATACCCCAAACCTTAATATATTGTTTAAACACTTAAATATGGTGTATTAAGACTAAAAAGAGTCTTAGAAACATTAGTAAACAAATTTAAACAAAAGGAAACACAAAATGTGCTTTAAAGTCAATAAGAGCCAAAATGTGCTCTAAGCTTGGGATAAACTTGTTTAAGACCTAATGAACTTACCAAGACCTCATTTATACACTAATGAACATATTAAATCAATTACCAAAGAAAACCAAGCTTGAAAACAAGTGTAAACACAAAATGTGCTTTAAGGAGTCTTAAAGCACATTTTTGAAAATTGTCTTGTAAATGAGTTTTGAGTGGCTAGATGTCCATCATTACTCTTAAATACATATGTGTACTATATAATATCACATTTGGGTGTCTATATTAGTGGGAAATCAAAAATTTCACTTCTATGTGCCTTGTTTTATGAATAGTAACTTTTATAAGCTATTTTGTAACATATGTTTGTATAAGTAATTAAATTGACAAACAAAGACTATATTACCCTCCTACTACTATTTGGGGCCGGTTTTTAAGGTTGGTGACACACCACCCTTGTTAGCTTGTTAAGAAAAAAGTAAACTACTTAAGTACCCTTTTTACTTTATAAGTATAAATATCTTCATAAAGCAAGTTCTATCTTATTCTCTCATTTCTTTCCTTGCTCACACGGTTTCCCACCTCTCTTCTTCCTTCTTCTTGCTGCTCTCTCACGGTAATACTACTACCTCCATTGAAACTCCCACTTTGATCTCTTGTAAAACCTTGCTCACTTGTCCAAATCAAAAACAAACACCACCAATCTCTTCCTCTCATCAAGCTCTTCATTCCTATCTTTTCAAAAGTCCAAGACAACCATTTCGGTGCCATGGAGTTTCTCCATTGAAGGAGCTTGAGCTTGTATTTTTACATATTGTTACTCTCCTTGACTTCTAGGTAAGGAATCTCAAATAAAAACTTCATTTCCTCCTTGTTTTTGTCATGTCCGAAAATACATATTGAAGGAGCTTTTTATGTGACTTTGTTCTAGCTTCATTCCAACTCTTCATGGACTAGGTGGAGTCCTCTCTTGCTAGATATTCAAACTCTCTTCAAAGAGCAAGGTAAAACAACTACATTAATGTTTTGAAACAATGTAAAACTAGGGTTTACAATGAGATGGAGCTTATAGCTTGAATACTCATTATAATGTGTGTATATTGTTTAGAACTTGTCAAAGAATCAAGTACTCTATCGGTTTTCTAAAGGAAACAAGAAAGAAGTTATTTTGCAAAAGAGGTAAATCTACTAACCTAATGTTGTTTTAATGCCTTAGGAGAAATGAGCTTATAAATGCTTATTAAAACTACCTAAAGAGCCAATGGTGAATGACTTAGTAAAGTGTTCTCAAGAGCTTAGTAAAAGGCATATGTGTTGTTGAGTGTATTTGCAGGTTAAAGGCAAATATATTGTGGAAATTCAGTGTTTATGATTTGTGCATCTTAAGGGCCTAAGAGCCATGTTATTTAAGGGCCTAAGTGCCATGTAATTTGAGTTATGCACTATATTGTGATGTAGTGCTTTGTGAGTGAAGTTTGTGTATAATAAGTACTTGGTGGATTTTTAGTGTTCTTGGTTGTTTGTTGGTAAAAACAATGTGTTTTGGTGTAGTAATGTTCTAGGAGAACCTATGTCGAAATTTAGGTAAGGAATGTGAAGTTCTAAGTGTTAAAATGAGTTGATAAGTTAAGGAGTATTTAAAATGGTTAAGTGTTGTTCTTGTGTAGGAAACATGCATTAAAGTGATTTAGGATGTAACAAGGACTTAGGCATGAACTTGAGATTTTAGTATGTACCAAAGTCATTTTGGGACTTAGGTAAAGACTTAGGCAAACTTTGGTAAATAAGAAGGAAGTGTGAACTTGGAAAAGGAATTGTTAAGAGTGACATAAGGAGTTGGTTGTGAGAAATAATGCTTAAGAGATGATGTTAGGATGAGGAGAAAGCATTTTGGGATAGTAGTTTTCATAGGTAAGAAAAACCATTTAGGAACTTAATGTAAAATGTTGTAAGTGTTGGTGGATTTTACAAGGAACATGAGTGACAAGTAAAACATGGAATTATGAGTGTCTAAGGTGATATTACGACATTAGAATATACCTAGGAACATTGGGTAAAGTTATATAATTAATGGAGTTGGAGAACTAAGGTAACAACACTTGAAAAATGACATTTTACCAATTCTGTAGCTTTGGTCCGGGACCTAGGTTATGGTTTAGTTCCCGGACCAGGTATGAAAAAGGGGCCGAGGGTTATTCAGTGTTTGGGTCCGGGACTTGGGTCTTGTACAAGGACCCGAACCACCCCCTAAATAAGCCCCGAGAGTTTTTGCCTAGAATGGTCCGGGACCTAGGACTTGTATGAAGTCCCGGACCACCCCATTAAAAGGGCCGAGGGTTCTGTTAAGTCTAGGTCCGGGACCTAAGCTAGGGACCAAGTCCCGGACCACTATAAAACTTGGTTTTTAGGTATCTAAATGATGTCTAATGATAGGGATAAGTTGGGAATGATATTATGAGGTTAAATAAGACAGTTAGGAGTGTTATAATGACATTTTAAAAGATGGGAAGTTAAAAAAAATGTGGAAATGTGATAACTGGAAATGTGAAGTGGTTAATGTGACAGTGGACTAGTGCGTTAGTTAACCGACGTTACTAATGTGTTTTAGGAATCTCTCAAGGTGGAAACCAGTCGAGGCAGGGACCAAGGTATGGTTTTCTTGCAGTCTGTTGTCTAGCGGTTTACACCGGTTTGTGTGTTGTATGTTTTTCTGTGTGTTTACAACGTTATAAGATTTAAACATGTAATGAGTTTACAGTTGTTCATATTATTGTGATGTGATGTTGTGACTCAATTCCCTTGTGTGTGTCTAACATGACTTACCACCTATTGTGTGTTGGTTGTTAAGTTCCACCATGAACTTCTAACAAGTGTTAACTGGGAAGTGAGGAATCCGGTTGTCCGGTCATGCATGTAAGTTAGAAGTAGATATCTGAATCAGATTCGACTCTTATGTTGTTAAGATTGTTCTCCTTAAATTGGCGTTCGATCTCCCGTTAGCTTCTTCCAAAGCTTACCTATTCTGACTTATGATCGGTTTAGTGGGAACCTGTGTTTGTGTGGTGTGTTCGGGTCACTAAATCCGAACCATCTGTGACTTAAGTTACTCGTTCGTCTAACAGAACGGTAATGAGTGTGTTTAACGAGCTTGACATGAGAGTGAATCACTCTCTAGGCTCTTATGTTATTTGACCCTTGTGGTTTGTTATCGTGGAGTGAAAATCCACTGTGTATGTGTTTTGTGCTATGCGCCATTGATGCTAAGCCATATGTTTTTATGTATATTAATGAATGCCATGTTATAATGACAAGTAGCTGCGCGTATCCCGGTAGCCGTGGGCTGCGCGTTAGCCATACCAACCAAGGGTTGCTGACCCCCTCGGGGGATCCATATTTCTTATACTGCAGGATGAGGATCGAAGAAGCGGAGTGGCTTTAGATCCTAGGATGTAATCCCTTTTGTATACTTTTGGATGTTGGCCCGGGATGCGCCTGTGCTCCTGTGGCATTATGTATTATTGGGTTGTTGCAGTTACAGGGATGTTATTCAGTGAAGGATGTATGTAGTACTCGGTATTGTATATAATGTATTTATGGTTTAGTTTTATGCTCGGAGTCTGATCATCAGACCGGTACAATTGTATTTATCTGCCTTGTCAACCACGTGGGTGGTTGACGGCGTTGTAGCACCGAAGCGTTAGTTACTGTTTAGTTGTTTATTTCCGCTGCGATTTCATTTAGTATCATGTGCGTATTAGGGGTGTTACAAAAAGTGGTATCAGAGCGAAGTATCGCTCTGATGACTAGAATACCGAGCTTAGGAATATACCGAGTTAGGAAACCTAACTACAGTTACCTAAGTGATCAGTTATGGAAAGGTTAACCACTAACTAAGTGTGGAGGTACCTTATTGTCGGGAAGCGTTACAACCGTTGGACCGATAAATGTGCAAGCATATTGCTAATGAATATTCATGTGATTACAGATGTCAGGTAGACCACGCGGTAGAGGCCGCGGAAGTGGTACTGGTACTGGGGGAGACCAGGGCGAGAACACTACGGCTCAGGTTATGGCTGAGGCTATAGCAGCCGCTGTGGCCCAGATGGTACCCCAGCTTGTAGCTGCGATCCAGCAGGGCAGATGCCCGGAGTTCAGCCACCACCGCCACCGCCACGAGAGACCAACTGGGTCAAGGCATTGGCAGACTTGAGACCCCCTTCATTTCATGGGGAGACCGACCCACGTAAGTTGGAGGCGTACATCTCCGAGCTGGAGACCGCCTACGAGACCTTGGCTGTGCCCGCAGAGGCTAAGGTCCGGCTTGCCGCTTACTACCTAAAGGGTTCGGCACAAAACTGGTGGAAGCTAGTGAGAGAGGACCGGATGGCGGATCCTCAGTTTGGTTGGAGGGAGTACACGGCTCTGCTGCGAGCCAAATACTACCCCGTGCACGTTCAAGAGGCCAAGCGCCTGGAGCTGGATAGCCTGAGGCAGGGGACAAGGTGACGGTTGATGAGTATTACACCGCCTTCACCGGCCTTGTCCACCTGTTACCGGACCTGGGATACTCGAACCGGGTGCTGGTAAACCGTTTCTACAACGGTCTCAGCCACCGTCTTCGCTATGGGATGGGGCCAGCTGAGTATACTACCTTGCAGGTAATCTAATAAAGAGTGATGTGAATATGTGTAACCTACAAGTGAGTGTTAATGTGAGTTTGTGAGTATGTATTACGGGGCATGACTGACCATCCTAAATTCAGGAGTGCTATCATGCCGCTGCTAAGGTGGAGATCACCGTCCGTCTGAGGGACGAGGAGAATGCGCACAAGCGCAAGGCCACGAGCGAGGGCCAGAGTTCGCAGGGGTATGGGGGAGGAAAGAAGAAGAAGAAACCTTATTCCCAGCCCCGAAGAGTCAGCACCAGGGTGACAAGGGCCAAGCCCAAACCACCACCGCTGAGGAGCCACTGAAGCTCACATATGCTTATGCGGTGAAGCCCCTACGCTCTTACCCACCAAAGGGTAATTGTTTAATCTTGTGTGATAAGTTGATGTGTATGTTGATAATTGTGAAACAAGTACTGAGTGTGTATTATGTTAGCAGCTAGCACGGGCTCTGGACCGGAGCGCCACTATTACTGTAAGTGGTGCAATGGAGACCACCCCGGCAAGGACTGCAAAGGGAATGAGGTGCAGTGTCGATACTGCGAGAAGTGGGGTCACCGTGACCACGATGTTACCGGAACCCCAACAGCAGAGTCAACAAGCCCAAGGGGCAGTGGAAGGGTAAGGCACAGCAGCTATTGATGGCCCGAAGACGGCTAACCCCACCCACAGATCAGAGGCATACTGATTCCCAGAAGGGGAAAGGGTCGGGACCTAGCAAGGCCACCCTGAATGTGGTGGACCGGTCTGAGGCGCCAGGGCCCTCTTCTAGACCAGGTACCGCCCAAACTGTTGAATGTAATAAGTGATTGCATACCGCATTTCATGCTTATGTGTGTTAGTGAGTTCAAGTGTACTATCATGTGAGTAAGGAGTTAAAGTATAGTGTGGAAGACACCTAATTAGATAATTCTAAACTGAAAGGAACCTTCAATATATGTTATCCCAATCCCACCCACCCAAACCCTGAAGAGACCGCCATCAACATCACCGACTTTCCAATGGAGCAATGTCAGGTTATCCAGCCAGGTATGATACTCTTAAGTGGATACCTGACACCGGAGGTACAAGTCCATATCATCAGACGATGCGACGAACTTGGAGCTAAACCTGGAGGTTTCTACACACCTGAATATCCGAATGGATCAAGAATGCAATTGAAGATGATGTGCATGGGTAAGGACTGGAACCCTTACACCAAGTCATATCAAGAAGTGCGAGCCGAAGATGGAGCAACAGTACCAAGTATACCTGAGGAGTTCCGTGCGGTCGTTAATCACGCCGTGGGAATTGCTCAACAAGTTGAAACGGAATCAATTCCAAGTTGTGGAAGCAGATTTGTGTATTGTGAACTTCTACCAGAAAGGTGGACGGTTAGGTTTACACCAAGATAAGGACGAGTCACCCGAGTCTCTGAGTAAGGGAGTACCCGTGGTGTCTTGGTCCATTGGTGATACCGCAGTAGTATTTGTATATGGCGAGCAGAAGCGTGCTGATCTCGCAAGGAAGTTGATGTTAAAGTCAGGAGATGTATTAATCATGGGTGGGCAGTCAAGGATGCTATATCATGGCATCAGGAAGATCAAACTGAATACCGCACCGTCGGCAGTGATCAATGCCACACACATGAAACCCGGACGTTTGAATTTGACCTTCAGACAGTTCTAAGCCTTGTATACTTTTGTAATGTATTAAGCCAGTGTATGTTAAGGAAGTTATGTATGTGTTAGTTATATCAACCATGTAAACCAACAATGTTGTAAAAAGGAAGTATTAATGAATAAAGTGGAGTTATTGAAGTATATCAACCGTGTTGTTACCCAGTACTTATTAGTTTGCCAATGAATTAGGCTGTGCACTCGGAACGGGAGGTACACTGAGTGTCTGCAATGAGGCAGAAGCCGGCAAGAGCGGCACAATCCTCACCGGTACCTTTCCAGTGAATGGCGTGGATGCATCGATCCTGTTCGACTCTGGAGCCTCACACACTTTGTTTCGCTATCTTTTGCGAAGAGGCTGGGGTTAGATGGAGAGGAGATGCCAGACTTCTGGTCACTCTTCCATCGAAAGAGCGGATCAGGTGTACCCGCTACCACCGAGATGTCATTGTATGAATCAGAGGTGAAGAGTTCCCGATCGACCTGATAGAGTTCGACGGACTAGGCTTTGATGTGATTGTCGGGATGAACTGGTTGGAGCGGTACAAGGGCAGAATCCTGTGTGCCGAGCATCGACTGCTTCCGGAGTCCATCTGGGGTTACCATATCTTACCGCCAGAGGCCCAGGGAGCCTTCGACACAGATCATCACCGCCATGGCCATGTATCGTGAGTTACGACGAGGAAGTGATGTGTACCTCTGCTATGTCCAGGACATAGAGAGAGACCCTGAGTTTAGCCCAGATGTGCCGGTAGTGTCGGAGTTTCCTGACGTATTTCCTAAGGAACTGCCGGGCATGCCGCCAGCACGAGGGGTTGAGTTTGAGATCGACTTAGTTCCGGGCACTGGACCCATTGCGAAAGCACCTTATCGTATGGCTCCAGCAGAGATGACAGAGCTCAAGGAGCAGCTGAGAGACCTACTCGACAAGGGCTTCATCCGCCCTAGTGTGTCACCATGGGGAGCGCCGGTCCTCTTCGTGAAGAAGAAGGACGGTAGTCTCCGCCTATGTATTGATTATCGGGAGCTGAATGCTGTTACGGTGAAAAAAACCGTTACCCCTTACCACGCATCGACGATCTATTTGATCAGCTTAAGGGAGCATCAGTATTCTCAAGATAGACTTACGTTCCGGATACCATCAGATTGCCATCCGTGACAGTGATATCGAAAAGACAGCTTTCAGAACGAGGTATGGGCATTATGAGTTCACAGTTATGCCGTTTGGCCTGTCGAACGCACCAGCAAAGTTCATGGACTTAATGAACCGCTTGTTCCAAGATCAGTTGGACAAGTCAGTAGTAGTCTTCATCGATGACATTCTTGTGTATTCTAAATCGAAAGGTGAGCACGAAAGCCACCTGAGAGATGCGTTACAAACTCTGAGGAAAAACCAGTTGTATGCAAAGTTTTCGAAATGTGAGTTTTGGTTGAACCAAGTATCTTTCCTTGGGCATGTGATTTCTGATGCCGGGATCGCTGTTGATCCGGCAAAGATAGATGCAGTGCGCACCTGGCCTAGGCCGAAGACAGTCACTGATATCAGGAGCTTCCTCGGTCTGGCAGGATATTATAGGAGGTTTGTGAAGGACTTCTCCAGTATCTCGAAGCCGATGACTTCCTTAATGAAGAAGGATGCACCATTCGAGTGGACAGTCGACTGTGAGAGTTCTTTCACGAGTCTCAAGGATGCTCTGACATCTGCACCAGTCCTGACTAACCAGACGGTCCAGATGGTTTTGAGGTCTACTGCGACGCATCAGGCAGAGGTATGGGTTGTGTATTGATGCAGCACGGGAAGGTCGTAGCATACGCCTCCCGTCAGCTGAAGAAGCATGAGGAGAACTACCCTACCCACGACTTAGAATTGGGTGCCATTGTCTTCGCATTGAAGATATGGTGACATTATTTGTATGGGGTAAGTGTGACAATCTATTCTGACCATAAAAGCTTAAAGTACTTGTTCACTCAGAAAGAGTTGAACATGAGGCAAAGAAGGTGGGTTGAGTTTCTGAATGACTACGATATTAATCTGCAATACAAAGAGGGTAAGGCAAATGTGGTGACGCACTGAGTCGCCGAGCACACTCTCTCCATTCGCTAGTCTCTTATACTGGCTTGGTTGAAGAGGTGCGGAGTGCTCAGATGACGGATCAGTATATGCTGGAGATCCGGCAGAAGCTTATTGATGGCACATTCGAGGGTCAGAAGTACGACTTCAGACTCCATGATGATGATCTGATTAGGCTGAATGGCCGATTGTGTATACCTAGGAGTAGCGCTGAGTTGAAGGAGCGCATATTGAGTGAATCCCATTGTTCTACTACTTCGATTCACCCCGGAGCTTCAAAGATGTATAAAGGTATGAAAAGATATTTCTGGTGGGCTGGAATGAAAAAGGATGTGAATGACTATGTGCTGAGGTGTCTCACTTGCCAGAAGGTCAAGTTTGAGCACCGACGGCCTGGTGGTATGGTACAGCCAATGCCAGTGCCTGAGTGGAAGTTCCATGATATCCATGGACTTTGTAGTAGGGCTTCCGCCTACAAGGGGAGGTCTGAATATGATATGGGTGATAGTTGACCGACTGACCAAGGTGGCCCGATTCATTCCGATGAAGGACACTTGGAAAGTGGCAAGATTGGCTGAACTGTTTGATAAAGAGATTGTAAGACATCATGGTGTACCAAAAACGATTGTATCTGACAGAGATACCAGATTCTTATCCAGATATTGGAAGTCCACACGAGAGGCATTGGGTACTGAATGAAATTGAGTACAGCGTTTCATCCACAGACCGATGGTCAGAGTGAGCGCACTATACAGACACTTGAGGATATGCTACGTGCTTGTGCACTTGACTTTCAGACCAGCTGGATTGATAAGTTACATCTGATCGAGTTTAGTTATAACAACAGTTATCATGCTTCGATCAAGATGTCTCCCTTCCAGGCCTTGTACGGTAGACCATGCCGCACGCCATTATGCTGGGATGAGTCGAGTGAGACGGTCATTATAGGACCAGAGTATCTTGAGCAAGTTCAGGCAGAAGTTCGCCAGATCAGGGCTAATATGAAAGCAGCTCAGGATAGACAGAAGTCGTACGCAGATGTGCGCCGACGTGACCTGGAGTTCGCCGTGGGCGATCAGGTATTTTTGAGAGTGTCCCCATGAAGGGAGTGTTTCGTTTTGGCCAGAAGGGCAAGTTGAGCCCAAAGTATGTGGGGCCTTATGTTGTGACGGAGCGGATCGGCCCGGTGGCCTATAGACTAGACCTACCCGCCGAGCTGGGCAAGGTACATGATGTATTTCATGTGTCCCAGTTGAAGAAGTATATGTCTCATCCGTCTCATGTGCTTCAGCCTGAAAGGCTAACCTTAGAGCCGACCATGCGATCAGTGGAGACTCCGGTACGGATTCTGGATACTAAGACTCGAGACACTCGCCATAAGTCCGTGAGACTGGGTGAAAGTTCTTTGGTCTAACCAGGACGTTGGAGGCCACTTGGGAGCTGGAAGATAAGATGAAGGCGAAGTACCCGTCATTGTTTACTTCTTAGTCCTTATGTGTATAGGGTACGGGGCTGTACCCCTTTTAAGGGGGGTAGAGCCGTTTCGGTTATGTGTGTACGACGTGTATTTGAATACATCGTCTATGTTATGTTGTTATGTTACAGACCGTTGTGTCTGAGTGATGTGGATAATGTTGTATGGACCTTGTGTCCAATGTTATGTAAGTATGTTGTTAGTAATGTATAGAAGTATTGTTTATAAGTGTTCCCGTGTTCTAATATTTAGGATATGTGGAGTATGAACTTTGAGGACAAAGTTCTTTTAAGGGGGGTAGATTGAAATACCCCAAACCTAATATTGTTTAAACACTTAATATGGTGTATTAAGACTAAAAAGAGTCTTAGAAACATTAGTAAACAAATTTAAACAAAAGGAAACACAAAATGTGCTTTAAAGTCAATAAGAGCCAAAATGTGCTCTAAGCTTGGGATAAACTTGGTTAAGACCTAATGAACTTACCAAGACCTCATTTATACACTAATGAACATATTAAATCAATTACCAAAGAAAACCAAGCTTGAAAACAAGTGTAAACACAAATGTGCTTTAAGGAGTCTTAAAGCACATTTTTGAAAAATTGTCTTGTAAATGAGTTTTGAGTGGCTAGATGTCCATCATTACTCTTAAATACATATGTGTACTATATAATATCACATTTGGGTGTCTATATTAGTGGGAAATCAAAAATTTCACTTCTATGTGCCTTGTTTTATGAATAGTAACTTTTATAAGCTATTTGTAACATATGTTTGTATAAGTAATTAAATTGACAAACAAAGACTATATTACCCTCCTACTACTATTTGGGGCCGGTTTTTAAGGTTGGTGACACACCACCCTTGTTAGCTTGTTAAGAAAATAAGTAAACTACTTAAGTACCCTTTTTACTTTATAAGTATAAATATCTTCATAAAGCAAGTTCTATCTTATTCTCTCATTTCTTTCCTTGCTCACACGGTTTCCCACCTCTCTTCTTCCTTCTTCTGCTCTCTCACGGTAATATACTACCTCCATTGAAACTCCCACTTTGATCTCTTGTAAAACCTTGCTCACTTGTCCAAATCAAAACAAACACACCAATCTCTTCCTCTCATCAAGCTCTTCATTCCTATCTTTTCAAAAGTCCAAGACAACCATTTCGGTGCCATGGAGTTTCTCCATTGAAGGAGCTTGAGCTTGTATTTTACATATTGTTACTCTCCTTGACTTCTAGGTAAGGAATCTCAAATAAAAACTTCATTTCCTCCTTGTTTTTGTCATGTCCGAAAATACATATTGAAGGATTTTTATGTGACTTTGTTCTAGCTTCATTCCAACTCTTCATGGACTAGGTGGAGTCTCTTGCTAGATATTCAAACTCTCTTCAAAGAGCAAGGTAAAACAACTACATTAATGTTTTGAAACAATGTAAAACTAGGGTTTACAATGAGATGGAGCTTATAGCTTGAATACTCATTATAATGTGTGTATATTGTTTAGAACTTGTCAAAGAATCAAGTACTCTATCGGTTTTCTAAAGGAAACAAGAAAGAAGTTATTTTGCAAAAGAGGTAAATCTACTAACCTAATGTTGTTTTAATGCCTTAGGAGAAATGAGCTTATAAATGCTTATTAAACTACCTAAAGAGCCAATGGTGAATGACTTAGTAAAGTGTTCTCAAGAGCTTAGTAAAAGGCATATGTGTTGTTGAGTGTATTTGCAGGTTAAAGGCAAATATATTGTGGAAATTCAGTGTTTATGATTTGTGCATCTTAAGGGCCTAAGAGCCATGTTATTTAAGGGCCTAAGTGCCATGCAATTTGAGTTATGCACTATATTGTGATGTAGTGCTTTGTGAGTGAAGTTTGTGTATAATAAGTACTTGGTGGTTTTTAGTGTTCTTGGTTGTTTGTTGGTAAAAACAATGTGTTTTGGTGTTAGTAATGTTCTAGGAGAACCTATGTCGAAATTTAGGTAAGGAATGTGAAGTTCTAAGTGTTAAAATGAGTTGATAAGTTAAGGAGTATTTAAAATGGTTAAGTGTTGTTCTTGTGTAGGAAACATGCATTAAAGTGATTTAGGATGTAACAAGGACTTAGGCATGAACTTGAGATTTTAGTATGTACCAAAGTCATTTGGGACTTAGGTAAAGACTTAGGCAAACTTTGGTAAATAAGAAGGAAGTGTGAACTTGGAAAAGGAATTGTTAAGAGTGACATAAGGAGTTGGTTGTGAGAAATAATGCTTAAGAGATGATGTTAGGATGAGGAGAAAGCATTTTGGGATAGTAGTTTTCATAGGTAAGAAAAACCATTTAGGAACTTAATGTAAAATGTTGTAAGTGTTGGTGGATTTTACAAGGAACATGAGTGACAAGTAAAACATGGAATTATGAGTGTCTAAGGTGATATTACGACATTAGAATATACCTAGGAACATTGGGTAAAGTTATATAATTAATGGAGTTGGAGAACTAAGGTAACAACACTTGAAAAATGACATTTTACCAATTCTGTAGCTTTGGTCCGGGACCTAGGTTATGGTTTAGTTCCCGGACCAGGTATGAAAAAGGGGCCGAGGGTTATTCAGTGTTTGGGTCCGGGACTTGGGTCTTGTACAAGGACCCGAACCACCCCCTAAATAAGCCCCGAGAGTTTTTGCCTAGAATGGTCCGGGACCTAGGACTTGTATGAAGTCCCGGACCACCCCATTAAAAGAGGCCGAGGGGAGGGTTGTTAAGTCTAGGTCCGGGACCTAAGCTAGGGACCAAGTCCGGACCACTATAAAACTTGGTTTTTAGGTATCTAAATGATGTCTAATGATAGGGATAAGTTGGGAATGATATTATGAGGTTAAATAAGACAGGTTAGGAGTGTTATAATGACATTTTAAAAGATGGGAAGTTAAAACAAAATGTGTGGAAATGTGAAGTGGTTAATGTGACAGTGGATAGTGCGTTAGTTAACCGACGTTACTAAATGTGTTTTAGGAATCTCTCAAGGTGGAAACCAGTCGAGGCAGGGACCAAGGTATGGTTTTCTTGCAGTCTGTTGTCTAGCGGTTTACACCGGTTTGTGTGTTGTATGTTTTTCTGTGTGTTTACAACGTTATAAGATTTAAACATGTAATGAGTTTACAGTTGTTCATATTATTGTGATGTGATGTTGTGGACTCAATTCCCTTGTGTGTGTCTAACATGACTTACCACCTATTGTGTGTTGGTTGTTAAGTTCCACCATGAACTTCTAACAAGTGTTAACTGGGAAGTGAGGAATCCGGTTGTCCGGTCATGCATGTAAGTTAAGAGTAGATATCTGAATCAGATTCGACTCTTATGTTGTTAAGATTGTTCTCCTTAAATTGGCGTTCGATCTCCCGTTAGCTTCTTCCAAAGCTTACCTATTCTGACTTATGATCGGTTTAGTGGGAACCTGTGTTTGTGTGGTGTGTTCGGGTCACTAAATCCGAACCATCTGTGACTTAAGTTACTCGTTCGTCTAACAGAACGGTAATGAGTGTGTTTAACGAGCTTGACATGAGAGTGAATCACTCTCTAGGCTCTTATGTTATTTGACCCTTGTGGTTTGTTATCGTGGAGTGAAAATCCACTGTGTATGTTTGTTGTGCTATGCGCCATTGATGCTAAGCCATATGTTATGTTATGTATTATAATGAATGCCATGTTATAATGACAAGTAGCTGCGCGTATCCCGGTAGCCGATGGGCTGCGCGTTAGCCATACCAGCCAAGGGTTGCTGACCCCTCGGGGGATCCATATTTCTTATACTGCAGGATGAGATCGAAGAAGCGGAGTGGCTTTAGATCCTAGGATGTAATCCCTTTTGTATACTTTTGGATGTTGGCCCGGGATGCGCCTGTGCTCCTGTGGCATTATGTATTATTGGGTTGTGCAGTTACAGTGATGTTATTCAGTGAAGGATGTATGTAGTACTCGGTATTGTATATAAGTATTTATGGTTTAGTTTTATGCTCGGGAGTCTGATCATCAGACCGGTACAATTGTATTTATTCTGCCTTGTCAACCACGTGGGTGGTTGACGGCGTTGTAGCACCAGCGTTAGTTACTGTTTAGTGTTTATTTCCGCTGCGATTTCATTTAGTATCATGTGCGTATTAGGGGTGTTACAACGCATGAATTTTTTTGTACTCTACTCTCATGGACACACCCATTTCTTTGCCTCATACGTGGTGGTAGGGAGACCGTTCTCATCCGGTAGCATATCATGAATCAGCTCGAGGAATGCCGTGAAAACCTTTGTCACTCAATCCATATCTTCCCTTCAGGTTGAACAAATTCAATATAGCTGCCAATTTCGTTGTACTTAGTGCAAGTAGGATACAACGCCGTTTTGGATGCGTCCAAAACCTTTGATACTCATCCGGCCGGTCGACAAAATTATCCTCAACGTTATTAAGCATCTCATCCATTTGCTTATCATGATAAGTCGACTCACTGTCAACATTGACTTCGGAAGCGCTTGGGAGTTCTGACTCGTTAATAGTATCAAATGTCTGCTCGGTTCTTGAGTTACACCGATCGTGACTGTAGGAAGATGAAGCATTATCTTCAACAGGTTCTCCATGAAAAATCCATTTTTATAATGCGGCATGAAACCACGGGTCTTCACATGCAATTGTACGACGTTGATGCTTGAATAATGTCTAACCACACCACAATCAACACAAGGACATGGAATTTTCTCCGCCTTTGTCATGTCCTTGTGTTGCACTGCAGCTTTGCAAAACTCTTTAAGCATTTTGTCAAAATGTTCCCCTCTATCACCATACATCCAGTCACGCTCCATACTATATGTGCAACAGATCAAAGGTGTGAGTTAGAGCCTTTGTAGAATATGGTCTGTATTGAGTTGCACATGTTTATTTTTTAATGGAGCATGACTGGGATGATTGTCAATTAGTCTAGCCTAACTCTAAGGTTGCAAACACAAAATAAACTAGCATTTTAAATTTAACAAATTGTTGCACTTCTAAAACAGAAAACGGTTTTTAAAACAATATTACAAATACTTTTTCTACAAAAAATTCGACATGACCTTTGCATAATTGTACACATCCCGTGCTTATTATTCAGCACTCACCAAAGTCATCACAACCACAAACATTCCAACAATGGCAGCAACCAACAATTAAAATAAATCAATTCTTTACTAGCTAACTGAAAACCAATTGCAAATTCAGATCATCAAACCAACATTTTCAATTCTATACTGTATAAGTTCAAACCGGTTTAGAGATTAAAACAGAATCGAGAGTTAAAATACGTACTTGTTTTTTAAGGATTTATGGAGAGGGGAGACTGGTGCCTGAGAGGTAAGCTCTGTGAGAGAGATCGATGCAGCAATACCACTTCTGATATGTCTATGCATGGAAGCAACAAAAAATAAATTACAAAAGAAATGCATCAACAAATATGGAATGAAGCTAAATTATGTACTAGCACTTATATTTAAATACATAATTGCATTTATTAAACAAAAAATAAGGTTTAGTTACTTACTTGTGCACAGAGGAGGAAAGTGCAACAGTAATGGAAGAAGGCGGGAAACAAGAGAGGTGATTCAGGACTTGAATGTAGTGAGACCTGATAAAAAAATTAGATATTGTTAGACATATACACATACATCAAACAATATTAATTACGAAGAGATTTAAAAAAAATCGGCATGACTTTTGCATAATTTTACCTATCCCTGTTTATTAAGCATTCACCAACCATTCATCAACACAAATTTCCATCACAAATCAAACTAATACCAACTTATCCATCAAACCAAATTTTAATAATGGGTGGAAATCAAATACAAAGTAAAAAAAAGACAAACCATATGCCTATTATTAAGCATTCACCAATTATTCAACAACACAAATTTCTATCATAAACCAAACTAATATATACCAAATTTATCATCAAACGAAATTCTAATAATTTGTGCAAATCAAATACAAAGTACAAAAGAGAAAAATGATAAGTTAGATATATTACCGGTTCGAAAATGAATTGTTCTCCGCTCCGCTTTCAATCACCATCAAATGGTAAAGAAGCTTCTTAAGTATTTATCTGTAGACACACAAATACGTATAGACACAAGAGAAACTCAGTAGTTGTATTTGTTCCTTATATGCAGTTAGGTTGCAAATTTAAGTGAGTGAAGAGAATGAAGAGTTAAATTAAAAAAAATTTACGGTTCCTAAATGAATTGTTTTCAGCCCCTCTTCTCAATCGGGCGTGGAGCGGTGTAGCAATACCAATCTTACAGAGGCAACGCAGACGCAAAATAAATATGAATTGAGGGTGCAACATGTTATCCATGTTTAACATGTTATCCATAATTTTCAATACCTCTTATGCATCACACTCTTGTATTAACGATAATATAATATCATAATCAAATATGTAAATTATAAACATTATCGTTAGCTCATTCAAACAACAATAAGAATTTTTTTAGTATAACTCTAATACAATCTACAGAGAGTGGGGAACTTAGTGTCAAAGATGACAACTCATCAACTCGACTACATTGTTTATGAAGACAAGGAGAAACTCTTAATTGCTTAACTTATATTACTTGTTCGAACAAGTAAACTTACATTTGTGATTAGTACAAATTTTGTGCAATTAGATAAACAAAATATACATGCCATTTTCATTGCATAAGGAAAAAATAATTTAAAGATCCCCACCGCACTTTTACTATTAAATAAACAATACAATATTTAAAAATCCTTTCTTTAAAACAAATTTAGTTATGAAATTTTCTGATTTATGTGCTTATTTATGCAAAAATAACTAGCAGAGATCTCACTCACCAATGTATATTTACAATGTATATTTACTTATGAAATGTGAATTAACAAGTAATTTAAGTGGACAAATAAGCTAACCTAACTATACTTAAACAAATAATGCTCAAACATTGTTCCATCCCTATATAAGCATAATAAATCTAGCCCAAATACGCTAACCTAACTATACTTAAAAGAAGGGCCAAAAAACAGCAAAAAAATTCACTCGGACATTTCGTCAAACACCTTGTGTGCATACATAAATTTATTAGTTTAACAACCAAATCTTGCAAAGATTTCACACACACAATAAATATCAGCATCCACAATCACAATGTGACAACAATCTATCAATTTTAACAACACATTAACAATTAATTAAACAAAACCGAAACTTAAAGTTAGGGTTTATACTCACCTAGCGCCTCTGTTGTTGGGCGGGAGACGGCGGCGACGACACCGACGCGACGACCACCGACGGCGCGACGTCCGGCGAAGGCGGGAAGGAGGAGGAGGGCGGGCGTGGCAGTGTGGTGGCGGTGGCGTCGGTTCGCAAGTCGCCGCGGAGAACAGAGAGAGGGGGGTTAATTAGGGGCTAATGAAATTGTAATTGTGTCAAGGCGGGCTGGGGGGTTAGTTAAAATGACCTATTTCGGCGGTTCTTTGTTAGGAACCGCCGAAATAGACCCTCTGAAATAATAAAAAAAATAAAAATACCTATTTCAGCGGTTCCTAACAAAGAACCGCCGAAATAGGTCGTTTTAATTAAAAAAAAAGAAAAATAGAAACACCTATTTCGGCGGTTTGTAGAAGGAACCGCCAAAATAGGTCTCTTTTATTTTTTTTTATTAAATAGGGCCTATTTCGGCGGTTCTTTGTTAGGAACCGCCGAAATAGACCCCTTCTTTACAGACCGCATACATCTCGGGCCCCTATTTCGGCGGTTTTATCTACAACCGCCGAAATAGGGGCGCCGAAATAGACGTTTTTTGTACTAGTGATAAAGGTTGGTACAAAGTAAGAGTTTTATAGTTCACATGAAATAATAAATATTTAGAATATGTGGGTTATATACTAAGGTTGGGTAATATAATTATTATGATAATTATTAGGAATTTAACCTAAGTCATTAACCTAAGGTTGAGAATTATATAACCATTATATAAATATTTAGAAGTTTGGTCAAATAATGAATTATTGAACTTAGAATAAATTCTAAGGTTATTATCACATGTAACAATGTTGACCTTGACCACATTGACCAATATGAAGGTTGATTGCGTTGACCAAACTAATAGTTTGACTACATTGATCGAGTCAACTACATTAACCAAAGAAAGTCAACTTGACCGATTCATTAAACTAAATCAAGTAATTAAAGGTCATTACTACATAAGAACAATTGAATCCTTGCATACGATAATGGAATTGTACAAGTATATATACATATATACATACGGTTAAAATGTACAATTGTTATGAGAATTTAATCCTAAGGCCTGTAGATTATACAACGTGTTAGTTACTAACACCAAGATAGGATTAACGAGCAATCCGATATACAGATACACTAAGTAATAACCGAATAACGAGTAATTAATCGATGGGGTTAATTACACAGGGTTATGATTATAAGAGAGTATCGGTTGATTGAGAATTATAGAGGATTGAGTAAGTGATGTGATATTCCAGAGATAGAGATTTAGAGAACGGGCACGGGATTGCACGTTAGCGTCTTCTTCCTTGGTGAATGGTATTTTATTATGTGATCCCATTGCTCTCGAGGATTTCCTTAGGTTTGGATATATTGGAATGATTGACAAGATGATATGTATGATTGTTTGATAATGTTATATGTGATTATATATGTTATTGGCACTTTTAAATTAATTGCTCGAATGACTTGCAATATTATGTGTCCGCGTATTTTAACTGAACCGAGGCAACACCAATTATTTGTTAAGTTAAGATACGACGATTAATAAGAAAAAAAACGCCATTTGAGAAAGGATAACGATAAACTACGTTATCCCGATAACCTAACATTTCTTAGGTAGAGCAATGGTAGAAACCACTCTTAAGGAACATAACTCGAATGTGAATATCCTAGACAATTTTATGCATTCATAAGACCTAAAAGGCATGTTCCATTCGAACAGCTAGTCACTGGAATCCTAAGAATGAATCTTAAGGAATTAGATTAAGAGAACTTAATCGTATAGTGGAGTATTGGAAATGATGGATTATGAGTGTGATGAGGAAATCCAGGACCGCCTGGTTACGCATGTGATCATGAGGGGTTGACTATTACATGTCCGCTCAAGGTATTAAATTCCAAGAACCGATAGGTTAATTACTTGGTCGGAGGCACTACCGTTGGTGCATGGCTACAGCCCTTGGTACCCCGCCATCGAATAGGGAAGGAATGTGAATTGAGGAATATGAATTGTGGATATCCAAAACGCCGGATGGACTTGTTGGGCGAAGGCACTGCCGTTGGTGCATGGCTACTGCCCTAGGTGACCTGCGATCGAATAGGGTTACGCTGACAAAATACGTTGTCTTCTAATATGACGACACTTTGAGAATAAGAATTGAACAAGTAATGCAATAAACTATTAGCTAACTCTTAAACGAAACATCAACTGCTTTCGTAAGATTAGAAGGACGAATGTGAGACTTGAAGTCTAATAGACAAGAATGGTACGATGAAATAACCCTCGTATGTCCTTACCTTGAGCTGATTTTGGATTGATTATATGATTGAATGATGATTGGAATTGTATTACTATGCATACTGGTTGATTTAATGATTCACACTTAAGTCATGTTTTAAGTTATTGTGTTGTACTATGATTATTGTTTAATAAATGGAAATTTATGAAAATGGAACAACATGTCAACTCGGCCAAATAATTTAAAGAAGTCTGAGGTTATATCACGGTTATGTAATAGCATACTCAACAGTTGTGCTGAGCCTTTTATGGCCAACATATTACAAGTTCATAGTAAACGACAGATGCGGAGTGCAGGATTGGGTAGATAACAAGACTACTCTCATTTTGGTTGTAATTTGGTTTATCTTTTGGATTGAACGTTCCCTTGTACAACTATGTAGTTTGATGCTCACGTGTTTTTATATGTATTGTAATTTTGGATTAGACTATCTCTAGTCAACACGGCGTTAGTAGAGAAGTATGTTATTTTGGAATGTGTTAAGTCAAGATCCTTTGGTTTTAATGATAGGAGAACTTGTATTGTATATTTAACATGTTTTTTAAGCTTTGAAATTCAGATAGACTGGCAAAGGAGTGGCTTCACACGCAAGGTTGCAAGCGCACTCAATTCATGACATATGCCCAACCAGTCGGGCACCTGCCCAAGAGAGCTCATGATAGAACTTCTAGTACACACAAGAAATCAAGAATCACCTGATCACATCTCTTATGCTTCAGAAGTAAATCAAAGACAAAACACTACAAGCAGATCGACATATCTATGTAGACTTACACATCCTCATAATAACTAGCACACGACAAGAATATAACTCATTAATGTGTAAAAGAACAAGATAAGTAAAGGGCTATTTATCAGAACACTTACATAGCCATAATGAAGTCTAAACGAGCATTTATGAACATTAATGAGCCAGACAAGAGCAGACAAGTTGAGTACATAAGTTGTGCTCGACCAATCGAGAGAGCTGCCGCCGATGTGTTCAATCACAAGGCGATACGTGTTCTGATGACTCTAGATCAAGTTAAAGCCTCTTTACAAATCCAGTGTGGTTGTTATGTGAAAGGTTGAAGTTGTAGTCAACTCCTAGAGTCTAGGAGTTTATAGGAAGGTAGTTATATCTTAACTAACCATATATATACTTGCATTTATGTAATATGTAAGTAAGTCTGTACGAGAGAGGAAAAAGATAGAGATTATCTAAGTAAGTGTGAATCAGACTTAAGTGTGCGTAAAAGCAAGAGAGTTGGTGAGATGGCTAGGACTGGAGTTGTGTGACAACACTTTGTATTTGGTAGACTGATCAGTCAGGGAGCGGTTAGGGAACAGTAGGCCAGCTGTAACGCCCCTATCTATCATAAATGCAGTGGAAATAAAATACTAAGGCGATTACAGATCATCAGGTTCCAAACACCCGGCACCAAACCTCACCAATTACAACTTATGATATTACAAACGCTACGGTCTGAACTCGAGAAAACATAACATAAACGTAATAATAACAAAATACAATAGCTCTCCAAAATTCCTAATTCCCATCCCATACACTCACTCTCTTCGTGGCCACCTGTATAACAATTCGTACCTGCAAGATGAAACCAAGCAACCCACCCCGGGAGGGGTGAGTCAGTTCCCTGGAATGGAACTGGTACAACTCTCCAAAACAAAAGTTTAAAACATAACTCTTGAAACAAAAAATAACTCGAAGTCAAATGCTTAAAACAAAACAGAAGAACAAGGCACATCAAAATCACCAAGTTAAAGATATCAAATCAAGGATAGAGATAAATAATAAGAAGTAAAGTGAGTCAACTTAAAAGAAACCACGCCAGAAGTTAGTGAACATCCATTGCTTAAGTTAGATTCAGTTCCAATTAGGATTAGAAAGACCCAAGTAGTCTCAAGGACTGGGAATGAAAGAAGATGTCCAAGAACCCATAACTCAAGAGTGGAATAAAACCAATTGGGAGAGATGGCCCCACTGCCAAGTACGTCCTTTTAGGACAGGGGATATACAGCCCCTCGCTGTTAACTACGTCCGATGGGACAGGGGATATACAGCCCCTCGCTGTTTACAACGTCCGATGGGACAGGGGATATACATCCCCTCGCTGTTTACAACGTCCGATTGGACAAGGGATATACAGCCCCTCGCTGTTTACCGGTGAAGATGTGCGCACATCACAACAAAGACTCAGCTCATGGATGAAACAATATCCATAGTCAAAAGAAGAGTTTACCAAGATTGACATTTCCCATATTCCCAATAGACTAATAACTGCACAAGTGCAATACCAAAACACTCAGTCCTACAGAGTGCAGAGGCGTAAACCCTCAGCAGTTAATATCTAATGAGACAACCAGATAGGAGGAACCAATGATCATGTGAGTTGTACATTCAAGGCTCAGTTAGTCACATCAAGCTGAGTTAGTCACACAAATAGTCTCCTTTGAAATCCATTCAAGCTCACTTAGCGTTTCTCAAAACATTCCATAAAGTTCGTCACCAAAAGTATCTGAGTACGAGAAGTCGTACCTGATTAGCGCTGTAGCAGTCCTAGTAGACTCGTGCAAACATTCAACACACTCTGAGGAATATTAAAGGTAGTATATCATCAATAACTTGTAGCCTAAGTTAAACTTAAACAAATTCCTCACTCTTATTTCCTAAGTCTCAAATGTCTTTTAAGCCCTCACTTAAATGTTATGTGTAATCGTTGACTTATCTTAGAATGTTATATAACTCAAGGTTGTAAGACCAGGGAATGTATTTTTATTGACACTTGTTATTTGTTCCACTCTCATCCACTTTACTCATACCTAACCATAATTCCCACATTCAAGAGTTTTGAGACCCTTATATCATAAGTGCATTTTATATTATTCATTTAATCTTAGAATCTCAATTAATTATTAAGTTCGATACATTTATTCTTACTTCAGGATAAACAACGCACTATGACTTACAATGGGTTTATCTTAGAATACTATACCATTACTTCACGATGTAACGATTATGTATTTAATCAATATCTACTAGCTCATTTTGATTAAGTTTTCCCCTTAACTTAAGTAAGATCTACATCCTGTATATTGGAATCATAGTGTTATAGATGCATTTTATTATAACTTAATTGAGCTACTAAACTCAATTATCATATCCTTAATTCAGAATGACATTTTATTACAGCCGTCTAACAATCTTGTCATAAGATGTTTAAATTACTTCCAACCTTGAAATAACTATATTATAAATAACTTAGACTTATCGAACTCTTACATTTAGTAGAAAGTATATTATTTGCTTTATCATTAACTATATAATAAAGTGTTTTAAGATAACCTTTTACGTATCCTTATTTAATTCCGTAACTGTTTTATTTTTACACACATTCCCGCTATAGACTATGTATAATCCTTTTATACTAAATTTTAATAAACTTATGTCTTAAATACATTTTTCATATTGTTTACAAAACCTAAGGTTTCAAAGGAATAACTTAATAAATTAATCTCCTTTATTATGTTTTAGGATGAACATTATATCTTAACATACGGTAAAATTTATCTAAGGATTAAATCCCCATTCATAAGTGAAATTGTTAATTACTTAATAAGATAATCTATTCTGAAAAATCCTCATACCTTATATTCAATGACACGTTAGTATTTCCAGTTTCAAAAGGTAAATCAATATAATCCCTTACGTAACTTAGTTCCATCTAATTAAAGGTTTAAAGATTTTAAGTATCTAATTTCTATTTGCAAACCTTTTTATAAGACTTTAACTATTATGTACAACTCTTATTTATAAACTCACATTGCGAACATTGGTAATTAATGTATTTTATATGGCTTAACTAACACCAAGAAACTTAAGGATTATTATTTAGATAAATTTCCAAAACATAGTTTAATATAGTTTTATACCATAATCCTTTTAATGATTTTATCCTAAAACATTAAGTTATATTTCAATACCATAAATGTTAAGAAATGATTAAATCTAGACTTACTAATCCACCCACATTTAGATGTAAAAGTATTTTATTTATTTTATTATTGTTTATATATTAAGAACATTTAGATGTAAAAGTATTACATTTATTTATTAATTATATAGTAAGTTCTATTGTGTAAAATCTAATTACAAATATTCCTAAGTCCCAACTTATTAATTACCAAACCAAATTATAGATTTACATTCTGGTCTTTGACAAATAATATTACACATGTATTTTAACATGGTTTATATAAATCTTAGAAATCCAAGATAACTCTTTAAGCTTAATTTCATAACTATAATTTAATACCACCTCATATAATATTCTCCTATTAGTATTATGTAGAGGTTTAGTTTAACTTATTAATTCCTTCGTATTATATTTCCTATAAGGTATTTAATTTAACTATGTTTACTGTGTATATATTTATATATACTAGGATTTGTACAAAACATTATTTATGTAGTTTTATTGTATTTAATTATTTATATTAACATTGACACACACCTACATCCAAAATATGGTTAATAAAATAAAGTATTTTCCTTAGTTTCAATTAAGTATATTAACTACCATATTATATAATTAATATAAATGTAGATTAATTTAGCTCCTTGATTTAACCTAAGTTACTATGTTATTTCTTTTACATATATGTGTATATATATTATATATATATTCCTTAGTTTTAATTAAGAATATTAACTCCCGTATAATATAATAAATAAAACGTAAAAATAATTATATTCCTTGATTTATATAAGTTTCCACTTAAATATGTATATATACATATATGCTATTAAACTAATACCTAAACATTGATAAACTTACTGTTATAAAATGTTAATTTAGTGTTCCATATTTTTCCCAGATTAAAAAGTTTATTAACAAACCATACTTTAATTTTTTTGGTTACATTAAAAACCATAAATTATAAGTTATTCTTATGAAAATCTCATAAACACAATTTTTAAAACCTTTTACCATTGCCCAAAAATCCCCAAATTTAATATACAGTAACTATAACATTTTAGACACATTATAAAAATTTTATTTCATAAAAATATCTTTTTAATTTAGCCAGATAATTCCAGAAAACCCGTAACTTGCAAAAATCATAACTTACGTTTAACAACTCCAAAACCATATTAATTTACATCAAAATAAACTAGATTAAATAAGGAATCTATGGTTAAAATTTCAAGTCAAAATACATTCGGGAAGGTATTTAAATTAATTCAACAAGTTAGGGTTTATTTCTGAAATCATAATAAAAACTTATACTCTTAATTTGAAACGATCTAATCTCAGCCGTCCGTTTCCTATAGCTACGATCGGACGGCTGCTGAAAGCCAAGTTCATCAGCAACCTCCTCTACCTAGTCGAGTACTAAATCGTAATTATCTCACAATCTACAGAACGAAATCGAGTGATTCTTGTTTCTATGGTTTCGAAATCAAATTTCGGTTCTAATGATACCAATTTCCCCAATTATAATGCAGTATTCATCGGGTTTCGATTTCTGTTTCGAAGTTAGGTTTTCTTTTCCGGTTTCGAATTCGATTTGCCAAATTCTCTCAATTTGTTGCGTAATTGGGTAAATTGATAGAGGGTTATGAACGGGAATGCAAAACAGAGTAGCATTATAGGTATAATTTGGTCGGAATCGTACCGGAGATGCGCCGGCAAGGCAATTCGAACTCGTTTTTCTGGAAAACTAGTATTTTATGTGTTGTTCAGGTAGGCAACTTCGCGGATCAACTCGGGATAACTGAGATGGATTCAATCCATAAAACCTACGTCATTTTAAATAAGACATGTAACTATAAACATTGGTGGAAGAATCATGGAAAACGAATAACTAGGGAGAAAGTTATAGATCCACAAAGATCGGAGTTTACCATGTCGTTTCTGGAAATATTCTGGGCAAAAACCGACGTGATCGAGTAGGTAACTTTAGACGACTCGCTCTCCCTATTGGTTACGAATCAGCCTTGGTCATTAACATGAAAGTTGTAGAGGGATTTGAGATCTTCAAAACAAGCTAAAGAACACGAAATTTGGATGAGAAACGAAGAAGTTATGACGAGACGAAGTTTACCTGATTTCAGGAAAAACTGGAATTCTGGGTTGCGAAACCGCAAGGAGGCAACTTTGGATCAATTTTCCGGACATTGTAGAAGGAGTTAGATGATGTGTGAGTAATGGTTGGAAAGAGGAAAGATGGGAGAATCGAATGAAACAGACGGCATACCAAATGGTGGAGTAGAGAAGGAGATATAGGCGTTTGAAAATCGACCCTTGAGATGCAAAAACGGTCGAAAACCTGGGACTGTTCAGTGGTAATGCCTGGCTGACTGACACGTCGGCATTTCTTAAAATTTTGGCTCTAAACTTCAATCTAACATAACTTTGGCTAGGATGATCCGTTTTCAACGTTCTTTTTATCAATCTTCTTGGTTTTCCATAACCTTTTTATTGATATAGTTTTCATGGGCTGGTTTGACCATTCTCAAAAAGTCAACCCTAGAAAGGCTTAATAAGCTTCAAGGTTTCTATAATTTTATTTTGACTTTTATGATTTAAATTAATGTACAAATTATTTCTAAAATCTTTATAATATACTTGGAGTGTTTAGAAATTTTCCCAAGATTTATTGACTTATAAATCTTATTATTAAATTCATAATACTTTATAATAATATAATAATTAAGTATTAAATTGTATTCTTTAGAGTTAAATAGGAGGAATCCCCTCAATTAATTTCCATATTTCCATATAAATACTCATAATTCCATATGATAATTTAATATTCATAATTCCTTATACTAATTTAATACTTAATAGTATGATTAAAGGTTTAATAAAAGAAATCCCCTAAATTAAATTAAATTAATTTAGGGGTATTTCACCAGCTGTCAAGAAAGGGTAGAGGACTTTGGGATAAAGTCCTAAACTATCCCAGAGTCCATATGTGGGGCGAGGAAGATTGAGTGAATTTTTGTGTGTAAATTCTCAATCGAAATGGAGTTTCCAGTTTATGTTTATCTCGTGTCTTCCTTAACTATCCAATAGTTTATTTCAGTCATCGATACGCCCACGATCGATCAGGGATGCATCAGGAGCGCTAGCGAGTTTCAATTGGTATCAGAGCGGGTCTTTTCTAGAAAGCTAACTGCTTTGGAAGACGATCAAAATGTCTCACGCAAGCCTACTAGCATCAGAAGGTTTTGCACCAAATCGACCACCACTTTTCGATGAAGATAACTACACTCACTGGAAGAATAAAATGGAGTCACATCAATTCTGACGATCCAAGGATGTGAAGGGTTATATCACACGGTGAATACACCTTCTGAGATGCTCAAGGACTAGACATATTGGTTGACAGCATGACTGATGATCAAATCAAGAAGTTGGTATTCAATGCTTGAGTTGTAAGGATTATACAATGTGCAGTACTACCTGAGCAATATTCCGAAATAGCCTCAGCTAAAGCAGCACAAGAGATTTGGAAAACTCTTGAAATCACTTATGAAGGGAATGATTGAAATAAAATACATGATGAAACATACGATCCTTTCCCTCTTTCATTCCTTTTGACCATCTTAAGCATGTTACCTTGCCGAAAACATGAAATGGAGCGAGAGAAAGAGAGAGAGAGCAATTCCATAGAGAGTTCACTTGAGCTACGCGGTATTGAGCATATCCTATTTCATGGGGGTGAACCCCTATTTATAGTGTTTTTAATCTGGCCTGAGATTGCCAACCTGTCTTTTGTATACAAATACCACTTCTATCCTCTACTTACCAGACCAAGATGACCGGTCGTTTCTACCCTTTTCTAGTGGTTTTGACCGGATGTGAACATCCGACCACCGTTTATCCCTTCTCCTTGATTATCCTTGACCAGTCACAGGTGATCGGTCGTTTTATACTCTGCTTAGCCTACTCTGTCCGGTCATAAACGACCGGACGACCAGATGTCTCATACTCTGTTTTTAGCTCTATTTTGTCCAGTCACAGGCGACCGGACGTTTCCTATGTTTTATATGGCCTGTTCCATTTCTTCCCTTCTCATCAGTCCCACAAGTTCTATATTTTTGAATCTTTGATGAAGAAAGTAGAACTTTTCATGTTTGAAAGTTAGAAAAAATTTATAGTCGCGATTACTTCTGAAACCTTCGGATTGTCTCTCAAGGCTTTCCGTCTTTGCTTGTTCTTCTTTGTCTTCTCTCACCTCAGTCCCACAAGTTCTTTTTCTCAAAATGAAGGAAAAGAACTTAACAATCCGTGCTGAGTTCGTGACCTGTGCCGAGCTCATGCCCTCTTTTTAAACTCATTTGCGAGTTTTCGATGCAGAATACACAAGGTTCCTTTTTTGGCTAGTGTCAGTCACTTAATTAAGGAAGCGTAGAGCCTCCGCTTTTTCCTAAAAAAAGTGGATTTTTGTAGTATATGCCTTTTATTTATTAATTTTTAAGCGGGAATAGTCCTCCTTTAAAAACCCCGAATTTTGGATACTCTTTTCCTTCTTCCCCTCTTTCGACTTCGTTGCTCTTTCTTCCTCTCGTATCTCTGCTTTTTTGCCTTCAAACTCTCCTTTGCTCTCTTCGAATCGCTTGCCTGCCACTTTCAATGGCTTCTTCTAGTACAAAGAAAAGTAAGCCAGCCGCAAATTTCTCACCTGCCGTAGAAGCGATTCAAGGTACCCCTTCCCCTAAGGGTTTTCGCCCTTCTTATCATCGCTCCGAAAAACCTTATTCGGCTGATTATGAGCCTTTTCCTTCTTCTCTAGATATTTCTTCACTTTCCAGCTACCTTAGGAATGTCGATGTCCCACTGGGCACTCGCATTCATCTCCCCTTCTCCGATTCCCATCCCTATGATGATTTCGGGCTTGGGTATGTTGTTTACGCGGATTTTTTTCCTTGGGGTCTGACTGTTCCTCTACACCCTTTTGTTCTGGGGTTCTTAATTCGCCACTGCTGCTTACTTGCCCATTTACACCTGAAGGCGATATCATACCTTCATGCCTATGTTCTTCTTTGTGAGGAAGCAAGATTTAGCCAGAAGCGACTGAATTCACGCAATTTTTCTCGACCAGGGTTGACCCTGACAGTTTGACCATCATGGCAAAGGCTGGGTTCTCACTTTTTGACTATAAGAAGGCGTCCCCTGGTGAACTCTGGTGGTTTGTCATCACCCACAGTTCAGATGATTCTTAGGAGTCTCCTACTGTTCTTTGATCATAAAGGGTCAACTCGGTTGCCCTTCAACTCCTCCTGCTGATATGCCCATTTTAAAGGTTTTGAAGGCACAGAGTCGTAAACAGTTAATGGTTGAAGAATTATTCAATAACGCGTGCTTGGATTCACTGAAAAAAATACTATAGTAAGTTTTGATTATGCAATTTTACTCTGGCCGCAGCCTTTCCTTGCCTTTTATGTGGATTTTGGCAGATTTCTTTCGGAAAGGGGATAAGATAGGTCCCTTCAATAGTTGGAACTTTGTCAACTTCAAAGTCGGAGATGAGAGAGTTGACTACTACGCTTCTTTTGATGCAGCTACTGGCGCGGCCGAGAAGCTCGTAGGAGATACATCCTCTACTAAAAAGCGACAAAAAGATGGCGGCGACGACGACCAGGCCAGACGCCAGAAAAAGAAGAAGAGCATCGAGTCCCCTGACCGGTTAAACGCCGAATTACTAGGTACTTGGCACGTGAGTCCAGGGTCTGGGCGCCGTGTTTTTCTTCCCCTCACCCCTGGTTTGGGTATGGACTTTAGCTCTCGTTCAGGACGGGAGTCCGGTCACCTGACTCCAATTTGTGATTTATTTCCTGATTTGCTAGGCTACTTCTCTTCAGATCCGGCCCGAGGCAATGTTCTAGAGGATACAGGCCTATGTACTAATCTTTCAGCTAAAGAAGGTTTTACTTTTGCCAACGATCCTTCTTTTTCTACATATCTTCTTTTTTAACATGCTTTCCTTGTATCAGGCTCTGAAGGTGCTCCGATAACCGTACCTGATAATGAAGTCACGTCCGGTCTTCCTTCCCCTACTGCTGTAGTTCAAACTTCCGACACACAGAAATTGCAAAATAAAACCATGTCTAAGCTGAAAGTTAAATTACCAGAGATATTAGAGGATACACAAGGCTCTACCGATCTTGGAGTCTCAATTTCATGTGACGTTACTGGGGCTAGGGGTGCGGTGCACGAAAAGGTAAGGGAATACCGAGCAGTTCTTGAGAATCCTGAACTTCGAAGTAAACAGAGAGAGGGCACTATTGCTTCCCCCTCCTCCCATTCAAGGGACCTTTGGGATGGTTCTACCATCTTGGGCAACCTTTGCCCAGAATATCCTTAGATACCATTAAGTATTCTGAAGCTTAGAAAGAGGCAATAAGAAGGTCTGGTCATCCGGACGGAATCTTTGCCCCACCATCTATCACTACCGCACTAAAGGACAAGCTGAGGGTGGGGGGTGGAGGAGCCGACACTATCATGCGTCACTCACTTTCTTTAAAGGATGTGTTTGAGTTTATGTGGCAAGACATCTTTCAGGTTAGTACGAGTTCCTTTTTTTTCTTCTTTCCTTTATTTAGAATTTTGGATTGTGTTCCTGGTGTCTGACATTTCGTGTTTTTAGGTGATGTCAATGGCTCAAAGCGCCGAGGTTCATATGAGTGATCTTGAATCCAAGATGTGATATGAGGAGTACCATGATAACAATGCTCAGGAGGAGTTGAGGCAGACCCGGTCCACCCATGATACTTATGTTGATCAAATACACTATGAGATCAACCTCAAGGTGAAAGAGAAGACGGATACACTAAACAAGGAGTTACAGTCATCTCGACAAGAATGCATCCGGCAACGCAACGACTATGAGTTGAAGTTAAAGGGCTTGCGGGAAGAGAAATTCTCTCTTAAGAGCCGGATCCTTCAAGCCGATGCCGCTCTAAAATAGGTACGGGGTTTCCTTGTTTATGAAAAGGATGACTGGACGCAAGCTTTTTCTGACTTGGATGTTTTACTGTGGCAGGTACAAGTTACTCATCAAAAAGAGGTGAATTCTCTTCTTTTCGATAAATCCTTTCTCTCTGACACCAAAATAGCTTTTGAGAAGGAGGTTGGCGTCCTTGAGCTTGAGAAAAAGGCCCTTGCTCGCGAGAATGAGGCTTTGGTGGAAGATAAAACCAAGCTTATTCAAGAACTTAACTGCTTAAAGGAAGAAAAGACCGCTCTGGAGGAGCAGGCGAGGACCTCTTTTGAGCAAGAGAAGTAGGCTTTGCTTCAAGATTACGCCATGTTAGAAGAAGAGAAAAAGTCCCTCTCCCAAGAGAAAACTGCCCTTGCGTATGAAAAGGCTAATCTGGAGGAGAAGGTGAAAGAATAGGAGAATTCTATTTCACTTCTCCGATCTGAGAATGCAAAGTTGTCAACCAAGGGTAAGTTTATATCAGTCTAGTTGCTGTTTTTCTTGATACCTCTTGCTTTTTCACCTGCCTTTCTAATTCTTACCGACATCTTTGTTAGGAGCGGGTTCTGAAAACCTTCTAAAGCATGTTGAAAAATTGAGTGACCGGATTGACAAGCTTAACGAGGAGGTTTCTGTGGTCAGCTCGCACTATGACTGGTACCGGACTCAAGTCTTAATTCTTGAAGGCCAAGTTGCCAAACTTGTATCACATTCTCGACAGAGTCAAGAGAAGCTGCAAAAATAGAGCACCACTATTGCTTACCTCAAGAAGACCTTTGCCTCCCAATGCCGGAAGATTACCAATGTCTACCGCCAGGCGATTTCAAGGCATTTCTCGAAGAAAGGAGAGGTCTTTGATGATGGCCTTTATGGTGAACTGGATTTCAACGAGGTTGCCAAGAAATCTAATTTCTTCGAGGAATTTAAAAGGTTTGGCCGGCTTCCTGGTGAGACATGTTTTGGTCCTGGTCAAGCTTCTTTTCTTCCACCAGGGAGCGACGCATACCAGGCTGTAGGCAGCGCTCATCATGCCGCAAAGAGATCTAGATTTGTAGAGAGTGTGTCTAACCCTACTGAGAGATCAGCTGTAAAAGAACCCGGTTGTGAGGAGGTTACTAGGAAAGCTAATTCCGCTACAAAACCTGTATAGGAACTTTGTTAGAATTTTTGAGAAGTAATTTTATGTGCTTTAATTTTTGTAAACGTTATTCCATTGTAACCATATTACTCTTGTTTGATGAATGATTTAATCTTGTTATTTATTTTCCTCATTGGCTTTACCCGGAGCGACCGGGTTTCCAATTTGGTTTTTATTGCGTTTTTTTTACTTTGAATTTTTATTTAACTCCTTTCTCCCCCCTCTTTTTTTGATGAAAATGTGTAAGAATATTAGCCGGGTGTTTGCTTTTTTTTTAAATGGCCTGTGGCATATTCGCCGGATGTTATTTTCAAGGCATGATAGCTTGCGGCACGTTGGCCGGATGTTACTTTCAAGGCATGATAGCCTGCGACACGTTGGCCGAATGTTACTTTCAAGGCATGATATCTTGTGACATGTTGGCTGGATGTTACTTTCAAGGCATGATAGCCTGCGACACGTTGTCCGGATGTTACTTTCAAGGCATGATAGCCTGCGGCACGTTGGTCGGATGTTACTTTCAAGGCATGATAGCCTGTGACACAATGGCCGGATGTTACTTTCAAGGGCGTGATAGCCTGCGGCACGTTGGCCGGATGTTACTTTCAAGGCATGATAGCCCGCGGCACATTGGCCGGATGTTACTTTCAAGGCATGATAGCCTGCAGCACGTTGGCCGGATGTTACTTTCAAGGCATGATAGCCTGCGGCACGTTAGCCGGATGTTACTTTCAAGGCATGATAGTCTATGTCACATTGGCCAGATGTTACTCTTTCGTTCAAAAAATAATTCTTCCTCTTTTTATTGAAAAGACCACATGGTATTTCATACATAAATTTTTTTCAGATATTCCGCATGCCAAGAATGCGGCAACTCATATCCTTCACTATTCTTTAGGCAGTATGAGGCTCACCCGGTTCGTTGATGTATGATGTATGGTCCTTCCCACTAAGGTTTAAGATTTTAGGCTGTTTAACTTCACGAAGAACTAATTGTCCTGGGACAAAACATTGCTCTTTTATTCTCCTGCTGAAATACTGCTCCACTTTGGATTTGTCCCTTGTCATCCTAACTTCTGCGGTCGTTCTTGTCTCTTCATGAAGATCCAGGTGATCTTGAATTCCCTCATTGTTATATTTTTTATCATATGATTCCCACCGGATTGATGGAACCGTAATTTCTGTTGGAATGACGACCTCCAGGCCATACGTTAACCTATAAGGCGTTTCTTTTGTTGGTCCTTTTTCAGTCGTCTGGTATGACCAAAGGACTTGGGGCAGCAATTCAACCCACTTTCCCTTTTTTCCATCCAGTTTCCTTTTTATTGCCTTGACTATTTGGCCATTCACATTCTCAACCTGCCCATTGGCTTGAGGGTGAGCTACTGATGCGAATCTTAAATTGATTCTCCATTCCTCACAAAATGTTCGGAAGCTATCACAATTGAACTGGGCTCTATTATCTGTTATTATTATCTTTAGTATGCCGAACCTACATACCATGTACTTCCAAATGAATTCCTGCGATCTCTTGGCTGTGGTGGATACCGTGGGCATTGCCTCTACCCATTTTGTAAAATAGTCAATGGCCACATACATGAACCTAAACCTTCCAGGAGATGCTTCTAGAAGAGGTCCAACAATGTCTAGTCCCCACATGGCGAAAGTAATTGGAGAAAGAATGGTCTTCTGTTCAGCCGGAGGGGTTATGTATTTTGTGTCCATGATCCTAACACTTGATGCACCTTTGTATGTACTCTTTGCAATGTTCCTTCATTTTTGGCCAAAAATACCCTAACCTTAGAATTTTATGGGTGGTTTCCGCAAAGTCCATCATGTACCTCTCTTATGAGTTTGAATCCCTCCTCTATAGTGACACATTTTAACTCCAGTCTGGCGAAAGATCACCTATAGAGTTGGTTATCTTCCATAAAAACGATGCGGCCCTTCTCTTTATTATTCTGGCTTCTTTTTCTTCCGTTGGTAACTTTCCCTGACGGATAAATTCAATGATTGGGGTCATACAAGACTCCACTAGTACATCCGACTCTATAGCAAATACTTAAGCTTCTTCAAGGCTTGTTGTAGTTTTTACTTCCAGCCAAACTTTGTTGGGTACCCTTTCTTCCATGCTTGCCAACTTTGCTAGAGCGTCTACCTCAACATTCTCTTTTCGAGGAAGGTGCTTTAGCTCGCATTTCAAGAAGTTTGCTTTTAGCTCTCGGACTTTGAGAAGATACTTCCAAAATTTCTCTTCTTTAACTTCATTGATATTGTTGCTTTGTCTTGTCACCAACATAGAATCCGAGTATACCTTTAATTTTGTTACCCCTAGAGTAGTAGTGACTTCCAGACTTTGAATGATAGCTTCATATTCAGCTTCATTATTGGTAACCTCGAAATCCAGCTGGAATGCGTAATTTAGACCTTGCCCATCCGGCGTTTGTACTACAATTCTGGCGCCTGCTCCAGTTTTGCACCGGGTACCATCAAATAATACAACATGAGGACTTTCAGATTTCCTTTCTTATTGAGTGAAGCTTATTTTTGTAATAAAATCTGCCAAGGCTTGTGCCTTTATCGCCGTTCTAGGTAGAAAGTGGACCTCATACTGCGTTAACTCCACAGTCCAACTTACCATGCAGCCGGACATATTTGGATTATTTGCTATCTGTTTAAGCGTCCAATTGGTTCTAACAAAGATCCGATGGGATTGGAAATAAGGCCGCAATTTCCTTGACGCCACCCCTAGGGCAAATAAATTTTTTTCAATGTTGGTATACCATGTTTCTGTTATTGTTAATATTTTGCCAGTATAGTAGACCGGATTTCTTTCCTTTCTTCTTCCATTATTAGGACTGCGGCAACCGCCCAATCCGTCACAGATAAGTAGAGATAGAGATCTTGAACGGGAGCAGGTACGCCCAATTTTGGTAAATCCTGAAGCATTTCTTTGATCTTTTCGAATGCTTTCACACATTTTCGTCCCCACTGGAATTTACTATTCTTCCTCATGATATTGAAGAAAGGTATCTACTTTTCTTGGAGCTTTGAGCAGAATCTACTCAAAGATGTGAGTCTTACTTTCAAGGCCTGAACATCCTTAATGTTTTTTGGTGGAGAGAGATTAAGGATTGCTTGACTTTTCTCTAGGTCGACCTCAATTCCTCATTGTCCAACGATAAAGCCCAAGAACTTCCCTTTAGTTACACCGAAAACACATTTTTCAAGATTTAATTTGATTCGGTATTTATCTAAAGTGTTGAATGTTTCCTCTAAATCTTTCATGTGTTGATCTCTTGATGTGCTCTTTACCACTATGTCGTCAACATATGCCTCTATATTATGGGTGAGTTGCTGTCTAAAAACCTTATCAATCATTCGTTGGAAAGTAGCTCCCTTTATTTTTCAGGCCAAAGGGCATTACCCTATAACAAAAAGCTCCAACTGAAGTGATAAAAAGATGTTTTCTCTAAATCTTCCTCATTCATTCTTATTTGACTGTAACCAGAGAATGCATCTAAAAAACTTAACACAAAACTTTAGGCAGTCGAGATGACTAGCATATCTATTGATGGTAATGGGTAAAAATCTTTGGGACATGCTTTGTTTAGATCCGTAAAGTCTACACACATCCTTCATTTCCCATTTGATTTTTTCACCATGACAACGTTGGCCAGCCATCTAGGATAAGCCAACTCCTTGGTGTACCTGGCTTTAAGAAGCTTCAAAACGTCGGCCCGAGCTGCCAAGTCTCTTTCTTGTCCTATCCCTCTCTTCCTTTGCCTGACTGCCGGATGCTTTGGATCCACACGGAGGTCATGCTGGATAACTCTTGGGTCTATCCCAGGCATTTCGTCTATGCTCCAAGCAAATGTTGTCTTCTTTTTTCCAAGAACCTCATTAAGTGAGTCTGTTCTCCACTATCAAATGAATTTCCTATTTTAAAAAACTTAGAAGGATCAGATTTTAAGTATACCTCTCTTGGTAAATCACCAGGTGCCTCATAGCTTTCTACTCTTCCTTCTGCTGGTAGAAGGGAAGGCAACTTTCCTTTGAATTCCTCATCCGATCCTACAGTTTTAATCACCTTTCCTTCCGCAGACTCTTCATGATGCGAACTTCGCAAACTCGAGCTATCTTTTGGCTTCCTCTTATAGTTACTAATTTACCCGCTCTGGTTAGATACTTCATTTTCAAATGATGCGTACTGCATATGGCCCGGAAGGCATTGATCCCTGGTCTACCTAGATACATTTTGTATCCGGACAAACCCTGCATGATAAAGGCTGTTAGCCTTTTCGTTCATCTCCCTGCCCCAGAGTGATGGTATAATCGACACTGCCTGATGACTGAGCAGAGATTCCTCCCACCAAACCACCAAGAACTACTGAGTATGGCTTTATTTTTTCTGCCGGTATCTCGAGCTTCCTTACTGCTTCTGCAGATATCACATTGGCTCCTACTTTGCTGTCCACCAAAATGCCCTCCATCATTCTATCATTTACTTGTGCCCTTATGACAAGCGGATCATTGTGAGGGTATAAGACTCCGTCCTCATCCTCATCGGTGAAGTAAATGGGGGGGGGGGGGTGTTTCTCATTCCTAGCCACTTTTTTCTCATGGAACTCTTGGTGTACTTCATGGATGTGCCTTTTTCTTTCACTCAGAGTTAACAGCCCTACCTATGAAAAAAGGCCTGTAAATTTTCTTGGGAGAAATTTCTGTTAGTCTTTTTGATTTCTTCCTTTTAAATATTTTGTTTGAAAAAATAGTCAATAAAGTAGTAGTTATAAGATAAAAGGGTTTTCAATGATTGACTTTTACTTCTTTCTTGCTTTATCAAGCTTTGGTTACAAGGGGAATTTTTCTACCTTTTACAGACCTGTTATCATACCGAACGATTTACTATGATCGAGCTCAGGATGGACTTCTTCCTCCTATCGCGCCCGAGATTGTTGACTACCATACTGCTTTTGTGGTTCGGCCTACTGCTTCCCCTTTTTCTTGCTTTCTTCAGTGATCCTGAGTTCTTTTGCTAGAGTAGCGCAATTTACTGTCTTGTGGCTTCGATTTCCATGGAATTCACAACGCCACCAGGACTTCTCCTTGTAGTGGCTTCCTAGGAGGGGGAAGGTAGCTTTCCCTCACTGCAGCTGTATACTTTCCCGAATCAATATGGCAAGCGACTATTGCATTTTGATACTGAGATCCTTATGAAGAGGATCCGGTGGACGCCTTGTAGTACGGCTTGTACCTTAACCCTCGCCCTAATGAACTTCCAATACCTCCTCCCAGATTCCCTTTTGTTTCTGGCGCAGCTGTTCTTTTGTAGCTATTTGCTAGCTCCTTGGCCTTATTTTCAGCTATTTCAGACTTTAAAAAGTCGTGAATCATCTCGGCTAACTCTCCATGAGTTTTTGGTGCCTTAGTCGCAATTTTTCAAGCAAGCCGAGGTTGTGCCAGACCATTACCAAAAGCCTTGATCAAAATCTTTTCATCAATGTCGTCAATTTCTGTCACCTTCTTGTGGAAGCGCTCACTATATTCTTTCACGTTTCCTCTTCCTCTATTTCAGGTCCATTAATTCGATCGTCTTTTTCTTGACCTTTTTGCTTGCAGCGAAGTACTCTTGGAACTCTTCAGTTAGTTGTTTGAAACTGGATATGGCTTGCGGTGGCCTCGTGGAATTCCATCCCAACACTCTCTTAGAAAGAGTCCCGGGAAGCAGATTGCAAGGCGCGAGGGAACTAATCCCTTGCATGTTCATGGTGAACATGAACTTTTTAATGTGTTAAGCCGGGTCTCCTCTTCTGTCATATTTTTCAATTGTAGGAGCTACGAAGTGAGGCGGGAGCTTAGCCTTCCTAATTCTTTCAAAAAATGGATAAAGGCTCATGTCAATTGAATCATCTTTTTCTTCTGTTTCTTCTTCGACGATCACCAGAGTTTTTCGCTCCTCCCTTCTTCCACCATTGCTTCCTTTTGAATCTTTGTTTCTCAAGATTTCTATAGCCTCGCTCATCTATTCCCATTTTCTCTGATATTCCTCGTCCTTCTACATTAGCTCCTGTTGCAGCACCTCATTTTCCTCCATAATTTTTTTGTTAATCGACCTGACCAAACCTTTCAGCATATCTTCTAGGTCATTCTTGGAGATGACCTCTGGAGCTTCGGCATGAACGTCTTTGCCAGTGATCAGATCATTTCCCTCCGTGTTGCTTCACGGTGTCCTTTTGGTTCTTGGAGCCATTTTTCCACGCCTAAAACCTATAAAACATGATCGATTATTTCATACTTCTCTTACCTGTATCAAAGAACCTTTTTTCCCATATGTGGTCTCGTGGTTGCTATTGAGCTGTTCGTTTCCCACAGACGGTGCCAAATGAAATGAAATACAGGATGGAACCTACGATCCTTTCCCTCTTTTATTCTTTTTGACCATCTTAAGTGTGTTACCTTGCCGAAAACGTGAAATGGAGCGAGAGAGAGAGAAAGAGAGAGAGAGAGTGATTCCACAGAGAGTTCACTTGAGCTACGTGGTATTGAGCATATCCTATTTCATGGGGGTGAACCCCTATTTATAGTGTTTTTACATCTGGCCTGTGATTGCCAGCCTGTCTTTTGTATACAAATACCACTTCTATCCTCTACTTACCGGACCAAGATGACCAGTCGTTTCAACACTTTTCTAGTGGTTTTGACCGGATGTGAACATCCACTCACCGTTTATCCTTTTTCCTTGATTATCCTTGACCGGTCTCAGGCGACCAGTCGCTTTATACTCTGCGTAGCCTGCTCTGTCCGGTCACAGACGACCGGACAACCGGATGTCTCATACTCTTTTTTATCTCTATTCTGTCCGATCATAGGCGATCAGACGTTTCCTATGTTTCTTATGGCTGGTTCCATTTATTCCCTTCTCAATGATGAGATCAAAAAGTCTCACATTGAATTGCTGCTCACTCATTGGGAGTTATTCAAGAAGCAAGAAAAGGAGAGCATTTTTGAAATGCATACAAGGTTCACCAAGATAATCAATGAAATGTTGGTGCTTGGAAGAACTATATCAAATGAGGATTAAATTCAAAAGTTCCTAAGATCTCTTCCTACCTCCTTCGACAGCAAGGTCAATGCCATGTAAGAAGTTCATAGTCTATCTAAGATGTCCTTGGCAGACATATTAGGTTCCCTAATGGCATTTGAGTTAAAACTACAACAACGAAACTCAAAATGTTCAACTAAAGAAAAGGGAAAAGGCATAGTCCTCCAGGTAGCTGAAAATTCAGAGACAAGAGAAGATAATGACGAGATGGTCCTCTATACTAAGCGGTACTTTTGGAAATTCATAAGAAAAAACATGAGGAAAGGAAGAGAGCCCAAGGAGGCTGACGATCATCGCAAAAAGAATAATGACAAGTGTTTCGGGTGCTCAAAGCGTGGGCATCACATCAAAGACTATCCTCAACAATCCTGGGAGGACAACGACAAGGTCAAGAAACCTGTCCAAAGATCATTCAAAAAAGGGCCAAGAAAAGGAGCGTTTGTTGCTGCATGGGGAAACTCAGAGCTAAGCAACAATAATCAAACCTCAGATAGGTGATCTCTCGGAGGATGAGAAGGCTCACCTATGCCTTGATGAAGTTTTCTTGATGGCGCAAGACAAGGACACGTCAGAATTAGAAGCATAATATCAAAACATGGTAAACTACTCTAAACTTATAAAGAAAATTCAAAAGGCCAAACTTCTAGGACGTAGAAAGATTTCTCTCATACTAGTTGATCAACTAGAGGCGTTGGAAAATGAAAACAAGGAACTCTTGGAGGAAAATGAGAAATTGAAGAAAAATCCAGACAAGTATAAGGTAGAAAACCTTGTGAAAGCACTCATGAAACTACAAATTGACTATAATGAAATTCTTTCCGTTCATGAAAAGATGAAGCTAGAAAAACAACCTGAAATCGATGAGTTGATTGGTGCCCTTAACGTGAAAGAAAAAGAACTAGCATTAATCAAAGAAAAACATGTAAAGTTAGAAGTTATTCCTAGGACACCCATGTGAAGAAACAAACGACAGGTCGGGTATCAGTCAGAGACTAGTCATAGAGGTGTCTGCCATCGATGTAGACAACCTGGTCATTATTAAGCTATATGATAGAACACGATTTATGAGACATTGGCAATTCAAGAAGATAGGACTAAATTGGGTAGTAAAAAATGATCCTAGAACAATGATTGATGGTGAAAATGGGACGAACCTTTCTGTGGACCGTAACCCCACACCACTAACTGGTTAAGTTTAGAATCGAGTGGGAATGGACCCCTGCTGGTACATCGAAAGAGGGTGCTCTAAACACATGACAAGAGACAAATGAAGTTCTTCCCACTCGGACCAAGAAGCCAAGGAACCGTTTCCTTTGGTGATAACAAGAAAGGAAAAATCATCGGTGTAGGTAAGGTTGGCTTTGCTTCAGATTATGTCATTGATAATGTCAATTTTGTTAAAGGTTTAAAATTCAGTTTGCTCAGTGTATCTCAAATATGTGACAAAGGCAACTCAGTTACTTCTATTCTACACATTGTAGCATAGTAAGTTAGAACAATGGCAAAGAGTTGTTAAAGGGAAAAAAGTGGAAAAATGTTTTTGTAACTAATTTGGAGGATACTGACAGTCTAAACCTTCCATGATTAACTACTTCAATAGATGACTCCACACTATGGCACAAAAGACTAGGGCATGTTAGCATTTCCTTATTAAGAAAACTTGTCAAGAAACGATATGTAAGAGGTCTCCTTGAGATTAAAGAATCTGAGACCAATCTTTGTGATGCTTGTGTTAGACGCAAACAAACTAAGACTTCTTTCAAATCAAAGAACTTAGTAAGTACGTCCAAGCCACTTGAATTACTTCACATGGACTTATGTGGGCCTGTGAGAATCAAAAGTTTTGGAGGAAATTGGTATGTATTTGTAATTGTTGATGACTACTCACGATTTGTTTGGACACTCTTCATTACTTTCAAAGACGAAGTATTTGAGAAATTTCAAGTCTTTGCAGGAAAAGCTCAAGTACAACTCAACTATAAGATCAAGGCGCTTAGGTCTGATCATGGGTCAAAATTTGAGAACCAACAATTCATGGATATTTGTATACAACATGGAATCAATCACACATATTTAGCACCAAGGACACCCTAACAAAATAGGGGTAGTTGAGCGTAAGAACAGAACATTACAAGAGGTAGCTAGGGCCATGCTATTGGGGAGCATTCTTTCTTAGGTCTTCTGGGCAGAAGCAGTGGCGACTGCATGCTACATCATAAATAGAACGCTCATACTGAGATCGTAACAAACCAACTCTCTCCTCAAAATCTCTTTATATAATCATTAAGAGAATTCCAGTCAGTATATTAATATCAGCGTATCCTTTTACACAGCTTGTGACTCCTATTTATAGACTTACTGTAGAGAGTAACTGCCTTTGTGGGCCTACATCTTTCTAGAATATTCTACAACTTACAGGAAATTTTTATAATTTTCTTCTCCTAAAACTACTGAATGCTTTGAGATCACAGGTAAGGTCTTACTTTAAGGCTACCGGGGAAAAAGCCCATATGTCTTGCTGCTCTTCGCAGTTAGTCCGAACGCATCCTTCGGCTTTGGGTCTTTGCTTTTATACCGGTAGGAAGTCTATTTGCTGCTTTCGGTAGTAGTTTGTTGCCTTTGGTAGTGACTTGGTTTCTTCGTGCGGTAGCACCCACTTCATCATCCCACTAGATCTTTTCTTGTTCTTCAAGGAAAGATCTTCTTTTTTAAAAAATTTTGGCATTCTACTACACTCCTCCCAGTCCCACAAGACCTCTTTCTTTTAAAGAATTTTTTTTAAAAAGAGGTCTTAGAATTGGCTTTCGGATTTCACATCGTTGAAGATCTACCAGAGACCTAGTGATGCTCTTGCTTCAACTAACGCTGCCTCGCCTTCTGAAGCTACTTTGTCTGACACGCTTGCAGTAGTAGGCTATGATTACTTTTTTGGTAGAGCGTGCCCAATTTCTGCCTATTTAAGGCTATTCTTCTCTTTTCTTTCTTCCTTCCGCTTTTTCGTACTTTCGAACTTCTCTAAATTTTCGCGCACTTGTCTTCCATTTGTTTCCTTGCTCCCTGATGTTGAACTTTTCGCTTCTTCATCATCTTCTCTGTAATGGCATCCACAAACCCAAACTCATCTACCCCATCTGAGAATGCTATTATCTTCACCGACGTCGAGAGATGCGTCCAACATTCTGTTACGTCTCCCATTGCATAGTTAAGCCAGGAGTTTCCGCGAGGAGGCACCGGCTCTTCCCTTTAAGTTAGGGACTTGAAAAAGGCAGTGAGGGGCATTCAAGTTCTGATTGGAACGAAGATTCATGTACTAGAGCCAACAACGCATCCCTTTGACAACTTCGACCATGGGTTCGTGGTGAATCGAGAGCATCTCTACCGCGGTTTGAGTTTCCCTCTGCACCCTTTTGTCTTGGGTTTTCTGTCGCGCCGACGGTGCACACTAGCTCATCTGAATCCCAGCGCCTTGGGATGCCTCCATGCCTTCTTGGTTGTGTGCGCCGGTGAGAACATTACTCCTGACACTCGTGAATTTGTCAACATTTTTACGAAAAGGGTAAATTCTACCACCACCGAGGAGGATATATCTATCCTGGTGACGTCCGGATACTCATTTTTCAAACGCGTAAATCTAGAGGCGGTTGGTCTTCGAACTGGTTCGTCATCTTTCCACCGCCCGGTAGGGTACTTGGTATTGCTTACATCGGAGATATAGTAAAGAGTCAGCTATCTACTCCGATGCCATCCCCCGGAGACGCCACGGAGGCCGGTAACTTGCTCAAGGATCTAAGCTCTTCGAAGCTGAATCCCATCCTACTACCTGACCGAAGAGAAGCTGGCCAGGATCCAAAACAACGTTGAGAGTATGTTGTCTTTTGTCTTTTTTGTCGCATTCTTATTAGCTTTTCTGCCTTTTTTTCTTGAATTTTCATTATTTTTTGCTGCAGAGTTTCTCTTTTCGGGTGACAAATTTTCTTTTCGATATAACTAGGATTCTGTTAGCTACTGGTCCATTGACGAGAAGAAAGTTGCACCGACTACTCCATCCGGAGGAAGAACCCGGAGTCCCACTAGCACAAAAATGTTGCCACCAAGAGGAAGGTCCCCAAAGGGCATAAAAAGTTACAAAGACAAAATTTCAAATTGCTGAGAAGGGAATAGGTCGTTACCGGTACCGACCCTACCGGTCCTCCCACTGCTAACCCTACCGAGACAGGTACTCTTCCTATGTGTACTCCTGTTTGTAGTCTGGAGTGGGCTAGAAAAGATGTGGACTCAGCTCCCAAATCGCTCCTCTTCCCTGATCTGCATGGCTATTTTTGTGTTGATGAAGGGATTACTCAAAATCCAGATTCCATTTTTTCCACCGGTATCTTCTTCTGCAGCCTTTAACTTGTTTTATTTTGGTTTTTGTCTACTTGCTTTTTTACTGTTTTATTTGTTGCCTTTCAGCTGTTACTACCGTTGCGCATGATCCAGAGCTAGAACAGACACGGCGTCCCGGAGAGAAGGAACGCCCCAAAAGTCCCTACTAGTAAGGGCAAAGGCGTAGTTGAAGAAAATACGGAGAGGTGTTCTTCCTCTGAATCTTCCGGTAGGCCTACCTGTCCGCCTGCAGAATCTATATCGCCCGCCTTCTAGCAGAGGAGTAAGCATGCGCATGATAATCTGGAAGGTTGCTCCTCCCCCCACCGCACCGTGACCGGTCGTTTTCTGGCTTGTCATCGAAGCTGGACTGGTGTTACCACCGGGGTAACCAAGTTCCTCGCCTTCCAAACGTGAGAGGGGTGGGATATAAGGCTTTATGGTCTACCGCAGCCAGACTTGCGAAGAGTGGCGATGGGATCTTCGCTCCCTCTTCATGTCCTACCCCCTGAAGCAGAGGCTTCGAATTGGCGAAGGTGGAGCTGACGCCATCGTTCGTCATTCTATTTTTAAGAGAAATGCCTTCGATAGGCTCAAGAATGCCTTATTTCAAGTTTAATATCTCTCATTTTCATCATTCTCTATTTTCTTCTTTGTTTTCTTCTCACGATTTTTTGTTTCTCCAGGCTGTTGTGATGACCCAAAGTGTTGAGACTCAATCTCACCATTTTACCCAAACTCTCCAATCAGCTGAGGCTGAGATGAAGAAATACAGAACTTTCCTCGCAAACCTAAAAGCGATACACCAGAAGAGGATGGAGGCCGCTCGTCATGATAAAGCTAAGGCCTTGGAAGCAGGCGGACATTCATCAAGCGGAATTAAAAAGGGTCCGGTCCCATTTTGCAAAGAGGAAAGCTGCTCTCTGAAAAGAAATCTCCCGCGACCTCCAAGAGAAATCTTCAATGAAGTGCGGGCGGAAGTCTAGGAGGATTCTAAGAGGACTCATGTTCAATTTGAAGCGGAAAAGATGGCGCTCCAAGAGAGGATTCGGGAAGAGATGTCCATCGAACGGGAGGATGCCATCAACAGAACATAGGCTGCCTTCGATGAAGAAAAACAGGTCCTTAGGGATCAGATTGAAGACGCCAAAAGGTTCGTGGGTGATCTCCAGTCGTCACTTGATTCGAAGATGAATAACAAGCTCCAAATGCTACAGGAGGCGAAGGTTAGAGAAAATGACCTGATGGCTCTGCTCCGGGAAAAGAGGAAGAATATGAGCAATTGTCTCTCCGTATCCAAGAGCTTGAAGGAAAACTTAAGTTGCAAGAGAAAGAAGCTACTGGTAATTTTCTCACTTTTCTTTTTTTTACCGTGTGCCTTCGTGCCCTTACTATTGTTTCATATTTATGTAGAGAGGTCAAGCCCTTCTTCGGAGGCCATCGATAATTCTGATTTTTGGATGAAGAAGATTGCCGGCCTTCGGTCTTCTATGATAACCTTAGAATCTGAACGAGAACAGTAATGCAAACAGAGCTTCAGCAAAAAGATCGTGCCATATCAGGGTTGAAGGAGACGCTTTCATCTCAGTGTCGGAAGCTTGCTAGGGAAAGGCCATGGGTTGTGACTGAGTTTTTCTCCCGTAAGCAGCAGCCTGTAGACGAAGGCTTGTACGACAGCCTTGAGTTTGAAGTACTTACTCGTGCTACCGGGTACTATGGGGAGCTCAACAGGTTCTCCCAACCTGCGGGCAATACATGCTTCGCCCCATCCTTCATGGGGTCAGCCAATCTTCAAGGTGCTACTGGTGCCGCTCGTACTCTGGTCATAGAAGGAAAGGAAGCTTCCGAAGGGAGTACCTCGACTCCAACCTGTAAAGGAATTGGACAACCAAATCCTGAGGACCCTACATCATAGAACTTTTATTTTGTCGTATTTTGTCTTCCTTTTGTTCCGGAGAGATTGTGGTCATTATTGTATGTTTTTACTTTCCCTTTTTGTACAATTCCACAGCTCTTTTCGGTGTTACCGGAGCAGCCGGACCTCCCCAAAGTCTGTGGGTTTTTTAAAAGAAGTAAAGATGATTGCCTTTTTGTTTCTTAATAAATTTTCTCCGGTAAATTTTGGTATCACACTCTACCACTGTACACATGGTGAGATAGTCGATTTATCACTCTACTGGCTTTAAGACGGTGAGATTGTCGATTCATCACTCTACTGGCTTTAAGACAGTGAGATTGTCGGTTACAAAACACTCTACCATCGCTGATGGTGAGATCGTCAGATATACAAACACTCTACCATCACTGATGGTGAGATCATCAGATACAAACACTCTTATACTGGTAATGAGATCGTCGGATATAAAACATTCTTCCATCACTGATGGTGAGATTGTCAGATATTTTCTTGAGATTATTTCTGTGGTATTCATCAAGTTGCAATTTCAAAAGAGATTACACATAAAAATTTTAAGACATCCAGTGTGCCATGAATGGGGCAGGCTATTCCCGTCTACATTTCGGAGCCTGTAAGACGCTTGGTTTGTCCTAGCTTCCACAATGTATGGGCCTTCCCACTGAGGTTGTAGTTTTGCTGGCTGTTTTACCTCCCAAAGTACTAAATCACCCTGAGAGAAAGATCGTTCTCTCACCTTCCTATTGAAATAGCGCTCGACCCTTAGTTTATCATTTTGATTTTTCAGGTCAGCAATCGTTCCCCTTTTATCCAAGAAGTCTAATTCATCGCGGATGCCCTTATCATTTTCCTCTTCATCGTACTCCTCAATTCTCTTTGAAGGCACCATTATTTCTGCAGGTACTACTACTTCTAGACCGTATGTCAACCTATAAGGAGTTTCCCTTGTTAGTCCCTTGACAGTTGTTCTATTAGCCCATAAGACCTGTGGTAGCATCTCTACCCATTTCCCCTTCTTACCTTCCAGCTTTCTTTTCAAAGCCTTTACAATTTGCCCATTGGTGTTTTCCACTTGGCCTTTCGCCTGCGGATGAGCAACAGATGCAAATCTTAAATCAATCTTCCACTCGTCGTAGAATTCTCGGAAGCTTTTGCAATTGAACTGTGTGCCATTATCCGTTATGATCACCCTTGGAAGGCCAAAGCGACATATGACGTTCTTCCAAACGAACTCCTCTGTTTTCTGTGCAGTTATATTTACCACCGGTAGGGCTTCTGCCCATTTAGTGAAATAATCCACTGCAACATACAAATATTTATATCTCCCGGAAATGGACCGACGATGTCCAATCCCCATTTAGCAAAGGGAACCGAAGAAGTAATAGACTTTATTTCAGCAAGTAGGTTCCTTATTTTCAGACCATGCGACTGACAGCGCGCACACCTTTTCACATATTTTTTACATAACTCTTGGATTGATGGCCAAAAATAGCCCATCCTCAAAATTTTATGCATTATCGCCCTTTCTCCTTGATGGTTCCCACATACTCCTCTGTGTACTTCACTAATAAGCTCCTAACCTTGTTCCTCTGTTACGCACTTCAGCGATGGTCTTCCAAAGGACCGCTTATACAATTGACCATTATCAAAGAAGAATGATGCTGCCCTTCTTTTTACTGTTCTAGCTTCTTTTACATCCTTCGGAAGTAATGCTTCCTGAATGTACCGGACAATCGGGGCCATCCATGATCCGTCTAAGTTGGCCACTTCTACCGACATTGTTTCTATCTTTTCCGTGCTTGAGGATTTCTTAAGTTGCAGCAGGACTTCGTCCGGTATCCCTTCTGCTACACTTGCTAGCTTAGCTAATATGTCATCCTCCAAATTTTGATCTCTGGGTATGTGTCAAAGATTGCATTTTGAGAACTTCGCTCTTAGATTCTATACTTTTGCCAAGTAGAGCATTAGCTTCTCTTCTTTTGCTTTGAAGATATTTTTGCTCTGTCTCGTTACGAGCAAGGAATCAGACTGTACTCCTAACTCTACAATTTTCATGAAATTCATTAAGAACAAAATTTTGGTAGATAAATTCCATACTTTTTAAGTTTTTTTTAGCACATATGAAGAACCTGTTACTCCCAGAGCGGAGGCTATTTCCAACCCTTGTATCAACGCCTCGTATTCTGCCTCATTGTTTGTTACTTCAAACTCCAGTCTTACCGCATCATTTATTTTTCTTTTATCGGGAGTTTGGACCCCAACCCCAACCCCCGCACCAGTTTTGCACCAAGCCCCATCCACCTAAATCTTGTATGGGACTTCCCGCTCCTCCTGATGGAAGAAGCTTGTCTCGGTAATGAAATCAGCTAGAGCCTGGGCTTTTATCGCGGTTCACTGAACATAATGGATTTCAAACTAGGTGAGCTGTACTGTCCAGCTAACCATTCTTCTGGAAGCACTTGGGTTATTGGTGATTTGCTTTAATGGCCAGTTAGTCCGGACAATAATTCAGTGAGATTGAAAATATGGTCTCAGCTTCCTTGAGGCTATAACAAGAGCAAACAAAACCTTTTCAATATTAGAGTACCTTGTCTCCGTAGAGGTTAAAATTTTACTAGTATAGTAAACAGGGATTTCCTTCTTCGCCTCTTCCATAACCAAGACCGCTGCCACTGCCCACTTTGAAACTGATAAATACAAGAAAAAATCTTGGCCCGGGGATGGAACGCCAAGCTTTGGAAGCTCTCGGAGCATTTTTTTGATCTGTTCAAAAGCGTCTGCACATTCTGTATTCCACTAAAACTGTCTATTCTTCCGGAGCACATTGAAAAACGAAATGGATTTTTCTTGAAGTTTTGAGCAAAATATGCTTAGAGCGAGCCTTCCATTCAGGGCTTGTAAATCCTTGATGTTTTTCGGTTGTGGAAGGTCGAGAACCACTTGATTTTTCTCCGGATCGACCTCAATTCCTCTCTGCCCAACTATAAAGCCTAAAAACTTTCCTTGAGTGACTCTGAAGACACATTTTTCAAGATTTAACTTAATTTTGTATCTATCCAAGGTGGTGAAGGTTTCTTCGAGATCATCCATGTGTAAGGCTATAGAGTTACTCCTTACCACTATGTCGTCTACATATGCCTCCACGTTTCGGGATAACTGTTCTTGGAACACCTCATCAATCATTCATTAAGAGGTTGCTCCCGTATTTTTTAATCCAAACGACATGACTTTGTAGCAGAATATACCAACCGAAGTGATAAAAGATGTTTTCTCCTGGTCATTTTTATTCATCACTATTTGGTTATACTCGGAGAACGCATCTAAGAAGCTCATCATGCCACTCTGAGTTGTTGCTGTGACAAGTTTATCTATAGATGGTAATGGGTAAAAATCTTTTAGACAAGCTTTATTTAAATCTGTGAAATCCACACACATCCTTCATTTTCCATTCGCTTTCTTGACCAATACTACACTCGATAACCACTTTGGGTAAAAATCTTCCTAATAAAACTGGCCTCCAACAGCTTCTCAACTTCCGCTCGGGCTGCTTCATCCCTCTCTCATCCCCCAATCCTCTTTCTCTATCGGATGGCCTGGAATTTTGGATCTACATTCAAGTTATACTGGATAATACTGGCATCTATCCCAGGCATGTCTTTTGAACTCCATGCGAACGTCCCTCTTCTTTTTTCCTAAAAATCTCATTAAGTGAATCTGTTCATCATGGAAAAAAGCATTTCCAATTTTGAAGAATTTAGTGGAATCATATTTTAGGGGTACCTCTTTTGGTTGGTCCACCGGAACTATTACTCTCTCCGAACCCTCCCTGGGCGTTCGGGCTCTATTTCTCCCTCTTCATATTCTCTACTTAAGTCAGCCTCTTTGACCACATCGTCCTCAGGAAAATCCTCGTGATCCGTACCTCACACACCCTTGCTGTCTTCTGACTTCCGGGGATTGACACCAATTTTCCAGACCTTGTCAAGTATTTGAGCTTGAGGTAATAGGTCCTAAAAACGGCTCAGAAAGCATTGATCCCAAGTCGACCCAAGTAGTTATTGTACCCCGATAGATCTCTCATGATGTACAAAGTTATCTTTTCTGTCCTTCAGTCATCCTTCTGTCCTAAGATCATCGTGACGTTGATGCTTCCGGTGGCCTGGGCCATGGATTTCCCCCGATGAATCCCCAAAGGTAGTAGTAAATTGCTGTGACCCTCTGCGTCCAGGATCCTCTAACTTTCGGAATGCTGCCAAAGATATAACTTAGCCCCAGCTCCGTTGTCGACGAGGATGTTGCCCACCATCCTATCATTGATTTGAGCCTGAATAACAAGGGGATCGTTGTAAGGATAGTACACTCCCACTTCGTCTTCCTCTCTGTGAAGTATATAGGTGGCAAGGGCTCTTTCCTTTGTATTTTCCTCTCCGTAGCTCCTTATGGACTTCATGTACATGCCTCTACTTTTCTTTTGCCGTGAATGGCCCCTTTTCTGAGAATAGACCGGTTATAACCCCAAGTCAAAACTTACTGTGGTTTAACTCGGGATGACTTTCTTCCCTCATGCTACCTTCGTTTCACCCGGACCGAGATCGGTTCTAGTAGTCACTGTTATTCTTTTGCTGCTGCCTGGGGGCTTCTTACCTCTATTTTTCTTGGTTCTTTTTTTGCTCATCAATTTTTTCAGTTCTTTTGACAACATTACACAATTGGTCATCCTGTGACTGTAGTTCCCATGGAACTCACAATATGCCAACTGGTTTTCCCCAGGAGTAGGTTTCTTAGGGGCGGAAGATAACCTTCCTTACCTACCGCAGCCGCGTACCGCCCTTGCAATAGTAATAACCTTTACTCCATATGTTGGCTTACTTCCGGTGTAAGCAGTCGTAGCCGGATCCTTCCCATATGGCTTGTATCTTGCCCCGAAAGATTTTGAAGCAGACACCTCCCCATAACCTACACCACCAAAACTGTCCTCCTCCTGGTTTTCTTCTCATTTGTTGGTTTAAAACTGTTAGCCAAATCCCTCGCCTTATACTCCGTGATCTCTGATTTAAAATCTCATGCAGCATTTCTGCTAGCTCTCCGTGAGTTTGTGGTGCCTTAGTGGCAATCTTCCCAGCTAACCTCGGATGTGCCAATCCATTCCAAAAGCCTTTACCAGAATCTTCTCATCAACATCATCCACCTCAGCTACCTGCTTGTGGAAGCGATCGATGTACTCTTCTTCACTGTTTCCCCTTTCTTCTACCTGATATCCATTAATTCAATTTTATCCTTTCGGATCTTCTTACTTGCAGCAAAATAGAGTTGGAACTCCTCTGTAAGTTGTTTGAAGCTTGAAATTGATTGTGGTTTTTGAGAGGAGATCCAGTTCAGGGCTCTTTTAGAAAGAGTTCACAGAAACAAATTGCAGAGCGCCTGGGAACTAATTCCCTGTGTGTTCATTGCGAATGTGAACTTCTTGATGTGCTGGGTGGGGTCCCCGGTCCCATTGTACTTTTCGATCATTGGAGCCACGAAGAACAGCGGGAGTTTTGCCTTCCGAATATTCTCGGTGAAGGGATAGAGCGACATGTCGATGAGATCTTCTTCTGCAGCATCCGCTGATGATTTCTTCTGGCTTCCTTCTCTACTTTTCGATCCGTCTTTAGCTCTAAGACTCTCGACCACGCTCGCCATCTCATCCATCTTCTTCTAGTGTTCCAGGTCCCTTTCCATCAACTCCTGTTGGAATCTCTCATTGTTTTCAGCTATTTTTTCATTGACGTCTTGCGTGAAGCCCCACATCAGATCGCGGAAGTCTTCCTTTGAGAACGAGTTTCCCTCTGCTCAAGTTACCTTTCCCTTTCCCTTATCAGATATTGGTGCCATGGTTAAACAAGGAACATGCTTCTGTGGATCAAATCGTGGTTGTCTTTTGACGTTCGTTTCCTACAGATGACGCCAAATGAGATCGTAACAAACCAACTCTCTCCTCACAAGCTCTCTATATAACCACTAAGAGAATTCCAGTCAGTATATTAATATCAGCGTATCCTTTTACACAGCTTGTGACTCCTATTTATAGACTTACTGTAGAGCGTAACTACCTTTGTGGGCCTACATCTTTCTAGAATATTCTACAACTTACATGATCTTTTTATAATTTACTTCTCCTAAAACTACTGAACGCTTTGAGATTACCGGTAAGGTCTTACTTTAAGGCTACCGGGGAAAAAGCCCATATGTCTTGCTGCTCTCCGCAGTTGGTCCAAACGCGTCCTTCGGCTTTGGGTCTTTGCTTTTATACCGGTAGGAAGTCTATTTGCTGCTTTCGGTAGTAGTTTGTTGCCTTCGGTAGTGACTTGGTTTCTTCGTGCGGTAGAACCCCACTTCACATACGACCTATCCTCAACAAAACCCTATAAGTTAATCAAAGGAAGAAAACCAAACATATGTCACTTCAAGATCTTTGGCTGTAAATGTTATTTCTACAACAATGAAGAGAATCCCCTAGGAAAATTTGATGCCAGAAGTGATGTGGCCATCTTCCTTGGGCACTCTGAAAGGAGCCGGGCATACAAAGTCTACAACAAAAGGGCATTGAAGGTGGAAGAAAGTGTACATGTGGTCTTTGACGAGGCTGAAGTTCATAAGGTCAAAGAATCTGAAGGAGATGAAGAACTTGGATTTGATCTAGCTGATCAAACACACATATAATTCCAAAGATGAATCACCAACCAAGGAAAACTTGCCCAACAGGTCAACGACAGGTCAACAACAGGTTAATGTAGGGAACAATGATGTCGAAAATCCTCTATCACCATCAACCATTCATCAATCTCGTACTCTGTACAAGGATCATCCATTGGAGAACATTATCTGATATCTCCAAGGGAATTCAAACCAGAGCACAAACTCGAGATCTTCTAGCCTTCTCAATCACAGTTTCATCCATCGAACCCAAAAACATCAAAGAAGCTCCTCAAGACTTAGAATGGATTAAATCAATGCAAGAAAAATTGAATCAGTTTGAAAGATGCAAATTCTGGCATCTTGTGCCTCATCGTTCACATCAAGGTGTACTTGGTACAAAATGGGTCTTTAGAAACAAGCTAAATGAAATGGGAGAAGTTGTTAGGAACAAAGCTCGTATAGTAGCTCAAGGATATCATCAACAAGAAGGAATAGACTTCCAAGAAACCTTTGCTCCAGTGGCAAGGATGGAGTCCATCAGATTACTAATTGCATTTGCTGCACACAAAGGAATCACACTCTTCCAACTTGACATCAAAAGTGCCTTTCTCAATGGGTACGTCAAAGAGGAAGTGTATGTTGAACAACCTCCAGGTTTTGAGACACAAGAAGGAAAAAAGACATGGTACTCATGCTTGACAAAGCTCTTTATGGGCTCAAACAAGCTCCAAGATCATGGTACGACCATCTGTCTTCCTATCTTTTAAAAAACCAATTCAGGAGAGGTAAAGTAGATAAAACCTTGTTTGTTTACAACAACAAAATGGACTTCATAATTGTGCAAGTATATATTGATGATATAATCTTTGAAGCCTCTGATGAGAAATATTTCAAGAAAATGAGGCATTGATGAAAACAGAGTTTGAGATGAGTGATCTAGGGGGATTAAAGTTCTTCTTAGGACTTCAAGTCAAGCAAGACAACGATGGGACTATCATATCCCAAGAAAAGTATGTAAAGGATTTGTTGAAGAGATTTGGAATGAAGGCATGTAAACCTTTTGACACACCTATGGTAGTTGGCACAAAATGGGCGCCACGACTGGTGATCGACCGGTCGACCAGCAATGGTACAGGGAGATGATTGGTTCTCGACTATATTAACTACTAGTAGATCTGACATCATTTATAGCGTTTGCCTATGCACCAGGTTTCAAGCAGATCCAAGAGAAAGTCACCTCACAACTGTGAAAAGGATCTTACACTATCTCAAAGGGACCATGAACCTTGGTCTCTTCAATCCTAAGTTTACTAACTGTAACATTGTAGGATTTTCAGATGCAGATTATGGAGGATCTATCATTGATAGAAAGAGCACATCAGAAACAACATTCTTTGTTGGATCATGTTTGATCGCATGCGGATCAAAGAAATAACAAAGTGTTGCAATCTCAACTGCTGAATCTGAACACATAGCTGCAACAAGCTGCTGTGCTCAACTCTGGTGGCTCAAAAAAAACAAATTGGTGATTATGGCATCAAACAGGTACGTTGCCAATTATGTGTGATAATACAAGTGCCATCTCTATTTTCCAAAAATCTTGTGCATCATTCTTGTACCAAGCTTATTGACATTAGACATCATTTTCTTAGAGATTGTTGTGAAAAGGAATTAGTTGGTTTAAAGTACATTTCTATCGAAGACCAACTAGCTGACATTTTTACTAAACCTCTAAGTAGAGAAAAATTCAACAAGATTGTTCATGATCTTGGAATGATATTCATTATTCACGATTAGGCTGTCTTTTGATTCCTACGATTGGTCACCAACATGGGAGCAACACCTTTAACCTAGCCGTTCAGTAGTCAACGTACAGTTAAATATATGGAAACCATGTCAAATGACTACTTGAAATAGATATGTCAGCATTTCCACAAAAGTAAGGATAGCTTAGAGCTAGTGCAGCGGAAAAAACGGGAAAAACTCAACAGATCGATGACCAACCGTCACGACCGCTGCCTGTTATGAATAGTACCATTGAGACATGTCAGTGAATGGTCGAGGAGCGGTCACCGACAGTTACTCGATATCTATAAAAGGGCGATGAGAGTCTCGCTCTCATCACGCTAGTTTCCCTCACTTTTTAAACTCTCCAAGATCTCAAGCAACTTCTCTTCTTCCTTACAAACACTCTAGAGAGATTTGTGTGAAAAATCCCTTGCCTCACAGCCACTCTAAGAACTCTCGATCAAAGAGTCATTAAATTCCAGTGAATCCTTAGATAAAAAATGGCACCGAAATCTGCTCTTCGTTCTAAGAAGAAGGTCGTTCTCAAGGAAGCTTCAACAACATCACCAAGTCTTGGATTTGCAATACTTTTGGTTTGGAACCAGAAGGAGTGATGGTTCCAAAAGAAACCACTTGGAACAATATGGGACACCATGGAGGGAAAATGGTCCAACTACTCAACAAAGGGGGCACAATGAAGAACTTCACGCGGTAGAGATGTCCATCCCCGACAGGGTCCAGTTCAGTCTACTCACCCACAACATCACCCTTAGGAGAAGATCGATCTCCCAGCAATGATCGTGCTCACTATAGAGGAGAGTCGATACGTAAACCAGGGTCTTGTGCATGGGGAAGTGGTGACCAAGGCGCTACAACAAAATGGAGTGGACACCGACAGGTTCCACGAATGCGCGTGCACCACTCAGGACAACATTGTTCAAAGATGTAGTCCAAGATGGGGATAAAGACAAAGGGAGATAAGCTAATGGTCGCTCAGAAGCCCACAAAGAGTGAGGACTCTAGGTCAAAGCCTCAACCAAATGCAAGGGCATCGGCACTCAAGAGGAAGCGAAGTCTCTCACTGGTCCACGACAGGTCAGGGATCAGTTTGGATACTTCAACTCTGGAAGTTCTATAGAGTGTGAGAGTTACTCTCACTATTGTGCAGGCTGTCTCTAGAGAACCAAGTGTTCATCACATGGTGTAAGGAGCTATAGACTTCATAGACTCCTATCTCTAGCTTGAATGTTCTTTGTCTCTTAGAGACATGAGTGAAGACCGTGAGAAAAATTAGTTTTAAGTTAGATTATTTTTCCATTAATGTTTTGCTGCCATTGACTATCTATTTCTAAGTCAATCTTTGATATGAATGAAAATGCAACCGTTACTTTGTCGACTTGAATGATTAACATTGTTTACAAAATAATTTATTGCATTGGCTGCTTCTTCCTTGATTAAATATTGCAAGTGTGCAGAGATATTTAGTCTCATCCATTCCACTTATCCGATATCTACACTTGACACCTAAAAAGCCTACAAACATAGCCCATAAGATGTAGCACCTCATTTATTACCACTCACCGAGCAGTCATTGAGCATATCTTCAAGTGTCTATAAATACTTGCTTAGTTCATTTGCCACTCACGATCACTGCTTCACATTTTAAAAATGGCATAAACTCCACAAAGCTCATATAGCTCAAATGAACAAACAAGTCCATTCCACCATTCGTAACTTCATGTTCACACAAACACCCCAAGAAATACGTGACCCTCAAGTGGTACTCCAATCTCCGACTCATACACACCTTGGTCTAGAACCTCAAGTGGTACTCTATCTCAATCTCGATCTTCTCACTGCATGGAGTTCACAGTAGATTCTAAAGAGTCAGACCTCTCCACCACAGCTGAATCACTTTTGTTCAAAGCTTTTTCGGAGGATGAACCTTATGGTCTAGATGTCATCGAATGGGATACCCAATGATTATATCTCATGTCTACTCTCTAGCTTATCTCTATCATAGTTGTATTATGGAATGTCATGGCCTTTTCAATACAGTATGTCATGTAGTTGCTCCCTATTTTTGCTATATGGCAAAGGGGAAAGAAAGATATGTACTTATGACTATTTTCCTTGTGTTATGTAACTATCTTAGAGGAAAACTCTCTACTATGGTCATGGTATGAAATCAGTCATATTTTTTGTTCAAATTAATCTCTTGACCTTTAACAAACTCTGGGGGAAGCCTTCTTAGAGGGAATCTCTTGAATTTTCAAGTTGAGAAGTACATATGATTTTGTATAGGTTGCCATCATCAAAAAGGGGGAAATTGTTAAGTCAAGATCCTTTAGTTTTGATTATTGCAAACCTTGTATTTTATATTTGACATGTTTGTTAAGCTTTAAAATTCAGATAGACATGCAAAGGAGTGTCTTCGCACGTAAGGTTGCAAGCGCACTCAATTCATGACATACGCCCAACCAGTCGGGCACCTGTCCAAGAGAGCTCACAATAGAACTTCTAGTACACACAAGAGATCAAGCATCACATGATCACATCTCATATGCTTCAGAAGTAAATCAAAGACAAAACATTTGAAGAAGATCGACATATCTATGCAGACTCACACATCCTTATAATTAACTAACGCACGACAAGAATATAACTCATTAATGTGCAAAAGAATAAGATTAGTAAAGGGCTATTTATCAAAACGATTACATAGCAATAGTGAAGTCTAAAGGAGCATTTATGAGCATTAATGAGCCAGACAAGATCATACAAGTTGAGTACACAAGTTGTGCTCGACCAATCGAGAGAGCTACCGCCGTCGTGTTCAACCACAAGGCGATATGTGTTCTCACGACTCTGAAGTGGGGTTCCACCACACGTAGTAACCAAATGGCTAGCGGAGAGTACATGCTGCCTGCGGAGACGACAGATGGGACTCTCTCCGACCAAATCCCCTCCGACTCCAACGAACGGACCCTTGCGACCAGAGAGCCATACCACGGAGAGACTGAGAGTCACTCGCCTCCGAAGCAGAGCAAGACCCTCTCCGAGAGACTGGGAGTAATTATTCAGGGTAAAGTTGTACGAAAGCCTTGTATGTTTGAGAATATTCTAGAATGATGTAGGCCCACAGAAACAGTTATACACTATAGGGGAGCCTATATATAAGAACCATAAGCTATGTAATTGGATACGCTTTAATCAATACAACACTTGGAGCTCTCTTTGCAATCTCAGTTTGAGTGCGAGTTCTATACCATCTCATTTGGCGCCGTCTGTGGGAATCGAACGTCGAAAGACAACCACGATCCAATCCACAAGAGTCACGTTTCTTGTCTTTCGTTCGACCATGGCACCACGATCAAGCAAAGGGAAGGGGAAGATGGCCGCAACCGGGGAAAGCTCATTCTCAAAGGAAGACCTCACCGATCTTATGAGGAGTTTTGCGCAAGAGGTTAATGAGAAGATCGCTGAGAACAATGAACGATTCCAACAGGAACTGATAGATAGAGATCTGGAGCACCAGAAGAAGATCGACGAGATGACGAGCGTGATCGAGAATCTGAAAGCAAAGAACGGATCAAAGAGTGAAGAAAGCCGGAAAGAGAAGTCACCACCGAAAGATGCAGAGGAAGACCTCGTCGACATGTCACTGTATCCCTTTACCGAAAATATTCGGAAGGCGGAGCTTCCACCATTCTTTGTCGTTCCGGCAATAGAGAAGTACGACGGAACCGGAGATCCCGCTCAACATATCAAGAAGTTCATCTTCGCGATGAACACTCAAGGGATCAGTTCCCAGGCACTCTGCAATTTGTTTCCGGGAACACTTACTAAAAGAGCTCTAAATTGGATCTCCTCTCGGAAACCTCAATCCATCTCAAGCTTCAAGCAACTTACAGAGGAATTTCAACTTTACTTTGCAGCAAGTAAAAAGATCCAGAAAGATACGATTGAACTGATGGACATCAGGTAGAGAAGGGGAGAGACGGTGAAAGAATACAGCGAGCGCTTCCATAAGCAAGTGGCTGAAATAGACGATGTGGATGAGAAGATACTGGTGAAAGCTTTCAGGAATGGATTGGCAAATCCAAGGTTGGCAGGGAAAATTGCTACCAAGGCACCGCAAACTCACGGAGAGTTAGCAGAAATGCTGCACGATTTCTTGAAATCGGAGATTGCGGAAAATAAGGCGAGAGAATTGGCAAATAGTTTCAGGCCGCCTAACGAGAAGAAACAAGGAGGAGCGTTGTCTGTTGGCGCGAGTTATGGGGAAACATCTGCTTCGAAGCCTTGGGGAGCAAGGTACAGGCCGTATGGGAAGGATCCAGTCACGCCTTCCCATACTGGAGGCAAGACGACATATGGAGCAAAAATATTACTATCGCTCCAGGAAGGTACGCAGCCGCAGCAAGGGAAGGCTATCTTCCGCCCCCGAAGAAGCTTGCCTCAGGAGAAAACACATTGGCGTATTGTGAATACCACAGACACTTCAACCACAGAACGACCAATTGTGTAACATTATCAAGAGAACTGAACAAAATCGATGAGCAAAAGAGGAAACAAGAAAAACAGGGACAGGAAGCTTCCAAGCAGCAAAAGAATAACAACGACTACCAAAACCGATCTCGTTACGGGCATAACGGGGGTGACATGAGGAATGAGGAGCACCCCGAGCTAGACCATAGCAAATCTTTTGATTTTGGGGTCATAACTGGTTTGTTCTCGGAGAAGGGGCCATTCACGAAAAGAAAAGAAAAGGCACGTACACGAAGTCCATGTGAAGCTACCGGAGAAGAAAGTCCAAAAAAGGGAACCCTTACCACCTATCTACTTCACGGAGGAAGACGAGGTGGGAGTCTACTACCCCCACAATGACCCCCTCGTCATTCGAGCTCAAATCAATGATAGGATGGTGGGAAACGTCCTTGTCGACAGCGGAGCGGGGGCAAATGTGATCTCCTTGGCGGCGTTCCAGAAACTGGAAATCCCGGATGAAAAGGTCAAGCCATTTACTGCTACTTTCGGAGGGTTCATTGGAGGATTCACACGGCTCAGGCCAGCGGAAGTATCGATGTCACAATGACGTTAGGCCAAAAGGATGATCAGAGAACAGAAAAAATAACCTTATATATCATGCGAGATCTGTCCGGGTACAACGTCTACTTGGGGTGACCCGGGATCAATGCTTTCGGAGCTGTCTGTAGCACCTATTACCTCAAGCTCAAATACTTGACAAGGGGCAGAAGGCTGGTATCCATCCCCGAAAGCCAGAAAACAGCAAGGGTGTGCGAAGTACGGATCACCGAGGACTTTCCGGAAGAGGACGTAGTCAAAGGGGTCGGCTCCAGTCGAGAGTACGGAGAAGGAGAAGCCAGAGCACGGATGCCTGGAGAAACCTCCGAGAAGGTAGTGGTACCGCGGGAACAGCCACAAAAAGAAAGACATTCGCCTGGAGCCCAAAGGACATGCCCGGAGTGGACGCCAGCGTTATCCAGCATAACTTGAACGTCGATCCAAAGGTTCCCGCCATCCGACAAAGGAAGAGGATTGTAGGAAGAGAAAGGGACGAGGCTGCTCGGGCGGAGGTCGAAAGATTGCTGGAAGCCGGCTTTATTAGAATTTTTTTTATCCAAAATGGCTATCAAATGTAGTTTTGGTTAAAAAGGCAAATGGAAAATGGGTGTGTGGATTTCACAGATTTGAATAAAGCTTGTCCGAAAGATTTCTACCCTTTGCCTTCCATAGATAAGCTTGTAGCGGCAACAACACAGAGTAGCGTGATGAGCTTTTTAGATGCGTTCTCTGGGTATAACCAAATAATGATGAACAAAAATGACCAAGAGAAAACATCTTTTGTCACCTCGACCGGTATTTTTTGCTACAAGGTCATGCCGTTTGGATTAAAAAATGCAGGAGTAACCTTTCAGCGAATGATTGACGAGGTATTTCGGGAGCAGTTGTCTCGAAATGTGGAGGCATATGTGGATGATATAGTAGTGAGAAGTGATTCTATAGCCCAGCACATGGAAGACCTTGAGGAAACCTTTAATACCCTGGATAAATACAAGATCAAGTTAAATCCTGAAAAATGCGTCTTCGGGGTCACCCGAGGGAAGTTTTTGGGGTTTATAGTCGGACAGAGAGGAATTGAGGTTGATCCGGAAAAAACCCAAGCAATCCTCAACCTTCCGCAGCCAAGAAACATTAAGGACGTACAAGCCCTGAATGGAAGGCTCACTGCTTTAAGTAGATTTTGCTCCAAGCTCCAGGAAAAATCTATTCAATTTTTTAATATCCTCCGGAAAAATAAAAAATTCCAGTGGGATGCCGAGTGTATAGATGCCTTCGAACAACTCAAGAAAATGCTTCAAGAGCTTCCAAAGCTTGGCGTTCCGACACCAGGCCAGGATCTATTCTTATATCTATCAGTCTCGGAATGGGCGGTAGCAGCGGTCTTAGTCATGGAGGAGGAAAAAAAGGAAATCCCAGTCTATTTTACCGGAAAGATCTTAACCGCTGCGGAGACAAGATATTCCAATATCGAGAAAGTTTTGTTTGCTCTTGTAATCGCATCCAGAAAACTGAAACCATACATCCAGTCGCACCGAATCACCGTCCGAACTAATTGGCCTTTAAAACAAATCACCAATAACCCGAACGCCTCCGGAAGGATGATTACTTGGACGGTAGAGCTTACTCAATTTGAAATCCATTATGTTCCTCAGACAGCAATAAGAGCCCAAGCCCTGGTTGACTTTATCACCGAGGCAAGTTTCTTCTGTCAAGAAGAGCGGGAAGTCCCGTATAAGATATGGGTGGATGGAGCTAGGTGTAAAACCGGTGCGGGGGTTGGGGTTGTGATCCAGATCCAGACTCCCGATGGAAGGAAAATGAATCATGCGGTAAGGTTGGAATTCGAAGTAACAAACAATGAAGCAGAATACGAGGCATTAATACAAGGGCTGGAAGTAGCCTGTGCTCTAGGGGTGACGGAACTGGAAATACAATCTGATTCCTTGCTTGTGGCAAGGCAAAGTGAGAACATCTTTGAAACGAAGGAGGAAAAATGAAACTTTACTTAATAAAAGTACAGGATCTAAGGGCAAGGTTTTCGAAATGCAATCTCCGACATATATCCAGAGACCAAAACTCGGAGGCCGATGTACTGGCTAAATTGGCAAGTATAGCGGAAGGAATACCGGAGGAAGTACAACTACAGCTAAAGAAACTCTCGAGTATAGGAGAAACGGAGACAATGGCAGTTGAAATAACCGATTTAAGCGAATCATGGATGACTCCCATTGTCCGGTATATCCGGCAAGGGACACTACCAGAGGAAGAAAAAGAGGCCAAAACAATAAAAAGAAGGGCAGCAGCGTTCTTTTTCGAAGGTGGCCAGCTGTACAAGCGATCTTTTGGCAGACCATCGCTGAAGTGTTTGACAGAAAGTCAAGGACTAGAGCTTGTCAGCGAAGTCCACGATGGGGTGTGTGGCAACCACCAAGGAGGAAGGGCGATAATGCATAAAATATTAAGGATGGGCTACTTTTGGCCGGCAATCCAGAAGATGTGCGGAGACTATGTCAAAAAATGTGTGCAGTGCCAGTTACATGGTCCAAGGGTTGGAAACCCGCCTGCGGAGATGAAATCTATCACTTCTCCGATCCCTTTTGCAAAATGGGGATTGGATATCGTCGGACCATTTCCAGAGGCTTCTCCCGGAAGGTATAGATACTTGTATGTGGCGGTGGACTACTTCACCAAGTGGGTGGAGGCTCTTCCGGTAGTAAATATAACTGCACGAAAGACAGAGGAGTTTGTTTGGAAGAACGTCGTATGTCAGTTTTGGTATACCGAGGGTAATCATAACGGACAACGGTGCGCAGTTCAATTGCAAGAGCTTTAGGGATTTTTGCGAAGAATGGAAGATTGACCTGAGATTCGCCTCTGTAGCTCATCCACAAGCGAATGGCCATTTAGAAAATACAAATGGACAAATTGTAAAAGCTCTGAGAAGAAAGTTGGAAGGAAAAAGAGGAAGGTGGGCGGAGGTTCTACCGCAAGTCCTATGGGCTAACAGGACGACTGTCAAGGGGCCAACCGGAGAAACCCCTTACAGATTGACGTACGGTCTGGAAGCGGTGGTACCCGCAGAAATCATGATACCGTCAAAAAGGATTGAAGGGTACGAAGAAGAAGAGAACAATGAAGGCATTCGAGATGAGTTGGACGTCTTGGATGAAAAACGAATGATCGCAGACTTAAAAAATCAAAATGACAAGTTGAGAATCGAACGTCATTTCAATAAGAAGGTAAGGGAACGGTCTTTTTGTGCAGGTGACTTGGTACTTCGGGAAGTAAAACAACCAGTGAAATTACAACCTCAGTGGGAAGGCCCATACATCGTTCAAGCTAAGACTGACCGAGCATCTTATAGGCTCTCCGAAATATGGACAGAGGCGATTTGCCGCATTCCTGGCACGCTGAATGCCTCAAAAAATTCTATGTATAATATGCTTTTTTTTTCAGCTGCAGGTTAATGAATTGTTTGGTGAAAAGCACAGGAATAATCTCATACGGATGTCCGATGATCTCGCAAGCAGTGGCAATAAAGCATTTTGCTTAATGGTCTCAGTTTTCTTATTTTCAAAACGTTTTACCCTCCAATAATAATGTATAAAGTTTTCAGACAAAAACAAAAAACATCGCAAAAACAATATCTGATTTACTTAAAACAAGACTAGAGAGTCTTGAGAAAAGAAAGAAAGACAAAAAATGTATCCGACGATCTCACCATAAGCAATGGTAGAGTGTTTTGTATCCGACGATCTACCATCAACGATGGTAGTGTATTTCATCCGACGATCTCGCTGTCTTAATGCCAGTAGAGTGTTAAACCGACGATCTCACCGACTCGAAGTCGGTAGAGTGTTAAACCGACGATCTCACCATGTGTACTGTGGTAGAGTGTGAAAGTGTAAAAGCGTAACTAAAAGGTTACCGAAAAGAAACCTTCACAAAAATAAAAGGCAGCTTAAAGATTCTGCATTAGTAAAAGTCTCCGACTTTCGGGAGACCAGTCGCTCCGGTCATACCCGAAAGGTCTGGTTGGTCTATTATAAAAAAAGGAAGATGTTATTTACAACACAAAGGTACTCCGGAGTAAAAAATGTGATGACTATAACAAAACCGTGAGCAAAAAAAAAGTTTATAATGCAGGCCCTGCAGGATCTTCCGCAAGCTTCTCAGATTCTTGTGATCGCTTCTGAAGGGTTGAGGTGCTTCCTCCGGAGTCTTCCTTTTGCTCACCTACCGGAGTAAGGCCGACGTTACTTTGGCCCCGAGCAACGGCTGACGCCATAAAAGACGGGGCAAAGCACGTGTTCCCTGCGGGTCGTGAGAACCTCGCCAACTCTTCGTAATATCCGGTGGAGCGAGCAAGAGCCTCAAACTCTAAACTTTTGTAAAGGGCTTCGTCCACGGATTGTTGCTTCTCGGAGAAGAACTCTGATACAATGCGTTGGCCCTCTCCAGCAAGCCTACGACATTGGGAAGAAAGTATCTCTTTAAGACCTGAGACAGTGCGGTCCTTTGTTTGAAGTTCCGACTGCGTCTCTTTAAGAGCCCCCTTTAACTTCGCAACCTGGCTCTCGTAGGACAAGGTAAGACTCCGGTATCGTTCTCTCTCCGACTCTGAAGTGATTAAAGAAGCTTTGAGGCCAGACACTTTCTTAAGCCAAAAGTCGGAACTTCTGGCGACCTCCGATGAAGGACTTGGATTTTCTGCATAAAATACAAAGGGTAAGCAAGAGCAACATGAAAGAAAAAGAGGAAGCTTTTGATAAATATGAAGATTACCGGAAGCCTTTTTCTTCTGAGCTTCTAGCTCTGCCTCAAGCTCTTCAATTCGAAGAGCGGCCTCCGCAAGTTTTTTCCTCTCCGATTCGAGGCCGGCTTGGAGATCATTTTGTTTGGCCTCAGCCGCTTGCAAGAGTTGGTCCCTTTTTTCCAACTCTGACACAAAGGAAGACCGAAGATCCTCGGTAGATTTCTGGATTTCTTCAGCAACCTTCCGGAAGTCTCCAGCTTCCTCTTCCAACACCCGCTTCTGGTCGTCAAAAGAAGCCTGCAGCTTGTTGATAGCATCCTCTTGATCGATGGATGCAGCTTCTTGAAGTTCCTCCCGGAGGGCGGCCTTTTCCGCTTCAAATTGAGCCTCCATTTGTGTAAGGACTTCTTGAGCCTTGGCTTTTTCTTCATCGACGACCTTCTTGTATCTCTCCGCCCGGGCCCCATGGTAGCGGATGGCTTGGGAAGAATATTGAGACTGGGTCTCAACACATTGGGCCATTGCCATGGCCTAAAAGAGGTAAAAATGTCAAACTCAAAAAAGGGTAGTACAAAATAAACACATGTAAGAAAGACAAACCTGAATTAAAGCACTCTAGAGGCGCTCAAAAGCCTCTCTCTCCGGAAGAGAGTGACGGACGATGGCGTCGCAGCTACCCTCCCCAATCCGAAGTTTTTGTTTTAAGGGAGTCGGATGAGAGCCTGGGGCACAAATGCCATTGTCATTTTTGGCCGCCTTCGCAGCGGTAGACCAGAAGGCCTTGTACCTCATTCCACGAACAAATGGAATGCGAGGAACCGGATTTCCTCGGTGATAGCCCCAGTCCAATTTTGAAGAAGGACCACAACCGAAGGATCAGCCCGCGGTGGAGGAGAAGATCTGTCGTCCGCATGCTTGCTCCTAGCTCCAGGACGGAGGAGCCTCCTGAGAAGGGGCGTCGGACGAGTCCGAGGAAGAACTCTCCTCCGCACTAACCTCGGTAATGCCCTTGCCTTTACCGGACGGGATCTCACGGGCCTTTTTCTCTCTCGGTGCACCACCTTCCTTAATCAGAACGCCCTGAACAGGTCGTCGCGCCCGTTCAGGCTCAGGATCTGCGGAGGGCGGAACAGTGGCTGCGAAAGGAAAAACCATAAGTAATCAAACAAAAACAGAGTAAAAGCAAAATAAGGACAAAAAGGGGCTGCGAAAAGGTATACCGATGGAAAAAATGGAATCGGTATTTTGAGTTAAAGTTGCGTCTACGCAAAAAAAGCCATGCAGATTAGGGAAGAGGGACGATATGGGAGTTAAATCCACATCTTTCTTAACTCTGCCCGGACTGCAGGCAGGAGTAGATACGGGAGTACCTGTTTCTGGAGGGACAGCAGCAAGAGGACCGGTGGAACCAGTTTCGGTAACAAGCTTTTCCCTTCGTACTAACTTTATTTTTGACTGATCAACTTTTTTGGGCCCTTCGGGGGCTTTCCTCTTAGTACCAGTGGTTTTGCTACCGGAAGGGCTCCGAGTTTTTCCACCGGAAGGGGCAGGCGGGGCTCCTTTTTTCTCTTTCGGTGGCCCTATAGTCGACAAGCTCCCAGTTGTATCGGAGGGAAAATTTTCCGCCCGATTGAACAAAAGCTGCGGTACAAACAAAAAGTAAGAAAAATATCCGAAAACTAATAAAGTAAGAAGGCACACAAGGAGAATACATACGGTCAATCTTCGCCCGAGTTTTGTTCAACTTCTCTTCGGAGAGAAAGAAGGTGATGGGGTGGAGCGCAGAAGAAGTCAGCTTCTTAAGTATATCTCCAATTGGAGATGAATTGGCGGAAGGGGGTAGCGGAGTGGCAAGTTGCCCCTTAGCTATGTCTCCGATATGGGAGACTCGGATAAAAGTCCCCCTCGGCGGATAAAAAACAACCAGTTGGAGGACCAGCCGCTCTCCAGGCTCACACGTTTGAAGAAGGAATACCCGGACACGGCCAGGACGGATGTCCTCCTCCGTAGTAGTGCTGTTCACCCTGGTTGTGAAGAAATTTACAAACTCCCGCGCGTCAGGAGTAATGTCGTTCTTCGCGCAGACGGAGAGGAAGGCGTGCAGACAGCCTAAGGCGTTGGGGTTCAGGTGGGCAAGAGTGCATCGCCGGCGGGAAAGGAAACCAAGAACAAAGGGGTGCGGGGGGAAACACAGGCCACGGTGAAGATGCTCCCGATACACCATGAAACCGTCCCCGAAGTAGTTAAAAGGGTGCGCCGTCGGCTCCGGCACGCGAATCTTCGACCCTAGTGGGACTTGCACACCTTTCATGAGTTTTTTCAAATCTCTCACGGTAAGGCTGGAGCCGGTGCCCTGGCGAGGGTAGTCCCTGCCGATATCTTCGGAAGGGATAGCAGGATCTTCAACAACACACTTTTCCCCGTCAGTGAAAAGTGCTGATCCCGCCGGCGTCGGAGCAGAGGGGCATGGGTTTGACAGAGCCATAGCGAGCAGAGGAAGCCGAAAAATACAGGCGAACAAGTAAAGGGAAAAACGCAAAGGAGGAAAGAACGAGAATCAGGGGACTAGGGGGCAGGGAAGAAGGAGAAGAAGAAGGACGGTCGCTGTATAGGCAAAAAAGCAAAAGATTAAGGTCACGAAGCAAGGAAGAAAATGGAGGACAAATGCGCGAAAGGTCAGAGAAGTTCGAAAGTTTGAAAGAGTAGAGAGAAGAGTATATGGGAGAGAATGAGCTTAAATAGGCGGAAATTGGGCACGCTCTATCAAAAAGTAATCATGGCCTACTCCTGAAAATGTGTCAGGGAAGTAGCTTCAGAAGATGAGGAGGCAGCAGTTGAAGCAAGGCACGTTGCTAAGCCTCCGCTAGGTCTCCAACGGTAGGAAGTCTAAGCAGGAAAGAACAACTCCGAAGACCTTTTTCTTTTTCTCTCTAAAAAAAAAGAGGTCTTGTGGGACTAGAAGGAGCGGAGCAGAACACCAAAATTTAAAAACGAAGAAAGAGCAACAACGAAAAGATCTTTCCATGTAGAACAAGAAAAGATCTTGTGGGACTGATGAAGTGGGGTTCCACCACACGTAGTAACCAAATGGCTAGCGGAGAGTACATGCTGCCTGCGGAGACGACAGATGGGACTCTCTCCGACCAAATCCCCTCCGACTCCAACGAACGGACCCTTGCGACCAGAGAGCCATACCACGGAGAGACTGAGAGTCACTCGCCTCCGAAGCAGAGCAAGACCCTCTCCGAGAGACTGGGAGTAATTATTCAGGGTAAAGTTGTACGAAAGCCTTGTATGTTTGAGAATATTCTAGAATGATGTAGGCCCACAGAAACGGTTATACACTATAGGGGAGCCTATAAATAAGAACCATAAGCTATGTAATTGGATACACTTTTATCAATACAACACTTGGAGCTCTCTTTGCAATCTCAGTTTGAGTGCGAGTTCTATACCATCTCAGACTCCATATCAAGTTAAAGCCTCTCTACAAATCCAGTGTGGTTGTTATGTGAAGGTCGAAGCTGTAGTCGACTTCTAGAGTCTAGAAGTTTATAGGATAGAAGTTATGTCTTAACTAACCGTATATATACTTGCATTTATGTAATATGTAAGTAGGTCTATACGAAAGAGAAAAAGATAGAGATAATCAGAGTAAGTGTGAATCAGACTTAAGTGTGTGTAAAAGCTAGTGAGCTGGTGAGCTGGTTTGTACTAGAGTTGTGTGACAACACTTTATATTTGGTAGACTGATTAGTCAGGGAGCGGTTGGGGAACCGTAGGCCGGCTGTCAGGAGAGAGTAGAAGACTTTGGGATAAAGTCCTAAACTGTACCGAAGTCCGTGTGTGGGGCGAGGGAGATTGAGTAAATTTCTTTGTGTAAATTCTCAATCAAAATGGAGTTTTCAGTTCAAGTTTATCTCATATCTTTCCTTAACTATCCAATAGTTTATTTGAGTCAACGATACGCCCACGATCTATCGGGGACGCATCAAGAGTGCTAGCGAGTTTCAAAATGTCTTGTAACTCACATGGGTAAGTAAAGGCGGTAGCACAATAATTTATTTTAGTTATATGGTTTAAGTGCCACTGCATTTGAATAGTTCATTGACGTTAATTGTTGGATTACTGGTTGTTTACAGAGTATGAGTGTTACAATGCAATGGTTGAAACCAATAATGTTTGGATTTCTGTAATGAAACCATAGTGGAATAAGGGGGAAGTGAAGATTTTATTACCATGCAAAACCTAAAAAAATGATAGCCATGCCGAAAAACATCAATGTGTGTATCGCCTCTTAGATGCCCAATCTGAGAGGTATGTGCAACTTCCTACATTCCCCTATAGAGAAGTGTGTCACATATTTATTTCTGCAATCATCTACTTATTTGGGGGTGTTGGACCATCTCAAACAAACTTTATCTCACTTAGCATCTTGTTGTATCTTTTATGGTCGAACATGTACTAAAAGGAGTACTTCACTAATTTTGTTTGCTTCTTGTCAGCGTACATCACTTTTCTTACATTTTTCCGATGGTACTAGTTCAGATACAAATAATCAACTACTACTCTCACTTCATACACTATTAAAAAACAGGATTTAAGGACAGACTATTCCGTGTCTATGCCAGTTTGGCAAAAAATACAGATGGATAACATCTGTCTTCAAATTGGTTGAAGCAAAATGGATTGGCAATGGAACCGTCTTTTCTGTCTTGAGTGGCGACAAAATTGAGATGAAATATTCTGTCTCTACTTTTAGAATGAAGACGAAATAATTCCGTCTCCAATAGAGTTGAATTGTACAACCCTGCATAGAATTTTGAAACGAGAACCTCCGTCTCTATTCAACTTCAATTGGAGAAGAAATATATTATGTCTCAATTCCTATATCCAGAATCAACATTAAAGACATATTTTCCATCTCTATTTTGTCTCTATTTGTTATTATTTATTTCATATACATATATATATATACATATATTTCGTAATTTTATCATTGTTATTCAATTAATTACCTATAATTATTATCAGTGTCAACACATAATTTTTTACAACTTTTTATACTTATATATAACAGAATGAAATAAAGAGATAAATTGTCTAAAAGGGATAATATATAACAAATTTAGACTTAGAAATATGTGTCACAAACTCTAGAAATTCAACCAAACACAAAAGTTACACACTGCCATAATCATTGACAACATATGATTGTGCTCAAACTCTTCAAATATGAAATTAAAGTCTTAAATCTTATTCATTAAGATAATAGAACAAACATCTAGTTAAACTGATATGTTTTGAAAGAGGACACAAGATAAACTAGCCAACTGAAGTCGCATCCCGTGTTTGATTGTAGTTACTCCCCTAACCATAATGTCTTTAATCTCTGTCATAACTCTGCTCCCAATCATTTCCATCGCATGATCACCAGGACACCACTTTTGACCTCTAGGTGACACACAGTTGGAGCACCCCAAGATGTAGGAAGATGGATAACATGTGAGTCACCATGCATCATTTGTGTCAATTGCTCTGAACCACTTTCTACACATCCACCACACGCATCTTCCCATGGTAGTCCAGGCAGGCTTGATCTAATAAAGTAAGGGGTTCAACTGTGTTGCACAACCATTCCCCGTCAACCACGTACTTGTACTCATATTTTCCTTCCTTTTCATGACAAACATGACAATTACCATTAAATCCCCCTGATTTTGTTCAATACAAGTTCGTCAAGAGATGGATTAAGAAATGATGATGCTCAGTCCTTAAATAAAAGACTTTTGAATAATTCGGTACACTTACATAGACACACAATGTACACTTATAAACAATGGTTTAAATATGTAACACATAATCTATGGTAACTGGTAGAGAAGAACATGCATAAAAATCAAACAAATAGCTGAATGTGGATTCTGATAAAATGTTATGAGCTAAAACCTAAAATATATTTTTTAGGACAGTCTTTTGAGAAAAATATTTAAACAGATACTTTTTGGTGTATGAAGATTGATAAACATAACTGCATGGCCTGCTTCTATACATGAGTCAGACCTTGTTGCACATTAATTTGAAGGATCCTCCATAACTGATAATGGATCCAAAGGGCAAGGGGAAGAAGGGAAATATACTATCTTTTGAGATCAAGTTGTAAATCGATGTGACTCTTTCCAACTGTATGCCAATTAAATCGAGATGATCTTTTACACCAATGTGAAAGAAGAAGCTAGAAAAAATGAAATAAATAAGAAAATTTTCATGAAAACTTCCGCTATATTGTTTGCTAAATCATGAAATTCCACTAAATAAATTGTCACAAAATACACTACATTTTTTTGCAAAAGTTCATGAAATGCCACTCCGCGCTGGCAGGCGTTAGTTTTTCGTGAACTACCCCCAAACGGTCGGGTTACTGCTGCTTAATGGCTACATTTTCACTTCAATGACTACTTTCACACAAATTAGCGAAAAGTTCATGAAATATCATTTTCGCAAAGTTCATGAAATGCCCTCTGTTACAAATAAAATGACTATTTTTTTCTTATAATAGCTAGTTGTGCATTCAGATGTCTTTTTGTTCTATAAAAACTCATTATCAGCCTATTAAATAACCATTTCTCAGCTCCACTCACCAGTAGCACGTGAACCATGTATCCCCCTAATTATACAAACCACAATCGATGACAAATTTCAAACAATATTACAAGTGTAGAGTTCTTACTTCTCTAAATGTCCCATATAACCGGAAATCTAAGGGATGAACATACCACAACTACTAGAGCTGTGAATTATTCCAATGATGGGCACCAGTTATGGTAGATCGGTATGATCCCCACATAATTTCTCATGCTAAGATAGCTTCACACACAACTCGTACACAACAATTCTTCAGTCCATCTTAAGAAGATAGTCATATGCCCCATTATCTATTTCCTTTATCGTTTCCATGGCTTTTTGGAAACTGAACTCGAAAAATGCATTTGTTGTAGACCAGAATGCTTGCCTTTTGTAACACCCCTACCGTTAATCCTACAAATACTGCCTAATCATCTCGGTTATCTCACTACTCACAGCAGAAATACAATACTACAACAGGTGATACAACGCCGCTAACCGCCCATATGGCTAGCAAGGCTTACACTACATACAGTCACGATCCGATGATTAGAATATACTGAGCTACTATTAATACTTCCTAATACACAAATATCATTTATTTACATCATTCGATTACCGAGTATCCAAAAATATAACCAATTACATCCCTTCTTACAGGTTTACAAAAATCATGAGTCTAGCAGCCTACTCATTTTACCAATTCCTAATTCTTTCAATATCCAAAAGGGTGTACCCCATGGTACACCGGCTAATAAAAAAGGCATTAAGCCGTGTACAACTTGGTACACCATCCACAACCTACTCACTACACAAAAATAAATTAAGCTTGGTCTCATCATGACCTTCATCCTTCACGAGCACCTGTAAAATTAAAACAGTGCCCCAAGGGGCATAGCAAAAGCTGCGCATAAACTTCGCATACACCGCGTGCTAACGAGGGTACGCCGACTAATTGGTCGAATACATGAAGTTCGTTTTATACATGTATACATGCTATTTCATACATTAATACATTCATACAAGGCACATACTTACTAGGTACAATACATACAATCGAAAGGCAATACACAAGCTAAACAGCATAACAATACACTTTACAATCCATACTTCGTTCTTGGTTAGCCAGTTACCCATCCGGGTTAATTGGATGTTCTTTGCTCTTTTACTCGGTACCGTACTACTTACACAAACATACTCATACAATACTTACTTACTTACTTGTTACTTACTTTCTTACTTACTTACTTATACTCATGTTAAGTCGGTGTGACCTCCGGGCAGGGACTACACCGTCCCACCACCGAGCTTTAGGGTGGCTCACTAATCCAGGATGCTACCCATTTAAGGGTTTAGTCCATGAAAAAGATTAAGGCCAGGATTTGGATCCAACCTCTTGTGTCTCCTCCTCCTCACGCGTGGCCGAAACTATATCGGACTTCTACTCATTCCAATTTACCAATTTCTTTTGTTAGAAATGTAAGCTAGTTAGGAATCAGTTAGAAGTCCTATTCTACATTACTTGATCCATACAATACACAACAAGGCACACACACTTCTTTCTCATCCATTCATTTCATGAATTATACAAACTGAGAGTTAAGATAAGCATCCAACAAGGAATAATATCATATAAGCACAAGTAGGTGCGATAAATCCGATTCATGGCATTTTATCTTATTTAGGTGATCAATTAGCACACAAACACACATCAGAGTAGCCAAGGTAGCATATAGGGCATGAGAAGTTCATACCGTTCACCGTTGACTTTGGACTCACCGACTCCCCTTCAGTGTTCGACTATTCGAATCCTATCACATACATGCGATCGAGTGATTAACTATTTATAATCAACCTTACTTATTACTTCCCTAACATTTCCCGTTTATACTTACTAACTCATTGTTGTTCAAGTCCATTTACTTAAGTTACTTACTTAAAATTTCTTTCTAAGCTTGTTTATGGCCTTAATGACCATTAAGCATCATTAATCAAGTCTTAATTACCTTATACTACCATTACTTACCAAGTCCCTATCTTAAAATTGCTTTAAAATAGTTTCTGTGAGGAATTGAGGTGGACAGGGTATGTGTCCGGGTTTACAAACCCGGACCAATACCTCTGGTCACTCTTGGGTATGTTTTATGGGTGGTCCGGGTATGTGTACTAGTTTACAAACCCGGACCACATGGTCTGATTACTCTCGGGTGTATTTTAGGGTGGTACGGGTATGTGTACCGTTTGTAAACCCGGACCATCCCTCTTGTATTACATTCGGCCATGTTTTAGGCCTAGTCCGAGTATCTGTACCGGTTTGTAAAACCGGACCAGGTGCAGTAATGTAAATTCTACTTGTTTTTGGTCCTCTTTCAATTCCAAACTTCTACCAACTTCTTCCTCAATCTTCCTACACATATTCTAGCATGTTTTGACATTGATTAGGCACTAAAACTAACCCAACCCAATCTCTATATTAATCTGTCCACCTCTGTTAACTTATAATTTTCCCTCTGCTAGTTTCCGCCTATTACAGGTTTTTCTTCCTCAATTGTTGTCACAGATTTTTCCTCTCTTCTTCCCACTAGCTAAATGGTTCTTCATCTAGCACTACTTAGAAAGAAAACTTACATTACTCCATTTCTAGTTCTACTCACTACACCACTACCTCCTAAGTTCAAACCAATGTGATAATCACTACTTTCCTTCTCTGCACATATCCATGTTCTTTCCTCTTAAACAGCACTCAAGTCCCTTAATTCCTAGGTAAATTTTGACATAGTTTCCCCTAAAATGTAACATTCTCACCAATTTTTTTTGCTTACAATTCACAACTCATAAAACCTGTTTATTCAATACACCAATACACAATTCTCTAACACATATACAATTCACCTCACTTATCTTACAAGCTATTTATTCATTCTTCTAACATCACTAAACATTACTACCCTATTACTCACTATATAACAGTCTAAGTATTACTTAACCATCAAAATATTTCCCTCACACTAAGTATACAAATCGGTTACATTGTTTGCAAAACTAACTCAAGGTTCGGGCATTACCTTGATTTTGCTAGCTTTTCTTCCTTTCTCCCCTTCTTCTTTCTTCTTCATTTGCTCTTATTCTTCCAACCGGTTATGGCAATTCAAATCCTAATGCTACAGCCCATCAATACATACTCATTTTTTTATTCAAACCTACCCTTAAATCAACCTAGAGTTTAGGGTATGTTTTTAGGGTTTAGAAAAGACATTACCTTGGAAGTGTATAGAGGGAGTGCTGGACAGCAACAAAAGCAAGGTTCCCACTCCAAGAGGGGAGCCAAGATCGGCTGGAGAGCAAGGAACAAGAAGCTCAAAACTTGGAAATTCTTATTTTGCAAATGGAAGCTAAAATGATGGATTCTTGAATTTCTTTTTACCTCACAACAACAAAGAGAGGGAGAAGCTGTTATGCCCCAGTTTTTTTTGGGAAAATCACAGGTCACATGGAAGCTCACATGTGACCTGTGGGACCCAATGAACAGTCACATATTCATTGGGTCCGCCCACAGGTCACATGTGAGCTTAATAACTTTAAATTTGATATTGGACCAAAATATAACACTTTAGCATCGTCCATGTAAAGTTTCATCAATTTTGGACAACATTTAAGCATGTTTAAAGTTAAATTACGAAAATCACAGGGGTATATTATGAATTACGAAAGAAAACAGGGGTATATCGTGAATTTTCCCTTTTTTTTTATTTCCTTTCTGATTCGCAAAGGGAGTTGTGCTATTTTGTAATCTTATATTAGATTGTCTATGACATTCTCCTAATGTCATATGTTAGCTTGTGGAAGGAGGGCTAAAGATGTCTTTTTGCATTCTGTTAGTAATTAAAGAGTTAAGGACTTATTTCTTATTTTATTATTTCCTAACTCTCCTTTCTCAAATTTCTATTCACGATCAATTCCTCCTTCCACTATCTTGGCGTTCTCCCTCATGACGGTTCGTCCTTGCTCTCAATAACCTCCATTTGCTTCTCTTTCTCTTCTTCAATTTCCTCTTTATTATTAACTGTTGGAGATCTGCTGGTGGAATTCGGTTCTTCTATCAGTCGTCAGTCAGGTTGGGTTATAGATTTAGTTCTCTTCTCTATTGAGTCTCCTTTCCCTTTTTCTGATTTTGATTTTGTATTTGGGAATGGTTTAATTCGAGGGATTTTTGTTCGAGTGGAGATTCACGGAGGGCATTTCATAGAGTCCACAGAGATAGCGTTGCTTCGGATGTGAGGTAGGTGGTAGATGGATTCAGTTGTGTATGTTCACCCACGGGGGTTCCGTTTCGGTTTCTGTATGTGAATTCTTTGACTCTCTGATTGGTGATGTTTCTTGGTTGATTTTGATGTGCATTTGATGCGTTAAAACCCCGTGGATGTATGTTTTCGATTGGCTATTTTGATACTATAAGTTATGTATGTTTTGTGGGGGATTTATGGCTTGGATTTGGCTGTTTTCCGCAATTGATTTTGCAGTTTTCGCAGTGTCTGAACATCTGTCCGAACTTCAATGTTCGGACATCATGCGCGGGTAGATTTTCGGACTCTCGGCGTATGTCCGAATATGCAAGGTCGAACGTATGTTCGGACAAGCCTTTGTTTTTGGCATAACTTCTTCGTCTGAGCTCCGTTTTGAGTGCCGTTTGTGGCGTTAGATTCCTCTTTTCGAGTACTATCGGTTTAAATATGTTTTAGCACATGTATATGTGTAATTTGATTTGAAATCTTTGATAAGCCTTTGATCTCTTATTTGCCCTGAAAGTGAGTTTCAACTTCTAACTTTGGTTTTGACTTTCGTATTTCATCGGTCTTGGCTTTAGACTTCTGTTTCAGCTTGTGAATTCTGTTTTTGATTGCACTAAACCCTGGGCTTGGGTGTTAGCACTCAACAACACCCCCTGTTCTGTTTTGATTAAGCTTATGCTTTCTACTCTGATATGATAAAGATTCCGTTCTATTATGTATAAGGCTTTGATCTGCTCTGAAAGCTTCTGTTTTGGGACCTAGTATCTCTGTATCTGAACCTTTGGATGGTTGGTTTAGCTATCTCGTAGCGCGCTATGTAGGATATCCTTCTGCTTCACGGGTGATGTTCCCCGTTCTGTTCACAGGTGTTCCACCTATTCTGTTTACGAGTGAGGTTTCCTCGTTCTGTTCACGGGTTGTTTACCCGTTCTGTCTGTATGCTTTGAATGCTAGTGTCCCACTTCTGTTCGGATTCTGTTTTGCTGTTTTGACAGACTGCTGTGTGATTCCTGTCCTTTGAACGCCTCTGTTTGTTTGTACTACTTTCGCCTGCTCTGTCTGTTTGCAAACTCATATAGGCTGCTGTGTGCTTTCTGTCTGTTGAGGATTTCTGATTTTGTAATTGCTCTGCTTCGTCTGCTCTATCTGTATTTGATTTGAGACGATCTGCTGTGTGCTTACAGTCTTCTGCTAAGTTTCGGATTTTGCTAAGCTTCTGATTTTGCTAAGCTTCTGAATGTGTTTAAGCTTTTGAGTTTCTTAAGCTTCTGACTTCGTCAAGCTTTCAGCTGCAGTTTACCTTCTACTATTAAGTGTATGTTTTGACCACCACTTAGCGCCTTCTGTTTTAGACTTCTGTCTATTTGAAAGACTTCCACCTTGTCTCTTATTTCGCTCTGGCTAAGCGCTTTCGTATATGTATAAATATGTATGTTCAGTATCTGTTTTGAGCATGCTCAGCTGATGAAGTTTATCGCCTACTGAGCTCTAGTTTGGCTCACCCCTATCTCCGTCTGATTTGCAGGTTTTAGTCCGCGCTTGGAGATTCAGTTTCAACTTTCTGTCTTGGCTTTTGAGCTCTGTATTTCACTTTGTTTGGCCATGGTGCCCAGTTGTAATTAGATTATGCTTGTATTTCAGTTTGGCTTCCGCCTGTGTAATGAAAAGACATGTTGTATTCGTCTATTTGGTAATATATGAGTTTCAGTTTTGTTTTGGGAGTTCGCTAGTGTAGCCTTGCGTTGTCTTAGGTAATAAGCGCGCGGCGTGTAACGATCTCTCAACCAGGGTGGTTTTGGGGTCGTTACAGAAGCTTCCAATGGTGGTCTCAAGCTTCAAAAGGAGTCACACCCATGGGTATGAAAGTGGGTATTTTCGGATTTTAAAAGGAAGGGAATGGTCTCCTTGGCAAGGGGGTTCCAACAGTACCAACTTTGTGATTTTTGGAGAAGGATTTAGTGCTTAACAAGAGGAGAGAAGATGGAGTGCTGGTGTGCTTTCTCATATCTCCATGGGAGGAGCTTGGCAAGAAGAAGAAAATCATAGAGAGGAGGGAAATACGGTGGGAGTGTGAGTGAGGATAGGAGAGAGAATTTTTGTTTTGCTTTTACTTTATTGTTTTGTCTAGTAGTGTATTAGGTGAGTGAAGAGAGTGAGAGAGAGGGGCAAACCGGCCACCTACTCACACTCACACAAATTTTCAATTTTTATTTTCAAAAGTGGACACATTAGCTTAGCTTATTTACACTCTCACCCCATAACTTCCCGGTTTTTACAGTTTTTACTAACCGGAACCCGTTTTCCAAAATTTTCTCGTTTAATTGATTTTATTGATTCTAAACCTTCATTAATGATTATTAATGACTATTTGGTTCACTAGAATTATTACGAGTCTATTTGACCCACTTAAAGTTGCATTTTCCCGGTTTCCTCGAAAAACACGCTTTAAGGTTCGTTTGTGCTTTTAATCCGTTTTCTTCGGGATTTGTTCCCTTATGTTTATTTAGACATAATTAAGCCTTTAAAATCTTCATTAGCCTAATAAATCGCTATTTTAATTTCGTGGTATTTCAATCTACCCCCCTTAAGGAACTTTGCCCTCAAAGTTGCTCAAGGTTAATGGTTTACTATCACTACTCATTTGGCAACCCAATTGCCATAATGTATTTTACTACCACCTACAAGGTGTTCACTTTCTCTACATTACAAGCACTACACAATTCAAGCACAATACATACTTACCATACTTACCATACCACAATACACAATTACAATACAAATCATTCCACAATACACATTGAGTCAATACCATACAACACCAATACAATACACATTGTACATACATACCAAAATACACTTAGCACTACAAGTGCCCACAAAATATATGAAATACCCCAAACTAATTAAACATGGATTAAATATCTAATCACATTAATTAAGGCCTAAACATGCCTTAAAAGTCAACTGAGAACAACAGTGGTCAACACAAAGCAAGATATTGCACCTTTTGACTGTTTAGGGTAAATAAATACCCAAATGAACTTCTTAGGACCTAAAAATTTGTCCTAAGCATATTAACACAGAACTAAACATATTAAAATTGTTGGACAACACTCCAACACAAAGAACAAGAATTTACATGCTTCAAGGTCAAGTAAGGCAAAAATGTGCTCTAAGAAAACCTTAAGGGTCTAATGACCTGTATTTTATATAAAATTGGATTCATAAGATCACTTATCATGTAAGGAAAACAACAAAACCGTTCTCAAAGAAAATAGAGCTCAGAAACACCTTGCGACACAAAATGTGCACTAAAATACCTTAAAGCACGTTTTTGTGTATGAGCTCTAAGATAATGACTTTTTGTCACTGTTAAGGCTAGATTATATTCTTTATAACATTAATGTGACATGATAGACTATATTATGAAGTCTAAATCAAAATTTAAAAATAAAATCAAAATGGGCAATTTAGTATGAATAGTACCCAAAAATAACATTTTAATTACTAAGTATTAACCATGGTCAATTGTCACCCATTGACCACACCACCTGAAATACCCCAAACCTTGGTATGTTGTGTAAATGTTAAACTATGGTATTTAAAGGCTAAAAAGTGCCTTAGAAGCATAAATGAACCATTTAAACCATGGTAAAACACAATAAAACACTAAGACACGGTTTGAGCAAAAACATGCTCTAAGCTTGGAGTGAACTTGGCTAGGACCCAAAGAGCCTACCAAGACTTGATAATGTTTAATTATGACTTTATAAGGCTAATTAAGTCCTTAGGAAACTTTGGTAGACAATGAAACCAAACAAAACACAAATAAATACCTTAAGGTCAATATGGGCTAAAATGTGCTCTAAGCTTGGGATAAATGTGTATAAGACCTAATGGTCATACCTATGCCTTATTTATATGTTAATGAACATATTAAATCATTTACCAAAGAAAACCAAGCTTGAAAACAAGTTAAAACACTAAATGTGCTTTAAGGAGTCTTAAAGCACGTTTTTGAAAAATTGTCTTGTAAATGAGTTTTGAATGGCTAAATGTCCATCATTACTCTTTAATTAACATGTGTACTATATAGTATCACATTTGGGTGGCTACATCAAAGGGAAATCAAAAATTTCACTTCTATGTGCCTTGTTTTATGAATAGTAACTTTTATAAGCTAGTTTGTAACATATAATGTTATAAGTAATTAAGTTGGTCAACAAAGACCAAAACACCCTTCTAACTAAATGGTGGCCGGTTTCTATGAAGGTGAGTCACCACCATGTAAAAATCAATTAAGGAAAGGAAGGGTAGGAAGGTAAAAGGAGAAAGTTACCTTATAATACAAATATCTTGTTAAAGTAAGTTCTATCTTCATTTCTCCTTTCCTTCTTCTTTCCACACGTCTCCAACCTCCCTTCTTGCTCTCTTTTACGAGCTGCTACAGCAACACCAACACCACCATTGTTTTCCACCTTTGACCACTTGTAACTCCTAGCTCCATGGTCCAAATTCAATTCCAAGACCACCATTCTTCTAGTTGGAGCAAGCTCTACACTTCTACCTTTTCAAATCTTCAAGAACTCAATTTCGGTGCCAAGGAGATTCGCCATTGAAGGAGCTTGAGCTCACCTTTTCACATATATGATCTCCTTTGCTTCTAGGTAAGGAATCTCAAAGAAAAATCAAGTTTCCTCCATGTTTTGTGTGTAACCGAAAATACTCATTGATGGAGCTCTTTGTGTGACTTTGTTCTAGCTTCATTCCAATCTTTATGGACTAGGTGGAGTCCTCTCTTCATAGATATTCAAACTCCCTTCAAAGATCAAGGTAAAACAACTACAATAATGTTTTTGAAATAATGTGAACCTAGGGTTTACAATGAGATGAAGCTTAAAGCTTATATACTCGTTTCGATGTTGGTATATTGTTTAGAGGTTGACAAGGAATGAAATGCCTTACCGGTTTTAAGAGGAAACAAGAAAGAAATTTGGAGGAAAAGAGGTAAATATGCTATCTTAATGTGGTTTAATGCCTTAGGAGAAATAAGCTTATAATGCTTGTTAAAAACTACCTAAAGAGCAAATGGTGAATGACCTAGTAAAGTGTTCTCAAGGAGACTAGTAAAAGAACATATGTATTGGTGTATGTATTTGCAGGTCAAAGGCATTATTTATGTGGGAAATTCAGTGTTTAAGGTTTATGCAATTTAAGGGCCTAAGAGCCATGTTGTTTAAGGGCCTAAGTGCCAAGCAATTTAAGTTATGCACTATATTGGGATGAAGTGCTAAATGTGTGAAGTCTTGTGTATAAAAATGTGTTTGATGGATTTTAGGTGTTCTTGAATGAAATAAGGTAAAAACCTAAGTGTTTGGATGTGAGTAAATACAAGAGAAGCTATGGCCAAATTTGGGGAAATGTGTGAGAAGTTCTAAGTGTTTAAGAAAGTTTTGGTGAACTAGGAAGTGTTAAAGGTGAATAAAGGTTACTTGAGAAGGAAAACATGTGTTAAGGTGATTTAGAGTGATGCAAGGACTTAGGTGTTATCTTGGAAGTTCTAGGAATTCAATATGTTTTGAGGATGATTTAAGTCTTGGAGGAGTTTGTTTAAGGTTTAGGTTATGATAATGTGCAAGGTGGGAATAATGTTTAGGTAAGGTTTTGAGAAAGGAACTTTTAGGAAGTTGTGAAAAGAAGATTTGTTTAGTAAGAGAAGATGCTTGGGAGATGATGTTAAGTGGATAAAGTGGTAAGCGAACCACTGCATTAAGAGTGGGGATACCTCTCGATATTATGAGACCGCAGAAGCGGTAGTCATGTGAATCAAGTACAAGAAATATGTGGAGTATGGACCACGTTGTTATTACCCCAGGATGATTGGAATAAAATAACACGAAAAGAAGTGCTCGTACCAGTTGTGTACACAGGAAGAGTAATAAGCCTGATAGCAATCACCATAGGTGTGTGAAGCTAAATGTGTAGCGAACAACGCTCAAGGAACATAAAGGCTCAAGAAAAAAATAGTAGCATATTCAAAAAAAAAATCAGCCAAATAAGTGGCCAGATAAACCCAGTGTAATGGCTGAAGCTAATATAATAGCGGATGCAGTATAAGTTGATGTTGCATAATGAGTAAGGATATGGTGCGCAATAAGCGACCGTTGTGTGAGTATGGTCAGATGATAAAATGGTGAGTGAGCAGAGTTATGAGTTAACCCCATGGAGGCACAACAGTAAATGATAACAAACGAACCGAGCAGTAAGCCGGTGACAAGTATTATGTGATAAGAATTTCAGTAAAACACAGTGTAAATTCCTATCGCAATCGCATGAGAGATTTACTGTCAAGAGTTTACGCCTCTGCACTCTGTATGACTGAGTGTTTTGGTATTGCACTTGCGCGGTAATGATCAAGTGGGATAGCTAGGAATCGGAAGTATGGTAATTGTGGAGGAATAATGTTATAATGGCCGATGCATAGGTAATGCAAGGCCACAGGAATGAAAGAATACATGTACAAAACCAAATGTAGAGACATGATTAACAGTAAGTGACTACGGTAGCACTAACTGCCAAATATCGGTATGGAATATACCCCAAATATTGTAAATAGCTGAGAGAGCACTACACACTAGGTAGTAGCTCAATCTCAACCGACAGTAAGTCGGTAGAAGCAAGTCAATCATTGTGAATTACATAGTAGTTTACGCTGTAAGCTATTGGAGAAGTGGATGGAAAGTTTTGAAACTCACCGAATTTGCTCAGGGTAAGAGATACCATGCGTCGGTTGAGAAATCATCCTTCCCAAGATAAGGGTAATACATTGGAGACGTACAATACAGTAACAGTAACGAATGGGGCAAACTAGCCCTATAATTATCACAATGGCGCAGCAGAGGCCAGTGAGCCCATGCATCAAATGCCGAATATACATTATGAATATGAACGGATGACTAGTCATCAATGCCTAGAAGCCTTACAGGCCAGGACCGAAACCGGTTATGAGTTACAACTCCAATGCGAATTCTTGGTTTAGGAACTAAACCGCTAATATGGTTAAGATCCTCTAATCAGAATCCATTGTGTAATAGACCGCGTGGAAGTTAAAACACTTCACGACGGCAGAACATTTTTAAGCTAGTGCTCAGTGATTGATTACGTGGGCGTAATCCCTTTTAAGGGGGGTAGAGCGCAAAACCACTTAGTGTGTTTTACCGTACAAGTGTATGCGAACTAGGTGTGCATAGCACAAAATGATTTGTTATGATGGTTGGCGCGTGTGTCATATAAACATACGCATTTATTTGTGGTTAAATTGTAGTAATTGCGCACAGAAGATGCGAATACCATTGTGGGAAGTGTGTTTATCTTGTTAACAGTGGTGTGTGAGAGTACAAATGGAAGGGAGTAAAGAAACTCCCGGGGAACTAAAACCCCGACGGTGCATAAATGTAAACCATGTATTGTATTTTGATAAAAAAATATGTATATGTATACAGTGTTGTGATTTATGAGGGGTATAAGACCGACATAGAACCTAGTGAGAATTAAATTCCCTAGGTAACTTGAATTAAGTTGGATTTGGGTGATGATTGATAGACGGAGTTCTATCCCTTGGAGATGTTATGATCATGATTAGAATGATTTAAAAGATAGAAAATTGGAAATGAGTGATTATATGATGCTTGAAAATGAAGTGGGAGGTGAAACTTGATTATCATGAGATCAAGGGAAGCCGAACACAAATTGGGGTGGAAAGATAGTTCAACACTGATGCTGATCACATCAGGGTTGGATGACTCTTGAAGCTCCCTGTAAGTGGTCACAAACAACCGTGTTAAGAAAAATACAAGGAGCATAAACTGGACTTGGAGTTGTGTGATGTTTTCAAAAGGATTTTCAATTGGTGTTTTCAAACAATCGATTAATACTTTGAATAAAAGATCTTCTTATACTTAACCTAGTAAAGAATATTTTTGTAGTACTTGCTCACGAGCTGAGGACGTATGAGCCTTTGTCTTCGGACCGGTGACATGAGAAGTACATATGTTAAAAAAAAATTAAGTGAATGTTTTGAACTCCCAAAGGAACGGGGACCAGAAGGTGTCCATCGCGACCGGGTTCTGCGGGATCACAGTGTATATGTACTCAACGTGGGATTCGAACCCATGGAGAGATGGAAAAGGTATTTCTGTTTGATATACATGCTATGACATGTTGTTTGGTATGTGTGATAAAGGTTATTTGACTTTGATCTCCTAAAGTGTATGCTATCAAGACCTATGAGTCTAAATGTGTTGTGTTACATAGACCTATGTGTCTAAATGTGGTTATGTCACCCAGACCTAAGAGTCTGAGGGATATTGTATAGGTGCAAGTGTGGTGAAGGTACCCGGACCATTAAGTCCGAGGTTACCATGTGAGTATGATTTTATGTATAATGTGGATATGTTGCCCGGACCATTAAGTCCGAGGTTGGATGTAAAGGGTGGTTGGTAATGGAAGTTTTATAGCTATAAGTAATTCCCGTATTCTAATCCAATGATGCGAGGAAATGTGAACTTCGGGGGACGAAGTTCTTTTAAGGGGGGTAGATTGAAATACCCCAAACCTTGGTATGTTGTGTAAATGTTAAACTATGGTATTTAAAGGCTAAAAAGTGCCTTAGAAGCATAAATGAACCATTTAAACCATGGTAAAACACAATAAAACACTAAGACACGGTTTGAGCAAAAACATGCTCTAAGCTTGGAGTGAACTTGGCTAGGACCCAAAGAGCCTACCAAGACTTGATAATGTTTAATTATGACTTTATAAGGCTAATTAAGTCCTTAGGAAACTTTGGTAGACAATGAAACCAAACAAAAAACAAATAAATACCTTAAGGTCAATATGGGCTAAAATGTGCTCTAAGCTTGGGATAAATGTGTATAAGACCTAATGGTCATACCTATGCCTTATTTATATGTTAATGAACATATTAAATCATTTACCAAAGAAAACCAAGCTTGAAAACAAGTTAAAACACTAAATGTGCTTTAAGGAGTCTTAAAGCACGTTTTTGAAAAATTGTCTTGTAAATGAGTTTTGAATGGCTAAATGTCCATCATTACTCTTTAATTAACATGTGTACTATATAGTATCACATTTGGGTGGCTACATCAAAGGGAAATCAAAAATTTCACTTCTATGTGCCTTGTTTTATGAATAGTAACTTTATAAGCTAGTTTGTAACATATAATGTTATAAGTAATTAAGTTGGTCAACAAAGACCAAAACACCCTTCTAACTAAATGGTGGCCGGTTTCTATGAAGGTGAGTCACCACCATGTAAAAATCAATTAAGGAAAGGAAGGGTAGGAAGGTAAAAAGGAGAAAGTTACCTTATAATACAAATATCTTGTTAAAGTAAGTTCTATCTTCATTTCTCCTTTCCTTCTTCTTTCCACACGACTCCAACCTCCCTTCTTGCTCTCTTTTACGAGCTGCTACAGCAACACCAACACCACCATTGTTTTCCACCTTTGACCACTTGTAACTCCTAGCTCCATGGTCCAAATTCAATTCCAAGACCACCATTCTTCTAGTTGGAGCAAGCTCTACACTTCTACCTTTTCAAATCTTCAAGAACTCAATTTCGGTGCCAAGGAGATTCGCCATTGAAGGAGCTTGAGCTCACCTTTTCACATATTATTGATCTCCTTTGCTTCTAGGTAAGGAATCTCAAAGAAAAATCAAGTTTCCTCCATGTTTTGTGTGTAACCGAAAATACTCATTGATGGAGCTCTTTGTGTGACTTTGTTCTAGCTTCATTCCAATCTCTTATGGACTAGGTGGAGTCCTCTCTTCATAGATATTCAAACTCCCTTCAAAGATCAAGGTAAAACAACTACAATAATGTTTTTGAAATAATGTGAACCTAGGGTTTACAATGAGATGAAGCTTAAAGCTTATATACTCATTTCGATGTTGGTATATTGTTTAGAAGTTGACAAGGAATGAAATGCCTTACCGGTTTTATGAGGAAACAAGAAAGAAATTTGGGAGGAAAAGAGGTAAATATGCTATCTTAATGTGGTTTAATGCCTTAGGAGAAATAAGCTTATAATGCTTGTTAAAACTACCTAAAGAGCAAATGGTGAATGACCTAGTAAAGTGTTCTCAAGGAGACTAGTAAAAGAACATATATTGGTGTATGTATTTGCAGGTCAAAGGCATTATTTATGTGGGAAATTCAGTGTTTAAGGTTTATGCAATTTAAGGGCCTAAGAGCCATGTTGTTTAAGGGCCTAAGTGCCAAGCAATTTAAGTTATGCACTATATTGGGATGTAGTGCTAAATGTGTGAAGTCTTGTGTATAAAAATGTGTTTGATGGATTTTAGGTGTTCTTGAATGAAATAAGGTAAAAACCTAAGTGTTTGGATGTGAGTAAATACAAGAGAAGCTATGGCCAAATTTGGGGAAATGTGTGAGAAGTTCTATGTGTTTTAAGAAAGTTTTGGTGAACTAGGAAGTGTTAAAGGTGAATAAAGGTTTACTTGAGAAGGAAAACATGTGTTAAGGTGATTTAGAGTGATGCAAGGACTTAGGTGTTATCTTGGAAGTTCTAGGAATTCAATATGTGTTTTGAGGAGTATTTAAGTCTTGGAGGAGTTTGTTTAAGGTTTAGGTTATGATAATGTGCAAGGTGGGAATAATGTTTAGGTAAGGTTTTGAGAAAGGAACTTTTAGGAAGTTGTGAAAAGAAGATTTGTTTAGTAAGAGAAGATGCTTGGGAGATGATGTAAGGTAAGGAGGAAACATTTTGGGATAGTTGTAATCAAAGGTGAGAAACACCATTTAGAAACCTAGAGTCAAATGTTATAAGTGTTGGTGTATGTATAAGAAAATTGGGTAACAAGTTGGACAATGTTTTAAGGTGAATCGAAGTGGTATTTTGGCATTAGAATATACCTAAGATCATATGGTAAGTTTATACAATTAATGGAGGTGGAGAACTAAGGCAACAACACTTGAAAAATGCAATTTTGACAATTCTGTAGCTTTGGTCCGGGACCTAGGTCATGGTTCAAGACCCGGACCAAGCTTTTAAAGTGGCCGAGAGTTGTAACATGTTGTGGTCCGGGACTTAAGGCAAGTACAAGGTCCCGGACCACCCTATTAAAATCGCCCGAGAGTTTTCTAATGTGTTGGTCCGGGACTTAAGGTAAGGACCAAGTCCCGGACCACTCTAAAAATGTTGTTTAAGGTTGGAAAATTATGTCTAATGATGGGGATTGATGGTTAATGATGTTATGAGGTTGTTAAGGACATGTTAGGTGAGTTTTAATGACAATTAAGTGGGTGAAAAGTTGTAATAACATGTGGAAGTAAAACAAGTTAAAAAGTGAAGTTATGTAACTAAGTTAACGGGGAAAAATTATAAGCATTATACATTAAATCATCAAGCAACCCCGATGTTAATAAAAACACATGTGATGTTAACAGTTGTTCGAGAATTGCTCGAGGAACATAAGTGGACGTGGTAAAGTGGACTCCGGTGACAGGTATGGTTTTCTTGCAACCTGTGTCCTACCGGATTACACCGGCTTGTATGCCAATGTGTTTTTCTGAGTGTTTGCCACCTTGTAAGATCAAAACATGTAATGAGTTTATAGTAATTCATTTATGTGGCGCAACTGGTCTCCGATACCGTTTAACCTCAATAAGTGTTGAACCTTAGCTAACTAGAACTAGGAACACGTGAGAGATCGGTATTCGGAGTTAACGACCCAAACCTGGGGAACGTTCTAACCACGGCTATGTGTGAGTTAGTGGATATTGTTGATATAAGCAAGTGTGTGAACCTCCCTTGTGTGCTTAACTCGGCTATGATACCGTATGGTGTGGGTGTGGTAGGCTCCATAACGGGTCTCTAACTACTTATTTATAAGTATATATGTGCTAATGGGGGGTGAGGAGTCCGGTATGTTCCGGCCACGCGTGTGATGGACGGGAGTCGATATCATATCCGGTTCGGCTCTCTTGGTGTATGTATAGGTGGTATTCCAATTTGGTTTCTACCTTCCCTTAGCTTATCCAAAGCTAGTTACTGACTCACGTCGGGCCACAGGGGCATACGTATGTTATTTCGGTGTGCTTGGGATTACTATATCCGACACACCTTGGGTATAAGTTAACCGTTCTATAACCGGACGGTAACGAGGTTGGTAACGAGCTTAACATTGGATTGGCAAAAATCCCTAGGCTCACATGGTATACTAACTATGGTGGAAGGTTCCTTGTGTGAACCGATCTTATGGTGTTTGTGTCGTTAGTGTGCTAAGCAATTTCCCTTGCTATGCTATGATATGTTTATGTTAGATGTTTAAAATGAACTCGATGTTGTCATGTATACGCCGAAACAAGAAAGGTTTTGTTATGTTTTGTTAGGTGAGGAATGAGATATGTTGTAGGATATGGAGTGAGTGGATCATGGAAACGAATCCCAGTTTGTGACAAGAGGCGTTTAAGGATAACCCGACTAATGGGTACGTGTCATTCATTAAGGAAGTAGCTCCGTTTTTAGAGGAGAGCCACTCTAGGGTTAAAGGAATCATTGGATGATTTGTTAAGTGTGGATGTGTTGGATATATGTTGAGCCCTATAGTTGGGTGTATGCAAAATGTTGTGTATTTATGATTGTATGCATGATTTAAATATAATCAATTGCATGCTAAGACGACAATTAGTTGTGCGTGGCCCGGTAGCATGTGGGTTGCGGGATTACCATACCAGCAAAGGTGCTGAGCCCCTTGGGGGCCACCCTTTCTCTCCTTTTCTATTTCAGGTACAAGGAGCTGGAAGCCGTTCGAGAGTAGGACGGGGTAGATGTTTATACATGGGTAGCCATTTAAATGGCGTAAGCATAGTAGGCGTAATAAGACCGAAATTGTTATCGGCATTAGTTTGTATATACTCGATACGGTTGGAATGTAATAAGTAGATGGATTGTTGTTAAGGGAAGCAAATGTTACGTATAGTTGCTCGGGAGTCTAGTCCATCAGACCGATACAAATGTATGTGTATTAGCCTTGTTAGCCACGTGGGTGGTTAACGGCGTGTAACACCATTGAAATAAGTAATGTGATGAGTTGAGTTTCCGCTGCAGATTGTTGTTATGTGTTTGTTGTCTGGATGGGGTGTTACAAAAAGTGGTATTAGAGCGAAGTATCGCTCTGATGACTGGATTACCGAGCTTAGGAAGTACCGAGTTAGAATTTAAGTACTTTGGGTTAAGGGTTGAGTGATAGCGTGAGAGATACGCTAGTAAGGAACTACCAGTGAATACTGGAAACCTACTATATCCTTCCCGCCCTCCACAACCCCTGTTATATAACTTGGGAAACAACGCTAGAGAGATGGAAGTCCACTCTTACTCGGGAATACCCAATCTGGCTGTTATTAGACACATCTAAGGTACGGAGAACCTGTCATACGGTAGATCCCGAAAACTGGGAATCCCGGAGACGGTTCCCATCTAAACAGTGTTAACCGCATTTCATAGCGAAGAGCGAAGAATCAGTGTACAGAAGAACAGAATTTCCGGCAACCTGGGTCGACATGCAGAGCAGTCGAGAATAACCAGCTTGCAACGCACTGACCGTGCAACAAGCAAGAAGTGGATTAGTGAAACCTGAGACGAATGTCTATGGGACCACAGTTGGTAAGTAATACACCAACGGTATACCAACCAACTAAGGAACTATAACGTAGTGCCCAACCAAGAGACAAGTCTCAGTAACCACGACGATGCGTGGAACGGGCTACAAAGAGAAAATAATGCTAAGTAAAAAGGGGACTCCAAGAATGGGAGACACCCCAGTTGATAACTTTACGTGAATACTGAGAAGTTACCCAAAGGTTATTGTCGAGACCGTAAGAACAATAAGGGCCAACAAGGCCAGATGATAGTGCGGGTAAAAACAATACCACAACCGTGTGTGTTGAACCGATAGCCAGTTAACATGGCGCACTTGCCCTGGCAAGTGCTGCTATAACAGGGCTGTTCGGGGAAGTTTTAACAACTACAAGTGCTTGGTAAAGTACCACGAAGTTAAGTGTGATCATTATGACCATGGAAGGGCTTAACAGCCTAACCTCTGTAATTATAAGTACACCAGTCAGCGAGAAGCTAGACTTGGTTAAGGTAAGAAGGTGTTGTGAAACCATGAAAATTTTTCTTTCAACTCAGATTTATTCAAACCCTTTTCTTTTCAAAACCAGATTTTCTTTCAAACCAACACTTCTTTCTACCTTCTTTTAAGAACCAAATCAGTAAAAACCCAAGGGCAGTTGATAAAGATACAACAGTGGATAAACTTTCCCTCGATTAAGTTCGGGAAGCAAGGAACGAATATTGTCACGGGACAATATAAGGGAGTTGACAACAGAATACTTCACCTAGGCGTGTGACGGACACTACAAGTGTACCAACTGTGTTGTGGGACGACCGCACTCCGATAGGAGCATGTGGGCCTGACAGACCTACTTATAGGTTAGTTGGGTAAGTAGCAATGTATCAATATGATACCCCATATATGTATACAAGTAGAGTCCGAAACACGGGAAGTAGTCGACTCCGTACTACGGTCAGCAGTATAAATCAAACGAGAGCTAGAGATTGCAAGGAATGGTTGAAGTTAAGGAACTCAGTTAAGTTAACGAAACTAAAGGAATTAGTGAATTCCTTTCAAGGAAATGTTTAAGAGTCAGGAGGTGCGAAGTGCACTAACTGAATGTAAAGACAGCTTATATGACTTAAGGATCCCCAGGGATAAACATGATAGCTGGAAAGCAGGGCAAGGCAGATGCCTAATGTGGACACATTAATGTGCAATGGACGGGATGAAATTCCCAGAATGAGTACCTACATTATTAGGAAATGTTGACCTTCACAGAAGAAGATAATAACCAGTTAAGAACGCAAAAAGACGTGGCTAACTGAATGTACCAATAAGTGTGAACTTGATGTAAAGGCATAACTTAGTAACACCCAGGAGCAATCCATAAGGGGTGTTCGCATCAGTAATTGTGGCATGAAATGCATGATAGAAGCACAAGGGTTGAAACTAATACCTAGTTTAGACATAAGTTGTCAGGAGACGGACTGACAAACCTAAGGGGCATCCCATGAAAGGAAACGGAAGGCAACGACCTTGTCATGGAGCCCACTACAACCTCTAACATGTAATGTTGTACAGAGAAGTACATATGTGTGGACAGCCTACAATGAGCCCAGCTCAAGGCAAATAAGGCTTATAAGCCATAAGCAAGATATGTTATATAATTCGATTGATTGTGGAAGTTTATGTTGTATAAGTGGATAAAGTGGTAAGCGAACCACTGCATTAAGAGTGGGGATACCTCTCGATATTGTGAGACCGCAGAAGCGGTAGTCATGTGAATCAAGTACAAGAAATATGTGGAGTATGGACCACGTTGTTATTACCCCAGGATGATTGGAATAAAATAACACGAAAAGAAGTGATCGTACCAGTTGTGTACACAGGAAGAGTAATAAGCCTGATAGCAATCACCATAGGTGTGTGAAGCTAAATGTGTAGCGAACAACGCTCAAGGAACATAAAGGCTCAAGAAAAAAATAGTAGCATATTCAAAAAAAAAATCAGCCAAATAAGTGGCCAGATAAACCCAGTGTAATGGCTGAAGCTAATATAATAGCGGATGTAGTATAAGTTGATGTTGCATAATGAGTAAGGATATGGTGCGCAATAAGCGACCGTTGTGTGAGTATGGTCAGATGATAAAATGGTGAGTGAGCAGAGTTATGAGTTAACCCCATGGAGGCACAACAGTAAATGATAACAAACGAACCGAGCAGTAAGCCGGTGACAAGTATTATGTGATAAGAATTTCAGTAAAACACAGTGTAAATTCCTATCGCAATCGCATGAGAGATTTACTGTCAAGAGTTTACGCCTCTGCACTCTGTATGACTGAGTGTTTTGGTATTGCACTTGCGCGGTAATGATCAAGTGGGATAGCTAGGAATCGGAAGTATGGTAATTGTGGAGGAATAATGTTATAATGGCCGATGCATAGGTAATGCAAGGCCGCAGGAATGAAAGAATACATGTACAAAACCAAATGTGGAGACATGATTAACAGTAAGTGACTACGGTAGCACTAACTGCCAAATATCGGTATGGAATATACCCCAAATATTGTAAATAGCTGAGAGAGCACTACACACTAGGTAGTAGCTCAATCTCAACCGACAGTAAGTCGGTAGAAGCAAGTCAATCATTGTGAATTACATAGTAGTTTACGCTGTAAGCTATTGGAGAAGTGGATGGAAAGTTTTGAAACTCACCGAATTTGCTCAGGGTAAGAGATACCATGCGTCGGTTGAGAAATCATCCTTCCCAAGATAAGGGTAATACATTGGAGACGTACAATACAGTAACAGTAACGAATGGGGCAAACTAGCCCTATAATTATCACAATGGCGCAGCAGAGGCCAGTGAGCCCATGCATCAAATGCCGAATATACATTATGAATATGAACGGATGACTAGTCATCAATGCCTAGAAGCCTTACAGGCCAGGACCGAAACCGGTTATGAGTTACAACTCCAATGCGAATTCTTGGTTTAGGAACTAAACCGCTAATATGGTTAAGATCCTCTAATCAGAATCCATTGTGTAATAGACCGCGTGGAAGTTAAAACACTTCACGACGGCAGAACATTTTTAAGCTAGTGCTCAGTGATTGATTACGTGGGCGTAATCCCTTTTAAGGGGGGTAGAGCGCAAAACCACTTAGTGTGTTTTACCGTACAAGTGTACGCGAACTAGGTGTGCATAGCACAAAATGATTTGTTATGATGGTTGGCGCGTGTGTCATATAAACATACGCATTTATTTGTGGTTAAATTGTGGTAATTGCGCACAGAAGATGCGAATACCATTGTGGGAAGTGTGTTTATCTTGTTAACAGTGTGTGAGAGTACAAATGGAAGGGAGTAAAGAAACTCCCGGGGAACTAAAACCCCGACGGTGCATAAATGTAAACCATGTATTGTATTTTGATAAAAAAATATGTATATGTATACAGTGTTGTGATTTATGAGGGGTATAAGACCGACATAGAACCTAGTGAGAATTAAATTCCCTAGGTAACTTGAATTAAGTTGGATTTGGGTGATGATTGATAGACGGAGTTTTATCCCTTGGAGATGTTATGATCATGATTAGAATGATTTAAAAGATAGAAAATTGGAAATGAGTGATTTATACGATGCTTGAAAATGAAGTGGGAGGTGAAACTTGATTATCATGAGATCAAGGGAAGCCGAACACAAATTGGGGTGGAAAGATAGTTCAACACTGATGCTGATCACATCAGGGTTGGATGACTCTTGAAGCTCCCTGTAAGTGGTCAAAACAACCGTGTTAAGAAAAATACAAGGAGCATAAACTGGACTTGGAGTTGTGTGATGTTTTCAAAAGGATTTTCAATTGGTGTTTTCAAACAATCGATTAATACTTTGAATAAAAGATCTTCTTATACTTAACCTAGTAAAGAATATTTTTGTAGTACTTGCTCACGAGCTGAGGACGTATGAGCCTTTGTCTTCGGACCGGTGACATGAGAAGTACATATGTTAAAAAAAAATTAAGTGAATGTTTTGAACTCCCAAAGGAACGGGGACCAGAAGGTGTCCATCGCGACCGGGTTCTGCGGGATCACAGTGTATATGTACTCAACGTGGGATTCGAACCCATGGAGAGATGGAAAAGGTATTTCTGTTTGATATACATGCTATGACATGTTGTTTGGTATGTGTGATAAAGGTTATTTGACTTTGATCTCCTAAAGTGTATGCTATCAAGACCTATGAGTCTAAATGTGTTGTGTTACATAGACCTATGTGTCTAAATGTGGTTATGTCACCCAGACCTAAGAGTCTGAGGGATATTGTATAGGTGCAAGTGTGGTGAAGGTACCCGGACCATTAAGTCCGAGGTTACCATGTGAGTATGATATTTTATGTATAATGTGGATATGTTGCCCGGACCATTAAGTCCGAGGTTGGATGTAAAGGGTGGTTGGTAATGGAAGTTTTATAGCTATAAGTAATTCCCGTATTCTAATCCAATGATGCGAGGAAATGTGAACTTCGGGGACGAAGTTCTTTTAAGGGGGGTAGATTAAAATACCCCAAACCTTGGTATGTTGTGTAAATGTTAAACTATGGTATTTAAAGGCTAAAAAGTGCCTTAGAAGCATAAATGAACCATTTAAACCATGGTAAAACACAATAAAACACTAAGACACGGTTTGAGCAAAAACATGCTCTAAGCTTGGAGTGAACTTGGCTAGGACCCAAAGAGCCTACCAAGACTTGATAATGTTTAATTATGACTTTATAAGGCTAATTAAGTCCTTAGGAAACTTTGGTAGACAATGAAACCAAACAAACACAAATAAATACCTTAAGGTCAATATGGGCTAAAATGTGCTCTAAGCTTGGGATAAATGTGTATAAGACCTAATGGTCATACCTATGCCTTATTTATATGTTAATGAACATATTAAATCATTTACCAAAGAAAACCAAGCTTGAAAACAAGTTAAAACACTAAATGTGCTTTAAGGAGTCTTAAAGCACGTTTTTGAAAAATTGTCTTGTAAATGAGTTTTGAATGGCTAAATGTCCATCATTACTCTTTAATTAACATGTGTACTATATAGTATCACATTTGGGTGGCTACATCAAAGGGAAATCAAAAATTTCACTTCTATGTGCCTTGTTTTATGAATAGTAACTTTATAAGCTAGTTTGTAACATATAATGTTATAAGTAATTAAGTTGGTCAACAAAGACCAAAACACCCTTCTAACTAAATGGTGGCCGGTTTCTATGAAGGTGAGTCACCACCATGTAAAAATCAATTAAGGAAAGGAAGGGTAGGAAGGTAAAAAGGAGAAAGTTACCTTATAATACAAATATCTTGTTAAAGTAAGTTCTATCTTCATTTCTCCTTTCCTTCTTCTTTCCACACGACTCCAACCTCCCTTCTTGCTCTCTTTTACGAGCTGCTACAGCAACACCAACACCACCATTGTTTTCCACCTTTGACCACTTGTAACTCCTAGCTCCATGGTCCAAATTCAATTCCAAGACCACCATTCTTCTAGTTGGAGCAAGCTCTACACTTCTACCTTTTCAAATCTTCAAGAACTCAATTTTGGTGCCAAGGAGATTCGCCATTGAAGGAGCTTGAGCTCACCTTTTCACATATTATGATCTCCTTTGCTTCTAGGTAAGGAATCTCAAAGAAAAATCAAGTTTCCTCCATGTTTTGTGTGTAACCGAAAATACTCATTGATGGAGCTCTTTATGTGACTTTGTTCTAGCTTCATTCCAATCTCTTATGGACTAGGTGGAGTCCTCTCTTCATAGATATTCAAACTCCCTTCAAAGATCAAGGTAAAACAACTACAATAATGTTTTTGAAATAATGTGAACCTAGGGTTTACAATGAGATGAAGCTTAAAGCTTATATACTCATTTCGATGTTGGTATATTGTTTAGAAGTTGACAAGGAATGAAATGCCTTACCGGTTTTAAGAGGAAACAAGAAAGAAATTTGGGAGGAAAAGAGGTAAATATGCTATCTTAATGTGGTTTAATGCCTTAGGAGAAATAAGCTTATAATGCTTGTTAAAACTACCTAAAGAGCAAATGGTGAATGACCTAGTAAAGTGTTCTCAAGGAGACTAGTAAAAGAACATATGTATTGGTGTATGTATTTGCAGGTCAAAGGCATTATTTATGTGGGAAATTCAGTGTTTAAGGTTTATGCAATTTAAGGGCCTAAGAGCCATGTTGTTTAAGGGCCTAAGTGCCAAGCAATTTAAGTTATGCACTATATTGGGATGTAGTGCTAAATGTGTGAAGTCTTGTGTATAAAAATGTGTTTGATGGATTTTAGGTGTTCTTGAATGAAATAAGGTAAAAACCTAAGTGTTTGGATGTGAGTAAATACAAGAGAAGCTATGGCCAAATTTGGGGAAATGTGTGAGAAGTTCTAAGTGTTTTAAGAAAGTTTTGGTGAACTAGGAAGTGTTAAAGGTGAATAAAGGTTTACTTGAGAAGGAAAACATGTGTTAAGGTGATTTAGAGTGATGCAAGGACTTAGGTGTTATCTTGGAAGTTCTAGGAATTCAATATGTGTTTTGAGGATGTATTTAAGTCTTGGAGGAGTTTGTTTAAGGTTTAGGTTATGATAATGTGCAAGGTGGGAATAATGTTTAGGTAAGGTTTTGAGAAAGGAACTTTTAGGAAGTTGTGAAAAGAAGATTTGTTTAGTAAGAGAAGATGCTTGGGAGATGATGTTAAGGTAAGGAGGAAACATTTTGGGATAGTTGTAATCAAAGGTGAGAAACACCATTTAGAAACCTAGAGTCAAATGTTATAAGTGTTGGTGTATGTATAAGAAAATTGGGTAACAAGTTGGACAATGTTTTAAGGTGAATCGAAGTGGTATTTTGGCATTAGAATATACCTAAGATCATATGGTAAGTTTATACAATTAATGGAGGTGGAGAACTAAGGCAACAACACTTGAAAAATGCAATTTTGACAATTCTGTAGCTTTGGTCCGGGACCTAGGTCATGGTTCAAGACCCGGACCAAGCTTTTAAAGTGGCCGAGAGTTGTAACATGTTGTGGTCCGGGACTTAAGGCAAGTACAAGGTCCCGGACCACCCTATTAAAATCGCCCGAGAGTTTTCTAATGTGTTGGTCCGGGATTTAAGGTAAGGACCAAGTCCCGGACCACTCTAAAAATGTTGTTTAAGGTTGGAAAATTATGTCTAATGATGGGGATTGATGGTTAGATGTTATGAGGTTGTTAAGGACATGTTAGGTGAGTTTTAATGACAATTAAGTGGGTGAAAAGTTGTAATAACATGTGGAAGTAAAACAAGTTAAAAAGTGAAGTTATGTAACTAAGTTAACGGGGAAAAATTATAAGCATTAGACATTAAATAATCAAGCAACCCCGATGTTAATAAAAACACATGTGATGTTAACAGTTGTTCGAGAATTGCTCGAGGAACATAAGTGGACGTGGTAAAGTGGACTCCGGTGACAGGTATGGTTTTCTTGCAACCTGTGTCCTACCGGATTACACCGGCTTGTATGCCAATGTGTTTTTCTGAGTGTTTGCCACCTTGTAAGATCAAAACATGTAATGAGTTTATAGTAATTCATTTATGTGGCGCAACTGGTCTCCGATACCGTTTAACCTCAAATAAGTATTGAACCTTAGCTAACTAGAACTAGGAACACGTGAGAGATCGGTATTCGGAGTTAACGACCCAAACCTGGGGAACGTTCTAACCACGGCTATGTGTGAGTTAGTGGATATTGTTGATATAAGCAAGTGTGTGAACCTCCCTTGTGTGCTTAACTCGGTTATGATACCGTATGGTGTGTGGGTGTGGTAGGCTCCATAACGGGTCTCTAACTAATTATTTATAAGTATATATGTGCTAATGGGGGGTGAGGAGTCCGGTATGTTCCGGCCACGCGTGTGATGGACGGGAGTCGATATCATATCCGGTTCGGCTCTCTTGGTGTATGTATAGGTGGTATTCCAATTTGGTTTCTACCTTCCCTTAGCTTATCCAAAGCTAGTTACTGACTCACGTCGGGCCACAGGGGCATACGTATGTTATTTCGGTGTGCTTGGGATTACTATATCCGACACACCTTGGGTATAAGTTAACCGTTCTATATAACCGGACGGTAACGAGGTTGGTAACGAGCTTAACATGGGATTGGCAAAAATCCCTAGGCTCACATGGTATACTAACTATGGTGGAAGGTTCCTTGTGTGAACCGATCTTATGGTGTTTGTGTCGTTAGTGTGCTAAGCAATTTCCCTTGCTATGCTATGATATGTTTATGTTAGATGTTTAAAATGAACTCGATGTTGTCATGTATACGCCGAAACAAGAAAGGTTTTGTTATGTTTTGTTAGGTGAGGAATGAGATATGTTGTAGGATATGGAGTGAGTGGATCATGGAAACGAATCCCAGTTTGTGACAAGAGGCGTTTAAGGATAACCCGACTAATGGGTACGTGTCGTTCATTAAGGAAGTAGCTCCGTTTTTAGAGGAGAGCCACTCTAGGGTTAAAGGAATCATTGGATGATTTGTTAAGTGTGGATGTGTTGGATGTATGTTGAGCCCTATAGTTGGGTGTATTCAAAATGTTGTGTATTTATGATTGTATGCATGATTTAAATATAATCAATTGCATGCTAAGACGACAATTAGTTGTGCGTGGCCCGGTAGCATGTGGGCTGCGGGATTACCATACCAGCAAAGGTGCTGAGCCCCTTGGGGGCCACCCTTTCTCTCCTTTTCTATTTCAGGTACAAGGAGCTGGAAGCCGTTCGAGAGTAGGACGGGGTAGATGTTTATACATGGGTAGCCATTTTAATGGCGTAAGCATAGTAGGCGTAATAAGACCGAAATTGTTATCGGCATTAGTTTGTATATACTCGGTACGGTTGGAATGTAATAAGTAGATGGATTGTTGTTAAGGGAAGCAAATGTTACGTATAGTTGCTCGGGAGTCTAGTCCATCAGACCGATACAAATGTATGTGTATTAGCCTTGTTAGCCACGTGGGTGGTTAACGGCGTGTAACACCATTGAAATAAGTAATGTGATGAGTTGAGTTTCCGCTGCAGATTGTTGTTATGTGTTTGTTGTCTGGATGGGGTGTTACACCACCCCTTGCCAACCTCCTTTGGCTATAATGCCCACTCATTAAGCTACCTCTAAACAAATATCTAGCTAATTCAATGACTCACCTATTACTATTTCATAAAGTAATATATTAATGACTTAAAAGCAAATCTAGCTTAATCTTCTCATTTCCTTCATTCCCAGCCGACACAGCAGCTCCATCCTCTCCATTTGCTTCTCTAAAACCGTGGCTAACACTCCAAGTTCAGAGAAGAACACCTTGCTACCTAGGTAAGCTTATTAAGCCTTTAAATGTTCATTCTCTTCACAACTCTTTCCTCTTTCCATGGAGCAAATCATTAACCATTTCCATTTCCATCAATGTTCTTAAGGTATAAAAATGTGCTTTAAGCACTTATCCTTTGATTCTCATCAATTCCGGTTGTAAAGCTTTGTTTTCTAAGCTTATAATCTTCATCTTAACATACTTATTCAGTTGGTATATCAAGAGCTTCAAGGTATACCCAGATCCAAGCCAAGAACACCATTTTAGGCATTTTAAACAAGGTAAAAATTAGCCATCTTCTAATCTGAGTTATACCAGTTTAAAGCTTGGTTTTAGTAGCTCTTTTGATGCTCTTATTGTTCTATAAATTTAGGCCGAAGACATCCATACTTACCTTGGTATTTTAAGGTAAAATCTACCTTGAAAATATACATTAAACACTTCTTATGGTTAGATCTTGCTTGGAGACTAATCATGCCTTAATTGCTGTTTGAAAACATGTAAATAATGCTGTGGGAAACTTATCTCCATACAGCCGTGGCCAAACAAGGCCTAAACTAGGCAAAAACAAGGTATAAATCACTTAAACCTTCACTTGGTATATTAATATGTAATTATACATTTGTGTATAATTTGTGTCGTGAGTGAACAAGGTTTATAGGTCTTATTTTGACCTTAGGTGATTAAGGAATGGTTTAGTAAATTTTATTACTAATTAATTAGCATAATTGTCATTCAAATTTAAGACATTATGTGGAAAATTGGTAAATAAGGAAAAGATGGTGGTAAGGCTGAGAGTTTAATGCATTTTGGGCATTTATGTGTAATTTATTTTATAAGCTAATGTTTGTAATAAGGCCATGTATTTGAGGCCATTTTATTTATGTAGTTTCATAAGCTTTTAATTAAGTTTAGGTGGTGAAAATTACCGCATGGAAATGTTGGTATAAAGTGACTTAAATTAATTTGGGGGCTATACAATAATTAAGGCGAAAGTTTGAGTTTTATGAGTTTATATATTATAATTTTATAAAGTTTGGGGTTAAATTGTAATTTCTGAAAAGATATGGGTATAAACCGTATATAATGGAGATAGATGGTCAAGAAATATTAAGGTGTCAACCTTGACCAAATTAAATAAGTTAGATAACTTATCTAAGGTTTTATAATAAGATAAGTATTTAATTGTAACAATTTTATAAATATGTGGTAATATGTTATTGCCGAAAGTTAAGGGTGTATAATGTATTATAAACACCCATGGCTATTAGGAATTTTTAGGAATTTATTGGGTTGATTTGGAATTAAGATAAACTATATATGTATAATATATAGTTATTATGTCATTATGACACTTTGGAATAAAAGATGGGGTGGAAATGTAATATACCGAAACTATATGTTTAGTAAGGGTAATTATAAACCTTTGGTGATTTTTAGAATTATATAAGAGTATTTAATAAGATATATTATATATATAGTTTTAATGATATTATAGAACTATATGTTATAAATTGGGCCAAATGGCAATTATAGAAATTTGGTGGGTCTGTTCGGAATTTTACAAAAATATAACCATAGGTTATACCATTTTATAAGTTAAAAATGTTATATTATATGATATTATAACATGGTATAAATAATGGGGTGATTTTGTAAATAAAGGAAACTATGGTATATGAAAAAGAATATGGTTTTTATATGGTGCCCACACGGCAATATTATATAGTTTTGTATAAAAACTATAGGTTATAAATTAAAGGAAATAAAGATATCATATTATTTGATATTAGTATATGGAGCAACATTACATAATGTTATGTGGTCAAAATGGGATTTAAATAAAATAAGGTGCTGTACCGAATTATTAAGTTTGGAATATGAATTTTAGACTATGGTTTATAATGTTATAAATGTTATAACAATTATATGGTTTTAATGGAATTAATATAAGTAAGGATAATCACATTAAATAATGTGACAAACTATAAATAAATAAGGTTTATAAACAAAGGTATTTATTGATTAAACCTTAGGAGTTGTAATTATACAACATAAAATGTTACATAATTAGGATAATAGTCTTAATATAAGTTGTATGATATAATACAACTAATGGGAATAATCTCTAATATAAGATGATAAAATGTAACATATAATATAAGAGTTTTATAACTCATGGAATTTACCTATGTGGTAAACATATACATATACATATACAAGAAAAATGTATATAAGGATGGATATATATTATGGTTGGAAACCATATAATATAATGGTGTGGTTATTTAAAAAAAAATAGTTACAAACTATAAGTTATGGGTTTTAGAATGCAAATATAATTTGCTAAGATAATGGATTATATAATACAATGTATTATAATGGATGGTGGAAAAATAATTCAATATAATAAGTCATGCATGCATACATGCAACTATAGGTTATATACCTAAGTTTAATGGTGGATGAAATTAAAGGAATATAAGGAATTAAACTTAACAGTCGAAATGTTTCGACATACGAGTTTAGTAACAAAGCCGACCGGTTTAGAGAAACCCGTAACAAATAACTGTTGAAATCCGGGGATGAACTGTCGGGGTTACTTGTTATTCGGAAATACCGGATTTAGTTAGTCATGGAGACTGACTTATAGTTTATTACCGTTTAGATCATACTACAGACGAGGACGCTTGACGAGCTAGTGGTCTACACTGCGCATCCTAGGTCTGGGTGAACTGTATGTAAAGGGGTTTGATCCGAGTTGTCCTAAGGAAACTCCTTGGGCTCGGATTTGGTTGATATCACTTGTGTGTTAAGTGTTTTGGATACATGTATGTGATTGTGTGTTACTGCATTAATTATTTATGCACGAGCGTCCTACGAGACTAACACTACGTCGACTATAGATCGGTTTATATAAACATACATATACGTTAATGTGATAACATGACGGTTACTTGATATAATACCATTGTATTAATATTAAGTATATGGTAACCTAAGTAAAATACTTAGAACGAGTCACGACATTGTCGGTCTCTAGAGCATGGATCTTGAACATGAATATGACCTAGATTACTTCTAGGTATGCGTGAGACCCATTGGGCAGCTAACTAATAATTATTCTCCATAAGACTAAGAGCATATCATAAACATTATGAGAGAGAGATGGTATGAGTTGAGGTGAGGAATCCCGGTAGTTTATGAACTACCCGGTAGTCTAATCAACAAGAAATACCGTTACTTAAATATTTACAACTGTATATCCATAATACATACACCAACTGAGTTTAAAGTATCTCCAAAACCATACAATATTTCACTAGTTCGAATATCAACAGACGGGTGCACAGGCGCTACCCGTACTCAAAATAAATTCCCACCTAGGGCTACCCGCTCCTACTCTCGTGGTGTGACTTCATGGGCCGCTTACCTGCAAGTGTAAAAACAGCCCCCAAAGGGGGTCAGCACGAATGCTGGTACGACCCTCCCGTGGCCCCAAGCTAACGGGGCTACGACGACTAATTGTCGATAGCATGGAAGTTGATTAGCATCACAATCAAAATATGAAATGCAATAAAACAACAAACCACAATGAACATAAAGCTCATATGAAAATGAATGACTCAGGCGTTCCCTTAACAAGTGAGTTAGTTCTTAACTCCTTAGATCCACAATCTCCTTAATCTTATATTTGCCAACCGTTCCACTATTAGATAGGTTAGCCCTTAGTTGGTTGCTTATTTTTGTAGAGCTTGGTTAACCCTAAACGGTAGCAGTGCACTATCCGGCAATAAGCTACCTTTCTTAATTTGTTGGGGATGTAGGCTTGATCCCCCCACGCCATCCTTAATGTGCCTCCCACCTCAAATAGTAGTCTGGGTGGTCGGGTCGGTTTGTTGACCCTAGGCGACGAGTCTAATGACAAGTCTTATTTGGAAGTCGGATCTGATTCAGATACCGACCTCCCCCAATACACATGTGCCGATACCATTCCGGATTCCTCACTCCCACCCCAGGGCACGGTTAGTGAAAGTCTTAAATACCAAGTGTTAGTTAAACCTTATCGGGTATTAACCAACAGATACCAATACTTAATTCTTATCCTTAACTCAGTAAGTACTAAACTTAGTTAGTAACAATCTCAAGTCTCGTGGGTTAGTGTAAAGAAAACACATTCACAACGAGAATAAGTATAACCGGTTGCATGCTTTATCTTGTCTTAGTCTTAGCAAATAAACAGATAGCACACAAGCCGAGGGACACCTCATTAGCAAGCAGGTCACAAGAAAGACTGTACCGTTCACCGTCGACAATTGTTTGTTTAACCTTCTTCGGGGTCCCAATTCACAAACCTAAAACATTCATTCATTTTTAGGCCATTAGTTATTTGCACCTTACTTAAGACACTTAATCCCTAAAGATTCCCATTCGATACCCTCCTTAGTCTTTACCACTTAACCATATTAACTTAACTTTAACTTAAGGTTTATACTTAACCTAGCTTAATTCCATAGGTTCTTAGGTTCCTAATCATTATTACCCTACCAATGGCATTCCCTATTACCATTTAACCTCTTTAGAATTTAAAATTTCTTTTTTTTTTTTGTGTTTTTGGCTCGACCGAACTTACCGACCGACCTTACCCAAGGTCGGTCCATTCCAGGACGTATTACCGTTTGAAAATTCTACCCCGACCGACCTTGCAAGTCCGGTCCCAAGGTCGGTCCATTCCCGAGAGTTTTCCCCGTGGGAAAATTTAAGCTCGACCGAACTTGTAAGTCCGGTCCCAAGTTCGGTCGATTCCAGAGACTTAATTCCCGTACAAAATTCTAGGTATGACCGACCTTGTAAGTCCGGTCCCAAGGTCGGTCCATTCCAGAGACTTAATTCGTGCATAAAATACAAGCCCGACCGAACTTGTAAGTCCGGTCCCCAAGTTTGGTCGGTTCCAGAAACTCTTTCCGGTAGTGTAAATTGAGCTCGACCGACCTTGCAGGTACAATCCCTAAGGTCGGTCGGCTCCAGAACCTTGTTTCTAAATTCTTATTTCACTCCAAACTTCTCTTCTTACATCCTAGTATGTTCTAACCTCATTTGGGCACCTCAACTACACCTTAAGCCTTCCACTAAACACATTAAATCACTCACCAACATCCACCTTAGTCATTATGCATTTTCCTTGTAATCATGCCTACACTTGTAATGTTTTTCACTAGGTTTCTAAGTGGTGGTTCATACCTAATATAACCACTATGCCAAATGCTTCCTCACCACTATAACATCATCTCCAAGCATCTTTCACCATCTAAAACTCTTTTATGCAACTACTTAAAGTTTCTACACAAGTTTATGCCTCATTCATCCAACACATTATTTCTTTTCTACTAGTTTACCAATGTTTGCCTAAGTCCTAAATACACTAGTACATTCATTTGATTCCTAAATCCTCCATGATGATGCCTAAGTCATTATAACTCACAAGAACACCTTAAACTCACTCTTTTTTCCTTCAAGACAACCTCTAAACTACCTAGTACTATCCTAGTCATGAAATTTCCTTATACATCTAAAACACCAAGTTCCTTCATCAAATTTTGACATGGGTTCTCTAGTATATTGTTACACCTAAACACTTGGTTTTTCACCATCAAACAACCAAGATCACTCAAATTCTCATTACAACATCTTAACACACAATTTACACCAAACTACACACATTCATCATATAGTGTATAAACTTAAAATGCTTGGCACTTTGGCCCTTAAATGACAATAATCTTAACCACTGAATTTCCACATATATTCGCCTTTAACCTGCGAATACACACAACAAGGCTCCCATTGAAATAAAATGCTTCTTTTAATTCATCTCAACATGGTTTAACTATCTCTTTTCCCATTGGCTCCTTATTTACAAGTTCACAAGTATAGTCATTGTTTCTCCTAGGTTTTATAGTTCTTTCCCAATGTAAACTCTACACTAAACTCATCACCTATCTAAATCCCATTCCCTTACTCAACAAAACACCTTAAGGTAAGTAATTTACCTTGTTCTTTTACAAGCTCACAAACTTTCCTCCTTAGGTTTTTCCTTGCTCAATCTCGGTCACCAACCAAGTTCTCCTTGCCAATGTTCTAACCAATATTCAATGACTCCAATGAGTGCTAGATAATACATTAACCTTAAGGAACAAACCCTAGGTTAAAAATGTGCTTTAAGGTATTAAGTTTATTGTTTTACCTTGGTTTCTCAAGACAAGCTTGGATATGAAGCAAGAAGGACCTCCTTTATCCTTTGGAGAGTAGAAAACAAGCTAGAACAAGGCATAAAAATGGAACCTCATGAGTGATAATTTTCGGACATGGAGAGAAATGATGGAAACCTAGATTTTCTTAAATATTCTTTACCTTAAGAGAATGGAGAAGCTAATGGAGTCTCCAAACTTGAGTTTCCTCCTCTAATGGCGGTTTGCCTTGGCTCCAAAATGAGGCTCTTGAAGTTTTGAAAAGATAGAAAGGAAGAGCTTGAGCTAACTAAGAGATATATGTACTTGGTTTTGATTTTGGAGCTTAAATGAGCAAGATGTGGGCAAAAGAAGATGGAGCTAGCATGGAGGTTGCTTCTTACGTGAGAGAGAAGAAAGAGAGCAAGAGAAATCGATGGAGAAGATGAAGAATGAAGAAAGGAGGAGAGAGGTGGCATATAAGATATTTGATTCCTTAAAAGCAAATAGTAACAACTTACTTTTCTCTTTTTCTTCTAACATTAATTGGCTACTCTTGGTGACTCACACCCTTAGAAAACCGGCCCCCTTCATTAATTAGGCTGGTCATGGTCTTGTTTGACCAATTAATTGACTTACTTTGACTAATGTCTTAAACTAGCACTATTTGGTTACTATTCACTAAACAAGGCACATAATTGTGAAAATTTTGATTTCCCATTGATTTAGACCTCCTAATGTGATACTAATTAGTACACATGTTAATTAAGGAGTAATCATGGGCATTTAGCCACTTAAAACCCCTTTCTAAGACAATTTTTCAAAAACGTGCTTTAAGACTCCTTAAAGCACATTTTGTGTTTTAACTTGTTTTCAAGCTTGGTTTTCTTTGGTAATAGGTTTAAAATGACCATTAGGATATTACTAAGGTATAAGAATGATATTTGGGTGCTCACCCAAGTCTCTCCAAGCTTAGAGCACGTTTTTGCTCAAACTGCTCTTTTGGTGTTTCCTTATGTTTTCTTTGATTAAAAATGTTTCTTAATGTTTCTAAGGCATTATTTAGCCTCCTTATATCTTAGTTTATCACTTAAACACCATATCTAAGTTTGGGGTATTTCAGTCTACCCCCCTTAAAAGAACTTTGTCCCCAAAGTTCACATATATTCTTAACCATTCGCGGTACTCAATTCTCTCGATCTTAACACCACCTCTTATTTCTCATTCACACATCTCAAGACTCGAAGGTCAATCAAAAATACAATACATAAGTATTATACATAACTCAAACTTATCACCAAAGTGTAGCAACTTACACAAAATAACATCTTACACAACCAAACAAACGACAAACATGCTCGTTCCCTAACTCAAAAGCGAGGAAACTCTACCGCCCTTAAAAAGGGGTACGCCCCCTACCCTATACAGACGATCTAGTCAGTAAACAAAGAAGGGTACTTCGCCCTCATCTTATCTTCTAATTCCCACGTGGCCTCTTCGACATCCTGGTTAGACCAGAGAACCTTCACCAGTCGCACTGACTTATGGCGAGTGTCCCTAGTCTTACTATCCAAGATTCTCTGAGGAAGCTCCACTGATCTCATATTCGGTTCTAATGTCAACCTCTCAGGTTCTAACACATGGGAGGGGTGGTGCATGTATTTCTTTAGCTGTGAAACATGAAAAACATCATGCACTTTACCCAGTTCAGCAGGTAAATTCAACCTGTAAGCAACCGGGCCCACCTGCTCCGTAATCTCATAAGGACCAACAAACTTTGGGCTTAATTTGCCCTTCTGCCCAAATCTGAATACACCCATCATTGGTGAAACTCACAAATACCCGGTCGCCCACTGCGAACTCCAGGTCTCGTCGTCGAACATCAGCATATGACTTCTGTCTATCTTGAGCAGCTTTCATGTTCTCCCTGATTTGCTGAACCTCAGCCTTAACTTGCTCAAAGTACTCTGGTCCTATAATGACCGTCTCACTCGACTCATCCCAGCAGAGCGGTGTACGACATGGTCTACCGTACAACGCTTGAAAAGGTGCCATCTTGATCAAAGCGTGATAGCTGTTGTTGTATGAAAACTCGATTAGATGCAATTTGTCAATCCAACTGCCCTGGAAGTCTAAGGCACATGCCCTCAGCATGTCCTCGAGTGTCTGAATAGTACGCTCAGTCTGACCATCTGTCTGAGGATGGAATACGGTACTCAGCTTGAGTTCTGTGCCCAACGCTTCTCTGGTAGCTCTCCAGTACCTCGAAAGGAATCTGGTATCTCTGTCTGACACTATGGTCTTTGGTATCCCGTGATGTCTCATGATTTCCCTCTCAAACAACTCAGCTAATTTGGTCACCTTCCAAGTATCCTTCATCGGTATGAATCGGGCTACTTTGGTAAGGCGATTCACCACCACCCATATCATGTTGAGACCTCCCCTAGCAGGTGGGAGTCCAACTACAAAGTCCATGGAGATATCATGGAACTTCCACTCCGGAACTGGCATCGACTGTACCATACCGCCCGGTCGTCGGTGCTCGAATTTCACCTTCTGGCATGTGAGACACCTCAAGATGAACTCGGTAACATCTGTCTTCATCCCCGACCACCAGAAGTATCTCTTTATGTCTTTGTACATCTTAGAGGCTCCCGGATGGATGGAGACCGAAGAACAGTGTGATTCCCTAAGTATACGGTCTTTCATATCCGTGTTTCCCCGTGGTATGCATAACTGTCCCTTAAGTCTGAACAGATCATCGTCGTGAAGTCTGAAGTCATATTTCTGTCCCTCAAAAGTACCATCTGTCAGCTTCTGTCTGACCTCTCTCATATACTCATCCGTCCTCTGAGCCTCTCGCACCTCATCAACCAAGCTGGAGAAAGAAACTAGCGAATGGAGTGAGTGTGCTCGATGGCTCAGGGCGTCCGCTACAACATTGGCCTTTCCCTCTTTGTATTGGAGGTCAATGTCATAGTCTTTCAAGAATTCCAACCATCTCCTCTGTCTGAGGTTCAACTCCTTCTGAGTAAATATGTATCTTAAGCTCTTATGATCGGTGTAGATCGTCACACTAACCCCGTATAAGTAGTGGCGCCATATCTTCAAAGCGAAGACTACAACTCCCAGCTCCAAATCATGTGTGGGGTAGTTCTCCTCATGTATCTTCAACTGGCGTGAGGCATATGCCACCACCTTGCCATGTTGCATGAGCACGCAACCCAGCCCTCTGCCGGACGCATCACAGTAAACCTCATAGCCCTTTGTACCGTCTGGAATGGTCAGAACCGGTGCAGTGGTCAGTGAGTCTTTCAAACTCTAGAATGATCTCTCACAGTCAGCCGTCCATAAGAACGGTGCATCTTTCTTCATCAGACTGGTCATCGGTTTCGCAACCTTACTGAAATCCCTAACAAACCTCCGGTAATAACCTGCCAGACCGAGAAAGCTCCGGATGTCGGTAACAGTCTTCGGTCTTGGCCAAGTACGTACGGCATCAATCTTTGTTGGATCCATTGAGATCCCAGCATCTGAGATGACATGACCTAGGAAAGAATCCTGGTCAAGCCAAAACTCACATTTGGAGAACTTAGCATATAGCTGGTTCTCCCTCAATATCTCTAATACTCTCCTCAGATGTTCCTCATGTTCAACCTTAGATCTCGAATATATCAATATATCGTCAATAAACACCACAACCGACTTGTCCAGCTGTTCCCGGAACAAGCGGTTCATTAGATCCATAAACTTCGCCGGTGCGTTTGACAAACCGAGCGGCATCACTGTAAACTCGTGGTGGCCGTATCGTGTCCGGAATTCCGTTTTCTCAATATCTCCCACCTTAATGGCTATCTGATGATACCCCGATCTGAGATCAATCTTGGAAAACACAGATGCTCCCTTCAACTGATAGAACAGATCGTCAATGCGGGGTAGTGGATACTTATTCTTCACTGTCACTACATTTAACTCTCTGTAGTCGATGCAGAGGCGGAGACTCCATCCTTCTTCTTCACGAAGAGAACTGGCGCTCCCCATGGTGATACACTGGGTCTTATGAACCCTTTGTCTAACAAGTCCTTCAGTTGTTCCTTTAACTCATTCATCTCTGCCGGAGCCATGCGGGTATGGTGCCTTGGCTATGGGTCCGGTACCAGGTAGCAGCTCGATGGTGAACTCTACCTCCCAAGTGGGTGGCATGCCGGGCATTTCCCGTGGGAATAGGTCGGGGAACTCCGACACTACCGGTAAGTCGGGGTCGAACTCGGGGTCTTTCTCTATGTCTTGTACATAGCAGAGGTACACTTCTTCCTTTCTCCTCAACTCCTTATACATTGCCATGGCGGTGATGATCTTAGTCGAAGGCTCTCTGGGCCTCTGGCGGTATGATATTGTTACCCCAGACGGGCTCCTGAGCAGTAATCTATGCTCGACGCAGAGGATACGACCCTTGTGCCGCTCCAACCAGTTCATCCCGAAGATAACATCAAATCCCAACTCCCTGAACTCAATAAAACTGACTGAAAAGTCTTCCCCCTTAATTCTGACAATGGCTCCTCGGTAGTAACGAGTGCAACGAACCTTCTCCTTAGACGGGAGCGTAACCGTGAAGTCGGGTAGCTCATCGGCGTCTAGCCCCAACCTTCTCGCAAAAGATGCCGAGACAAAGGTATGCGAGGCCCGTTAGTCGAAGAGAACTGATGCCTCAATCCCATTGATCGGAAAGGTGCCGGTGAGGATAGTACCGCTGGCGTCGGCCTGTGCCTCTGTAAGTATGCTTAGCGCACCTTCCGTACCGAGTCCATGACCTAATCGTATTCATAAGCTTCATGAGTATTGATGGTATAACAAGAGTCGTAACAATTTATATGAACAACACTGTTATTTTATTCATAACCATCCTGTTTACAACATGTGCTTTGATCTTACATCTCATTCCTTATCTCACACTAAAACATTACATAACTAATATTGTCTAAAGGTTAGGTTTAACCGTCCTGGTTTCATATGCGTCGCATTAATCACTGCTGTCGGTGCTGTATTCAGCTTAATTCTCTTAATCCCATGGTATAACATCCTTGACTCCCCTCCCATATCTAATCCCATGACTTAAGTATTAACTTATTAGCACGGTCCGCACGCTTCTGCTCGCCGTACAAAAATTCAGCGTCATCTCCTATGGACCAAGACACTACGGGTATCCCTCTTTCTAGAGACTCCGTTGTCTCGTCCTTATCCTGGTGTAGTCCAAGTCGCCCATCTTTCTCATAGAAGTTTACAATGCAAATGTCTGCTTGTATGTCTGGAACCGGTTCAGCTTCAGCTTCCAACTGCTGAGCGATCTCCACGACTTGTGTAATAACCGGATGGAACTCTTCGGGTATCCCCGGCGGTGAGACTCCATCTTGCATTCTCGTGGTCTGGTAGGTCTTGGCATACGGATTCCAATCCTTGCCTAAGCTCATCATTTTTAATTTCATCCTTGCTCCCCCTGGGTACTCCGGTGTATAAAAGCCTCCCGGTCCCATTCCTAGCTGATTGCATTTCCTGATGATGGCTATTTGCGCTTCGGGTGTCAGGTATCCCCTTAATAAAATCATACCTGGGCGGATAACCTGACATTGTTCGGTTGGAAAGTCTCAGATTTCGTTGTCGGTGTATTTCGGGTTTGCTGGATCCACTGAGATCCCAGCATCTGAGATGACATGACCTAGGAAAGAGACCTGGTCAAGCCAAAACTCACATTTGGAGAACTTAGCATATAGCTGGTTCTCCCACAATATCTCTAATACTCTCCTCAGATGTTCCTCATGTTCAACCTTAGATCTCGAATTATCAATATATCATCAATAAACACCACAACCGACTTGTCCAGCTGTTCCCGGAACAAGCGGTTCATCAGATCCATAAACTTCGCCGGTGCGTTCGACAAACCGAACGGCATCACTCTAAACTCGTAGTGGCTGTATCGTCTCCGGAATGTCGTTTTCTCAATATCTCCCTCCTTAATGGCTACTGGTACCCCCGATCTTAGATCGTAACCATCTGGAAGACACAGATGCTCCCTTCAACTGATCGAACAGATCGTCAATGCGGGGTAGTGGATACTTATTCTTCACTGTCACTGCATTTAACTCTCTGTAGTCGATGCAGAGGTGGAGACTCCATCCTTCTTCTTCACGAGAGAACTGGTGCTCCCATGGTGATACACTGGGTCTTATGAACCCTTTGTCTAACAAGTCCTTCAGTTGTTCCTTTAACTCATTCATCTCTGCCGGAGCCATGCGGTATGGTGCCTTGGCTATGGGTCCGGTACCAGGTAGCAGCTCGATGGTGAACTCTACCTCCCAAGTGGGTGGCATGCCGGGCAGTCCCCTTGGGAATAGGTCGGGGAACTCCGACACTACCGGTAAGTCGGGGTCGAACTCGGGGTCTTTCTCTATGTCCTGTACATAGCAGAGGTACACTTCTTCCTTTCTCCTCAACTCCTTATACATTGCCATGGCGGTGATGATCTTAGTCGAAGGCTCTCTGGGCCTCTGGCGGTATGATATTGTTACCCGGACGGGCTCCTGAGCAGCAATCTATGCTCGGCAGAGGATACGACCCTTGTACCGCTCCAACCAGTTCATCCCGAAGATAACATCAAATCCCAACTCCCTGAACTCAATAAAACTGACTGGAAAGTCTTCCCCCTTAATTCTGACAATGGCTCCTCCGTAGTAACGAGTGCAACGAACCTTCTCCTTAGACGGGAGCGTAACCGTGAAGTCGGGTAGCTCATCGGCGTCTAGCCCCAACCTTCTCGCAAAAGATGCCGAGACAAAGGTATGCGAGGCCTCTGAGTAAAGAGAACTGATGCCTCAATCCCATTGATCGGAAAGGTGCCGATGAGGATAGTACCGCTGGCGTCGGCCTGTGCCTCTGTAAGTATGCTTAGCGCACCTTCCGTACCGAGTCCATGACCTAATCGTATTCATAAGCTTCATGAGTATTGATGGTATAACAAGAGTCGTAACAATTTATATGAACAACACTGTTATTTTTTCATAACCATCCTGTTTACAACATGTGCTTTGATCTTACATCTCATTCCTTATCTCACACTAAAACATTACATAACTAATATTGTCTAAAGGTTAGGTTTAACCGTCCTGGTTTCATATGCGTCGCATTAATCACTGCTGTCGGTGTTGTATTCAGCTTAATTCTCTTAATCCCATGGTATAACATCCTTGACTCCCCTCCCATAACTAATACATCCCCTGACTTAAGTATTAACTTATTACACGCACGGTCCGCTTCTACTCGCCGTACAAAAATTCAGCGTCATCTCCTATGGACCAAGACACTACGGGTATCCCTCTTTCGAGAGACTCCGTTATCTCGTCCTTATCCTGGTGTAGTCCAAGTCGCCCATCTTTCTCATAGAAGTTTACAATGCAAATATCTGCTTGTATGTCTGGAACCGGTTCAGCTTCCAACTGCTGAGCGATCTCCACGACTTGTGTAATAACCGGATGGAACTCTTCGGGTATCCCCGGCGGTGAGACTCCATCTTGCATTCTCGTGGTCTGGTAGGTCTTGGCATACGGATTCCAATCCTTGCCTAAGCTCATCATTTTTAATTTCATCCTTGCTCCCCCTGGGTACTCCGGTGTATAAAAACCTCCCGGTCCCATTCCTAGCTGATTGCATTTCCTGATGATGGCTATTTGCGCTTCGGGTGTCAGGTATCCCCTTAATAAAATCATGCCTGGGCGGATAACCTGATATTGTTCAGTTGGAAAGTCTCGGATTTCGTTGTCGGTGTATTCCGGTTAGGTGTAGAAGGCATTGGATAGCAGATGTTGAAGCTTCCTAAGGTGGTAGTAGGTTATATTTTACTTATATTCTAATCTTATCTTATTCTCACTTATCTTATTTATTCACTAAGCATGCACGTAATGCGGTAAGCAGGCAATTTTATTGCTAAATGGTTATAGCGGTACCTGGCCTCGATGAGGGTTCAGGCTCATCGTCCCGGTCCACCAAGTGTAGTGTGGGTCCCGACTTCTGGGTCACCCGTGGGTTCTTGTCTGCAGCTTGCTGCACCCTTCTCTGACCGTCAGATCCAGCTCCCTGATCGGTCTTAGTCTTAATCTTAAAACTGGGTCTGTAATTTTTACTCTCCGGGTTCCCGTAGCACTCATATGCCCGGTGCCCGAGTACACCACAAAAGTTACACTCCACCTTATTCCCCTGCTCAGTCAACTCCGGGGTGGTCCCCCTTGCACCTCTGGCAATAGTAGTGTCGTTGGTAGCCACCTCCGGTTTCCTTTCCAGTCTCAGTACCTGATTAAGCATCGCACCAGCGATTGTGTCTCAATGTTGTCAACCATTCTTATTTACTCAAGATGTATTTCCTTACCCTTTGGCGCCCTGGAGCGCAGGGGCTTAGCAGCATAAGCTTAAGTCAGTTTCAGTGGCTCATCAGAAGCCTTCTCCTTTTCCTCCTTTCCTTTTTGGTTCTGGTTCTTTTGGGCATGAGGCTGGTACTTCTGTTTCTTGTACCCACCTTGCCCTTGGTGTTCAGCACTCTTCCCAGCATTCTTTCTCTTGGCATTGTCCTCGTCCCTCAGCTGGACGGTAATCTCAACCTTAACAGCGGCATGATAGCACTCCTGCTTCCCAAGGTATTAGTTCCTCTCATTACTCACAAACTAAATCTTATTCACTTAATTATATCTTACTCATTCTTATTACCTGCAGGGTTGTATAACTCGTCGGCCCCATGCCGTAGCGGAGTCGATGGCTAAGCCCGCCATAGAAGCGGTCCACCAGTATCTGTGTAATACTCGTCCATCGTCATCTTGTCGGTCTGCTTGAGCGCATCCAACTGTAGGCGCTTCTTCGTCTGGACATGGGCGGGATAGTACTTTGCTCGTAGCAAGGCGGTGTACTGCTCCCAGCCGAACTCTGGATTGGCCACATGCTCGGCCCTCACCAGCTTCCACCAATCGCCTGCTGCCCCCTTCAGGTAGAACGCAGCTAGACGCACCTTGATCCCAGCAGGGACGTCAAGGGTCTCGAAGGCGGTCTCCAGCTCGGAGATATACGCCTCAAGCTTGGCGGGATCGGTCTCCCCCTTAAAATGTGCGGGTCGAAGGTCTGAAAGGCTCTTCACCCAATTCGGTTCCCGGGGTTGTGGTGGTGGAGGTGGTGCACCCAACCAGGCTGATAGCCCATGTGCCCTAAGGCGGCAGCTACGATCTCTGCGATCGTCTGCCCTTCCTGTATCTCAGTCTCGTCGCCTCGACCACTGCCTCGGCCTCTCCTTCCTGACATCTGAACAATCACAACTCACATTAGATTCGTATCCGCCACTGTTTCGGTTAATGAATTTATAACGTCCGAAGACGGTAAAGACGATCCACACTTATTAGTGGTCATCTGACTCTACTCACACTAACAGCTCACACCCTTAACTCGTCACTTATTTCATAACTTATATCCTAACTCGGTGGTTTCTTATGTCCGGTATTTCTTGATCAGAGCGTAACTACGCTCTGATACCACTTTTTGAAACACCCCGTCCTAAGCCAATCGTGGTTATCGCAACTTAACAAACAACACCTAAACGTCGCAGCGGAAATAAACTATCACCAGGACCTTGCCACGGTCTAATCAACAAGAAATACCGTTACTTAAGTATTTACAACCGTATATCCATAATACATACACCAACTGAGTTTAAAGTATCTCCAAAACCATACAATATTTCACTAGTTTGACTATCAACAGACGGGTGCACATGCGCTACCCGTACTCAAAATAAATTCCCACCTAGGGCTACCCGCTCCTACTCTCGTGGTGTGACTTCATGGGCCGCTTACCTGCAAGTGTAAAAACAGCCCCCAAAGGGGGTCAGCACGAATGCTGGTACGATCCTCCCGTGGCCCCCAAGCTAACGGGGCTACGACGACTAATTGTCGATAGCATGGAAGTTGATTAGCATCACAATCATAATATGAAATGCAATAAAACAACAAACCACAATGAACATAAATAGCTCATATGAAAATGAACGACTCAGGCGTTCCCTTAACAAGTGAGTTAGTTCTTAACTCCTTAGATCCACAATCTCCTTAATCTTATATTTGCCAACCGTTCCACTATTAGATTGGTTAGCCCTTAGTTGGTTGCTTATTTTTGTAGGGCTTGGTTAACCCTAACGGTAGCAGTGCACTATCCGGCAATAAGCTACCTTTCTTAATTTGTTGGGGATGTAGGCTTGATCCCCCCACGCCATCCTTAATGTGCCTCCCACCTCAAACAGTAGTCCGGGTGGTCGGGTCGTTTGTTGACCCTAGGCGACGAGTCTAATGACAAGTCTTATTTGGAAGTTGGATCTGATTCAGATACCGACCTCCCCCAATACACATGTGCCGGTACCATTCCGGATTCCTCACTCCCACCCCAGGTCACGGTTAGTGAAAGTCTTAAATACCAAGTGTTAGTTAAACCTTATCGGGTATTAACCAACAGATACCAATACTTAATTCTTATCCTTAACTCAGTAAGTACTAAACTTAGTTAGTAACAATCTCAAGTTTCGTGGGTTAGTGTAAAGAAAACACATTCACAACGAGAATAAGTATAACCGGTTGCATGCTTTATCTTGTCTTAGTCTTAGCAAATAAACAGATAGCACACAAGTCGAGGGACACCTCGTTAGCAAGCAGGTCACAAGAAAGACTGTACCGTTCACCGTCGACGATTGTTTGTTTAACCTTCTTCGGGGTCCCAATTCACAAACCTAAAACATTCATTCATTTTTAGGCCATTAGTTATTTGCACCTTACTTAAGACACTTAATCCCTAAAGATTCCCATTCGATACCCTCCTTAGTCTTTACCACTTAACCATATTAACTTAACTTTAACTTAAGGTTTGTACTTAACCTAGCTTAATTCCTTAGGTTCTTAGGTTCCTAATCATTATTACCCTACCAATGGCATACCCTATTACCATTTAACCTCTTTAGAACTTAAAATTTCTTTTTTTTTTGTGTTTTTGGCTCGACCGAACATACCGACCGACCTTACCCAAGGTCGGTCCATTCCAGGACGTATTACAGTTTGAAAATTCTACCCCGACCGACCTTGCAAGTCCGGTCCCAAGGTCGGTCCATTCCCGAGAGTTTTCCCCGTGGGAAAATTTAAGCTCGACCGAACTTGTAAGTCCGGTCACAAGTTCGGTCGATTCCAGAGACTTAATTCCCGTACAAAATTCTAGGTATGACCGACCTTGTAAGTCCGGTCCCAAGTCGGTCCATTCCAGAGACTTAATTCGTGCATAAAACAAGCCGACCGAACTTGTAAGTCCGGTCCCAAGTTGGTCGGTTCCAGAAACTCTTCCAATAGTGTAAATTGAGCTCGACCGACCTTACAGGTACGGTCCCTAAGGTCGGTCGGCTCCAGAACCTTGTTTCTAAATTCCTATTTCACTCCAAACTTCTCTTCTTACATCCTAGTATGTTCTAACCTCATTTGGGCACCTCAACTACACCTTAAGCCTTCCACTAAACACATTAAATCACTCACCAACATCCACCTTAGTCATTATGCATTTTCCTTGTAATCATGCCTACACTTGTAATGTTGTTCACTAGGTTTCTAAGTGGTGGTTCATACCTAATATAACCACTATGCCAAATGCTTCATCACCACTATAACATCATCTCCCAAGCATCTTTCACCATCTAAAACTCTTTTATGCAACTACTTAAAGTTTCTACACAAGTTTATGCCTCCTTCATCCAACACATTATTTCTTTTCTACTAGTTTACCAATGTTTGCCTAAGTCCTAAATACACTAGTACATTCATTTGATTCCTAATCCTCCATGATGATGCCTAAGTCATTATAACTCACAAGAACACCTTAAACTCACTCTTTTTCCTTCAAGACAACCTCTAAACTTCCTAGTACTATCCTAGTCATGAAATTTCCTTAGACATCAAAAACACCAAGTTCCTTCATCAAATTTTGACATGGGTTCTCTAGTATATTGTTACACCTAAACACTTGGGTTTTCACCATCAAACAACCAAGATCACTCAAATTCTCATTACAACATCTTAACACATTTACACACACAACACCACACACACACATCATCATATAGTGTATAAACTTAAAATGCTTGGCACTTAGGCCCTTAAATGAAAATAATCTTAACCACTGAATTTCCACATATATTCGCCTTTAACCTGCGAATACACACAACAAGGCTCCCATTGAAATAAAATGCTTCTTTTAATTCATCTCAACATGGTTTAACTATCTCTTTTCCTATTGGCTCCTTATTTACAAGTTCACAAGTATAGTCATTGTTTCTCCTAGGTTTTTATAGTTCTTTCCCAATGTAAACTCTACACTAAACTCATCACCTATCTAAATCCCATTCCCTTACTCAACAAAACACCTTAAGGTAAGTAATTTACCTTGTTCTTTTACAAGCTCACAAACTTTCCTCCTTAGGTTTTTCCTTGCTCAATCTTGGTCACCAACCAAGTTCTCCTTGCCAATGTTCTAACCAATATTCAATGACTCCAATGAGTGCTAGATAATACATTAACCTTAAGGAACAAATCCTAGGTTAAAAATGTGCTTTAAGGTATTAAGTTGATTGTTTTACCTTGGTTTCTCAAGACAAGCTTGGATATGAAGCAAGAAGGACCTCCTTTATCCTTTGGAGAGTAGAAAACAAGCTAGAACAAGGCATAAAAATGGAACCCCATGAGTGATAATTTTCGGACATGGAGAGAAATGATGGAAACCTAGATTTTCTTAAATATTCTTTACCTTAAGAGAATGGAGAAGCTAATGGAGTCTCCAAACTTGAGTTTCCTCCTCTAATGGCGGTTTGCCTTGGCTCCAAAATGAGGCTCTTGAAGTTTTGAAAAGATAGAAAGGAAGAGCTTGAGCTAACTAAGAGATATATGTACTTGGTTTTGATTTTGGAGCTTAAATGAGCAAGATGTGGGCAAAAGAAGATGGAGCTAGCATGGAGGTTGCTTCTTACATGAGAGAGAAGAAAGAGAGTAAGAGAAATCGATGGAGAAGATGAAGAATGAAGAAAGGAGGAGAGAGGTAGCATATAAGATATTTGATTCCTTAAAAGCAAATAGTAACAACTTACTTTTCTCTTTTTCTTCTAACATTAATTGGCTACTCTTGGTGACTCACACCCTTAGAAAACCGGCCCCCTTCATTAATTAGGCTGGTCATGGTCTTGTTTGACCAATTAATTGACTTACTTTGACTAATGTCTTAAACTAGCACTATTTGGTTACTATTCACTAAACAAGGCACATAATTGTGAAATTTTTGATTTCCCATTGATTTAGACCTCATAATGTGATACTAATTAGTACACATGTTAATTAAGGAGTAATCATGGGCATTTAGCCACTTAAAAACCCCTTTCTAAGACAATTTTTCAAAAACGTGCTTTAAGACTCCTTAAAGCACATTTTGTGTTTTAACTTGTTTTCAAGCATGGTTTTCTTTGGTAATTGGTTTAAAATGACCATTAGAATATTAATAAGGTCTAGAATGATATTTGGGTGCTCACCCAAGTCTCTCCAAGCTTAGAGCACGTTTTTGCTCAAACTGCTCTTTTGGTGTTTCCTTATGTTTTCTTTGATTAAAAATGTTTCTTAATGTTTCTAAGGCATTATTTAGCCTCCTTATATCTTAGTTTATCACTTAAACACCATATCTAAGTTTGGGGTATTTCAATGATTATGTATATTATACATGTATATTCCAGTATTGATTATAACTGTAAAATGGAAAAGCATGAAACCAATCTAATAATAAGATGGTTAAAATGATTAAGTGACCATTAGGGTCCAGGCCCGGCATACTCAGCGTCTATCGCTGATACTACACCATTATGCAGGTTGTTGATTATTGTCGAAGCCGAAGTGCGGGAACAGGGTAATTAGAGTTTATTTTGATTACCGCACATGGAGTTTGTTTGTATAGCAATGAAGATGGTGAATGTATTAGGGTACGGTTATGTATATTTGGGAATTGGGCAGACGCTCACTTGTCGACGTTTATGGTTTATGGACTTAGTATGATGTATAGGAGTTTTCTCGTTATCACGGCGGTTAGCAGTTTGTTTATGTTGGAAGTTGGATATGGTTTGGCTTCGTTACTTGCATGGGCGAGTAATGGCCGGTGACACCCGAGTGAGTATTGTTGTTATTAATTGTTTTTCCGCTGTAAGACGTTTTATTTATTGCTACGTGAGAGATTATTACGTGATTATGGAGAGGGGTGTTACAAATGTGGTATCAGAGCGGTACTCTGCTCTGATGACGAGAAAATAGGTTAAGACAGTGAGCTTAGGATTTGGGAAATTACAGGAAACATTTGTGAGGTACGAGACAACCCGTCTTAAGAGATATTGTGTCTAGTAACGCAAATTGCGTGATAGATTAGCCTTAAAGGTAATTCAATATCTATTGGTTGGTTACGGTAAATTACCGAGTATTTATGTGATGTTCTGTACTACAGATGTCTGGGGGAACTAGAGGGTGTGGTACTGGTAGAGGTGGAGGCGGTGACCCCGTGGTTCCAGACGTTGCTGAGACGATTGCTGCCGTTCTCGCACGGCTTGGTACTCAGATCGGAGGAGCACCAGCCCACCTGCCACAGCCCAGGGAGACTAACTGGCTGAAGTCAGTTACCGAGACCCGACCACCTACTTATTCAGGGGAGCCAGACCCCGTAGCCTTGGAGCGTTACATTGTTGAACATGAGAAGGCCTACGAAGCTTTACAAGTACCTGCCAACCAGAAGGTCGTCATTGCTGCTTTCATCTGAAGGATGCAGCCAGCACTTGGTGGAGGTTGGTCAAGGACCATCACCTGGCTACGCCCAACTTTTCGTGGGCTGCCTTTGTCGAGTTGCTGAGGGGGAAGTACTACCTGGCGCATCTCAAGCAGAAGAAGCGCCATGAGTTCGAGACATTGTCTTAGGGAGGTCTGACCGTGGATGAGTACTACGCTCGATTCATTGGTCTGCTGGACTTTATCCCCGGTGTTGATTACTCAGAGACCGTGAAGGTCGAGAAGTTCCGGGGAGGCTTGTTGTTTCGCATTCAGATGGCGATGGGTGCTACCCTCTACACTACCATCCAGGTATTAGTATGAAAGTCATAAATTCTTTACTTACTACCTCACCGTTTAACTTTGTGAGAACTTACCAATGAGATTCCAGGAGTGTTATGACGCTGCCTCGAGGACGGAGCTAATGCTCCAGACTCGGGAAGAGACTCTCGGGACTAAGAAGAGAAAGAACCTTGAGGGAGAGTCTGAGGGTGGAGGAGCATCTCCAGGCGATGGCCAAAAGAAGGGAAAGTAAGGACTTATCCCATTCTAAATTGTTACCATATTAAATACCTTATGAATGCTGACCCGAAACCTTGAACAGGAAATTCTTTCAAAAGAAAGGGCAGCAGGGTCACCAGGGAGCGAAGGGGAAAGAGCCCGTCCTTCGGTTGACCGGCCCAGCTATAGATGCTCAGCCTTTGAGATCTCCACCTCCTAAGGGTGAGAACACCTACCTCTTGAATTCAAATGTAACCTTAACCTTTATATCATCAAATTTTAACTTAAACTAAATATTACCATCAGGCACCGGACAACCCCAGCGCCATTTCTATTGCAAGCGTTATGGGAAGGACCATCCTGGGGTCGACTGCAATGGCCGCAAAGTTGAGTGTCGGTGCTGCAAGAAAGAGGGTCACCGGGAGTTCGAGTGTTGGATGAACCCTGAGAGCCGCAAGTACTGGCCACCAAGGAATACTCAGAAGACCTCAGTTGGAGGATCTGGAGTACCACGAGGCGGTCAGGATGGCCAGATATCTACTGATGCTGGAGCCCTGAAGGGCAAGGGAGTCGATAGGGCATGAGTACCCTGAACTCCATGAGACCGCTAGTGGAAGACTTTTGCTTACCTTGTTATGTACTTACCTTGGATGTTAGACAGAGATATGTTATAAGTATGTGGGGGTGTGTCATTGACCACTCGCCTTTTTGTGTCTGACTTTTGAGACTAGTTATATGGACTCGATACGAGTAACCTTGGAACCTTGACGGATTATATATATGAACAGAATGTTAACGCTTACATTATCATGTAGCCATACTCGACGACACAAAGTCAATGAGACCGGTAATTACTGAACCAGAATTTCCACCAGCATAGCGCACTTGCTATTGCAAGCGCTATGACAAGTAAACCACTGAAATTTCCATCTCCCTTGCGCACTTGACAGAGCAAGTGCTGCAACTTCAACTACTACTTTTTAGTCTTTTATTATATATATACCAAAAAAAATGTTTTTCAAACTTTTTCATACAAACCCTAAGATTAAAAACCTATGCAACCTCGGGAAGACCGTTAGTCCAACCACTACAACTGAAGGAATTATACAGCCACTGTGATTGTAAACCACACCAGTTTAAATTGTTCGAGAATTGTTAGACAGGGCTTATTAGCCAAATACCATTAGAGTATACCCGCATTTAATGCTAATCACTACCAGTGATAAATGTTTAGTCCTTATGGACAAGCATAACCTTTGTAGATGCACCACCGTCAGTGAGGATGGTTGGGAAGTGGAGAGCCAAGTTGCTCAAGCTATTATGCAATCTGCAATACATCCAATTAAACGGATGAGGGAATGAATATAAACTATGGATGAGATATGATCATGATAAACAGGCAGGAAAGGAATATGTGTTGTACTCAATGAGATCGAATTAGGAGAACCAAGTTTGCTAGATATAGCACGAATTTTACTTACACCGAGCTGAATAACGCCGGCTTCTGACACGGATTACCACTGATGCCACTAAGGCAATAGTACTTACAACAAGATAACGACAACATGAACTAATAAACAACAAAAAAAAAGGGATATCCATCAAAAAGGGAGCTTGACAACAGAATACTTCACAATACCCGTGTGACAGACATTACCAGTTTACTAAATGAGACATGGGACGACCGCACTCCGATAGGAGCATGTGGGCCTGACAGACTTATTTATGAGTTAGTCGGGTAAGTAGTAATGTATCAGTACGGTACCCCATCCAAGTAGACAAGTAGTGTTAGGAACACGAGAAGTAGTCAACTCCGTACTAAGGACAGTAAAGCAGATTACCTCGAAGATGGACGAGAAGAGCCGCAGTTAAACCAACGGGCTAGAGAAAGTCAAGAACCTTCAATAGAGAGCAGTAGACAGTATACAGTTAAGACAAGGAAACCATTCAAGGATGTGAAACTGAAGGAAAGAAACATGGAAACCCATTATGGATGAGTAATATGTAGAACCCTCATAAGGATCGAGCAAATTCTTGCAATCTAGAGGAAATCTACCAGATAATGTGGATATAAACGCGTGACTACGCAATGATGAGATACAAGGATAAGATACTAGCAGATACCTTAAGCAAGGAACAGTGGATTTGGAATGTACCACTCACATGATAATTCGTTCATCTTATCTGTTTGACTCATTGGATATTAGCTGCTGAGAGTTTACGCCTCTGTACTCTGTAGGACTGAGTGTTTTGGTATTGCACTCATGCAGTTATTATTCTAGTGGGAATACGGGAGGATGTAATGGATATCAACACGAGTGTGTATCAAGGAACTACAACAGTGTGTTACTAAGGAACAAAAACCACTTGGAGACAAGGATGACAAACATTATCTCCGTGGACATATAGGCTGGTACGTCTTAGCATTACAAAGACAAGTGCAAAGAGCACTAAGTACTAACAATAGCCAATGTCATATTATACCTCAAGCTGTATATCAGTGAGAGAAGACACACGCATGTATGCTAGTGATCCAAATGAGAGGATACACAGCAATGGAAAGAGGCAAACTAAGCCTATGTTCATGGGTCTGCACCTCAATACGGAGCGAGTGGGCCCATAAGAATGAACTTGGGAGAGAGCACAAATAGTTTAGTGCCTCACCCTTTATGTATTGTGGAGCCCGGAAGGGCTAAAGTCATACACGTCTCTCTGATATGAGGATAATCCACGAGTTGGAGAACTCTATGAGAGCCAAGTATCCAGCGCTCCGTATTGAGCGGCTGTTGTATACTTGTGGGGTACGGGGGCGTAACCCTTTTTAAGGGGGTAGAGCCTCTTGGCTGTGCACTTGTGTGCACTAAGTTTTGTTGTTTCGTAGGCGGGGCATACAGTAGTTTTTGGTATGCGGGGCATACGAGGTTTGTTTATTTGTTTGTTTCGTATGCATGGCATACAGTGAGTTGGTGGTATGCGGGGCATACGAGGTTTTGTTGGTTATGTTTGGTACGCGGGGCGTACATTGTTGGTTTGTTTGTGTGTGTGTGCACTTGTATATATGTATCTTATGGGATACCTGTTTGAATGTTGTATTTACACCCATGTGTGTAATACTTTTCTTATGCTACTTGTGATATATATATTTATATTACCTACGAAATGAATCATTAGATATGGAATGTGGAACGATGGTATGTTATGGACACCTCGGGGAGGTTGTCAGGGTTTGTAGAATTGATAGGAAATGATGGTGCTGATGGATCACCTATATCCATATATGATTGAACTAACACCACAAAGTGATGGCTATGTGCTGTATAAGCGCAATACGATGTGTGTAAATGATCTATCACATAGATATACATTATGGGAATAATGGGTAGTCATATATTTATATACTTACCTATTTGATTAAGCGACTTCGGGACGAAGTCTTTTTAAGGGGGGTAGACTGAAATACCCCAAACTAATTAAACATGGATTAAATATCTAATCACATTAATTAAGGCCTAAACATGCCTTAAAAGTCAACTGAGAACAACAGTGGTCAACACAAAGCAAGATATTGCACCCTTTGACTGTTTAGGGTAAATAAATACCCAAATGAACTTCTTAGGACCTAAAAATTTGTCCTAAGCATAATAACACATAACTAAACATATTACAATTGTTGGACAACACTCCAACACAAATAACAAGCATTTACATGCTTCAAAGTCAAGTAGGGCAAAAAATGTGCTCTAAGAAAACCTTAAGGGTCTAATGACCTCTATTTTATAGAAAATTGGATTCCTAAGATCACTTATCATGTAAGGAACACAAAAAAAACGTTCTCAAAGAAAATAGAGCTCAGAAACACCTTGCGACACAAAATGTGCACTAAAATACCTTAAAGCACGTTTTTGTGTATGAGCTCTAAGATAATGACTTTTTGTCATTGTAAAGGCTGATTATATTCTTTATAACATTAATGTGACATGATAGACTATATTATGAAGTCTAAATCAAAATTTAAAATAAAATCAAAATGGGCAATTTAGTATGAATAGTACCCAAAAATAACATTTTAATTACTAAGTATTAACCATGGTCAATTGTCACCCATTGACCACACACCCCCTTGCCGACCTCCTTTGGCTATAATGCCCACTCATTAACTACCTCTAAACAAATATCTAGCTAATCTAATGACTCACCTATTACTATTTCATAAAGTAATATATTAATGACTTAAAAGCAAATCTAGCTTAATCTTCTCATTTCCTTCATTCCCAGCCGACACAGCAGCTCCATCCTCTCCATTTGTCTCTCTAAAACCGTGGCTAACACTCCAAGTTCAGAGAAGAACACCTTGCTACCTAGGTAAGCTTATTAAGCCTTTAAATGTTCATTCTCTTCACAATTCTTTCCTCTTTCCATGGAGCAAAGCATCAACCATTTCCATCAATGTTATTAGGTTATTTTGGAGGTTAAATGGAGGGTGTATCTCGGCATTAACAAGGGAAGAAGGTGGAGAAATCTAATCTTGTTCTTAAGGTATAAAAAATGTGCTTTAAGCACTTATCCTTTGATTCTCATCAATTCCGGTTGTAAATCTTTGTTTTCTAAGCTTATAATCTTCATCTTAACATACTTATTCAGTTGGTATATCAAGAGCTTCAAGGTATAGCCAGATCCAAGCCAAAAACACCATTTTAGGCATTTTAAACAAGGTAAAAATTAGCCATCTTCTAATCTGAGTTATACCAGTTTAAAGCTTGGTTTAGTAGCTCTTTGATGCTCTTATTGTTCTATAAATTTAGGCAGAAGACATCCATACTTACCTTGGTATTTTAAGGTAAAATCTACCTTGAAAATATACATTAAACACTCTTATGGTTAGATCTTGCTTGGAGACTAATCATGCCTTAATTGCTGTTTGAAAACATGTAAATAATGCTGTGGGAAACTTATCTCCATACAGCCGTGGCCAAACAAGGCCTAAACTAGGCAAAAACAAGGTATAAATCACTTAAACCTTCACTTGGTATATTAATATGTAATTATACATATGTGTATAATTTGTGCCGTGAGTGAACAAGGTTAATAGGTCTTATTTTGACCTTAGGTGATTAAGGAATGGTTTAGTAAATTTTATAACTAATTAATTAGCATAATTGTCAAATTTAAGACATTATGTGGAAAATTGGTAAATAAGGAAAAGATGGTGGTAAGGCCGAGAGTTTAATGCATTTTTGGGCATTTATGTGTAATTTATTTTTATAAGCTAATGTTTGTAATAAGGCCATGTATTAGAGGCCATTTTATTTATGTATTCATAAGCTTTTAATTAAGTTTAGGTGGTGAATATATATTACCGCATGGAAATGTGGTATAAAGTGAAATTAAATTAAATTTGGGGGCTATACAATAATTAAGCCGAAAGTTTGAGGTTTAAATGAGTTTATATAAAAATTATAAGATTTTATAAAGTTTTGGGGTTAAATTGTAATTTCTGAAAAGATATGGGTATAAACCATAATATATGGAGATAGATGGTCAAGGAAATATTAAGGTGGTCAACCTTGGCCATATGGTAGGTTTTGACCAAATTAAATAAGTTAGGTAACTTATCTAAGGTTTTATCATAAGATAAATATTTAATTGTAACAATTTTATAACATATGTGGTAAATATGTTATTGCCGAAAGTTAAGGGTGTATAATGGTATTATAAACACCCATGGGCTATTAGGAATTTTTAGGAATTTATTGGGTTGATTTTGGAATTATGATAAACTATATATGTATAATATATAGTTATTATGTCATTATGACACTTTGGAATAAAAGATGGGGTGGAAATGTAATATACCGAAACTATATGTTTAGTAAGGGTAATTATAACCCTTTGATGAAATTTGGTGATTTTTACAATTATATAAGAGTATTTATAAGATATATGTATAATATATAGTTTTTAATGATATTATAGAACTTATGTTATAAATTGGGCCAAATGGCAATTATAGAATTTGGTGGGTCTGTTCGGAATTTTACAAAAATATAACCATAGGTTATACCATTTTATAAGTTAAAAATGTTATATTATATGATATATATATAACATGGTATAAATAATGGGGTGATTTTGTAAATAAAGGAAACTATGGTATATGAAAAGAATATGGTTTTTATATTGTGCCCACGCGGCAATATTATATGTTTTGTATAAAACTATAGGTTATAAATTAAAGGAAATAAAGATATCATATTATTTGATATTAGTATATGGAGCAACATTACATAATGTTATGTGGTCAAAATGGGATTTAAATAAAATAAGGCGCTGTACCGAATTATTAAGTTTGGAATATGAATTTTAGACTATGGTCTATAATGTTATAATAATTATATGGTTTTAATGGAATTAATATAAGTAAGGATAATCACATTAAATAATGTGACAAACTGTAAATAAATAAGGTTTATAAACAAAGGTATTTATTGATTAAACCTTAGGAGTTGTAATTATACAACATAAAATGTTACATAATATTAGGATAATAGTCTTAATATAAGTTGTATGATATAATACAACTAATGGGAATAATCATCTAATATAAGATGATAAAATGTAACATATAATATAAGAGTTTTATAACTCATGGAATTTACCTATGTGGTAAACATATACATATACATATACAAGAAATGTATATAAGGATGGATATATATTTGGTTGGAAACCATATAATATAATGGTGGTGGTTATTTAAAAAAAATAGTTACAAACTATAAGTTATGGGTTTTAGAATGCAAATATAATTTGCTAAGATAATGGATTATATAATTCAATGTATTATAATGGATGGTGGAAAAATAATTCAATATAATAAGTCATGCATGCATACATGCACTATAGGTTATATACCTAAGTTTAATGGTGGATGAAATTAAAGGAATATAAGGAATTAACTTAACAGTCGAAATGTTTCGACATACGATTTAGTAACAAAGCCGACCGGTTTAGAGAAACCCGTAACAAATAACTGTTGAAATCCGGGGATGAACTGTCGGGGTTACTTGTTATTCGGAAATACCGGATTTAGTTAGTCATGGAGACTGACTTATAGTTTTATTACCGTTTAGATCATACTACAGACGAGGACGCTTGACGAGCTAGTGGTCTACACTGCGCATCCTAGGTCTTGGTGAACGGTATGTAAAGGGGTTTGATCCGAGTTGTCCTAAGGAAACTCCTTGGGCTCGGATTTGGTTGATATCACTTGTGTGTTAAGTGTTTTGGATACATGTATGTGATTGTGTGTTACTGCATTAATTATTTATGCACGAGCGTCCTACGAGACTAACACTAAGTCGACTATAGATCGACGATATATAACAACATATATACGTTAATGTGATAACATGACGGTTACTTGATATAATACCATTGTATTAATATTAAGTATATGGTAACCTAAGTAAAATACTTAGGAACGAGTCACGACATTGTCGGTCTCTAGAGCATGGATCTCGAACATGAATATGACCTAGATTACTTCTAGGTATGCGTGACACCCATTGGGCAGCTAACTAATAATTATTCTCCATAAGACTAAGAGCATATCTTAAACATTATGAGCGAGAGATGGAATGAGTTGAGGTGAGGAATCCCGGTAGTTTACGAACTACTTGGTTGCACATTTGTGATCACTGAGGGTTCCCGATCGGGTTCCGCTCCAGGTTTATACCCAACGAGCCCTATTTGGATCGTGGGTCAGGTGGCTACGGCCTTTTATATGGACGTCTTCCGAGACAAAAGAGAATAGTCAGGGGCCACCGGACCTCTGGCGAAATGAGCACCTTTGTGTGTACGGGAGGACTACTATCCATGGTGAGGTTATCGGGTTGTCTTAACATGACGCCCAACTGGTATTAATTAACATGGTTTGGATGGATGGGGCCTTAAAGGCCAAGTTAAATTAACTATGGAACTGTACGCTACGGCGATTGTACATTGTACATTATTCTGTAATCATTTCGACATGGATGGGGCCTTGAAGGCCAAATTAAATAAATTAATAAAGGATGGTGTTCGCTACGGCGTTTATTCAGTATTATTATTCGATACGTTCGATACGCAATTGTGGTTTGAGATATTAAATGAATGTTTGGATTTGAATGGATGATTAAATGTTTATGAATATTTGGATGGATGATTAGTTATATTATCCCTGTATATTACAATTATGGATATAACTGTAAAATGGAAATGTATGAAACCATCAATAATAAGATGGTTAACTGATTAAGTGACCATTTAGGGGTAGTGGCTCGGGCTCTAGAACATGAGAAGGATCGGAAATGTACTTCTTGAGTTGTGAAACGTGAAACACATCGTGTACATGTCCCAACTCCTCAGGTAAAGCTAACCTGTAGGCTACAGATCCAACTCTCTCAGTGATAGTGTACGGCCCTACAAACTTCGGGCTCAGCTTGCCCTTCTGGCCAAATCGGAATACGCCCTTCATAGGTGAAACGCGCAAGAACACTTGGTCGCCCACGGCAAACTCAAGGTCACATCGTCGCACATCCGTAGAAGATTTCTGTCTATCTTGGGCTGCTTTCATATTAGCTCGGATTTGCTGAACTTCCGCTTGTACTTGCTCAAGGTACTCCGGTCCTATGATGACCGCTTCACTTGACTCATCCTAGCACAACGGGGTACGGCAAGGTCTACCGTATAAAGCTTGGAAAGGCGACATCTTAATCGAAGTGTGATAACTATTATTATATGAAAACTCGACAAGATGAAGCTTATCTATCCAACTCCCCTGAAAGTCTAAGGCACATGCTCTAAGCATGTCCTCGATTGTCTGGATGGTCCTTTCCGTCTGACCGTCGGTCTGTGGATGGAAGGCGGTGCTAAGCTTCAACTCAGTACCCAGCGCTTCCCGTGTAGCTCTCTAGTATCTCGAAAGAAACCTGGTGTCACGGTCAGATACTATAGTTTTCGGGACTCCGAGGTGTCGGATAATCTCCTTGTCGAATAACTCTACGATCTTCGCCACTTTCCAGGTGTCCTTCATCGGTATGAATCGGGCAACCTTGGTGAGGCGATCGACTATTACCCAAATCATGTTGAGTCCTCCCATGGCAGGTGGGAGTCCTACAACAAAATCCATGGATATCATGGAATTTCCACTCTGGAATTGGCATCGATTGTACCATTCCGCCCGGTCTTCTGTGTTCAAACTTTACTTTCTAGCATGTTAGGCATCTCAACACATACTCCGTCACATCGGATTTCACTCCAGACCACCAGAAGTACCTCTTCATGTCTTTGTACATCTTGGAGGCTCCCGGATGGACGGATACTGTAGAACAGTGTGACTCTCACAGGATGCGATCTCTCAGCTCAGCATTGCTTTGGGGGACACATAGCCTGCCATTCAGCCGGATCAAACCATCTTCATGCAATTTGAAGTCATACTTCTTCTTCTTGAAGGTGCCATCTATGATTTTCTGTTTGATCTCGATCATATAAAGGTCGCTCAACTGAGCGTCTCGCACCTCATCAACCAAGTTAGAAGAAGCGAGTAGCGAATGGAGCAAGTGTGCTCGACGGCTCAAGGTGTCGGCTACTAGACCTAGCAATTCGGGTTGATATCAACCCTAACCCAACCCATTTAAAATATCATTAACCCAACCCAACCCAAAATAATCGGGTTGAAAAATCATGACCCTAACCCAACCCATTTAAAATCATTCAACCCTAACCCAACCTTCCCGACCCATTTTTTAAGCCTACGTAATAACTTATATCGACTTTAAACAATATGTTATACAAAGAATCCAGAGTACTGCACAGTTTCCTATGAATTCAAAATCTGATAACATGTGGTCTGTCCATAGGTTTCTTTTTATGACTCCTATCTAGATTTATACATGATCCCGGTTAATCAAATAGAGAATGAAAATAAAAACAAATGATTCATTCCCTAATCGAGATAGAGAATATCTTAATACAACGTCAAAATTTCATGTAGTACGAAATCTAAAAGTTATTGGGAAACAAAAAACCATAAATAAAAACCGTTCGGGTTAAACCAACCAGGTTATTACTTTCCTCCTCTCTGCAACTACAGCAGCTTCAGGTCTGTTTCTATATTCTTTCTTTCTTCTATCAGTATAATATCATCTATTCTTAATTAGTGAAATATGATCAATTAAATAATCATACCAGCGAAGTCTCTAGAACAACTTCATATAATACTACTACTGCTACTTGCTCATCCAATCACACCAAGGTTTCGAGATCTGAAATCAGAACTACTATGATTATGTGGCGTATAAACCGTTAGCAAAAGTGGTATCAAATGCAACTGTATCATTATTAGCAAGCATGGTAACTATATATCCATCAATCAATAGACGGTGAGAGGGTTATTGGTGAAAAAGATGCAGAAGTAGAAGGGGAATGATTTTGCTAGTATTCTTTCCTATATACTCATCAAACACCATGTACACCTGTGAGCCTCGATTTTTAAACCCTATCCTATGTTGATTAGATTGATTAGGATCTAGTCGGGTTTTAGGTCCACTTATAACCTAAGATTAATAACTATGTCATAGAACATTAATTATTAAAACCTAAGCTAGCTCACTGGAACCTATTATGAGTCACCACCTAATTTTTACCTAGATCAAATTAGGAAAGGAGAGTTCGGGTTCGGGGGCTTGATATTCGACTTAATTAGGGTTCAATTACTTTCATTACCCAAGAAGTCGTTTTTCCTCTACTTAGTCTAATTACGGATTATATATTACGAGTCGTTTAACCTAAGTGCGCGCTTCTGATTTTTTTGTATTTTTAACATTTTTTGACAGAAAAATAAAGTGAAATTGAAATTACCTAAACTAGGGTTTTGGAGGCAGAATTAGGTCAAATTTTACTTATGTCCGTAGCAACGGACCCCATGTCCGAGACCACATACCCCGGTTAACCTAGTTATACAGAAAAATTGAATTTAAGAGAGAACGAAATTTTGAAAAAGTCCGAGGGCAACGGACACGCTGTCCGTGGGCCTGGACATTATTTAGAAAACCCTAAATTTTGAAATTTAAAAAAAAATCCCACCGCCGTCCGTGGGTGTCCGTGGTCCCGGACCATAGGTCCGAGGTCACGGACCACCCACGGACAGGGGTTTTATGGTGGTTCCTGACGGTGTTTTCGACTCAAGTTTTATGGGTACGTAGCTTGAAAGATTTCCAATATATTATTAATTGAAAGAATTCAATTTGAAATCAAAATTAATACGAAGCTTAGCAAACAAGTAACAAGGCAGTAGCTAAAACAATTAGTAATACAGATGCCGAAAAGAGTTGGTTTGAACCCAAATTTTGAGGCAAGACTGATAAGGTCGTAGGGAGTTAGGAAAGTGAAATTTCTACCTGTTTTACCTTCAGGTTTACAATGATCCTTCACACCGGGATTCGTCGAGTGCTCCGTTGATGGCAGACCTGAATGGTTTTCGAACCAAGCTTCTGGTTGTTGGTTGTTCTTGATGTTCTTCACGTTTTGGTGGTGTTTATGTAGGGTTTTGATGATTGTTGTTGCTTTGGGGATTAGAAAACGAGCTTAGATGGTGATTTCGGGTGAATTTCGGTATGATTCAAGTGGCCGGGTGTTGAAAAATGTGTGAGAGAGAGGGGAGGCTATGCTTTCTGACTTCCTAGGGTTCTTGAGCTTGTGTGATTCTGATTTTATCAAAAGATTTATCCCTTTATATAGACTTTCTTAAAGATAAAGAAAATCTACTAAAAGTAAGATTTTTTGGCATTTTATTTAGGTGACTTCCCAAAGGAATTTTGCTGTGAAAGTTTAGCCACGTGTCAAGGATGGCAATTATGATTTTTCTGAAGAGGAATCGAATTTTTTAAATGTTGGAATATTTTTAAATTCAATTTCTCGTCAGATTCACTCAGAAATTGCTAGAAAATTATTGAAAATTTGAAAAATCAAAATTCCAACGCCATTAAGCTCAAAATGCCATCCTCTATCATGGGTTAAAATTTCAAAGCATTTCAAGTTTATTTGAGCATCCTTTGGAGGAGAGAGATGGCCTATAGGAGGTCTTGGGAGCCTTAAAATTACGAAAACACCCCTGACGATGACAAAACTGCTCCCCATGTCCCGAAATGCGCCGATCGAGCCGGAATTCCTCATTACTTGATTGAAGTGCCTCTCACAACACCAAAGCCTTACAGACCCTAACCAGGGGGTCAAAATTTTGGGTATAACAACAACTCTGCTTTCAACCGAAAAGACTCACTCTTCAATAGTAATTGTAGTGGAACATGTCTATAGTAGAAAGATATGCATGACCATCTTCAGTTTCATGCATTTCCAGAAATCTTCTATTTTTGAGACATTTCCGGGATGAGAGACGACTACAAAATGACGTGTCCGTGCTTCATAAATACTAAAGCTAATTAAGAACAAAGAAAAAAAACAAAATTGATGAAATTGGCATGATGAATCCTGGAATAGTGGCAAAGTCTAGTTCGAAATTAGAGAAGTCACAGAGTACATATCAACAAATAGACAAACACAAAAGGAGAAATAGGTTTTGAGAATCCTACCTACTACATAATCACAACACAAGAGCACTTCAAGATGACAAATGCCAGTACAGTCAAAAGTATACAAGCATGCTTATCCCAAATCAATAACTATCTTGTTATTGTCAAAGAAAATAGAGATGAATGAATGTGAAAGGTAAGAGTGTGGAGGGTGATTTTTCCGGTATGAGGGGGGGTCTATCTAAATATGTTTCTAGCAAAGAAGTCTAGATCCTAGAAAATGCCATTCTGTGGGGTGAAACCCGTTATTCATGTGTTGTGCAAAATAGTGGTGAGACTACTCTGCTAACTATGGGCAGTGAACCCAATCATTGTAGTACAACAAGGTCGTATCCACAGGGACTTCGTAACTGTCTAGCTAATTATAAGCTTAGTAAATGTGCAAGAGGATATATACAAAAGTGCATAATTGTAAATTGGGGTTTTTGGGTTTTGGTTGTAATTGCAGAAATGAAGGAAAGCAGTAAAACTAGACTAACTAATCTAGGATAGGTGTAGCTCGGGATGGATATTTGCACCCTCTTCCCTTCACTACCAATGGTTAACCCTCGAACTCATGGCTAAACAACGGGAACGCTAAACTGACTAATAGCCTAATCAAGGTCTACTAATCCTAACCAACAGAATGGAACCTGGTGGATCTTCCAAGTACCTAGTCAATTGATGGCATTAAGCATAAATTCCCCTAAGTTGCAGTGTAGTCTAATCTCGAAATCCTCGATATTAGACTACGCTGTTTCAGTCCTCACGGTCTAGACTTCTATCTCAGAATCACATGTGACAGAAATCCACAGTAATGCTCAACTAATCGGTAGGCCAAACCAACCAGTTTAACACATAGTGCCTAATTAATCAGCAACCTAGAATCTATCTCAAAATCTCGTTTCGACAGATTCAAGGCAAACCAACCAATTTCACACAAAGATAACAAATTGGGCAAAACCCTCAACAAATCCCCAAATCCTGGGTGACAAGTTCAAGAGCCACAAATACACAATTATTATCAGTATTCAGCACAAGAACTGAAATAAAATCATAAACGAGTTTAAGAATCAACAATGGAGTTTAGGGATTTTGGGGCAAAATCCCCAAATCCCAAGCTACAAGGAGTCTAAACAACCATTAGAGAGTAAAGAAGGGAGAGAGAGTAAGAAATGGCCATTAATGGAGCTTGGGAGCTTCAATGGAGGTGGGTCTTCCTCCTCTCCTTCTTCTCTTCTTCTTCTTCCTCTTTTCCCCTTCTTTTTCTTCCTTTTGCGTCGCTTTCTCGTCTGGGTTCTGACTCCCCCTCTTCTCTCCCTTTTTCTCTGCGTTTAAAATCTCAAATCTGGGCATTTTTTGCGACCGACCGACCCACCCTGGGTCGGTCCCGTGGGTCGGTCGAGTCCCGAAGCAATTTCGGGGCCGAAAACGCGTTTTTAAGTCCGACCGACCCACCCATGGGTCGGTCGGTGGGTCGGTCCTATAGGCAGGCTAACTTCAAAATGTTGTATCTTCTTCGTTCTAGCTCCGATTTTGAATCCGTTTGCGCCCACGCGTTTGTCTCTTCATCTACTTTACTCCTATCTTGGTTATTCCTCCTGTTTAGACAATAAATGTGTAAGACACCAATGAAACATAAAACTAGAGGAAAACAAGCTAGAGTGGAGAAATGAGCATGAAAAGTGTTGATTAAACATATGAAATACTCCCCTAAAACATGCTCATTTAGACACTCATCACACCCCCACACTTACCTTTTTGCTTGTCCTCAAGCAAAACCAAGCACCCATGCAAGTAAGGAATGCTCAAGACTAACAAACACTAACATGAATTGTAGGATAAAAGAAGAAGCAAAAAGTGATTAAAACCTTTGAGGAGTGTGAACCATCTCTTAGTGGTGGCATGGGTGTGCTTAGGGCAAAACAAAATCTAGAGTTTCGGGGTATGATCCGAAGTGCTTCAAAGTTCTAAAGATTAGGTGACTTGGAGAGCTTTTACCATGTCCAACTTCTCTCAAGAATGGGCATTGAGAAGAAAACAAAAGGAAAAATAGATTTATGCAATTGTTTCACTTTTGCATAAGAGATGAGAATAAAATTTTGGCATCATGCCTTTGCATTTAAGAACACTCAACTCTCATTGTTGGTTAACAATGGCGTCTCACAAGTCCCTTGATGGATTTTCACAAAGAAGCACCCCTTAGCAATCCCTAAGAAAGAAGACAGAAGGAACCCCAAAGCAATAAAAATCCAACCATACAAGATCACTTGGCCACACCGCATGTAAAATGCTCCTCAAAAGCAATCAAAATGAAAAATTTAAGCATTTATCCCACAATTCATAACAGTATTTGTTCTTAATGAGAACAACTCACGACACAAGATCCAAGTTTTTTATTTTGGACAATCGCAAGATAAGCATGAAGTATTAAGCATTTAAGCACACAATTCACCGAAAAGGTCACTCCCCTACACTTAAATTGAACAATGTCCCCATTGTTCACCAATCAAAACCGGGGAAGGTTCCAGAAGACCTTTGCGGGAAGCAGACAAAAGGAAAATCACACGGGACACAAACAAACAGTATAGCGCAGAAGCTATCCCCAATTTGCAGATTCAAAATTAGAGAAGAGAGAACGAAAACTAAAAGGAACTAGTACTCCCCTGAGATTGCTATTGCTATCAGTTTGTAGAACTCCCTCACACTTGAGCTTCAGCCTCAAGTAACGTAGCTTGGTTGCGGTGTGGACTTGAAGTTGCACCTGCATAAAACACTAGAAGCAACCAAACTACAACTGGAGTTAAGGGTTAGCAAAAACAAAACCAAAGGAGAACGAAAACAAAAACAGGAAATAAAAATAGTGGAGTCGTTGTGGGCAAATATTAAAGGAAGGGTGAAACGAGTACGCCCCGATAAGATGCGGATGGAAGATAGGGTGCCCGCACAATTACTAGTGGGAGGGGTCGTTGAGGTGCTACCTTCAATCGTTGGAGATGAAGGTCCTCTTGGAAAATTTCGCCAGAGGTTCCTTTGTAAATGTTCCTAATTCCATCCCTTTTTCAGAGGGGCTGACCTGTTTCCAAAATATTCACAACACAGACGCCACCAATTGGGCGTAAAAGGGCAAGTCCAAAGAATGCCAAAATAGCCCATTATGGAAAATAATGCAAAATCTAAACTAACAGAATTTAAAAGACAAGATACGAAATGAAATCCGGGTTGCCTCCCGGTAAGCGGCCCTTCTTTAAGGTCTTTGGCTAGACCATACCACCGTGAAGTCATCCAGGATCGAATATGAACGTTGAAGTCGGCTTCAACGGGTGGGTTGGGCGGGCATCATCTAGCAATGAAGAACGACCCGGATCAAAAGGAAATGTGGCCTCAACACTTAGGATGTGAAAGTGTAAACTCCACTGATCGTTCATCAGGTGGAAGTGTTGAGGTGGGTGATCCTTGGTACGAGGATCAAACTGTGGTGGAGCCTCCTCTTCAAATTCAAGGATGTAAACATCCTTATCTTCAGTGAGCGGTGCAGGGAGAACTCCGGAGCGGACTTTGTCTTCAATCTTTGGTCCCGGATCAAATGGGAAGGTGGCCTCCACACTTAGCGGGTGTACGTTGAGCTTCCACCCAACTTCATTAGTGCACGGGTGGGGGCCTTGATCCTTCAAGTGAAGATCAAAGTTTGATGGCTCCTCCCTCCTCCTCAAATTCGAGGATGTAAATGTCCTCAACTTCTTGGTGAGGCTCATGGGAAGAGCCTTGATGAAAATCAACTTCAGAGGGAGGTGGCACCTTGAAGTTGATTATAGCACTCTCCTCTGATGGCTCGGAGGGAGGCGGCATCTCCTCCTCCTCAAGGTTGAGGATGTGTCCATCCTCATCTTCTGGGTGGAGCACAGAGAAGGAGGGGAAATAACGGTAGTTGACTTCAGAGGGAGGAGACTCCATGAAGTCAAGGTGGAAGCGGTCCTCTGATGGCTTGTCTTCGAACTCAGGAAGATGGTTGAATGACGTTTTCTCAGGTTCGAACGGGGGAGGTGATAGAGAGCAACTCAAGTCCTCAGTAAGGTGATCCACTTTATGAACCATTTCGCTCTCCGTTGCTGCGATGCAAGGTTTAGTAGACCTTCCATCATCGCGTTCATCTCTACTAATTTGGAATAGAGCTTCAGTTGGTTCATGTCGAGGTCTTTTTCCTTAGTCTGATGCTCCACTTCATGGACCATTTCACTCTCTGGTTGTTGCTCCCTCGAGCTAGTGTAATGAGCTGGTTCATGTCGATGGTGTTCATTCTAGCACTAAGATCCTCCAGAGTGGGTGAATCTACCCTTGCCGTGATCTCAGAACAATAAGCACTCTTCTGGTCTCCTCCACTCTCTTGGCACCTGATCCATCGACTGATGTCTTGTTCAGTGGGGTTTGGATTGACAGATAAGAACCGGTTATCCATGAGAGTCTCCGATCTTGAGATTAGATCCTCACAAGGAGGGCACATATGAAAGGATCCACACCCTTGACAATCAATGTATTGGTTGTAGGTTGCTCCAGAGGTGTAGCCGTAACAATCTTCTGCTTGATCATCAAGACCATCCATCAGAGATAGGTTCCTAAAAAAAAAAGTAACACAAATTTATACACAAAAAGGGGGAAATAAAGAAAATGAAAATCTGCACAAAACTAAACAGATAATAAACCAGATAGTTGGACCGAAGTCCCCGGCAACGGCGCCAAAAACTTGTTGTGCAAAATAGTGGTGAGACTACTCTGCTAACTATGGGCAGTGAACCCAATCATTGTAGTACAACAAGGTCGTATCCACAGGGACTTCGTAACTGTCTAGCTAATTATAAGCTTAGTAAATGTGCAAGAGGATATATACAAAAGTGCATAATTGTAAATTGGGGGTTTTTGGTTTTTGGTTGTAATTGCAGAAATGAAGGAAAGCAGTAAAACTAGACTAACTAATCTAGGATAGGTGTAGCTCGGGATGGATATTTGCACCCGTCTTCCCTTCTACCAATGGTTAACCTCGAACTCATGGCTAAACAACGGGAACGCTAAACTGACTAATAGCCTAATCAAGGTCTACTAATCCTAACCAACAGAATGGAACCTGGTGGATCTTCCAAGTACCTAGTCAATTGATGGCATTAAGCATAAATTCCCCTTAAGTTGCAGTGTAGTCTAATCTCGAAATCCTCGATATTAGACTACGCTGTTTCAGTCCTCACGGTCTAGACTTCTATCTCAGAATCACATATTGACAGAAATCCACAGTAATGCTCAACTAATCGGTAGGCCAAACCAACCAGTTTAACACATAGTGCTAATTAATCAGCAACCTAGAATCTATCTCAAATCTCATTTCGACAGATTCAAGGCAAACCAACCAATTTCACACAAAGACAAATTGGGCAAAACCCTCAACAATCCCCAAATCCTGGGTGACAAGTTCAAGAGCCACAAATACACAATTATTATCAGTATTCAGCACAAGAACTGAAATAAAATCATAAACGAGTTCAAGAATCAACAATGGAGTTTAGGGATTTTGGGGCAAAATCCCCAAATCCCAAGCTACAAGGAGTCTAAACAACCATTAGAGAGTAAAGAAGGGAGAGAGAGTAAGAAATGGCCATTAATGGAGCTTGGGAGCTTCAATGGAGGTGGGTCTTCCTCCTCTCCTTCTTCTCTTCTTCTTCTTCCTCTTTTCCCCTTCTTTTTCTTCCTTTTGCGTCGTTTTTCGTCTGGTTCTGACTCCCCCTCTTCTCTCCTCTCTCTTCTCCTTCTGCGTTAAAATCTCAAATCTGGGCATTTTTTGCGACCGACCGACCCACCCTGGGTCGGTCCCGTGGGTCGGTCGAGTCCCGAAGCAATTTCGGGGCCGAAAACGCGTTTTTAAGTCCGACCGACCCACCCATGGGTCGGTCGGTGGGTCGGTCCTATAGGCAGGCTAACTTCAAAATGTTGTATCTTCTTCGTTCTAGCTCCGATTTTGAATCCGTTTGCGCCCACGCGTTTGTCTCTTCATCTACTTTACTCCTCCTATCTTGGTTATTCCTCCTGTTTAGACAATAAATGTGTAAGACACCAATGAAACATAAAACTAGAGGAAAACAAGCTAGAGTGGAGAAATGAGCATGAAAAGTGTTGATTAAACATATGAAATACTCCCCTAAAACATGCTCATTTAGACACTCATCACATGGCTGCCCTCAAATACCGACTAAATCGTCCTCTTCCCAGAAAGCATAAAGGGAGTGCTAGTGAGCACTACACCCGCTCTCAATGGGCTCCACGCGGACTTATGCCCTAGAGGCGGAAGTTGACTAGAGTCGCCACCTAGTTTGACCTAAAAACTAGGAAAGGAGGAGGGGGGTTCTAAGAACCGTTAGTTGACTCTGAGGTTGTTCTCTATGGATAGGACTTATCTGGTCATTTGTAGAGATTCTACTATGGTTTCGCACTGGTTACACCCCTCGGAAGTGGCAACGACCATGACTTCGGATTGGTGCCCGAGGAAACCTTGGTCTCCAATTGTCGGGATTGCCTTCTTTCAAAACCTTTATAGAGAGATTCATTTAAAAGCCAAAGGATATGAATGAGTGTAGACTGAAGAACAGATGATTTCCAAGAGTTTGGAGAAATAGGCTGGTCTTGAAAAAATGGTCGAACAAATTGGTTTGAATGTTGAGAGGTTTGAGGTTGTTTTGACCTTTCCGAGGTTAAAAGGATGCTGGAAGTTTTGAGGAGCAAAAGGGCATTTTGGTTATTATATATTTTTTTTGGAGTTAAGGGGTGTTTGGATCATTTGCTGGAGTTAAGGAGTTTTTGGTCATTTTGTGAAGCTTAGAGACGCTCGGATTCTTTGGTGGAATTGAGAAGTTTTTCATGTTTGTAAAGTTTGGATTTTTGAATAGTTAAAGTTTTGAGGGGTGTTAGAAAGTCAAAAGTGTTGATGGAGTGTGAAAGAGGATATTCGGTTTGCAGGTGTTCGGGTTTTGAAGATGTTTCAGGTTTAAGATGACTAAGGTTGTTCGGGAGTATTCAAGAATCGGAGGTCCTATGTGACTTGGAGCTGGTTCAGAAGAGGATTGAGAAATGTTTATGTGACCTGAAGCTCTAATGGAAGGGTTGGATTGGTTTATTCAGAATTATCTCCCGGTTTTAAAAACGTTAAAAACCAAAAACATTGAAATCGAGCGGAAGGGAGTTAGATGATTCTAAAATCTCGGCTGTAACTAGGAAGGTCGTTACTTCCCTAGCACCCCGCCTTGTAAAATCTAGGCTACAATTAGGGGAGGATCGTCACCCTAATGCCCTGCCTAAAGAGATCCAAACTGCGACAAGGGAGGTTATGACCCTAGTGCCCCGCCTTGGATTTTTATTTTGGGAAAGGAGACAAGCGATTTTCTAACCATGGTGGAAAATTTTTGAAGGGGTTAGACATTTCTCGCTCCCTGAAAACGGTTTACTTGAGTTAAAAACTGGGTTGGAAAACTTTTGAAGTTGTTCAGAATTCTCTGTAAAGAAACACTGATTTTGAGAAAATGTTTTAGGAGAAAACTTTCTGTATATGTGAGAAGAACTTTCTGCATTTGAGAAGAGTTTTATGTGATGTGAGAAGAGTTTTTCTTTTAAAATTCCACAAAATGGTTTCTTTTGAAAACTTAATGAAGTTTGAATAAAAGGATGGTTTGAAATTCTTTTTGGGTTTTTGGAGTTTTGAATGACATTTACAAACTGAGTGTGGACTGGATGAAATGAGCTTGGGTTTTAATTGAACTAGGTTGAGTGAATTGGGTTTGATTTGATTTTGGTTTGACTTGTACTGGAAGATGAGCCGGGTCAGAGTTCGAGTTGAAGTAAGGTTGGTAAATGCTTGGGTCAACTTTTTTGGTCAAGGTCAACATTTTTGGCCAAGGTCAACATTTTTGTTCAAGGTCAACATTTTCTGGTCAATGTTTGGGTCAAAGTTGGATTGGTCAATGTTTGAGTCAAAGTTTGATTGGTCAATGTTTGGGTCAAAGTTTGATTGGTCAATGTGCGGGTCAAAGTTTGATTGGTCAAAGTTTTGGTCAAAGTTTCGGTCAAAGTTGGGTTTGGGTCGGTCAAAGTTGGACCCGGTTGAGCCTTGGTCAAGGTTTGGACCGGATTGGGCCTTGGGTTGGTTCAAAGTCAAAGTCTTGGGTCAGAACTTGGGTCTGGTCAATGTTGGGAGTTGGTCAAGGTTCAGGGTTGGTCAAATCAGTTGGACTTTTGTGGGTTTGGACTGATTGTGGGCTTGTTGGGCCGGTCTTGGGCTTATTGGGCCGAAATTAGGCTTATTGGGCCGGTTTGGGCTTATTGGGTCGAGCGGGCTGAAGTTGGGCCCGAAATGGGTTTGGGTCGAATTGGACCTTAGTGGGCTTTCGAGTTGGGCTGAAGATTATTTTTGGGCTAAAATGAGGCTTGGGCCTTTTTATTTGGGTTGAAGATTATTTTCGGCTGAAATGGGCTTTGGGCTTGACTAGGCTTTAGGCTTGACTGGGTATTGGGCTTGACTGGGTATTGGGCTTGACAGGGCTTGGATCCAAGATGGGTCTGGGGCTGAAATGGGCTTGGGCCAAATTGAGCCTTGTTGGAGTTTTGGGCCAAGTTAGGCCTTGGTTGGGCTTGTGGGCCGATTTGGGCCTTGGTTGGGCTCGTGGGCCTAGTTGAGCCTTGGTTGGGCTTGTGGGCCAATTTGGGCCTTGGTTGGGCTTGTGGGCCGATTTGGACCTTGGTTGGGCTTGTGGGCCAATTTGGGGTTAATGGGCCAAGTGGGCTGAATGGGCCAAGGTTGGTATTTGGACTTGGGCTGGGTTGAAGCTTTGGGCCGGATGTGGGCAGGATAGTGCTTAGCCCGGATTTTGGAAATGGGCCGGATTCTGAAATGGGCCAAATTGTTGAACAGAGCAGGATGTGAGAATGGGCCAGATTATGACCTTTGATTTTGGGCCTAATTCAAATTCTGAGACTCATTTAAAATCTGGGCCCGATTTAGGCCTTACTTGTGGGTTGAATTTGGACCTTGGAAATTGGATTTGAATTTATTCTTCTTTTATATTGTTTTTTTAAGGTTTTTTTTAAAAAGAACTTCAATGTTGGGAGGGTATTATTCCCCACAAAGCAAATAGAAATGAGCTAAGTGTGGGGTATCCCCTAAACTTATCATAATAAATGGGTGACCTAGAAGGCAGTCTAGGGTTTACAGTTCTATCAAAACGAAAATAACAATAGATAATAAATCGTACAGTATAAACAACAAGGCAATAAACCACCAAGCAATGAAGCGAATCTTCCAAACTTCAAGCATTGAAAAAAACTAACAAATACGAAAAAATCATGTCAAAGGTTAAAACAGCTAAAAGCAAGATAATGTCAAAATCCACATCAGTGTGCAAAGGGGACGATTAATATTACAAATAGTTCAGTTCCATATCAAATAACCATCCGCACAGGGCATATATCCAGCTAGGCACATGAACAAGTTATCGAGTTGTAATCAGGAATAACCGACCAGTCGGGTTTCTAAACCCATGAGAGAACAGGCCCGAGGCGCAATAGATACAGTATTCTCATGGTCCAAAGTCAAAGCGTAAGTCCAGCCCGCGCAGCCCAGATCATCCCCACATGTCCAATATATGTACCTCGGTCAAATTCATGAAACACAAATGGGTGAAATGAGTATAATGCGTAATGAGCAATCAAAGATCGGACATAGCTCGAAATGTATCCCGGCTCAAGATTTCAACAATTCAAGATCAATAACAGAGAGCACCTCGAACGACCGAAACCGACAGATAGGATGCCAAACTAGAATTTAAACAGATAGTTCCTGCCTCATGTAGAAATCCAACACGAAGTAGATTGACGTGGGTCAGCAAAGCGTGTAGCGAGTTATGTCCAGAAGCCACATATTACAGTAAAGTAATCAACAAACCAAATAAATCCAGATTATTTCGACAATCACCAAAGCCAAACCGTAGAAATTCGTCAACGATTAGGTTCCTGAATCCAGTTCAAAGCCAGCAACAAGCACCAAAAGTTAAATTCAGGCATGGGACAAGAGGATGAAACATAGGCACCAGAAAGAAATTTGTCAGTAACAGGATTACAACCTGAAAGGGATCGACAGAAACCGTCGAAGAAGCTACCATGTCCGGATGAACTTAACATTACCACTTGGCATTAGAGAGGTCAAGAACTTCCATCTAGAGCTCAGAGTGATAGAAAGCTCGACATCGTCCTCAAAAGGAGGACTAAATTTAAAAGAAAAATGAAATGCTTGGTATAGTAAAAGAAGAAAAGCCAGAAATAACTCCCTGTATGAGTAACCCAGAAACCCACGGACCACGAACCCTCGATGGGTTTGGGTTTGTACAGAGTTCGTGCGCAGTGTAAAAGAAAGAAGCAAAGTAGACCCGGTTGTTCCCTGTTCGCGAGGTAGGTTGTAGAAGTACCGTCTGGGTGGAGAAATGGAGAGGGCCGGGGCAGATTTACTCGTTGTTCACCAGTTTGGTTGTGAAGATTGAGGTGGGAGCATGGGGTGTCATTTCGCCACCTGGGTTGCAGAGTTATCGATCGTGAAGAAGATGCGCAAGGAGGTGGAACATGGGTGTTTTTGTTTCGAGATTCGAAAGCAGATGGGAACTGGAGACTTCTGGTGGAACCGTACACAAACGAAATAGGTTGGAGACCATATGCTCTTCTAGTTTTTTTTTTTGAAGAAGAAGATTGAGGATGAAGGTGAGGAAGAGGAATACCGAGGGGGTTTTTTTTTTTAGTTTTGTTTTTTGATGGGGATGGAGGTTTTAGAGAGGATAGAGGAGGAAGAACGGGGGGGGCTGGGAAAGGAATCGACAGAGGAAGAAGATCGGTTGACCAAGATGGAGGAGGCGGCTACTGAAGACTGAAAACCTTTAGGGTTTGTTTGATGTGGTCTTATAGGGAAAGTATTAGGGTTTTGGGACACATATGGGTTAGGGTTTAGTTTTCTGGGTCGGGTCAAAGGGGTCAAATGGGTCAAGACCTGAGTTAGGCAATGAAAAATTTAAACCAGCTTTGTTCATATCAGGATTCGAACCAAGGTTGTTTTCATCCCCCATACATACACTAACCAACTAAGCTACCAAGTTAACTACACAAATGAATGTAAGAAATAAAACAGATATCCTCATTTGAACAGAGTAATCCTAAAAAGAAATGCTAATGTTACAAAATAATTTGATCTAACAAAATAAATTGTTTTTCTTTGAGTCATGAAATTATGGAACGTGAATTATAAAATACGAAACATAATAAAATAATCGAAACAAATACGTCGAATAATGAAACAGTATAGTACTAGTATGATAATATACAAGTGAACGTCATAAAAAGGAAATTGAATTAGATATGTACAAGTGATGGTAAATATGATGGAATGAACGAGTAATAAAAATAAAATGAAATAAGATGAAGTTTAATAAAATAAACAACAAAACGAAGTATACTAATATGGAAAGTAATAGTGAAAGGTGTATAAAATGGTATGAATAACAAGGAAAAAATGATGATGAAATAAAAAAGTAAATGCTAGAAGAAAAATTTAAAGTAGCAATAAATAAGATAAAGAAGTAACAAAATAAAAGAAATTGATAGGTAAGCAAATAGGTAACGAGACAAAAGGGATGGGTTTAAAACCGGATTGTTGTTTGGAAATTCATTTTTGAAAAATCGTGTTTTCATGAAATGCTTTGAAAAAGACTATAAAATGATGGTTTCGTTTTGGCACGCACATCATTACGTTTTGACAAAGAAAGGCGGCAACCCCTCTTATTATGTTTCTTATTCTAGAATTTGCTTTATGGGGTGAGAATTTTTGGTGTCTACAGATGGCTCCCCTTGATTCAATTTTGCATGCCCTTGCAAATTGGATCAAGGTTGACAGGGCGCCGAAAATTCTCACTGCGGTTTTTACGGGGTACATCCAAATGCGATCATGGATAGTACGCCGTGTGAACGTGACGGGAGAGTAACAAGATAACCGAGTGCACGAGGACTTACGAGCACCTCAACTAGACATCTTGATATTCAGTCCTAGGGCTTATGACGGGCCTAGAATGCGATTGAAAGCACGAGGACTTAGGAGTGCCTCAACTAGACCTCTTGATATCTAGCTATAGGACTTACGATGAGCCTATAATACCAACAATCTGATTCGGTCTAAGGTGCACGAGGGCTTAGGAGTGCTTCAACTGGACCTCTTGCTACCCGTAGTAGAGTTGTAGGATTAGAGTATTATTAGTTTAATTATTTTGTTCTTTTGTATATAGTTTATCCTAACAATTTCTCTGTTAGCAAATTGGCGCCATTGCCGGGGACTTGGAATTAGTCCAAGTCCTAAATTCGGTAAAAACGCCTTATTCTTCATTCTTTGATTCTTTAATTCTTTAATTTTTTTCCCCCTAGTTGTGCAGATTTGGATATGCCGTGCATCTTGCCGGAAATCAGTTACCCGGCATACTCGGAGGAAGTCCGATGCCGGACAGGTTTTGCCCGGCATCATGTCCGGCGTGTTCAAATTGTTTTCAAAATTTCGTATATTGTTAAATTTTAACAAATCTGAATGTATTCTTGTCTACTCCTTTCGTTATTTCTCTCTTATATTAGTCCCTATACTATGTTTCTTTATTTTGAATTTCGATTTTAGCGCTTGCCGTGTATTGTGCCGGGTTTTCTACACAGGGCATTTCGGAGGAAGTCTGATGCCGGATACGTTTTACCCGGCATTGCGTCCGGCATGTTCAAAGTTTTTCAAAATTCCTTACAGTATTGAGTTCTTGGCAATTTAAATTTGTTCTTGCTTACTCCCATTCGTTATTTATCTCTCCTAATAGTCCCTATACTATGATTCTTTAATTTAGATTTCGAGTTTGAACTTGCCGTGTATTGTGCTGGGTTTTCTATACCCGGCATTTCGGAGGAAGTCCTATGCCGGACGGGTTTGATCCGGCATGTCACCCGGCATGCTAAATTCTCTCAATATTTTTGTCGCAAATTGTAGGGACAATTAGGAGTAATCTCCTACAATCTCTTATTTACTCTTACATTTATTGTGATTATCCTTTACTTTATCTTTTAATTAAGTTATGTTCGATTTTTGGTCACGCCGGGCAACTTGCCGGTTTGTATACACCCGGCATTAGTGGAGGAAGTCCACTGCCGGGTAAGAGTCACCCGGCCCTCTGTCCGGCATAACCAAAATTTGTTCATTTGTGTATTTTCATAATTTTAATTATGTCATTATATTATTTCTTTTATTATTACGAATATTATAACGTTTTCTCTTGCTCCTCCTGAAGTTATCCAAGTGAATGCTTCTTCGGTCAACGAGTACTCCTGACAATTTAGCCAACCTTGATCCGGAGATCGAGAGAACCCTACTTCATACTTTAAGCAACAAAGAATTCTACAAGAAGCAGATCCTACACCAATGGCAGCACCTACCGTCCGTAATAAACCGGCCTTCTAACCAAGGCCAGAAACCAGCAATCGACCTTCCTCTCCTTCCTCAAAACGAATACGATGAATGGCAAAAACTTAAGCCATATCATCAAATTAGATGCATAAAGGAGTTAGGCCTTTTTGACGGTACAAATTCGGACAATGCTTTGCTCCACGTCACTAAATTTCTACAGCATACAAACAGCTTAACCTCCACAAATAACGTCCTCCAATATGCCAGGCTTTCCCTCTTCCCCCATAGCCTTACAGGGAATGCCAGCAAATGGTACCACAGTCTAACCCCCAGTACCATCACCACATGGGAGGACATGGCAACCAAGTTTTATGACAGTTCATGCCTCCAAGTCGCACCCTGGAGATGATTGCCGAGATATACAACTTCAGACAACCCACCTCGGAGAACATCTATGAGACTTGGGACAGATTCAAGGGGTTGCTGCGTACATGTCCTCACCACGGCCTCACCAAGGAACAACTATCTCAGTTGTTTTACAAGGGATTGGTCAACCAATGCAAGACCATGATCCTTTCCTCCCTTGGTGCAGACATATTGAAGAAGCCTGGAGATCAATTCCTTAGTGGAGTTGAATCTCTTTGCGAAGAACCAACAGATTGGGCCACAGGTGGAACCAGGGGTGGTACCGCTGGTTTATTTCAAGTGGAAGAGGGCGACTCCAAATTCGACAAATTGATGCAAAGTCATGAGCAGTTATTGGAGAGTAATGCCCAGACGTCAACGAAGGTTAGTGCTCTACAGAAAGTGGTGGAGCAAATAGCAATGAACAAACTTCCTCAACAAGCGAACGTGGTTAGTGCACGACCGCCCGCTTCTAACCCTGACATTCCAGACTTTCAGAATGTTGAGGAAGTCAATTATGTGAGTAACCAAGGGTATCGGCAGCCATGGCAATAGGGGAACCAACCCCCTCAGCACTTCCACAGTCAAGCCGGCTACCAGGGAGGTCCAAGGCAATACAGACCATCCCACCCTGCATCATCATCAGAGGCTGAAATGGCTGAACTTCGTGACATGATGTCAGCCCTGATGAACAAGACCCAGGATACTCAAAATGAGATCTCGACCATTCGCGAGGAGCACAAATCGTTGCAGTTGCAATTACAGCAACTTCTGATGCAACCACGACAGCAAGGTCAGCTTCCGTCCCAAACGCAAATCAATCCACGGGAGCATGCGAATTCGGTCACCATTCTACCTAGGATCTCCAAGGATGCCAAATAGCCTAAAAGGCTAAGTGTAGGGCGGTTCCTCCTCACGCCTTCACTATCAAACAGGGGAGCCCTTCGTATCATTTAATTTTTCTCTTTTAATTTATGTTATTGTTTTTAAATTGCTTTCATTATAGTTGTTTCAAGTTTCTTACAAAAAAAAAGAGTTTTACTTATTCGTTTTCTTTCGAACACTGGGGACAGTGTTCCTGCCAAGTGTAGGGCAGGGACCCCCCTTAAAAAAATAAGTTTTTTTAATATGCATAAGTTGTGAGTTTTATCGATGTTTTACTAAACTTTTTGCATGTTTTTGATTGAGATAAGATTAGGAATGACTAAAAGCTTGTTCTCTCAAGAGGTAAGCTCTCTAATGACTTATAGATTCCTGTTTTTAACTTTTTGATTCTCTTTATTAACATGAGTACATGATCTTTCTCCTAATTCTTTCCTTTATGTACTTATGGGTGTTATTCTTTTCTTTCCAAATTGTGAAAAATCTTTTGGGTGAAAATCTTAAAAAGGGTTTTGTGCAAAAGAAAGAAAGAAAAAAAGAAAAAAAAGAAAGAAAAAAATCTTCTTCCAAGGAAAAGCAATATATTCCTAGAGGTTGTATAAAAGTGCCTCTGAATAAAAGCAAGAAAAGAGAGTTTTTCCTTTTATTTTTCTCCTAAATTCCCCGTTCTTCAATGCAAAAAATCATGGTTGATTCAGAAACTCTTGCAAAATAGGGCTGATTCATAAAACCATTGATGAGAGTCTTGGCCACATTCAGAAACTCTTGAAAAATAGAGCTGAATGATGGAAACCGGAAAAAGGAGAGATTACAAATCCCTTATGCAAAATAGCCCAAAAGTTTTGATCGGTTTTGAAATTCCTTGTTTTATACCCATTAGTATGTTTCGATAGAATAAGGTAGATAAGTGATACTTATGAATTAGAGTCATATAGTTGGAAATATTTATCTACATTTCATTCTAGAGTTTATCTGTTTTGTGCATAAGTAATTACTCCTTTCTAATCTTGTTTTGCTCGAGGACTAGCAAAAGGTAAGTGTAGGGCCTTGATAAGCCGCAGACTTATCATATTTTATGCACTAGATTTAGTATTATATTTATCTAAATAAAGTTATATTTATGTTATTTATGCTTATTATGTGTTAAAGTATAATATTTGTACAGATTTATGTTTTTATGAGTTTTCTGTGCAAGGAATGATTTTCTTGGCAAAAGTTCAGTTGAAGCCGGACTCCATGCCGGGTAGTTTTTGCACGACATCAGCACAGAACAGAAAAGAGGCCTTGCCGGACTTAATGCCGGTAGATTCCATCCGGCATAAGTGAAGAGTCACCACGGTTGACCAAGCGATAGCAGTTATTGACCGTTGGTGAAAAGGATGCTGCCGGGTGTGATGCCGGGTATATCCTACCCGGCATATGCACTGTTTCGCGCGGAATTGACGGTTTTGACCGTTAACAGTTGGGCGCATTTATCACGTGTGCCGGCTACTGGTGACCCGGCACGACGCCCGGCAAGAGACATTTTGATGCCTATAAATAGGCCGAGAAGGCTACAATTTAACACACTTCAACACCATATTATACTTCATTCACATCTCAGTTTCCGCCCCATTCCAAGTGTTGGTGTCCAAGGAACGTCCGCAAATCTCCACGCAAGAGAAGAAGAAGACCTTGACGGGTTAAGGCTATTAACATTTCCTTCTCCCCCTTTGTATTCTCTTCTTGTAGTTGTGTGGATGGTGATGCAGAATCCTTGTTAGGTTTTTGGTTAGGGATGACTTCCTTGTAAAACTCTTATGATCATATATGGAATTCACAAGTTTCTTAACGGAGGTTTCTAGTCTTCATGCAAGTTGAATGAGTCAGCCACTTATTCTCTTATTTCTAAGTCCTATTTAAGGCTTTCAAAGCAAGAGTAGGATAGATTAGGATCTCGGTAATCTTTAATATTGTTGTTCTGAAAAGTGGATAACAAATGCTAAGGTTTTGGATTATTCTCTAATTTCCCCATTATTCTGGTTGCATTCGCGGCATTGGCTATGCACGATGCAAGTATGGATATTGAGTTCCTTAATGCAGATCTGATTCTGGAAGTGGTATTTACGAAATGAACGATGCCGGATGGAATGCCGGATTGGTTTTGCCCGGCACATTCAAAGAACTTGACTATGCCGGGTAGAGAAGGTCCGGCATGGCACCCGACATATGCATTTTGCGAGACCAGATCCTCTTTGAGACTTGCCACCCTTGATCATTGGTCATACGAACCTTTTGCATTGATAATCTTCCCAAATCAAAGTTAGTTTATTTATTTATTTATTTAGTTTAGGATCACATTTTCAATTCCCCCTTGTTATTATAGAATAGGCTTTTGCCCGGATTAGGACTAATTTTCTATAAGTCCCTTGGGTACGATACTCTCGGTCGTAATATATTTACACTATACTCCGACCGGGTTTTATTTTCTACCCGTAGTAGAGTTGTAGGATTAGTTTATTATTTTGTTCTTTTGTATATAGTTTATCCTAACAATTTCTCGTTTAGCAGAGGACTTAGGAGTGCCTCAACAAGACCTCTTGATATCTAGCTATAGGACTTATGCCGAGCCTATAATATCAACAACCCGATTTGATTTAAGGTGCACGAGGGCTTAGGAGGGCCTCAACTGGACCTCTTGATATCCAGTCCTAGGGCTTATGATGGGCCAAGGATGCGATTGAAAGTACAAGGACTTAGGAGTGCCTCAACTAGACCTCTTGATATCTAGCTATAGGACTTATGCCGAGCCTATAATACTTTGATGGAGTTGTACGAAACTCGCTGTGGTGAAAGATTGATCTGAAGTCAAATTTAGTTGCATGTTGATTCGGGGTCAGACGCTCTCTGATGGGTCCTTCAATCCTCAACGAAGGATTTGAGATTGGAAATTTTTTCTGGTGTTGTCTCCCTTAACTGCATGAGTGTTCGGGATGATGGGATCGGGTGGTTCCAATATATACGGTCGGATGGTTTGACACAACTTTTGGGGGCCGTAGTGGTCAAGTGAGATTTTCGTGATATTGGAGAGGGCTTTAGCCGATGACTCTGGTAGTTTGACGGCGGCCCTGGTGTTGCACTAGGATGGCTCTGGTATGGCTCTGAGATGGCTCCGGTATGGCCTTGAGATGGCTCCGGTATGGCTCTGAGATAGCTCCGGTGCGGTCAGGTGGCTCCGGTTTGATATGTGACTCCCTTGTGAGCAACGACTCTGGGATGGTTGGTGGGTTTGATTCAAATGGGGATTTTTGGGATCGTTGGCGGGTTTCGATCTGGTTCAGATTTTGAGTCGAATGGTGGGTTGATGTGATTGGTGGACCGTTGTTGTGTTTGACGTATTTTGATGTGGTAGATAACTTCTTAGTCATGGATGAATGGTTTCGGTCCGGTGATGACTGTAGGGTTCTCTCATAATGGCTCCAAGATAGCTTGGGATGGCTCCAAGAAGGGCTACAAGATGACTCTGTTTGGTGATGGTGAGGTACAAAGGGGGATTTTTCCTTTGAGGTGGCCGCACCCTGGACGGGCTGCCTACGTACTCAATTTCATATTGAGATCAGACCTTACGTAGTTCAAAATTTTGTAGGCAAGACCCTGGTGATGAAATAGATCTGACGTGGATTTAGGGTGGCTCCCGTATTGTTCTCGGACTATTAGGATGCCCCCTGTGTAGTTCCAAGGATGGTTTCAATGTCGGATGATGGCTCCCGCATGGCTCCAGTTTGGTTCTGGATATAATGTTGATGAGGCTCGAGCATGACGCTGGATGGCTCCGGAATTGTCTTCGTACAGCCTCGGATGGCTTTAGTTTGGTTTGATGTAGCTCGAGGATAGCCCAGGATGGCTCCGAGATGGTTCGATGTAACTCAATATGGTCTGGGATGGCTTCAGTTGACATCTTTTGATTTATAGTTATGCTTCAACAACTGCAACTGAAGTCAATTTTCAGCGAGACTAGGTAGAGTTCTTACCAGTCGGATGTTGATGATGAAATGATTAATGCAGACATTGAGTGCTAAACGAGATGCAAAGTGCATGTGCAGGTTTTTTTTGAAGAGAAGGTACGGTCCTATCTCTATTACTACAGGGTTTACGAGTATAAGAAATCTTTGATTCTGTCTTGAATGATTTGTTGAACTGGAATGTGTGAATCACTTTTCCTCTCATGGAGGGACGCGGGTCAATCTCTCTTGAGCGCAGCTTGTGTGCTATCAGTGTAATGGTACTGTCAATGCTCAGAGCAGTATTTTCTCTATAATTCCTTTTTGAGGTTTTAGACTTTTTGATCCTTGCAAATTCCTTACCTACGATGGGGTAGGCTGTTTATGATTTGGTGCTTCGATCTAAGGTCACTCACACTCGAAAGACCTTGTGAAGTAAGGTCGCACTCATTCGCTCATGGTCCCTTTGTCATGTGACGGGACAAGTTGATAACAAGTATGAAGCCCATGATTCATGTTTCAGGTCTAATACTTTCGGTTAACGCTCATCAACTTATGAGTCAGAGGTCTTTATCGGGTTATAACGGGGCTGAGGGGTATGATGTATGTCAAGTGGGATTGGAGGATTTATTTAGGTATTGTGGAGCTTTGTGCAATAGAGGAAGTGTTTTACCTTTTCCATGGGTGGAATGATTATACGGGTTTTGATAACCTTTATTGGTTTCTTCGGGACACCATTGGTCTTTTGGATTATTTTTCTTCTTGCTTCTTTTGGCGTACGGTTTTCACTTTCTTTTTCATTTTTGTTTTTTTGCAATTGCATTTGGCTCATCGATTTTCTCAAACACTCTTTACTTTGCATTTTGGTTTTCAGCTTTGGAGTTGTATTGACTCGTCGATCTTCTTGAACATTTTTCGGTGTTGTCTTTTGGTGTTTGGCTATGGAGTTGCATTGACTCACTGATTTCTCAGAACATTTCATTTGTTGCTTTTGTGAAAGATGGTGGGGGACCATGGCTCTGGCTCCTTCGAGATCCTCTATTGCAAGGGTGAGTAAGTATGTATATGTGAGTTGGCATGCTGTGGAGTTCGTAGAAAAGGTTTATCGTGAAAGGCTCAACGGGGCTCACTAAGGGATTATGTAGAGGGTAGTTAAAGCTCTTTGGTTTGTGGAGATTTTTGATTCTAGGTGTCTCGTCATCCTCATTAGTCAATGATTGTTTTCTTACGGTTCTCGGATCTTTACATGAATCACAGTTCATATATTGCTATCGACATTGCTCTCACTTTGAATCATGCCTCTCCATCTATGTGCTAAAGGAAAGCACAAGACACTCGTGGTTTACCTCTGTTGGATCTCTCTACCTTCCCTCGTCGCTCAGTGGATTGTCCAAAACACTCAATCGAAATTCAAGATAAAATACCGCTCTTTGCACACTACTCTCACTTGGTTTGTGGTGCTGATTTTGATTGGACCCTTGTGTTCATTGATGGGTTGAGAGTTTAGTGGTTCACGCACTCCGTTCAATCATTCTCTCAAGATTTTCCCTAAAGATGTCGTTTCGATACAAGAGTATGCAAACATGGCTATCTACAATGCAATCTACCGTGGTAATATGGAATTACTACGTATAAGATGCGTGAAATGCTGAAAGTGGTGAATGAAGATGGTTGACTTTGGATTTTGACTGAATGTTTTTTTTTTGTGTTTTTCATTTTGGATGCAATGCATGCGTGGTAAGGCTACACCTAGTCTCGCTTGAGTCGGTTTCCGTTGATGGTCTATGAAGCTCATCCCTCCATTATAAACTCTGAAGCTGGTCTAGCTGTTGGGGTCACTGTCAGGGTAGAGACTCTCAAGTGAGGCCGGGTTGGTGATTGGTTTTTGGATTTTGATTTTTATGGGAGTGACAACTCCCGCATGGTGGTCCCACGGTATGACACGCTCTTTCCCTTTTAGTCATTGGCGCGCATGGTGATTTGAGTGGGAGAGGTTTGAACTCAGTTTTCTTTTCTATCCCTCTGAGATCGGGCTCTGGCAGTCGAGATATTGGATGAATGTGTTGTGGTGTGGTGACAATGAAACACATGATAGTGCAATTCTTGAGATGGACACGACTCGTGAATGATTGATGGAATTGAAATGGCTGGAAGTGCAAGTGACTCATTTTTTTGTGTGGAATGAGATGCATGTGTTTTGCTTTATGCTCGGTTGCATTTGTTGGTGTTCTTTATTTAGGGGATGCCTTCTGTAGATACCGTGAATTCTTGCCCCATAAAGCAAAGTTGTTGAATGATATATAACTGTGAGGAGTCGTTCCTTATTCATTCTTCTCTTTATTTGTGCATGCCAAAAGAAACCGAGTTTTAGAAAAACAATTTTGAAAACGCGTGTTTTCAAAGTGGTGAATTTTCTTATAGAAATTTTGATGCTCGGTCATTCGCAAGTAAAAATAGGGAGTGGGGAATCCTATACACATTGATCTAAATAAACTCAGAAGGAATATGTAAACCTATACATGTAATCTATTTAGAAATGGACAAGAGAGAAAAGAATGCTAGGGGAAATCCTATACATCAATTCTAAAAGTCATTAAATGGGGAAGTTTGAGCTTAAACTTCTCCCGAATTCTTCTACTTCGTCTTCGAGCTCCTGACTGACTGCTCACGCTCGTACGGTTCTTAACTGCCTGCTCGTTCATCTCGGGCTCTTAACCGGCTGCTCGCTCGTCTTCGGGCGCTTGACCGGATGCTCGATCATATTCAGGCTCTTGAAGCAATACCGTGATCAAACAGAACTGTTGGTGTTCTCTGATTTTCAATAGTTTGAACTTGAACAGTCGTTGCTGATCTTCATACCGCTTGACTCGGGTTGGTACACCTCTGATTTTCGGTTCAAACTACTGTTGTCGATTTTCGTGCGCTCCACTTGCTCCGACGAGGAAAATGAGGGGTGTTTTTTTTGAGAAAGGAAAGGTGAATGATCGAGCACAAAATCGTTGAGAAATCCACCACTTTTGTGAAAACACGAAATGACTAGTACACTCCACAGTAATGGCTGCTACTCTTGAAGGTGGGTTAAACTTCAAAGTAGTGGGTTACAACATGGGGACTAAATCATTTATTTTGAAATATGTTTGTGAAAATCAACTTTGAAAACTGTTTTCAAAAACTATTTTGAAACAAGGTTGGTGAAGAATGTTGTTTTGAAATTCGTTTGTAGAAAGTAGGTTTCGAAATCTATTTTTGAAGATTGTTTTGGAAATAACATTTTGGTAAAATAAAGTTTTTAAAGATGAAGTGACAGGTTTCAAAACCCCGAATGTTTATGAGTGAAATTTTGGTGAGGTTCTAAATTAAATGAGCTCGTAAGAAAGCTTTAAGGGACGCACAAAAGAGAATTCCGAACATTTAAAAACAGATTGGTTTGAAAAAAGTGGTTTGCACACATGTATAACAAATAGTAAATCGTGGCTATATTTGATGTGGAGCTGTAAGTGTTAATGTTGGGATAATCACTTTCCAGGTCAATTATGTTTCCGTCTCACCGGGGGAACCATCGCCCCTTCATTGTCATCTCTCGGCGGTTTTTTCTCTGCTATGCCTTTGTGGGCACGTTATCAAGAAAGTCCGGAGCGCTTAAGTTTGAAAGTCAGGACACCCGAGAAGATAAGGAAACATACGCCACGGCCAGTGATGATCCGACAACACGCTTTCACTTTTCGGGAAACTCGGGGAAGTACTGCATGGGAACGGGTCTCTCTCGTCATCTGCACGGTCAGGTGTGGTCCTAAGGTCTAAAGTCCAAATTATTCACTGACTACGTTGTGTCCATGTATGGGTATCCGGTAAATACGGGATCCTCTATGGACGTGTAGCGTGACATTGGGCTTTAAAGACACCCGTGGTGTAGAGGAACAATGGAGAATTGAGCCCATACAGTCTTCAAGGTAAGGCAGAAGGGTGGTCAGACAGGCGGCATACAAGGGGGTGACTTCCATAAACCCGTCTTAGACACCGGACCAGGCAGCTGGACACTGAAGGCTCAGAGTTCACTATATGCTGGCTTTGACTCGGATAATGGAGGATACTTTTGGATCATGAGCTCAAGGCGTTGGTCGGAGACCGTACCGCCTTGTGGGTTTGTTCACTGAGAGAGTGACCCTAGCTCATGGGGAATCAACCGTGGACCGGTTGGGGATCCCGTGACATCGTGGGTAAATCAGGTGACAAAGAGGAATGCATGTCCTAAGCTACCCACCCCATGCACCCCATAATCGCAATATAAATATGAAAGCAGTAAATAAACCAAATGAAGTCAACACCAACCTATGTACTAAGTGTTTTATCTTGAGATTAGTGATTCCAAATTGGTTGTTTATTAACCTAAAGGGAAGTTAGCTTCATTCAATCCTAAGTGTCTCTTTCTAATCGTGAGCTAATTATTAACCCAATTGTTGCAATGTTTGTTGAGGATCTAATATGTCCTAGCTGTCCTCATCAGATACACACTCTATGAGTGGATATAATAATCCTACAGGCTTTGAAAAGAATCTCTTGAAGGTTTTGAAAGAAGTGGGGAAGTCCCGACACTTTTGAATGGAGTTCAGTCTTCCTTGAGTTTGATAAAAATTTACTCAAGTTTTCCCCAGCAGAGTCGCCATTCTATGGAGGGTGATTTTTCCGGTATGAGGGGGGGTCTATCTAAATATGGTTCTAGCTGAGAAGTCTAGATCCTAGAAAATGCCATTCTGTGGGGGGTGAAAACCCATTATTCATTGCAGCCCTCAAATACCTACTAAATCGTCCGTCTTTCCCAGAAAGCATAAAGGGAGTGCTAGTGAGCACTACACCCGCTCTCAATGGGCTCCACACGGACTTATGCCCTAGAGGCGGAAGTTGACTAGAGTCGCCACCTAGTTTGACCTAAAGAACTAGGAAAGAAGGAGAGGGGGGTTCGAAGAACCGTTAGTTGACTCTGAGGTTGTTCCCTATGGATAGGACTTATCTGGTCATTTGCAGAGATTCTACTATGGGTTCGCACTAGGTTACACCCCTAGAAAGTGGCAACGACCACGACTTCAGATTGGTGCCCGAGGAAACTCGGTCTCCAATTGTCGGGATTGCCTTCTTTCAAAACCTTTTTAGAGAGATTCATTTAAAAGCCAAAGGATATGATTGAGTGTGGACTAAAGAACAGATGATTTCCAAGAGTTTGGAGAAATAGGCTGGTCTTGAAAATATTGGTCGGACAAATTGGTTTGAATGTTGAGAGGTTTGAGGTTGTTTTGACCTTTCCGAGGTTAAAAGGATGCTGGAAGTTTTGAGGAGCAAAAGGGCATTTTGGTTATTATATATTTTTTGGGAGTTAAGGGGTGTTTGGATCATTTGCTGGAGTTAAGGAGTTTTTGGTCATTTTGTGAAGCTTAGAGACGCTCAGATTCTTTGGTGGAATTGAGGAGTTTTTCGTGTTTGTAAAGTTTGGATTTTTGAATAGTCAAATTTTTGAGGGGTTTTAGAAAGTCAAAAGTGTTGATGGAGGGTGAAAGAGGATATTCGGTTTACAGGTGTTCGGGTTTTGAAGATGTTTCAGGTTTAAGATGACTAAGGTTGTTCGGGAGTATTCAAGAATCGGAGGTCCTATGTGACTTGTAGCTGGTTCAGAAGAGGATTGAGAAATGTTTATGTGACCTGAAGCTCTAATGGAAGGGTTGGATTGGTTTATTCAGAATTATCTCTCTTAAAGTTTTAAAACTGATAAATCATTTTTGTTGTAAAAGGGCGGATAATCCCGAGGGATTACCCTATGTACCCCCTCGAACATGACACTTAACTGATAGTAAGTGCTGAGGCTCGAAAGATGGGGCAATGAATTTATGTCGAAAAAATAGGATTCAGAGAGAAACACCATGAATGAGATGTTCTCGGTCGAACCCTAATAACATCCCTAACTCCCGGGTTTTAAAACGTTAAAAACCAAAAACATTGAAATCGAGCAGAAGGGAGTTAGACGATTCTAAAATCCCGACTGCAACTAGGAAGGTCGTTACTTCCCTAGCACCCGCCCTGTAAAAATCTAGGCTGCAATTAGGGGAGGTTCGTCACCTAATGCCCCGCTAAAGAGATTCAGACTACGACAAGGGAGGTTATGACCCCAGTGCCCCGCCTCGGATTTTTATTTTGGGAAAGAAGACAAGCAATGTTCCATGGAGGAAATGTTTTGATGGGGTTAGACATTTCTCGCTCCCTGAAAACAGTTTACTTGAGTTAAAAACTGGGTTGGAAAATTTTTGTAGTTGTTCAGAATTCTCTGTAAAGAAACACTGATTTTGAGAAAATGTTTTAGGAGAAAACTTTCTGTATATGTGAGAAGCACTTTCTGCATTTGAGAAGAGTTTTATGTGATGTGAGAAGAGTTTTTCTTTTAAAATTCCACAAAATGGTTTCTTTTGAAAACTTAATGAAGTTTGAATAAAAGGATGGTTTGAAATTCTTTTTGGGTTTTTGGAGTTTGAATGACATTTACAACATGAGTGTGGACTGGATGAAATGAGCTTGGGTTTTAATTGAACTAGGTTGAGTGAATTGGGTTTGATTTGATTTTGGTTTGACTTGTACTGGAAGATGAGCCGGGTCAGAGTTCGAGTTGAAGTAAGGTTGATCAATGCTTGGGTCAACTTTTTTGGTCAAGGTCAACGTTTTTGGTCAAGGTCAACATTTTTGGCCAAGGTCAACATTTTTGTTCAAGGTCAACATTTTCTGGTCAATGTTTGGGTCAAAGTTGGATTGGTCAATGTTTGAGTCAAAGTTTGATTGGTCAATGTTTGGGTCAAAGTTTGATTGGTCAATGTGCGGGTCAAAGTTTGATTGGTCAAAGTTTTTGTCAAAGTTTGGGGTCAAAGTTGGGTTTGGGTCGGTCAAAGTTGGACCCGGTTGAGCCTTGGTCAAGGTTTTGACCGGATTGGGCCTTGGGTTGGTTCAAAGTCAAAGTCTTGGGTCAGAACTTGGGTCTAGTCAATGTTGGGAGTTGGTCAAGGTTCAGGGTTGGTCAAATCAGTTGGACTTTTGTGGGTTTGGACTGATTGTGGGCTTGTTGGGCCGGTCTTGGGCTTATTGGGCCGAAATTGGGCTTATTGGGCCGGTTTGGGCTTATTGGGTCGAGCGGGCTGAAGTTGGGCCCGAAATGGGTTTGGGTCGAATTGGACCTTGTGGGCTTTCGAGTTGGGCTGAAGATTATTTTTGGGCTAAAATGAGGCTTGGGCCTTTTTATTTGGGTTGAAGATTATTTTCGGCTGAAATGGGCTTTGGGCTTGACTAGGCTTTAGGCTTGACTGGGTATTGGGCTTGACTGGGTATGGGCTTGACAGGGCTTGGGGATCCAGATGGGCTGGGGCTGAAATTGGCTTGGGCCAAATTGAGCCTTGGTTGGAGTTTTGGGCCAAGTTAGTCTTTTTCAAAACATTTTATAAAAACACGATTTTGCTAAAACAAATTTTCAAACGACAATACGGTTTTAAACTCATCACGTTTGAATCTTATTTTTAATTGTATTACATACTTTCATGTCATCAGATTAATCATCTCTTTTTATTGTGTATATTTTCTTTTGGATCCGTTGTATTTTTAGGAGAGTCATCCAGTCGAATTTAGAGCTCTTGTATTATCTCTCTCCAGAATATACTGAAATCCTACGTAGCGTAACTGGTTAAGGTACTCACCATGTAACCCATAGATCATGGGTTCGATTTTGGCAAAGGATTGGAGTCCTTTTCTTTTATTATTCTCATTTAGCTCACAGCGGAACTTCTATTTTTGTTGTGGCTGTTGTGTACTGAAATGCATCACGGCTCAGTTGGTTAAGGCACAGGCGAGGGATACCAGAGGTAACCAGTTCGAATCCGAGTGGTGAGAGCCATGGCTCATTTTTTTATTTTCGTTTCTCATAATCGGTGGACCAAGCCCATACCCACGTAACAGTCAGCCCATCAAATATTCTCCCCAAAGCCCTGCCCCCTCTGTTATAAAAGAACATCAAAAAAACCTACAGTAGGCACGTTTTTTTTCTCAGCCGACACACAATCCCCAACATTCCCATTCCCTTGGTCTGATTCCCATTCCCGTTGCTGCTCTCGAGTTCAAAACCCAAAAACAAAAATCCAGAAGAACAAGCTCCACCTCCTCAATTCCCGTCGGAAGAACATCCCCCACCACCTACGTCGGAAATCTGCCGCCAACTTCGCACCTTCACCACCATATAAAATCGCCATCAACCCTCAACCCAGGAAGCTTTCGCCATCTGAAAGAAGTAACTCCATCATCATTCCACGCCAGAAAATACTTTACCCTTGAAATCCTTTTTTGTCCAAACATCGACAGTGTAAGTGGGTTCCGGTCACTCTTTCCTCTATGATTCTCTCTGATTCTAAATGCGCTACATTTTCCCTTCCTAGTCCAACTATTTTGAACGAATGTCGGCCAATGGGCTCAAACTGATAAGGGCGAAGCTTGGGTTCAGTCGAGAAATCATTTCCGACATGAGAACCAGTTCCATTCCTTCTGTTCTTATGGTTTCTTTTTTTACTTCTCTGCTTTCCTTCGATTTCAACAAAACCCGGTGACAGGGGCTCGAACGATCGGTTTCGTAGAATCCTGGTTGCAGGGATGTGAGTATTTGATGCTCATTTTCAACTTATACTCTCTTCTAATCATTCTTGTTTCATTTTTTTTCTGCGTGTGATTGAGGGGAGTCGATATAGTTACGGAAGTCAATCCATCTATAGCTATCATCTTCCTTTCGATCTGCTGTTTCTCTCAAGTGCCGATTATGGCTTATTTTGCAAACTGTACGACTATTAACACTTTTTTTGGGCAACTACTCAACCTGGTATAGACATTGAAGTCTACGAACAGGATGAGCAGGAGTATATACTCTTACCCTCCTTCGGTATTTGTTGGTTTGAGTTGATATGGAATTTGATATTGGTAGCGCGATAGCAGACTGGTCCAACTCCAGTCTCGAGTTTCGCTTATTTCATCCCTGACCCTCTTTATGATTATTACCGAGCAAATCGATCCTGCTGTCATGTTCATATCTTGAGTCCCTATAAACCAAGGCCTACTCCATTTTTAATTCGAAGGTTCCACTTGTTAAGGTTGCCCTACTTATCATCAGTGTTCTACTGATGCAGTTGCTAGAATGGGACTGCCCGGTTTACTTGCCCACTCACGTGTATTGTATCTTTGTACAACTGATATGTGTATTTGTGTATAAGCACTGTCTGGCTCTTGCACGACCACTGACTAAGGATTTGCCAGAGAGGGGGATTTATTCTTATGACTTAGAGCCCCTGTCGTATTTTGTTCAGCGCCTCTGATTAAATCATATACAAGGAGATTCATTAGCATTTTTTGCCCTTCTCGGTTGGAATGGCAATACCACACTTGTTGGGGTTTCGCCTGTACAGAAATCTGAGTCACACACTTTGAAAGAAAGTTTAGTCTACTGTTAGATTTATTTGTATGTGTCGAATAACATTATGATTGAAATCTTGCTTTCCCTGTTATTTTTCTACTAACAAACATTCTCAACTTGAATTCGCGTTTCTGTAGTGGTTTTCTTCTTTTGCAGAAGTTTCTTTTTGTTTGGTCTCCTTATTCCTGGTATTTATCCTCTGAATCTGAAATGGCCTCGACATGTCTCAGTTACTGGTGTGCTGCAACGATTTGATTAGTTTTTTTCCCTCTGTGCAAATATGTGTTGCTTAGTTTTCCTGTCATTTGCGTGTTCTGTTTGTCGGTGCCTAAGCGGGTTGGTATGCTATGCTAAACGCGGTCCTCTGTAATTATTTGGGCGAGCAATTTAATTGAGGTAACCATTCAGAAACCTAGTTAGACTCGATTGATACTCGAATTTGATGACCATAGGTGCAGATCGTTCTGTACATTTTAGCATAACCTTTTATTCTCCAATCTTTGAGTTGACTGATGGTGGTCTTTAATCTTGCTGTATCATTATTCATCTGATTCTGCCTTCAGGGTTCATCACCATATCATATGTATGTATGCTCGGTATACTGTTGTATTCAACTTTTGTTTTACTGCTCTACATAGCTGTTCTTTATTTAAACCCTAGATAGCCCCTCAGGTCACCCCTTTTTCATTTGATCAAAGTATTGGAAGGTACCCCACAACTAGCTCATTTCTATTTGCTTGGTGGGGAGCAATACCATCCAAAATTTTGAATGTCTTTTAAGCCTTTGAAGGTACCCCACAACTAGCTCATTTCTATTTGCTTGGTGGGGAATAATACCTTCCAAACTCCTAAAGCCTATCCCAAACCATCCTTGATTTCACTAAAAAACTTTACCAAAAAAAATGGAAAAGAAAAGAAAAGAATTCAGAATGTTGATTATAGTTTAAGGTTTCTCATTCCACATCCCTCTAATTTTTTCAAGCCCTCCAATTGAGTTGTCTCTCTCTTTTGATTGATGCTTCATTTCAAAAAAAAAAAAGACTCTCGATTTGTTTTAAATACATCTTTCCCACTTGTAACTAAAAGCTCCTCTCGGCCCAAAGCCCAATCTCGGCCCAGAACTCCACTCAGCCCAAGTCCAAAGTCCAGCCCATCTCCAAACTCCCCAACATCCCTCGGCCCAAAGCCCAATCTCGGCCCAAACTCCACTCGGCCCAAGTCCAAAGTCCAGCCCATCTCCAAACTCAACCCAACATTCCTCTCAGCCCATCTCCAAACTCAACCCAACACTCCTCTCGGCCCAAAACCCAATCTCGGGCCCAATTCAATTCCAAGGCCCAATTTAAATCCCACTTCAGCCAAAATCAAAAGGCCACTCGAGGCCCAATTCAAAAACCACTTCAGCCACATTCACAAATCCCAAATCAGCCTAAAATATTTCTTAGCCCATCCGATAAAATATCAAGCAAACCAAAACCACTTCAGCCCAAATGAAAAGCTCACTTCGACCCAAAATTGAAAGGTCAATTCAGTCCAATCACCCCAAGCCCAAATCACAATCGGCCCGAAGTCCAATCCGGTCCAACTTTGAATTCCAACTTTGACCCTTGACCTTTGACTTTGACTTGACCAACCAGCTTTGACCAACCAACTTTGACCGACCCAACTTTGACAGACTCAAACTTTGACCTGGCCCATTTTTCAATGTCGGCCCAAATCCAATTCCAACCAAATTCAATTCAACCCAATTCTTTCAATTCAAACTCTGTTCATTCAAACTCATCTAGTAAATCCCATTCAAGCCCAATTTGTACATTCCATCCAAACTCCAAAAATCAAAAAACATTCCTCATTTTTCAGCTTTAATGCAAAAATCATGGAAATCTCGTTTCTTAAATTTTCAAACAACCATTTTATTCAAAAATCATCAGTTTTCAAAAGAAACCATTTTATGGAATTCAAAGGAAAACTCTTCTCACATCACAGAAACTTTTCTCAAATACAGAAAGTTCTTCTCACATATCAGAAAGTTTTCTCCTAAAAAATTTCTCAAAATCAGTGTCTCTTCATCGAGAATTCCGAACAACTTTCAAAGTTTTTATAACTTAGTTTTCAAATCCAAATAAAACGTTTTCGGGGAACAAGAAATGTCTAACCCCTTCAAACGTTTCCTTCCTGGTTAGACATCACTTGTTTCCCTTCCAAAAAAAATCCGAGGCGGGGCACTGGGTCATAATCTCCCTTGTCGCAGTCTGGATCTCTTTAGGCGGGGCATTAGGGTGACAAACCCCCCTAATTCCAGCCTAGATTTTTACAAGGCGGGGTGCTAGGGAAGTAACGACCTTCCTAGTTGCAGCCGGGATTTTAGAATCGTCTAACTCCCTTCCACTCGATTTCAACGTTTTCGGTTTTTAATGTTTTAAAACCCGGGAGTTGGAGACGTTATTAGGGTTTGACTGAGAGCATCTCATTCATGGTGTTTCTCTCTAAATCCTATTTTTCGACATAAATTCATTGCCCCATCTTTTGAGCCTCGACACTTACCATTCATTAAGTGTCATGCTCGAGGGGTACATAGGGTAATCCCTTGGGATTATCCACCCTTTTACAATAAAATGATTTTCCCTCAATCGCTTTCAAACTCAAATTTAAAAAACTCAGGATCTCTATTCAAATACCAATTGCCTCACCACTCAAATCATCTTCAAACTCCAAATCACTTCATACCCAGATCATCATTCAACTCCAACTCACCTTAAACTCAAATCCTCTTACAAATTCCAACTCATTCAAACTTCTAAAGTCTCACAGACCCGAGCGTCTCTAGACTCGAACATCTCACAAACTCGAATGTCTCACAGACCCGAGCGTTTCACAGACTCAATCATTCTGAGATTTCAATGTCTCACAGACCTGGGCGTCTCGCAGACTCCACCTCCCAAACCAAACTTCTTGAAACTTCGAATCCTTCAAATTTCAAACACTACAAATATACTCAAGCTCCACAAACATCAAAACTTCCAAAACCCAAAGCTGAACTTACGTAAGGTCTGATCTCAGCGGGAAGTTGAGTACGTAGGCAACCCACACAGGGTGCGACCCCATTCCAAACAAAAAACCCCTTCCCCCTCTAAGGTGGCTCTCGTACTTCTTAAAATGCTCAAACCTTTTTCGGCTCCCACAAACTTCAAACCATCAGACTCTTAGTCTTGTCTATTCACTCAAGCTCAACATTTCCCAAATCTTCATTTCATACTCATCCGAATTCCTCAATTCCCTCTTCTAGGCGCTAGCTTGGCAGAAAAGCTCGCCTCACTCACTCTCTCTCTCCCTTCTCATCCTAATCCTATCCTTGGCTTTTAAATGAATCTCTTTATAAGGTTTTGAAAGAAGGTAATCCCGACATTTGGAGACTGAGGTTTCCTCGGGCACCAATCCGAAGTCGTGGTCGTTGCCACCTCTAAGGGTGTAACCCAGTGCGAACCCACACAGATTCTCTAGTATGATCAGATAAGTCCTATCCATAGCAACAAATCATCAGAGTCAATTAACGGTTCTTAGAACCCTCCTTCCTTTCCTTCCTAGTATCATTAGGTCAAACTAGGTGGCGACTCTAGTCAATTCCGCCCTTAGGGCATAAGTCCGCGTGGAGCCCATTGAGAGCGGGTGTAGTGCGCGTTTGCACTCCCCTTTATGCTTTATGGGAAAGACGGACGATGTAGTAGGTATTTGAGGGATGCCAGAATAACGGGTTTTCACCCTCCACAGAATGGCATATTTCTAGGAACTTGACTTTTCAGTCAGACCATATTTGCATAGACCCCCTCATACCGAAAAATCACCCTCCACAGAATGGCGACTCTGCTGGGGAAAACTTGAGTAAGTTTTTCTCAAACTCAAGAAGACTGAACTCCATTCAAAATTGTCGGGATTTCCCCACTTCTTTCAAACCTTCAAGAGATTCTTTTCAAAGCCTCTAGTATTATTCTACTCCACACTTAGAGTGTGTATCTGATGAGGACAGATAGGATTTATTAGATCCTCAACAAACATTACAACATTGGGTTAATAATTAGCTCACGATTAGAAGAGACACTTAGGACTGAATGAAGCTAACTTCCCTTTAGGTTAATAAATAACCAATTTGGAATCACTAATCTCCAGATAAAACCCTTAGTAAATAGGTCGGTGCTAACTTCGTTTGTTTCACTTATTGCTTTCATATTTATGTTACAATTGTGGGGCGCATGGGGTGGGTAGCTTAGGACATGCATTCCTCTGTGTCACCCGATTTACCCACGATGTCACGGGATCCCGACCGGTCCACGGTTGATTCCCCATGAGCTAGGGTCACTCTCTCAGTGAACAACCCACGAGGCGGTACGATCTCCGATCAACACCTCGGGCTCATGATCCAAAATATCCTCCATTATCCGAGTCGAAGCCAGCATATAGTGAACTCTGAGCCTTCAGTGTCCAGCTACCTGGTCCGGTGTCTAAGATGGGTTTATGGAAGTCACCCCCTTGTATGCCGCCTGTCTGACCACCCCCTTGCCTTACCTGAAGATTGCATGGGCTCAGTTCTCCACTGTTCCTCTACACCACGGGTGTCTCTAAAGCCTGATGTCACGCTACACGTCCCATAAGGATCCCGTATTTACCGGATACCCATACATGGCACAACGTAGTCAGGAATAATTTGGACTTTAGACACACCTGACCGTGCAGGTGAGAGACCCGTTCCCATGCAGTACTTCCCCGAGTTTCCCGCAAAGTGGGGTGTTGTCGGATCATCACTGGCCGTGGCGTATGTTTCCTTATCATCTCGGGTGTCCTGACCCTTTCGAACTTAAGCACTCCGGACTTTCTTGATAACGTGCCCCGCAAAGGCATACAGAGAAAAAACCGAGAGATGAACAGTGAAGGGACGATGGTTCCCCCGGTGACACCGAATCATATTGACCTGGAAAGTGATTATCCCAACATTAACACTTACAGCTCCACATCAAATATAGCCACGATTACTTTATGCTATACATGTGTGTAAACCACTTTTCAAACCAGTCTGTTTTAAAACGTTCGGAATTCTCTTTCACATATCTTTTAAAGAGGTTTTACAAGCTCGTTTCAATTTAAAGTCTCACCTTAGTTTTGCTCCCAAACATTTGGGGTTTTAAAACCCACTTCATCCTTTAAAACCTTGTTATTTCCAAAACGATTTTCAGAAATAGATTTCGAAAAACCTACTTTCTACAAACGAATTTCAAACAACATTCTTCACCAGCATTATTTCTTAATGTTTTTCGAAAACAGTTTTTCAAAGTGGATTTTCACAAATGTATTTCAAAATAATGATTTAGTCCCCATGTCATGACCCGCTATTTTTGAAGTTCTGCCCACCTTCACGAGCAGCGGTCATTACCGTGGAGCGTACTAGTCATTTCGTGTTTTCACAAAAGTGGTGGATTTTCACATAAAATTTTGTGTTCGATCATTCATATTTCCTTTCTCAAAAACATCCCCCATTCCTCTAGTCGGAGCAAGTGAAGCAGCGTGAAGATCGACTACGCAGATCGAGCTGAAGGTCAGAGGCGCACCAACCCGTGGAGCTAACCAGCGCGACATGAAGACTAACACCAACCATTTAATACAAAATCAAGAGTGTACCAACCCGAGTCAAGCGACATGGAGGTCAGCAACACTGATTCGAGTTCAAACACTGTTGAAAATCAGAAGACACCAACCCGTTTTTGCTTGATCACAGTATCGCTCCGCTACAAAGCCTTAAAACGAACAAGCACCGGTCAAGAGCCGAATGAGCGAGCAGCCGGTCAAACCCGAAGACGAGCGGCGGCCAAGGAAGCCCGAGAGTCGAGCCAATGGGACACACAACCCACTCACCTTACCCATCTGGAGCCCGCAGAACCAACGTGCAGCTCTACTTCCAGAATCCCAAAGACGGACCAGAAGATTTCAGTAGAAGTTCAGCTCAACACTTCCCCATTTTAATGACTTTTTTAGGATTGATGATGTATAGGTCTTCTTCCCCATGATTCTTTTCTCTCGTCCATTTCTGAATAGATTACATGTATAGGTTTATACATCCCTTTGATTTTTTTTTAGATCGATGTGTATAGGGTTCCCCACTCCCTATTTCATTTGCGAATGACCGACGTCAAAGTTTATATTGAGAAAATCCACCACTTTGAAAACACGCGTTTTCAAAAGTTGTTTTCTAAAACTTGGTTTCTTTTGGCATGCACATATAGTAAAAGAACGAATAAGGGACGACCCCTCACATATATATCATTCGTCAACTTTGCTTTGTGGTTGAGAATTCACGGTCTACAGGAGGTATCCCCTACAAAAACAACACCAACAAATGCAGCAGAGCACAAAGCAAAAACATGCATCGCATTCATGACAAAAAGGTCACATGCACTTACCATCAGTCCAAAATCATCAGCCATACATGAATCTCGTCCGCACTCACGAGCACCACGCACTCATGCGTTTTAAAGTCACTTGCACTTCCAACCATTTCAATTCCATCAATCATTCACGAGTCGTGTCCATCTCAAAAATTGCATAACCATGTGTTTTCATTGTCCCCCACTACGCACACTTTCATCCCAATATCTCGACCGTCAGAGCCCAATCTCAGAGGGATAGAAAAGAAACCGAGCTCAACTTTTCCCTATCTCAGTGTATCATATAATGGGGCTACCATGCGGGAGTTGTCACTCCCCAAAATCCAAAAAATCATACATCAAAAAAATGCAGTCTCCGTCATATCATTGGGCCACCATGCGGGAGTTGTCACTCCCTAAAAATTCAAAAATCCAGGAGCCAATCACCAGCCCCACCTCGCTTGAGAATCACTAACCTGACAGCAACCCCGACAGCTACCCCTTCAAGGCCAATAGTAATGGAATGAGCTTCATGGGCTGAATTCGACTCAAGCGAGACTAGGTGTAAGCCTTACCACTCATGCATTGTAGCCAAAAAACAAAACAAACACAAAAAAACATCAGTAACCATCTCAACCATCATTTTCAGCATTCCATGCTCCTATACATAGTAATTCCATATTACCACAATACATCGCATGGTAGATAATCGTATTTGCATACTCCCATATCGAAACGACATCGCGAAAATCATGATAGATTGATTGAATAGATTGCGTGAACCATGAACTCTCGACCTATCAATGAACACAAGGGTCCAATCAAAATCGACACCACAACCAAGTGAGTAGAGTGTGCGAAGAGCGGTATTTTCCCTTGAATTTCAAATGAGTACTGGACAATTCATTGAGTGATGAGGGCAGATAGAGAGATCCAATGGAGGTAAAACCACGAGCGACATGTGCATTCCTTCAGCACATGGAGAGGCACAATACATAGAGAGATCAGTGTCGATAAAAAAGACACGAACTATGATTCATGCAAAGATTCGAGAAGTAGTAAGAAAACGATCATTGACTAATGAGAATGACGAGGCACTTAGGAGTAAAAACCTCCACAAAACCAAAAAAGCTTTGACTGCCCTGTACATAATCCCTTAGTGAGCCCCTCTGAGCCTTTCGTGAAAAACTCTTTCTTACAAAAAAAAAAACTCTACAACATGTCACCCACATATACTTACTCTCGCCCTTGCAATAGAGGATCTCAAAGGAGCCGGAGCCATGGTCCCTCCCCACCATCTTTCACAAAAAACGATAAAAATGTTCGAAGAAATCAGTGAGTCAATGCAACTCCAAAGCCAAACACCGAACAAAACACAAAAATGGTCAAAGAAGATCGACGAGTCAATGCAACTCCAAAGCCGAAAGCCAAAATTCAAAGCAGAAAACGTTTGAGAAAGTTGATGAGCCAAATGCAATTTCAGAAAACAAAATGAGAAGAAAGTTCAAACCGTGCGCCAGAAGAGGAAAGAAGGAGAAATCCAAATCAGAAGGACCAATGATGTCCTGTAGAAACCAATAAGAGGTTATCAAAACCCGTCCAATCATTCCACCCATGGCAAAGGCGAAACACGTCCTCTATTGCACAAAAACTCCACAATTCCCAAATAAAACATCCAGTCCCATGTGACATACATCATACCCCTCGGCCCCGTTATAACCTAATAAAGACCTCTGACTCGTTAGTCGATGAGCGTTAACTGAAAGTACCGGATCTGAAACATGAATCATAAGCTTCGTACTCGTTATCAACATGTCCCGTCATACCAAAGGGACCATGAGTGAATGGGTGTGACCTTACCCCCACGAGGTCTTATGAGTGCGAGTGAATCTCCAATTTGAGCACCAAATCATAAACAGCTTACCCCATTGCAGGTAAGGAATTTGTAAGGATCGGAAAGTCCAAAACCTTAAACAGAAATTCTAGGGAAAATACTGCTCTGAGCATCAAGAGCATCATCACACCAATAGCACACACGACCATACTCACGAGAGATTGACCCACATCCCTTCATGAGAGGAAAGTGATTCACGCATTTCAGTTCAACAGTCAGTCAAGATCGAACCGAAGATGTCTTATATTCGTAAACCTCATAGTAAGAGAGATAGAGCCATACCTTCTCTCGAAAAAAAAACTATATATGCATCTTGCATCTCATCTAGCCTTTAGTATTTGCATGCATCATTACCATTTCACCTTCAACATCCGACCGGTTAGAACTCTGCCTAATCTCGCTGAAAGTCGACTTCAGTTGCAGTTGTTGAAACGTAACTTCCGATCGAAAGATGTCAACTGGAGCCATCCAAGACCGTCATCAAGCTACATCGAGCCATCTCGAAGCCATCCTGAGCTATCCTCAAGCTACATCGAACCAAACTAAAGCTATCTGGAGCCACACAAAGACCATTCCAGAGCCATCCACTGTCATATTCGAGTCTCATCGACACCCCTCCCAAAGCGAAATTGGAGCCATACGGGAGCCGTCCTCAGACATTGTGACCATCTTTAGAGCTACACAGGAGCCATCTCAACAGTTCAAGAACAATATAGGAACCACCTAACATCCCTGTTAGAGCCATTTCATCACCAGGGTCTTGCCTACACCGTTTCGAACTACGTCAGGTCTGATCTCAATACGGAATTGAGTACGTAGGCAGCCCGCCCAGGGTGCGACCACCTCAAAGGAAAAATGGCCCTTTCTTCCTCGCTATCACCAAATTGAGCCATCTTGTAGCCCTTTCCGGAGCCATCCCGAGCTATCCCGGAGCCATTATGAGAGAACCCTGAAGTCATAACCGGGCCGAAGCCGTCTATACATGACCAAGAATTTATCTACCACATCAAAGTACGTCAAACACGACACAGTCCACCAATCACATCAACCCACCATTCGACTCAAAATCTCAATTCAAATCGAAACCCACCAACCACCCCAGAGCCGTTGCTCATAATGGGGTCATGAATCATGTCGGAGCCCTCCGACCACACTGGAGCCACCCGACCGCACCGGGGCCATCAACGTAATCTGGAGCCATCAGTTCATACCGGAGCCATCACCACATGCCAAAGTCATCTCAAAATTTGAAACAACTCTGGAGCCGTCTGCTCACACAGAAATCTACATCCACAAACATGGAGTTTGATTCAATTAATACATTTATTCTTGAACATCTTACATCGCAGATCATTTGCATGTACCCACAAAGTTCGTTCACAATCAAATACTCACAACCTGCTAGGCAGCTATTACGCTACTAGTACGGTCCCACATTTTCCTCCACTAGGCAGCTATTACGCTACTAGCGCGAGATCATTTCACATCCACCTGCTAGGCAGCTATTACGCTACTAGTACGGTCCCACATTTTCCTCCACTAGGCAGCTATTACGCTACTAGCGCGAGATCATTTCACATCCACCTGCTAGGCAGCTATTACGCTACTAGTACGGTCCCACCACTTCTCCTCCACTAGGCAAGCTATTACGCTACTGGTGCGAGATCGTTTCATATCCGCCTGCTAGGCAGCTATTACGCTACTAGTACGGTCCCACATTTTCCTCCTTTCCTCCACTAGGCAGCTATTACGCTACTAGTGCGAGATTGTTTCACATCCGCCTGCTAGGCAGCTATTACGCTACTAGTACGGTCCCACCACTTCTCCTCCACTAGGCAAGCTATTACGCTATTGGTGCGAGATCGTTTCATATCCGCCTGCTAGGCAGCTATTACGCTACTAGTACGGTCCCACATTTTCCTCCACTAGGCAGCTATTACGCTACTAGTGCGAGATTGTTTCACATCCGCCTGCTAGGCAGCTATTACGCTACTAGTACGGTCCCACCGCATTTTCCTCCACTAGGCAGCTATTACGCTACTAGTGCGAGATCGTTTCATATCCGCCTGCTAGGCAGCTATTACGCTACTAGTACGGTCCCACCACATTTTCCTCCACTAGGCAAGCTATTACGCTACTAGTGCGAGATCGTTTCATATCCGCCTGCTAGGCAGCTATTACGCTACTAGTACGGTCCCACCACTTTTCCTCCACTAGGCAAGCTATTACGCTACTAGTGCGAGATTTGTTTAACATCCGCCTGCTAGGCAGCTATTACGCCACTAGTACGATCCCCTATTTTCCCTTCACTAGGCAGCTATTACGCTACTAGTGTGAGATCGTTCATTTCATAACCCACTAGGCAGCTATTACGCTACTAGTGCGGTCCCGCCATTTTCCCTTCGCTAGGCAGCTATTACGCTACTAGCGCAAGATCGTTTCACATCCACCCGCTAGGCAGCTATTACGCTACTAGTACTGTACCCCATTAAAGCATTCTAGGCTCGTCATAAGCCCTAGGACTGGATATCAAGAGGTCCAGTTGAGGCACTCCTAAGTCCTCGTGCACCCTAAAACCAATCAAATTGTTAGTATCATAGGCTCATCATAAGTCCTATAGCTAGATGTCAAGAGGTCTAGTTGAGGCACTCCTAAGTCCTCGTACTTTCAAATCGCATGATAGGCCCGTCATAAGTCCCCATGCACCCGCACCCATAGGAACAAATCATAAACCGTAGTGAGAATTTTTGGCGTCCCGTCAACCTTGATCCAATTCTGCAAGGGCTTGCAGAATTGAATCAAGGGGAGCCATCTGTAGACACCAAAAATGCTCACCCCATAAAGCAAATTCCAGAATAAGAAACACAATAAGAGGGGTCGTCGCCTTTCTTTGTCAACACGTATTGACGTGCATGCCAAAATGAAACCATCGTTTTATAGTCTTTTTCAAAACATTTTATAAAAACACGATTTTGCTAAAACAAATTTTCAAACGACAATACGGTTTTAAACTCATCACGTTTTGAATCTTATTTTTAATTGTATTACATACTTTCATGTCATCAGATTAATCATCTCTTTTTATTGTGTATATTTTCTTTTGGATCCGTTGTATTTTTAGGAGAGTCATCCAGTCGAATTTAGAGCTCTTGTATTATCTCTCTCATGAATATACTGAAATCCTACGTAGCGTAACTGGTTAAGGTACTCACCATGTAACCCATAGATCATGGGTTCGATTTTGGCAAAGGATTGGAGTCCTTTTCTTTTATTATTCTCATTTAGCTCACAGCGGAGCTTCTATTTTTGTTGTGGCTGTTGTGTACTGAAATGCATCACGGCTCAGTTGGTTAAGGCACAGGCGAGGGATACCAGAGGTAACCAGTTCGAATCCGAGTGGTGAGAGCCATGGCTTGTTTTTTTATTTTCGTTTCTCATAATCGGTGGACCAAGCCCATACCCACGTAACAGTCAGCCCATCAAATATTCTCCCCAAAGCCCTGCTCCCTCTGTTATAAAAGAACATCAAAAAAACCCTACAGTAGGCACGTTTTTTTCTCAGCCGACACACAATCCCCAACATTCCTATTCCCTTGGTCTGATTCCCATTCCCGTTGCTGCTCTCGAGTTCAAAACCCAAAAACAAAAATCCAGAAGAACAAGCTCCACCTCCTCAATTCCCGTCGGAAGAACATCCACCACCACTTACGTCGGAAATCTGCCGCCAACTTCGCACCTTCACCACCATATAAAATCGCCATCAACCCTTAACCCCAGGAAGCTTTCGCCATCCGAAAGAAGTAACTCCATCATCATTCCACGCCAGAAAATACTTTACCCTTGAAATCCTTTTTTGTCCAAACATCGACAGTGTAAGTGGGTTCCGGTCACTCTTTCCTCTATGATTCTCTCTGATTCTAAATGCGCTACATTTTCCCTTCCTAGTCCAACTATTTTGAACGAATGTCGGCCAATGGGCTCAAACTGATAAGGGCGAAGCTTGGGTTCAGTCGAGAAATCATTTCCGACATGAGAACCAGTTCCATTCCTTCTGTTCTTATGGTTTCTTTTTTTACTTCTCTGCCTTCCTTCGATTTCAACAAAACCCGGTGACAGGGGCTCGAACGATCGGTTTCGTAGAATCCTGGTTGCAGGGATGTGAGTATTTGATGCTCATTTTCAACTTATACTCTCTTCTAATCATTCTTGTTTCATTTTTTTTCTGCGTGTGATTGAGGGGAGTCGATCGATATGTTACGGAAGTCAATCCATCTATAGCTATCATCTTCCTTTCGATCTGCTGTTTCTCTCAAGAATGCCATTATGGCTTATTTTGCAAACTGTACGACTATTAACACTTTTTTTGGGCAACTACTCAACCTGGTATAGACATTGAAGTCTACGAACAGGATGAGCAGGAGTATATACTCTTACCCTCCTTCGGTATTTGTTGGTTTGAGTTGATATGGAATTTGATATTGGTAGCGCGATAGCAGACTGGTCCAACTCCAGTCTCGAGTTTCGCTTATTTCATCCCTGACCCTCTTTATGATTATTACCGAGCAAATCGATCGATCCTGCTGTCATGTTCATATCTTGAGTCCCTATAAACCAAGGCCTACTCCGTTTTTAATTCGAAGGTTCCACTTGTTAAGGTTGCCCTACTTATTCATCAGTGTTCTACTGATGCATTTGCTAGAATGGACTGCCCGTTTACTTGCCCAGTCACTGTGTTGTATTACTTGCCCACTCACGTGTATTGTGTCTTTGTGTATAAGCACTGTCTGGTATAAGCTCACTTCTGGCTTGACCAACTGACTAAGGATTTGCAGAGAGGAGGGGTTTATTCTTATGACTTAGAGCCTGTCGTATTTGTTCAGCGCCTCTGATTAAATCATATACAAGGAGATTCATTAGCGTTTTGCCCTTCTCGGTTGGAATGGCAATACCACACTTGTTGGGGTTTCGCCTGTACAGAAATCTGAGTCACACACTTTGAAAGAAAGTTCAGTCTACTGTTAGATTTATTGTATGTGTCGAATAACATTATGATTGAAATCTTGCTTTCCCTATTTATTTTTCTACTACAAACATTCTCAACTTGAATTCGCGTTTCTGTAGTGGTTTTCTTCTTTTGCAGAAGTTTCTTTTTTGTTTGGTCTCCTTATTCCTGGTATTTATCCTCTGAATCTGAAATGGCCTCGACATGTCTCAGTTACTGGTGTGCTGCAACGATTTGATTAGTTTTTTTTTCCCTCTATGCAAATATGTGTTGCTTAGTTTTCCTGTCATTTATGCGTGTTCTGTTTGTCGGTGCCTAAGCGGGTTGGTATGCTATGCTAAATGCGGTCCTCTGTAATTATTTGGGCGAGCAGTTTAATTGAGGTAAACCATTCAGAAACCTAGTTAGACTCGATTGATACTCGAATTTGATGACCATAGGTGCAGATCATTCTGTACATTTTAGCATAACCTTTTTCTCCTCCAATCTTTGAGTTGACTGATGGTGGTCTTTAATCTTGCTGTATCATTATTCATCTGATTCTGCTTTCAGGGTTCATCACCATATCATATGTATGTATGCTCGGTATATACTGTTGTATTCAACTTTTGTTTTACTGCTGCTCTACATAGCTGTTCTTTATTTAAACCCTAGATAGCCCCTCAGGTCACCCCTTTTTCATTTGATCAAAGTATTGGAAGGTACCCCACAACTAGCTCATTTCTATTTGCTTGCTGGTGGGGAGCAATACCATCCAAAATTTTGAATGTCTTTTAAGCCTTTGAAGGTACCCCACAACTAGCTCATTTCTATTTGCTTGGTGGGAATAATACCTTCCAAACTCCTAAAGCCTATCCCAAACCATCCTTGATTTCACTAAAAAACTTTACCAAAAAAATGGAAAAGAAAAGAAAAGAAATCAGAATGTTGATTATAGTTTAAGGTTTCTCATTCCACATCCCTCTAATTTTTTCAAGCCCTCCAATTGAGTTGTCTCTCTCTTTTTGATTCTTCATTTCAAAAAAAAAAAAAGACTCTCGATTTGTTTTGAATACATCTTTCCCACTTGTAACTAAAAGCTCCTCTCGGCCCAAAGCCCAATCTCGGCCCAGAACTCCACTCGGCCCAAGTCCAAAGTCCAGCCCATCTCCAAACTCAACCCAACATCCCTCTCGGCCCAAAGCCCAATCTCGGCCCAGAACTCCACTCAGCCAAGTCCAAAGTCCAGCCCATCTCCAAACTCCACCCAACATTCCTCTCAGCCCATCTCCAAACTCAACCCAACCTCCTCCTCTCGGCCCAAAACCCAATCTCGGGCCCAATTCAATTCCAAGGCCCAATTTAAATCCCACTTCAGCCCAAAATCAAAAGGCCACTTCGAGGCCCAATTCAAACCCACTTCAGCCCACAGTTCACAAATCCCAATCAGCCTAAAATATTTCTTAGCCCATCCGAATAAAAAATCAAGCAAACCCAAAACCACTTCAGCCCAAATTGAAAAGCTCACTTTCGACCCAAAATTGAAAGGTCAATTCAGTCCAATCACCCCAAGCCCCAATCACAATCGGCCCGAAAGTCCAATCCGGTCCAACTTTGACCTCCAACTTTGACCCTTGACCTTTGACTTTGACCTTGACCAACCAGCTTTGACCAACCAACTTTGACCGACCAACTTTGACAGACTCAAACTTTGACCTGGCCCATTTTTCAATGTCGGCCCAATCCAATTCCAACCAAATTCATTCAACCCAATTCTTTCAATTCAAACTCTGTTCATTCAAACTCATCTAGTAAATCCCATTTAAGCCCAATTTGTAGATTCCATCCAAACTCCAAAAATCCAAAAACATTCCTCATTTTTCAGCTTTAATGCAAAAATCATGGAAATCTCGTTTCTTAAATTTTCAAACAACCATTTTATTCAAAAATCATCAAGTTTTCAAAAGAAACCATTTTATGGAATTTCAAAGGAAAAACTCTTCTCACATCACAGAAAACTTTTCTCAAATATAGAAAGTTCTTCTCACATATACAGAAAGTTTTCTCCTAAAACATTTCTCAAAATCAGTGTCTCTTCCATCGAGAATTCCGAACAACTTTCAAAGTTTTTATAACTTAGTTTTCAAATCCAAATAAAACGTTTTCGCGGGAACAAGAAATGTCTAACCCCTTCAAAACGTTTCCTTCCTGGTTAGACATCACTTGTTTCCCTTCCAAAATAAAAATCCGAGGCGGGGCACTAGGGTCATAATCTCCCTTGTCGCAGTCTAGATCTCTTTAGGCGGGGCATTAGGGTGACAAACCCCCTAATTGCAGCCTAGATTTTTACAAGGCGGGGTGCTAGGGAAGTAACGACCTTCCTAGTTGCAGCCGGGATTTTAGAATCGTCTAACTCCCTTCCACTCGATTTCAACGTTTTCGGTTTTTAATGTTTTAAAACCCGGGAGTTGGAGACGTTATTAGGGTTTGACTGAGAGCATCTCATTCATGGTTTTTCTCTCTAAATCCTATTTTTCGACATAAATTCATTGCCCCATCTTTTGAGCCTCGACACTTACCATTCATTAAGTGTCATGCTCGAGGGGGTACATAGGGTAATCCCTTGGGATTATCCGCCCTTTTACAATAAAATGATTTTCCTCAATCGCTTTCAAACCTCAAATTTAAAAAACTCGGGATGTCTATTCAAATACCAATTGCCTCACACACTCAAATCATCTTCAAAACTCCAAATCACTTCATACCCAGATCATCATTCAAACTCCAACTCACCTTAAACTCAAATCCTCTTACAAATTCCAACTTCATTCAAACTTCTAAAGTCTCACAGACCCGAGCGTCTCGTAGACTCGAACATCTCACAAACTCGAATGTCTCACAGACCCGAGCGTTTCACAGACTCAATCATTCTGAGATTTCAATGTCTCACAGACCTGGGCGTCTCGCAGACTCCAACCTCCCAAAACCCGAAACTTCTTGAAACTTCGAATCCTTCCAAATTTCAAACACTACAAATATCCTCAAGCTCCAGAAACATCAAAACTTCCAAAACCCAAAGAGCTGAACTACGTAAGGTCTGATCTCAGCGGGAAGTTGAGTACGTAGGCAACCCACACAGGGTGCGACCCCATTCCAAAAAAAAACCCCACCCCTTTCCCCCTCTAAGGTGGCTCTCGTACTTCTTAAAATGCTCAAACCTTCTTCGGCTCCCACAAACTTCAAACCATCAGACTCTAAGTCTTGTCTATTCACTCAAGCTCAGACATTTCCCAAATCTTCATTTCATACTCATCCGAATTCCTCAATTCCCTCTTCTAGCGCGCTAGCTTGGCAGAAAAGCTCGCCTCACTCACTCTCTCTCTCCCTTCTCATCCTAATCCTATCCTTGGCTTTAAATGAATCTCTTTAATAAGGTTTTTGAAAGAAGGTAATCCCGACAGTTGGAGACCGAGGTTTCCTCGGGCACCAATCCGAAGTCGTGGTCGTTGCCACCTCTAAGGGGTGTAACCCAGTGCGAACCCACACAGATTCTCTAGTATGATCAGATAAGTCCTATCCATAGGCAACAAATCATCAGAGTCAATTAACGGTTCTTAGAACCCTCCTTCCTTTCCTTCCTAGTATCATTAGGTCAAACTAGGTGGCGACTCTAGTCAATTCCGCCCTTAGGGCATAAGTCCGCGTGGAGCCCATTGAGAGCGGGTGTAGTGCGCGTTTGCACTCCCCTTTATGCTTTCTGGAAAGACGGACGATGTAGTAGGTATTTGAGGGATGCCAGAATAACGGGTTTTCACCCTCCACAGAATGGCATATTTCTAGGAACTTGACTTTTCAGTCAGACCATATTTGCATAGACCCCCCTCATACCGAAAAATCACCCTCCACAGTTGGGCTTGTGGGCCGATTTGGGCCTTGGTTGGGCTCGTGGGCCTAGTCGAGCCTTGGTTGGGCTTGTGGGTCAATTTGGGCCTTGGTTGGGCTTGTGGGCCGATTTGGGCCTTGGTTGGGCTTGTGGGCCAATTTGGGGTTAATGGGCCAAGTGGGCTGAATGGGCCGAGGTTGGTATTTGGACTTGGGCTGGGTTGAAGCTTTGGGCCGGATGTGGGCAGGATAGTGCTTAGCCCGGATTTTGGAAATGGGCCGGATTCTGAAATGGGCCGAATTGTTGAACAGAGCAGGATGTGAGAATGGGCCAGATTATGACCTTTCATTTTGGGCCTAATTCAAATTCTGAGACTCATTTAAAATCTGGGCCCGATTTAGGCCTTACTTGTGGGTTGAATTTGGACCTTGGAAATTGGATTTGAATTTATTCTTCTTTTATATTGTTTTTTTAAGGTTTTTTTTAAAAAGAACTTCAATTGTTGGAGGGTATTATTCCCCACAAAGCAAATAGAAATGAGCTAGGTGTGGGGTATCCCCTAAACTTATCATAATAAATGGTGACCTAGAAGGCAGTCTAGGGTTTACAGTTCTATCAAACGAAAATAACAATAGATAATAAATCGTACAGTATAAACAACAAGGCAATAAACCACCAAGCAATGAAGCGAATCTTCCAAACTTCAAGCATTGAAAAAAACTAACAAATACGAAAAAATCATGTCAAGGTTAAAACAGCTAAAAGCAAGATAATGTCAAAATCCACATCAGTGTGCAAAGGGGACGATTAATATTACAAATAGTTCAGTTCCATATCAAATAACCATCCGCACAGGCATATATCCAGCTAGGCACATGAACAAGTTATCGAGTTGTAATCAGGAATAACCGACCAGTCGGTTTCTAAACCCATGAGAGAACAGGCCCGAGGCGCATAGATACAGTATTCTCATGGTCCAAAGTCGAAGCGTAAGTCCAGCCCGCGCAGCCCAGATCATCCCCACATGTCCAATATATGTACCTCGGTCAAATTCATGAAACACAAATGGGTGAAATGAGTATAATGCGTAATGAGCAATCAAAGATCGACATAGCTCGAAATGTATCCCAGCTCAAGATTTCAACAATTCAAGATCAATAACAGAGAGCACCTCGAACGACCGAAACCGACAGATATGATGCCAAACTAGAATTTAAACAGATAGTTCCTGCCTCATGTAGAAATCCAACACGAAGTAGATTGACGTGGGTCAGCAAAGCGTGTAGCGAGTTATGTCCAGAAGCCACATATTACAGTAAAGTAATCAACAAACCAAATAAATCCAGATTATTTCGACAATCACCAAAGCCAAACCAACCGTAGAATTCGTCACGATTAGGTTCCTGAATCCAGTTCAAAGCCAGCAACAAGCACCAAAAGTTAAATTCAGGCATGGGACAAGAGGATGAAACATAGGCACCAAGAAAGAAATTTGTCAGTAACAGGATTACAACCTGAAAGGGATCGACAGAAACCGTCGAAGAAGCTACCAAGTCCGGAGAACTTAACATTACCACTTGGGATTAGAGAGGTCAAGAACTTCCATCTAGAGCTCAGAGTGATAGAAAGCTCGACATCGTCCTCAAAAGGAGGACTAAATTTAAAAGAAAAATGAAATGCTTGGTATAGTAAAAGAGGAGAAAAGCCAGAAATAACTCCCTGTATGAGTAACCCAGAAACCCACGACCACGAACCCTCGATGGGTTTGGGTTGTACAGAGTTCGTGCGCAGTGTAAAAGAAAGAAGCAAAGTAGACCCGGTTTGTTCCCTGTTCGCGAGGTAGGTTGTAGAAGTACCGTCGGGGTGGAGAAATGGAGAGGGCCGGGGCAGATTTACTCGTTGTTCACCAGTTTGGTTGTGAAGATTGAGGGTGGGAGCATGGGGTGTCATTTCACCACCTGGGTTGCAGAGTTATCGATCGGAAGAAGATGCGCAAGGAGGTGGAACATGGTGTTTTTGTTTCGAGATTCGAAAGTAGATGGGAACTGGAGACTTATGGTGGAACCGTACACAAACGAAATAGGTTGGAGACCATATGCTCTTCTAGTTTTTTTTTGAAGAAGAAGAAGATTGAGGATGAAGGTGAGGAAGAGGAATACCGAGGGGGTTTTTTTTTAGTTTTGTTTTTTGCTGGGGATGGAGGTTTTAGAGAGGATAGAGGAGGAAGATCAGGGAGGGGCTGGGAAAGGAATCGACAGATGAAGAAGATCGGTTGACCAAGATGGAGGAGGCGGCTACTGAAGACTGAAAACCTTTAGGGTTTGTTTGATGTGGTCTTATAGGGAAAGTATTAGGGTTTTGGGACACATATGGGTTAGGGTTTAGTTTTCTGGGTCGGGTCAAATGGGTCAAGACCTGAGTTAGGCAATGAAAAATTTAACCAGCTTTGTTCATATCAGGATTCGAACCAAGGTTGTTTTCATCCCCCATACATACACTAACCAACTAAGCTACCAAGTTAACTACACAAATGAATGTAAGAAATAAAACAAATATCCTCATTTGAACAGAGTAATCCTAAAAAGAAATGCTAATGTTACAAAATAATTTGATCTAACAAAATAAATTGTTTTTCTTTGAGTCATGAAATTATGGAACGTGAATTATAAAATACGAAACATAATAAAATAATCGAAACAAATACGTCGAATAATGAAACAGTATAGTACTAGTATGATAATATACAAGTGAACGTCATAAAAAGGAAATTGAATTAGATATGTACAAGTGATGGTAAATATGATGGAATGAACGAGTAATAAAAATAAAATGAAATAAGATGAAGTTTAATAAAATAAAGAACAAAACGAAGTATACTAATATGGAAAGTAATAGTGAAAGGTGTATAAAATGGTATGAGTAACAAAGGAAAAAATGATGATGAAATAAAAAAGTAAATGCTAGAAGAAAAATTTAAAGTAGCAATAAATAAGATAAAGAAGTAACAAAATAAAAGAAATTGATAGGTAAGCAAATAGGTAACGAGACAAAAGGGATGGGTTTAAAACCGGATTGTTGTTTGGAAATTCATTTTTGAAAAATCGTGTTTTCATGAAATGCTTTGAAAAAGACTATAAAACGATGGTTTCGTTTTGGCACGCACATCATTACGTTTTGACAAAGAAAGGCGGCAACCCCTCTTATTATGTTTCTTATTCTAGAATTTGCTTTATGGGGTGAGAATTTTTGGTGTCTACAGATGGCTCCCATTGATTCAATTTTGCATGCCCTTGCAGAATTGGATCAAGGTTGACAGGGCGCCGAAAATTCTCACTGCGGTTTTTACGGGGTACATCCAAATGCGATCATGGATAGTACGCCGTGTGAACGTGACGGGAGAGTAACAAGATAACCGAGTGCACGAGGACTTACGAGCACCTCAACTAGACCTCTTGATATCCAGTCCTAGGGCTTATGACGGGCCTAGAATGCGATTGAAAGTACGAGGACTTAGGAGTGCCTCAACTAGACCTCTTGATATCTAGCTATAGGACTTACGATGAGCCTATAATACCAACAATCCGATTCGGTCTAAGGTGCACGAGGGCTTAGGAGTGCCTCAACTGGACCTCTTGCTACCCGTAGTAGAGTTGTAGGATTAGAGTATTATTAGTTTAATTATTTTGTTCTTTTGTATATAGTTTATCCTAACAATTTCTCTGTTAGCAAATTGGCGCCGTTGCCGGGGACTTGGAATTAGTCCAAGTCCTAAATTCGGTAAAAACGCCTTATTCTTCATTCTTTGATTCTTTAATTTATTTTCCCCCTTAGTTGTGCAGATTTGGATATGCCGTGCATCTTGCCGGAAATCAGTTACCCGGCATACTCGGAGGAAGTCCGATGCCGGACAGGTTTTGCCCGGCATCATATCCTGCGTGTTCAAATTGTTTTCAAAATTTCGTATATTGTTAAATTTTAACAAATCTGAATGTATTCTTGTCTACTCCTTTCGTTATTTCTCTCTTATATTAGTCCCTATACTATGTTTCTTTATTTTGAGTTTCGATTTTAGCGCTTGCCATGTATTGTGCCGGGTTTTCTACACAGGGCATTTCGGAGGAAGTCTGATGCCGGATACGTTTTACCCGGCATTGCGTCCGGCATGTTCAAAGTTTTTCAAAATTCCTTACAGTATTGAGTTCTTGGCAATTTAAATTTGTTCTTGCTTACTCCCATTCGTTATTTCTCTCTCCTAATAGTCCCTATACTATGATTCTTTAATTTAGATTTCGAGTTTGAACTTGCCGTGTATTGTGCCGGGTTTTCTATACCCGGCATTTCGGAGGAAGTCCTATGCCGGACGGGTTTGATCCGGCATGTCACCCGGCATGCTCAATTTCTCTCAATATTTTTGTCGCAAATTGTAGGGACAATTAGGAGTAATCTCCTACAATCTCTTATTTACTCTTACATTTATTGTGATTATCCTTTACTTTATCTTTTAATTAAGTTATGTTCGATTTTTGGTCACGCCGGGCAACTTGCCGGTTTGTATACACCCGGCATTAGTGGAGGAAGTCCACTGCCGGGTAAGAGTCACCCGGCCCTCTGTCCGGCATAACCAAAAATTTGTTCATTTGTGTATTTTCATAATTTTAATTATGTCATTATATTATTTCTTTTATTATTACGAATATTATAACGTTTTCTCTTGCTCCTCCTGAAGTTATCCAAGTGAATGCTTCTTCGGTCAACGAGTACTCCTCACAATTTAGCCAACCTTGATCCGGAGATCGAGAGAACCCTACTTCATACTTTAAGGCAACAAAGAATTCTACAAGAAGCAGATCCTACACCAATGGCAGCACCTACCGTCCGTAACATAAACCGGCCTTCTAACCAAGGCCAGAAACCAGCAATCGACCTTCCTCTCCTTCCTCAAAACGAATACGATGAATGGCAAAAACTTAAGCCATATCATCAAATTAGATGCATAAAGGAGTTGGGCCTTTTTGACGGTACAAATCCGGACGATGCTTTGCTCCACGTCACTAAATTTCTACAGCATACAAACAGCTTAACCTCCACAAATAACGTCCTCCAATATGCCAGGCTTTCCCTCTTCCCCCATAGCCTTACAGGGAATGCCAGCAAATGGTACCACAGTCTAACCCCCAGTACCATCACCACATGGGAGGACATGGCAACCAAGTTTTATGATAAGTTCATGCCTCCAAGTCGCACCCTGGAGATGATTGCCGAGATTACAACTTCAGACAACCCACCTCGGAGAACATCTGTGAGACTTGGGACAGATTCAAGGGGTTGCTGCGTACATGTCCTCACCACGGCCTCACCAAGGAACAACTATCTCAGTTGTTTTACAAGGGATTGGTCAACCAATGCAAGACCATGATCCTTTCCTCCCTTGGTGCAGACATATTGAAGAAGCCTGGAGATCAATTCCTTAGTGGAGTTGAATCTCTTTGCGAAGAACCAAGAGATTGGGCCACAGGTGGAACCAGGGGTGGTACCGCTGGTTTATTTCAAGTGGAAGAGGGCGACTCCAAATTCGACAAATTGATGCAAAGTCATGGGCAGTTATTGGAGAGTAATGCCCAGACGTCAACGAAGGTTAGTGCTCTACAGAAAGTGGTGGAGCAAATAGCAATGAACAAACTTCCTCAACAAGCGAACATGGTTAGTGCACGACCGCACGCTTCGAACCCTGACATTCCAGACTTTCAGAATCTTGAGGAAGTCAATTATGTGAGTAACCAAGGGTATCGGCAGCCATGGCAACAGGGGAACCAACCCCCTCAGCACTTCCACAGTCAAGCCGGCTACCAGGGAGGTCCAAGGCAATACAGACCATCCCACCCTGCATCATCATCAGAGGTTGAAATGGCTGAACTTCGTGACATGATGTCAGCCCTGATGAACAAGACCCAGGATACTCAAAATGAGATCTCGACCATTCGCAAGGAGCACAAATCGTTGCAGTTGCAATTACAGCAACTTCTGATGCAACCACGACAGCAAGGTCAGCTTCCGTCCCAAACGCAAATCAATCCACGGGAGCATGCGAATTCGGTCACCATTCTACCTAGGATCTCCAAGGATGCCAAATAGCCTAAAAGGCTAAGTGTAGGGCGGTTCCTCCTCACGCCTTCACTATCAAACAGGGGAGCCCTTCGTATCATTTAATTTTTTCTCTTTTAATTATATGTTATTGTTTTTAAATTGCTTTCATTATAGTTGTTTCAAGTTTCTTACAAAAAAAAAAGAGTTTTACTTATTCGTTTTCTTTCGAACACTGGGGACAGTGTTCCTGCCAAGTGTAGGTAGGGCCTTGATAAGCCGCATACTTATCATATTTTATGCACTAGATTTAGTATTATATTTATCTAAATAAAGTTATATTTATGTTATTTATGCTTATTATGTGTTAAAGTATAATATTTGTACAGATTATGTTTTATGAGTTTTCTGTGCAAGGAATGATTTTCTAGGCAAAAGTTTAGTTGAAGCCGGACTCCATGCCGGGTAGTTTCTGCACGACATCAGCACAGAACAGAAAAGAGGCCTTGCCGGACTTAATGCCGGGTAGATTCCATCCGGCATAAGTGAAGAGTCACCACGGTTGACCAAGCGATAGCAGTTATTGACCGTTGGTGAAAAGATGCTGCCGGGTGTGATGCCGGGTATATCCTACCCGGCATATGCACTGTTTCGCGTGGAATTGACGGTTTCGACCGTTAACAGTTGGGCGCATTTATCACGTGTGCCGGCTACTGGTGACCCGGCACGACGCCCGGTAAGAGACATTTTGATGCCTATAAATAGGCCGAGGAAGGCTACAATTTAACACACTTCAACACCATATTATACTTCATTCACATCTCAGTTTCCGCCCCATTCCAAGTGTTGGTGTCCAAGGAACGTCCGCAAATCCATCCACGCAAGAGAAGAAGAAGACCTTGACGGGTTAAGGCTATTAACATTTCCTTCTCCCCCTTTGTATTCTCTTCTTGTAGTTGTGTGGATGGTGATGCAGAATCCTTGTTAGGTTTTTGGTTAGGGATGACTTCCTTGTAAAACTCTTATGATCATATATGGAATTCACAAGTTTCTTAACGGAGGTTTCTAGTCTTCATGCAAGTTGAATGAGTCAGCCACTTATTCTCTTATTTCTAAGTCCTATTTAAGGCTTTCAAAGCAAGAGTAGGATAGATTAGGATCTCGGTAATCTTTAATATTGTTGTTCTGAAAAGTGGATAACAAATGCTAAGGTTTTGGATTAATCTCTAATTTCCCCATTATTCTGGTTGCATTCGCGGCATTGGCTATGCACGATGCAAGTATGGATATTGAGTTCCTTAATGCAGATCTGATTCTGGAAGTGGTATTTACGAAATGAACGATGCCGGATGGAATGCCGGATTGGTTTTGCCCGGCACATTCAAAGAACTTGACTATGCCGGGTAGAGAAGGTCCGGCATGGCACCCGGCATATGCATTTTGCGAGACCAAATCCTCTTTGAGACTTGCCACCCTTGATCATTGGTCATACGAACCTTTTGCATTGATAATCTTCCCAAATCAAAGTTAGTTTATTTATTTATTTATTTAGTTTAGGATCACATTTTCAATTCCCCCCTTGTTATTATAGAATAGGCTTTTGCCCGGATTAGGACTAATTTTCTATAAGTCCCTTGGGTACGATACTCTCGGTCGTAATATATTTACACTATACTCCGACCGGGTTTTATTTTGCTACCCGTAGTAGAGTTGTAGGATTAGTTTATTATTTTGTTCTTTTGTATATAGTTTATCCTAACAATTTCTCGTTTAGCAGAGGACTTAGGAGTGCCTCAACAAGACCTCTTGATATCTAGCTATAGGACTTATGCCGAGCCTATAATACCAACAACCCGATTCGATTTAAGGTGCACGAGGGCTTAGGAGGGCCTCAACTGGACCTCTTGATATCCAGTCCTAGGGCTTATGATGGGCCAAGGATGCGATTGAAAGTACAAGGACTTAGGAGTGCCTCAACTAGACCTCTTGATATCTAGCTATAGGACTTATGCCGAGCCTAGAATACTTTGATGGAGTTGTACGAAACTCGCTGTGGTGAAAGATTGATCTGAAGTCAAATTTAGTTGCATGTTGATTCGGGGTCAGACGCTCTCTGATGGGTCCTTCGATCCTCAACGAAGGATTTGAGATTGGAAATTTTTTCTGGTGTTGTCTCCCTTAACTGCATGAGTGTTCGGGATGATGGGATCGGGTGGTTCCAATATATACGGTCGGATGGTTTGACACAACTTTTGGGGGCCGTAGTGGTCAAGTGCGATTTTCGTGATATTGGAGAGGGCATTAGCCGATGACTCGGGTAGTTTGACGGCGGCCCTGGTGTTGCACTAGGATGGCTCTGGTATGGCTCTGAGATGGCTCCGGTATGGCCTTGAGATGGCTCCGGTATGGCTCTGAGATAGCTCCGGTGCGGTCAGGTGGCTCCGGTTTGATATGTGACTCCCTTGTGAGCAACGACTCTGGGATGGTTGGTGGGTTTGATTCAAATGGGGATTTTTGGATCGTTGGCGGGTTTCGATCTGGTTCAGATTTTGAGTCGAATGGTGGGTTATTGTGATTGGTGGACCGTTGTTGTGTTTGACGTATTTTGATGTGGTAGATAACTTCTTAGTCATGGATGAATGGTTTCGGTCCGGTGATGACTGTAGGGTTCTCTCATAATGGCTCCAAGATAGCTTAGGATGGCTCCAAGAAGGGCTACAAGATGACTCTGTTTGGTGATGGTGAGGTACAAAGGGGGATTTTTCCTTTGAGGTGGTCGCACCCTGGACGGGCTGCCTACGTACTCAATTTCATATTGAGATCAGACCTTACGTAGTTCAAAATTTTGTAGGCAAGACCCTGGTGATGAAATAGATCTGACGTGGATTTAAGGTGGCTCCCGTATTGTTCTCGGACTATTAGGATGCCCCCTGTGTAGTTCCAAGGATGGTTTCAATGTCGGATGATGGCTCCCGCATGGCTCCAGTTTGGTTCTGGATATAATGTTGATGAGGCTCGAGCATGACGCTGGATGGCTCCGGAATTGTCTTCGTACAGCCTCGGATGGCTTTAGTTTGGTTTGATGTAGCTCGAGGATAGCCCAGGATGGCTCCGAGATGGTTCGATGTAGCTCAATATGGTCTGGGATGGCTTCAGTTGACATCTTTTGATTTATAGTTATGCTTCAACAACTGCAACTGAAGTCAATTTTCAGCGAGACTAGGTAGAGTTCTTACCAGTCGGATGTTGTTGATGAAATGATTAATGCAGACATTGAGTGCTAAACGAGATGCAAAGTGCATGTGCAGGTTTTTTTTGAAGAGAAGGTACGGTCCTATCTCTATTACTACAGGGTTTACGAGTATAAGAAATCTTTGATTCTGTCTTGAATGATTTGCTGAACTGGAATGTGTGAATCACTTTTCCTCTCATGGAGGGACGCGGGTCAATCTCTCTTGAGCGCAGCTTGTGTGCTATCAGTGTAATGGTACTGTCAATGCTCAGAGCAGTATTTTCTCTATAATTCCTTTTTGAGGTTTTAGACTTTTTGATCCTTGCAAATTCCTTACCTACGATGGGGTAGGCTGTTTATGATTTGGTGCTTCGATCTAAGAGTTACTCACACTCGAAAGACCTTGTGAAGTAAGGTCGCACTCATTCGCTCATGGTCCCTTTGTCATGTGACGGGACAAGTTGATAACAAGTATGAAGCCCATGATTCATGTTTCAGGTCTAATACTTTCGGTTAACGCTCATCAACTTATGAGTCAGAGGTCTTTATCGGGTTATAACGGGGCTGAGGGGTATGATGTATGTCAAGTGGGATTGGAGGATTTATTTAGGTATTGTGGAGCTTTGTGCAATAGAGGAAGTGTTTTACCTTTTCCATGGGTGGAATGATTATACGGGTTTTGATAACCTTTATTGGTTTCTTCGGGACACCATTGGTCTTTTGGATTATTTTTCTTCTTGCTTCTTTTGGCGTACGGTTTTCACTTTCTTTTTCATTTTTGTTTTTTTGCAATTGCATTTGGCTCATCGATTTTCTCAAACACTCTTTACTTTGCATTTTGGTTTTCAGCTTTGGAGTTGTATTGACTCGTCGATCTTCTTGAACATTTTTCGGTGTTCTCTTTTGGTGTTTGGCTATGGAGTTGCATTGACTCACTGATTTCTCAGAACATTTCATTTGTTGTTTTTGTGAAAGATGGTGGGGGACCATGGCTCTGGCTCCTTCGAGATCCTCTATTGCAAGGGTGAGTAAGTATGTATATGTGAGTTGGCATGCTGTGGAGTTCGTAGAAAAGGTTTATCGTGAAAGGCTCAACGGGGCTCACTAAGGGATTATGTAGAGGGTAGTTAAAGCTCTTTGGTTTTGTGGAGATTTTTGATCCTAGGTGTCTCGTCATCCTCATTAGTCAATGATTGTTTTCTTACGGTTCTCGGATCTTTACATGAATCACAGTTCATATATTGCTATCGACATTGATCTCACTTTGAATCATGCCTCTCCATGTGCTAAAGGAAAGCACAAGACACTCGTGGTTTTACCTCTGTTGGATCTCTCTACCTTCCCCCGTCGCTCAGTGGATTGTCCAAAACACTCAATCGAAATTCAAGATAAAATACCGCTCTTTGCACACTACTCACTTGGTTTGTGGTGCTGATTTTGATTGGACCCTTGTGTTCATTGATGGGTCGAGAGTTTAGTGGTTCACGCACTCCGTTCAATCATTCTCTCAAGATTTTCCCTAAAGATGTCGTTTCGATACAAGAGTATGCAAACACGGCTATCTACAATGCAATCTACCGTGGTAATATGGAATTACTACGTATAAGATGCGTGAAATGCTGAAAGTGCTGAATGAAGATGGTTGACTTTGGATTTTGACTGAATGTTTTTTTTTTGTGTTTTTCATTTTGGATGCAATGCATGCGTGGTAAGGCTACACCTAGTCTCGCTTGAGTCGGTTTCCGTTGATGGTCTATGAAGCTCATCCCTCCATTATAAACTCTGAAGCTGGTCTAGCTGTTGGGGTCACTGTCAGGGTAGAGACTCTCAAGTGAGGCCGGGTTGGTGATTGGTTTTTGGATTTTGATTTTTATGGGAGTGACAACTCCCGCATGGTGGTCCCACGGTATGACACGCTCTTTCCCTTTTAGTCACTGGCGCGCATGGTGATTCTGAGTGGGAGAGGTTTGAACTCAGTTTTCTTTTCTATCCCTCTAGAATGGGCTATGGCAGTCGAGATATTGGGATGAATGTGTGTGTGGTGTGGTGACAATGAAACACATGATAGTGCAATTTTTGAGATGGACACGACTCGTGAATGATTGATGGAATTGAAATGGCTGGAAGTGCAAGTGACTCTTTTTTTGTGTGGAATGCGATGCATGTGTTTTGCTTTGTGCTCGGTTGCATTTGTTGGTGTTGTTTATTTAGGGGATGCCTTCTGTAGATACCGTGAATTCTCGCCCCATAAAGCAAAGTTGTTGAATGATATATAACTGTGAGGAGTCGTTCCTTATTCATTCTTCTCTTTATTTGTGCATGCCAAAAGAAACCGAGTTTTAGAAAAACAATTTTGAAAACGCGTGTTTTCAAAGTGGTGAATTTTCTTATAGAAATTTTGATGCTCGGTCATTCGCAAGTAAAAATAGGGAGTGGGGAATCCTATACACATTGATCTAAATAAACTCAGAAGGAATATGTAAACCTATACATGTAATCTATTTAGAAATGGACAAGAGAGAAAAGAATGCTAGGGGAAATCCTATACATCAATTCTAAAAGTCATTAAATGGGGAGTTTGAGCTTAAACTTCTCCCGAATTCTTCTACTTCGTCTTCGAGCTCCTGACTGACTGCTCATGCTCGTACGGTTCTTAACTGCCTGCTCGTTCATCTTTGGGCTCTTAACCAGCTGCTCGCTCGTCTTCGGGCGCTTGACCGGATGCTCGATCATATTCAGGCTCTTGAAGCAATACCGTGATCAAACAGAACGGTTGGTGTTCTTCTGATTTTCAATAGTTTGAACTTGAACAGTCGTTGCTGATCTTCATACCGCTTGACTCGGGTTGGTACACCTCTGATTTTCGGTTCAAACTGCTGTTGTCGATCTTCGTGCGCTCCACTTGCTCCGACGAGGAAAATGAGGGGCGTTTTTTTTGAGAAAGGAAAGGTGAATGATCGAGTACAAAATCGTTGAGAAAATCCACCACTTTTGTGAAAACACGAAATGACTAGTACACTCCACAGTAATGACCGCTACTCTTGAAGGTGGGTTAAACTTCAAAAGTAGTGGGTTACAACATGGGGACTAAATCATTTATTTTGAAATACGTTTGTGAAAATCAACTTTGAAAACTGTTTTCAAAAACTATTTTGAAACAAGGTTGGTGAAGAATGTTGTTTGAAATTCGTTTGTAGAAAGTAGGTTTTCGAAATCTATTTTTGAAGATTGTTTTGGAAATAACATTTTGGTAAAATAAAGTTTTTAAAGATGAAGTGACAGGTTTCAAAACCCCGAATGTTTATGAGTGAAATTTTGGTGAGGTTCTAAATTAAACGAGCTCGTAAGAAAGCTTTAAGGGACGCACAAAAGAGAATTCCGAACATTTTAAAAACAGATTGGTTTGAAAAAAGTGGTTTGCACACATGTATAACAAATAGTAAATCGTGGCAATATTTGATGTGGAGCTGTAAGTGTTAATGTTGGGATAATCACTTTCCAGGTCAATTATGTTTCCGTCTCACCGGGGGAACCATCGCCCCTTCATTGTCATCTCTCGGCGGTTTTTTCTCTGCTATGCCTTTGTGGGGCACGTTATCAAGAAAGTCCGGAGTGCTTAAGTTCGAAAGGCCAGGACACCCGAGATGATAAGGAAACATACGCCACAGCCAGTGATGATCCGACAACACGCTCACTTTTCGGGAAACTCGGGGAAGTACTGCATGGGAACGGGTCTCTCGTCATCTGCACGGTCAGGTGTGTCTAAAGTCCAAATTATTCACTGACTACGTTGTGCCATGTATGGGTATCCGGTAAATACGGGATCCTCTATGGACGTGTAGCGTGACATTGGGCTTTAAAGACACCCGTGGTGTAGAGGAACAATGGAGAATTGAGCCCATACAGTCTTCAAGGTAAGGCAGAAGGGTGGTCAGACAGGCGGCATACAAGGGGGTGACTTCCATAAACCCGTCTTAGACACCGGACCAGGCAGCTGGACACTGAAGGCTCAGAGTTCACTATATGCTGGCTTTGACTCAGATAATGGAGGATACTTTTGGATCATGAGCTCAAGGCGTTGGTCGGAGACCGTACCGCCTTGTGGGTTTGTTCACTGAGAGAGTGACCCTAGCTCATGGGGAATCAACTGTGGACCGGTTGGGGATCCCGTGACATCGTGGGTAAATCAGGTGACACAAGGAATGCATGTCCTAAGCTACCCACCCCATGCACCCCATAATCGCAATATAAATATGAAAGCAGTAAATAAACCAAATGAAGTCAACACCAACCTATGTACTAAGTGTTTTATCTTGAGATTAGTGATTCCAAATTGGTTGTTTATTAACCTAAAGGGAAGTTAGCTTCATTCAATCCTAAGTGTCTCTTTCTAATCGTGAGCTAATTATTAACCCAATTGTTGCAATGTTTGTTGAGGATCTAATATGTCATAGCTGTCCTCATCAGATACACACTCTATGAGTGGAATATAATAATCATACAGGCTTTGAAAAGAATCTCTTGAAGGTTTTGAAACAAGTGGGGAAGTCCCGACAATTTTGAATGGAGTTCAGTCTTCCTTGAGTTTGATAAAAATTTACTCAAGTTTTCCCCAGTAGAGTCGCCATTCTATGGAGGGTGATTTTTCCGGTATGAGGGGGGGTCTATCTAAATATGGTTCTAGCTGAGAAGTCTAGATCCTAGAAAATGCCATTCTGTGGGGGGTGAAAACCCGTTATTCATTGCAGCCTTCAAATACCTACTAAATCGTCCGTCTTTCCCAGAAAGCATAAAGGGAGTGCTAGTGAGCACTACACCCGCTCTCAATGGGCTCCACACGGACTTATGCCCTAGAGGCGGAAGTTGACTAGAGTCGCCACCTAGTTGACCTAAAGAACTAGGAAAGAAGGAGAGGGGGGTTCTAAGAACCGTTAGTTACTCTGAGGTTGTTCCCTATGGATAGGACTTATCTGGTCATTTGCAGAGATTCTACTATGGGTTCGCACTGGGTTACACCCCTCGAAAGTGGCAACGACCACGACTTCAGATTGGTGCCCGAGGAAACCTCGGTCTCCAATTGTCGGGATTGCCTTCTTTCAAAACCTTTTTAGAGAGATTCATTTAAAAGCCAAAGGATATGATTGAGTGTGGACTGAAGAACAGATGATTTCCAAGAGTTTGGAGAAATAGGCTGGTCTTGAAAATATTGGTCACAAATTGGTTTAATGTTGAGAGGTTTGAGGTTGTTTCGACCTTTCCGAGGTTAAAAGGATGCTGGAAGTTTTGAGGAGCAAAAGGGCATTTTGGTTATTATGTATTTTTTTGGAGTTAAGGGGTGTTTGGATCATTTGCTGGAGTTAAGGAGTTTTTGGTCATTTTGTGAAGCTTAGAGACGCTCAGATTCTTTGTGGAATTGAGGAGTTTTTCGTGTTTGTAAAGTTTGGATTTTTGAATAGTCAAATTTTTGAGGGGTTTTAGAAAGTCAAAAGTGTTGATGGAGGGTGAAAGAGGATATTCGGTTTACAGGTGTTCGGGTTTTGAAGATGTTTCAGGTTTAAGATGACTAAGGTTGTTCGGGAGTATTCAAGAATCGGAGGTCCTATGTGACTTGGAGCTGGTTCAGAAGAGGATTGAGAAATGTTTATGTGACCTGAAGCTCTAATGGAAGGGTTGGATTGGTTTATTCAGAATTATCTCTCTTAAAGTTTTAAAACTGATAAATCATTTTTGTTAAAAGGGCAGATAATCCCGAGGGATTACCCTATGTACCCCCTCGAACACGACACTTAACTGATAGTAAGTGCTGAGGCTCGAAAGATGGGGCAATGAATTTATGTCGAAAAAATAGGATTCAGAGAGAAACACCATGAATGAGATGTTCTCGGTCGAACCCTAATAACGTCCCTAACTCCCGGGTTTTAAAACGTTAAAAACCAAAAACATTGAAATCGAGCAGAAGGGAGTTAGACAATTCTAAAATCCCGACTGCAACTAGGAAGGTCGTTACTTCCCTAGCACCCCGCCCTGTAAAAATCTAGGCTGCAATTAGGGGAGGTTCGTCACCCTAATGCCCCGCCAAAAGAGATTCAGACTACGACAAGGGAGGTTATGACCCCAGTGCCCCGCCTCGGATTTTTATTTTGGGAAAGAAGACAAGCAATGTTCCATGGAGGAAATGTTTTGATGGGGTTAGACATTTCTCGCTCCCTGAAAACAGTTTACTTGAGTTAAAAACTGGGTTGGAAATTTTTTGAAGTTGTTCAGAATTCTCTATAAAGAAACACTGATTTTGAGAAAATGTTTTAGGAGAAAACTTTCTGTATATGTGAGAAGAACTTTCTGCATTTGAGAAGAGTTTTCTGTGATGTGAGAAGAGTTTTTCCTTTAAAATTCCACAAAATAGTTTCTTTTGAAAACTTAATGAAGTTTGAATAAAAGGATGGTTTGAAATTCATTTTGGGTTTTTGGAGTTTGAATGACATTTACAAACTGAGTGTGGACTGGATGAAATGAGCTTGGGTTTGAATTGAACTAGGTTGAGTGAATTGGGTTTGATTTGATTTTGGTTTGACTTGTATTGGAAGATGAGTCGGGTCAGAGTTCGAGTTGAAGTGAGGTTGGTCAATGCTTGGGTCAACTTTTTTGGTCAAGGTCAACGTTTTTGGTCAAGGTCAACATTTTGGGTCAAGGTCAACATTTTTGGTGAAGGTCAACATTTTCTGGTCCATGTTTGGGTCAAAGTTGGATTGGTCAATGTTTGAGTCAAAGTTTAATTGGTCAATGTTTGGGTCAAAGTTTGATTGGTCAATGTGTGGGTCAAAGTTTGATTGGTCAATGTTTTGGTCAAAGTTTGGGTCAAAGTTGGGTTTGGGTTGGTCAAAGTTGGACCGGGTTGAGCCTTGGTCAAGGTTTGGACCGGATTGGGCCTTGGGTTGGTTCAAAGTCAAAGTCTTGGGTCAGAACTTGGGTCTGCACTAATGGAAAAAATGTTTTTAATGACGGTTATTTTGCCTATATACCACGGTTAGAAACCGTGGTTTATACTGGCGTCGCATATAGCTAAAACCTATATACCACGGTTCAAAAACCGTCGTTTAAAAGGGAGGTTATAAACCACGGTTCCTTTGGACCGTCGTTTAAGACCCCTTTTCTGCCGTGAGATCATTGACTTTATACCACGGTTAAAAGCCCGAACCGTGGTATAAAGTGAGTATTAATGACGGTTATTGTGTAGAACCGTGGTATTTAATTTATAAAATCAACAAATAAACCACGGCTGTTCATAAAACCGTGGTTTATAGTTTTTTTTTTCTAAAATCGCCGGCGATTTAGCGCCGCCTTCAACTAATCTCAACAGAGCTCAAACACTGCAGAATGCAGAACATGTATGTTCCTTGTATGCGAATTAGGGTTGCAAAATAAATGAGTGAATGTTGTATTCCTTGTTCGTCGGTGGGTTACAAAATTACCGTGTTCGTTGGTGGGCTACAAAATTACCATGTGTTCGCCGGTTAGTGTTGCAAAAATTACAATGAAGATGAAGAAGAGCATGTGTTCCTTGTTCGCAAATATTACCGTGAAGAAGAGGCGCAGAGCATTTGTTACTTGTTCGTAAAAATTACCGTCAAGAAGAGGCACAGAGCATGAAGAAGAGGCGCATGTGTTCCATGTTTTCCAGTTCGCCAGTGAGTTGCGAACTTGAAGAAGAAGAGGCGCAGAGCATGAAGAAGAGGAGCATTTGTTCCATGTTCGCCGGTGGGTTGCAAAAAAAATGCGAAGTTGAAGAGAAGAAGAGTTGAGAGCATGTTCGATTTGTTCGACAGTGTTGGTTGTAAAACAGTGAGAGCAATATATCTAATAGGAGAAGCAGAAAGAGCCGCGTTAATTTTCGCCGAAAATTTGAATTCCCGCTTAGACTATATACCACGGTTCTACCAAGAAACCGTCATTTAAAGTTTTTTGACCATGACTAAAAATGACGGTTGTCACAAAACCGTGGTATATAATGCAAGGGGTCAAAGTATATATGACGGTTCGACCTATAACCGTGGTATATAATAAAATGCGTCAAACTATATATGATGGTTTCGTCAGAACCGTGGTATATAATAAAACACGTAAAGCTATATACGACGGTTCTGCGTGGAACCGTGGTATAAAATCTCTCGCCGACACTTTTTGTGACGGTATGATAATAACCGTGGTATAAAGTTTTTTAATGACGGTTACGAGTATAACCGTGGTTTAAAGTGCGTCATTTAAGATCTTTTTTCTACTAGTGCTGGTCAATGTTAGGAGTTGGTCAAGGTTCAGGGTTGGTCAAATCAGTTGGACTTTTGTGGGCTTGGACTGATTGTGGGCTTGTTGGGCCGGTCTTGGGCTTATTGGGCCAAAATTGGGCTTATTGGGCCGGTTTGGGCTTATTGGGTCGAGCGGGCTGAAGTTGGGCCCGAAATGGGTTTGGGTCGAATTGGACCTTGGTGGGCTTTCGAGTTGGGCTTAAGATTATTTTTGGGCTAAAATGAGGCTTGGTCCTTTTTATTTGGGTTGAAGATTATTTTGGGCTGAAATGGGCCTTGGGCTTGACTAGGCTTTAGGCTTGACAGGGTATTGGGCTTGACTGGGTATTGTGCTTGACAGGGCTTGGATCCAAGATGGGTCTGGGGCTGAAATGGGCTTGGGCCAAATTGGGCCTTGGTTGGAGTTTTGGGCCAAGTTAGGCCTTGGTTGGGCTTGTGGACCGATTTGGGCCTTGGTTGGGCTCGTGGGCCTAGTTGGGCTTGTGGGCCAATTTGGGCCTTGGTTGGGCTTGTGGGCCGATTTGGGCCTTGGTTGGGCTTGTGGGCCGATTTGGGCCTTGGTTGGGCTTGTGGGCCGATTTGGGCCTTGGTTGGGCTTGTGGGCCAATTTGGGGTTAATGGGCCAAGTGGGCTGAATGGGCCGAGGTTGGTATTTGGACTTGGGTTGGGTTAAAGCTTTGGGCCGGATGTGGGCTGGATAGGGCTTAGCCCGGATTTTGGAAATGGGCCGGATTCTGAAATGGGCCGAATTGTTGAACAGAGCAGGAAGTGAGAATGGGCCAGATTATGACCTTTGATTTTGGGCCTAATTCAAATTCTGAGACTCATTTAAAATCTGGGCCCGATTTAGGCCTTACTTGTGGGTTGAATTTGGACCTTGGAAATTGGATTTGAATTTATTCTTCTTTTATATATTTTTTGTAAGGTTTTTTTTAAAAAAGAACTTCAAAGTTTGGAGGGTATTATTCCCCACAAAGCAAATAGAAATGAGCTAGGTGTGGGGTATCCCCCAAACTTATCATAATAAATGGGTGACCTAGAAGGCAGTCTAGGGTTAACAGTTCTATCAAAACGAAAATAACAATAGATAATAAATCGTACAGTATAAACAACAAGGCAATAAACCACCAAGCAATGAAGCGAATCTTCCAAACTTCAAGCATTCAAAAAAACTAACAAATACGAAAAAATCATGTCAAAAGGTTAAAAGAGCTAAAAGCAAGATAATGTCAAAATCCACATCAGTGTGCAAAGGGGACGATTAATATTACAAATAGTTCAGTTCCATATCAAATAACCATCCGCACAGGGCATATATCCAGCTAGGCACATGAACAAGTTATCGAGTTGTAATCAGGAATAACCGACCAGTCGGGTTTCTAAACCCATGAGAGAACAGGCCTGTGGCGCAATAGATACAGTATTCTCATGGTCCAAAGTCGAAGCGTAAGTCCAGCCTGCGCAGCCCAGATCATCCCCACATGTCCAATATATGTACCTCGGTCAAATTCATGAAACACAAATGGGTGAAATGAGTATAATGCGTAATGAGCAATCAAAGATCGGACATAGCTCGAAATGTATCCCGGCTCAAGATTTCAATAATTCAAGATCAATAACCGAGAGCACCTTGAGAAGGGAAGAAATGGTGCCAAGCCAAAACAGGATACGTAGAGCATCCGGCTGCTTTAGCCGGATGGAAGTAGAAACACATAGGGCATCCGGCCGTCTCCAGCCGGATGGGGATAGGACTTAGGCAAAGCAAAGTATTGTACGACCGACCGTCTGTGGTCAGTCAAACATACTAGGAGAGGGTAGAACCGTACTTATACATGTAAAATACAGGCTGACACCATAAAAACTAGGCCCAAAATACTATAAATAGGGGGTACCCCCATGGAATAAGACACGTAACATTTGGCAGTCAAACTTACATTCGATTCCAATAGAAGCTCTCTTTCTCTCCCTCTCTACTCTTGTGAGACTCTGAGATCGAGACCAGGTAATGTAGGATAGAAGATCAGATCGGGTCATGCTATGATAAGCGTACTGTTTCATTAAGATCAGATCAAAGGACACTAGGATTGATGTACTGTTTCATTTGGCGCCGTCTGTGGGAAACGAACAGCAAGAAGCAACCACGAGACCACCTAGAAATAGGGAAGTAACCTTATAGTGAAAGTCCTGAAATAACTAATGACATTTTTTGCAGGATCGAAACACGAAAGATGGCTCCAAGATCAAAGAAAACACCGAAGAATGCTACCGAAATAACAATCGCTCTAAAGAAGGAATGAGTTCGGAGATGCCAGAAGCCATCTCCAAAAAAGATCTCGAGGACATGCTAAAGGGGCTAGTCAGATCCATCGACGAAAAAATTGTAGAGGGAAATGAGACTTTGCAATAGGAATTAATGCAAAGGGACGAGGAGTATCAGAGAAAATGGGACGAAATGACTGAGGCCATTGAACAGCTGAGAAACAGAGATTCCAGAGGCAGTAATGGCGAGGAAAGCAAGGATAGGAAGCGCAATTCAATCATTAGTGAAGAAGAGATGGAAGAAGATGACCAGATAGACATGAGCTTGTACCCCTTCTCAGAGCGGATAAGAAAAGCAAAACTCCCGCCGCACTTCGTCGCCCCGGCAATTGAGAAATATGATGGGACTGGAGATCCCGCCCAACATATTAAGAAGTTCATGTTTGCCATGAACACTCAGGGGATCAGCTCCCTCGCCCTCTGCAATTTGTTCCCCGGAACGCTTTCGAAGAGAGCGTTGGGATGGATCTCCACGAGACCGCCACAGTCCATCACGAGCTTCAAGCAGCTGACCGAGGATTTCCAGTGATACTTCACTGCGAGTAAGAGGGTTAAAAAAGAAACAATAGAATTGATGGACGTTAAGCAGCGAAAAGGAGAGACCGTGAAGGAGTACAGCGAGCGCTTCCATAAGAAGGTTACGGAAATTGATGATATCGACGAGAAAATCTTGATTAAGGCCTTTGGTAACGGCCTAGCTCAGCCTCGACTTGCTGGAAAGATCGCAACGAAGGCGCCAAAAACTCATGGAGAATTAGCTGAAATGATCCATGATTTTTTGAAATCTGAGATAGCGGAAAACAAGGCTAAAGAGCTAGCGGACAGCTTCAAAACCGCAGGGGTGCTGGAAAAGAAGGAGGGGCATTGAGGAAATGCCGGAAGGGGAGGGTCAAGGTACAAGCCATATTATGGTAAGTCTACCGCCGGATCTTCCTCTCAGGGGGCACAGCGCCAGGGGGCAAGAACCATTGTCTACATTGACCTAGGGAAGTATGCCGCTGCAGTAAAAGAAGGGTACCTTCCCCAGCCTAGAAAGCCGCCGCAGGGGGAAATTCCGGTTGCATTCTGCGAGTACCACGGGAACCGCAGCCACCGGACTGTAAACTGTGCTACCTTGGCCAAAGAACTTCGAATCATCGAAGAAAATAAGAAGAAAGGAAAACAGGTAGCCGGAGCACAAAGGCAATACGGCGGCCAATAGGGTAGTACCCAGAATGCACCTCGAGGGCGGCAAGAGGAAGAGGTTCACCCCAGGCTTGATCCCAGCAAATTAGTGGGAATGATAACAGGTTTGTAAAAAGGATTGTAAAAGTTTTTCTCCTTTCATTCAAGATAACATTCGGAGTTACAATTTGTAGCCTGCTTTAAGATGAAAATTTTGTGTCACATACTTTGTCAAAGATCATGTTGCCAAAAGGAGAAATAAAATTTCCATTCTTTTTGCATTTTTTACTATTAAAAACCCCCCTCTTTTCCCAAGAAGAAAGCTAACAAAACTTTCTCTAAGAAAACTCACAGGACTTTTTTCAGAGGTAGGACCACTAACCCCTAATGAAAGAAAAAGGCACATTCATCAAGTACATCAAGAGCTCCCGGAGAAGAAAATCGCCAAAAAGGAAAGTTTTCCTCTAATTTTCTTCTCCGACGAGGATGAGGATGGAGTGCTATACCCGCACAACGATCCACTTGTCATTCGTGCACAGGTAAACGATCGAATGATGGAAGGAATTTTAATCGATAGTGGGGCCGGAGCAAATGTCATATCAGCCGAGGTGGTTAGGAAGTTGGAGATACCTGAGGACCGGATCAAGCCCTATTCGGCGGTTCTGGGAGGATTTGTAGGAGGCGTCTCTACCACGTCTTCCGGCAGTATAGATTTCACAATGACCTTGGGCCAAGGAGACGAAAGAAGGACAGAGAGACTCACGACTTTTATTGTGCCAGGCCTTTCTGGATATAACATGTACCTTGGAAGGCCAGGAATCAATGCTTTCAAAGCCATCCACAGCACTCATCACTTAAAAATGAAATATTTAACCTCACACGGGAAGGTGGTTACGATAAGAGGAAGCCAAAAGATGGCCCGAATGTGTGAAGTCCGCATCATGGACAGCCTTCCTAGAAAGAAGGTTGTCAAGACTGTGGGATCGGACAAGGAATTCAAGGGAAAGTTGCCTTCTTCCCCAGGGCCGAGTCAAGAAAAGGAAGGATGTCGAACAACCCAAGATTCCCCCAGAGAGGTACATTTAAAATCTGACCCTTCTAAATTTTTTAAAATAGGAATTGCGTTTGACAGTGGAGAGCAAACTCACTTAATGAGGTTCCTGGAAAAAAGAAGGGCAACATTCACTTGGAACACGGACGAGATGCCAGGTATAGACCCAAGCGTTATCCGGCATGAGCTCAGGGTAGACCCTAAACATCTGGCGGTCAGGCAAAGGAAAACGGTAATAGGGGAAGAAAGAGATTTAGCCGCACGAACCGAGGTCCAAAAACTCCTCAAGGCCGGTTTCATTAGGGAGGTTGCGTACCCACGATGGTTGGCTAATGTTGTCATGGTGAAAAAAGCAAATGGAAAATGGAGAATGTGTGTGGATTTCGCAGATTTAAATAAGGCATGTCCTAAAGATTTCTATCCCCTGCCATAAATAGATAGATTGGTGGTTTCAACTGCCCAGAGTTCTGTGTTAAGTTTTCTAGATGCTTTCTCCGGTTATAATCAAATAAAAATGAAAGAAGACGATTCGGAAAAGACATCCTTTATTACTTCAGCCGGAACATTCTGTTACAAGGTAATGCCCTTCGGCCTAAAGAATGCAGGGGCCACTTTTCAACGAATGATTGACAAAGTATTTTGTCAGCAAATTGCTCGAAATGTGGAGGCTTACGTTGATGATATAGTTGTAAAAAGTCCGTCAAAAGAACAACACATGAAGGATTTAGAAGAAACATTCGACACTCTGGATAAATACCAAATCAACTAAATCCAGAAAAGTGTGTGTTTGGTGTAACCAAAGGGAGGTTTCTTGGTTTCATTGTTGGGCAACGAGGTATTGAAGTCGATCCGGAAAAAAGTCAGGCAATCCTCGACCTTTCTCCTCCAAGAAATATCAAAGATGTCCAAGCTTTGAACGGAAGACTCACAATTAAGCAGGTTTTGTTCTAAGCTTCAAGAAAAATCGATCCCGTTCTTCAATATTCTAAGGAAGAACAGCAAATTCCAGTGGGGACAAGAGTGCATAGACGCATTTGAAAAGATCAAGGAGATGCTTCGGGATCTACCTAAATTGGGTGTACCTGCCCCGGGACAGGATCTATATCTTTACTTGTCCGCAACAGATTGGGCGGTTGCAGCTGTCTTAATCATGGAAGAGAAAAGGGAGGTACCAGTTTACTATACGGGCAAAATCTTGAGCCCGACAGAAGGACGGTACACTAACATAGAGAAAATCTTGTTTGCACTGGTGGTGGCGTCAAGAAAACTACGACCCTACTTCCAGTCACATCGAATCTTTGTCAGGACCAATTGGCCGCTCAAGCAAATTGCGAACAATCCGAATGCCTCCGGCCGGATGGTAAGCTGGACAGTAGAGCTGACACAATATGAAATTCACTTCTTGCCCAGAACGGCGATTAAAGCTCAGGCCTTAGCAGACTTCATAACGGAGACAAACTTTGCAAAGAAAAGAAGCAGACTCAAGTCCATATATCATTGGTTGATGGAGCTCGATGCAAAAGTGGGGCAGGAGCTGGGATAGTGGTACAGGCGCCGAATGGGCAAAGCTTGAATTATGCCTTCCGACTGGACTTTGATGTTACTAATAATGAAGCCGAATACGAAGCCCTTATCCAGGGTTTGGGGAAGTAGCTACAGCCCTCGGGGCGACAGGTTCCATAGAAAAGATGCCTTCTCTGTTTTTCATTCTTATAAAATCCTGTCTGAAGTAAAACTTATGAGAATATAACCTATTTTTAACAGAATTAGAGGTGTATTCGGACTCTATGTTGGTGGCGAGACAAAACGACAACATCTATGAAGTCAAAGAGGAAAAACTATGGAGGTACTTGCTCAAGGTCCAGGAACTAAAAGCAAATTTCCAAAGATGCGAGCTAAAACACCTTCCCCGCGAAGAGAATGTCGAAGCTGACGCCTTAGCCAAATTGGCAAGTATGGCCGAAAAGGTACCCAATGAGATATGGCTAGAAATCAGAACTTCCCCAAGTATAGAAGGAACTCAGGTGTTTGCGGTGGAGACAGGTGACAAAGAAGAATCCTGGATGACTCCAATCATAGATTACATACGGCAAGGAAAGCTGCCGGAAGGAGAAAAGGAGGCCAGGATAATAAAAAGGCGGGCCGCATCATTTTTTATTGAGGATAACCAGCTGTATAAGCGATCTTTTGCAAGACCAGTACTAAAGTGTGTTACCATAGCTGAAGGAGCAGAATTAATAAGAGAGATACATGATGGGCTCTGTGGAAATCACCAAGGAGAAAGGACCACAACCCACAAAATCTTGAGACTCGGATATTTTTGGCCAAAAATGATGGAGCATTGCAAGGAATATATACGAAAATGTTGCAAGTGTCAAGAGCATGGAAACAAGATACATACTCCTCCGGCGGAGCAAAAATCTATTCTCTGCCCAATTCCCTTTGCTATGTGGGGGTTGGACATTGTGGGCCCATTCCCGGAAGCTTCACCAGGGAGGTTCAAATTCATGTACGTTGCCATCGACTACTTCACAAAGTGGGTCGAAGCAATGCCTACTATCTCCATCACGGCTAGGAAGTCACAAGAATTCATCTGGAATATGTGGTATGCAGGTTTGGTATACCGAAAGCAATAATAACTGATAATGGAACACAGTTCAATTGCGAAAGCTTCCGAGAATTCTGTGAAGAATGGAAGATCGACTTAAGATTTGCATCAGTAGCTCACCCTCAGGCAAATGGGCAGGTCGAGAATGCGAATGGGCAAATAGTAAGGGCGATAAAGAAGAAACTCGATGAGAAAAGGAAAGTGGGCAGAATTGTTACCCCAGGTCCTTTGGTCGTACAGAACGACAGAAAGGGGGCCGACGGGAGAAACGCCTTACAGATTGACATATGGTTTGGAAGCCGTCATTCCGGCGGAGATTGTGGTGCCATCCATAAGGTGGGAATCATATGACGAAGAGGTCAACAATCAGGGGTACAGGATCACCTAGACCTCCTTGAAGAAACCAGGATGGCCGCCGCAGTAAGGATGGCGAAAGATAAATCCAAGGTAGAAAGATATTTCAACAGGAGGATAAAAGAAAGTTTTGCCCCAGGAGAATTAGTTCTCCGAGAGGTTAAGCAACCCAAGAAGCTGGAACCCCAATGGGAAGGACCGTACATCATACACCAGAAGACGGGACGAGCTTCATACCGCTTGAAAAATGGTGAAGGGTACGAATTGCCGCATTCTTGGCATGGAGAATGTCTGAAAAAGTTCTATGTGTAAAATTTATAACTCTTCAATAAAAGGTATTATTTTTGGGAAGTGAAAGAAAAAGAAAGCACCGGCCAACGAGCCGCAGGCTATCATGCCTTGAAAGTAAGCACCGGCCAACGAGCCGCAGGCTATCATGCCTTGAAAGAAACCGGCCAACGAGCCGCAGGCTATCATGCCTTGAAAGAAACCGGCCAACGAGCCGCAGGCTATCATGCCTTGAAAGAAAGCACCGGCCAACGAGCCGCAGGCTATCATGCCTTGAAAGAAAAAGAAGCACCGGCCAACGAGCCGCAGGCTATCATGCCTTGAAAGTAAGCACCGGCCAACGAGCCGCAGGCTATCATGCCTTGAAAGAAAGAAAGCACCGGCCAACGAGCCGCAGGCTATCATGCCTTGAAAGTAAGCACCGGCCAACGAGCCGCAGGCTATCATGCCTTGAAAGAAAAAGAAAGCACCGGCCAACGAGCCGCAGGCTATCATGCCTTGAAAGTAAGCACCGGCCAACGAGCCGCAGGCTATCATGCCTTGAAAGAAAAAGAAAGCACCGGCCAACGAGCCGCAGGCTATCATGCCTTGAAAGAAAGCACCGGCCAACGAGCCGCAGGCTATCATGCCTTGAAAGAAACATCCGGCCAACGAGCCGCAGGCTATCATGCCTTGAAAGAAACATCCGGCCAACGAGCCGCAGGCTATCATGCCTTGAAAGAAAAAGAAAGCACCGGCCAACGAGCCGCAGGCTATCATGCCTTGAAAGAAAGCACCGGCCAACGAGCCGCAGGCTATCATGCCTTGAAAGAAAAAGAAAGCACCGGCCAACGAGCGCAGGCTATCATGCCTTTGAAAATAGGCGTCGGCCAACAGGCCGCAGGTTCCTATACTCCATATCCTAAAAAATCCGGCTAAAAACCATAGATGACCATACTTTAAAAGGAAAAAAGGGTCCGGCCGGAACAAAGTCCAAAACGCAAGCCCCTTGTGTTATAAAAATGAATACTACACTGGCATAACTTGCATAAGATAACCATACATGCGTATTAAAAAAAAAGAGAGAAAATATCACGGCAATAGAAAACTGGCTCAAAAGAGTACTCCGGCAGACAAATAACTAAAGATGGTAAAAATATAGCTTATTTCTCCCAAGGTGGGGTAAAAACAGTTACAAAATATGATCATTCAGCAAACACAAAAAATACATGCCGAAACAAAAACTCTAAAAAAAAAAAAACTTATATTCCACTTTCTCTACACTTCTTTTTCGGCAGTTAACAACTATCGCCGCTACCAGCCACACTCTCAGAAGACTTGACCTCCTGGAAAGATGCATCCCTCCGGCAGACGGCAGGATGTTGCTTCCAGCTGGAAGGAATGAGGCTTCGCCGGCGCCAAAACATGTCTCTCCAGGACTGCGGCAGAACCTCTCGAGCTCCAAGAAGAAGTTGGACTTCTGGGCAACAGCCTTGAATCCAGCTTGTTGTACAGATCATCATCCAGTAACTCTCCTTTCTCGAGAGAGTGATCCGAGACAATCTGCTGGCAAATATCAACTATCCGGCGACACTGAGAAGCAAAGACTCCTTTAGATGGGCGTTAATGGTGCCTTGCTTCTGTATCTCCTCCTGAGATTGCCGGGAAAATGACTTGAGCCTGGCCACTTGAGATTCAAGGGTCAGGACTTGGGCTCGATACTTGTCACGTTCAGAATTGGCAATGACAGCTCCTCCTTAGCACGGGCTACCCACCACTCAACTGAGTGACGTGCTTCAGTAAGTTGGCAGAACTCAAGCCTAGCCGGAACAAAAAAAAGAATAAGAAGAAGAAAGGGCAAAAGGAGAAACAAAAGTTGAAGGCCTGAAAGTTTACCATGGCCCGATGGCTCAGTATTCTCGGCTTGAGAGCGAGACTTGGCTTCCTCCAGCTCTTTTACTCTCTCCTCCAGCCTGGTCCTCTCTTCTATCAGGGCAGCTTTATCCGCAGCAAGGGTTTTCTTCTCCTCTTCCAAAAGAGAGCAATCTCGGAGCAGAGACTGCTTCTCTTGATCAAAGGAGACCGACTGCTCTTCCAGTGTGGCCTTTTCTTCCGACAGCGATCAAGCTCCTGCATAAGCTTTTCTTTTTCCTTCACAAGGGCTTCATTCTCCCGTTGAAGAGTTTGCTTCTCCAGCTCGAGCGTTTCAGCCTCCTGCTTGAAAGATTCCTCTCCTGATGAAAAAGGCCTTGTCAGCCGAAGAGTTTCACTTTCGTTCCGGTGCATAGAGCGCACCTGATCCAGCATAAATCTAGGTCAAAGAAGGACCGAATCAGCTTATCTTTATCAAGGGAAAAAGAGATGGTTTCATACCTCTATCAAAGTATTGTCAGCTTCCTTGATCCGGCCTCTTAGAGAAAAGTTCTCCCGGAGTTTCTTCAGCTGCAACTCATACTCATCACGCTGACGCTCGCATTCGCCGGGACAACTGCAGGTCTTTGTTTATTGCCTCAGTTCTCTCCTTTGCCTTACGGTCGATCTCGTACTCAACCTGGTCAATGTAAGCATCATGAGAAGAGGACAGCTTCAGTTCCTCTTCAACATTATTGGCTCGGCTTTCCTCATAGCGAAGCCTGGATTGAGGTTGCCAAAGTGAACCTCAGCACTTTGGGCCATGGACATCACCTAAAAACAACACAATTCATAAAAACAAGAAAAAGCCAAACCAAAGCAGAAAAACACAAAAGGGATACGCATGCCAACCTGAAAGATTCCCCCCCACATCATGTCAAACACTTCATTTATTGGGAGGGAATGCCGCATGATAGCATCTGCCCCCCATCTCCGATCCGCAGCCTTTTTTTGGTAGCAGTAAAGGTTGCCGGAGGAGCAAAGATCCCGTCTGGATGACCACATCTCTTTATTGCCTCCTTCCAGACGGAGGAGTACTTGGCAGTCGCAGGTTATCAAAGGAGAGGGTGCCCGCAATGGTAGAACCACCCTTCCTTTTGGGAGGGTCCAGTATAGGACTCCTGAGCAGGAGGAGGAGGGGAAGAAGAAGAAGAAGCTATAGTCCTCTCTGCTTACTCCGGAGCTCAGGATCCTCCGCACCTGCGATACTCCATTGCTCTATCCCTTGCCGCATCCATGGCCGCAGCAACATCAATGAGAATGATCCTGAAGCCTCGGGATCACCAGAGGTTGTCCTTCTCCTGATGCCCCTGGCTCTGTGGCCTTCGGCTTTGATGTAGTTTTCTTTTTAGTCTTTTCTTGACAGGAGCGGGGACTGCCGCAATAATAAAAACAGTTAGGACCAGAAGGTTGAAACTGGAATGGAAGGATACTAAAAAGGGAGGAAAGTAAAGAACAAGAAAAGCGGCGAGCAACCAAAACCTTCTTCAGCCGAAGGACCAGCACGGAAGTCTGTGGCCTCCAGGATGTTTTCCTGAGCGGGATCTGAGGAAAAGTAACCCGTCAAATCAGGAAATTGCTCGCAAATAGGAGTCGGATGACCGGACTCCCGCCCCAGGCGAGAACCAAGGTCTAAACCCGAACCAGGGGTAAGGGGAAGGAGGACACGGCGCCCAGACTTGGGGCTCACATGCCATGTACCTGACAGCCCGGCGTCAGCACGTTCAGGAGATTCTAGCCTCTTCTTTTTCTTTGAGTGACCGGCTTGGTCATCCCCACTTCTTGCCTGGAGCGCTTTGCCGGAGGAGCACTCTCCAAAAGCTGCTCGGCCGCATCAGTAGCCGCATCCAGCGTGTCGTAATAATTGATTTTTCGTCCCCATTCTTGAAGGTGACGAAGTTCCAGCTATGAAAGGGGCCGAACTTGTCCCCCTTCTGGAAGAAATCTACATACAACATGTCAAAACAATAAGAAGACCGATAGGAATGACAGAATTTGTACTAAGAGTTAAAGGCCCTTACTGTGATATGTCTTCAGAGAAGACAAACGTGCCTTTGTAAAAAACCTCGACAGTCGGCGGTTTCCTTGCTTAGTGCCCTCAGAACCTTCGAAATGGGCAGCTCAGCCGGAGGGGTTTGGGGCTGATTAGCTGACCTTTGACAACCTCAGCGCAGTATGGGACGCCCAATACTCGGCCGGATGGAGGAACAATAACGAACCACCGTGACCCCCACTCGTGAGCCTTCTTATAGTCGAAAAGGGAGTATCCAGCCTTCGCGATGAGGGTTAAGCTATCCGGGTCAACCCTAACTGTGAAGAACGGACGAAATCGGTACCTTCCGGCCGAATTTTGCTTCCCTCGCAAAGAGAAACAAAGGCGTGGAGGTGCGAAATGGCCTTTGGGTGAAGGTGAGCAAGAGTGCAGCAGCGGCGAAGGAGGAAGCCCAGCACAAAAGGGTGCGGGGGAATGGTCAGACCGGAGCGGAAAAAATCAGCGAAAACTACGTACCCACGGCCAAAATCGTCGTTAGGGTGAGAGTCGGAGGATGGCAGGTAAATCTGCGTGCCAAGTGGGGCTTCGACATCCCTGAGACAATCGCAAAGGGAGGAGTAATTGAGAGAGGAGGGAGAGGGTTGACGCCCAGATAGGAAGGGTCTTGTGAACTTCAGATACGAGGGGCGAAAGCCGTTGGAAGAGCGAGAGCCCTGAATCGCCTCAATGGCGGGCAGAAATTTAGCAGCGAGTTTATTCTGTTTTGTGGAGGAAGAAGACATTGTCAAGCCTAACAAAGGATCAAAGGGCGACGGCAATGAAAGACAAGGTAGTACACAGCGGCAGGGAGCGAGAGAAGAAGAACAGTCGAAGTAAAGGGGCAGTAGAAGAAGGAAGAGGAGCTCAAAAATCGGCTTTAAGGAAAGTTTTTTCCCGCTCAAATAAATAATATATATACATGTGCGAACATAAAGTATCCTTTCATTGCAGGGGAAGAGAAAGAGCCGCACACTTCCTAAAGACGCTTCCGATGTTTAGTCGAAAGAAAGACCCTGCGTATTCTACACCACGAAACAGGCGGAAAAAATTCAAAAAGGCGGTACGAAGCAGGTTCGAACCACGAGCTACGCATATGGCCAATAAGAAGTTCCTTTTCTCCAAGTATGAAGAAAAAGAACTTGTGGGACTGAGGGATAAGGGAAAGACGAAGCTCAGACAGACCAAAGAGCCTCAGAATTGGCCGCAGTCGCAAATTTTTGTCGAAACACAAGACACGGAAGTTCTATTTTCTTCACCAAAATTCAGAAAGATAGAACTTGTGGGACTGATGAGAAGGGAAGAAATGGTGCCAAGCCAAAACAGGATACGTAGAGCATCCGGCCGCTTTAGCCGGATGGAAGTAGAAACACATAGGGCATCCGGCCGTCTCCAGCCGGATGGGGATAGGACTTAGGCAAAGCAAAGTATTGTATGACCGACCGTCTGTGGTCAGTCAAACATACTAGGAGAGGGTAGAACCGTACTTATACATGTAAAATACAGGCTGGCACCATAAAAACTAGGCCCAAAATAATTTAAACAGGGGGGTACCCCCATGGAATAAGACACGTAACATTTGGTGTAACACCCCAACCGCTAATCCTATGCTTACCGTCTAATCGTCCTATTAATCCTACGAGTTCACAGCGGAATTATTACATGCTTACTACGGCGGGTGAAACAATGCCGCTAACCGCCCATACGGCTACTAGGCCTACATACTTACAGTCACGGTCTGATGAACACAACGTACCGAGCTACTAAATTACTTACCAAAATAACATATGCCAAATACTTACATCCTGGATCACCGAGTATTGAAGTATATTCGATTACAACCTTTCAATCTTACCAAAAGAATGAGTTTTCTAAAGCTACTCATTATACCAATGCTCCTTTCCCAATATCCAAAAGGTGTACCCCATTAACACCGCTACTCAAAACTACAGCCATGTACACTCAGTAACACCCATCATGAGTTCAGTGTTTACATTCAAAAAAAAGAAGATAAAAGAAATGAAAGTAGATCTTCACCATCTTCATCAATCTCGATACCTGCGTGTAGTAAAATGTGCCCAAGGGGCTCAGCAAAAGCTGCATAGGACTCCGCATATACCGCGTGCTAGCTAGGGCACACCGACTAGTTTGACGTCCACTAAACATGCCATTCATTATTCATACCTACATGCTCTTCATACAATATACATGCTATACAATTCATTACACAATCAAGGCAACATTACAGTACACATCTTACTTACCTTCACAAGGTTAGCCAAATATGCATCCGGGTTAATCGTAATGCTTTACTCTTTACTCATTACTTACTTCTTCTTACTTACAATTACTACTTCCTTTTACGTTACTTACTCATTCTTACTTACTTACTTATACTCAAGTCAAGTCGTCGGGGACCTCCGCCTTGGGACTACACCGTCCCACATCCCGGGATTTACTTGACTCACTAATCCGGGATGCTACCCACTTAAGGGATTTGGGCCGCAGACCATTTAAGAGTCATGAATTGGAGCCAACCTCTCGTGACTCCGCATCCTCACGCGTGGCCGAAACTATATCGGACTTCTACTCATTCCAATTTAATTACCATTTTAAGTTAGGATGGTTAGCTTGTTAGGAACAAGTTAGAAGTCCAAACACAATGAATAACGGTCACGGTACAATACAACATACATACACACATTCATATCATCCATACATTTCATGAAGTATACAAACTAAGAATTAAAGAAAATATACAACATCATACAACACTACATATTCACAAGTATGCATATTAACTCCGATTCGTGCATTTATCTTATTTGGTGACCAATTAGCACACAACACACAAATCAGAGTAACCAAGATAGCATACGGGGCATGAGGAATCCATACCGTTCACCGTTGTACGTAATTCCAAACGTCCTTCGATGTCACAAATCAAGTCCTAGTACACACATACAATTGAATGATTAATCTAGCTATCATTACTTAACTCATACTCACTATGTCCTTATGCTTCTTACACTTACACTTTACTTACTTACTTTTCCTTTACTTAAGTTTCTATCTTCTTACTTAAGGTTTGCATGCCTACACACATGTACATATACATATATGTATGGGTATACATATACATATATATATACAATTATTATTTAAACTAAAATAATTTTTTTTTTTTTGTCAGGACCGGACTTGCGACCGACCCTGGCAAGTCCGGTCCATTCCAGTAGGTTTCATCGGGAAATTTTTTGGTCCGACCGGACTTGCATGTCCGGTCGCAAGTCCTGTCGATTCCAGTAACATTCTACGGGAAATTTTTCTGCTCGACCGGACTTGCAAGTCCGGTCGCAAGTCCGGTCGATTCCAGTAGCATACTGACGGGAAAATTTTCTGCTCGACCGGACTTGCAAGTCCGGTCGATCCCAGTGTTTGCATTTTAATTTCTGTTTTCAGTCCTCTCTTTCACCCATTACTTCCCCATTGTTCCTACACTTAATCCTACATGTTTTAACACCATTCAAACCTCCTAATACACCCTAGTTCATTTCCTAACTCCTTACACAATTTTATACTCATTCACTCATCTAATTTTCTAAGTTTCAACTCACACTTTCACTAGTTGTTTCCCTAGTTGTGTTTGCTACAGATTTTAGCACTAACACTCTCCATCTACCACTCCCTCTTCTAATGTCATTTCTAACACTCCTAACACATTACAATTACATCAACTATCTCTCTCAACTATCCTCTACTTCCTTAATCAAAATCTGTTACACACTCACATCATTCACCTAGTTTTAATTCTCTAAGTGTTCTAATCCTAGGCAAATTTTGCCATAGTCTCCCCTATAATTTTATACTCTCACCACATTGTTTTACTCACATCTATATTGTCTCACCTGTTTTCAATAACATCAATATACACAAGCTCCCATATACAATCCCAATACTAAAACAACACTAAAACACTACAAAATTCCTGCACACAAACACTAATCCCCAATCTGTTTTGTACCAGTTTTACATGTCTTTTAAAGGCTTTCAAATACTTGTATTCTCTCACACATTATACTACTAATGCATTAACTTTTCAATACCAATTTTCATTACTAAAAATCTGTTACATATACAATTACAAACTACACAAAGGTGAGTATATTACCTTGTTATTTCACAAGCTTCTTCTTTCTTTCTCCTTCCTCTTTCTCTACCGGTTTTGTAATCTCAATCCACTAACACTACAACCATTCACATACACCATTCAATGCTATGAACTAACCCTAACCATTAATCAAGCTTTTAATCTAGGTTTTAGGGTTTAGAAAATTTATTACCTTCCAAGAGCACAAGAGCTGTTTGGGATAGCTCAAGAACAAGGTTTCTCACACCACCACAATGCCAAAATCGGCTGGACATACAAGAGACCAAACAAGGTTTAGTCTAAATTTTCGTTTTGCCATTTAGGCTAGAAAAAGATGGTGTTTTTGAAGATATTTTACCTTAGAAGAACAAGGGAACAAGGGCCTTCTAATGGTGGTGTTGAAGCTTCAAATGGGGAATACCCTCAAAATCGAAACTGCTTGTTTTTGGATTTTGGAAAGATGAAAATGTAGCTCTTGAGGAGAGGATTACAATGGTGGTTATTTTTATATTTTTGGAGGAGTCTAGAGGGAGTTACAAAGGAGAGAAGTTAGAGTTTGGGGTGTTTGCTCTTTTCTCCATTGAAATCGTGAGGGAGGTAGAAGATGAAGAAAGAGAGGGTGAGGGCTGCTGCTTCACGTGAGAGAAGAGAGTGTGAGGTAGGAGAGAGAGATAAAGTAGAAAGTAGTAGTTTTATTGTTTTTGTTGTTTGTGAGTAAAAGAAGTTAAGTGTGTGTGTGTGTGTATATATGTAAATCGGACAGCACACAGCAGCTAGGGGTTTTAAAATTTTTATTTGCAATATTGGACACATAAGTTTGTGTTAATTATATTTCTACCCCACAACTTGTCGTTTTGACAGTTTTTACTAGTCTCTCGTTTTATTGATTTTATTGGTCCTACAGCTTCACTAATATTTATTAATGATCATTTAGTTGACCAAAACTGTTACGAGTCTATTTGACCCGCTTAAAGACACGTTTTCCCGGTTACCTCGAAGAACGCGCTTTAAGGTTCGGTAATGTTTTTAAACCGTTTTAAAGGTCCGTTTTCTTCGGGATTTGTTCCCTTGTGATTATTTACACTTAATTAAGCTTCTAAATTACTTATTAGCCTAATTAATCACTATTTTTAATTACGGGGTATTTCAATCTACCCCCCTTAAGAAACTTTGCCCTCAAAGTTGCTCAAGGTTAATAGTTTTATTATTCTACTCATTAGGCAAACCAATTGTCCTAATGTGTCTTACTACACCTATGAGGTGTTTACTTCTTTCACACTGCAAGCATACACAATTCGAGTACAATACACAATTCACAATTCACATACACAATCCATCATTCTCATTCATACCATTCCACAATACACAATACATCAATACACCATACATTGCACTTACACATCATTCATTACACATTACACGTACATACATATCCATACTAAATTCACTTGCACTACATGTGCCATACAAAATGCAATGCTTACCCCGAAGCAATGCTAAAGCAAAGGGTTCTACCCCCCTTAAAAGGGGTACGACCCGTACCCGTATATTAATACTAGACTCTCTAGTCTATGAATAACTGGGGTATTTAGCCTTCATGGCATCTTCCAACTCCCATGTCGCTTCTTCGACATCATGGTTAGACCATAGGACCTTCACCATTCGTATAGACTTATGGCGAGTGTCTCTGGTCTTCCTATCAAGGATTCTCACTGGGGTTTCGACATATCTCATGTTTGGCTCAATGGATAGTCTCTCGGGCTCCAACCATGAGAAGGATCGGCCTATACTTCTGAGTTGTGACACATGAAATACATCATGGACACGTCCCAAGTCCTCGGGTAGTGCTAACCTGTAGGCTATGAACCAACTCTTTCGGTGATAGTGTACGGCCCTACAAATTTTGGGCTTAGCTTGCCCTTCTGACCAAATCTGAAGACACCCTTCATAGGTGAAAACTCGCAAGAACACTTGGTCGCCCATGGCGAACTCGAGGTCGCGTCGTCTCATCCGCATAGGATTTCTGTCTATCTTGGGCTGCCTTCATGTTAGCTCGAATTTGTTGCACTTCGGCTTGCACTTGCTCAAGGTACTCCGGTCCTATTATGACCGCTTCACTTGACTCATCCCAACACAAGGGTGTACGGCAAGGTCTACCGTATAGAGCTTGGAAAGGCGACATCTTAATCAAGGCGTGATAACATTATTATACGAGAACTCGATAAGATGAAGCTTATCTAACCAACTCCCCTGAAAGTCCAAGGCACATGCCCGAAGCATGTCCTCCAGTGTCTGGATGGTCCTTTCTGTCTGACCGTCGGTCTGAGGATGGAAGGCGGTACTCAACTTCAGTTCTGTACCCAAAGCTTCCCTTGTAGCTCTCCAGTATCTCGAAAGAAATCTGGTGTCGCGGTCAGATACTATGGTCTTAGGACTCCGTGGTGTCTGATGATCTCCTTATCAAAAGCTCTGCTAGCTTAACTACCTTCCAGGTGTCCTTCATCGGTATGAATCTGGCAACCTTGGTAAGGCGATCTACTACAACCCAGATCATGTTGAGTCCTCCCCTAGCAGGTGGGAGTCCTACAACAAAATCCATGGAGATATCATGAAATTCCACTCCGGAATTGGCATCGATTGTACCATTCCGCCCGGTCTACGGTGTTCAAATTTTACCTTCTGGCATGTAAGCATCTCAATACAAATTCTGTCACATCTGACTTCATTCCAGACCACCAGAAGTACCTCTTCATGTCTTTGTACATCTTGGAGGCTCCCGGATGGACTGATAATGTAGAACTATGTGACTCTCGCAGGATGCGATCCCTTAGCTCAGCATTGTCGGGGGACGCATAGCCTGCCATTCAACCGAATCAAACCATCTTCATGTAGCTTAAAATCATACTTTTTCTTCTCAAATGTACCATTCTCGATCTTGTGTCTGATTTCGGTTAGGTAAGGGTCGCTCAACTGAGCGTCTCGCACCTCGTCAACCAAGCTAGAAGAAGCGAGTAGCGAATGGAGCGAGTGTGCTCGACGGCTCAGGGCGTCGGCTACAATGTTTGCCTTCCCTTCCTTATACTGCAGGTTGATGTCGTAGTCTGAGAGAAACTCCATCCACCTTCTCTGTCTCAAGTTGAGTTCTTTCTGAGTGAATACATACTGTAAGCTCTTATGTCGGAGTAGATGGTGATGCTTACCCCATAGAGATAGTGTCGCCATATCTTCAAGGCGAAGACAATGGCTCCTAACTCTAAGTCGTGAGTCGGGTAATTCTCCTCATGTTTCTTCAGCTGGCGGGAGGCATAAGCAACAACCTTGCCATGCTGCATGAGTACGCATCCCATTCCTTTGCCTGATGCATCACAGTACACCTCAAATCCCTCTGTGCCCTCTGGAAGAGTAAGGACGGGCGCTGAGGTCAATGAGTCTTTCAGTTTCTGAAATGATACTCGCACTCGTCTGTCCATACAAACGGTGCATCTTTCTTCATCAATGTAGTCATGGGCTTGGCGACTTTCGAGAAGTCCCTTACAAATCTCCGGTAGTAACCGGCTAGACCAAGAAAGCTCCTAATGTCGGTAACAGTCTTGGGTCTAGGCCATGATCGTACAGCTTCTACTTAGAAGGGTCAACGAGATACCTGCGCTCGAGATGACATGTCCAAGGAATGATACCTGATCAAGCCAAAACTCGCATTTGGAGAACTTCGCATAAAGCTGGTTCTCGCGCAGTGTCTCAAGCACTTTCCTCAAGGGATTTCATGTTCCTCTGGTGATTTAGAATATACAAGGATGTCGTCGATGAAGACCACAAGAAGTGTCCAACTGCTCACTGAATACGATTCATGAGGTCCATGAATTTTGCGGTGCGTTTGACAAACCGAATGGCATCACTGTGAATTCGTAGTGGCCATATCTGGTACGGAATGCCGTTTTCTCAATGTCTTGTTCTTTGATTGCAATCTGATGATACCCTGAACGGAGGTCGATCTTGGAGAAGACGATGCTCCTTTCAACTGGTCGAATAGGTCGTCGACGTGGTAGTGGGTATTTATTTTGACTGTGACCGCATTCAGCTCGCGGTAGTCAATGCAAAGTCGGAGGCTACCGTCCTTCTTCTTCACGAAGAGGACCGGTGCTCCCCAGGGTGATACGCTCGGGCGTATGAACCCTTTGTCTAAAAGGTCTCTCAACTGTTCTTTCAACTCGGTCATTTCAGCAGGTGCCATACGGTACGGTGCCCTAGCAATGGGACCGGTACCTGGCAAAATCAATCTCAAATTCCACTGCTCGGTGGTGGCATGCCGGGTAGCTCCTTAGGGAATACATCGGGATACTCGGATACAATAGGTACTTCATCACTGAACTCTGGATCTCGCTCCAGGTCCTGTACATAACAAAGATACACTTCTTGGCCCTTTCTGAGCTCCCGGTACATAGCCATGGCAGATATGAGTGTGGTCGAAGGCTCTCTCGGTCTCTGGCGGTAAGATACGGTAACCCCAGAAGGACTCTTGAGCAGCAAACGATGCTCGGCGCAGAGGATTCTACCCTTGTGCCGCTCCAACCAATTCATTCCGATAATTAAGTCGAATCCCAATCCATTGAATTCGATGAAGGAAATGGGAAACGCTTCATTTTTGATTTCGATGGTGGCTGATTGATAATATTTGGTGCACTTTACTCGCTCCTTCGATGGGAGAGTAACCATGAAGTTCGGTAGCTCATCCGCATCTAGCTTCAACCTCTTCACAAAGGATGGTGATACGAAAGTGTGAGAGGCGCCGGAGTCGAATAGCACATTGGCATCAATGCCATTTACTGGGAAGGTTCCCGTTAGATGGTGCCGCTTCTGCCGGCTTGTGCTTCGGTGAGGATGCTCAGGTTACCTTCGGTACCGAGTCCACAACCTATTGGATTCACAATTGGATAAGTATTGATGGTGGACACAAGTGGAATTAAATCAACACTGCTCTTTATTGATAAACCAACCATCATACATGTCGTGTCTCTAATACACGTTACTAAAGATTACATGATACTAGGAATTTAATACTTTCTAAAGGTAAGGTTCAGGCGTCCTGGTTTCATGTGTGTGGCATTGATTATTGCCGGCGGTGCCGTATTCAACTTGATCTTGTTGATCCCGTGATACAGCATCCTAGAGTTTCCACCCATGATTAGGACATCTCCTGATCTCAATACCAGTTTCTGTGCGAGGTCCACACGCTTCTGCTCGCTATACAGGAATATGGCGTCATCACCAATGGACCAAGACACTACGGGCACTCCTTGTTCAAGAGATTCCGCTGTCTCGTCCTTGTCTTGGTGTAACCCAAGTCGTCCTTCTTTTTCATAGAAGTTGACGATACAAAGGTCCGCTTCAAGTGCGGGATTGGTTCAGTTCACATTGTTGTGCAAGTTCAACTGCTTGAGTGATGAGGGTCTGAAACTCTGGTGGTATTGTCGGTGGCGTCGCTCCATCTTGTGTTCGTGTCTCCTGGTATGTCTTGGTATAAGGATTCCAGTCCTTTCCCAAGCACATCATCTTCAGCTTCATCTTCGCTCCACCGGGGAATTCGGGTGTGTAAAATCCACCTTGACCCGTTCCTAGCTCGTTGCATCGTCGGATGATTGAGATTTGCGCTTCGGGTGTCAGGTATCCCTTTAATAAAATCATACCTGGTCGGATGACCTGACACTGTTTGTTGGTGTAGTCGTGGTTGGTGATGTCGATCTCTTCTTGATTCAAGGTTACCGGTATTGGGTAACAGATACTAAAGTTTCCTATGGTTACAAATTTCATCTACGGTGAGTACTAGTTTCAACTACTTCATTTCATGCTCAATATACACTTCATTGATTTACTCATGCATTCACTCATACATTACTCTACTAGCATGCTATTTCAAGGATTAAAGGTTTAGGTGATTACCTTGGCCGGATTTCGAACCGGGCCCATCGCGGTCAATCACATGCAGAACAGGCTGCCTCTGAGGTGCGCCTCTCTGAGGGCCCCGGGATCCCTGTCCCTGAGGTGCCTGCTGGGCCGGTGCATCGCCAGATGCCACCTCCTTGCCCTCTCTCTGCTTGTAGCTCTGAAAGTTTCCCTTCGGCTTTCCCTCTCTGGGCACTTGTTAGCTGTGTGTCCCAGCTTCTGGCAGTTGTAGCATTTGATCTCCCTCCCGTAGCAGTCCTTACCAGGATGGTCCTGGTTGCACTTTCTGCACACATAGGTGCGGCCGTCGGAGAAGGTTTTGGCGGCTCCGGAGCTAGAACCTGAGGTTAGAGGGTCAGCACATGTGTGCGGAGTATACTAGAAAATGCTTATACTTATGCGAATACGAATTGGAAATAGAATTTACCCTTAGGAGGGTGTGATCTCAGTGGCTTAGCTGCCACCGGTGCAGATAACCAAGCTGAAGGATCTCAGCTGGTTTGCCCTGCTCAGCATGGGCACTGCTCTCACTTGGGGACTTCTTCTGAGAAAAGAAGTTCCCTTTCTTCTTCTTCCAGCTTTTACCCTGGTTCTGCTCCTCGCCATTGGTATTCTTGTTATTGGCCTTGCGCTTCAGCGCGGTTTCTTCATCCCTCAATTGGCAAGTGATCTCAACGCGAGAAGCCGCGTGATAACACTCCTGAAGTTTCAGGTATTAGCCGGGATTCTCATTTGGAAAGAGTAAGGAAAAGATTCAAGGAATTCAAGGAATTAAGGAATTGAAATGGTACTAAGGGTCAAACTGATATTTACCTGAAGAGAGGTAAATCGAGTGTAGCCCATACCGTACCGAAGGCGATGGCTCAGACCGCCATAGAAGCGATCGACCAACACCTGGCCGGTGTATCCAAGATCAGGGAGGAGAGGATGGAGGTGAAGGTGCGGTAGTACTCATCCACAGACATCTTGTCTGTCATCTTTAAGGCGTCTAGCTCTAGCCTTTTCTTCGTTTTTACATGCTCCGGATAGTACTTGGATCGGAGGAGTGATGCGAAGAATCCCAATCGAAGGTGGGGTCGCTGACATGTGTGACTAGTTTCCACCATCCATGCGGCATCCAAGTAGTAGCAGCTACTCTGAACTCCAGCAGGAGCTTCGAGGGTCTCAAAAGCAGTCTCCATTTCGGAGATGTAGGCTTCTAGCTTGCAGGATCACTCTCGCCTAAAGCAAGGAGGGCGGAGTTCCGTAGCTTTTACCCATTACTTCTCTGGGTGGAGGGGGAGGGATTGGCCCCGTTTGAGTTTGTTGGTTTGTTGGGATTGTTGTACAGCTTGTATTACTTGGGTAGCATCTGTGCTACCGTGGCGGCGACGATCTCAGCTATCGTCTGCGCGCCGGTTCCATCTGAGGCTTCGCCTCTAGGTCGGCCTCGTCCGTCTGACATCTGAAGTTTAACAGTTACATTAGGCTTTGCAAGATAGGACTCAAAGGTCTTGGAATTTAAGCAAGGTATCGTTCATAAGAACGTTAAGGGTATCCGTTGTAGCAACGGTAGTTCCTAGTTAGGTTTCTAAGTATCCGTCTTAAGACGGTTGAAATCCTAACTCGGTAATCCCTATGCTCGGTACTATGGACATCAGAGCGTAACTACGCTCTGATACCACTTTTTGTAACACCCCAACCGCTAATCCTATGCTTACCGTCTAATCGTCCTATTAATCCTACGAGTTCGCAGCGGAATTATTACATACTTACTACGGCGGGTGAAACAATGCCGCTAACCGCCCATACGGCTAGCTAGGCTACTAATACTTACAGTCACGGTCTGATGAACAACGTACCGAGCTACTAAATTACATACCAAAATAACATATGCCAAATACTTACATCCTGGATCACCGAGTATTAAGTATATTCGATTAAACCTTTCAATCTTACCAAAAGAATGAGTTTCTAAAGCTACTCATCTATACCAATGCTCCTTCCCAATATCCAAAAAGGTGTACCCCATGGTACACCGGCTATCAAAAACTACAGCCATGTACTACAGTACACCCTCATGATTCATGTTTACACAAAAAAGAAGATAAAAGAAATGAAAGTAGATCTTCACATCTTCATCAATCTCGAGTACCTGCGTGTAGTAAAAATGGTGCCCCAAGGGGCTCAGCAAAAGCTGCATATGGACTCCGCATATACCGCGTGCTAGCTAGGGCACGCCGACTATTTGACGTCCACTAAACATGCCATTCATTATTCATACATACATGCTCTTCATACAATATACATGCTATACAATTCATTACACAATCAAGGCAACATTACAAGTACACATCTTACTTACCTTCACAAGGTTAGCCAAATTATGCATCCGGGTTAATCGGAATGCTTTACTCTTTACTCATTACTTACTTCTTCTTACTTACAATTACTTACTTCCTTTTTACTTTACTTACTCATTCTTACTTACTTACTTATACTCAAGTCAAGTCGTCGGGACCTCCGGCCTTGGGGACTACACCGTCCCACATCCGGGATTTACTTGACTCACTAATCCGGGATGCTACCCACTTAAGGGATTTGGGCCGCGGACCAGTTTAAGAGTCAGGAATTGGAGCCAACCTCTCGTGACTCCGCATCCTCACGCGTGGCCGAAACTATATCGGACTTCTACTCATTCCAATTTAATTACCATTTTAAGTTAGGATGGTTAGCTTGTTAGGAACAAGTTAGAAGTCCAAACACAATAATAACGGTCACGGTACAATACAACATACATACACACATTCATATCATCCATACATTTCATGAAGTATACAAACTAAGAATTAAAGAAAATATACAACATCATACAACACTACATATTCACAAGTATGCATATTAACTCCGATTCGTGCATTTATCTTATTTGGTGATCAATTAGCACACAACATACAAATCAGAGTAACCAAGATAGCATACGGGGCATGAGGAATCCATACCGTTCACCGTTGTACGTAATTCCAAACGTCCTTCGATGTCACAAATCAAGTCCTAGTACACATACAATTGAATGATTAATCAGCTATCATTACTTAACTCATACTTACTATGTCCTTATCTTCTTACACTTACACTTTACTTACTTTTCCTTTACTTAAGTTTCTATCTTCTTACTTAGGTTTGCATGCTTACACACATATACATATACATATATGTATGGGTATACATATACATATATATATACAATTATATTTAAATTAAAATATTTTTTTTTTTGTCAGGACCGGACTTGCGACCGACCCTGGCAAGTCCGGTCCATTCCAGTAGGTTTCATCGGGAAATTTTTTGGTCCGACCGGACTTGCATGTCCGGTCGCAAGTCCGGTCGATTCCAGTAACATTCTGCCGGGAAATTTTTCTGCTCGACCGGACTTGCAAGTCCGGTCGCAAGTCCGGTCGATTCCAGTAGCATACTGACGGGAAAATTTTATGCTCGACCGGACTTGCAAGTCCGGTCGCAAGTCCGGTCGATCCCAGTGTTTGCATTTTAATTTCTGTTTTCAGTACTCTCTTTCACCCATTACTTCCCCATTGTTCCTACACTTAATCCTACATGTTTTAACACCATTCAAACCTCCTAATACACCCTAGTTCATTTCCTAACTCCTTACACAATTTTATACTCATTCACTCATCTAATTTTCTAAGTTTCAACTCACACTTTCACTAGTTGTTTCCCTAGTTGTGTTTGCTACAAATTTTAGCACTAACACTCTCCATCTACCACTCCCTCTTCTAATGTCATTTCTAACACTCCTAACACATTACAATTACATCAACTATCTCTCTCAACTTATCCTCTATCTTCCTTAATCAAAATCTGTTACACACTCACATCATTCACCTAGTTTTAATTCTCTAAGTGTTCTAATCCTAGGCAAATTTTGCCATAGTCTCCCCTATAATTTTATACTCTCACCACATTGTTTTACTCACGTCTATATTGTCTCACCTGTTTTCAATAACATCAATATACACAAGCTCCCATATACAATCCCAATACTAAAACAACACTAAAACACTACAAAATTCCTGCACACAAACACTAATCCCCAATCTGTTTTGTACCAGTTTTACATGTCTTTTAAAGGCTTTCAAATACTTGTATTCTCTCACACATTATACTACTAATGCATTACCATTTTTCAATACCAATTTTCATTACTAAAAATCTGTTACATATACAATTACAAAACTACACAAAGGTGAGTATATTACCTTGTTATTTCACAAGCTTCTTCTTTCTTTCTCCTTCCTCTTTCTCTACCGGTTTTGTAATCTCAATCCACTAACACTACAACCATTCACATACACCATTCAATGCTATGAACTAACCCTAACCATTAATCAAGCTTTTAATCTAGGTTTTAGGGTTTAGAAAATTTATTACCTTCCAAGAGCACAAGAGCTGTTTGGGATAGCTCAAGAACAAGGTTTCTCACACCACCACAATGCCAAAATCGGCTGGACATACAAGAGACCAAACAAGGTTTAGTCTAAATTTTCGTTTTGCCATTTAGGCTAGAAAAAGATGGTGTTTTTGAAGATATTTTTACCTTAGAAGAACAAGGGGAACAAGGGCCTTCTAATGGTGGTGTTGAAGCTTCAAATGGGGAATACCCTCAAAATCGAAACTGCTTGTTTTTGGATTTTGGAAAGATGAAAATGTAGCTCTTGAGGAGAGGATTACAATGGTGGTATTTTTATAATTTTTGGAGGAGTCTAGAGGGAGTTACAAAGGAGAGAAGTTAGAGTTTGTGGGTGTTTGCTCTTTTCTCCATTGAAATCGTGAGGGAGGTAGAAGATGAAGAAAAGAGAGGGTGAGGGCTGCTGCTTCACGTGAGAGAAGAGAGTGTGAGGTAGGAGAGAGAGATAAAGTAGAAAGTAGTAGTTTTATTGTTTTGTTGTTTGTGAGTAAAAGAAGTTAAGTGTGTGTGTGTGTATATAGTAAATCGGACAGCACACAGCAGCTAGGGGGTTTTAAAATTTTTATTTGCAATATTGGACACATAAGTTTGTGTTAATTATATTCTACCCCACAACTTGTCGTTTTGACAGTTTTTACTAGTCTCTCGTTTTATTGATTTTATTGGTCCTACAGCTTCACTAATATTTATTAATGATCATTTAGTTGACCAAAACTGTTACGAGTCTATTTGACCCGCTTAAAGACACGTTTTCCCGGTTACCTCGAAAAACGCGCTTTAAGGTTCGGTAATGTTTTTAAACCGTTTTAAGGTCCGTTTTCTTCGGGATTTGTTCCCTTATGATTATTTACACTTAATTAAGCTTCTAAATTACTTATTAGCCTAATTAATCACTATTTTTAATTACGGGGTATTTCATTTGGCAGCCAAACTTACATTCGATTCCAATAGAAGCTCTCTTTCTATCCCTCTCTACTCTTGTGAGACTCTGAGATCGAGACCAGGTAATGTAGGATAGAAGATCAAATCGGGTCATGCTAGGATAAGCGTACTGTTTCATTAAGATCAGATCAAAGGACACTAGGATTGATGTACTGTTTCACACCTCGAATGACCGAAACCGACAGAAAAGATGCCAAACTAGAAATTCAACAGACAGTTCCTGCCTCATGTAGAAATCCAACACGAAGTAGATTGACGTGGGTCAGCAAAGCGTGTAGCGAGTTATGTCCACAAGCCACATATTACAGTAAAGTAATCAACAAACCAAATAAATCCAGATTATTTCGACAATCACCAAAGCCAAACCGTAGAAATTCGTCAACGATTAGGTTCCTGAATCCAGTTCAAAGCTAGCAACAAGCACCAAAAGTTAAATTCAGGCATGGGACAAGAGGATGAAACATAGGCACCAGAAAGAAATTTGTCAGCAACAGGATTACAACCTGAAAGGGATCGACAAAACCGTCGAACAAGCTACCAAGTCCGGATGAACTAGACATTACCACTTGGGATTAGAGAGGTCAAGAACTTCCAGCTAGAGCTCAGAGTGATAGAAAGCTCGACATCGTCCTCAGAAGGTGGAATAAATTTAAAAGAAAAACGTAATGCTTGGTATAGTAAAAGAAGAAAAGCCAAAAATAACTCCCTGTATGAGTAACCCAGAAACCCACGGACCACGAACCCTCGGTGGGTTTGGGTTTGTATAGAGTTCGTGCGCAGTGTAAAAGAAAGAAGCAAAGTAGATCCGGTTGTTCCCTGTTCGCGAGCTAGGTTGTAGAAGTACCGTTGGGGTGGAGAAATGGAGAGGGCCGGGGCAGATTTACTCGTTGTTCACCAGTTTGGTCGTGAAGATTGAGGTGGGAGCATGGGGTGTCATTTCGCCACCTGGGTTGCAGAGTTATCGATCGTGAAGAAGATGCGCAAGGAGGTGGAACATGGGTGTTTTTGTTTCGAGATTCGAACGTAGAGGGGAACTGGAGACTTCTGGTGGAACCACACACAAACGAAATAGGTTGGAGACCATATGCACTTCTAGTTTTTTTGTTTTGAAGAAGAAGATTGAGGATGAAGGTGAGGAAGAGGAATACCGAGGGGGGGTTTTTTTAGTTTTGTTTTTTTATGGGGATGGAGGTTTTAGAGAGGATAGAGGAGGAAGATCGGGGAGGGGCTGGGAAAGGAATCGACAGAGGAAGAAGATCGGTTGACCAAGATGGAGGAGGCGGCTACTGAAGACTAAAAACCTTTAGGGTTTGTTTGATGTGGTCTTATAGGGAAAGTATTAGGGTTTTGGGACAGATATGGGTTAGGGTTTAGTTTTCTGGGTCGGGTCAAAGGGGTCAAACGGGTCAAGACCTGAGTTAGGCAATGAAAAATTTAAAACCAGCTTTGTTCATATCAGGATTCGAACCAAGGTTGTTTTCATCCCCTGAAACGGTATTGAAGATGCTCCACCCCGATCCGTTACCACCAAGATGTATAGTGTCGGCCAATAATCCGGCCTACGTCCACTTCTAGACAGAGCTATATTATTCATTCTTTGGTTTACAACACTAGAGAGATTTGGGATGTGAGCTCCCTTTTCTAACTTGAGTCCCTTACAATGAGCCCTTCTACTCCTATTTATAGACTTTCTATCACTAAGTTTACCCTTTTGCCCCTATACATGTGGGGTGTTACATAAACATAACTATCAGTCTTTTTATGAGTCTCGGACTGAAATACTGCTTCCGTCTTGGACTAACTCTTCCGGACCGTCACTTTAACAATAATCCCTCCGGTAGTTACTCTATCGGTAGCAAGTCCTCCGGTAGTGGGGCTTCCATCGATGGGCCTTCCGACAATTGGCCTCCGGTAGAGTCTCTTGGTAGATCCCTCCGCATCGGGGCCTTTCGGTAGCAGGCCTTTTGACAATTGGTCTCCGATAGTAGTCCTTCCGTAGCAGGCCTTCGGTAGATGCTTTGACCTTCCGCATGGTATATTTCATACATTCATCAGTCCCACAAGTTCTACTTTTTAACACTAAAAAGTGGAACTTATAAAAAGAAGATAAAATTTACACTTTGTACTCTTTTCTTTTCTACATATATCTCCTAGTCCCACAAGTTCTTTTTCTTTTGCCTAAAAAGGAAATGAACTTAAAAACTGTAGCCTATGTAAGTGCTTGTCTTCCGGAAACAAAGAAGTCCCACGTCCCGAGGGCGATGAAGTCCCCATTCTCCTGAGAAAAGGTCTCCGCTCCTTGAACGTGACATAGTAAGAAATCCAAAGATCTGGAATTCCGAAGGGCCATAATAATCCCAGAAGGCCATAATCCCCGAAGACCATAATAATTCCAGAAGACCATAATAATCTCAAGAAGTCCGAGATAATAATAATAAATGGGATATTACTTCATAATCAGATTGCTGCTTGAATCACTTCATTCCTTGGGCCTGCATATCTAAATTTAACAGATTACAAGATATTTGTCCTTTGGGCTGCCCGGAGCGACCGGACTTCCCAAGAGTTTTTTGTTAGTTAGAGCATATTAATCGTGGGGATAAAAAACTCAAATATACAGCCTATAGGTTGCTTAGAGCAGCATTTTTTAGTACATGGATAGTACAAGTCTGAGGTGAACAAAAGGAATTACTATAAGTTCTATTGCTTCCCAAAAGTTGGAGATTCTTATAATGAATAATTTTAGACTGCTCTTTTTGTTTTTTTTTTTTGCCAAGATCTCTTTTGGTAACCCCTTAGTTACACTTTTATGCTTTCACACTCTACCACTGTACACATGGTGAGATCGTCGATTTAACACTCTACCGACTTTGAGCCGGTGAGATCGTCGGATTAACACTCTACTGCCAGGACGCTGACAGTGAGATCGTCGGATGAATTACACTACCATCGTTGATGGTAGATCGTCGGATACAAAACACTCTCCCATGGCCAATGGTGAGGTCGTCGGATACATTCTTTTTTTTTTTTTTCTTTCTTTCTCTTCTCTTTTTTTTCAAGACTCGCTGGTCTTTGTTTTAAGTAAATCAGAAATTGTTTTAAAATATTTCTTTTTTGAAAACTAGAGGGTGATCAATCCTCTAGAGAAAGTTTTGTATACTTCCAGTGACAAAATAATATTCACAATGAAATTAAAGTTGGTACCACCCCCGCCGGGGGATGAGGACCATAAGGGAAGTAGGGGGGCGGAAGGGGCAGGGCGACCCTCTTTTTTACCCGTTGGATGATATTATCCGGTAGGATTGACTAGATTGCTGGAGGGCCCGAGACTTTTCTGGGTGTAAACGCGTGCTTAGATACTTGCGGAAGCAGGCTCTCCAATTTCCAATTTCCGGTAAGGCTTGCAATTTCCTTCCGGGACTGTCCGCAATCCAATACCTCTACCAGTGCTCACGGCCCAATGTTTGTACCGGATGGACATCATTCTGTTACGTATACTCCCTTTCAATTGAGCTTTGCTTCTGCCTCCATTAAGTTGAGTTGTTGCTCGGGAATACCACTTGGACACGGGTTTTGTACTCGACGCAATCTATAGGAAGAGGTTGGCCGGGCTGCAAGCGGTTCCACCGAAGTTGTAACATGTGGACACGTTCCTGTCTTCTAGCTTGGGACTCCGGAGGCTCCTGTCGACATTTCGATTCTTCATGGCTCGATTTCCCTGTGGAGAATATAGCTAGGGTATTGCGTCTCCGTCTCTGATTCTCTTTCCATTTGGCCTCCGTAGGGAAAGACTGTGTTGCGTCTCCGTCTCTGATTCTCTTTCCATTTTGCCTCCGTAGGGAAAGACTATGCCTCCGGTAATCTTTGTGAGCTTTCAAAAATGCCTCCGTATCTCCGGTGTCCAATGTGACCCTTTTTCTTTGAAGATTATCGCGGAGGCGACGACGTTCTATTAAACGCAATTGATGAGCATGTGATGTGATGATGCCAAGAAGATGAGGATGATGTCTTCGCTATTATTGCTTCTGGAGGAAAGTAGCTAGCGAGTATTTACCGGGGCAACGCTTGCCCCTCTGGACTCCAGTGGATGTCGAGACGGCAGAGAAGAGAGTTGTTGTCGGTGAAGGAAAGGTGTGATGGCGCTCCGGTAAACTCTTTATCCCAACACTCCTATCGGAAGCTTGACATTGTTACCCTGAATTTATATGCCTATGCGGAAGTCCCCGAAACAAGACGCGAGCTTCTACCAAAGCGGGATGTAAGTTGCTACCGGTGGGGACTTTAGGCCGTTGTTGGTGGAGACAAGGGGATAATTTTTTGTCGTTGGGGGTGAGAAGTTTCTATCGGAGAGGATATCCAATTGTTACCGGTGAAGAAATAAAATTTTCACACTGCCCCAATTTGATAACCATAGCAGCGCTGAAGCTCAAAACAGAGAAGCGTGGTGAAGATGGCAAGTTGCATCTTTCGTGCCAATATTTCTACCAGGTTGATGTTTCTGCCGGGGCTTTTCTTCTCCCTCTCTTTGTGCAGATTCATCCGTACGCTCCAGAAAATCCTTCGCTAGCTTGATACGGCTCTCTCCGGTAACCCGGGGATGGGCTATATTGCTCGTTACCCTCTTGCACGGAGAAAGTCCATCCATGTGGTCCATACTTCAGAGTTTGGCTTCCGGGAGATAGTGCCCTCCGGGCTATGAATCAGGATTTTTCCCCCATACTTGAGTCCTTCCGATAGAGGCCAAACCTCCGGTCATAGGGGCAGAAAAAATTTGGAGCTCAGTACCAAAACATCAACATATAAAGATAAGATCAAGGTAGTTTAAACTAAGAAATTATATTTGGAAATTGACATCTGTTTTCTTACGTGGCAGCGAAGGAATGCCTACTGCGCGATTCACACAGTTCCCAGCATACTACGCAAAACTGATTTAGCCAGCATGGTTCTATCAACCATTTCGTGCGTTCATATTATGTTTCATCATTATAGCAGCAACAGATTTAGTAGGCAGTAGCGAAATTGCAGCGGTAGTGAAGCAATAACCATGGCTAAATAATTTTAATACTTCAGTTTTCACAGGACGTTGATACTAGATTGAACTTTTAAGCAGGCCAGCCGCAAAGAGCAGGATAAATACAGGGACATTCGAATTACTAACTATAACTGACTAGGTGTCTGAAAGTGCCACCATTTTAACAGAAAATGTTCATTTGACAGTAAATGTAAAAGCATATGCAGTATTGCTCGTATAATAATTCTTGTCCATAGATAGCAGTAGGGGCAATAAGTAATTAAGAGGGGCAATAAGTAATTAAGAGGAAAATGTTTTAACAAAAGTTTAGCAGACACAGTATTTGAAGAACCAATCCCTCGTTACCCCTTTGAATTGTGGATAAATCGTGGTTGATGTTCGATTCCCACAGACGGCGCCAAATGAAACGGTATTGAAGTTGCTCCACCCCGATCCGTTACCACACCAAGATGTATAGTGGTTCGGCCAATAATCCGGCCTACGTCCACTTCTAGACAGAGCTATTATTCATTCTTTGGTTTACAACACTAGAGAGCTTTTGGGATGTGAGCTCCCTTTTCTAACTTGAGTCCCTTACAAATGAGCCCTTCTACTCCTATTTATAGACTTTCTATCACTAAGTTTACCCTTTTGCCCCTATACATGTGGTGGTGTTACATAAACATAACTATCAGTCTTTTTATGAGTCTCCGGACTGAAATACTGCTTCCGTCTTGGACTAACTCTTCCGGACCGTCACTTTAACAATAATCCCTCCGGTAGTTACTCTATCGGTAGCGAGTCCTCCGGTAGTGGGGCTTCCATCGATGGGCCTTCCGACAATTGGCCTCCGGTAGAGTCTCTTGGTAGATCCCTCCGCATCGGGGCCTTTCGGTAGCAGGCCTTCTGACAATTGGTCTCCGATAGTAGTCCTTCCGCTAGCAGGCCTTCGGTAGATGCTTTGACCTTCCGCATGGTATATTTCATACCATTACATCCCCCATACATACACTAACCAACTAAGCTACCAAGTTAACTCCACAAATGAATGTAAGAAATAAAACAGATATCCTCATTTGAACAGAGTAATCCTAAAAACAAATGCTAATGTTACAAAATAATTTGATCTAACAAAATAAATTGTTTTTCTTTGAGTCATGAAATTATGGAACGTGAATAATAAAATACGAAACATAATAAAATAATCGAAACAAATACGTGGAATAATGAAACAGTATAGTACTAGTATGATAATATACAAGTGAACGTCATAAAAAGGAAATTGAATTAGATATGTACAAGTGATGGTAAATATGATGGAATGAACGAGTAATAAATATAAAATGAAATAAGATGAAGTTGAATAAAATAAACAACAAAACGAAGTATACTAATATGGAAAGTAATAGTGAAAAGGTATATAAAATGATATGAGTAACAAGGAAAAAAATGATGATGAAATAAAAAAGTAAATGCTAGAAGAAAAATTAAAAGTAGCAATAAATAAGATAAAGAAGTAACAAAATAAAAGAAACTGATAAGTAAATAAATAGGTAACGAGACAAAAGGGATGGGTTTAAAACCGGATTGTCGTTTGGAAATTCATTTTTGGAAAATCGTGTTTTCATGAAATGCTTTGAAAAAGACTATAAAACGATGGTTTCGTTTTGGCACGCACATCATTACGTTTTGACAAAGAAAGGCGGCAACCCCTTTTATTATGTTTCTTATTCTGGAATATGCTTTAAGGGGTGAGAATTTTTGGTGTCTACAGAGAGGAAGAGACGAGAACGCTATGATGCTTGAGAAAAAAACATGAAGAAAGAAAAACAAACCTTCGGCCTAGATGAACAGCGGCACCTGGATTGGATATGTGAGAATGTTACACCGAACCGCAAGACATTAAGGTTTTTAACCGTACACTAAGGTTTGGCTGGGCCAGGTGAGCCAATACACTGGTGGAACGTGAGCCTTTAATGACGGTGGTTTAATCACGGCTTTAACAGACACCGTGATTAATAGGAAGGCCGGAATTAATCAGCGACGATGATTGAATTAACCGTAATCAATAATCGATCGGAGGTAGGCGCGCCTTTTTTAGGACGGACTTTAGATGACGGTTATTAGTGAAACCGTAATCTAAAGTCCCGTGTTGACGTGCGCTTTACGGTCAACGGACTTTAGATCACGGTTTCACTAATAACCGTCATCTAAAGTTGACAAGGACAAGAATATGACGAAGACAAGAGGGTCAAAGCGGTCCACGCCACAGATCCTGATCCAGACCCCGGGCCCCCTTCAGGACTATGTTCGGGCTCCAGTTTGGGCACCAAACATCATTCCGGCCCACATTCTATGACCGGGACCCATGTTCCGGCCCTATACTCCATGACCGGATCCCGCACCCTACACTTTGAGGCCGGAAGGCTTTATAAGGAAAGAAGTGCCAAAACTAGAGGGGTGGCTCCAATGAAGTAATACCACATATACAAGGATTAAGAGATAGACCTCACTCTCGAAAGTCTATAAATAGAGATGGGAGGCTCATTTGTAAAGGGAGACAAGATTGAAAGAGAGAGAAAACACTAGAAAGCTCTCAAAGGTTGTAATACCAAAGGGAGTAATAAAGACATTGTCAATGAGTGGATGTAGGCTGGATTATCAGTCGAACCACTATAATTCTCGTTGTACTGTACGTTTGTAGGACAGGAGGAACCAAACTATGTATTTTCATTTGGCGCCGTCTGTGGGAAACGAACATCAACCACGATCCATCCACAGGTTGGAAGAAATGTTACGATGAACTGTGATTCGTGCTTTTTTTATGACGACTCTGGAAGAGAATAGAATAGAAGTAATCAGGAGAATGACCAGGTCGATAGCGAGATAAGGCGGAAGGAATTATTCAAAGATCGTCGGAGAAGATTCATTCGCGTAGCCAAAATCTTAAGGATAGTCCACCACGATCTCGTTCGAAAATTTGCCAATGAATGAGGTAGTCACTCTGGCAGAGATCAACAACCATGATCTCACTGCGATCCAGCCGGAAGCATCGTCGGAAGTTGAATCGAAGAGGAAGTAAGAACACAGGTTTCGGAGTAAAAATCGAAGATCGAAAGAACAAGCTGGAGATGCCGATCTGCTTTGGCACCACGTTAAGAGTCAAACGCGGAAGAATCGAAAGGATGAATGGAAGGATCCAACACAGTCCAAGAACTGATGAGTGACTTCGATGAATCTCCTGACTTCGATGAATCACCTCATAGCAAGCTTTTCCATGCCTAAAAGATCTTCAATCGTAGCAAGCTTTTCCATGCCTAAAAGATCTTCAATCGTTAGTGAAGAAGAACCGTTTGGTCGGAGGCAAGAAACCTTAAATTTCCGTAAGATGGGAGCCGTAATGGCCAAAATCTCCGTTAAAAGAATAGTAAAAATCAAGAGAAAGTTATGAGTATGTCGAAGAAGCTTTGTTCACCACCAAAGCCCTTACAAGTTCAAGCCAAATAGTTAAGCTTGCGAATCTCCGGCAAGAAGCGAGTCCTCGAAGCTGGTCTGATCCAAGTCAGAGATTATGATTCATTCCAAAAGTCGACCTCCAGCAAGCATCAGAATAAGGCAACCGATGAATAGGGGATATGGTGAAAGATCAAATCCCGAAGCCCTTCAAGCTTGACCAAACGATTCGTCTTAAAATTACCTCTGCGCTTTGATTATTATTTGTTCTATTCTAAGTATTATTAAATTTTAGATTAACAAATCAAACCGTCACTTGCCAGGAAAGCAGGCCTGGAGGCAAACATTTGAGCAGTATACTCGATTCAAAGCCAACGACATTTTTTGTCAAGAGCTACCTGAGATCTCAAATTCAGGCTCAAGGCAGGCGATTAAATGTCTGTAGCCAAAATGGGTGAACCGAGTTTCCTTGGCCGCAGCATTCCTTGGCCGCAGCATCAGCTTGGCATTCCTTGGCCGCAGCATCAGCTTGGCCGCAGCATTCCTTAGCTTGGCCGCAGCATCAGCCTGGCCGCAGCATTCCTTGGCCGTAGCATCAGCTTGGCCGCAGCATTCCTTGGCTTGGCCGCAGCATCAGCCTGGCCGCAGCATTCCTTGGCCGCAGCACCGCAGCATTCCTTGGCTTGGCCGCAGCATCAGCCTAGCCGCAGCATTCCTTGGCCGCAACATCAGCCACCAGATTCCTTCGGCCGCATCAAGCTCCTTAGCCGCGCCGGACTCCCTCGACAACCATGATCGGAAGGCACCTCAGTCCATGACCGGAAGACATATCTTCTTGTTCAAAAGTCCAGACGCACGATTCGTTGGGTTTACAACAGCAGAGCCTGAGTGATCTTAATCAGAGATCTTCATCCTCAGTGGCCGGATACTCCTGAACCAGATGCTCCTTGGCCGGAATGTAGCCGGACGACAACGACTGGAGGCTCCTTAACCCGGCACGAGACTGCTGCGCCGGAAGCATAACAAAGACGATGCCACAAAGAAGAGGAGAAAGGCGCCACGAGAGGAGCCCGAAACACTAGCTTAACTTCAATCGAAGAAGTTTCCCCAATTTACCTGCCTATCTTCGACCTCCTGCATAATCAGGATCAGGCATAAAAATCCTCTATTCAGATAGGATTAAAGCTGCGATCGAGCCTATCCAAGTTGGTGTGGGCGATGTTTCAACCTCCAGTGACTCCGGCAATTCAATCCATGTTGGCCGCAGCATCTCAGTCTTTCGCCGACCTTCCTTTCCTTGACCGCATCTCAGTCTTTCGCCGGACCTTCCTTTCCTTGACCGCATCTCAGTCTTTGGCCGGACCGGAAGACAGTTTGACTTCTTTGACCGCATCAAATGATGCCTTCGACTCAACACAAAGCGACGTCCTCCCTCCAGGCAGAACTGGGGACCAATTGAATCAAGGAAGGAAAGAGCTAGAAGTCGTAGAATCAACACAACTCTTGACGGAGCAAGCGTCCCCTCTTAAAGTCAAGCTTGGACGTCGGCCTCAATCTAGAGAAAAGAATCCGGAAAATGCCACAAACTTCCAAAGCCAATCACTAAAGATAAGTCCATCGATCCTAAAAACTAAATTCTCTGGGTTTATAAGAAGTTCTTTATCTCAGTACTTAATACCATCCAGTGATCTTCCATCTGGTTACTTCAAAAAAATAAGTGTGCTGAAATCCTTGGTCCCGATTTTCGCCTCTAAGCTATGAAAGAAATCAGGGATTGGAATCTGAGGCACTGGTGAATATATTGAATTTTGTTCAGATTATTACCGCTTGTTGCCTTCTGATAAAATATGACCGGATGGATGTTGCTATAAGCATGATTCACTACTGATGTTTACTTTGTAAATTAGCTAACTGATATTGACTTACTCCCCTCATATGAAGCTCCTTTTGACTACATTCTTGCTTGTTACTTGATGTTACTTCAGTTCTCTAATAATTGCTTCTGATTGATTAATAATGGGGCTCAGCGACCAGAAAGTATATCTATTTTTTCTACTATGAGAATCTGTTTGGATTTAGCTCTTGGCTGCTTCTGGCATGTTGAAATCTCTTGGTTACGCAGGATGAGCAATTTTTACTTCTTTACATACATGACATTTGTTTCGCTGTTGCACTGCTGATATGAGAAACATGCGTTAAGAGGATTGCAAAACAAAACCCATTTCGCGGTTCAAATATGTATTGAGTTCTTACCCAAATTCTATAGCTACTGCGTTTAGTAAATTGATTTCAGTCTTTGGCTAAAAGCACCTCTCTAATTACAGTTATTCGGCTATAATGTATGCTCTACTTCTGCTTTGATTAAGCTCGCTTATCTCTACCTTATATGTGCTCTTGTTTAGTTTTTAACTGGATAAGGCTTATATCTTTGCTTCAGTTTTCCCCCTTTTTCATGCCGCCATACCCGTTTGTGTCTATCTTTTATTAGTTACTTCTTATTTTGTTACCGCTTACACTTCCTCCAAGTTTGCACTCCTTCTAAAAACATATGCATCTTGCTGCTAATTAACAATGCATGTTTCCAACTAGGATTTTGGCTTTCAAAATTTTGTACATTCCTCACCTTTCTCTCTGATTTGCTATTGATTGAAAAGCAATCTGCCATAAGCATTACTACTCCAAAGTATTCTCAAACACTACTAGTAGTCTGATGGGAAAAATGAAAAGAGAATTTCTTCTTAAAACTCCTCTGATATAGTCTGATTTGTCTGAGCGAGTAGTTTAATTCTTAAAACTTCACACAGTCTTCCGCATCCTTTTTCTGTAGTAAAGGGTGGTGCTGCTTGCTTTTCCTCCCTTGAACGTTATTACCATTACATTATCAAGTTATCTAAAGAAAAATAACTGATGCAGTGCATACATCTAGCCACTTTCAGTAAGCTTGGCTTTGCTCCTGATTTCATCTTCAAAGAACGTGACTATTGTTCAGATTAAGCAAATGGTTTAATCCAAGCTGAATAGCTTCTTCAAAAAATGTGAAGTCTGTCTTTTATCTGTCTGTCTCTAAAGTTCCTGCTGAACCAAAATTTATAACCTGATTGACCCTTCTTGTGGAGCGCTATTTGTTTTTCTGTAGTGTCCAATATGTGCTGCTAGTACTAAGCCTGTTTAGCAGGTTCTTAAGGCTAAAAATGATTACGCTAGGATTAGATAAGCTTACTTATTTGGTGCCCCCAAATAGAAAATGCGTAACTTCATTGTGTAACTATCGAGGTAATATCCGTTTGCTTCTGACGAAAAGAAACACGTATGCTTATTTCTGCTTGAACTGTTTTCTGAATTTCTGATAAAGCTATGCCTCTAATCCACTGCACTGCTACTGTGTGATCAATACCGAATAGTGTTATGCTAACTTTTTTAAGTCAAAATCCTAACCTAGTTCACCCCTATCTTGTTGGTCTACTCAGATGCCTTTCGATTATTCATATTCATTATGTTGATGGCAAAGTCAAAAACAAAATTGATGGGCTGCCACCTTTCTCCTGCAGTCATTATTTCTTACTTACCCTATTTATGGACTGACTTTACGTCCAAAAGCATTTGGTATTACTGTGATATATCTGGCCAATAGTTGAGGTTATACAGCATTATTGAACCACAAACTGTCTTGAGGTATAATTTGCTATTTGTTTTGTGTCTGTGGATATTCTCTTGATTGGATTAACTAGTTCTTCCCATCACCTGTTACAATACTTCTGCAGACCTAAAAAGTTATCTAACTCAATCTTTCCTCTTTGAGTTACTGCTGCTGTAGTATCTTTTTCTAAAAATGATTTTGCCCTTTGTTAATCACGATTTTTCGGAACAGTCTCATGGTTCATCTTGGCTTTGCTATTTTATATTTTGTATTGCTTACCACTGTCTTTGAATTGGTAATTGAACCTACAACCGCTTGCTGATTGCATGTCCGAATGCTATATTGTGCGCTATTATGCTAATGGTCTAGCTCAGTTTCTACCATTGATTATAGTGAAACCATAAAAATGTTTTCAGCAGCTTTGCTCATATGGCTCCTGTTTCCTCTTAATACGCAACTTTGTCCTTGTTTCGCTTCTGATTTCTGTTTGAAGGTATCTGAAATAACGTTTTCGCTACAATACTTGGAATGAATTTACATCTGTTTACTCAGTTCCGATGCTCAAACTTTGCTGGTAGTACATACTTCATCTTGAGGTGACATGTTCCCATATATTAAATCTGCCGCAACCAATGTATACATCTGTTTTAAGCCACACTATGGAGATCCACATACACCTTTGCTAAAATGGCTGGTGGCCGATGAAAGCACCCGAGGGCAAGCGTTTAAAAATACAGATCAGACTTAGATACAAGCTCAAGCTCGCAGAAGCTCTGGTAATGTAAAACTGAAAGTTGCAGACTTAAGGTAACTTTACTAACTCATCTCTTGTTAAAACCACGGTAGCAGCAAGGCTGAGCTAGTGGGTAGGTGGCAAAAATTGAATTCCTAAAAATACAGTTGGTATAGGCTGATATTGATAAGGGCCTAGTTAGAAGTTGTTTTGACTCCTTATGCCTGGTTGCATTTACTGCTACATAAACAATTGCACTCTTTTGCTTCTGTTTTATTACTCTTTCTTGTTGTATGTTTTGTTAGACTCTTTTGCCGTCAAAAGGAAAAAGAGAACTGTTTATGTTTAACTTTTTAACCTTAGCCTTCTGCTGCTAAACTAGAAATTGCATTCTGTTTTGCATTATTTCTGGCTCACTACCATTTTGCTCCTGAAATTTTATATCATACTTCCACAACATCTTTCAAAGACTGTCCCGTTGCTTATTTAGATACTGCCAAAGTTAGCTACTATTTGCTGCTACGTTTAAAAACAGCTTCACCTGCCTTTGATCATGTGTTTTATTCAGTCTAAACCAAGGAAACAGATGGGTGCTATCCCTGGTTATCTCGTTCTTTGCTAGAATTTATAAACTCTAGTGAACCGTAGAAATCCTGACTTCATTCCTTAATAGTTTCAAAACCTACAAACTCCGCTTGCTGTCATGACTGATCTAGTATGATAAAACTAAGTAGAGAACCGTCAAGGATTTTACATGAATAATCTTGACTAATTGCCCCCCAAATTTTTGACAAAGTAAAATCTCTGTTTATTGCCGCCGCATAATCAGACAAGGTTAAGCTCTCGATTACACTCTTTTCTCAGCTACTCTGTTGCTGTTAACTATCTCATTTCTGATGCAATATTTTGATGCACCTTTATAAATCATGCACAACAATGCCTTGCTTGCTTTATTATACAGAACTGTTGGGTGTTTTGATAACAATAATGCAAATTGTTTATACGTCAGTTTTCCAATTCTTATAAACCACATAATTATGATCAGTTTTGCGCTGTTGCGTTTGGTCATCAGATCAGGGGTTGGTATCTATTTTTACATGTAATTCAAAGGCATTGCTTTTAAATTGTGTAGTAGTCTCATAGGTTTCATCTTGTCATTATACTGCTGCAGTTTGAACATTACTTAATTGTAAACCCTGAGCTTCTGCTGTTAAAATTAGACAGCATATCCATCTTGGGTTCCAACTTACGCTGTTGGTAAAAAGCTTGTTTCAGAAGGTGTTATAGCTAGAAATAATGCCAGATTAGGTTCTGTTTGTGAGATCGTATAAGACTATATTAAAACTGATTTTTGCTAGGCTCAAATAAGTGGTGTTTAGGTCTGCTCACGAGAAAATATATAGCAGTAAGAGGTTAATATCTTAAATTACAGGTTTCTGTTACTCACAATTGTTGACTTGATGTTTGTACAGAAAAGTCAATTGTTTTAAAAAAAACGACCGGAGCCAGAATTCAACAGAGGAGCATGCAGCCTGGAACATAAATTCAAGAGAAAAGCTCATTTCGAAAGACCAAGAATCTTCTCACCGTTTTTCTTTTCTTTCGGTATTCTTTCCTCTCAAATAGCAAGGTAACAACTCTGAAATCCATATTTGACAAACATCCGTCAAACACCGTATGCTGAATGAGGATATGCTTTCTTCCTGAGTTATATATCGCAATTTCCTTATCAATACACTAGGACCATACTCATTAATTCACCTAATTTTTAAGCTTTGTGAAGCTTTATTCATGTAATTTATCTACAAAGGGTATGCAGGAAGTGATGAAATGTTTGCTTACAGCCGTTGCATAATCAGTATCAAAACAAAGAAATACTAATTCTTCATCTACTTATTACACTGGTATGTAGACTTATTTGCTTCTGATTGTGGGACCTTAGATGAGTATGGTAAGTGATTAGAATCATGAAAACCAGTCCAGATTAAGGTCTCGATTATGACCTTTTCCCAACTGCTTTATTACTGTCAAATGATTCACTTCTGATACAATATCTTGCTGCACCTTTAAAAAAGTTATGCATGACAATACCTTGCCCTCTTTAAGTTGTCATTTTCAAATCTATTGGATGGTCGATACCCATCTGTTCTTGTTGTATGCTTCTGCCTTGTGCTGTTCAAAGGAAAATTTATTTCAGCATTCTACATTATGTACATTTTGACCTTTGCCTTAACTGCCAATGAATGGCATAATTTGAGCAGTGAAACTTACACAATTACCTCTCCCACTATGATTACACTATATACACAGTTTAGCTGTCTTATATGGTCGAGATCTATTATTGCTGTTCGGTGCAAAACGTGCCATAAGAGATCATATAAATTATGGAATAGTTTGTCTCGATTACAACTGATCTTTTGACAGAAAAATGCACCGCTACAGTTTGAATAAAACTTTAGCATCTGCTTCGGTTCTGCACCTATTCATTGATGTTACTATGGATGTTTTCAGCAGTTTTTCTGACCACAAGTAATGCAGTATCTGCAGTGAGTTGACAGAAGGGAAAGATCATACATTTCATTTGCCTCTAAATCATTGATTTTTGCAGCTGCTCAGAGGGCATATACTAAAATAACCTTTAATTAAACAGTACAACTTCAGTTATATATTATGTCTTTCTGAAAATTTCGAGTATTTGAATTGTTACCATGTACCTTAGATAGTACTTGCAGTAGCAGCACAAATCTTTTTGCTTCAGCCTTTTAAAACAAAGATGACACTACTATTTACATGACTTGTGTTTAAAAAATTTACAAAACTGTGAAAAAGCTTTGAGCTACAGGTATAATGTTCAGGAGGGCAGCAGAAATGACATGTTTACTTTGCTCTCAATTTCACTCAAAACTCCGATCCTTTGTAAGCCTGCTTCTATAAGGTTTAAGTTAAACCTTTTACAATCTGTTTTTCCTGCATTACTCCTCTGATTACTACCACAGAGTCTCTGTTCATTTCTAGTGCAATATTTGGCTGCACCTTAAGCTCTCCGAATTACTAAATCTTCCTTTGCTGCTGGTCATACTTCTGCATTCTCAGCAATTATGCAGCAATGTTTTTTAAGTATTCTTGCTGCCGCAATTACTGAACTATTATGGTCTGTTTAAAAAAAAAAATTAGTGCAGTGCACACCTTTAATTACTGTCGTTTCTGTTATTCTGCACTTTTGGAGCTGTTGTACAGTAATCTTTTTTGCTGTTGTTTGCTGATCTAAAACGCACTGGTGCTATATTTTTACACTCTGAAATTGCAGATACTGCAAACAAAATGCCTTGCCTTGCCTACTCCTGTCATGCTTCTTGGGAATAATCTGGCTAACGGGCATGATGAGAATGTTTGAAACTCATAAAACCACCTTGAGTATTTTGGTTACTGCACCTGCTGCTGTCTGTTTATCTTCGAAATTGCAATATTTTGCCTCTGTTTCCATCAGCTTGCTCCTATGTTCTAGGTCAAGAATTCAGTCAGCCACAATATGAGAGTTTATTAAAAGAACTACCACAGCAATTTATGGGGTGCCTCTCAGCTACATCTCTACAAACTAATTGCTTTAACCACAAGTCTGCTAGTGCTGCATCGGATGAAACTGTATGCGCAAGACAGTTGGAATAAGAAGAGGAAAAAAGTTCTATTTGGCCTTATGAGGAGAACCCAAATTCCAGAGCAGCAGCTTCAAGGTTGAGATCAGTCAAGCATAAGGCAGCGCCCAGAGGGGCCGCTCACTTCAAACAACCATCCATCCTTGCGAATTCTATTATGTTGGATACCTTCAAAAGTGGTATTTTGTAAAGAATCTATCTCAACAAATTTCTGCACTACCATACTAATAAGTTTATAAAGAAAGTGCAGGTACCTTTTTCCAGGGGACTGATCACCCCCTGAGGTAATAAAAGAAAGCACCGGCCAACGAGCCGCAGGCACTTGTGCCTTGAAAGTAAAAGAAAGCACCGGCCAACGAGCCGTAGGCACTTGTGCCTTGAAAGTAAAAGAAAGCACCGGCCAACGAGCCGCAGGCATGCCTTGAAAGTAAAAGAAAGCACCGGCCAACGAGCCGCAGGCACTTGTGCCTTGAAAGTAAAAGAAAGCACCGGCCAACGAGCCGCAGGCATGCCTTGAAAGTAAAAGAAAGCACCGGCCAACGAGCCGTAGGCACTTGTGCCTTGAAAAGTAACACTTTGGGTTGAAATGAAACCCGGCCATCGAGCCAACAAAAAAAAACCCATCTCTGGACCCATCAGGAGCTCTGGTCGCCTGTAATGGGTGCATTGTTAGGTGTGGGACGCCACACCATACTTGAATCACAAGTACCATCCTTTGGCTAGCATAAGCAAAGTTGGGAAAATATATTATCTTTATTCTCCCTTTAAGGGAATTATCATCCTTTGGCTAGTTTAAGCAAAGACTTTATCATCAAAATATTTAGCCCTTTCAAAAAGGGAATGGTTCTTGTTAAAGGAACCATTGGTCTTCTTTATGAACACATCAGGAGATTCACCCATCAAGATGTCATGGGATTTATCCATCAAGATATATCATTTCAAAGACTTATGTCCCAGAATTTCCAATCAGTCAGAAGGAAGATACTTGTGGGACTTTGATTACACTGTACCAACTTTCTTTTTGTAAGTTCATTTTTCTTTGTAAGAGCTAAAAGAAAAAGAACTTGTGGGACTAGAAGATAGGAGAAGGGAAGAAATAGAAAGAATGAAGAAAGAATGTAAATTTCAATTTTTTCTTTTTGTAAGTTCCACTTTTTTAAGTAGCAAAAAGTAGAACTTGTGGGACTGATGACAAGGACAAGAATATGACGAAGACAAGAGGGTCAAAGCGGTCCACGCCACAGATCCTGATCCAGACCCCGGGCCCCCTTCAGGACTATGTTCGGGCTCCAGTTTGGGCACCAAACATCATTCCGGCCCGCATTCTATGACCGGGACCCATGTTCCGGCCCTATACTCCATGACCGGATCCCGCACCCTACACTTTGAGGCCGGAAGGCTTTATAAGGAAAGAAGTGCCAAAACTAGAGGGGTGGCTCCAATGAAGTAATACCACATATACAAGGATTAAGAGATAGACCTCACTCTCGAAAGTCTATAAATAGAGATGGGAGGCTCATTTGTAAAGGGAGACAAGATTGAAAGAGAGAGAAAACACTAGAAAGCTCTCAAAGGTTGTAATACCAAAGGGAGTAATAAAGACATTGTCAATGAGTGGATGTAGGCTGGATTATCAGTCGAACCACTATAATTCTCGTTGTACTGTACGTTTGTAGGACAGGAGGAACCAAACTATGTATTTTCAAAAGTCCATCCTAAAAAAGGCGCGCCTACCTCCGACTGATGGTCAACGACGTCGTTTTGACCTGATGCCAAATATTTCCCGTATTATTTGATTTTTTCGACTCCGCGCGTAATCTAAATTACAGTTAACGACGTCATTTTACCAGTGTATTTTAGATTAATAAAAACTTTATATTAATGTGTTACCTATGTTTAAAATCCAACATATGCCAAATAATTATCGCGCTATTTTTTTAATTTCGTTACACTTTAGATTAATGTTAACGACATCGTTTTACCAGTGTATTATAGATTAATAAAAACTTTATATTAATGTGTTACCTATGTTTGAAACCCAACATATGCCAAATAATTATCGCGCTATTTTTTTAATTTCGTTACACTTTAGATTACGGTTCTTTAGGAACCGTCATTTAAAGTGTGCCTTTAGATTACGGTTTACATGTAAACCGTAATCTAAAGTCCTTTTACATTTGCCTATACCTGCACACTGTACTCACAGTAACTCTTCTTCTCTTTCGCGCTATCTTCCTCACTGAAATCGCCTCCTCTCTCCCGTCACCTTGCTAACGGCCATCGCCGCCGTCTCCCACCACCTTTGTCACTCCCATCGCCGCCGGTCACCACCCATCTACCACTGGTCTCACCTCGACGTCTCTATCGCGTATTGGGTATGCGATCGATTGATTGTCATTTTTTTCTAACTTTGTTCATATACATGCATTTCGATTGCAAGTTCTAACCTCGTTTGTATCGAATCCTGAGAGTGTAATGGCAAATGTTCTAACCTTGTTCATATATTTGTGCCCAGATTCACAGTTAATTGCAACCTAGTTCGTGGGCTGATTTCTACACTACTTGCCCACTTCGGTGCTTAGTAACGGTAATTTGCAAACCAAACTGTAAACTGCTGTATTTATTTATTCTTAGCATTTAGTATTACAATTAATACATAATAGTGTAGTTTTAAAAATGCTACTACTTAAAACTGCCACAGGAAAGAAAGTAAGTTCAAGTATATTACCGATTCCTGAAAATAGCTCATTTTCAACTGCTCAATCTGCTATGCCAGATGCTCTCTGTTTGATTCACAAGCTGTGACAGGAATCAACAATGCTATTGTTATAACCACCAGAAAGAATAAGATGAGTTTCGGTATTTTAATGGTTCTAGAATGACTAGTTTCAGTCCTTCAATCTGAAGTACTGCAGAGAAGGTCATAAATAAACTTCATTTACAGTAGAAGAATAAGTTTATGTATGTTACCAGTTCTAGATGGTGCGTGCGAATTTGACTTTGATAAAACTGATTTGGAGACGTTAGAAATATAGGGGAGATGCTGTCGATTTTTTTCCGCGGTTTAGCTAGCATTTAACCTTGATTTTTTGATGAATTCTAATGTTGTCGTTTTTCATTTATGCATCAGGACTACGACTTTATTTAGGCTTCCGACCTCAACCGTCTTAGCATCGGCTAATCGTCTACCAGAGGTAAGATTTATATATACATATAATTTTGACAAACTACCAAACATAGTTATCCGCCCAAGATATACCTAATAGAGGTATATCTTCGGCAGTCCCTGTCGGGACTGTCCACGATTGTTAAATCTCACACCTAGGGTGTGAATGTGCTTTTAATATGTACTTTATTGATTATTTCAGCAGTATCTCTTTATTGTTCTTCGAATGCATATATTATTGATTAATATCATAATATCGTGCATTTGAAGAACTGTAGGGAGATGCTGCCGAAATTTTCAATAAATTACATATTAAAAACACGTTCACCGGTGGGATTTAATACTCATGGATGGATTTAGGTTGATAAGATACAAAAGTGTAAAGACTCTGCCACGGGTGACGGTATGAAATGGCTGCCTTCATATAAATAGCTAGAAGGAGATGGAACGTTCGTGGATTTACAGCGGAAATTTGGACGACAAGTTTTTAGAAGGAGTTGATAAGTTATGCACGGTGTTGGCGAACAATCTGAAACCTACAGACAAGGGATACATATTTTGTCCGTGTATCGACTGCCAAAACAATCTGAGATATCGCGTTGAAACAATTAAGGAACATCTGATCCGCCGCGGTTTTACAAAAGATTTCCAAGACATAATCCGATGGCATGGTCAGAGTGCGTTCGATGTTATTAAGCCTGACGAAGGGGATAATGGTCAGGCAAACACAGAAACAGAACTTGGAGATGATACAGTTGCTGGTGATCCAGAAGACGTTACAGCGAACGTTGAGCCAGATTTCTGGGATGATGACATTGAGACTATGCTCGAAGATGTGGAACGACATTACTCTAACACAGACAAGCATGAAAATTTGTTGGATTCATCCAAAACACCGTTGTACCCCGGGTGTGACCCTACAAAGTTAAGCAAGTTGAGTGTCGTCCTCAAGCTATTCAACTTGAAAGCGAAACATGGCTGGAGCGACGTAAGTTTCACTGACCTCCTGGAACTATTGAAATACGTTCTTCCGGTGGACAACGTTTTACCAACGACTACGTACTCAGCCAAAAAATGATGTGCCCAATGGGTATGGGGTACCAGAAAATTCATGCTTGTCCAAATGGTTGCATGCTGTTTTGGAAATCGGATGAATTTGCTGAAAGCTGTTCAGCATGTGGAGCGTCACGGTATAAGAAACAACAAACTCACATCAGCGGTAGTAAGAAAGGTTCACCAGCTAAGGTACTGTGGTACCTGCCCATCATTCCAAGGTTCAGACGTTTGTTCTCCATTGAGAAAGACGCAGAGAATCTTCGGTGGCATTCAGTTCACAGGAAAAAGGATGGCAGATTGAGACATCCCGCTGATGCACCACAGTGGAGAAACATAGACGTAAAATTTCCTGAGTTTGGTAACGAACCGAGAAACCTAAGGCTAGGCTTGTGCACGGATGGGATGAACCCTTACGGTACTTTGAGTAGCATACACAGTACCTGGCCTGTGCTTTTGGTTATTTACAATCTACCGCCGTGGTTATGCATGAAACCAAGACACATCTTGTTGTCTTTGTTAATATCGGGTCCAAAGCAACCGGGCAACAAAATTGACGTATTCCTACAACCTTTGATAGAGGATCTACAACTCTTGTGGAATGAAGGGGCTACGGTTTACGACTCATTCAGTAAAGAGGACTTCAATTTGCGTGCTATGTTGTACTGCACAATCAATGATTTCCCCGCCTATGGTAATCTTTCAGGCTATTCAATCAAGGGGGTTGGCGTGTCCGATTTGTGGTGAAAACACTTGTAGCATTCGCTTGAAACATAGTGGCAAAACCGTGTATATGGGCCACCGAAAAATGCTTCCAAAAGGACATAAGTATCGAAAGATGGCGAAAGAGTTCGATGGGAAAACTGATCACAGCGTGGCGCGCCAGCCTTTGACAGGTACAGAGATTTACAAAAAGTTGGATAATATTGTGAACAACTTCGGGCCGCCAACCAAAAGTGGTGAAAAAAGTGTCTGGAAAAAGAAATCAATATTTTGGGAACTACAGTACTGGCAGCATCTGGAGGTTAGACATTGTATCGATGGGATGCATGTCGAGAAGAACGTGGGTGAAAGTATCACTAGCACCCTTTTGAACATAAAAGGAAAGACAAAGGATCATTTGAAAGGAAGAAAAGATTTAATTGAGTTGGGCATACGCACAGAGCTTGGCCCGCAAGAACGTGGAAAACGCACATTCTTGCCTCCTGCCTGTCACACTCTGTCTAAAGAAGAGAAACATAGTCTATGCAGTACCCTTTACAACATCAAGGTGCCATCAGGTTACTCCTCAAACATAAGAAACCTAGTGTCCATGACAGATTTCAAATTAGTAGGAATGAAATCTCACGATTATCATGTCCTACTTCAAGAATTTTTGCCAATTGCACTACGTGGGATCTTGCCGGATGCTGTCAGACACACAATCACAAACGTCAGTGTCTTCCTCAAATCCATTTCGTCTAAGGTTCTTGATGTGGACACTCTGTCTAAATTACAAAAGGATCTTATTGTGACAATGTGCCAGCTGGAGATGTATTTTCCTCCATCGTTCTTCGACATAATGATACATCTCCTCGTGCATCTTGTAAGAGAGATTCTGATGTGTGGTCCTTTGTACCTTCGCTACATGTATCCGTTCGAAAGGTACATGGGTGTCCTGAAGAAGAAAATGAAGAACCGTCGTCACCCAGAGGGTAGTATTATAGAGGGCACTATCACAGAGGAAGTTGTAGACTTCTGCACCAATTACCTAGAAGGTGTCGATACCATTGGACTTCCACGTTCTAGACACGAGGGCAGATTGAAGGGTGTTGGCACGGTTGGAAGGAAACTGAAAAGAATTGACATAGACACTCTTAACAAAGCTCATTTAGTTGTGCTAAGTCATCTTGAAGATGTTGAACCATACTTTGATGAACACTTGTGTGTTTTAAGAGCACAATATCCAAACATGAGTGACGTTAGACTACAAAATGAGCAGAATAGGACATTTGTCCGATGGTTCAAAGACAGAGTGTTGTCCGATCAGTCCACGAATGTGCCTGAACTGATTAAAGTAGTTGCATTTGGACCAAATCTGGATGTAATTTCTTATGAGGGGTACGATGTCAACGGATTCACCTTTTTCACAGAACGTCAGGATCAGAAGTCAACGAATCAAAACAGTGGTGTAGAGCTTGAAGCTTATCAAAACTTATATGACATCGGTGTCGTGGGTCATAGTCCAGTCTCAGTACAACAATCATATTTCGGTGTTATACAAGACATCTGGGTATTGGACTACAACAGCTACGAAATGTGTGTTTTCCGCTGTAACTGGGTTAACAACATCATGGCTACCGTGAGGAGGAGCATGGTATGAAACTGGTTGATCTGTCTAGAGCTACTCCCACGGTTGAGCCATTCGTTGTTGGGACGAAGGTTAAGCAGATATTTTATGTAACTGATCCCTGTAATCCTAGATGGTCTGTTGTGCTTAAAGGGAGAAGAGGAATAGTTGGTGTGGATGGTGTGGTTGATGAGGATGAGTATGATGCAGAAGATGAACCTCCAACTGTTCCTATTTCATTGGAAGAGGCTGAGGTCACAGGTCATCGTGAGTATATACGATCAGACCATAACGAGGGAATGTGGGTTGAGAGATAATGGTGTATGTAAGTTATTACTATAAAAATTTATATGAAATTAACACTCTTTTATTTATTGCTTGTATATGACCATTATGAAATGCTTAATTTAATTCAAATTGTATTTCAATCCTTGCAGGCATGGCTGATCTGGACATGGCTGATGAAGAGTTCGATTTATTTTGTCGTCAGGAGGAGGAAAATGAGCAGCAAATGGTACCAGTCCCATCTACATCTGCCGCTGCTGCTGTTGGCCCATCTACATCTGCCGCTGCTGCTGTTGGCCCTTCCATGAGTGCACCTTCTACGAGTGCTACTCAGAGACCCAGAGGTAGAGGTCCGACCCGTGGGTTGAAACTGCAGAAACCGGATCAGATTAGTCTTCTGTGGGACAGTATGGGAGGTATGGTGGGGGCAGCAGGTCAGAGTTCGCTAGTATGCTAGGGACTCTGGCCAGATCACATTGGTGCATCAACCACACATGGAAACAAGTCCCGGAAGAAGTTAAGGAGACCATCTGGAAGAAGGTGCAAGAACGATACAAGATCCCAGAAGAAGTGAAGAAGACCGTTCTTTCTTTGGTGTCCGGCAAAGCTAAATCATTCCGCCACTACTTGGTTGAGCATTGGATCAACAGGGTGCCCCCACGTGAGCCTCCGCCGTATGTTGTGTACAATGGCATGATCACTGAAGAGGAGTGGAAGGAGTTCGTTGAGCGGCACGCCACCCCCGAGTTCAGGGTATGTTTGTGTGTACTCTTTTCTTAATTAATGCTCATAATGCTTTATCCCTGATTTTCTAATTAATTTCTGTTGTACTTTCTTAACAGCAAATACAAGAACAAGCACGGCAAAACCGTGAAGCTAATCTCTACCCCCACACCATGGGACGAAGGGGATATGTGGGCAGCCTCGAGGGATGGAAAGAAGCTGGTTTGCTGACACGGAGGAACGAGGATGGAAGTGAATGCCCGATCGAGGATGTCTCTGAGGCGAGGAGGGTGCAGATGTACATACTGGGACGCCAGAAAACGACCAGCGAAGGTCAGAGGATATTTCCTAATGCTGCGATGGAACAACTGGCTAACCAAATTGTAAGTATTTGAAAGTAGCTGTTAAATAATTTACTTATATACTCAAGTGTTTGTTGATCTTAAATTTAGTGTTAACTTCTTTGAAAATTGGACAGTATGAAGCGGCACAGAGAGGAGAAGTAGACATACACGCTCCTCCTTCTCAAGACGACGCTCTCAATCAAATACTTGGGAAGAAGGATCACCCGGGGCGTGTTAGAGGATTTGGGGGAGAAGTACGTCAGAAGCACGTATTCCCGCCATCTGCTAGGAAGGGTCAGATGAGTGCTGCTGAAGTCGAGGCGATGGTAGAGCGTAAGTGCTGCTGAGCGCCAAGCTAATGAGAGAAACTGGCTGCTGAGCGCCGGGCTTCGAGGAGAGGCTGCAGGAAGCGTTGAATTGATCGCACATGCGACTACTCAGCAGCAGCAGCAGATCCTCCTCGACTGTCTTCCTCGTCTAGTTGTGCTCCGGCCGCTGACCCGTACCCGTTTGCCAACATCCAGGTTAGCTTTGTTTAACTATTTTTCTCCTAAAATAAAGTCATTTAAATAGTATTAGATTGGACTCACTTATTTATTTCACGTATTATCTCTGTTTATTAAAGGAGCAAAAAAATGTCGTCTCCAAATACCATTAGAAGGGCACCCTGTAGATGCGGCCTACGGGACGGTGTTGCCATCAGGTCCACTCACGCTCATCAGTTTCGTACGTCTACCCCCATTCTACGCGCGTGTGACCTTGGACCTGATAGTTGATGGATTTGAGCATGCATACCTTCCATGGCGTTTGACAACAAATGCACGCTGATCGAAGCGAAGGGAGACATATTGCCCTGGCCAGCATGTTATATTGTTGTCACCGATGAGGTAAGACTGTTTGACAACCATTTAGTATCTAATAAAATGCATTATTTAGCATTAAGTGTCTAATCTAATCTATTATAGATCCCTGAGCTTCCTCGCCGCGTAACCCGGCCCAGACTAGAAGAGACCAGCGCGCCGGCGAATCCTGAGATCCCTGAGCTTCCTCGCCGCGTATCCCGGCCCAGAGAAGAAGAGATCAGCGCGCCGGCGAATCCTGTCAGAAGTACAAGGGTATGTTCTAGATAAATGTTTAATGTTACTATAATAATCAATTAGTAATTATCTTTACATTTATGCTTTACTGTTTGTGTGTGAAGGGTAAGAATCCAGTGAGTCGGGGTGCGAAAGGTAAGAATCCAGCGCCCGTCCGGGGTCGCACCAGGACTTCTGAGGCGCCTAAAAATAAGCTCGCACTGCCACAAAAACTTGTTAATGTTTTGGGGGCCAAGCAGATGAATCTCTACGACAAGATCATGTTGAAGTCATCTCAAACTAACAACTTCATGATGACGCTTCCAAAGTCGATGTTTCACTACGAAGAAGATATGATGACGGCAATCAACTTTGAGGACATCAGAGAGATGATGTGTGGAGATTATCTGAACATTAACATTATTCAAGCTTATCTAAAGTAAGTGTTCTTTCCTCATACTGTAAAAACATATAGAATAAGTATCTATGAAGTTGCATTGGCTAACTTTTTATAGTACATGTGATATAATAGAGTCTGCTTGAGAGATGTGCTGAGAAGGACATGACCTCCATTACTGCGGTGTGCCCGGAGCGTTTATCGTACGACTCAGTCACTAGGGACCCGGGGAGGTTTTGTAATACATGATTCATTGCTTCAATGTTGCTGATCAACAGAATAAATTATTCATTCTAATGCCGTATCACCAAACGTGAGTTCTGATATAAAATTACATACTAATTAGCTAACTTTTTTACCTTCATTTCTCATTTCATTTTGTATTTGACATTGTAGCCACCACTGGGCTTTGTTTATATTCTGCGCTGCCACCGCTACTCTGCTCGTTCTAGATCCACTAGGGCAGTGGACAGAATTCAACACTGAAGACTTAATCAAAGAGTAAGTTTTTTACTATTTAATTGTTTGTAAGTTTTTTGAACCAAAATTAATGTACTTGTTCATTTTGCTAAACGCTTTTGTTAATATATGTAACAGTTGTTACAAAAAAACCCCAGGGAGAGTTTGGTGATTTGACCGTCGATTACATCAAGGTTTGGTAATTCATGTATTTCATTCGTGCTGCTATTATCTTTGTACAATTGTTTTACATTTGTGAATTTTGGTGATTTAGTGCCCTACCCAAAAGGACTAAGGTTGCGGGTACTACGTGATGCGGTATATGTACGAGTTCTGCGGGTACTTCCCAAGTTTTAAGAATGATAAGACAAGGTAATACGAACGCTGTCTTGTATTTAATTCTTTCGGCAGATTTTTTGGGTCTTTATCTTAATCTCATTATGTTCCATTCCTTTTCTTGTTGCAGATTAAAGAGCATTTTGCCAATTCTCGACTTATCATCCAAACGACTTGTTGCATGTCAGAGAGAGCATGTCAGCCATGTTTATGAGAATGGAGTGGTAGACTAGCTAGCTCTGATGCTGCTATGATGGATTTTGTTTTTCACAGTTTTCTGCACCGTTTTTGTACTGTTTTACGCTTCTGTTTTATGCTATTTCTTGCTGGGAGTCATCCTAGCTGTATCTACCATGTATAGGTTACACTGCTACCTTTGTAGCCCTCTGATTCTGCTAGTTGCTGCTGTTGTAACAGATTATATTTTTTGTAATGAATTGCTAGTTGCTGCTGCTGTAACAGATTCTAGCTGCTGTATTGAATATTTCTGTTGCAATTGTGCGTAGAGAATGAATTTGCAATTGTTATCTCTGTTGCAATTGTGTAACAGATTGAATATGCAATTGTGCGCAGAGAATGAATTTGCAATTGAATATTTCTGTAACAGATTTTCGATCTGGTGTATATTAGATGTTATCTCTGTTGCAATTGTGCGCAGAGAATGAATTTGTATTGTTAGTATTTGATTCAGGTGGTTCAATTGTTCAGTTTCTGCACATTTGTTGGTCTGATGCCCTCTGTTGCTTATCTGTTACAATTCTGTCTGTTGCAATTGTGTAGATTTGTAAAAAAAAAATTACACTTTAGATGACGGTTATCACAATAACCGTAATCTAAAGTCCTTTGGGCGCGCGCGCCAAAAGACTTTACATTACGGTTATTGTGAAAACCGTCATCTAAAGTGTCAACTTTACATTACGGTTATTAGTAAAACCGTAATGTAAAGTCAATGAAACGCGGGACGGAAAAGGGCCTTTAATTACGGTTTAAAACCGTAATTAAAGACGTTGCCATCTTTATTGACGCCCGCGTAGATTACGGTCCAGAACCGTAATTATACACGGTTTTGGACCGTAATTAAAGGCTCGCGTTCCACCAGTGATAGCTAAAAAATTTTGGGCTAAGTATTATTTGGTCTGAAAATAATTTTATATACAAAAGTAATTTATATTTTTATTATTTATAAATACATTTTCAGGTTTTGGGTTGGGTCGTGGGTTTAGATCACTACCCTAACCAAACCCAAAAAATTAGGGTCTTACCCTAACGCAACCCAAAAAATAAATGGGTCAATAATCAGGACCCTAACCCACAAAAATCGGGTTGGGTTCGGGTTGGGTTAAAATTGCCAGGTCTATCGGCTACAACATTTGTCTTCCTTTCCTTATACTGTAGGTCGATGTTGTAATCTGATAGAAACTCCATCCTCCTTCTCTGTCTCAGATTCAGTTCCTTCTGTGTGAATACATACTATAAACTTTTGTGGTTGGAGTAGATTGTGATGCTTACCCCATAGAGATAGTATCGCCATATCTTCAAGGCGAAGACAATGGCTCCTAACTCTAGATCGTGAGTCGGGTAATTCTCCTCATGTTTTTTCAGTTGGCGGGAGGCGTAGGCTACAACCATGCCATGTTGCATGAGTACGCATCCCATTCCCTTGCCTGATGCATCACAATACACCTCAAATCCCTCGGTGCCCTCTAGAAGATTGAGAATTGGCGCTGAGGTCAATGAGTCTTTTAGGCTCTGGAAGGATACCTCGCACTCGTCTGTCCACACAAACGGTGCATCTTTCTTTATTAATGTTGTCATGAGCTTAGTGACTTTCGAGAAGTCCTTTACAAACCTCCTGTAATAACCGGGTAGACCAAGAAAGCTCCGGATGTCGGTAACAGTATTGAGTCTAGGCCATGATCGTACTGCTTTGATTTTGGATGGATCAACTGAGATACCCGCGCTCGAGATGACATGACGGAGGAAAGATACCTGATCTAGCCAAAACTCGCATTTGGAGAACTTCGCATAAAGCTGGTTCCCGCGCAGTGTCTTAAGTACTTTTTTGAGGTGGTTAGCATGCTCTTCTGCTTACTTTGAATACACAAGGATGTCGTCGATGAAGACTACAATAGAAGTGTCTAACTGATCACTTAACAGACGGTTCATTAAATCCATGAACTTAGCTGGTGCGTTTGACAAACCGAATGGCGTCACGGTGAATTCATAGTGGCCATATCTTGTACGGAATGCTGTTTTCTCTATGTCTTGCTCTCTAATAGCAATCTGGTGATACTCGGATCGGAGGTCAATCTTGGAGAAGACTGAAGCTTCTTTCAATTGATCAAATAGGTCGTCGATGCGTGGCAATGGGTATTTATTCTTTACAGTGACCGCATTCGATTCGCGGTAGTCGATGTAGAGTCGGAGACTACCGTCCTTCTTCTTCACGAAGAGGACCGGTGCTCCCCAGGGTGATACGCTCGGGCCTATTAACCTTTTGTCGAGAAGGTTGCACAATTGCTCCTTAAGTTCAGTCATTTCTGCTGGTGGCATACGGTATGGTGCCCTAGCAATGGGACCAGTACCAGACTTAAGGTCAATTTCGAACTCAACAGCTCTCTAAGGTGGCATCCCAGGCAGCTCCTTCGGGAATACATCAGGGAATTCTAATACAATTGGTACATCGGTACTGAATTCTGGATCTCTCTCCAGATCTTGCACATAACACAGGTACACATCATGCCCCTTTCTGAGCTCCCGGTACATATCCATGGTAGAGATGACTGTAGTCGAAGGCTCTCTGGGCCTCTGGCGGTACGAAACAGTAACCCCAGACGGACTCTTGAGCAGCAGTCTATGCTCGGCGCAGAGGATTCGCCTCTTGTGCCGCTCCAACCAGTTCATCCCGACTATCAAGTCGAATCCCAACCCATTAAATTCGATGAAGGAGATGGGAAACTCTTCGCCCTTGATTCGGATTGGGGTGGTTTGGTAATACTTGGTACATCTTACTCGCTCCTTCGATGGGAGAGTAACCAAGAAGGTTGGTAGCTCATTTGCGTCTAGCCCCAATCTCTTCACAAAAGATGGCGAAACGAAGGTGTGAGAGGCGCCGGAGTCAAATAGTACGGAGGCATCAATGCCATTCATTGGGAAGGTTCCTGTTAAGATGGTGCCGCTCTTACTGGCTTGTGCTTCGGTGAGGATACTCAGGTTACCTTTGGTACCGAGTCCACAACATATTGATTCACAAGTTGTAAGTAATGATGGTAGGACACAAGTGGAATTTAATAATCAACACTGCTCTTTATTGATAAACTAACCATCATACATGCCGTGTCTCTAATACACATTACTAATACATTACATGCTACTACAAGATTAATACTTCCTAAAGGTAAGGTTCAGGCATCCTGGTTTCATGTGTGTGGCATTAATTATTGCCGGTGGTGTCGTATTCAGCTTGATCTTTTTGATACCGTGATACAATGATAAGTGTGAATAATGAATGGTTTTAGTGGTCTTTAACGCTTAATTTTCATACGCGCATTGATAATATTCCACACTTATTTTACGTTTTCCTTCGGTTTGTTGCTTGTTAAGACTTGATACCGTTTTGTATGCTAAATGCAGCGAATAGCCAGGAAAACAGTGGATTAACTCACGAGGGCGGTGATGCAACAAACGGGGGACAAATTGGAGTCAGAACGAAGAATTTAGAAGGTTTGGAAGGTATGTCCGAGCTTGTGTCCGAAAATCCAAGCTCGGACGCAAGTCGAGAGTTCGAGTGATGTGCCTGATGAAGTGTCCGAACTTCGGTCCTAACTTCAAAGTTCGGACATGGTTTGAGAATCACAATGAAGAAAAGTCGAAAGTCTGTTCTACGCTGCATGTCCGAACTTGTGTCCGAACATTGAAGTTCGGACACAAGTCGAGACTTTTGAAATTGGAGCGCTCAAAACAATGTGTCCGAACATTGAAGGTCGGACCAATGTTCGGACGCGACTAAATTCTCAACAGAAGTTCGGCATTTTGAAGGGAAAAGAGGAAGAAATTCTATATAAGTGACCTAATCTGAGGAGAGGAGGTACCACATGACGAATCATTACACCACGACACTTTGACGCTCTTCGAGAACGCTCTTTTCACTCATCTCACTCCATCGACATTAGCTTCACCTTCATCCACATTCATCAAGCTCACTATTGCCATTGTTGAGGAGCGTTGCCAGAAGGGAGTCAGTCCACCCTCTTCAACCTTGCGCCGGCAGTCTCCGAGTCTGGATAATCACTCAATTCGAGGGTTTTTCTTCCCTTAGATGAATTCTCTTTTGATTGTATTCATTCGCTTCTTTGTAATGTCTGGCTAGTAGGGATTAACTCTGGGGTAGAGTTGTTCACGATGGATACAGTTTAGTTAGGATTTCTGCAATTTGACTATGGGATTGTAATGGATTGTTTCTAGGTTAATGTTAATCATTCATCTTCTCTATTAAATTTGCGCATTTATAGAGTTGTTTTGCGAATCCTATTAGGATATGATAAGGTGATTAAAAGGAAGTTCGAATTAACCTGGAGATTTGGGGAAAGATTAGTCGGATAGATAATTTTTCCTGCAAAAGCTAATAATTCTTCGCACGTAATCCGCCTATATGTGTTTTTCCAACTTCTAGATTAGAGTTGACATGTTCTAATAGGTGAGATCTTCCTTTAACTAAGATTTAGGATCGAAGAGAGCTTAAGAATTGGCCTTTCTGTTTCTCATAATTGAATTGTAGGTTTCGCTAGATTAATCCAGCAGAGAACAGCCCAAGCCCGGAGTTCCATTTATTTTACCAACCTTAACATTTACTTTCCTTAATCGTTCATTTAGACTTTGATTTGCGTTTTCTCAATTCAGTTACAAAAACAATTCACAACCCCCCTAAATTTCCAGTTTTCTTAGGACTTAGGCTTATTTATTCAAGTCCCATGGTTCGATACCTGGTTACTTAATTTCCTATACTATAGTGACCGGGATTTTTGCAACCCGACAGGCTTTTCGTTTTATTAATTTCTAGGTTTTTCAATTTAGTTTTAGTAGAACATTTCCCTGTTTGCAAAATGGTGCCGTTGTCGGGGACTTGACATTTTTCTAGTCCTTTGCCCTGGTTGTCAATTGTTTTTACTTTATTTTATTTGTGCTATTTATTTCCTCTTTGTTTTAATTCGATTATAGTCTTAATTCTGCGCTTGCTAGTTTGTTTTAAAAGTTTTGAATTTATTTCGTTTGAACAATTGTGTTTTATTTTACACTCAGCATATTCGTAGTTGTTTATACACATTTTAATTTGTTTTGTTTTGTTTTCACTGTTTTCTTAACTCTATCTTACCTTCAATTTAATCGTAGTTCATTTTGTTATTTGTTAATTAGACATTTTATCCTTTATCAGTTTGTTCATTCTTGTTCATACCAGTCTTAACTTAAAATTTCGTGTTTTATTTGTGTAAACTGTGCAGGAGTTTGGTGAATGCACGGTACCCGATCTCGAGGCCCACCAAGATTTAATCTAGATCTAGAGATCAACCGTACAGCTCGCCGGGCAAGAAGAGCACTTACCTTCACCATGGCTGCTAACGGACCAACGAATAATGAGCAAGCCACTTTGGGAAGAATTAATCGCCCGCCAGCTGCTCCTAGAAGAGGACCTGTGACTCTACCAAATCTCACACCAGAGTTAACAGCAGAATGGTAAAAACTAAAACCGAGCTATCAAACAAATGCTGTCAGGAATCATCCTGCAGGGACCTTTTCAGGCGCAGATCCGGCTGATGCGCTCGACCATGTCCATCGTTTCCTAGTTCATCTGGATTCGTTGGGGATGTCTCAAGGGCTAGAGGAGTATGCTCGGATGTGTTTATTCCAGCACAGTCTATCAGGGGAAGCATCAAAGTGGTTCCATCGTCTACCACCAGGTATCATCACCACCTGGGAGCTGATGACAGAAAGGTTTTACGAGAAGTACATCCCCATCTCTAGGACCAGACAGATGATCACTGACCTGACCGCCTTCAGACAGTCCGGTAGTGAGACAGTCTGCGAAGCCTGGGATAGATTCAAGGAGCTGCTCCGCCAGTGCCCTCACCATGTCAGACCACGACATCTTTGGCCCAGTGGTTCTTCCAAGGGCTAAGAGTTAAGCATAGAGGTGAGGTCAGAGCTGCACTGGGTGGAAATTTGCTTGCTAAAAGCGGAGAAGAGTTTATGTCGGTTATAGAATCCTACTGCGAGGAGCTCCGCCAGTGGAGCAGCAGTGGTGGAAGAGTTTTCACAGTTGGTCAGACTTCTTCTCGGACTCCAGACCCTATGATGGAGCAAATTGCTGCTGAGCAGGCCCATTTAAGTACTACAGTAGGTAACATGGCGATGATGCTCGAGCAGCTCACTATGGGACAGACATCTGTGCAAACTGTCAAGAAGGTGTCTACTGGTTCCAGGGAGGTCTGGTGTTCTCAGTTCGGAGACAGCCATGAGTACGATGACTGCCCAATGGTTGCTGAAATGAGACAGACCGAGGAGGCGCATGCAATCGGTCAGTACAACAGGTAGGCTTGGATGCAGAATCAGCATCCAAACCTGAGGTACAGAAATCCGAATAACGCCCTCAACTCACATCAGATGGAACATCCTAGGGCAAATCAGGGAGGACCACCCGACTTTGCTAGGCCACAGCAGTCTCAAGCTCAGCAGCCATCACTGAGCTCAAACAATGCCAATCTAAAGGAGATGGTGGATAAGCTGATGGCTTCTCAAGAGCAGCAAACAGTAATAAAACAGAATCTGGCAGCTGGTCAGCAAAAACTAGAGAACGCCATAGTGGAGATGCAGGGAACGATGAGTCAGTTGACTCAGTTCCTCCTTCATGAGTTTATTAAAAAGGCGAGAGATAACCTTTAAAACGCAACAAACTATATTTAAATAAAACCAGTAAAAATATTGCATAATTAATACAATAATAACCATTCCCAGAGTATAAATATTCTAGCCTAACATATTAAATAGATAAACAGAAACAAGAGTAGTAGAAATCATCTGTAGTCACTCCTGCATTCGTTCTGCTATTTTGTATACATAGGACTAGAGGTGAATACGGTGGAAAGTGAAATAAAAATGGAGAAGACGGGAGGAGAGAAATGAGATGAACGTGTGATGTGTGGTGAAGTGGTACGGTGATGGATTGTATGGGTGGTGGATGGGTACTCCGGAAGGAACCACGGAAGGAGCCTCCGAAAGGACACTGGAGAAGGTAAATGGAGCGTGGTTTATATAGAGGAAGGAGAAGAGGCAGAGTTGGAGCTCATTGATTGCAGGGGACACAGCTGCAACGCGTGAGCGATTTATGGTAGGCGGTGGGCGGAGTAGATGGATAAGGCAGAAACAAGTCGACGGGCGAAGTCGACGAGCGAAGAAGATAACCCTGTCGCGTCAATTTCTAGATCTGGACATTTACACGCGTCCGCGTGTTGTCCGCATGTTAATAGGCGGTTGTATCTTACTCATGTCCGCCTATAATGAGGTGGTACTTGGGCGGTTCTTCATGGTCACGTCCGCCTATATTGAGGCGGTTGCCTCTATGTATTGTCCGCCCGGTTTGAAGCGGTTGCTGGTTTGTGTCTCGTCCGCCTTGAATGATGCGGTTGTGGGGCGGACACACCTTTGTGTGCTTCTCACGTGCCTCTCTGTAATCCTTTATAGAATATGTGTTTATTTGGTATTTTTCCTACATTTTAACACATATAATACATCAGTTAATATAACAACATAATTATAGGAAAAAACCCTAGATAAGTGAGAAACATTACTAAAAATGCTACGATTTATAAGGTGATTAAACCTTAATAAGTCTATATGTTTTGCACTTATCAAACTTCCTCACACTTGACTTTTGCTTGTCCTCAAGCAAATAAGGAATATAATTATCTCTAAGCCATAATAACAAAACAAGATTAAATAAGTGTAGAAGAGAATTTAGACAAGGTGACAATTGAAAGAATAATTCTGCTCTTAGAAGTAGGTTTTTATAAACAGTGAAGAAGAATAATTTTATAAAAGCATAGAAAAACTAGACTGCAGAAACAAGTTAGATTAACCTGGATTTCTACCAATTTCATTCTCTAACCCGGGATGACAAGGGGTGTGAAGTAATGCCTTATTCCGCAATACCTTTCAACACCACGTACTCATGTTTATAAATATAAATTGCAATTTATTATTTACATTTTTTTTAATGCGAAGATTGTATATACAAAACATACATTTTTTTTAATTGCATTATTTTTCTGTACCCCAGACTTTTCTCTCTATCCTTGTAGCGGTGGTGGGTCTTCTATCCCAAATCACGAGACCTTAGGTAGATAGGTGTTAAGCACCCCGAAGAACTTAATAACCGATAGACGAGGCCTGTTTTTGGGTTAGAAAAATTCATAAACAGCGGAGTACCTTGTCTTTATCCTTTTCTTTCCTTGACTTTCCACATATTTCCATAATCCCAAGCTAAACTAAATATGCTTTTACAATCAGCAGATCTATCATATTTTGAGTGAAAATAGAGTATTTTGAAGGAAAATAATTTTATACAAACTCCTTAAAATAAAACTATCTTTCAGTTGTCACCTGACATAATTTCAGACACTTCTACAATTATTTTATCTCATTTTTATCAATTTTTTTAAATTTAGGCAGTTTAGAGTAGCAAAAAGTGAGTGTGGCATTATCGAACAACTGTCATATTTTCAGGGAAAGGTCTCTTCTCTCCTTCCTCACACTTAAGAGGAGCAATGTCCTCATTGTTCAGAATTAAATTCAAGAAAATGACCTTTCAAAATATGACAGACTCATAAAGGATTAAACGCATATAGGTTGAACAAGAATAAAGGAAGAACGGAAACTCCCCTTGTATTGTAGATTGAGGAAGGTATCCTTCCTCACACTTAAACTTTGGTAGGGGTGAGACGTTCCTCACACTTAAGTCCGCGCAAGTGTTCAACCGAAGGTATCAAAATTCCAAAGCAACTGAGGTTGCTTTCCATAGGCGAGTTCAGCTATATGTTCGAATATAGATTTTATTCTGAAAATCATATATAGCCAGCAGAACTCAAGGGGCACCAAAAGAAAATAATATATGAATAACATAAATAATAATGCATAAAAATAAAGCACTGCATAAAACAAAACATAAAGTAAACTCAACTGTTACCTTCCTGTATGTAACAAAGTTTGACAAGGTTCAAACAGTAATAGTCTTCAAAAGTTAGTAAACAACAGAGTAATATAAAATAAAATAAAGATAACAATAAAATAAAATACTGTGGTGGTGGTGGAGGCTGCACTGGTCCCTGACCTATCTAAGCAAGGAGATGCTGCATGAGCTGAGCGGTCCTGTGCATTCTGCTGCGCTGTCTGTGCATGCAACTCGTCACTCCGGTCCAAGCGCTGTATCACCCGTGTCTGCTCGTCCAGTAACCTCTGAGTCTGCTCAAAGCTCTCAAACCGCTGATGGAAGGTCTGGAACTGAGTCTGGAGATCTGTCGAGATAGGTACAGGAGCAGGAATCTACATCACGGCAGTAGTCGGCACATAGGGCTCCTCTCCCTGTGCAGTGTCAGCGGACGGTGGGTCGGGATCAGCTGAAGGTGTAGCTCCCGTAGACGGCCCTGCTGCTGTGGAAGATGCAGTGGAAGACCGAGCAGTGCCACCCCTGACCCAGGTACCGTCATCTGAGCGCATAAAACCCCAGCTCCGCACAGTCTGCAGTGTGACTGGGCGCTTTCCTGATCGGAGCTCTAAATCTCGCTTGACCTCTGCTGGGAGTGGGAGGACACTGAGAAGGTGGTACCCGATGAAGAAGGGAAAAATGGGAGTGATCTTCTTCTTCTTCGACCTCAGGTAGGAGACCACCTTATGGAGCTGGCCGAACATGATGTGGCTGAAGGAGATGCGCTGAGTGGGTGGATCAGGAGAGAGGAAGTAATCTAATAAAGCACAATCCTCATCAGAAGCATCGTGCGCCCCAGATGGGCGAATCTGATGACTGAGGATCTCCAGGAGAAGCCTCTGAAGCAGGGTGGGGAAGCTCGCGAAAGGGAGGACATCCTTCTCCTCCTCCCCTCTCTGTCGGGTCCTCCGACCTACAACCTGAAGCCACCTAGACTTTGACCTCTACAAGTGCTCCTCTGTGAATCCTCGGATATCGTCAGGACCATCCGGGAACTGTAGGAGAGAAGTGAATGTCGAGGGTGTGATCTCCACGGGGTGATGGCGTACGTAAGAAATAATGCTCAGATTGCCCGCCCGGGCATTAGCATAAAACTCTCTAATCAGCTCTGGAGAAAAGACTCCCGACCCCGTCTTTAGGACCATCGAAAGTCCTAATCTGGCAAACAGGGTATCCACCCCTGCAGCCACTAGCACCTCTGGTGCAAATCTCCTCTCCATGATAAAATCCTTGCCTAGATCGTACTAGGCACGAGCCTCTGCTGAAACAAAGTCGTCGTCTCGAAGACGAGGTGCAGAAGAAGATGCACCGGGGCAGTCACCACCACGTATACGAGGCATACTAATATATTTTTAAAATTAAAAGCAAACAAACATTAACAGCATAACAATTAATATTAAATATTTGAACAGAGTAATAATAACATGAAAATTAATAAAAATGACGTAAAAATTAATAAACGAAAAACAGCATAAAAATTAAATAGACAACAACAAAACAAAAATCAATCAACAACAACATCATAAAAATTAACAAATAATAACAACAAAAACGTTAATAAACAACATAAAAATTAATAGCAAACAGAAAATTAATATTTGACAAACACAACTTAGCAAATTAGCAAAAATAGAAAACAAGATGAACAAAGAATGTGAAATATAAACAGAATAATTATACAACATAAATTCTATCGAAAATTCGACAGAGTTTCCCCTAAAAATCTACGATTCTCCACAATTAATTCAGTCAAACGCAAGGAAATTTAATACCGTTATCAGCCTAAATCCACATATAACATCCTATAATCATAAATTATTCAGTTAATAACAACAAGGTATTACAGATTTCGAAGAATGCATTTTTAACAAGCAATTCTCGTATCTACATATACTTGAATTTGGAATTCACCCAAAAGATCAAATTTAAGTATACTCAGTGTAGATTAAACCTTGTACATGTATAATATGATTAATAGAAGAAGAATTCGAAGACAAATTTGCAAATTAAACTCGAAATTTTCGAATTGGTTAACCTAGGGTTTCGAAAATTCAGTCTCTAATTTCTCCTAATGTAGTTCATCATTTGTGGATTTGAAGCTATAGAATCGTAGAGAATTGAAAAACAAAGATTTCGGTACTAACCTTGCGTGATTTGGTGGAGAATTGAAGAAGATGTGTCAAATTGAAGAGGGGCTGGTCGCGCGAGCTGCTCTTCTCCTTGGTCTTCGTCGGGTCGAGTTTGGAGTTCAGAGAATTGGGGATTGGGGAAGAATTTGAAAACGCGTCGTATAAGCCCCTTTTTTTTCTATTTTGAGTCACGACCGCGTGTTATTAGGCGGACGAGGGTGTGTGGCGTCCGCGTCGTTTTAGGCGGTCACGCCTATTTCTCTGTCTGACGTCCGCTTGTAAAGAGGCGGTCAGGGGGGCGGCCGCATGGCTGCTTGCGTTTTTTTTTTTAATTAACGAAATAATAACAAATAACAAATGAACAAATTAAACATTAGTAGGCATAAATTAATAATTAGTAGTTAGATTACATAAAATTATAGTTAGTAGTTAAATGTACACAAAATTAAATGTTAGTAATTAGTTGACAGAATATTAAACGTTAGTAGTTAGAGACAATGGAAAGAAATGAAAATTAAATGACAAAAATTATAAGTTAGTAATTAGTATACTGGAAATTGAAGGACAATGGAAATTAAATGACAATAATATAAGAGTTAGAAGTTAGATGTCCGAAGTCAGTAGTCAGATGTCCAAAGTTAGGTGTCCAAATAATATTAACAGATTATTAGATAATTAATATTAACAAAATTATAGTAATTAATATTAACAATAAACAAAATATTTGGACATAATATTAACAAAATATAGTAGATATTAATATTAACATAACAAAATATTATGGACATAATATTAACAGAAATAAGAAACAAATATTTATAATTAAACAGGTGAATAATCCGGGGCTTAGGAACTAGAATAAATCTAGTCCCCGGCAACGGCGCCATTTTGCAGACGTTGTAAAGTGATGGTTAAACTGGTGTAAAATAAAAAAAGAAAAGAAATTAAAAACTCAAAATAACGTCGGGCTGCAAACAATCCCGGTCGTGGTAGTATAGTAGTGAAATGGTAGCGACCGGATGTCGAACCGTGGGACTAATGTGCATATAATAGTACCTAAGCGTGTCACAAAAAAGGGGGGATTAATTGAGTTGTATTATAAATAAGCGAAGATAAATTAAACTAAGTTAATAGATAATTAAACGGACTCTGGTTCAGGTTAATATGATCTGATTAATTATGCTTTCTCTGGTTTAATTATAATTGTTTGACAAAATTCCTCTTATTATCTTAAGGACTAAATCATAGCCTCAAAAACTCGTTTACCTGAAAATGCAAGGTTCTAATCAAGGTTTCAAGCATAATACGTGTAAACGGACGGTTTAGATATGAGAAATTATTTATGCATCTGAAAATACTAACTTATTAATCATAATAAGCTTTCTCCAAATTTACGGCTTAATTAACCTATCTATTTATCACCTGGTCTGATCAAAATAGACTTAGCAAGCAATTTAATAAACTCATGACATTTATTAAAAAGGCGAGAGATAACCTTTAAAAACACAACAAACTATATTTAATAAACCAGTAAAATATTGCATAATTAATACAACACATAATAACCATTCCCAGAGTATAAATATTCTAGCCTAACATATTAAATAGATAAACAAACAAGAGTAGTAGAATCATCTGTAGTCACTCCTGCATTCGTTCTGCTATTTTGTATATCGTAGGACTAGTGTGAATACGTGGAAAGTGGAAATAAAAATGGCGAAGACGGGAGGAGAGAATGAGATGAGTGTGATGTGTGGTGAAGTGGTACGGTGATGGATGTATGGTGGTGGATGGGTACTCCGGAAGGAACCACGGAAGGAGCCTCCGAAAGGACACTGGAGAAGGTAAATGTAGCGTGGTTTATATAGAGGAAGGAGAAGAGGCAGAGTTGGAGCTCATTGATTGCAGGGGACACACTGCAAACGCGTGAGCGATTTATGGTAAGGCGGTGGGCGAGTATGGATAAGCAAAACAAGTCGACGGGCGAAATCGCCGAGCGAAGAATATAACCCTGTCTGTCAATTTCTAGATCTGGACATTTACACGCGTCTGCGTGTTTGTCCGCATGTTTAATAGGCGGTTGTATCTTACTCATGTCCGCCTATAATGAGGTGGACTTGGCGGTTTCTTCATGTCACGTCTGCCTATATGAGGCGGTTGCCTCTATTATGTCCGCCTGTTTGAAGTGGTTGCTGGTTTGTGTGCTTCGTCCGCCTTGAATGATGCGTTTGTGGGGCGGACACACCTTGTGTGCGTTCTCACGTGCCCTCTCTGTAATCCTTTAATAATATGTGTGTTTATTTGGTATTTTTCCTACATTTTAACACATATAATACATCAGTTAATATAACAACATAATTATAGGAAAAAACCCTAGATAAGTGAGAAACATTACTAAAAATGCTACGATTTATAAGGTGATTAAACCTTAATAAGTCTATATGTTTTGCACTTATCACTCCTACAGCAGAGACCTTCTGGATCACTGCCTTCCCAACCAGACCCCAATCCTAAGGAACAGTTGAAGGCAGTGTCGGTCTCAGAGGCCGTGGTAGTTGAGGACTGTGCAGATTCTGGAGAGGTAGCGGCAGTTACCTTAAGAAGCGGGAAGCAGCTGATAAATAAAGATCAAGTGGCTGAGGACCAAGCTAGCGAAGAGACCGGTTTTCCTTCTTCTAGCACTGGTGCACCGTCAGGGCCCCCAGCCCCTCCTGAGGTAGTTGTTGAGTAGACCCAGGCTCCTATCTCTTCCCCTTCTCATACTTTGATTGCTAAAAATTCCAAGGGTAAGGTGGTTCCTAAGAAACTTCCTTTCCCTAATAGATTGAAAGAAAAAGAGCTTAATGATCAATTTGGGAAATTTTTTAGTGTGTTTTCTAAGCTTACAATCAATATCCCCTTGATTGATGCTATCACACAGATGCCTAATTATGCTCGCTTTGTGAAGGATTTGATTTCTAACAAGCGAAGGTTCAAGGAGAGTGAGATTGTTCAGCTGACAGAGACATGCTCTACAGCCATCCAGCAGAAGCTTCCTCCAAAGTGTGGAGATCCAGGGCAGCCCATTATCCCTTGCACCATTGGAGACATGGACTGTGGTTTTGGACTCTGCGACCTTGGAGCAAGTATAAATTTGATGCCTTATTCGATGTTTAGGAAGCTCCATGCTGGTGAGCATGTCCTAATTAATTTTAACTTGCAATTAGCTGATCGTTCTTCAATCAAACCTCGTGGTATGGTTGAGAACGTTGTGGTAGGTGTTGGTAACTTCTTCTTCCCTGCTGATTTTGTCATTCTTGATATGGATGAGGATGTTGAAGCGCCATTGATTTTGGGTCGACCGTTCCTACGAACTGTTAAAACTGTCATCAATGTTGACAAAGGAAAGATCACCCTTAAGTTTAATAATGAGGAACTCAGTTTCGATATCACTAAGATGATGAGAACAAATGCTTCTTCTCATGCTGTGCTTTCAGTTGATGTTGATTTTTCTGATGATTATGATGCGTTTGTCGCTAAAAATGCTGATGACTCTTCTTTCTTTCTTGAGAAGTCTGATTTGCTAGAGCAGGTGTTATGCCACTCAATTGAGGATGATAAGGAGAGCATTGAGGTAGCTACTATTGTCCAGCAGCTTAATGAGGGACGAACCTACTTTCGCCCTTATGCTCCTCCTGTGGAGCCACTGGACAGGCCTACTCAGAGGCTCGTTCCTTCAATAGAGAAGCCCCCTACTCTTGAACTCAAAACTCTCCCTTCAAATCTTAAGTATGCTTTCTTGGCAGAGGTAGCACCCTGCCTGTTATTATTTCTTCATCTTTGTCTGTTTCGCAGGAAAGCAGACTTCTGGAAGTGTTAAGAAGGCACAAGAGCTTTGGGGTGGTCAGTGGCAGATATTAAAGGGATTAGTCCAGGGTTCTGCACTCATCGAATTTACATGGAAGATAGTATCAAGGCAGTGAGGCAGCCCCAGAGGAGATTAAACCCAAACCTGAAGGAAGTAGTGAACGATGAAGTTTTGAAGCTCTTGGATGCAGGCATCATTTATCCCATCTCTGATAGCCACTGGGTTTCTCCTGTGCAAGTTGTTCCCAAGAAAGGGGGAATAGTGGCAGTGCCCAATGAGAAAGGTGAATTGGTGCCCCAAAGACAAACCACGGGCTGGAGGATGTGCATCGATTACCGGCGCTTGAATGAAGCCACAAGGAAGGACCACTTCCCGCTACCATTTATTGATCAAATGTTGGAGCGGCTAGCTGGGCAAGAGTTCTACTACTTCCTTGATGGATACAATGGTTATTTTCAGATTCCCATTGTGCTAGAGGATCAGGAGAAGACCACCTTCACCTGCCCTTATGGTACTTTTGCATATAAGAGGATGCCCTTTGGTCTTTGCAACGCTCCAGCCACATTTCAGCGATGTATGATGGCGATTTTTAATGAGTTTATTGAGAAGAGCATAGAAGTTTTCATGGATGACTTCTCTGTGTATGGCCAGAGTTTTGATGTGTGTATGGATCAGCTGGATCAGATACTAGGCAGATGTGAGGAGACCCATCTAGTTTTGAATTGGGAGAAGTGTCATTTCATGGTATATGAGGGTATAGTGCTCGGACACAGGGTCTCCAAAGATGGTATTCAGGTGGACAAGGCTAAGGTGGAGGTCATTGAAGGGTTGCCTCCTCCCACTTCAGTCAGGGGTGTTAGATCTTTTCTGGGTCACGCAGGGTTCTATAGAAGGTTCGTCCAGAACTTTTCCAAAATTGCTAAGCCCTTGTCTGATCTTCTGCAGAAAGATGTGAAATTTCAGTTCTCAGACGAGTGTTTAAAGGCCTTTCAAACTATCAAGAGTAAACTCATTTCTGCCCCTATTGTGGTTCCTCCTGATTGGTCTCTTCCTTTTGAGGTCATGACCGATGCTAGTGATTTCGTTGTTGGTGCTGCACTCTGTCAAAGGAAGGATAAAATTTTGAGGGTTATCACTTATGCAAGTAAGACTCTATCTGAAGCTCAAAAGAATTACACTACCACTGAAAAAGAGCTACTTGTTGTGGTGTTCGCTCTTGACAAGTTCAGGCCCTATTTGCTGAGAAGTAAAGTAATTGCACACACCGATCACTCTGCTTTGAAGTACCTATTCCAAAAGAATGATTCTAAGCCCAGACTCCTGAGATGGATCTTGCTTCTCCATGAGTTCGACTTGGAAGTTGTTGATAAGCAAGGGAACCAGAATGGGGTTGCAGATCATTTGTCTAGGCTTGAGACTCCTGATGACGAGGTCCCCATAAATGAATTCTTTCCTGACGAGACAATCTTTGTAATTGGGAAAGTTAAAGAGCAATGGTATGCTGACCTGGCTAACTATCTTGCCTCTGGTCTGATTCCCCATGATCTAAGCTACAACCGGAGGAAGAAGTTTCTTTCTGAAGCCCGTTATTATGTTTGGGAGGACCCTTATCTCTTCAGAGTGTGTGCTGATGGTTTAATTAGAAGGTGCCTCCCCGATGAAGAGGTTGACAGTGTGATTGAGTTCTGCCATTCTCGAGAGGCAGGTGGTCACCATGGTCCTACTAGGACAGCTGCTAAGGTGTTGGAGTGTGGTTTCTATTGGCCCACTCTACACAAGGATTTCCACCGCTTCTGCTCCCACTGTGATAACCGTCAGAGGATGGGGAACACTTCAAGAAGGCATGAGATGCCTCAGAAGGGAATCCTTGAAGTTGAGTTGTTTGATGTCTGGGGTATTGACTTTACTGGCCCATTCCCTTCTTCTCATGGAAACCACTACATCCTCGTTGCTGTAGATTATGTTTCCAAATGGGTCGAAGCAATCCCCTGCCCTTCTGCTGATGCTAGAACTGTGGTGAAATTCTTGAAGAAGAACATCTTTACTAGATTTGGTGTGCCCAGAGCTATCATTAGTGATGGTGGTTCTCACTTTTGCAACAGGGCCTTTGATTCCCTGATGACTAAGTACGGGGTGACTCATAAGGTTGCTTTACCTTATCATCCACAAACTAATGGGCAAGCAGAAGTGAGTAACTGAGAGCTAAAATGGATCCTTCAGAAGACAGTTAACTCCTCCAGGAAGGATTGGTCTATCAAGCTTGATGATGCTCTGTGGGCTTATAGAACTACATTCAAGACTCCCATTGGGATGTCTCCTTTTAAGCTGGTGTATGGGAAGGCTTGTCATCTCCCAGTTGAGCTAGAGCATAAAGCTTATTGGGCTTTAAAAGCTCTCAATTTTGATTTACGTGATGCTGGAGAGAAGAGGAGATTTCAGCTTTCCGAACTGGAAGAACTGAGAGAACAGACGTACGACAGCTCAAGGATTTACAAAGAGCGCACAAAAAGGATCCACGACCGGATGATTCAGAAGAGAGACTTCAAAGTGGGGGATCTGGTGTTGCTCTTTACCTCTAGGCTACGACTCTTTCCTGGGAAGCTGAAATCACACTGGGCAGGCCCCTTCAGAGTAGTGGGAGTTACATCCTATGGAGCATACGAGCTGGAGAACAAAGCTGGTGAAACCTTCAAGGTAAATGGTGCTCGTTTAAAAAGCTATCTTGGTACTGATCATACGCTTTTTCGCATGCAGGCAATATTCTTTGTTCAGAGTGAATCCAGTTCTGCAGCAAAGATGATTTCTCAAGAGACGAGTTCAGCTATGAAGAAGAAATTTTCTTGGCGGGTGCGGAAAGAATTGGGGAAGTTGAAGAGACTTGTTGTAGGCTGTTGTGGAGCTTCCAACCACACTTCCTCTGATTGAGCAGCTGACTAGGAGGCAACCCAGTGTTTTCGGTACTTTAATTCTGTGTTATTATGTTGTTTATAGTTTTGTTTTAGGTTAATACTTTTGTTTACAATGGTTTGAGCTCATAAAGAAACAATTTGGCGCAATTTTTTGGCATTGTCCGAACATATGTCCGAACTTTGAAGTTCGAACACAGTTCGAGAGTTTGAAGACTGTGCAGAACGATGATGTCCGAACTTCTGTCCGGACATCGAAGTTCGGACCCGTTTCGAGAGTTCAGCAAAGGTAAATACGATTATGTCCGAACTTTGGTCCGAGCTTCAAAGTTCGGACACGAAACGAAACGCGGGCGACACATTTAGAAAACAAAACCCCTACCCCTTTCGCGAAGAACAACGCTGAAAAAAGTATCCTTCTACTTCAATCTCTCACAACTCTCTCATTCTTCCACCAAATCTCACAATTTTGGTATCCATCTCTCCGTTTTTAATTCTCTACCACTCTAGAACTTGAAATCGACCAGGAAATCCCCAAACAAGTCCGATTTTGATCTTGTTCGAACTCGGACCCTAACTGTCGAATTTGGGGATGTTGAGTCCAATCTTGCAGATTATATTGTTCTTCCTGCTTCTAATTACTCATTCAACTTGAACAAGGTATTTTCTCCACTTTCCTTCCTCTTTTATTATGTTTTTGCTAAATTTTGGAATATAAGGCATAGTTAACCGAGAGGGTGCTGTTTTGAGTTGAGATTGCTGGACTAAATCTGCTTGTATTGGATTTGTTTTCTATTGCTATCTGAATTGCTAGATAGAAGTGGTTGGACCCCACTATTATGATTTTATTTTGTATATGTGAGTGTGGGGGTTGGATTTTGCATGGCTGAAGTAAGACCATTGACTGAGATTGCGTGGAACATGTTGGAATATAATGTTTTTTTGTTGGATTAAGTCTCTACTGGTCACTGGTTCACCGTTGCGAATGAGAAATCTGATAGATCTTTGCTGTGGAGAATAATGAATTTTAAGGGGAGACTCTGTCGAATTTTGGATAACTATGTGCATACATTGAACTATTCCCGATATCTTTCTTTATTTGACATTAGCTGCCTTTGCTTGAGCAGATGTTGAGCAGAATTACAGGCCGTTCTAAGAAGGCTGGGAGAGCCGGCGCAAGTTCAAGTCGTCGAGCTCAGCAGGACGATTTTAGAGACGACGCAGCCAGAGAATGGTTTGCCAAGAACATGGACATTATTGCTGAACGTGGTGTGGCGCCTGAGCTGGAGCGTCAGCTGGGGCTGAGGGAATTACTGGACCCGTTTGGTTGGGGTAAAATCCTGGACATGGGGGGCCCGTCCTCAGAGCGAGTAGTTCGAATGTTTTATGCCAATGCTGTCCTCCAGGATGGCCAGATCAGCTCTACGGTTGACGGTGACCGAGTGACAGTCTCCACGATGGAGATTGCACAGTATCTCGGCCTTCCTTACCCTGCGCCCCCTCAACCTGAAAACCTGAACCCTCATGACTTCCAAGCCATAGCCCTAAACTACTACACCCCACTCCTGGTCCAAGGACCCCGGCGACGCAGAGGAGATGGCCCGTCGAAGCAGGTCATCCCTGCTGATCTGCTTCAGGACCCCAAAGAGAGAGTCCTCTTCACCCTGCTGGTTGTGAATATCCTTCCGAGGCAGAGCTCCGATCTGAACCATACGGACTGCCTTCTTCAGGCTGTGATGAATCCGAACTTTGCTGGGGCTGCTGAGGTCACTTACCTGCAGTGGGTCATTACTTTGCATCAGCGTCACATTGTGGAGCACAAGGACCGACGCAAGCTGGGTTATCCGGTCATGATCTGCCACATACTTCGGAGGCAGATGGTCACCATTCCATCTGCGGGGCTGCATGTTGCGTGGTCTCCTATTGATGTTAGCGCCCTGAAGAAGATGTGGTTCGAGTTTAATGGGATGGCATAGAGGAAGAAGGCTGCCCCACGTCCACAGAAGCGCCAGCGAGATGCGGGTGAGGGTCCATCAGAGCCAGCTCCTACTGCTGCAGCTGAGGAGGAAGAGGAATTTGCTGCACTGCCGGCCCCTGGGAGCGAGTATGTCACTCGCTATGAATTTAATCAGCTAGAGTCCCGCTTCATGGAGATGGATCGTCTCTATCAGGCGGAGATCGAGACCCTTCAACAGCAGGCGCGCCGCTCTCAGGACGACTATAAGGCTCTGCTTGCTCAGTTTCAGTAGTGGCAGGCGTACTACCCGCCCCCACAGTGATGGTGTTATTGGATGATGCTATTTTTGTTTGGAAGCCATCTCTGGACTTCTTTGTGGTTTTATTTTCAGTTATTTTAGACTTAGTTCTTTTTCGTTTATTTGAGTTGTATTTTTCTTTATTACGATTTTAGTTTGTTCTTCTCTCGAACTACAAGTACTAATTGTTACTAATGCGATGCTTCCAGCATACCTTTTTGTTTTGTTTGCTGATTTTGTGCAAGTATGCTTTACCGTGATGTTTCCATGCCGGACACTTGCTTGGAAGCAAGTGTGAGGAAACATTCTCCCCTAGCAGGACATTAAGTGTGAGGAAGAACCTCTTCCTCAATCAATCACAAAAGAAATCAAGGGAGTTTTCAGTTTCCTTTCTTTTTGGTTTATGTTCGGCCCGTGCTTTAACGTGTTCTAACTCTTTAACTCTTCACTTCCACCCTTGTGAGTCTGACACATTTAGTAAGATCTTTTTCTTGTGTTAATTTTCTGAACAATGAGGACATTGTTCCTCCTTAAGTGTGAGGAAGGGGGAGATCTTTCTGAATGTGTCAGCCATTTATTTTGCATCCTGCACTAATTTTTTATTGATCTTGGGCAATATCGGAGTAAGTTCCTTGGAGTGCTTCTATGTGTTGAATACTTGGGTGGATTTTTCGTTGTGGAGTCGAGTCCGGTGATGACTTTAAGGATTGGTTTGCTCAAAGCTGTGTTCTCATATTTTAGAAATGACTGAATTTTGTTAAATGTCTGTGGACAAGTTAGTTATGAGGCCAGAACTGGTTTAACCTGGAACCCTGGGAATGATGAGAATGTCTGGAATTAAGGATAAAGGCAAGGTACTCCTCTGATCTGAGTTATTTTCTGAACCAAAACAGGCCTCTTCCATCCGGTTATTAAGTCCTTGGGGTGCTTCATCACCCATTTACCTAAGATCGTCTGATCTGGGATAAAAGACCCAATACCATTAAAAGGATGGAGAGAAAAGTCTAGGGGATGAATTAATTGTGCGAACAATGTAATATACATGCAAAAAGAAAAAAAAGAGGAGGCTCTTTAAAGTCTTATGTTTATTGCAACCCTTTAATTAGATCATGAGTACGTGGTGTTGAAAGGTACTGCGGAATATGCCAGTACTTCACACCCCTTGTCATCCACGGGTTTGAGAAGAGAAACGGTTGGAAGGTTCTGAGTTACTATATGTTTTGACTTCGTGATCTGACTTCTTCATAATTTTTTGTTTTAAAAGCTTGCTTCACTGTTTAAGAGACATGCAGTCAGAAGCAGATCGATTCTTGGGTTGTTATTATGGCTTAACTCCTTCCTATTTTGTGCAATCCCAAGGTTTGGTACTAAGGCATTTTGAGATATCTTACTCCTGCTTTGCTTGAGGACAAGCAAAGGTTAAGTGTAAGGAGGTTTGATAAGTGTGAAATATGAATGGTTTTAGTGGTCTTTAACGCTTAATTTTCATACGCGCATTGATAATATTCCACACTTATTTTACGTTTTCCTTCGGTTTGTTGCTTGTTAAGACTTGATACCGTTTTTTATGCTAAATGCAGAGAAAAGCCAGGAAAACAGTGGATTAACTCACGAGGGAGGTGATGCAACAAACGGGGGTCGAATTGGAGTCAGAACGAAGAATTTAGAAGGTTTTGAAGGTATGTCCGAGCTTGTGTCCGAACATCCAAGCTCGGACGCAAGTCGAGAGTTCGAGTGTTGTGCCTGATGAAGTGTTCGAACTTCGGTCCTAACTTCGAAGTTCGGACATGGTTCGAGAATCACAATGAAGAAAAGTCGAAAGTCTGTTTTATGCTGCATGTCCGAACTTGTGTCCGAACATTGAAGTTCGGACACAAGTCAAGACTTTTGAAATAGGAGCGCTCAAAACAATGTGTCCGAACATTGAAGGTCGGACCAATGTTCGGATGCGACTAAATTCTCAACAGAAGTTCGGCGTTTTGAAGGGAAAAGAGGAAGAAATTCTATATAAGTGACCTAATCTGAGGAGAGGAGGTACCACATGACTGATCATTACACCACGACACTTTGACGCTCTTCGAGAACGCTCTTTTCACTCATCTCACTCCATCGACATTAGCTTCACCTTCATCCACATTCATCAAGCTCACTATTACCATTGTTGAGGAGCGTTGCCAGAAGGGAGTCAGTCCACCGTCTTCAACCTTGCGCCGACAGTCTCCGAGTCTGGATAATCACTCAATTCGAGGGTTTTTCTTCCCTTAGATGAATTCTCTTTTGATTGTATTCATTCGCTTCTTTGTAATGTCTGGCTAGTAGGGATTAACTCTGGGGTAGGGTTATTCATGATGGATACAGTTTAGTTAGGATTTCTACAATTTGACTATGGGATTGTAATGGATTGTTTCTAGGTTAATGCTAATCATTCATCTTCTCTATTAAATTTCCGCATTTATAGAGTTGTTTTGCGAATCCTATTAGGATCAGATAAGGTGATTAATAGGAAGTTCGAATTAACCTAGAGATTTGGGGAAAGATTAGTCGGATAGATAATTTTTCCTGCAAAAGCTAATAATTCTTCGCACGTAATCCGCCTATATGTGTTTTGCCAACTTCTAGATTAGAGTTGACATGTTTTGATAGATGAGCTCTTCCTTTAACTAAGATTTAGGATCGAAGAGAGCTTAAGAATTGGCCTTTCCGTTTCTCATAATTGAATTGTAGGTTTCGCTAGATTAATCCAGCAGAGAACAGCCCAAGCCTGGAGTTCCATTTATTTTACCAACCTTAACATTTACTTTCCTTAATCGTTCATTTAGACTTTGATTTCCGTTTTCTCAATTCAGTTACAAAAACAATTCACAACCCCCCTAAATTTCCAGTTTTCTTAGGACTTAGGCTTATTTATTCAAGTCCCGTGGTTCGATACCTGGTTACTTAATTTCTTATACTATAGTGACCGGGATTTTTGCAACCCGACAGGCTTTTCCTTTTATTAATTTCTAGGTTTTTCAATTTAGTTTTAGTAGAACATTTCCCTGTTTGCATACAACAACCTTGATTTTCCACCCATGATTAGGACATCTCCTGATCTCAATACCATTTTGTCTGCGAGGTCCAAACGCATATGCTCGCTATACAAGAATACGGCGTCATCACCAATGGACCAAGACACTACGCGCACTCCTTTTCAAGAGATTCCGTCATCTCGTCCTTATCTTGGTGTAAGCCAAGTCGTCCTTCTTTCTCATTGAAGTTGACGATACACAGGTCCGCTTCAAGTGCGGGGATTGGATCATCTTCACATTGTTGTGCAAGTTCCACAGCTTGTGTAACAAGGGTATGAAATTCAGGGGGTATTGTTGGTGGCGCCGCTCTGTCTTGTGTTCGCGTCTTTTGGTATGTCTTAGTATAAGGGTTCCAATCCTTTCCCAAGCACATCATCTTCAGCTTCATCTTCGCTCCACCGGGGAATTTGAGTGTGTAAAATCCTCCTGGACCCGCTCCTAGTTCGTTGCATCGTCGGATGATGGAAATTTGGGCATCGGGTGTCAGGTATCCCTTTAATAGAATCATACCTGGTCGGATGACCTAACACTACTCGTCGGAGAAGTGGTGAGTGGTGATGTTGTCGTCTTCATGGTTTAGGTTTGAAGGTATCGGGTAGCAGATATTAAATCTACCTATGGTTGTAAATTTCATCTACTGTGAGTTCTAGTCTCAACTAATTCATTTCATGCTCAAGTACATAGTTCAACTCTACTTACTCATACATTCATTCTAACAAGTACTTCGATACTTAGACATGTTTTTCAAGGATTCAAGGTTTAGTTAGTACCTAGGCCGGACTTAGTACTGGTCCCGTCATTGTCAATGATGTGTAAGGTTGGCTGCCTCTGCGGTGTGCCCTTCTGAGGACCTCGGGATCCCTATCGCTGCGAGGCCTGCTGGGCTGGAGCATCGCCAGATGCAACCTCCTTGCCTTCCCTCTGCTTGTAGCTCTGGAAGTTTCCTTTGGACTTTGGGTTCTCCGGGCACACATTAGCACGGTGTCCCGGCTTCTGACAGTTGAAGCATCTGATTTCCCTCCCTTGGCAATCTGTGTCGGGGTGATCTTGGTTGCACTTCCTACAAACATAGCTACGGCCGTCGGAATAGTTCTTGCCATATCCGGAGCCAGAACCTGTGGCTTAGAGTGTTAGCACAATTAGTGCGGCAATACTACTTATTGTAATGATACATGTACGGGTTTAAGTTTAGAAGTTTTAACCTTAGGCGGGTGTAATCTCAGTGGCTTTACGGCCACCGGATTCGAATAAGCAAGCTGAAGTGGCTCAGCTGCTTTGCCCTTCTCAGCATGGGCACTGCTCTCACTGGGGGTGTTCTTCTGGGTTGGCTGAAAGATCTTCCCCTTCTTTTTCTTCCAACTCTTGCCCTTGTTCTGCTCCTCTGAACTGGTGTTCTTACTGTTGGCTTTACGCTTAAGCGCCTGCTCCTTGTCTCTCAGCTGACAAGTAAGTTCAACGCGAGATGCCGCGTGGTAGCAATCCTGAAGTTTCAGGTATTAGGTGGTGCTTTTACTTTTTCCCTTAAGGTAACGATTTAAGTATTGACAATGGTACTAAGGGTTCGAACCAACGTTTACCTGAAGTGAGGTAAATCTGGTGTACCCCATACCGTACCGAAGGCGATGGCTCAGACCGCCATAGAATCGATCGACCAAGACCTAGCCAGTGTACCCAAGGTCGGGTAGAAGGCGCAGGATGGAGGTGAAAGTGCGGTAGTACTCATCCACTGACATTTTCTCTGTCACCCTCAAGGCGTCAAGCTCTAGACGCTTCTTGGTTTTGACATGTTCAGGGTAGTATTTTGATCAGAGAATTACGGTGAAGGATTCCCAATCAAAGGTGGGGTCGTCGACATACTCGTGCTTCACAAGCTTCCACCAATCCATAGCAGCATCTTTGAGATAGTATGCTGCTATTCTCACTCGAACTCCAGCAGGAGCTTCGAGGGTTTCAAACGCCGTCTCCATTTCAGAGATGTAGGCTTCAAGCTTTGCTAGGTCGCTCTCACCTCTAAAGCAAGGAGGTCGGAGATCTGCGACAACTGTCACCTAATTTACATCTCTGGGTGGAGGGGGTGGGGTTGGTCCCACTTGAGTTTGTTGGTTCTGCTGTGTTTGTTGTACAGCTGTGATTACTTGCGGTAGCATCTGTGCTACCGTGGCAGTGACGATCTCTGCTATCGTCTGCGTGCCCGGTGTGTCATTAGCCTCTCCTCGGGGTCGACCTCGACCTCGTCCTAACATCTGAATAATCAACATTCTCATTAAGTATGGTGACACTGTGACCAATTGGTCTTGAATTTAAGCAATGGTATCGTCCCAAAGGACGTCAAGAGTATCTGTTGTTATCAACGGTCATTCCTAGTTAGGTTCCAATTTCTCCGTTTTAAAACGGTTGTAATCCTAACTCGGTAATCCCTATGCTCGGTAATTCTTGACATCAGAGCGTAACTACGCTCTGATACCACTTTTTGTAACACCCCTACCGCTAATCGTACAATTACTGCCTAATCGTCTCGGTTATCTTACTACTCGCAGTTGAAATACAATACTACGGCGGGTGATACAACGCCACTAACCGCCCATACGGCTAGCAAGGCTTACACTACATACAGTCACGATCCGACGATTAGAATATACCGAGCTACTATTAATACTTCCCAATACACAAATATCATTTATTTACATCATTCGATTACCGAGTATCAAAAAATATAACCAAATACATCCCTTTTTACAGGTTTACAAAAATCATGAATCTAACAGCCTACTCACTTTACCAATTCGCAATTCTTTCAATATCCAAAAGGGTGTACCCCATGGTACACCCACTAATAAAAAAGGCATTAAGCCGTGTACAACTTGGTATACCATCCACAACCTACTCACTACACAAAAAGAAATTAAGCTTGGTCTCGTCACGACCTTCATCCTTCACGAGCACCTGTAAAAATAAAAATAGTGCCTCAAGGGGCTCAGCAAAAGCTGCGCATAAACTTCGCATACACCGCGTGCTAACAAGGGTATGCCGACTAATTGGTCGAATACATGAAGTTCGTTTTATACATGCATACATGCTATTTCATACATTAATACATTCATACAAGGCACATGCTTACTAGGTACAATACGTGCAATCGAAAGGCAATACACAAGCCAAACAGCAAAACAATACACTTTACAATCCATACTTCGTTCTTGGTTAGCCAGTTACCCATCCGGGTTAATCGGATGTTCTTTGCTCTTTTATTCAGTACCGTACTACTTACACAAACATAGTCATAGAATACTTACTTACTTACTTACTTACTTACTTACTTGTTACTTACTTTCTTACTTCTTACGTATACTCATGTTATGTCGGTGTGACCTCCGGGCAGGGACTACACCATCCCACCACCGGGCTTTAGGGTGGCTCACTAATCCAAGATGCTACCCATTTAAGGGGTTTGGTCCATGGAAAAGATTAAGGCCAGGATTTGGATCCAACCTCTTGTGTCTCATCCTCCTCACACGTGGCCGAAACTATATCGGACTTCTACTCATTCCAATTGACCAATTTCTTTGGTTAGAAATGTTAGCTAGTTAGGAATCAGTTAGAAGTCCTATTCTACATTACTTGATCCATACAATACACAACAAGGCACACACACTTCTTTCTCATCCATTCATTTCATGAATTATACAAACTGAGAGTTAAGATAAGCATCCAACAAGGAATAATATCATATAAGCACAAGTAGGTGCGATAAATTTGATTTGTGCGTTTTATCTTATTTAGGTGATCAATTAGCACACAAACACACAAATCAGAGTAGCCAAGGTAGCATACAGGGCATGAGAAGTTCATACCGTTCACCGTTGACTTTGGACTCACCGACTCTCTATCGATGTTTGACTATTCGAATCCTATCACATACATGCGATCAAGTGATTAATTATCTATAATCAACCTTACTTATTACTTCCCTAACATTTCCCGGTTTGTACTTACTAACTCATTGGTGTTAAAGTCCATTTACTTAAGTTACTTACTTAAAATTTCTTTCTAAGCTTGTTTATGGCCTTAATGACCATTAAGCATCATTAATCAAGTCTTAATTACCTTATACTACCATTACCTACCAAGTCCCTATCTTAAAATTGCTTTAAAATAGTTTCTCTTGAGGAAATTGAGGTGGTCCAGGTATGTGTCCGGGTTTACAAACCCGGACCAGTACCTCTGGTCACTCTTGGGTATGTTTTATGGGTGGTCCGGGTATGTGTACTAGTTTACAAACCCGGACCACATGGTCTGATTACTCTCGTGTGTATTTTAGGGGTGGTCCGGGTATGTGTACTGGTTTGTAAACCCGGACCATCCCTCTTGTATTACGTTCTGCCATGTTTTAGGCCTAGTCCGGGTTTCTGTACCGGTTTGTAAACCCGGACCAGGTCCAGTAATGTAAATTCTACTTGTTTTTTATCCTCTTTCAATTCCAAACTTCTACCAACTTCTTCCCCAATCTTCCTACACATATTCTAGCATGTTTTGACATTGATTAGGTACTTAAAACTAACCTAACCCAATCTCTATATTAATCTGTCCACCTTTGTTAACTTCTAATTTTCCCTCTGCTAGTTTACTTCTGTTACAGGTTTTTCTTCCTCAACTGTTGTCATAGATTTTTCCTTTCTTCTTCCCACTAGATAAATGGTTCTTCATCTAGCACTACTTAGTTAGACAACTTACATTACTCCATTTCTAATTCTACTCAACTACACCACTACCTCCTAAGTTCAAACCAATGTGATAATCACTACTTTCCTTCTCTGCACATATCCATGTTCTTTCCTCTTAAACAGCACTCAAGTCCCTTAATTCCTAGGTAAATTTTGACATAGTTTCCCCTAAAATTTAACATTCTCACCACATTGTTTTGCTCATAATTCACCACTCATAAAACCTGTTTATTCAATACACCAATACACAATTCTCTGACACATATACAATTCACCTCACTTATCTTACAAGCATTTTATTCATTCTTTTAACATCACTAAACATTACTACCCTATTACTCACTATATAATAGTCTAAGTATTACTTAACCATCAAAATACTTCCCTCATACTAAACATACAAATCGGTTACATTGTTTGCAAAACTAACTCAAGGTTTGGGCATTACCTTGATTTTGCTAGCTTTTCTTCCTTTCTTCCCTTCTTCTTTCTTCTTCCTTTTCTCTTCTTCTTCCAACCGGTTATGGAAAATCAAATCCTAATGCTACAGCCCATCAATACATACTCATTTTAATTCAAAACCAACCCTTAAATCAACCTAGAGTTTAGGGTATGTTTTTAGGGTTTAAGAAAAGACATTACCTTGGAAATGTATAGAGGGAGTGTTGGACAGCAACAAAAGCAAGGTTCCCACTCCAAGAGGAGAGCCAAGATCAGCTGGAGAGCAAGGAACAAGAAGCTCAAAACTTGGAAATTCTTATTTTGCAAATGGAAGCTAAAAATGATGGATTCTCGAATTTCTTTTTACCTCACAATAATAAGGAGAGGGAGGAGCTTCCAATGGTGGTCTCAAGCTTCAAAAGGAGTCATACCCATGGGGATGAAAGTGGGTATTTTTGGATTTTGAAAGGAGGGGAATGGTCTCCTTGGCAAGGGGGTTCCAACGGTACCAACTTTGTGATTTTTGGAGAAGGATTTAGTGCTCAACAAGAGGAGAGAAGATGGAGTGCTGGTGTGTTTTCTCAAATCACCATGGGAGGAGCTTGGCAAGAAGAAGAAAATCAGAGAGAGGAGGGAAATACGGTGGGAGTGTGAGTGAGGATAGGAGAGAGAATTTTTGTTTTGCTTTTACTTTATTGTTTTGTCTTGTAGTGTATTAGGTGAGTGAAGAGAATGAGAGAGAGGGGCAAACCGGCCACCTACACACACTCACACAGATTTTCAATTTTTATTTTCAAAAGTGGACACATTAGCTTAGCTTATTTACACTCTCACCCCACAACTTCCCGGTTTTGACAATTGTTACTAACCGGAACCCGTTTTCCAGAATTTTCTCGTTTAATTGATTTTATTGATTCTAAACATTCATTAATGTTTATTAATGACTATTTGGTTGACTAGAATTACTACGAGTTTATTTGACCCGCTTAAAGTCGTGTTTTCCCGGTTTCCTTGAAAAACGCGCTTTAAGGTTCGTTTGTGCTTTTAATCCGTTTTAAGGATCTGTTTTCTTCGGGATTTGTTCCCTCTTGTTTATTTAGACATAATTAAGCCTTTAAAATCTTCATTAGCCTAATTAATTGCTATTTTTAATTTCGGGGTATTTCAGCTCCACTATTAATTTCCCTTACTATACCGATCTACAATAATTTGTGCACATTATTGGAAAATTCATAGCTTGGAAAATTGTAGTAAGTTCATCTCATAGATTTATGGTTGTGTGAGCCATTAAGAGCAGCAGGAACTCCACACTTGCAATGCATTGTTTAAAATTTATCATCGATTGTGGTTGTGCAAGTAGGGGGGATAGATGACTAACTTGCTATGGGTGAGTAGAGCTAGGAAATGGTCCTACTATAGGCTGATAATTAGTTCTTGTAGCATAAAAAGACATGAGAATGCACAACTAGCCATTAGAAGCAAAAATATCCTTCTTTGTAATAGGGGCATTTTTTGAACGTCGCCAAAATGGCATTTCTTACACTTTTCACTAATTTGTGAAAAGTAGTTGTTGAAATCAAAATGTAGCTGTTGAACAATAACATGACCATCTGGCGGCAAAATAGTCATTTTTTTGCCATTTAGTGGATAATTAATGTCCGCCAGCACTGAGTGACATTTCATTAACTTTTACAAAATTGTAATGGCATTTTGTGACATTCTTTTTTTTAGTGGAATTTCATGAATTAGTAAAAAAATATAGTGGAATTTCATTAAAATTTCCTAATAAACATAGGTAAGAATAGAGCGTACCAACTTTGCCTCTCAAGAATCCAACTACACTTCTTCTCGTCAAATTTTAATGCAAATTTCCTGAAAATTGAATATTAGTTATGAAACCAAGCGGTGGTAGTGCAAATTCAGAGTTCAGCTACTTCATTCACTCAAACACTCGATTAGTAATATGATTAAATTTAATAGAAATACATTCAAAAGATCTGAGATGTTGGACTCACCCAATAAATAACAAACTAACAAAAATGAACTCTACTTTATATTTGAAATACCCCGAAATTTAAAATAGTGATTAATTAGGCTAATGAGGATTTTAGAAGCTTAAATATGCCTAAATAAACATGTGGGAACAATTCCCGAAGAAAACGGATCCATAAAACGGATTAAAAACACAAATGAACCTTAAAGTGTGTTTTTCGAGGAAACTGGGAAAATGTGATTTTAAGCGGGTTATATAGACCCGTAGTAATTATAGTCAATTAAATATATATAAGTAAACATTAGTAAAGGTCTAGAACCATTAAAATTAATTAAACGAGAAAATTCCGGAAAACGGGTTCCGGTTAGTGAATGGTGTAAAAACGAGAATTTGTGGGGTGTTAATTGTAAAAAGACTAAAATACTCCTCCCCATTTGTAATTAAAAATCTGGAACTCTTGTGTGGTGTGTGTCACGATTTACCCCTCCCTCTCACACTCTCTTTATTTGCTTTTAGACGCAAAAGGACAAAACAAAAAAAAGAATAAATTAAAAAAAGTAGAAAGTATAACTCACCTTTTGAGACTCTCTCTCCCAATTCTGAATTGCCACGTTTCCCCCCCTAACCAGACCTTCTTCCTTCCTTCTCTGTCATCGCGATTTGAAGCCCTCTTCTACCTCAAGCATTTCTCTTCCATTTTTTAGAGCCAAAATCAAGTCCAAAGGCTACAAAAATTATACTGTTGAATTCCCCTCGTTTTGGAGATCGTTTTCCACCCTTCAAAAACCAAGAAACTTGAACTCCATCCCCATGGGTGTAGCTCTTCTTGAATCTTGAAGAAGGCCACTTTGAGCTCCACTACCTCCTAGTTGTTCTAAGGTAAGAAAGTGACTTAAAGTCTCTCTTTCCTAGCTCTTTCTTTACAAAAAAATGCCAACGTTTAAACCCCACCATTTCTCCTTGTCCAGCCGGTTGGTGTTCAAAATAGTTGCTGGAGTTTTGGTTATTTCACTGCCTAAAACTTCACTTAGAAGTTGCAAGGTAATGCCCTTTTAAGCCTTAAGCATTCTCTACATTCTAGGTTAAATTAAGAGCTAGATATTGAGTTGGCATTGTTGTCTTGGGCTGGTTGTAGCATTAGCAAGCCCCATTGACCGGTTTAAAGAACAAAAACAAGAAGAGAGGGGAAAGAACAAGTAAAGAAGGAGTGAAGAAAAGAAGTGAAACCATGAAACTTCAAAGTAATGAAATTGCCCTTGAAGAGAATTTCAATGTTTTGTGTATGAATAAGTACATTGCTTTAGCAATGGTTAGACTATTGTGATGGTGAGTAAGGATTTGAGTATTTTACTGTTATTTAAGTAATGATCAAAGGCCTTGAGGCCTAGCTAGTTTAATTGTTAATGTGCTGGAAAATAATGTTGTTTAATGTCTTGAATAAACAGGGATGTAAAACTGAGTTGAATGAGCAAAATAATGTGGTGAGAATGCTTAGAATTGTAGGGAACCTCTGTCAAATTTTGTCTAGAAACTAAGGGACTTGAGTGTTTATTGAGAGGAAAGAACATAGGTATGTTTAGAGATGAAAGGGAATGGTTAATCACTTGAAATTTTGATAAGAAAGAATTATGTGTTGGGGTAGGACTAGGGTTGACAGTAATGCAATCCGAACACTAGAAATGGAGTGAAGTAAGTTGCTTAACTAGGTAGTGCTAAATGAAGAACCGTTAAGTTAGTGGGAAGAAGAAAACAAAATCTGGAGCAGCAACTTAAGGAAGAAAACTAAGAGTGAAAAGTGTGTAAAATTATCATAGGACGAGTGATGAGTTTGATGATTGAATTAGGGTAGTTTAGAGTGTCTAATAAGTGCTAAAATATTCTAGATTATATGTAGTAAGCTTGGGAAAGAAGTTGGTAAAAGATTGAAGTTGAAATAGAATCATAAACAAGCAAATTGAACATTACAGCACTTGGTCCGAGTTTACAATCCGCTACAGAAACCCAGACCAAGCTCAAAACAAGGCAGAATGTTATGCATAAGGAGTGGTCCAGGTTTACAATCCGGTACACTAACCCGGACCACCCCAAAATCAAGATAGTGAGTAATCCCGTGGATTGGTCCGGGTTTGTGAATCGGTACACAAACGCAAACCACTCTAAAATGTTACCCGAGAGATTTCCAAAGGCTTGGTTCGGGTTTGTAACCCCGGACACGAACCCGGACCACTCTAAAATCTTCACAGAAATTATTTTAAAGCCATTCTAAGGTAGGGACTTGGTTGGTAATGATATTATATGGTAATTAAGACTTGATTAATGATGTTTAATGGTTATTAAGGGCATACACAAGCTTAGGAAGTAATTTTAAGTAAGTGACTTAAGTAAATGAGTTTGAATTGCAAGAGTTAGTAACTCTAGTCGGGAAAACATAAAGATAAGATGAGTTAGGTTAATTGTAGATAATTGACCACCTGATCCCATGTATGTTATAGGACCCAAATAGTCGAACCCCAAAGAAAAGTTGGAAGTCCGAGAATGACGGTGAACGGTATGATTTTCTCATGCCCTGTATGCTACCGTGGTTACCTGATTTGTGTGTTTGTGGGTTATGTGTGATCGCCTAAATAAGATAAAATGCACGAATCGGGTTTATTGCACTTTCTTGTGCTTGTAATGTATTGTTCCTTGCTGGATTGTATTTGAACTTGTAGTTTGTATAATTCATGAAATGTATGGTTGTGGATGAAGTGTTTGGTTGCCTTCATGTGAAGTGTACTAACCAAGTAGTATGGAAAGAATGATTTCTCACTAACTCCTAACTAAGTAACATTTTTAACCTTGAGTAAATTGGTAAATTGGAGTAATGTGAGAAGTCCGATATAGCTTCAGCCGTGCGTGAGAATGAGCAAATACGAGAGGTTGTTTCCAAGTTCTGGCTTATTCTTCCTTGTGGTCCAAACCCCTTAAATGGGTAGCAACCCTAGGAAGTAAGCCACCCTAAAAGCCCGGTGGTGGCATATCGTAGTCCCTGCCCTGAGGTCATACCGACTTGACTTGAGTATTAAAGTAAGAAAAGTAATTGGCCAAGTAAGATCCTGGCTGGTGTAAGTCGAACGATCATGAGTAAAAGAGTAAAGTACATCCGATTAACCCGGGTGAATAAGTAACTAACAAGTAATGTGTGTGAACTTGAGAAGTGTATCTCAGTGCCTTGGTAAGTATGAATGGTTAATGGTGATTGTCTTCCTTTGAATGTATTGGATTGTATGTATGTATTCACTATAGTGTAAATTTATTGTCATTCTTTATAGCATGTATGCATGTATAAAATAAATGAACTCCATGTATGCGACAAAGTAGTCAGCGTACCCCAGTTAGCACGCGGGGTATGTGAAATTCATACTTGCTTTTGCAGAGCCCCTTGGGCCACTGTTTTTATTTCTTCCAGGTACCCGTGAAGAATGAGGGTCGTGTTAAGACCGAGATGGATATTTTTTGTGTAGTTAGTAGAATGGGAATGGTGTACCGAGTTGTACATGGCTTATAGCCTTTTTGTGTAGCCGGTGTACCATGCGGTACACCCTTTTGGATATTTTGGAATTGTGAACTTGGTAAGAATGAGTAGTTTAATAAACTCATAGCTTTTGTTAGGCTTGTAAGAATGGGATGTAATTTGTACACTCGGTAATCCAAGGATGTAAGTAAATGTTGGGAATGTAAGGGAAGTATTTGTTATTGTTCGGTATATTCTAATCATCAGACCGTTACAGTAAGTAGCATGAGCCTTGTTAGTCATTGGGTGGCTAACGGCGTTGTATCACCCGCCGTGAGTATAGAGGATATCTGCTGTGAGTAGAGTAGCAATGGAGACGATTAGAGGATAATGATAGGATTAGCGACTGGGGTGTTACAATATTTGTGACAGACCACCCTCATTAACTCGAGAATTAGAGCTATCTAGCTAGTAAATAATTTTGACATGTAAGGTCCTGAGTGTTTAGTAAGCCATCGTCTCGCATCCTTGGTCTTCCCCACTGGTACCGGTGTATCTTTCTTATTCTTTATAACATGCCTCCTCCTCCTACTCCAACCTCGTGAATAAGCGCCATTATGCTCATGATTTCCACCATCATTGCTCTAAGTCCTCCCACCTTGACATTTGACCACACTCATGCATCTCCCCCTCCATAGTCACTCAAAAAGCTTCCAAACCTCCTCTCCTATCTGTATGATTTTAATTTTAGCCCTATAAGAAACTCATATTAGCACCCCTTTAGCTTCAATTTTCAGGTTTATTTACGTGTTTTAAAATGGGTTTTGCAAATTGTCTTACCGCTCCAACTTTTTCCTTCTTTGTCTTTGTTTTTCTTCTTCTTCTCCCTTACATCAACACCCTAATCTAACAATGTTGCTAAGGAACAACACAAAAATCATCCCTTCACCTGATCGTTGTCAAGTGGGAAGACTTTTCCATCATCTCCCGTGGCCTATCAGCTTCGTCTTCACCGCCCTTTGTCACTTACAAACCCGATTTAACAATTTCACTCACGAAAGAGTCTCACCTAATGTCTATCTTATTCAAGTTTGATTATGCCACGACCATGGTTCGGGGTCTTTAGATGGTGAATAGTCACTTGTTTGCACTCCAACAACTTGATCTTGAGCTAGACATTGAAGACCATGTACTTAAATGGGTACCCTATATTGAAATATTAAGAGAAGATAGAAGATTGTATTGCTTGATCAAAAAATTGTGTACATGATTCCCTTTATATAGTGGGATAAGTGACTCTAGATTTTCCCTAATAACTCTAGAACTTTCTAGAATAATATTAAATCTAGAACTTTCCTAATCCTTGCACTTTTCATATCTTCCTCATATATACAAAACTTTAGAATATTTCTTAAACCTTTCACTTTTCTTATTATCCACATAAATACAAATCTCTAGAATCTTTTCTTATTGTCAATTAATTAACTTTATTAATTTCAACACCCACCCACCCCCACTTAAAGTTAATGCCTCTGAACTCCAAGCATAGTGTACAACTTCATAAAAACATCTTGCTTTAGTGGTTTCATAAAAATGTATGCAAATTGGTCATGTGTCTTGACAAACTTGAGCTATAATTCATTAATGGAAACACAATCACGAATGAAATGATACCGCGTATCGATGTGCTTGCTCCTATCATGAAACACCAGATTCTTGGCTAAGGCAATGGCTGACTTGTTATCAACATAGATCTTTGTTGCCTCACCTTGTGTTGTCTTTAATTCTCATAATAATATCCTCGGCCGTATAGTATGACAAACACATGAGGTAGCAGCTACATACTCAGCTTCACATGTAGAGAGACTCAGAATTGGTTGTTTCTTCGAACTCCAAGTAAAAGCAGTGTCTCCCATGTAGAATACAAAACTAGTATTGCTCTTTAGGTCATCAATATCTCCTCCCAATTACTGTCACTGTATCCAACAAGCTTATACTCATCACTGGATGAATAGAACAAACCATGATCAACTGTGCCCTTCAGATATCGTAGTATCCTTTTGGCAGCCTCGAAATGTGTCACTGTTGGAGACTCCATATAGCGACTAACGAGCCCAACCGCAAAGAGTATATCCGGCCTTGTGCAGGTCAACTATCTCAAAGTTCGAAAAAGGCTCTTATAAGTGGTAGGTCCACTTGGTCTTCATCGTCTTACTTGGATAACTTCATCCCACAATCAATTGGTGTATTCACAGGGTGACAGTCTTCCATCTTGAACTTCTTCAACACCTCCTTTGTATAGCTCTTTTAGGAGATAAAGATCCCATCATCCTTTTGATCTATATCAATGCCAAGATAGTAGGACATGAGACCAAGATCCGTCTTCTCAAACTCCTTGGTCATGATTTTCTTGAATTCTCTAAACAATTTTGGATTACTCCCTGTGAAGATCAAATCATCATCATATATGCAAACAAGTAAGATATCCCCATCCCCACATATCTTCACATAGAGGACAGATTCATGAGGGCATTTAATGAACCCATTTCCTTGGAGATACTCATCAATCCGATTGTTCCAAGCTCATGGAGCTTGCTTCAAGCCGTACAAAGCTTTCTTCAACTTCAACACCTTTCCTTCATGGTCGTTTGACACGTAACCTTGAGGTTGTTTGACATACAACTCCTCTTCAATGACACCATTCAAGAATGCCGACTTTACATCCATTTGATAGATATTCCACTTGTTTTGAGAAGCAAGTGATATGATTAATCGTACGGTCTCTAATTGAGCAACAGTGGCAAATACTTCACCATAGTTAACTCCAGCATGTTGGTTGTACCCTTTGGCTACCAATATTGCCTTGTACCTCTCCACCTCTCCTTTGGCATTTTTCTTTGGCTTATAAACCCACTTGAGACCAATGGGTTTTTTTCCTTTGGAAGCGTCACAAGCTTCCATCTATCATTCTTTTCAATGGACTTGATTTCATCATCCATGGTTGTTCTCCACTTCTTTTCTTTCACCACCTCTTCAAATCTAAGAGGTTCACAATCTACAACATGACAATAAAGAGTGAGCTCATCATCAATATTTTGATTATCTAACTCCTCATTAATTTCTTGAACACTTCTCATCCTTAGTGGTCCTTCACTTGAACTTCCACTTGAGAGAATTGACGATATGCTTGAAGAGGGTGATTGTTGTAATGTCACGGGCTCTTCACTTTACTCCTCCTCTTGAACTTCATTTGACGAGAAGGGGGAAAAAGTTGGATCTATGCTTATCTACAAGGCTCCAATCCCAGGTTTCTTCTTCATTGAAGACCATATCTCTACTCACAATGGTTTTTGAAGACATGGGCTGTTAAGCTTGTATCCTTTTGAGCATTGATCGTACCTAATGAAGATGTGCTTCTTCTTGCTTTTATCTTCAAGCTTTCTCCTCTCGTGATCCGGTACAAGAACATGGTTAATACTCCCAAAAGCCTTTATGTGGGAAAAATTAGGCTTAACTCCACTCCAACATTCTTGTAAGGTCATGTTTGAAATACTCTATGTAGGGAACCAGTTGGATAATACACTGCATAATCCACGGCTTAAGCCCATAGCTCTTTTGGCATCTCCTTGCTCTTCAACATGCTTTGTGTTATTCCCAAAATTTTGACCCTCGGGAAAGGCCTCAAACGCACAAATGCAAAGACAATGTGCCTCTCTTCCAATTCATTCGGGCCTTAGTGCCACCCACACTCTCAATACATTCAGCCCAAGTGCCACTTTATCAAAACATTCCGACCCAAATGCCAAGTCATAGTCTAGCAAACATTCTGACCCAAATGTCACATTCTCAAACATTACGGCCTGAGCGCCACATTTTCACAACATTCCGGCCAAGCGTCACATTCTCACAACACATCGCCCAAGTGCCAATTCAGAACTTATGAATCATTCTAGTCCATGTGCCACACTTTCAGTTTATCTAGGCCCAAGAGTCTACCCACATTCAAACCATCCAGCCCCGAGTTCCTCGTGCATAGTTTATAGGCATTCATAGTTTAGACTTTTGGCAAAGCCTACTCAGAGTCCTAGAAGAAGAAGATCATGATCATCTCTACGTACTCCTGATGGCACATCACAATCAAAGCTCGAGTCTTCTGAACGTTAGATAGGTTGGCAGCATTCAAGTTCAATTAGGAGTCTTAGTTTTGTATGCATAACATTCATCTTTCTAATGCATCACTTAGAGTTTTCAAAGAATGATCGTTTTCAAACCACTAATAGGAAGCATCTATTTTGTTGATCATCTTCTTCCTCATGTTCACAAATGGATGACTTCTTCAAGTCTAAATGGTAAAAAAAAAAGATTTTGTTTCACACAAGTTTCTTTTAAGAAAATGGTTCATGAAGAAATCATTTCCCGACAATGGAATGCAAAGACTAGTATTTTGTTTCCAAAATTTTGAACATGCCTTGCCAAACCCCACGGCTTATCCCAAGACATCCAAACAACCCACAAAGCGGTTCTAAATCCACATCTTTTAAATTGTTGTCATAACCAAATCAATACTGGGGGCAATCTGAGTTTAAGTTCGTCATCTTTCATCTTTCGCTTAAATGTGTGAACGAGTTTCTGAGTGAAAATCTCACAAGAGTGTCTTGAGTGGTAAAACCATGAGTGAACAAGCGTGTCATTTTTACATGACTCCAGTGAGACCACATTCAAAGGAAATGTAAATGGCATAACTCCGACCAAAGGAGATAATTTGTAAATTAAAAATTGTAATGCGTAACCTCCAAAATGGAAAGTTTTCTCGCGACAAGGCATCACAAGACAAACATTCAACTGACCACACAAGCACACAAGCACACAAACAAGCATTCACAAGTATACAAGCAAACAAGCATGCAAGTTGACAAGGGTAACATCACCGGCGTCGGGCACAAGGCCCGACCAGCCTTAAGCATGCCTATCCCGGGCAGGGCAAGGCCTGTGCCTCAAGACAGCCGCTACTATAGCCTGACAGGGACTAGGAGTGGACTTTAACCATCCAACGACAAGCTCTCAACACCGACGCACTTGTCCCGACACTAGACTTCGGAACTAGCGGGGCTTGGTCCTGATTGTTTAATCAACACCATCCCTAGGACCTAGGCCCAAGCCTAGAGGCATCAACAGCGAAACATATAGCCAACAACAGAACCCGACCACAAGCCGAATCCATGGTAACTTGAACTCCAAGGAGTGAGCTGACCCAAGGCCTGTCTCTAAGGGGAAACCCCGGACCATCGGCGGAGCGTTCCAACGTGGGAAATGTTGAACACTCGCCTTCACCATAATCCAAGCCATCCCTGTCTTAACCCTATATTGGGTCATGGAGGCGCGACGCCCATCGCACCTTAAGTATAAGGGACAGGGTGCCAACAAGGTGCCACGCATCTTGTCAGCTCCACCTCATGATCACAATCTCTGTCGTTAACGCCACAGGCTATTGACAAGTGCTACTAGCCCCAAGCCTTATGGCCCGGGTCTAGGTCTTTGCTGAAATGCTTCTTTCGACAAGGGCCTCTCGTCCTCAACATACCTGCAAGAGAACTGAAAGGCATAATACTTGGGTGACTGAAGTCATTGCAACATTGGGACAGCTAAATAGAATGTGGCTACTTCTTTTATTCATTAGGTAACTTGATTACATTCGGTATCATTACATTCAGTACAAATGACCCCCAACTCAAGCTACATTATAAAATGGGGCATGACAAACCACCCCCACCTATTTCTTTTCCGTCCCCGGCAAAGAGTCTAAATATATTTTTATCCTATCTTGAAATTGCCACAAATCTTTATGCTTTTCCCAAGTTGCATCTTCCCTGGCTTTACCCTTCCAATGGACCAGGAATTCTGTTGAACGACTCGATCTTCATCCTTGCATTTGATGATCAAGGATTTCTTCATTGTCCTTCGTGTATTCCATCACAATGGCATGCGGGGCTCTAGCTTTTTTCACATGAACCTTCTCGACATCCGCAACGAATGGCTTCAGGTAACTCACATGGAAAGTCGGGTGAGCTTTCAGTCTTTCGGGGAGTTCTAACCGGTAGGCAGAGTTACCCACTCGGTGGATCACCTCGAATGGTCCATCAAAGTGCTGGACCAAACCCCTGTGTCTAGGACGCTTGATCTGCTTCAGAATCTGAGGCGTGAATTTCAGCATCACTATGTCACCAACTTTGAACTCGAGGGGACGCCGCTTTTGGTCCGCAAACCTCTTCATTCGGTTCCAAGCTAGCTCCAAGCTTTCTCTTGCTGCCTTCAACATCGCCCGACGACCGTGTACGAACCGATAGGCCGCCGGACATTCACCTATGGCCGACTGCTTTGCAACTTCATCCGGGGTCAAGGGCTGCCAACCTATGACCAACTCAAAGGGGCTTCACTCAGTAGCCAAACTTTTATGCAAGTTATAGCACATTTGTGTGGTATCAAGCAAATGAATCCAGCTCTTTTGGGAACCTGTGACATAATGCCTAAGGTATTCCTTCAAGAGTACATTCACCCTGTCAGTTTGGCCATCTGTCTGCGGATGATTCACAGTAGGGAACGTCAGCTCAGAGCCCATAAGGCCGAAGAACGTCACCCAAAAATGTCCCGTGAATCTCGTATCGCGATCACTTATCACATCACGGGGAAGTCCAAAGTACTTAACGACATGAGCATAGAATAACCTTGATGTCAAGTCAGCAGGACAGCTCGAGGGTGCTATTATAAACATAGCATACTTGGAGAACCAAACCACAACAACAAGGACCGAGGTTTTCCCTTCCACCGAAGGGAAACCCGAGACGAAATCCATAGAAATCGACTCTCATGGTTTATCTGGAACAGGCAGCGGGTTGAGGAGTCCCGCCATCTTTTTCCTTTCAATTATGTCCTGTTAACATACCAAACAAGACCTTACATAGTCCTCCACATCAACCTTCATCCTTGGCCAATAGAAGCTTCGTTTGATCAACGCCAAGGTTTGTTTTGTACCTGCATGGCCAGCCCATTTCGCATCATGGAATTCCCGCAATAACTCTATGCGGATTCTACCAGCAAGGACCACCATGCATCTCTACTTATCGACCAACATATCATCGAGCAGGTGGAAAAGCTTTGACTTCCCCAACCGCACCTCATCACAGATTTGCTGGTATGAAGGATCAGACCTAGCCGCTTCCCGGATTCGACCCACCAAGTCAGTTTCAGCTCGAGACACTAATTTGATCACCGCAAGGCACCGCCGACTCATGGCATCAGGGACAAAATTGTGTGATCCTGGTCTATGGATCCATTCAAAGTCGAATTCACCAAAGAATTCTTGCCAACGAGCCTACTTAGGTGATAGCTTCTTCTGGGTCACAAAATATGTGTTGGCTACGTTGTACGTTAACACGACAAACTTAGTTCCCAGCAGATAATGCCTCCAAATCGTGAGGCAATGAACCACCACCAACATCTCTTTCTCATGAGCTGAATAGCGTGTTTCAGGATCTTTTAGCTTACGACTCTCAAACGCGCACGGATGACCATCTTGAACCAAGACCCCACCAATCGCTCTGTCGGATGTGTCGGTGTGCACCTTAAATGGTTTGTCAAACTCCAGGAGCTTCAACACCGGTTCATAAGAGATAGCCCTCTTTAACCGTTCAAACACGTCTTGATGCTCCTTCGACCAAACCCATGATTTTTCCTTCTTTAACAAATCACTCGAGGGCGCCACCTTGTCAACGTATCCCTTGATGAACCGGCGATAATAATTCACTAGTCCAAGGAAAGAATGTAATTCAGAGACATCATTGGGTGCCGGCCAATCAAGGATAGTTGAAATTTTAGAGGAGTCTATGCAGATGGCCCATTTAGAGACAACATGACCGAGAAAAGTGATACTCTGTTCGGCAAAGGAGCACTTTTCCCTCTTGATATGAAGTTGATTCTCACGAAGTTCAAACACCAGTTTCACATGGCGCAAGTGATGATGGAGAGTATTGCTATATATAACAATATCATCAAGATAGACAACCACAAAATCATCGATATACCCAAATAAAACAGCGTTCATTAGACTACAAAAAGTCACCGGAGCGTTACATAACCCGAAAGGCATCACTAAAATTTCAAAGGATCCATAACGAGTTACACAAGTTGTCTTCCCCTCATCTCCTTCTGCTACCCGGACCTGCCAGTAACCCGAGCGGAAATCTAGCTTGGTGAAGAACGTGGCCTCAGAGAGACGGTCGAATAGGTCATCCTGACGAGGAATCGGGTACTTGTTCTTCATCATCACCTTATTCAGTGCCCGATAGTCAATACACAGTTGTAGGGACCCATAAGATTTCCTCTGGAATAGGACTGGCACTCCATAAGGTACTCGAGATGGATGGATTTTCCCTGTTTCCAGGAGCTCAGTCAACTGAGTTCTCAATTCATTCAACTCCATCGGTGACATACGATAAAGAGCTTGGGCAAGGGCACTGCACCAGGAACCAGCTCGATGCGATGGTCGATGGGACGTTGTGGGGGCAGTCCTGGAGGCAACTCTGGGGGCATCAAATCCACATTCTCAAGGAGCAGTTTCTGCATTTCTATTGGTATGGCTTCCGCAACTGAAGGTGTCTCTTGCCGCACCACTGCGAGAATCACCAAACACCTTCTATCTTTCACTCCGGAACTGGGCGGGTCCCCAAAACCTTTTGGGCAGCTTCGTGAGGGTGTACTCACAATTGGGACAGCATCAACAAAACAAGGGCAACGCTCATCAGCCACCAAAATGCCTCAGGGGTGCACCCTCTGCTCGGCCCTAGCAGCATCTATGAATGGGCTTCCCAAAATCATTGGAAAACCAGGCATATCCATCACGTCAAAAGTCTGATCCCCGAACCATTTTCCCACTTCTATGTACACTCTGCAGCTACCGTGAACAACCATTACTCCACGATTTGCCGATGTTGCTACAGACTAGTTTGGGGTCAGCAAAAGTCCCAGCGCCTTGCAGGCGCCAAGATCTAGATAGTTCTCGGTTGCTCCTGTGTCAACCATAGCAGTAATAAGATGCTTTCGGTTAACCTTCACAGAAATGTAGAGCAAACAAGGATGTAGGCTAGAAGCAGAAAACTCTAAGCCACATACCTTCGACGGAGCCAAAATCGACCCGCGAATTTCATGGGCATCAAATTAGTTGACTTTTGTTGTAGCTCAGTCTGAACTTCCTCAACCAATGGGCCAGAGAGTGTGGCCGCAGCCACACTCGCCTTTTTGGGGCACACGGTTGCATAATGGTTTCCGCCACAGATGAAACAAGCTATTCTTCCTTTTTTCCTTTCGGCTTGGAAGCCTTCACCCCAGAGGGACTAGGGGTCGAGGCAACCTGAATTTACATAGAGGAAAAGTAGCAACATTTGATACAAGAGGAATAGGAGGATGAGAAATAAAGGGAATATAGACCACTAGTACAGGTGTGACCCACCTCTTCAAAGGCCTTCTTCCAGAGTTCCTTCGCTTCCGCTTCCATACTGACTTGGGAACGCCATCCTTCTGGCTAGGCATATTAACCTTGCTAGCAGGTGGCTCCACTCTAAAGTCATTCAATCCATCCGGGTTCACTTAGACTTGTGAAAAGTAACAAAAAACGTATACACGGCTTCCAGGAATGACGCAGTACCTAGGAACAGCACCACATAGCCAAAAGCTTGTGAACCCTGACGTAAATCCTAGGCACCCCCACTGAGCCTTTCACATATCCCTTTTTGATATTACAAATCTCCACAAAATAAGCCAGCTTGTGATGAATATCCAACCCGGTGACCAAAGAAAGCAAGGAGCCTGATTCTAGGATAAGGTTTTCATCAGTCCAAAGAAGGAACACCGCTATCAGCATGACGAAGTGATCCGAAAATGGTCCTAGAGTGATACAGCATCCAAATAGCTTGCATCAAAAGAGGAAGACACAAGAACCCCGAAGGCAAAGTCAAAAAAGGATAAAATAAAAAGGCAAATCCGAAGTGCCTCGAAGAAATCCAAATGACAAAAGAAGAGAAATGGTGTAACCAATGACTTAAAAGTTCCATTTCCAAAGCTCAAAAACAACATCAACGCAGGGCAGCCGGACAACTTCAAGATGAGGAAGGTAAATCCGAGGGAACACGTAAGTTGCAGCTTTGGTCACCCCTTTAAGCTCCACATACCCAAACATCCCTTCATGGTCCCATTATCTTTTATCACACCCCATGGCCACATTATAAGCTTTAAAGACTTCTGACTTGGAAGTTGTGTATCTAATCACGTGAAAGTAACAGATCGAATGCGTAAATCCATCAAATATCAAATTCAATGGTCAAGAAGTTTTGACAGAAAACAAGAAACGAGTGCAAACACCAAACACGTTGAGTTTAGGTTAGGAAGCACCACATCAAAACATAAGCCTTAACCCTGTGAGAAGGAGATTTGTTTAACACGTTTAGCGAAAAAAATACTGGGGGCAATTGTTCGGAATGATCGATTGCCATGAACTCTAGCTCAGATTTTCTTAAAGAAAAATACTGGGGGCAATTGTTGGTTCCAACAATTGCTATGACAACACTAACTAAAACCCAAAGCTTAACCCTTTAGAAGCTTGAAGCACCACCAACACCACCACACAGGCTCACACTAGCCCTTACCTTCACAGCATACACCACACAGGCTCACATAAGCCCTTACCTTCACACCATAACTACACAGGCCCACATAAGCCCTTACCTTCACATCATACACCACCGGCACATATAAGCCGTGATCATCACTCAAAGCACCACACCCACCGGCGGCATGTTCATCTCATAAGAGATTACTTACAAGTATGAAATTTTTAGTCAAGAAATGATAATTTCACTTTCCTTTTTAGTAGGCATAATTTTCTTCAAACACTGCCATGTTTAGTACCTTTTTCAACAATTTCTTGTCTTGAACAATTTTCCTTCAAACACTTCGGTTTCATAAACCTCATCATGGCCACGTTTGGCACACTTTCTAGTAAGGTCTTTCTTTGGACTATTTTTTATCCTCATCATAGCCACGTTTGGCACGTTTTCCAACGGTTTCTTATTTTGGACAAGTTTCCTACATACACTTTGATGTATTTTGACATACACATTATCATTGCCATGTTTGGCATTTTCATAATCAACTTTCATCATGATCATTTACATAAAATTTACCTTGCATCTATTCGTATGAGGCTCCTCTTCATAAATCAGAGATATAGATTCTCGCCCAAAGTTACATATTCTTCAGAGATACAAATTCTCGCACGAAGATACAGATTCTTCAGAGATACAGATTCTCGCCCGAAGATACCAATTCTTCAGAGATATAGATTCTCTCCTGAAGATACAGATTCTTCAGAGATACAGATTCTCACCTAAAGATTCAGATTCTTCAGAGATACAGATTCTCAGCCAAAGATACATATTCTTCAGAGATACAGATTCTCACCCTAAAGATACATATTCTTCATAGATATAGATTCTTAGCCAAAGATATAGATTCTACAGAGATACAGATTCTTCAGAGATACAGATTCTCAACCAAAAATATAGATTATTCAGAGATACAGATTCTCACCCAAAGATTCAGATTCTTCAGAGATACAGATTCTCAGCCGAAGATACAGATTCTTCAAAGATACAAATTCTCACCCTGAAGATACAGATTCTTCATAGATACATATACTTAGCCGAAGATACAGATTCTTTAGAGATACAGATTCTCAGCCGAAGATACAGATTCTCGCATGAAGATATAGATTCTTCAGAGATACAGATTCTCACCTAAAGATTCAGATTCTTGATAAGCCGCAGACTTATCGTATTTTATGCACTAGATTCAGGGATATATTTATCTAAATAAGATTAAATAGATGTATTTATGTTATATCTATGTATTAAAGTATATTATTAGTTCAGTCTTATGTGTTTATGTTTTGTGTACAAGGAACAAGTTTCTAGCCAAAAGTCCATTGATGTCGGACATAAGGCCGGGTAAATCCTGCATGACACTCGCATAGAACAGAAAAGGAGCTATGCCAGATGCAATGCCGGGTAAATCCTAGCCGGCACAAGTAAAAAGTCACCTCAGTTCACTAGAAGTTAGCAGTACATGAAGAGGTGCCTTTTGATGAAGAGGTGTCTTTTGATGAAGAGGTGTCTTTTGATGAAGAGGTGTCTTTTCATGAAGAGGTGTCTTTTGATGAAGAGGTGTCTTTTGATGAAGAGGTGTCTTTTGGTGAAAAGGTGTCTTTTGGCGAAAAGGTGTCTCATGGTGAAATGGTGTCTCATGGTGAAGAGGTGTCATTTAGTTGGAAAGATGTCTTTTGGATGGGAAGACACTATGGAAAGACATCATTTGGTGATGTGTCTTTCCATACCAATACAACAAGTGTAAAAGGTATCTTTTTGCTAAAGACATGTCTTGGAGTTGTGTCTTTCTGGAAAGACTTCATTTAAGATGTGTCCTTCCATAGAATCACTTCCAACACCTATAAATACCCTACCCATGTGATCATTTGAGAACACACTTCAACATCATATCACACTCCATTCACTCTTCATTTCCGCCCACATTCCATTGTTGGTGTCCAAGGCATTTCTATGGATCCATCCACGAAGAAGAAGAGAAGATTTCCTTTTCGGGTTAAGGCTTGATCAATCTCCTTCTCCCTTTATGTATTTCTTCCTTATTTGGAGTGGATGGTGAAGTAGAGATCCTTGTTAGGATTTGGTTAGGGATAAGTTCTTCCTTGTGAACACTTTGATCATTCAATATATATATTCCACAAGTTTTACTAAGATTTAGATTTCCATATAAGGCGGAATGAGTTCGCTACTTGTTCTCCTATCTTCTAAATTTCACTTGAGGTTCAAAAGACAAGAGTGTTTTTGGTTAAGGAATCTTAGTGGTCCGTCACCGTTGTTAGATGCAGAGTGTAGATGACAACACCGAAAGAGTTGAATAACCTTATCCATTTTCATTATTTCAGGCGAATACTGACAAGAGATTGTTGGGTTCGAATTTGGATAGTGAGTCCTTGTTTTCGGGGTTCGAAACTGGGATAAAAATTCACATTTCGTTCTTGCCGGGTCTGGTGCCGGGTTGGTTCTGTCCGGCATATTCAACGTCTTTGAATATTCCGTGCATAAACTATCCGGCAGGACATCCGGCACGTTCATTTGTTCGGGTGATTTCAGAGACTTGTTATGTATTAAATGTTAATAGTGGTGCTTGGGTTCATCTAGTCCCGAATCATACCTTTAGTTAGTTTATTTTAGTTAGTTACTTTAGATTAGAATTACATTTACTTTTTCCCCCTTGTCTTAGAATAGGCTTTTGCCCGGATTAGGACTAATTTTCTATAAGTCCCTTGGGTTCGATACTCTCGGTCGTAATATATTTACACTATACTCCGACCGGGTTTTATTTTGCTACCCGTAGTAGAGTTGTAGGTTTAGTTATTATTTATTTTATTCTTTTGTATATTCCTTTTATTCCTACAATTTTCTTGTTAGCAAATTGGCGCCGTTGCCGGGGACTTGGAATTAGTCCAAGTCCTAAAATCGGTAAAACGCCCTATTCGTTATTCTTTAATTCTTTATTCTTTATTCTTTTCTTTGATTTTAAATTTTTTCCATTTTTTTTTATTCGGTTGAATATGCCGAGTACAATGCCGGTTGTATTGCACCCGGCACATTAAACAATCCATATTCTTTAATTCTTTTATTCGTTGTTGAATTGGTTTCTCTAGGTTGAGCACGCCGTGCACTATGCCGGGTAACACACGTCCGACATCTAGGAGGAAGTCCGAAGCCGGACAAGATTAACCTGGCGCACAATCCGGCATTCTCAACCTTAACTTTCATTTTTTTCATTTTCTCTTCAGATTAGTAGAGTCATATGTACATATTCCTATTGCACCATGGTCTTTTTTTCCTTCTCTTATCCCTTATTCCCTTATCAAATTATCTCCTTTCGAGTTTTGAACAAGCCGGGCACATAGCCGGGTAAAATCAACCCGGCATAAAGGAGGAAGTCCTACGCCGGATAGGTTACATCCGACACGTGATCCGGCTCGTTCAAACTTACTCTCCATTTTTTTCATAAGTAGTAGAGACATATACATATGATCTCTTACTCTTTATTATCATTAACTTTGATTTTTTGTTTATATTTCTTTGTTACATTTAATTTCTTTTCTCGGTTTGAATATGCCGTTCATGATGCCGGGTAAAGTCTACCCAGCATAAAGGAGGAAGTCCAATGCCGGATACTTCGTGCCCGGCACACGGTCCGGCATATTCAATATGATCTATTTTTCTTTTCATTTCGTAACATTTTTATATTTTTGTTTTTTTATATTTTATTGTTAAATTAATATTGTGTTTTACTCCTCCTAAGTAAATAAGGTGAATGCATCTCCGATCGCATAATCTTCATGAAGATTCATCTGACCGCGATCAGGAGACAAAGAGGACATTTCTTCGTTCCTTAAGGCAACGATGAAACCTACAAACACACTCCCTGCACAAATGAAATCAAATACCACCGGCGAATGGCAAACACTCTCTTCCGCCCTGTGCTCCGAATTGCCAGATTTTATACCACCTAAGGAAGCGGAACTTGCAGAGACATCGACCATTCGCATGGAGCATAAGTCGATGTAGTTGCAAATGCAGCAACTTCTTGCTCAACCAAGACTACCTGGTCCACTCCTGTCTCCAACTCAAATTGATCTGAGGGAGCATGCGAATCGATCATGATCTCTTCCCAAATCTCTGATCATTCGCCAAGTAGCCAAAAGGCTAAGTGTAGGGCAGCCCCCACGCGTCTAGTCTTCTTGCACCACAGGGGAGTCATTTTCTTCTTAATTACTTTTAATTTTCTTTATTAAAGTCTTTCTTTATTTATTTTCTTTTTCTTTCGAACACTGGGGACAGTGTTCCTGCCAAGTGTCGGGCAGGGACCCCCCCTTAAAAAAGTTTTTAATAATATGCGTAAGTTGTGAGTTTCATCAATGTTTTACTAAACTTTTTGCATGTTTTTGATTGAGATGAGAATAGGAATGAATAATGCTTGTTCTCTCAAGAGGTAAGCTTTCTAATGACTTGTAGATTCCTATTTTTAACTTTTTGATTCTTTTTATTTAACATGAGTACATGATCTTGCTCCTAATTCTTTCCTTTATGTAATTCTGGGTATTATTTTCTTCCCTTTTTCAAACTGTGAAAAATCTATTGGGTGAAAATCTTAAAAAGGGTTTTTGTAAAAAAAAGAAAGAAGAAGAAAAAAAAGAAATGTAAATTCATCTTCCAAAGGAAAAGCATTATTCATTGAGGTTGCAAAAAAAAATTGCCTTAGAATACAAGCAAGAAACAGACGAGAGTTTTTCCTTTTGTTTTTCTCCTAAATTCCCCGTTCTTCAATGCAAAAAATTCATGGTTGATTCAGAAACCCTTGCGAAATTGGGCTGAACATAAAAACCATTGATGAGTGTCTTGGCCACATTCAGAAACTCTTGAAAAATAGAGCTGAGTGATGGAAACCGAAGAAAAAATGAGAGATTACAAATCCCTTATGCAAAATAGCCCAAAAGCTTTTGATCGGTTTTGAAATTCTTTATTTTTATACCCATTAGTATATTTTGATGGATAAGGATGATTAAGTGATACTTGTGAAATAGAGTCAGGTAGTTTAGAAATATTTATCTAATTATCATTCTAAAGTTTTTCTATTTGTGCATAAGTAATTACTCCTTCTAATCTAATTTTGCTCGAGGACTAGCAAAAGGTAAGTGTAGGGCCTTGATTAGCCGTAGACTTATCGTATTTTATGCACTAGATTCAGGGATATATTTATCTAAATAAGATTAAATAGATGTATTTATGTTATATCTATGTATTAAAGTATATTATTAGTTCAGTCTTATGTGTTTATATGTTTTGTGTACAAGGAACAAGTTTCTAGCCAAAAGTCCATTGATGCCGGACATAAGGCCGGGTAAATCCTGCACGACACTCGCATAGAACAGAAAAGGAGCTATGCTGGATGCAATGTCGGGTAAATCCTAGCCGGCACAAGTAAAAAGTCACCTCAGTTCACCAGAAGTTAGCAGTACATGAAGAGGTGCCTTTTGATGAAGAGGTGTCTTTTGATGAAGAGGTGTCTTTTGATGAAGAGGTGTCTTTTCATGAAGAGGTGTCTTTTGATGAAGAGGTGTCTTTTGATGAAGAGGTGTCTTTGGTGAAAAGGTTTTTTGCGAAAGGTGTGAAATACCCCGGATCTAAAAATGGCGATCAAATTACTCTAATATGATTATAAAAGGCCTAATGGTGCCTAAAGAGTATTGGTAAAAAGAATAAAACCAAAAGAAAAGAGAAAACGCTTGAAAAGCGAAAAAACGCTAAAATACGCGTTAAATGAGTATAAGAGATATGATCTCGAGAGGGTCCGAGATGGATTCCTAAGGCTTAGTTAGGCCTAATAAGTATACGGGAATGATTCCCGAAGGAAACGGATCCAAATAATGGATTAAAACGCTAACGGAGTTTAAAGCACGTTTTCGAGAAAACCCGAAAACGTGACTTTAAGTGGTCAAATGGACCCGTAAAAATTATAGTTGATTATATAACTATAATTAAGTATTAATGGAAGCTTAATAGCATTAAAAATAAAGAAACGAGAAAAATCCGAAAACGGGCCCGGTTAGTGAATAGTGCCAAAGGGTAAAATAACGAGCGTTTTCTGTAAGAAAACGAAAAAAACGCTCCAGCTTACTAATTTAGTGGGGCCGGTTTTATTTAGTGAGTCACCCACTCACACACACTCTAGGCTAGTATAAATAAAGAAAGAAAGAAGAGGAGGAGAGAGGAAAGTAAAAGCAAAAAGCATTTAAACAATTTCTCTCTCTCTCTCTCTTTCCTCCCATTCTCTTTTCTTCTTTCTCTTTCCCATCTTCACGATTTCTCCCTTCCTCTCTGTGTGCTGTGCGACATGGAAGCCCCAAGCATGGCTTCTCCACCTTCTCCTCCATGCCCAAGCTTCATCCTTGCTCCGAACTCAAAAATAAGTACATATTTGTGATCCTCTCATCACCCTCTACCATCCTCTCTTTTCAAAACTCGAAAATGGTGAGTTTCATTTTCGTGGGTGTTGCCCATTTGAGGAGAAAAGCACACCATTAGGTAGCTTGAAGCTTCCTCTTTCTATCAAGGTAAAAATATCCATGAAAAGTCTTGTTTTCTCCATTTTATGCCTTGGCCGATTTTGGTCTCTAATGGAGCCTTGTTTACTCTCTTTTATGAGCATTGTTTCAATCCCTAAGAGCTTGGAGGGAGTTACTCTTTGATTCTTGACCAAAACCCCATCTTAGGGTTTTAAGGTAATCACACATTTTAGAGCTTTAAGCATTTCTAATTGATGAGCTTAAGTGTTTCTACTTGAACCATTTCTTGCCTTGTGTATTGAATGGGAGATGGGCAATTTCTTGGCCTTTGGCCGATTCTCAAGCAAGAGAAAAGAGAAGAGAAAGAAGAGGAGTGAAAAGAGTAAAGGCTTGTGAAGTTAAGGTAAACAAATTTACCTTGGAGCCTAACTTAATGCTTTTGGTATTTTGGGAAGGGTTAATGAATAAATGAACCCCACTTGAATTGGGTAGCAATGTGCTTGTACAAGTAATGCAAGTGAGAAAACATTATGAATTTAGTGTTTGATTAAGTGTTATGCATTTTATGAATTATGCATTGTATTGTATTGGAGAATTGATGTGTATTGGTGAACTTGTATGTGCTGGTAGAACCCATGATGGGTTTGGTTAGTTTTAGGTTGAATAATGTGATGATATGAACTTTGGGAAATGTTAGAAATAGCCAAGTTATGGCAAAATTTGTGTAGAAACCTAAGTGGTTTAAGTGATGTTTTGTGTGGGGAATAACCTAGGGTTAGCTAGGTGTTGTTGGAGTTTGAATTGGGTAAATGATCACCCAAGTATATGAGAGGATGTTGGAGGTGAGATTTATGCAAAAATCTGTAGCAAAAGAGGTTGTTAAATGCTTGAAGAATTGTAGAAAAATAAAGAAGATTTAAGGTTTTAAGAGTGAGTCTTGGAACTTGGTATGAGGTGTGCATTATCTTGGAAGTTTTGGAATGGTTAAATGAAGAGAGAGTAATAATGCAAGTGTTAAGAAAGGTTAGAAAATGCACAAGTGTGCATTAGTGCAAAAGGGGAGAATTAAGGAGTTTTTGGATGTCATTAAGATGGGTTTGAAGTGCCCAAATGAGGTTAGAACATATTAGGATATGAGGAAAGGTTGGAGTTGAAAGAACAAATTAAGAGAAAAATCTGTAGTGGACCGACCCAGGGTCCGACCCAGTTCTGGGTCGGTCGGACCACGTTAAGCCAGCCAGAAAGCTTCGGCAATGGACCGACCCAGAGAGTTTTGGGTCGGTCGGCTTAGCTTTGGGTCGGTCGGGCAAAATTTAACGAAGGAAAAAGTTTCGGTAATGGACCGACCCATAAGGATGGTCGGTCGTGGGTCGGTCTAAGGTTGTTTTCTGAACCAGAAAGTTACTGGGACGGACCGACCCAGGGGTTGGGTCGGTCGGTGGGTCGGTCGACCCTTAACAAAAAAAAAAAGGAAATTTTAATTTCTAAGAATGTTAATTGGTATTAAGGTGTGCCATTAATAGGGTAGTGATGATTGGGACCCTAAGAACTTAAGTAATTAAGTTAAGATTAAGTATAAACCTTAATGCTTAAAGTTAAGATTATAAGGTTGTTAAGGATAAATTAAGTAAGTTATAATGGTGATTGAGTGGTAAGAAGTTGTAATACAAATGTAAGTTATAAAACTATCGAACGGGGTTAATCATGGGCGCATTAGTCGTTAAATAATTATGTTACCCCGATATTAATAAAGATAGTTATGATGTTACCAGTTGTACAAAGATTTCCAAGGAACATGTGATGGCACATTAGAGTGCATCTTCGGTGAAAGGTATGATTTTCTCATGCCCCGTATGCTAACCGAGTTACTCTGATTTGGTGTTTGTGTGCCGGCTTAATCAAGATTAAAGCATGAAAATAATCCCTTGTTTGATTATGCATGCATTGTTGTATGTTGAATGAGCTAACATACTATATGCCGGTGTGGTCTAACTTAGTGCATAGACCGACTCTTAGTGAGTACTGATTGACTAGAAACCCGTTGAACGGGTAGTCACATAACCAATGGTATTATGCAAACACACACAGCTATCGATTAAAGTATAACGATAACACAAACATATGAACTCCCTAAAATGCGAGGAGATGTACGGGTTGATATATACCCGATAACGGTTAGAGAACCTTACTGAAACGATCCACGAAATAAATATGAGTGGAGAGATAAATGAACCTCCATCGAGAGGATTGAAGTTAATCCAATAATGTGAACTTATAAGGAAGGTAAATGAGACCTAGGGATTAGTAACTCCCTTGAGACATGGTCGACCTCCTATAGAGGGTTTACCCGGTATAAGAATATAACCGAAAGTACGAGTATATGTACTGTAAAGGTAACTCTTAAAACCTAAGATTAACCAAACTTGAGTAATGTTCCCTAAGTCATTAGAAACATCGAGAGTGATGCTTCTAGACTAATATACATGATATAATTATAACTCCGAGAGAGGAGTATATGGGAATGTGAGTAGTCCGAGAGTAGTCGGACCTATGTAAAAAGAGTTAGGAACTAAGAGAGAGTTCCGTGAGCTAGTTGAACCTTCCCACCATGCTAGACCCAGAGTAGGGTCGAAACCGGGGAAGTAAGACTATGCTAGAGAGCCATGAGTTTTGGCTCAAGTATGTAATAAGAGTAACAAGCGTGACGTAGGAGACCTGTAGTGTCTCGAGAATCTACGAGAGTTGAGTATAAATAACCCGAGAGAAAGGGGTGAGTATATGTATGAGTAACCCGAGAGAATGGGTAAGTATAAGAATGAGTAGCCCAAGAGAATGGGTGTGTAAACGAATAAGTAACCGAGAGAACGGGTGAGGTATTAAATAAGTAAACAAGGCATAGTGAGGAATAACCCTCAATGCCTAAGGGTAACCAGTTACCACTAACAACATCGTTATGTTAGTTAGGAATCGTGTTCCGTGATTGGATGTAGATTCCTTGTGTGTTATATATATATTGTATTGCCATGATGATGTTGTTTGATTAAAATGAACTCCATGTATATCCGACCCAGAGTAGTCGGCGTACCGCGGTTAGCACGCGGTATATGCGAATTCATGCGCAGCGAAAGCTGACCCCCTAGGGGGAACGTTTTAGTGTGCAGGTACTTGAAGCTGGCCACCGTTCGAGAGAGAGTAGGACGGGGACTGCTGTGAGCATGGGTAGTTAGATTGTAGTTACTTATGCATTTGAATGAGGTGTAAGTCCGAGTATGTTATCGGCAACCGTATATTGTAGACTCGGTTTAGTAAAGAAGTGAAATGACTATGGTGTTTGTATGAAGTACTCGGTTTGTTCCAGTCCATCAGACGTTACTGTTTGTGAGTCAGGCCTGGTTAGCCACGAGGGTGGCTAACGGCGTTGTATCACCCTCTGTTGTATTTGAATTCCGCTGCGAGCTTAATGGTAAATTGTAACAGTCTAAGAGTTAATGATGAGATTAGCAGTTGGGGTGTTACAAGGTGTCTCATGGTGAAATGGTGTCTCATGGTGAAGAGGTGTCATTTAGTTGGAAAGATGTCTTTTGGATGGGAAGACACTATGGAAAGACATCATTGGTGATGTGTCTTCCATACCAATACAACAAGTGTAAAAGGTATCTTTTTGCTAAAGACATGTCTTGGAGTTGTGTCTTTCTGGAAAGACTTCATTTAAGATGTGTCCTTCCATAGAATCACTTCCAACACCTATAAATACCCTACCCATGTGATCATTTGAGAACACACTTCAACATCATATCACACTCCATTCACTCTTCATTTCCGCCCACATTCCATTGTTGGTGTCCAAGGCATTTCTACGGATCCATCCACGAAGAAGAAGAGAAGATTTCCTTTTCGGGTTAAGGCTTGATCAATCTCCTTCTCCCTTTATGTATTTATTCCTTATTTGGAGTGGATGGTGAAGTAGAGATCCTTGTTAGGATTTGGTTAGGGATAAGTTCTTCCTTGTGAACACTTTGATCATTCAATATATATATATTCCACAAGTTTTACTAAGATTTAGATTTCCATATAAGGCGGAATGAGTTCGCTACTTGTTCTCCTATCTTCTAAATTTCACTTGAGGTTCAAAAGACAAGAGTGTTTTTGGTTAAGGAATCTTAGTGGTCCGTCACCGTTGTTAGATGCAGAGTGTAGATGACAACACCGAAAGAGTTGAATAACCTTATCCATTTTCATTATTTCAGGCGAATACTGACAAGAGATTGTTGGGTTCGAATTTGGATAGTGAGTCCTTGTTTTCGGGGTTCGAAACTGGGATAAAAATTCACATTTCGTTCTTGCCGGGTCTGGTGTCGGGTTGGTTCTGTCCGGCATATTCAACGTCTTTGAATATTCCGTGCATAAACTATCCGGCAGGACATCCGGCACGTTCATTTGTTCGGGTGATTTCAGAGACTTGTTATGTATTAAATGTTCATAGTGGTGCTTGGGTTGATCTAGTCCCGAATCATACCTTTAGTTAGTTTATTTTAGTTAGTTACTTTAGATTAGAATTACATTTACTTTTCCCCCCTTGTCTTAGAATAGGCTATTGCCCAGATTAGGACTAATTTTCTATAAGTCCCTTGGGTTCGATACTCTCGGTCGTAATATATTTACACTATACTCCGACCGGGTTTTATTTTGCTACCCGTAGTAGAGTTGTAGGTTTAGTTATTATTTATTTTATTCTTTTGTATATTCCTTTTATTCCTACAATTTTCTTGTTAACAATTCTTTAGATGGTGAATAGTCACTTGTTTGCACTCCAACAACTTGATCTTGAGCTTGACATTGAAGAACATGTACTTAAATGGGTACCCTATATTGAAATATTAAGAGAAGATAGAAGATTGTATTGCTTGATCAACAAATTGTGTACATGATTCCCTTTATATAGTGGGATAAGTGACTCTAGATTTTCCCTAATAACTCTAGAACTTTCTAGAATAATATTAAATCTAGAACTTTCCTAATCCTTGCACTTTTCATATCTTCCTCATACATACAAAACTTTATAATATTTGTTAAACCTTTCACTTTTCTTATTATCCACATAAATACAAATCTCTAGAATCTTTTCTTATTGTCAATTAATTAACTTTATTAATTTCAACACCCACCCACCCCCCCCCCCCCTTAAAGTTAATGCCTCTGAACTCCAAGCATAGTGTACAACTTCATAAAAACATCTTGCTTTAGTGGTTTCATAAAAATGTATGCAAATTGGTCATGTGTCTTGACAAACTTGAGCTATAATTCATTAATGGAAACACAATCACGAATGAAATGATACCGCGTATCGAAGTGCTTGCTCCTATCATGAAACACCAGATTCTTGGCTAAGGCAATGGCTGACTTGTTATCAACATAGATCTTTGTTGCCTCACCTTGTGGTGTCTTTAATTCTCTTAATAATATCCTCGGCCGTATAGTATGACAAACACATGAGGTAGCAGCTACATACTCAGCTTCACATGTAGAGAGACTCAGAATTGGTTGTTTCTTCGAACTCCAAGTAAAAGCAGTGTCTCCCATGTAGAATACAAAACCAGTATTGCTCTTTAGGTCATCAATATCTCCTCCCCAATTATTGTCACTGTATCCAACAAGCTTATACTCATCACTGGATGAATAGAACAAACCATGATCAACTGTGCCCTTCAGATATCGTAGTATCCTTTTGGCAGCCTCGAAATGTGTCACTGTTGGAGACTCCATATAGCGACTAACGAGCCCAACCGCAAAGAGTATATCCGGCCTTGTGCAGGTCAACTATCTCAAAGTTCCAACAAGGCTCTTATAAGTGGTAGGGTCCACTTGGTCTTCATCGTCTTACTTGGATAACTTCATCCCACAATCAATTGGTGTATTCACAGGGTGACAGTCTTCCATCTTGAACTTCTTCAACACCTCCTTTGTATAGCTCTTTTAGGAGATAAAGATCCCATCATCCTTTTGATCTATATCAATGCCAAGATAGTAGGACATGAGACAAAGATCCGTCTTCTCAAACTCCTTGGTCATGATTTTCTTGAATTCTCTAAACAATTTTGGATTACTCCCTGTGAAGATCAAATCATCATCATATATGCAAACAAGTAAGATATCCCCATCCCCACATATCTTCACATAGAGGACAGATTCATGAGGGCATTTAATGAACCCATTTCCTTGGAGATACTCATCAATCCGATTTTTCCAAGCTCATGGAGCTTCCTTCAAGCTGTACAAAGCTTTCTTCAACTTCAACACCTTTCCTTCATGGTCGTTTGACACGTAACCTTGAGGTTGTTTGACATACAACTCCTCTTCAATGACACCATTCAAGAATGCCGACTTTACATCCATTTGATAGATATTCCACTTGTTTTGAGAAGCAAGTGATATGATTAATCGTACGGTCTCTAATTGAGCAACAGTGGCAAATACTTCACCATAGTTAACTCCAGCATGTTGGTTGTACCCTTTGGCTACCAATCTTGCGTTGTACCTCTCCACCTCTCCTTTGGCATTTTTCTTTGCCTTATAAACCCACTTGAGACCAATGGGTTTTTTTCCTTTGGAAGCGTCACAAGCTTCCATCTATCATTCTTTTCAATGGACTTGATTTCATCATCCATGGTTGTTCTCCACTTCTTTTCTTTCACCACCTCTTCGAATCTAAGAGGTTCACAATCTACAACATGACAATAAAGAGTGAGCTCATCATCAATATTTTGATTATCTAACTCCTCATAAATTTCTTGAACACTTCTCATCCTTAGTGGTCCTTCACTTGAACTTCCACTTGAGAGAATTGACGATATGCTTGAAGAGGGTGATTGTTGCAATGTCACGGGCTCTTCACTTTACTCCTCCTCTTGAACTTCATTTGACGAGAAGGGGGAAAAAGTTGGATCTATCCTTATCTTCAAGGCTCCAATCCCAGGTTTCTTCTTCATTGAAGACCATATCTCTACTCACAATGGTTTTTGAAGACATGGGCTGTTAAGCTTGTAGCCTTTTGAGCATTGATCGTACCTAATGAAGATGTGCTTCTTCTTGCTTTTATCTTCAAGCTTTCTCCTCTCGTGATCCGGTACAAGAACATGGCTAATACTCCCAAAAGCCTTTATGTGGGAAAAATTAGGCTTAACTCCACTCCAACATTCTTGTAAGGTCATGTTTGAAATACTCTATGTAGGGAACCAGTTGGATAAGTACACTGCATAATCCACGGCTTAAGCCCATAGCTCTTTTGGCATCTCCTTGCTCTTCAACATGCTTTGTGTTATTCCCAAAATTTTGACCCTCGGGAAAGGCCTCAAACGCACAAATGCAAAGACAATGTGCCTCTCTTCCAATTCATTCGGGCCTTAGTACCACCCACACTCTCAATACATTCAGCCCAAGTGCCACTTTATCAAAACATTCCGACCCAAATGCCAAGTCATAGTCTAGCAAACATTCTGACCCAAATGTCACATTCTCAAAACATTACGGCCTGAGCGCCACATTTTCACAACATTCCGGCCAAGCGTCACATTCTCACAACACATCGCCCAAGTGCCAATTCAGAACTTATGAATCATTCTAGTCCATGTGCCACACTTTCAGTTTATCTAGGCCCAAGAGTCTACCCACATTCAAACCATCCAGCCCCGAGTTCCTCGTGCATAGTTTATAGGCATTCATAGTTTAGACTTTTGGCAAAGCCTACTCAGAGTCCTAGAAGAAGAAGAGATCACGATCATCTCTACGTACTCCTGATGGCACATCACAATCAAAGCTCGAGTCTTCTGAACGTTAGATAGGTTGGCAGCATTCAAGTTCAATTAGGAGTCTTAGTTTTGTATGCATAACATTCATCTTTCTAATGCATCACTTAGAGTTTTCAAAGAGTGATCGTTTTCAAACCACTAATAGGAAGCATCTATTTTGTTGATCATCTTCTTCCTCATGTTCACAAATGGATGACTTCTTCAAGTCTAAATGGTAAAAAAAAAAAGATTTTGTTTCACACAAGTTTCTTTTAAGAAAATGGTTCATGAAGAAATCATTTCCCGACAATGGAATGCAAAGACTAGTATTTTGTTTCCAAAATTTTGAACATGCCTTGCCAAACCCCACAGCTTATCCCAAGACATCCAAACAACCCACAAAGCGGTTCTAAATCCACATCTTTTAAATTGTTGTCATAACCAAATCAATACTGGGGGCAATCTGAGTTTAAGTTCGTCATCTTTCATCTTTCGCTTAAATGTGTGAACGAGTTTCTGAGTGAAAATCTCACAAGAGTGTCTTGAGTGGTAAAACCATGAGTGAACAACCGTGTCATTTTTACATAACTCCGGTGAGACCACATTCAAAGGAAATGTAAATGGCATAACTCCGACCAAAGGAGATAATTTGTAAATTAAAAATTGTAATGTGTAACCTCCAAAATGGAAAGTTTTCTCGCGACAAGGCATCACAAGACAAACATTCCACTGACCACACAAGCACACAAGCACACAAACAAGCATTCACAAGAATACAAGCAAACAAGCATGCAAGTTGACAAGGGTAACATCACCGGCGTCGGGCACAAGGCCCGACCAGCCTTAAGCATGCCTATCCCGGGCAGGGCAAGGCCCGTGCCTCAAGACAGCCGCTACTATAGCCTGACAGGGACTAGGAGTGGACTTTAACCATCCAACGACGAGCTCTCAACACCGACGCACTTGTCCCGACACTAGACTTCGGAACTAGCGGGGCTTGGTCCCGATTGTTTAATCAACACCATCCCTAGGACCTAGGCCCAAGCCTAGAAGCATCAACAGCGAAACATATAGCCAACAACAGAACCCGACCACAAGCCGAATCCATGGTAACTTGAACTCCAAGGAGTGAGCTGACCCAAGGCCTGTCTCTAAGGGGAAACCCCGGACCATCGGCGGAGCGTTCCAACGTGGGAAATGTTGAACACTCGCCTTCACCATAATACAAGCCATTCCTGTCTTAACCCTATATTGGGTCACGGAGGCGCGACGCCCATTGCACCTTAAGTATAAGGGACAGGGTGCCAACAAGGTGCCATGCATCTTGTCAGCTCCACCTTATGATCACAATCTCTGTCGTTAACACCACAGGCTATTGACAAGTGCTACTAGCCCCAAGCCTTATGGCCCGGGTCTAGGTCTTTGCTGAAATGCTTCTTTCGACAAGGGCCTCTCGTCCTCAACATACCTGCAAGAGAACTGAAAGGCATAATACTTGGGTGACTGAAGTCATTGCAACATTGGGACAGCTGAATAGAATGTGGCTACTTCTTTTATTCATTAGGTAACTTTTATTACATTCGGTATCATTACATTCAGTACAAATGACCCCCAACTCAAGCTACATTATAAAATGGGGCATGACAAACCACCCCCACCTATTTCTTTTCCGTCCCCGGCAAAGAGTCTAAATATATTTTTATCCTATCTTGAAATTGCCACAAATCTTTCTGCTTTTCCCAAGTTGCATCTTCCCTGGCTTTACCCTTCCAATGGACCAGGAATTCCGTCGAACGACTCGATCTACATCCTTGCATTCGATGATCAAGGATTTCTTCATTGTCCTTCGTGTATTCCATCACAATGGCAGGCGGGGCTCTAGCTTTTTTCACATGAACCTTCTCGACATCCGCAACGAATGGCTTCAGGTAACTCACATGGAAAGTCGGGTGAGCTTTCAGTCTTTCGGGGAGTTCTAACCGGTAGGCAGAGTTACCAACTCGGTGGATCACCTCGAATGGTCCATCAAAGCGCTGGACCAAACCCCTGTGTCTAGGACGCTTGATCTTCTTCAGAATCTGAGGCGTGAATTTCAGCATCACTATGTCACCAACTTTGAACTTGAGTGGACGCCGCTTTTGGTCCGCAAACCTCTTCATTCGGTTCCAAGCTAGCTCCAAGCTTTCTCTTGCTGCCTTCAACATCGCCCGACGATCGTGTACGAACCGATAGGCCGCCGGACATTCACCTATGGCCGACTACTTTGTAACTTCATCCGGGGTCAAGGGCTGCCAACCTATGACCAACTCAAAGGGGCTTCACTCAGTAGCCAAACTTTTATGCAAGTTATAGCACATTTGTGTGGTATCAAGCAAATGAATCCAGTTCTTTTGGGAACCTGTGACATAATGCCTAAGGTATTCCTTCAAGAGTGCATTCACCCTGGCAGTTTGGCCATCTGTCTGTGGATGATTCACAGTAGAGAACGTCAGCTCAGAGCCCATAAGGCCGAAGAACGTCACCCAAAAATGTCCCGTGAATCTCGTATCGCGATCACTTATCACATCACGGGGAAGTCCAAAGTACTTAACGACATGAGCATAGAATAACCTTGATGTCAAGTCAGCAGGACAGCTCGAGGGTGCTAGTATAAACATAGCATACTTGGAGAACCAGACCACAACAACAAGGACCGAGGTTTTCCCTTCCACCGAAGGGAAACCCGAGACGAAATCCATAGAAATCGACTCTCATGGTTTATCTGGAACAGGCAGCGGGTTGAGGAGTCCCGCCGTCTTCTTCCTTTCAATTTTGTCCTGTTAACATACCAAACAAGACCTTACATAGTCCTCCACATCAACCTTCATCCTTGGCCAATAGAAGCTTCGTTTGATCAACGCCAAGGTTTGTTTTGTACCTGCATGGCCAGCCCATTTCGCATCATGGAATTCCCGCAATAACTCTATGCGGATTCTACCAGCAAGGACCACCATGCATCTCTACTCATCGACCAACATATCATCGAGTAGGTGGAAAAGCTTTGACTTCCCCAACCGCACCTCATCACAGATTTGCTGGTATGAAGGATCAGACCTAGCCGCTTCCCGGATTCGACCCGTCAAGTCAGTTTCAGCTCGAGACACTAATTTGATCACTGCAAGGCACCTCCGACTCATGGCATCAGGGACAAAATTGTGTGATCCTGGTCTATGGATCCATTCAAAGTCGAATTCACCAAAGAATTCTTGCCAACGAGCCTACTTAGGTGATAGCTTCTTCTGGGTCACAAAATATGTGTTGGCTACGTTGTCTGTTAACACGACAAACTTAGTTCCCAGCAGATAATGCCTCCAAATCATGAGGCAATGAACCACCACCAACATCTCTTTCTCATGAGCTAAATAGCGTGTTTCAGGATCTTTTAGCTTACGACTCTCAAACGCGCACGGATGACCATCTTGAACCAAGACCCCACCAATCGCTCTGTCGGATGTGTCGGTGTGCACCTTAAATGGTTTGTCAAACTCCGGGAGCTTCAACACCGGTTCATAAGAGATAGCCCTCTTTAACCGTTCAAACATGTCTTGATGCTCCTTCAACCAAACCCATGATTTTTCCTTCTTTAACAAATCACTCGAGGGCGCCACCTTGTCAACGTATCCCTCGATGAACGGCGATAATAATTCACTAGTCCAAGGAAAGAATGTAATTCAGAGACATCATTGGGTGCCGGCCAATCAAGGATAGTTGAAATTTTAGAGGAGTCCATGCAGATGGCCCGTTTAGAGACAACATGACCGAGAAAAGTGATACTCTGTTCGGCAAAGGAGCACTTTTCCCTCTTGATATGAAGTTGATGCTCACGAAGTTCAAACACCAGTTTCACATGGCGCAAGTGATGATGGAGAGTATTGCTATATATAACAATATCATCAAGATAGACAACCACAAAATCATCGATATACCCAAATAAAACAGCGTTCATTAGATTACAAAAAGTCACCGGAGCGTTACATAACCCGAAAGGCATCACTAAAATTTCAAAGGATCCATAACGAGTTACACAAGTTGTCTTCCCCTCATCTCCTTCTGCTACCCGGACCTGCCAGTAACCCGAGCGGAAATCTAGCTTGGTGAAGAACGTGGCCTTAGAGAGACGGTCGAATAGGTCATCCTGACGAGGAATCGGGTACTTGTTCTTCATCGTCACCTTATTCAGTGCCCGATAGTCAATACACAGTTGTAGGGACCCATGAGATTTCCTCTAGAATAGGACTGGCACTCCATAAGGTACTCGAGATGGATGGATTTTCCCTGTTTCCAGGAGCTCAGTCAACTGAGTTCTCAATTCATTCAACTTCATCGGTGACATACGATAAAGAGCTTGGGCAGGGGGCATTGCACCAGGAACCAGCTCGATGCGATGGTCGATGGGACGTTGTGGGGGCAGTCCTGGAGGCAACTCTGGGGGCATCAAATCCATATTCTCAAGGAGCAACTTCTGCATTTCTATTGGTATGGCTTCCGCTACTGAAGGTGTCTCTTGCCGCACCACTGCGAGAATCGCCAAACACCTTCTATCTTTCACTCCGGAACTGGGCGGGTCCCCAAAACCTTTTGGGCAGCTTCGTGAGGGTGTACTCACAATTGGGACAGCATCAACAAAACAAGGGCAACGCTCATCAGCCACCAAAATGCCTCAGGGGTGCACCCTCTGCTCGGCCCTAGCAACATCTATGAATGGGCTTCCCAAAATCATTGGAAAACCAGCCATATCCATCACGTCAAAAGTCTGATCCCCGAACCTTTTTCCCACTTCTATGTACACTCTGCAGCTACCGTGAACAACCATTACTCCACGATTTGCCGATGTTGCTGCAGACTGGTTTGGGGTCAGCAAAAGTCCCAGCGCCTTGCAGGCGCCGAGATCTAGATAGTTCTCGGTTGCTCCTGTGTCAACCATAGCAGTAATAAGATGCTTTCGGTTAACCTTCACAGAAATGTAGAGGAAACAAGGATGTAGGCTAGAAGCAGAAAACTCTAAGCCACATACCTTCGACGGAGCCGAAATCGACCCGCGAATTTCATGGGCATCAAATTAGTTGACCTTTGTTGTAGCTCAGTCTGAACTCCCTCAACCAATGGGCCAGAGAGTGTGGCCGCAGCCACACTCGCCTTTTTGGGGCGCACGGTCGCATAATGGTTTCCCCCACAGATGAAACAAGCTATTCTTCCTTTTTTCCTTTCGGCTTGGAAGCCTTCACCCCAGAGGGACTAGGGGTCGAGGCAACCTGAATTCACACAGAGGAAAAGTAGCAACATTTGATACAAGAGGAATAGGACGATGAGAAATAAAGGGAATATAGACCACGAGTACAGGTGTGACCCACCTCTTCAGAGGCCTTCTTCCAGAGTTCCTTCGCTTCCGCTTCCATCCTGACTTGGGAACGCCATCCTTCTGGCTAGGCATATTTACCTTGCTAGCAGGTGGCTCCACTCTAAAGTCATTCAATCCATCCGGGTTCACTTAGACTTGTGAAAAGTAACAAAAAACGTATACACGGCTTCCAGGAATGACGCAGTACCTAGGAACAGCACCACATAGCCAAAAGCTTGTGAACCCTGACGTAAATCCTAGGCACCCCCACTGAGCCTTTCACATATCCCTTTTTGATATTACAAAGCTCCACAAAATAAGCCAGCTTGTGATGAATATCCAACCCGGTGACCAAAGAAAGCAAGGAGCCTGATTCTAGGATAAGGTTTTCATCAGTCCAAAGAAGCAACACCACTATCAGCATGACGAAGTGATCCAAAAATGGTCCTAGAGTGATACAGCATCCAAATAGCTTGCATCAAAAGAGGAAGACACAAGAACCCCAAAGGCAAAGTCAAAAAAGGATAAAATAAAAAGGCAAATCCGAAGTGCCTCGAAGAAATCCAAATGACAAAAGAAGAGAAATGGTGTAACCAATGACTTAAAAGTTCCATTTCCAAAGCTCAAAAACAACATCAACGCAGGGCAGCCGGAAAACTTCAAGATGAGGAAGGTAAATCCGAGGGAACACGTAAGTTGCAGCTTTGGTCACCCCTTTAAGCTCCACATACCCAAACATCCCTTCATGGTCCCATTGTCTTTTATCACACCCCATGGCCACATTATAAGCTTTAAAGACTTTTGACTTGGTAGTTGTGTATCTAATCACGTGAAAGTAACAGATCGAATGCGTAAATCCATCAAATATCAAATTCAATGGTCAAGAAGTTTTGACAGAAAACAAGAAACGAGTGCAAACACCAAACACGTTGAGTTTAGGTTAGGAAGCACCACATCAAAACATAAGCCTTAACCCTGTGAGAAGGAGATTTGTTTAACACGTTTAGCGGAAAGAAAATACTAGGGGCAATTGTTCGGAATGATCGATTGCCATGAACTCTAGCTCAGATTTTCTTAAAGAAAAATACTGGGGGCAATTGTTGGTTCCAACAATTGCTATGACAACACTAACTAAAACCCAAAGCTTAACCCTTTAGAAGCTTGAAGCACCACAAACACCACCACACAGGCTCACACAAGCCCTTACCTTCACAGCATACACCACACAGGCTCACATAAGCCCTTACCTTCACACCATAACTACACAGGCCCACATAAGCCCTTACCTTCACATCATACACCACCGGCACATATAAGCCGTGATGATCACTCAAAGCACCACACCCACCGGCGGCATGTTCATCTCATAAGAGATTACTTACAAGTATGAAATTTTTAGTCAAGAAATGATAATTTCACTTTCCTTTTTAGTAGGCATAATTTTCTTCAAACATTGCCATGTTCAGTACCTTTTTCAAAAATTTGTTGTCTTGAACAATTTTCCTTCAAACACTTCGGTTTCATAAACCTCATCATGGCCACGTTTGGCACACTTTCTAGTAAGGTCTTGCTTTGGACTATTTTTTATCCTCATCATAGCCACGTTTGGCACGTTTTCCAACGGTTTCTTATTTTGGACAAGTTTCCTACATACACTTTGATGTATTTTGACATACACATTATCATTGCCATGTTTGGCATTTTCATAATCAACTTTCATCATGATCATTTACATAAAATTTACCTTGCATCTATTCGTATGAGGCTCCTCTTCATAAATCAGAGATATAGATTCTCGCCCAAAGTTACAGATTCTTCAGAGATACAAATTCTCACACGAAGATACAGATTCTTCAGAGATACAGATTCTCGCCCGAAGATACCAATTCTTTAGAGATATAGATTCTCTCCTGAAGATACAGATTCTTCAGAGATACAGATTCTCACCTAAAGATTCAGATTCTTCAGAGATACAGATTCTCAGCCAAAGATACATATTCTTCAGAGATACAGATTCTCCCCCTAAAGATACATATTCTTCATAGATATAGATTCTTAGCCAAAGATATAGATTCTACAGAGATACAGATTCTTCAGAGATACAGATTCTCAACCAAAAATACAGATTATTCAGAGATACAGATTCTCACCCAAAGATTCAGATTCTTCAGAGATACAGATTCTCAGCCGAAGATACAGATTCTTCAAAGATACAAATTCTCACCCTGAAGATACAGATTCTTCATAGATACATATACTTAGCCGAAGATACAGATTCTTTAGAGATACAGATTCTCAGCCGAAGATACAGATTCTCGCATGAAGATATAGATTCTTCAGAGATACAGATTCTCACCTAAAGATTCAGATTCTTTAGAGATACAGATTCTCAGCCGAAGATAGAGATTCTTCAGAGATACAGATTCTCACCCTGAAGATATAGATTATTCATAGATATAAATTCTCAGCCGAAGATACAGATTCTTCAAAGATATAAATTCTTTGCCGAAGATACAAATTCTTCAGAGATATAGATTCTTAGTAAAAATTATAGATTATTCAGATATACAGATTCTCACCAAAAGATTCAGATTCTTTAGAGGTACAGATTCTCACCCGAATAGAAGAACTCAACCTCAGGCTCGTCGTGGGCCTAATTTCCAACCATTCGACTTAGGCACAGTTAAGCCCTACCATCACAAAAGAAACCTTAGGCACCCATAAGTCCTACTTCACATTCATTCACTCAAGCACCCATAAGTCCTACTTTACATTCATTCACTTAGGCACACATAAGTCCTACCACTACCAAAACATCCAAGCACACATAAGCCTTACCTTGTACCTATATTACCCTGCATCCATCCTACCTTGCATTCATCTAGGCCCACATAATCCCTTCCAGACACACATCACATAAATCTCATCACATATTACACCTCTTTTCATTTTTAGGTTCTTGACACTTTAGATGCTCAATATAGTTTATTCATTCTTAGTTTAGTCCACCTTTCACATTTTAGATAGTTGGTGCCTCATAATAGCCACATCTAGACTTCACTTTTTGGTAGCTAGCACCTCAGAATTGCTCAACACAATCAACAGACTTTCAGCAGAAATCCAAGACGAGGAGTTCATTCCTCAAGATCAGGAAAAATTTTTAGGTGTCACTAATGCATCGACTAGCCTATTCATTTCCATTACAAAGCCTAGTTGACGGGTGGCAATCTGTTATACCCAAAATTTTGACCCCCGGGAAAGGCCTCAAGCACACAAATGCAAAGACAAGGGCAAAACAGATAAAATGCACCAAGACGGGATTTTCCAAGGACATTATCGGGATTTTCTATTTTCATATGACTTGTTCACTATCTCCAAACACTTCCAAATACCATATTCATTATGGTGGTTTCTACAAAGTCCATCATGTACCTCTCTTATGAGTTTGACTCCCTCCTCTATAGTGACGCATTTTAGCACCGGTCTGATGAAAGATCGCCTATAGAGTTGTTTATTTTCCATAAAAAATGATGCGGCCCTTCTCTGTATTATTCTGGCTTCTTTTTCTTCTATTGGTATCTTTCCCTGACGGATAAATTCAATGATTGGGGTCATCCAAGACTCCACTGGTACATCCGGCTCTATAGCAAATACTTGAGCTTCTTCAAGGCTTGATGTAGTTTTTACTTCCAGCTAAACTTTGTTGGGTACCCTTTCTGCCATGCTTGCCAACTTTGCTAGAGCATCTGCCTCAACATTCTCATTTCGAGGAAGGTGCTTTAGCTCGCATTTCAAGAAGTTTGCTTTTCGCTCTTGGACTTTGAGCAGATATTTCCAAAATTTCTCTTCTTTGACTTCCTAGATATTGTCGCTTTGTCTTATCACCAACATTGAATCCGAGTATACCTCTAATTCTGCATGAAGTATGAAATAATGAATTTTCAATATAACGACTTCTAGTGAATTACAAAGAAAAAAGTGTTTCTCAGGAAACCTGTTGCCCCTAGGGCAGTAGCGACTTCCAGACCCCGAATGAGAGCTTCATATTCAGCTTCATTATTGGTAACCTCAAAATCCAGCCGGAATGCGTAATTTAGATCTTGCCCGTTCGGCGTTTGTACTACAATTCCGACATCTGCTCCAGTTTTTCACCGGGCACCATCAACTAATACAACGTGAGGACTTTAGGATTTCCTTTCTTCTTGAGCGAAGCTTGTTTCTGTAATAAAATCTGACTAGGCTTGTGCCTTTATTGTTGTTCTAGGCAGGAAGTGGACCTCATAATGCGTTAACTCCACAGTTCAACTTACCATACGGCCGGACGTATTCGGATTATTTGCTATCTGTTTGAGCGACCAATTGGTTCTGACAATGTTCCGATGGGATTGGAAATAAGGCCGTAATTTCCTTGACGCCACCACCAGGGTGAATAAAAGTTTTCAATGTTGGTATACCGTGTTTCTGTTGGTGTTAATATTTTGCCAGTATAGTAAACCGGGATTTCCTTCATTTCTTCTTCCATTATTAGGACTGCGGCAACCGCCCAATTCGTCGTAGATAAGTAGAGATAGAGATCTTTACCGGGAGCAGGTACGCCCAATTTTGGTAAATCACAAAGCATTTCTTTGATCTTTTTTAATGCTTCCACACATTCTCGTCCCCACTGGAATTTACTGTTCTTCCTCAGGATATTGAAGAAAGGTATCTACTTTTCTTGGAGCTTTGAGTAGAATCTACTCAAAGCTGTGAGTCTTCCGATCAAGGTCTGAACATCCTTAATGTTTTTTGGCGGAGAGAGATTGGGGATTTCCTGACTTTTCTCTAGGCCGACCTCAATTCCTCGTTGTCTAACGATAAAGCCCAAGAACTTCCCTTTAGGTACAACGAATACACATTTTTCAGGATTTAATTTGATTCGGTATTTATCTAAAGTGTTGAATGTTTCCTCTAGATCTTTCATGTGTTGATCTCCTGCTGTGCTCTTTACAACTATGTCATCAACATATGCCTTTATATTACGGGTGAGTTACTGTCTAAAAACCTTATCAATCATTCGTTGGAAAGTAGCTCCCGCATTTTTCAGGCCAAAGGGCATTACCCTATAACAGAAAGTTCCAGCCGAAGTGATAAAAGATGTTTTCTCTGAATCTTCCTCATTCAATCTTATTTGATTCGAGAGAATGCATCTAAAAACTTAACACACAACTTTGTGCAGTCGAGGCGACTAGCCTATCTGTTGATGGTGGGACATGCTTTGTTTAGATCCGTGAAGTCTACACACATCCTCCATTTCCCATTTGATTTTTTCACCATGACAACGTTGGCCAGCCATCTAAGATAAGCCACCTCCCTGATGAACCCGGCCTTAAGAAGCTTCTGAACCTCAGCCCGAGCTACCAAGTCTCTTTTTTGTCCTATCACCCCCTACCTTTGCCTGACTGCCGGATGCTTTGGATCCACATGGAGGTTATGCTGGATAACGCTTGGGTCTATCCCAGGCATTTCGTATGTGCTCCAAGCGAACGTTGTCCTTCTTTTTTCCAAGATCCTCATTAAGTGAGTCTGTTCTCCGCTGTCAAATGCATTTCCTATTTTAAAAACTTAGAAGGATCGGATTTTAAGTATACCTCTCTTGGGAAATCACCAGGTGCCTCATAGCTTTCTTCTCTTCCTTCTGCTGCTAGAGGGGAAGGCAACTTTCATTTGAATTCCTCATCCGATCCTATAGTTTTAATCACCCTTCCTTCCGGCAGACTCTCCATGATGAAAACTTCACAAACTCGAGTTATCTTTTGGCTTCCTCTTATGGTTACTAATTTACCCGCTCTGGTTAGATACTTCATTTTCAAATGGTGTGTACTGCATATGGCCCGGAAGACATTGGTCCCTAGTCTACCTAGATACATGTTGTATCCAGACAAACCCGGCATGATAAAGGTTGTTAGCCTTTTTGTTCTTCTTTCATCTCCCTACCCCAGAGTGATGGTAAAATCGACACTGCCTGAAGACTAAGCAGAGATTCTCCCACAAAACCACCAAGAACTACTGAGTTTGGCTTTATTTTTTTCTTCCGGTATTTCGAGCTTCCTCACTGCTTCTGCAGATATCAAATTGGCTCCTGTTTCGCTGTCCACCAAAATGCCCTTCATCATTCTATCATTTACTTGTGCCCTTATGACAAGTGGATCATTGTGAGGGTATAAGACTCCGTCCTCATCCTCATCGGTGAAGTAAATCTGGAGGAGTTTCTCCTTCCTAGCCACTTTTTTCTCAGGCAACTCTTGGTGTACTTCATGGATGTGCCTTTTTCTTTCACTTGGAGTTAGCGGCCCTACCTCTGAAAAAAGGCATGTAAATTTTCTTGGGAGAAATTTCTGTTAGTCTTTTTGATTTTTTCCTTTTTTTTCGTTTGAAAAATTAGTTGATAAAGCAGTAGTTATAAGATAAAAGGTTTTTCAATGAATGACATTTACTTCTTTCTTGCTTTATCAAGCTTTGATTACAAGGGGAATTTTTCTACCTTTTACAGACCTGTTATCATATAGAACGATTTACTATGATCAAGCTCAGGATGTACTTCTTCCTCCTATCGCACTCGAGATTGTTGACTCCCATACTGCTTTTATGGTATGGCATGTTGCTTCCCCTTTTTCTTGCTTTCTTCAAGGATCCTGAGTTCTTTTGCTAGAGTAGCGCAGTTTACAGTCCTGTGGCTTCGATTTCCATGGAATTCACAGCACCACCGGGACTTCTCCTTGTTGTGGCTTCCTAGGAGGGGAAGCTAGCCTTCCCTCACTGCAGCCGCATACTTTCCTGGATCAATATGGATAGTGACTCTTGCATTTTGATACTGAGATCCTTAGGAAGAGGATCCGGTGAACGCCTTGTAGTACGGCTTGTACCTTAACCCTCCTCCTGATGAACTTCCAGTACCTTCTCCCTGATTCCCTTTCTTTTCCAGCGCAAGCTGTTCCTTTGTAGCTATTTGCTAGCTCCTTGGCCTTATTTTCAGCTATTTCAGACTTTAAAAAGTCGTGAATCATCTCAGCTAACTCTCAATGAGTTTTTGGTGCCTTAGTCGCAATTTTTGCAGCAAGCCGAGGTTGTGCCAGACCATTACCAAAAGCCTTGATCAAAATCTTTTCATCCACATCGTCAATTTCCACCACCTTCTTGTAGAAGCGGTCACTATATTCTTTCACTATTTCCCCCTTCCTCTATTTTAGATCCATTATTTCGATCGTCTTATTCTTGACCTTTTTGCTTGCAGCGAAGTACTGCTGGAACTCTTCAGTTAGTTGTTTGAAACTGGATATGAATTACGGTGGCATGGTGGAAATTCATCCCAACGCTCTTTTAGATAGAGTCCCGGGAAACAGATTGCAAAGAGCGAGGGAACTAATCCCTTGCGTGTTTAGGGCAAACATGAACTTTTTAATGCATTGAGTCGGGTCTCCTGTTCTGTCATATTTTTCAATTGTAGGAGCTACAAAGTGAGGCGGGAGCTTCGCCTTCCTAATTCTTTTAGAAAATGGATAAAGGCTCATGTCAATTGAATCATCTTCTTCTGTTTCTTCTTCGACGATCACCGGAGTTTTTCGTTCCTCCCTTCTTCCACCATTGCTTCCTTCCAAATCTTTGTTTCTCAAGATTTCTATAGCCTCGCTAATCTATTTCCATTTTCTCTGATATTCCTCATCCCTCTGCATTAACTCCTGTTGCAGCACCTCATTTCCCTTCACATTTTTTTCGTCAATCGACCTGACCAAGCCTTTCATTGGGGTGAACCCCAATTTATAGTGTTTTTACATCTGTTCTGAGATTGCCAGCCTGTCTTTTGTATACAAATACCACTTCTATGCTCTATTTACCGGACCAAGATGACCGGTCGTTTCTACGCATTTCTAGTGGTTTTGACCGGACGTGAACATCCTGCCACCGTTTATCCCTTCTCCTTGATTATCCTTGACCGGTCACAGGTGACAGGTCGTTTTATACTCTGCTTAGCCTGCTCTGTCCGGTCACAGATGACCGGACAACCGGATGTCTAATACTCTATTTTTAGCTCTATTATGTCTGGTCACAGGTGACCGGACGTTTTCTATGTTTCTTATGGCCGGTTCCATTTCTTCCCTTCTCAGTCACTCCCTTCGATTTACCTGAGTGGACTAACTCTAAAATCAAGGAAGTCAGTCAAGATCACGATGATCTTCGAAAGAAAGTAGAACAACTCTCTGAAGAGATTGTTAGTCTATGATCTAGAGTTTAAATCACTCAATCCACGCCCAAGTGGCATCAAGGAAAATTCGATATCCCTAACAATATGTCCAAATCCAACAACAAACCCAATCGCCAGTAACAAAAAGAAAATTTTGATTCTTGGTTGAAAGGACAGCAAAAATATGTCAACCTTCCTCCCACTAAGATTTGTGGTTACTACGGGAGTCTTGGACATCGAGAGAGTGCTTGCAATAAATCGAATAGAGATCTTTCGTTTAATCTCAAATGAGTCAGACTGATTCTTGAAGCTAGAGAAAACTTAAAATAATCTGGTTTAAAAAGGGAACCCATGTACATCTGGGTTCCCAAAACTAACAAATGATCTCTTGTTTTGTAGGTGAAGGCGAATGAGGACTGCAAGTATTTAGATAATGGATGTTCCCATCACATGACAGGAGATCCCAATCAATTCAATTCTATTTCATCCTACAGAGGTAAGGTAACTTTTGGAAACAACAACCAAGGTGAAATGGTGGGAGTTAGATCTGTAGGTCACCCCTTCAAGTTTAAAGTCGATGGAGTCCATCTGGTCACTGGACTTCTACATAGTCATTTGAGTATTTCTCAAATCTATGATAGATTTAAGGGAATTTTCACCAAATGCCTCTGAGATTTAGCCGGTTTTCACAAAATACCCCTGCCTTTTCAGAATTAATATCATATACCCTCGAGGTTTCATTTTTAATACCAAATGCCCTTCCGTCTATTTTCCCACTTGACGTCCGTTAACATTCACTGTTTCTGCCCGTTTTACCCTTGCCCATAGTTTTTATGTGATACCCCTGCGCTTTTACAACAGATACACTACTACAAAACTTATCAATTACTACTGCTTAATGACAACTGTTATTATACTTAAGTTTTGAAAGTAGATTTAGTGGGTAAACTATATAATAAACAACTGGTACAAAGTCTTAGTTGTAATATAGCATTCTCCGCTTAAAAAGAACATAAGTGAAGCTTATAGTTCCTTACAACACCGGTTCGAATCCCTGCTTCATTCATAAATGTCTATTTCCCATTTCTTTTCTTCTCGGCCTTTTAACTTGGCTTACCCGATAGCTAATTTCCGCAGCCTCCCATACCTAAGCCATAACCTAGCTTTCCCTACTATCAGTTGGGCTCGCTCATCATCTCTAGCCGAAGGGAGCCATGGCCATTCCTTTCATCTTCTACCTTCCTTACCTGCTCATCTTCTTTAATGGAGTGAAGCCATGTCTTCCTTTTTGGCCATTCAAAGCTTCTCATTCTTCTGCCTATCACCCTCAAGCCGTGAATCCTTTATTTTGAATTGAACCAGATCTGTACAGTACTAAGCTTACTATTGCTTCTCTTAGTTCCCACCATTGAACCATCTTAGCAGTTCAAATATACCCTAAAATCTACAACCCCGAATCCTAAAATCAAAAGCTCCTCCTAACAAATATGAACCCTAGTTTATCGTAGAATGGTTTTTCCGCAGGCTGGTAGCTTGTAATTTTTGGTATAAATTACAAGTAATTGTTGTAGAATGATGCGAGCTATGTCGCCAACTTCTATTCGGTTGCAACCGGATGTTTCTTTTCCTGTTGCAGTGCAAGATGGTATGAATTTTATGGAAACCCAAGTCTCTGTCTCGTTCTTTAGTTGCAGGTGCAATTGGTGAGAGTGCAGAAGCATGATGGTTCTTTATTACTAGCCGTTGTCAAATACAGGGGCATCTGGTAAAAAGGGCATAGAACTATCCGTTATAAAAGCGTAGGGGTATTTCTTCTGTGAAACTAACTAGCCGTTACAATATTGCAGGGGTATTTCATAGAACTATTAGTTGTAAAAGCGCAGGGGTATCACATAAAAACTATGGGCAAGGGTAAAACGGGCAGAAACAATGAATGTTAACGGACGTCAAGTGGGATTATAGACGGAAGGGCATTTTGTATTAAAAATGAAACCTCGAGGGTATATGATATTAATTCTGAAAAGGCAGGGGTATTTTGTGAAAACCGGCTAAACCTCAGGGGCATTTGGTGAAAATTCCCTAGATTTAATTTGGTACTTTTCTCATCTTTGGATTGTAAAGTTTTTTATGAGCATACAGGGTCACTAAAGGCCATTGGACACAAAGAAGGAAACCTTTACAAAATGTTCTTGAATTCAATAATCCCTGACGACCAAGTCTGTCTAAACGCACACTCCAATAATCACCTACTTTGGCACACCAGACTTGGTCACACAAGTCACCGGTTACTAAACAAACTTTGGAGCAAAAACTTAGTGGTTGGCCTACTTGACATAAACTTTGACATAGACATAGTCTGTGAAGCCTGTGCAAAAGGTAAACACACTCGGTCACCCTTCAAGAGTAAGTCAACTCTCTCTACTAACTCTCTCTTAGAGTTACTCCAAATGGATCTTGTTAGGCCTATGCATACTCAGAGTCAAAGTGGTAAGAGGTACATTTTGGTAATTGTCGATGATTACTCTAGATGGACTTGGGTCATTTTTCTTCCTGCTAAAGTTGAAACCTTCACTGAGTTTGCGAAACTTCATAAAATTCTGGTCAATAAATTTTTGTTTACATTAAAAACTCTGAAAACTGACCAGGGAACTGGATTTTGCAACAAGTCCTTCGATGAGTTTTGTAGGGAAATAGAGTCGATCATCAAGTTTTGTCTGCAAGAACTCTAGAGCAGAACGAAGTAGTTGAACGTTGAAAATACATAATTTAGTTCCTCTACCCACAAACTAATGGAACACCGGGAATTATAGTGGTTCGGCTAATAATCTAGCCTACATCCACTCAATGACAATATCTTTATTACTTCCTTTGGTATTACAACTTTAGAGAGCTTACTAGTGTTTTCTCTCTCTTCTAATCTTGTGTCCCACAACAAATGAACCCCCCATCTCTATTTATAGACTTTCTAGGGTGAAGTCTATCTCTAGGGTGAAGTCTATCTCTAAACCCTTGAACATGTAGTATTGCTTTATAGGAGCTGCATTGCTTTATAGGAGCTGCCTTCCTCATTTTGACACTTCCCTCCTTGTAAAGCCTTCTGGTCCAAAAGTGTGGGGTACGGGGTATGATGCCTGGATGCGGAATACGAGACGCGGGATGTGGCGCCCGGACGTAGAGTGCCGGGTGCGGGATCCTGGACCTAGTTATGAGGTCTAGCGCCTGAACTTAGTACCGTTGTGGGATCCGGATTGATGCTTGGTATCTAGATTGGAGCCTGAACAGGGTCCTGAAGGGGGCCTGGGGCCCGAGCCGGGATCTAAGGTTTGGACCGCCTTGGCTCTTCAGTCTCGTCATATTTTTGCCCTCTTCATCAGTCCCACAAGTTCTACTTTTTGGTACTCAAAAAAGTGGAACTTACAAAAAGAAAGATAAAAATTTACATTCTTTCTACTTTTCCTTTCTCCTATCTCCTAGTCCCACAAGTTCTTTTTCTTTTGCCTTTACAAAGAAAAAATGAACTTACAAAAAGTTTGGTAAGAATAGTACAATCAAAGTCCCACTAGTACATTTGATAAACTTGGATATTTTGGGACATATATCTTCGAGATAGTATATCCTTCATGGGTAAATCCTCTAAGCTTTGATACGCAATAATTAAGAAGACCAGAAATCCAGAAGTCCAGAAGTCCATAATAAGATTTTCATAAAGAAAACCAATGGTTCTTTTAATAAGAACCATTCCCTTTTTGAAAGAGTAAAATAATACGATGATTAAACCTTTGCTTATACTGGCCAAAGGATGATAATTCCCTTTAAAGGGAAAAAAGAGGTAAAATATTTTCCCAACTTTGCTTATGCTAGCCAAAGGATGGTACTTATGATTCAAGTATGGTGTGGCGTCCCACACCTAACAATTCACCCATTATAGGCGACCAGAGCTCTTGATGGATCCAGAGATGGGTTTTTGGTTGGCACGATGGCCGGGCATGATAGCCCAAATTGGCACGATGGCCGGGCATGATAGCCCAAGGTGTTACTTTCGAGGCATGATAGCCTGTAGGCACTCTGGCCGGATGTTACTTTTCTCCATGGATATGCAACTTTATGCAGAAAGTCCATAGGTAGGTGTTACTTTCAAGGCGTGATAGCCTGTAGGTGTTACTTTTCACCATGGATATGCAAATCTATTGCAGAAAGTCCATGGGTAGGTGTTACTTTCAAGGCGTGATAGCCTGTAGGTGTTACTTTTCACAATGGATATGCAAATCTATTGCAGAAAGTCCATGGGTAGGTGTTACTTTCAAGGCGTGATAGCGTGTAGGTGTTACTTTTCACCATGGATATGCAAATCTATTGCAGAAAGTCCATGGGTAGGTGTTACTTTCAAGGCATGATAGCCTGTAGGTGTTACTTTCACCAGAGGGCCTATGAAAGCGCCATGGACCAGAGGGCCTATGAGAGCACCATGGATTTTCGTCTTCGATGAGACGACCAGAGGGCCTATGAAAGCGCCATGGATTTTGATAATACTTTTGAATGTTTACAGACATTTTAAAACATTCCAAGCAGCAGTTTAGAGATAATTGTTGGTACAATTTGTAGAAAAACAGGTATGAACCTTCGAAACTTTGTCCGGTTTTAGACCAGTACGTCACTCGGACCTTGACGCCTTCTTTTTAAGTTTTGCCTGGGTTGGATTAATGCTCCTGGTTGAAGCCCCTTTTTTTTATTATTGTGGGTCAGAGTCCGCTTTTGTATGCTCGGACTTGCTCTTTTGCATTTGATCTTGCAGGTAGGAGCTGGTTGCTTCTTATTTCCCATCCGACCCCGGCTTTGGGAATTGGGTATTGGGCCGGTCCCCTCAATCCTCTTGATTTTTGGCGTTTTAAAGAAGTACGCTGAAGTATACAAATGTGGCTCCCATGAGTGTACTCCGATGAATTTTTGTCACTCACATTTTATCCTCCTGATTATAGGTATTTTTAGCCAAAAAAGCACTGCTCGTCATTTGCCGCTAGTCTGATATTCAAGCAGCAAGGTTCTGGGATCGCAGATACTCCCTGCTTTTCTCCTTTGTTATGGGTGTAACGATCGTCTTTGCTGTTTGGATGCTCTGGTCGGTACGAGCGGTGACCTTGGAAGATGAATTTCACATTCTTCCGGAGACGACTCCTCAATGCGCTCTCCGTACCGCGTTCTCTTTTGAACTCCCCCTCTCATTTCAAGGTAGTCATAGCAGCAGTGAAGTTCTGGCTCCAGACAATACTTCTATGTAATCAACCTGCCCCTGAATTAGATAGCAGACACAATTTCATCAACCAGACTAATTCTTTTTGTGATTTGAAAGCGGCGCTTCTACTCCCAAGGAATACTTTGCACGAACACAAGAATAGTAATCAAATAAGTTGTGGTCATTTATTTTCAAGCAACATGACAAAAACGTATATTCAGATAGCTGAGCACACTAAAGAAAATGTTTCAAAAAGGTCTACAGCTAATAACGGTACCAACAGATCACATACCCCCTTTTAAACGCACCATTCTAGCAGTTTTAGCAGGGCGGGAGCAAGAAATCAGATATAATCAATGATCTTAGCAGCAAACCATAAATAAACATGAATATGTGGTGGAATGATTTATCTGTTAGAGATTATAGCAAAAGAGAAAGAGACAATGATATATATTGAGAGACACGTGTTGTCAGCAGAGAGCAAAAGGAAACTTAGGCATTTCTGCACATCTTTTAAAAAGTGCAGCACAAAACCTCAACATAGATGAAGTATTTATCAATGGTAAACAGAAAGGCGCACAATCGGAATTTTGAGAAGCTGCCAAGAATTACCAACAGATAAGAAACAGATGACTGTCCTGTATCGCACAACTTTTACCAATTCAGAACATGGGATTATTTAATCATTAGTCTCCTGTAAGAGGCTGAATCAAGGAGAATGGGAGTAACGGAAGCAAAAGTTTCCAAGAACGAGTAAACGTTTTGATCGATAGGGAGAAATAGACTGACACAGCATAAGTGTGGCTGCAGAAACTGAGCAGGACCACTGGTGTAACCGTACATGCCGGAGCAAAACTAGTAATAGTTTCATTTTATTGCTGCACAATTAACCTACTGTTACAGATAATCACCTAATAATATTGGATTATAGGCGGGCACAACAGAAGGTGGTTTGGTAACACAATAGTAACGAAGTGCAGCATAATAAAGTAGTAAATTACAGACTTGCAGTATGCACAACACACCAGAAGTAAGCAAGCTTTAGAGGGAGTTGAATAAAAAAAAAAGTTGCCTATTAGAAGAAAACAAGGCTGCTGAAGTTTGACAAACAGGTTATGCATTACTACATCATGATTCTTCTAACAGATATGCACAGCAGTATATTTCATACTTGCTCCTTTGTGCAGTAGTAACAGATCTTGATTGTACTGAAATGTGTCAGAAACATAATATAACAACTACCTTAATGAAGCATGAAACAGAAACAAAGCATGAAACAACATGAAACAGAAATACAGCATGAAACAGAAACACAATACTTGTAAAACTGTTTACACGATAAATGTATGGTAGCATAATTGGCAGTGTTGATTTTAGTCAAGAACTGATAATAACGAAGATTTTTCTTTAGGACGATTATCATGAAATGCCATAATATTTAAAGCTCTGAACCGTAGATGTATGGTGTACATAAACAAACTGATGCCACGCATATAATGAGTGAAATTATTCATTCTGTGAAATTCAGAAAAGAATTTCGGCAAAGCTTTCATTTAAAACTTGGAATACGACCAAGTTTTGTAACAAAAGACATAATGCGTTTTAAACATGTTTAAACGCATCTTAGCTAAAACATATTTCAAATTGCCTAAAACATGACATCAAGCAGTAGCTGAAACACGGTCACCAATTCCATTGTCTAGACACAATGTACTACCTGAAATTAGTGCAAAGCTTTGCATCCTTATCTTAAATCCTAGTTTGAGGGTTTTTTTTTTGCTGGTGGAGTTCATAAACAATGCCGAACGCAAAATCGGATGCGTGCCAGAAAATGCACATTAACTTTGACCACGAGGGCAGTAATCAGCAAGAGGGAAATTAAAATCTGTTTCAGATTGAGAATGTACTGCACCCATCAATGTTTCAAGGATTGGCTAAAATCTGGCTTAAAACAGAAACATACCCTGAAGATTATAAACCAGAAACAGATTAAAAGGCTTTGATATCTTTTCTTCAAAATATTACAGCCTGCTACAAAGTATTTTTGGTTTTACATCACTGAAAACATAGGCAAGAACTCAGAATTGGACGCTGACATTGGTCTTTAATCACATCTATAAAAACTGGACATATCAGAAATTTTGGAACTGTCAATCTTGAGAAGAGACAATCATGCTTAACACATCACAATATTCGAGCTTACTGGAATTCATTTCAATCATAGGAGCAAACAACGGAAAGAGTACGTTTTAAACAAGTTGTATTTTAACTCCTGAAAGCAGAATGCAGCACTTTGTGTTTTCGTGAATTGTAAAACTTACCACAACATCATTTTTGAGAGTTTTAAACAAGGTTTTCAGAATAGGAGTTATAGAGTTTAAACAAGCATAGAACTGCTTTATAGAATTTTGGTCGATGTGAGCTAAACGGCAGTTTGGTTATCCAAGGATGAAATAAAGTTATCCTCACATTCATGCAGTAAACAGAAGGTTTGAAAGCACAAGTTTGTAATGAGAGACAATCATGCTCGATCAATCCGCATATACTAAGCTATTATTTAAAGATCAACGATCCTGTATTTAGCAATGAGCTTCGGACATTCCCTTCCTTCTCTGTAAACTTTGGAATGATAAAGCTTATGACAAATTTCTTTAATTAATCGTAAATCAGCGAGGGCGTCTCTAGATTCCAAACGAAACTTATTATAAGAGAAAAAACAGTAGCAACGGTTTTCGAATAGACACTTCAAGTCAAATGCTACTCATGCTCAGTCGTGTAAGTACTTGAATTGCAGTTCTGGAAATTTGAAGGTGTAGATTTTGAGAAAAGACAATCACGTTTTAACATATCATAGACATTTAAGCTAGTTCTTCTTGAGATTGAAGGACTTATCTTAATATATAGCTCTGAATGTTTCCTTTCCCGGTCGTCATCGTCTGACGATGATTTGTGTACGCCTTGTAAAGTACTTCCTGGATCTTGTTTTTATGGAATGCGATCTGCATTGGAAGCGTTGCTTGGGTCTATGCGATGTTGCTTGTCCTTCAAGCCTGGAAGGAAGACGCCGCTTGGCCTTGAGTTGAGGATATCATCCAGTCTCGTACTTTGAGTCGCCTTTCGGTCATGGATGTAGATGCCTTCCGGTCATGGAAGTTGAATTTGTCTTCCGGTCATGGACTGAGATGCGGCCAAGGAAGTCCGGCGCGGCCAAGGAAATTCGGCTGCGGCCAAGGAGATCTGTTGCGGCCAAGGAAATCTATTGTGGCCAAGGAAATCCGGCTGCGTTCCGGTCATGGGCTGAGATGCGGCCTCCCGGTTATTTGAAAGATATCGACCGATAATTTGAAGAACTCCATCCGGTCAATCTTGTTCCTGGTTTTGAAGTTGCGTCCTGTTAATCTTGCTCCTGGTTTGAAGTTGCGCCGGATCAATGCCGCACGGGTTGTACTTATTTCTCTTTGTTTTACCGTGTCAAATTCTCGACCACAGAGTACCTGCTTGTTTATTCACTAAGAAACTGTGTTAAATACTGACCTGCTTCTTAACTTTGCAAATAGAGAAGATGATGATAAGAAGTTCAGAAAAATAAGCGGCCAGTCCGGCATTTGATAGATCTAGAATTTTGATTTTTGTCTGGTACTTGCACTTCGGTTGATCTCTTCATCCTTCTAGGCCTTCGATGTTGATTTTGTACTTTCGTCTTCATTTAATCGCACAATTGTCTTTCACTTCATTCCGGCGAAAATACTCTTTGACGACAATAGAAACTTCTTTGTCTCTTCTCCGATCAATAATTTGACGAGAATCTTGAATTTCTCGACTGCACACGTAGAATGCTTATAAATGATTTTGACGATCGTTCCTATTCTTTTGCCGCTTGCATTCCGGTTGATGGAGTCGACTGTTGTGGTGCTTCCGATTTCTGAAGTTGAAGAAGTGGAATGTTTCTCCCGATCCTTTAATTTTGATCTTTTATTACTCCCGATTCATCAGAAAAGGACTCTATCTTTCTCTTTCAGGCTACGCCTCTTGCCGGAATCCAGATTGGTGCTTGAAGGATTTCGATCTTGCTCTTTCAGTTGCTCGCATGATACTTTCTTTTTGGTGGTTTGGATCGTGGTTAAAGCTGGCTCCAATTGGCTCCAATTTCGTGAGATCTTCAGGCGCGGTCTGATAAGTGCCAGAAACGCATCGACTCTTTGAAGTAGAAGCCCTTGATTGTGCCAGATCCCTTCGTTCATCCTCTTGTTCTTCCGCGTTGTCTCTTATCGAGGTGCGAAATTGGACCAGCATCGTCAGTCTGATCCTTCGATCCTGATTTGCTCAACGTTACTAATTTCCTTCGTGACTCTTTCAATTCTCCACCCGAGACCTGGATTTATTCTCCATTAATGAGTTGAATCATCTCTTCAAAGCCTCAGCGACCGAAGGTTCCCTTGCTACGTTCATTTTCTTGATTTCCTCTACCTTATGTTACCTCCTTAGGTCCTGATTCTATCGAGCGATGTAATTGACGCGACCGAGAAGAGAATGTAGTTAACGATGCGACTTGTAGACTCCCGGGTAATTCCTCGAATGAATTTGGTGAATTTTTTCGATCTTCCTTCGAACGAACAACTACTCCCCGTCGTGGTTGGATCGTGGTTACCATTTCGGTTGTCCGTTTCCTACAGACGGCGCCAATGAAAATACATAATTTAGTTCCTCTACCCACAAACTAATGGAACACCGGGAATTATAGTGGTTCGGCTAATAATCTAGCCTACATCCACTCAATGACAATATCTTTATTACTTCCTTTGGTATTACAACTTTAGAGAGCTTACTAGTGTTTTCTCTCTCTTCTAATCTTGTGTCCCACAACAAATGAACCCCCCATCTCTATTTATAGACTTTCTAGGGTGAAGTCTATCTCTAGGGTGAAGTCTATCTCTAAACCCTTGAACATGTAGTATTGCTTTATAGGAGCTGCATTGCTTTATAGGAGCTGCCTTCCTCATTTTGACACTTCCCTCCTTGTAAAGCCTTCCGGTCCAAAAGTGTGGGGTACGGGGTATGATGCCCGGATGCGGAATACGAGACGCGGGATGTGGCGCCCGGACGTAGAGTGCCGGGTGCGGGATCCTGGACCTAGTTATGAGGTCTAGCGCCTGAACTTAGTACTGTTGTGGGATCCGGATTGATGCTTGGTATCTAGATTGGAGCCTGAACAGGGTCCTGAAGGGGGCCTGGGGCCCGAGCCGGGATCTAAGGTTTGGACCGCCTTGGCTCTTCAGTCTCGTCATATTTTTGCCCTCTTCAAACGTAAGAACAGGACATTGGTCGAAATGGCGTGTACCATGCTTATTGATAGTCAACTGTCTCCATTCAACTGGGCAGAGGCAGTCAACCCACATACCCGACCTACTCAATCCTCACCAACTAAACTTTGACTCAAATGAGCACGACACACCCTCTCCCACTCCACATCGGAAATTTCAACAGGCCTCCGCACATCCTCCTGAAAATATTCTCTTAGATCCGAATTCCGGTGTCCGAACTCGTCTCCCAGCCATGCAAAACCTTTGCGCCTTTGGTGCCTTCCTCTCCAGTACTGAAACTGAAAATGGCAAAGAGGTGTTACTTGATAGCGACTAGGTCACTACTATGTAGAAGGAACTCTACTCCCTTCAAAGATATGGTGTCTAGGAGTTAGTCCCTCGACCCACGCACCAACAGACCATTGGCACTCGCTAGGTTTTTCGTAATAAGCTTGATGATGCAGGATAAGTGTACAGGAATAAAGCTCGTTTGGTAGTACCAGGGTACAATTAAGAAGAAGGGATTGACTATGATGAAACCTTTGCACATGTAGCTCGTCTTGAAGCAATTCGTATGCTTATAGCGTTTGCTGCATTCAAAGGCTTTACCCTACATCAAATGGACGTCAAGACAGCTTTTCTTCATGGCTACATCGATAGGGATGTCTATGTCGAGCAACCCCCAGGGTTCACAGACTCCGTCCACCCCGACTATGTTTACAAACTATGCAAAGCCCTGTGCGGACTCAAACAAGCACCGCGTGCCTAGTATGAAATCTCTTCATATCTCTTGTAAAATGGCTTCCCCAGAGGTAATGTAGACAAAACACTATTCATTCTTTATTCGTCACATGACTTACTGCCGGTACAAGTTTATGTCGATGATATTATTTATGGGTCTACTAGTAACACCCTCTGTGAACATTTTGCTAACCTTATGAAAAAGGAGTTTTCGATGAATGAATTAGGCGAACTCAGGTTCTTTCTAGGCCTTCAAATTCAACAGGAGAAAGATGGGATCAAGATCCATCAACAGAAATACATCAAGGAACTACTTGAAAATACAGCCTTACTCATGTCAAGAGCATGTCTACTCCTAGCTGCACAACCGCCAAACTTCATATTGATGACAACGGAGTCAGTGTCAATGCAACAGAGTACAGAGGAATGATAGGGTCCCTCCTTTACCTAACTGCCAGTTGCCCAGATATCCTTCACACAGTCTGTCTTTGTGCCCGCTTTCAAGTAGCACCAATACAATCTCATCTCAAGGCAGTCAAACATATCTTTCGATACCTTAAAGGTACAAGTACTATATATCTATGGTACCCTCATTCCCCTAAATTTGATTTATCTGGTTTTAGTGACTCTGACTGGGCTGGTTCACTCCAAGATCGAAAGAGTACTTCAGGTAATGCCTAATTTCTTGGTCTTTGCCTTGTTTCATGGTCCTCTAAGAAGCAAAACTCCGTCGCACTCTCCACAGCTGAAGCAGAGTATGTCTCTGCTGCAGCATGCTACTCTCAACTCCTTTGGATGAAACAACAATTGCAAGACTACCACATTACACAAGCCCAAATTCCAATCTTTTGTGACAATAAGAGCACCATAAAAATCTTAAAAAACCCAGTCAAACACTCAAGAACAAAACACATTGAAATTCGCTTCCATTTCTTAAAGGACAGTGTCGAGAAAAAGCTAATCCAACTTGATTTTGTCCCTACAGAAGATCAACTTGCAGATATCTTTACCAAACTTTTACCTACAACACGGTTTGAGGCTCTTCGATCTGCAATTGGATTGACTCCGTCTACCTAGGCGGTTGTATCTCCTTTCTCCTGACACAATCGTCAGTAGGTAAGCCTTTAAGTTTTATTGAGTTGGTCCATGTTTATGAATAATCCTATGAAGTGTGTTATATTTGCCTCATTCTATGAGTCTGTCACCACATACACATGTCAGCGATCCTTACCCGCCCTGTGAAATCCCCGTCGTTGATCTCTCGCGCCCCAACCATAACCACTGACACATAAAATAGAAAAACTTTGCCACTTCCGTCGCCCACTTAGCCTATAACTAGCTTCCACACTCCCCGGTTCCTCCCACTTCCTCTCTCCAACAATCACCAGAAAAATCCGTAACCCCAGCTCCACCAGAATCTTCTAAACCTAAACACCGAAAACAAAATCCACAGTCCAATGCCCTACAGTTAAACGTGTCCTACGCTCTAGCCACAAACCCTCGCCTGCATTATCACCCACAATCTCTTCTACCACCGGTGAGTCCTCCCTTGTTCAAGAACAAGCAACGGTGCCAGCTGCAAGTCATGATACCTCCACCGGTGCTACTTCGACCAAGTCACAGAAGCCTTTAAAGCTTCAACGTCGTAGTGCCAAGATAGACCCTTTCTCCCAATGCTACATTCTCTCTAATCCAACTACGGATCGCAATCTTATCAAGGGCAAATTCCTTGATTTCTCTTGGACACTTTCCACTCATCTAGGAGATCTTGTTAAAATGCCAGAGGCTCAGGGTAGGACATGCTTGTTTTTGGAAGTTACAGAATGGTTCTTGCAAGAGTCCCTCAATTTCTATCAAAACCTTGATATTCGTAATGGAGCCGCACAGGCTTTTGTTAATTCCACCCCTATTTTCTTTAATCTTTCAAAACTGTATGAAGTTCTTGGAGTCTCTCACAATGGTTTTCAATTTTATGACAAAGGAGTCCTTCCTGATATCCCCGGAGTCCCACACACTAAAATCTATCGCTTTTTTTCTTCAAAAAGAAAAGTGGGGTCTCCGATACCAAGGGGTGATGTTTCCATTCTCCACCAACTCCTTCACATTCTTGTCATTAAAAACATTGTCCTCTGAAAAGAAGGCAACCAGTTGGTCAACTCCCTGAACTTATCCATCATGTACTGCATCTTGTATCGTCACTCGCTCAATTTGGCCTTCATAATTCTAAATCATCTGGCCCACTCAGTCGATACTCCCAAACACTCCCTAGGTTAAGTCTTCTGGCTTCCTCGAGTGTTTAAATAATTTCAGGTACCGCTGGAGCAATCAACGCCAGAGTCCATCGAGGAAATCGACATAATCAATCTCCGCTATCTGAACAGGCTCACCTCCATCGACAAGACCCAACTACTCCCTCCTCCGCCCACTCCAGTCACGCCTTCACCTTCCACTCTACAAGAGACGACTGATCCAGACAGACTCCTTCAACTTATGGAGAAGGTCGACCGACTCATCACTCAGGCGGGAGAGTTAGCCTAGAGCAACGCTAGGATGCTGGAGAGACTCACTGGGCTAGAGAAGGTTGTGACTTCGATGCAGGAGACCCTACTCAACCAACAATCTGCAATCAACCCCATCCCTTAGAATACCCAGCGTGTGTGTGTGGTGCTAGAACTTAGGTTGTTTACAAGTTCTAAACACTGTTTTTTTATTGTTTGTGAATATTTTGACTGACTCTGACTAACTGCAAGGCTTCCCTCTGATGAAAGCAAAAGGGAGAAGCGATGAATCCCGTCTAGTGAATGGGCAACTCTATTTGCTTTTTTGAATTGCTTTTAATGTCTACTGCTAGCTACCTGGTTATATGTGAATTACTCTACCTTTCTCGTGCTCTTACTTGCTTGAAGTTTCTCAACGGTTAAGGGGAAACTACAATGGAGTCACTTGAATGCTATTTCATATATGCCTTGTTTAAGGGGAAACTTCGACAGGGTCGGTTCCCCTAGTTCTTTGTGTTTTGCTTTTTCAGGATTATCTCAATCGATTCAATCGGGATTCACGAAGGTTTGCTATCATCAGCAACAAGGGGAAACTGTTGAAGCATGAAGATGTCACTGAGATAGTCAATCACTTCGACGGAGTCACTCGTCCTCGACAAAACACAAAGAAGATGCATCCTATGCAAAACCAACAGAGTCGGCACAAATCAAGAAGCATGAAGGACTCTGTCATGCCATTGTGAAAATTAAGGAGTGAATCCGTCAACACGCCAACGCTCCAACAGTCACACTACTGCTCCAGTCAACTCAGGAGTTTGCGGCCCAAGTCTGGCGCAAGTCGCCTTAACACGCTTCCACTAAGTTGGTTCCGACAATTTCGGAACTAACTCCTTCGAGCCATTGCACTTAGAAACATTATAAATAGGCATGTAATAGTTAGTTGATTCTTGTGTTTTTGATATAGAGATTGTAAGAGATTAGAGAGAGCTATTTTCCGATTTAGAGAGAGAATTAGTACCACATTCTGTTTGACCTTATAGATAGACTCTTTCTAGGAAGATCCTTGTTTCACTACACTTGTCATTGAGCTGATCAGATAATGTATAGGGTAAGTGAGTGAGAAACCACGAAGTAGATCTCATCTACTGAGTGGGCATTGTAAGTTGATTTGTATTGGCCAGAAAATAAAATAACTTATTTTGTGTATCTCGTTGAGTTTCCTTGAGTCCTTCTAGCTTTCAAGCGTTATTTCAATTAAGCACTGAGTCCGTGCTTCACTTTTACCTCAAGTAAACCGTTTCCGCATACTTAGCTCGACTAAGTGTTCCTACATCATAAGTACTCTTGTAACCTTACCTCGATTGAGTCAAACCATCTTATAGACTCACACCTTGAGTTGGTTTGAGTCAACCGTCCGATCCTACACCAATATTATCAAATTACATAATAATCATATGATTAAGTTGCCTGATAAAAGATCTCAGATATTAATATCAAAGGAACTGTCACCATGTCTGATTGTTTCACTCTTGCTGATGTTCTTTATGCTCCTTCCTTTCTGTTCAATCTTTTGTATGTTGAGAAACCGACTGAAAAAATTAAGATGCTTGTGATGTTTAACACTAATGCTTGCTGTGTGCAGGACCTTAAAACTAGAAATTTGGAAGAGATTGGAAAACTTAGTGGTGATTTATATCTGCTTGACCAGAAAAAACTAGATAGTATTTTTTTTAAAAAAGGCAAGAGCTTGTTGGAAATGTTGATAGTTTTGTCTTTACACCTTGTAAACCTGACAAGTGAGTTCTTCGATGGCATATAAAATTGGGTCACACTCCCTTACATAAATAAAAAGAATTAATGGTGTTCATTAGAAAAAATGTGCATGTTTCTTTTGCTTGAGATGATTGTTTTAAATCAAGGATTGTTAGACCCAAGTTTGTTTCCACTGAAATAAAGACTATGGAACCTTTTCAGTTGATCCATGTTGATACAGTTTGTCCTTTTAGAGTTACCACTAATAATAATAAGAATTACTTCTTGATTGTTGTGGATGATTATACTCGATGTGAGCCTCGATTTTAAACCCTATCCTATGTGGATTAACTTGATTGGGATCTAATCGGGTTTTAGGTCCACTTATAGCCTAAGATTAATAACTATGTCATATAACAATAATTATTAAAGCCCAAGCTAGCTCACTGGAACCTATTATGAGTCGCCACCTAATTTTAACCTAGATCAAATTAGGAAAGGAGAGTTCGGGTTCGGGGGCTTGATATTCGACTTAATTAGGGTTCAAATTACTTTCATTACCCTTCCTAGGTCGTTTTTCCTCTACTTGGTTCAATTACGGCTTTCTACAAAGTTGTTTTTAACCTAGGTGTGCGCTTCTGTTTTTTTTATTTTTTAACGTTTTTTGACAGAAAATTAAAGTGGAAATTAAAATTACCTAAACTAGGGTTTCGGAGGCAGAATTAGGTCAAATTTTGTTTCCGTCCGTAGCCACGGACCTAATGTCCGAGACCACGGACCCCTGTTAACCTATATGAAAATAAAAGTCGAATTAAACAGAAAACAGAAAATTGTAAAGTCCGGGGCCACGGACAGGCTGTCCGTGGGCCCGGACATTATTAGAAAACCTAAATTTTTAAAATTTAAAAATCCCGCCGCCGTCCGTGGGTCCGAGCTTACGGACAGGGAGTCCGGGACCCCGGACATGACGTCCGTGGGTGCGGACCGCCCTCGGACGGCGACGTTGAGGCTGTTCCCGAAGGTGTTTTTGGCTCAAATTTTATGGGCGTGTAGCCTAAAAGATGTACAAGACGTTAGTGATTGAAAGAATTCAATTTGAAGTCAAAATTAATACGAAACTTAGTTAACAAGTTATAGACAGAAACACAAACAAACCTTAATTCAGAAGCAATAAAAAGTCAATTCGATTAGAAATTTCACACATAAGTGTATTCTGATCAGAGGGGTTAAGGAAGTCAAATTCCAACCTGTTTTGACTTCGGGATTTGATTGTTCCTTCACGTCGGGAATCTTCGAGAGCTTCGTTGATGGCCGATCCGGTTCGACTTTGACCCAAGCTTCTGGCTCCTTCTTCCTTGTATTGTTAGCCACGGTTTGCTTCTGTATTTTTTGTGTTTTGGTGCTAGGAATCTCAATGGGAGAAGAAGGAATGTGTTTTTTGGTGATTTCGGGATGATTTCGGTATAGATTCGAGGCTTGGGGTTGCAAAAACGTTGGAAGTGGGTTGACGGCTGAGTTCTCTGACTTTGGGGATGATCTCCTCTGCCCTAGTTCGTTCTTGGGGGGTCCTTTTATAGAAAGAGCATGGTCAAATTGATAGAGCAAGATCTTTATCTAAAAGACTGATTTGTGCTCTAAGGGAATCTGATTTTTTAGAATGTGTTGCAAGCCGATAAAATTATGAAAATTTAACTGAAGGTAAATAATGATTTTTAGGAATTTTGAGAGTTGGAATCGGATTATTTTGATAAATAGTCGATTAGATAAAAATCGCACAATATGGAATCTCCCATAATTCATAACTAATTATTGGAAAGTCGAAATAACGAATTTCCAACGGCATTAGTCTTTAAAAATCATCCTCTATTTGTGTTAAAATTTCATGACATTTTGTTTTCATTTCGGTATTTTCCAGAGGAGAGAGAAAATTGCAAAAATGATTGAATTTCTCTTTTAAATTTTGGGATAAGGTTCCCAATAAAATAATTTCAGGTTTATGACTGTATGTAGTCATGGTAACCATGTGACACTTTTATTTTAATTTTGGAAACCTTTTAATTTCTATTTTGAGGCTATTTCATGTGTTAATTATTAAAGAAATTAGCTTATAATATGAATTAAAAGCTAAATTTCCAGAATAAATATTATCAGAGAATCATGAAATACCTTTCATAATGACCATGATGTTTGGAAGTGTTTGGAGATAATGAACAATCATATGAAAAATAGAAAATCCCGAGAATGTCCTTGGAAAATCCTACATTGGTGCATTTTGACCACTTTGCCCTTTGTAACACGTATGCCTTAGAGACTACTCCGGGGGGTTGAAATTTTGGGTATAACACTCGAGCAACTTGGCCCCACCTTTTAACCAACAAATCTCAAGGCTTTAATGTTCTAACATAGTTCATTTTTTTTTGTTGAAAGACAATTTGAAAAGAAAAGTGAAAATTATTCAAAGCGATAATGCTATTGAATTAGGTTCCAGCAGAGAAGGAATTCATTTTTCTAAAGGCTTGGCATAGTGCAATAAAGTTCTTGTGTTTACTCCCCTCAATAGAGTGGTATTGTCAAGAGAAAACATAGGCACTTACTTAAGCTTGATAGTGCTCTTTATCATCAGTCAGAGGTGGATATAAAAATTTATCTCATGCTACCATGCTAATAAACAGATTACCTTATAAAGTCTTAAACTTTCTTACTCCTTATCAAAAGCTATATTACAATACTCCTGATTATAGTGTTTTGAATCCTTTTGGCTGCTTGTCCTATAGAATTGTCATTGATAAGACAAAGAGTGATAGATCGTGCATCTATATTAGAAATGCTCTGGATAAGAAGGGATTTAAAGTATTTGATAAGCATTCACAATCCATGCATGTTTCAAGAGACATTTAGTTTTTTGAAGATATTTTTCCTCTTGCTGATGAAAATATGTCCAACCATCAATCTGAAGGTGTAATCAACACAAACATAACTTTGATGTGAATACTGGCATTACTAATGATCTGCTCGTTGACGTTACTGATGATCTGTCTCTCTCCATAAGCCAACTTGCATGGTCCAATGTTTCTTGAAGATAGTAATAAAAATATACTTACTGAACAATCTGAAACAGATCAGGTAAGTGATCACTCGAGACAAAAAACTAGTCGATCTGATTCTATGAATCACAATGATATTCTAGCCACTGATCCAGCCAGGAGAACATTCAAACCTCTACTTATCTAATTATGTTGTAGACATAATAGGTATGACAAATAGAGACATTTTTTTCTAAGATTCTCACTAACTAGATTAATAAAGATTTAGTTTATAGCAGTGAACATTCTGTAGATGAGCTACCTAATAATATTGGTACACAGGTTGAGAGTCATGACATATCCCTCACTTTGATTCAACCAAACAAGGTAGTGAGTGTTCAAGATATTCCTTGGGCTTATGTTTTTCAAGCTAGTTCTCTTGCTAAAATTACTAATCGTGAGTCTTATGAAGATGTTGTCACTACACCCGGTTGGAGACAGGCTATGAAATTAAAATTATATGCTCTAGAAAGAAATAACACTTGGGATGTAGTGAGGTGAGCATTCAGTTTGGATATTTTGGATTTATCCAAAAATTGAAATAACCAAATTTTTTTACTGTATTTTTAACTGATTTTAAAACTTCGGTTATTTGAACATTCAAATTATAATTTGGTTTGGATTTCGATTTTCACTCTGTCTAATTCGGTTATCCGAATTATCTAAATTAATTTTTTATTTTAAAAAAACTATTCTCTTTCCTTTAGTCTTTAAAAAACTATTCAGTTTTCGGTTTTTTCTATAAATTTCGGTCAACTGAAATCCGAACTAACTAAAATTTGGATTTTAGTTTGGTTTTTGGTTTTTCACTAAAAAAAATTAGGATTTTGGATCATTTGGATAACGTTAATTCGCTTTAGGTCAAATTTTGAATAATTCGGTTTTTACCGAAATAACTGAAATCCAACTTTATTTTTACAATTTGAATTTCGATTAACCAAATTATCCAAATGCTCACGCCTATAGTAACTCTTCCTGTAGACCAAATATAAAACCAAACTATGTGCAGATGGCTCAATAGAAAACCTTAAGGCTTGGTTATTAGCCAAGGGTTTACTCAAAGGTATGATTTTTATTACAATGAAACATTCTCTTCCGTTGCCAAAATTACTTCCATAACAGCTTTAGTTGCAATATGAATTATAAAGGATTGGATTCTTAAGCAAATGGATGTGAATAAGACTTTTTTACACCGTAATCTTAATGAAGTTGTGCATAAGAGTGTTCCAAAAGGTGTGCAGTGTGACAATGACAAGCAGGTTTGCAGACTCAACAAAGCATTGTACGGGAAATGATATGAGAAACTATATTTGGATCAAACTATAAACGGGTGATTGGTTGATGATAAACGGATACTAGGTCAGGTTACGGATAAAAATATCATCACCCATATCCGACGCGACCCATCATTCATTTCCCCCACGACAAAAAATGCTTATATTATTTAGGGAAGAATTTAGGGATTTTGGGTTAATATTGTATCCATCACCTAACAGACTAGGTATTTTAGACACTTCTGCTTATGAAGGTGACGAAAATTTAAATAACCGGAGTTTGATTTTGGGTGAAGATTTTCTCCTCAAACATTGATTTTGAGTAAAAAAATCCCACTTATCTAGTTAAAAGTAGATATACTGGTTTGAAAATTTTTGGAAATACTAACTTCCATTATATAGTGTCAAATTTATTTTCCCATAATAAATTGAGTGGCAGAATTATTGTGGGAAAATATAAATCCAATAATTTAAAATATTTATGAAGAAAAATTTTCTCCTAAAATAAGTTGAAGGGCGGATTTATTCTGGTAAAATAAAAATGCAATAATTTAATTTATTTATAGAGAAATTTTTTTCTGCCACAATCAATTAACTGACATAATCCATGTGGAAAAATATACATCCAATAATTTAGAATATTTATGAGAATACTTTTTCTCCCACAATTAATTAACGGACAAAATTATTGTGAAAAAAATTAAATCCAATGATAAATAACTCGCATAATTATTCAGGGCAAATATTGATTTAATAATTAGAATTTGATGGATGTAAAAATTTCTCATAAAACAAATTAACCGTTGTTTGTGTGGAAATATAATTTATTATATTTAGGAAGAACATATACAATTATGGGTTTTATTTCTACATATAATCGTCATTCGAAAAAATTTACCTAGAATTTCTAGTTCCATAACCTCCACCACTTCCTTTTCTGAATCCTCATTACAATGTTGGATATGTTCATCGATAAGAAAGACAAATGGGATACTGTCATCTGGAGGTTGCGTGAGATCATCGTCAAAAACATCATCACCCTCATTAACACCATCATTATCATCAACATTATTTCCATCTTCTTCATCTTCATCTTGATTACATCTCATCCCCCAATATGGATGTTGTTGATCCCTTGTTTGAACCGGAGGTTGAACACTTGAAGCTCTTCTTGATTCGGTTATAGTTCCCTTGACCAAAACTGAATGTGATGGTTTTCCTCATTTTTTAAACAAGCATAAGACCTTGAATAATCAAGATAATATTTTTTAAGTACTATTTTCCAGAAGAACGAAGCTGATCTACCTCAAATTATCAGTTCCAATCGACATTATACAGTCGTAATGATAGAAGCAACAACATACCTTATATATCAATTCTTCGGTGAACACAACTGATGAAAAAAAATAAATACAATTGTGGATCTGATTATGTTGAGGGTTTGAACATTATAAATAACTCAAACAATAGCAACAGTAACCGCCGCCGGATTTTAAATTTGGCTGTGGGGCCTTTAAATTTGGCAGTTGCAATTTTAAATTTGGCGGGAGAGATTTAAATGAAAAGTAGAAAAATATGTGGAATTTTTTTCTAACAGAACGGAGAGGATGGCGCTTGCGCCACCTTGTACTGTGGCTCCCATCCAAGTGTCAGTATGTGATAGGAAGAAAAAAATGAAAAAAATGGAAAAGGTGTGTTGACGGGTGTAATGGGGAGTGTAGGAGAGAGAATTCTTTTTTTTTCAAAATTATTAACTCACAAAATATAAGTGCAAAAATAAAAAATTATACCATTGTTCATCATTTTTCGTGCTCTTCAAAACAAGATGTATCATGGATATGTTTTGGTAAACTTAAAATTTTATATTTTTAGAATGAGTATATATTAGGTATTTTTAAAGTGAATCTTATTCATTAGCAAAATGAATCTTTTTTAATAATAAAATGAACCTTATTCATTAACAAAATGAATGTTACCTCAAACACTCTAAAAACCACCATAGTAAAGTTAAAAACATCGAAGGCGTTAGACCCTAAACCATAAACCCTAAAATACTGTCGAGTCAGTGACGACAATATAAAGTGTAGAACTAATCCCAAAAAGATTGCCCTACCCCCAAACACCCTCAAAACCACCCTAGGAATGCTAAAAAGTCGAAGGCTTTTTATGGTTTGTAGTGCAGACCCTAAACCACAACCCCTAAAAAACTTATGCCAAAAAGATTACCCTACCTCCCCCCCCCCCCCCCAAACACCCTAAAAACCACCCTCGCATAAGTTTGTGGTAGGATTAACTTTTACTAGTATTAAACAAAATATTCACTTTTCTTAAACCTTTGATTCATCTTTAAAAAACCTTTGATTCACTTTTCTTAAACCACTGGTTCACTTTTCTTAAACCTCTTATTCACTTTAGTTAAAACAATCTCTATTTACGAGAATCACTTTTCTTGAACCTTTGATTCACTTTTCTTAAACGCATGATTAACTTTATAAAAACCTTTGATTCACATTTCTTAAACCTCTTAATCTATGCTTACGAGATTCACTCTTATTACTCTGATTCACTTTGTAACAACTTGTGATTCACTTTTTAACAACCTTTGATTCACTCTTGTTAAACCTCTGATTCACACTAGTCAAACAATCAGAATCACTTTAGTTAAACAATCTCTGTTTATGAGGTTTGCTTTTTTTAAACTCATATTCACTTTTAAGCAACTCTCTGATTCACTTTTTAACAACCTTTGACTCACGTTGTAACAACCTTTGATTCACTTTTCTTGAACTTAAGATTCACAATAAATCTTAAAAAATATGTACATACAAAAAATGAAAAGTAAAAAATTATCAAAACATATTCATGATACATTTTGTTTTGAAGAGCACAAAAAATGATAAACAATGGTATAACTTTTTTTATTTTTACACTTATATTTTATAAGTTATGATATTTTTTAAAAAAATGTTTTTCTCTCTCCTACTCACCTACTCCTCTCCCCCTCTACGTGACTTTCCCTCTTATTTTCTTTTTTTTCTTTTTGTTTTATTTTCCTCCAATAGAAGATTGACATGTGGCAGGACAAAATACCAAAATTAGCCATCTCCATATTACAAGGTGGCACAACCCCCACCTTCGAATTCACGTTTTCTAATCTTTAGAAGTCAAAGATTTTTTGCACAAGTTACATTGTAGGGTTTTTATATAAAAAATAAGATAAGATGCTAAAAATTTGTTGCATATCTTTTTCCAATTGTTTTGGTGGGAAGTTTTTTCCTTCTACAAATAAAAAAGATAATTATCATAAATTTTGTGGGAGATTTTATTCCCAATAATAACTATTTTCTGGAATACTTAGGTGATAAATTTTGGAGGAATTTTTTTTTTCCTAATAATGACTACGTAGTTGGAAGGTTTTTTTCTCATAAATAGAACCATCATAACGTGAAAATTTTGGGAAGTGTTTTTCTCCCACTAGTAACGACATAGTTGGGAGATTTTTTTTTCTCTTCTTATAATGGAACATAAATAAAACAATAATGGTGAGTAAATTAGAGAACTGTTTTTTATCCCAAAAGTAACTATGTTGGTGTAAATTTTTTAAATAGAACCATAAGACAGAGAAAATTTGGGGAGTGTTTGTCTCCTACTACTAATTATATAGTTGGAAGATTCTTTTTCTTCTTATAATTAGAATATAAGTAAAACAATAATGGTGAAAATTTTTACGGGGTTTTTTATTCCCTAAAGTAACTGTGTCCTTGTAGATTTTTTTTATTGTGAATAAGAAGGTAATTAATGGTGATAGATTGGTGAGAAAAGTTTTTGTCCACCGCTATTCTCAGCTATAAAAATTCTTCTTAGAAATTCGGTGGGAAATTGTTTCCCAATAGTAACTGTATAGTCACAAATTTTAGGACATTTTTTTCCATACTTACTTTTTTGCGGAAATATTTTCCCCCAACAATAACTACATGCTAGAAGATTTTGCTATAAATGAACAAAGATAATGTAAAAAAAAATTGAGAATATCTTTAGCCAATAATAACTATCTTTTAGAATATTGTTCTTCAAAGTTGTTTGTGCGAAAAAATATTAAATACGTCTTGCCATAATAATTGACAATGAGAAAAGAAAAATGTAAAAACAATTTTACCACAAAGATCATTTAAAAAATGTAAAGACTCTTTTTTTTAAGATTATTTAAACCGATAATTTATGTACTCAATATTCTTTATATTTAGTGAGGAGAACAAATTCTTTCATTTTTATGTCCCACTAATCTAACTTTTTTTTTGTAGTGTCCTGTCACTCAATTATCATACGATTATTTCAGGTTTTCATCAATATTTACAGATCTGGTGGGCGGGCGAAGTGTAACAGGTATCCGTCGAATATTGGCAACTCTAATATATGGATCGTTTTAACAGGCTATAGGTTATAAAGATGTACGCCTTATATTTTTCTATTGCTACATACATGCACCAATTCTCCATCCGTCACATAAGTCAATTTATTCACGCGTCTCGTGAATTGGTACTTCGTAGTTTGGTACAGCCCAACGTTGCAAGCTAAAAGATAATTACTCCCTCCGTCCTGAATTGACCGTCCTGTTTGTTTTATGATACGTTTTTCCACTTCAATATTAAGCATATAATATAAAATAATTTTATAAAACTAAATTTTGTAACATATAGTTTATCATGTAAGGATTCATATGCAAAACTTAAATTTTCAAAATTAATTTAATTTATATGTTAAAAATTGAAGTCAAATGACATGTCCAAATAGTAAACAGGACGGTCAATTCAAGACGGAGGGAGTATAATATCTCTTATATATCTATATATAGCAAGTTTACCATTCTTATCCTCTCTCACTTCTGAACATGTGATCGATCTTTTGGATCCCTAGCTAGGTCGATATGAGAGACAAAAGTGAAGTTGTTTTAATTAAATGTACAAGTTTTGATGGGACTACTAAGAAAAATAAAATCAGTAGAATCCAATCGGCGTTAAAGAGTACAAAACCCATAAACATGGAAATTAAGATTAAATCTTCTTTCAAGAATTAATGAACTTCGATTGCAACTCAAACTGATAACTTTCCCCACTATAGATTTGGTTATCATGTCAGCTATCTCCCTCCACTAGAAGCATGCTCATCCTAGTTTTGTCGCCCACAAAGTGAATACCAAATTCTATATAGCTAGTTCTTTCGTGTACGCAATATATACTGAACTTTTAGCAATTAATACTATTGATAAGTATTCACATTTAACGGGTATATGTAAGTTCGTAGTATAGTTACCCAGAACATTCAGTCTAGATCTGAGACTTCGTGTTCACTAATAGGATAAATGTAACAGAGATGTAGAAGAAAACTCAGCTACTAATCTTTATTAATAGCATGAAAAACTCCTCACCTGATCTGTTCAAACACTTTGAACAATCACACTCTAACCTATCACTCTTTGACTGATAGTAACTAACCTAGAAACAATGAATAAAGATTTTCTCTCAACTCTCAAAAGGATGACTGCCGTAAGGAGTATATCACTATATTGTTTCTAATACCCTTGAAAAAGCGCACCGTATACTATACCTATACAATGTTTATATACAAGATAATCGGGGTTTCCTAGACTTCAAACAAACTGCCTACAAAGGATATACGTAACCATAATATCACCTGAGTAGAGATATATTTGGAGCATATCTTAACAAACTAACAGCGCAAATAACATCACAAGTTTTGCTCAGATTCCATTGCTGCCCAAGGGAAATTACCGAAAGAGACATATACTGAGTGCAAGACTGGCTCAGTATATTAGTTTGTCACACATAAAAAACCATAAGTATGTATAAAGCGCATACATTTACAGTTTTCCCCTTTTTTGATGTGTGCAAACTTGGTCATGGTGAATAAAGGAATCATATCGATTGTATTCCCCCTGAAGTGTAGATTCCCCCTGAAACAAAGCTAGTGTGCAAAGATTAATATGATCAATAGCCACAATTTCTATATTCACCATGTTTCCCCCTTTTGCACAATCAAAAAATTTGGTACGTACCTAAGAACTCACGAAATGTAAAATGGTATATCGAGGAACACGCAGTTGCATTTTATACAACGTTAATGGCAGGAAAGTAGTTCAGAAGATAGCACACTTAAACCATAAAGCCAGCACGGGAAACAGAATAGTCAACAATATTTGAAAAGCAAAGAAGTCTGATATGTGGCACCAAAAAGAGAAGGAACTCCAACAAGCTAAGACTCATACGGAATAGCAAAAAAAGTTCAGAAACATGGTCAAGGATCAGCGTCGCACCCCAAAGTAAGTCTCCAGATGAGCCAAACGGTCTTCGATATTCTTGACAAGGGGTAAGATCTCATCCAGTTTCTGTGGAATTGTTCCAAGAGTCTCTGCAGCACCCGAAACAACCTTGGGAGGTTGTTTAACAATCCATTAATGGCCAGCCAGGCCAAGACCCATCTTGGAAAGGGTGGTTTTGGATAGCTCATGATTGTGATCCAAGATCTTAGCGGTGTCAGCAGAAAGATCCACAGAGTAATACTCAAATACCTTAGTCAGCCAAGTTGCATAAGGTAGTGATGAAGTGCATTGAGTAATAGCATGATGAATGTGAAACATGATAAAATGGGGCAAACTGATAGGAAACTTCTGAATCAGGCACCACATCAAGCAAATATCCAAAAACGTGACCATGCCAAGTTGATCATTCCTTGGTGCAACGCCCTGATAGACAATTATGTGCAGCAACCGTCCGAGAACATCTAGCATACGTTATGAAGCAGACCGAATTTTTCGGGTCTCAGGTTCGACCCCAAAGAAACTGAAAAGATCCTCATCTTTCTGATTGGGAGCAATGGTATTAACATCTCTGGAACATGTCTTGACTCCTTCAATAGGGACCCCCAAAATCATACCAAGCAACTCAAGATTCAATTCAATATCAACTCCCTTAACCTTAGACCTAGCAAGGTACTCATCCACAAAATACAAATTTTTGTAAAATTCTTTAACAGGCTCCCAGTAAATATGCGTGGCCAGTTCAAACACAGTAGACCACCCTTGAGCCGAGAGATAGCTCGCAATATTAGACAGCCTATTCTTACGGAGCCAGGTAGAATTCACCTTTTTTCCTATGACAATATGTGCATTTCAAATATCTGATTTAAAAGAGGGGTAGCAAGGAAATGTATACCTAGACCAGGTGGAGTTTGTCGACGAAGAATCGGAAGAGTCATCCGAAACAGTAGCAGAGGAGCAGGGCGCCGGAGAAGCACGTCGTTGACGTTTCGAAGTAGAGGCACACTGTGCTTGGGCGGCGCATCGCTTGCGTTGGCGTAAGACTGACAAAGGCACATCATCATCTGAGACAATGTCAGGGTGCGATGGGGTGGATGGAGGCTGAGTAGGCTGTGGGCGACGCGGCCGAAGAGATTGGCGACGTCGAAGAGTAGCAGCAGTGGAAGGACGGGCTCTTTTTCTAGGGTTTCATCGGGAAGCAGACGGGTTTTTTGGAGACGGGGTTGGAGAAGTCGGAGAGGGTTCAGAAATTGGTGAAGTCGGGGAGGGATCAGAAGTAGGCGAGTCCGTAAAAGGAACGTTGCAAGGAGGAAAGTCATCAGCGCATTTCCGGCGAGGGGAAGCAGGTGAGGATGGTGGTGCGGGTAATAGTAGTGGTGGTAGGATGACAGCTAGGGGTATGTGATGTTCGGGTTGCATGGGTAGGAGACTGGAGTCAACCGAGATACACAGCGGATGTGGCAAAGCAAGAAAATGGGGGAAGGTAAGAGCAAGAAGCTGACTGTAAGCAAAAGCAGGATCATAAGGTACGATTTCCATGGCGGAGACAAGAAGTATCGCAAGAAGGAGGAAGACGAACAAGAAGGGGCAGGCAAATTTGAAATGGAAAGAGGAGCAATGAGAAATGGGTTTTAGACTGACATAAAAAAGCTGACAAAACACATACAAATGGATGAAGAGAGTGGACAACGGTTGGAGAGAATGTGAGGGAAATTATATTTTTGGTTTTGTGCCTTTTTTGTTTGTTTTTATTTTGTTTTTTTTTTGTTTGTGGATATTGTAACAAAAAATTGAATAAAAAGAAGGAGAAAAGAAGTGAACAAAGAAAAAAAATGGTCTATTAGACTAACAACATGAAATACGTTCCTACTATAACATTGATCCAGATCATCTACAGCGTGTTCCACAATAACCAACAAAAATCCTGAATTTGATGTGAGATATTGAAGAAAAGATAAAGAACCAATACTCTCCATTCATATCTAGTACCATGTTTGTTCAAATGCAAAAGAGGAAAACATAGAAAATAAAAGAAGTGGACCTTAATCGATGTTAACCATGCCTAGTGCTAGACTCGGACGGTTGAAAATTTCTCGAGGAAGAGGTTTTGTGAAAATATCCGCCAACTGCTGCTCTGTAGAACAATGTAGCAGCTCCACTATTCCTTTTTCAACTTGATCTCGAAGGAAATAATGACGAATCTCAATATGCTTGGTGCGTGAGTGTTGCACAGGATTCTTGGACAGAGCAATGGTAGACTGGTTATCACAGTAGATTGGAACCGGTGATTGTGGCATGCCGTAGTCTACGAGTTGAAATTGTAGCCAGAGGACTTGGGCGCAACATGCAGCAGCAGCAATGTACTCAGCTTCAGTAGTGGACAGAGCCACGAAGGACTGCTTCTTGGAGAACCAAGATACCAGACTAGTACCTAGAAGCTGAGCGCAACCAGACATGCTTTTACGATCAGTAAGAGATCCTCCAAAATCAGCGTCAGTGTAAACGTGTAGAGTAAAAGAGGACCCTACATGATAAACCAAACCAAGATTAGGAGTACCTTTCAAATAATAAAATATTCGTTTCACTGCTTGAAGATGAGGAACCCTAGGGTCAGCTTGGAACTGAGCACAGTAAAAGACACTATAGAGAATATCGGGTCTGCTTGGAGTAAGATACATCAGTGAGCCAATCATGGCTCTATATTCTGTAGGATCAGTGGGTTCAGCATGAGTCTCTAAACCAAGTTTGATGACGCTAAACATTAGAGTAGCCAAGGATTTGGCAGATTCAAACCCAAACTTGGACATTAATTCGATAGCATGTTTTCCTTGCCAAACAAATGTGTGAGCCTTAGTCTGGCAGATCTGTAATCCTAAGAAGAAGGTGAGTTCTCCCATACTACTCATGGCAAAGTCATTTGTCATCACTGTTTCAAAATATTTGGATAACTTTGGACAAGAGGATCCAAAGACAATGTCATCAACATAGATTTGAACCAACAAAATATCTGAATCATGAAATTTGAGGAAAAGAGTGTTATCCACTTTACCATGAGTAAAGCCTTGTTGTAGTAAGTATGAAGTGAGACGTGCATACCAGACCCTTGGGGCTTGCTTTAATCCATAAACAGATCTCTTGAGTAAGTAAACATCATCGGGTCTGGACTGATCAGCAAAACCAGGTGGTTGAGCCATATATACCTCCTTATCAATATAACCATTCAGAAATGCACATTTGACATCCATTTGATACAGTGGAAATGCCTTCTGTGCAACAAAGGCGATCAACATACGGATAGCTTCTAAATGAGAAATAGGAGCGTAAGTTTCATCGTAATCTATATCTTCCCGCTGATTGTATCCTTGGACAACTAGAGGGGCCTTATTACGTGCAACATGACCATCAGCATCAAGTTTATTGTGGTAAACCCACCGTGTTCCAATAACCTCCTTGTGACTTGGTCGAGGGACTAAAGTCCAAACATCATTTCTTTTGAATTCATTAAGTTCTTTCTGCATGGCTTGAATCCAATCAGAGTCAGTAAGAGCTTCTTTTATGTTACGGGGTTCAATGCTAGACAAAAATCCCTCATGAGCACAATAATTCTGAAGTGAGTTATGAGTTACTCTTCCTGAATTCAAGTCTGAGAGAAGATTGTCCAATGTAACACCAGGAGCCCGATGAGAGGGAATGACAGGTGGAATGGTAGCATCATTGGATTGAGAACTTGGGACATCATCTGAATCAGTCACAGGATCATGATTTCCAGAGGATTCGACTTGCATAGATGAACTATTTTGGGGATCAGAAGATGGTTGTGATGACGTCGAAGAGGCAGGATTTGAACTAGTCTGTGAGGTAAGGGGAGAAATCTAGGTTGAAGGAGGTGTTGTATCGGAATCAGAATCATCAGAATCATCGATGCTCAACTCAGAGCCAATATTTTGTGGGTTACGTGACCCAAAATTGGTTTCATAAAACCGTACATATGTCGATTCTTCCACAACAAGTGCACGTTTGTTTAGCACTCTATAGGCCTTGCTAGTAGTGGAATAACCCAGAAAGACTCCTTCATCTCCTCTTGCGTCAAACTTACCAGTGTTTTGTTTTCCATTGTGTAGAATAAAACACCGACATCCAAATATCTTAAAATGTCTGATAGATGGTGGTCTCCCCTTCACCAGTTGATATGGAGTTTGATTCAGTATGGGTCTGATTAGTGCACGGTTTAGAATGTAGCATGCTGTGTTGATAGCTTCACCCCTGAAGCTTGGTGCTAATCCACTAGCGTTAAGCATAGTACGTGCCATCTCAACTAAAGTTTGGTTCTTTCATTCAACAACTCCATTCTGCTGTGGTGTTCTCGCTGCGGAAAAGGTGTGAGTGATACCTTGATCAGTGCAGAACTGTTGAAATTGTTGATTAACAAATTCTGTGCCATTATCGGACCTTATGGTGCGTAGAAGCAAACCCAATTGACGTTGTATTTGAACACAGAAGCCTTTGAACACATCAAATGTATCAGATTTAGTGTGAAGTAAGTAAATCCATGTAAAACGTGAGTAGTCATCCACGATAACAAAGATGTACTTCTTCCCTGCGCGAGTCATGGTTCGCATAGGACCTACCAAATCCATATGAACAAGTTCCAACACGGTGGATGTGGAAACAACTATTTTAGGAATACGGGCCGAACGAGTCTGTTTGTTCAATAAACATGCACTACATGGACTGTCTTCGTGAAGTACTGATGACGGAAGTCCTTCAACCAGGTGTTGGGTACGAAGTTTATTGATCAGCCGAGTGTGAGCATGGCCAAGACGCTGATGCCACAAGTTTGCAATGTCTGTAGAAACAGTTAGGCATGTGGCGTCCAGGTTTTGATCATCAATATCTACCAAATATAGGTTACCCCTTCGATATCCTTGTAGAAGTGGTGCGCCAGTAGTCGTATCTGTGGCAATGAAGCCATAAGAATCAAAAGTGATAGAGGAAGGTCCTTTGTCACATACTTGTGACACACTCAGCAGATTATGCTCCAAGCCATCCACCAGACAAACATCTTCAACACTTGCTTGATTACCCACTATACCTATAGCTATGATTTGTCCCTTTCCATTATTCCTGAATGTCACACAACCTCCATGTAATCCTTCTAGCTCTCGAAACAAGGTATGGTCTCCGGTCATATGTCGAGAACATCCGCTGTCTATGAGCCATAAATTAGCTCCGTCAGCATAGTCCTGAGACAGAGAAAAGAAAAAAAATCAGTAACGTTTAGGGACCCACTGTTGTTTGGGTCGACGTGAATACATACTAGCATATTGGACAATATGAGGAGCAGAAGTCCTAGCGTTTTTTCGCTGTAGCTTAAAACATGAGTTTATGAGATGTCCAAGATTATGACAATAGCTACATTCTAACGTTGTAAAATATAACGGGGAAGTTCTTCTTATTGCAGACTTATCTTGTGTGTATTGTTTCCTCGGTTTCAAATTTGTTTCTACCCCAATCCACTACGACTTTGATTTGGTTTTCTAACAATCTTGTTAAGCTTGATTTTCCCTGTATACCATGATGGATTTTCCAAGTTAATAATATTTAGCCTTCTATCTAGAGTATCACATTGTTTTTAGAGATCAGCATTGTCTTGACAAATCCACTCATTGTCTGCTTTAAGTAATTGAATTTCTTTTTCTGCCCACTCTGGAATGGAACTCAACTTACTCTTAATTGATGATGTGAATGTGGTCTGTAATACCTTTGAAGAATTTTCTACTAGCTTCCCTGCAAGTTCCTGATTTTTCTCCTTTAACTCAACTATCTCCGACTCCAGCTGTTTTATTTTGCTATCTCTACTAATTGTGTTGTCATGTTTTCCTTTGAGATAGTCAACCTCTAATAGAGCTGCCCTTAATGCATCAAAAATCTGATCTTTGGACGACTCCCTACAAAAATAATCTAAGTTTCGAATACTTACCTGCTCTCCCACAAGAGAGTGATGCTCCTTATCTTTCGCAACCAGACACATGGACTCATCATATCCTGATTTATCAGTGTGAGACCGATGAATTGCCGTCATGCAATAATGTGCCTCCACCTTTTCAGTTAGCTCAGACTCATCCTCTTCTTCACCCCACACTGCCGCATCCATCTGAGTATCTCAATTTCTGTACTGAGGTGGCTTGGATGACAAAGGGCAATCCTTTATCATATGTCCCAACTTGTGACATCAAAAACACTTGATTTTACTGATATCAGGTTCACGACGATTACTGCTAGTCCCCTAATATCTGCCTCTTTTTCTGCTCATGATCCTCTTCAAACCTTGAGCAAGAAGATTCATCTTTGTATCAAGTCGTCATCTAGCTCCCAGTCATGATGTTCCGCCACTTTCTTCGCCTTCAAGGCAAGATCTTTTCTTTCAACCGAAACACTATCCAGTGTTTGCTCTTTCATCTTACTCTCATGAACAATTAGGTCAGAGCACAACTCCTTAAAAGATACGGATGACACCTTGTCCATCTTCTTCAGCATAGATGCATAGTTCAACCAATCCTTAGTGAGTGACTCCAAGAATCTTTCGTTAGTCTGTTCACTAGTGAGCGAAGCACCAACAGTCTTGATCTCTATCAGGATCTGATTGAACTCTCTTTTAAACTATTTTTCTTTCGCCTTTCAAATGGACCCAGTACCTTGATATGCAACTTTGAGAAAATCCCATACTCCTTTCGCCGTTTGGATACCGATAACTCTTCCCTGATCTTCATCAAAAAGAGAAGATACAAGGATTCGTAAAGCTTGTTTAGTTTTCCTGAGCAATTTTTCATCATCCTCGGTCCATTGTTCCTCAGGCTTATCCTGGGTACGCCCTTCTATCACGATGGTAGGTTTGAAATCTCCTTTGGTAACTACCTTCCAAACTTTGTAGTCGACCGACATCAGTTGTGCCTCCATCTGCTCGCACCATTTGGAATAATTCATCTTGGTTAACTTGGGAGCTTTGACGTTGTACGAACTCATCTTCACGATCTACCTTGAAGCGTTAGCCTCGTGCGAAGGTAAACCCGCTCTGATACCACTTGTAAGTTTGTAGTGTAGTTACCTGGAAAACTCAGTCTAGATCTAAGACTTCGTGTTCACTAATAGGATAAATGTAACAGAGATGTAGAAGAAAACTCAGCTACTAATCTTTATTAATAGCATGAAAAACTTCTCACCTGATCTGTTCAACACTTTGAACAATCACACTCCAACCTATCACTCTTTTACTGATAGTAACTGACCTAGAAACAATGAATACAGATTTTCTCTCAACTCTCAAAAGGGTGACTGCCGTAAGGAGTATATTGTTTCTAATACCCTTGAAAAAGCGCACTGTAAACTATACCTATACAATGTTTATATACAAGATAATCGGGGTTTCCTAGACTTCAAACAAACTGCCTACAAAGGATATACGTAACCATAATATCACCTGAGTAGAGATATATTTGGAGCATATCTTAACAAACTAACAGCGCAAATAACATCACAAGTTTCACTCAGATTCCGTTGTTGCCCAAGGGAAATTACCGAAAGAGGCATATACTGAGTGCAAGACTGGCTCAGTATATTAGTTTGTGACACGTCAAAAACCATAAGTATGTATAAAGCGCATATATTTACAATATAAATGGGAGGAAAAATTACAGGGAGAGGGTGTTTCACCTCATCTATTTCCATGCACGGGTGTTTTCTACCATAATTTTACGTAACACGTTTTTTTAAACTGTACATAGTCATTATTGGTTTCCAGAAATTGATAATCTCATTATCAACATATTTACAAAAGGGAAAATGACCGTTGGGGGCTCCCCCAACGCCCAAAAACTATAAACCTGGTATTTGCCAAGTCTCTAACCATCGGTTTCTTCATTTTTTCCCCTCACAATCTTCTCCTCCTACCATATATCCCCACCTCTCTTACCATTTGCATTGCCAATTAAAATTCTCTCTTTTCCTAGGAGCAAAATGAGTCGAGCCGGAGACCAATACCATATTGGCGAACAAGGTCCATTAGAGTCGGAGTCGTTTAGTTTGCAGACGACTCATATATATGCAGCATACGCATATGACGACCCGGTTAGTACATTTAGTAATAAATTATATTTATATTATTATATCCATTTAACACATAAGTTAATGCATTAATATTTGTAATAGTTTTACAGCCAACTATTAGTTTAATTAGTAATTCGATGTAGTTAAATAAAATGGTAGTTTTTGTATGATTTAATACAATGAACCATAGTAATTATTTTATTCATAGTTTAGTTAATTATAAGCTTTATTTATAGTACATAGTTTATGTATATTACTTATTTAATAGTTGTTTAACTAAATGTTAGTTTTTTTATCCTATTTTTTAATTGTGCAATAAGTAATTACACTAAAATGCCGAATGCACTTTAGTAATTAATTAAATTTATAGTTTAGTTAATTATATATTGTTTAGATATATAACTCATAATATATGTGTATTATCTATCTAGGTAATAGATGTGAAACTAACGGTTAGTTTAATTATTAATCCGATGTGGTAGTTTAGTTTTTTTTTACCATATGATTTAATTGTAGATTAAACAGTAATTCTAAAATGATTTAATATAATGAACCTTAGTAATTAATTTAATTTATAGTTTAGTTAATTATATATTGTTTAGTTAAACAACACATACAATATGTATATTATCTATTTAGGTAACATTTGTTATAGTAATAGCAGTTTAATTAATTGTTCGACACGGTTACAATTAATGTTAGTTTTTTTATTGTATATTCAATTGCTAATTTGAGATGTAGATAATTTTACTGCACTTAATTATCATTAGAACTATTTTATATGTGATTGATATTTGTTACTTGTTGAATGATTAATTTAATAGAATCAGTCTTAGTAATTGTTTATAAATGATATCGATTGATGTTATGATTATCGTATAAGATTATTCCATACTTGTGGTCAACTTCACAGATGTAATTGAATTACTTAATTACAGTAATAATAATTGTAACTCGTATGGAATGTAGAGGTATACACAGTATAGAAACAGGACCTTGAAAACTAGGTCTTGTTGGAAGGGTGATACAGCCCCGCATGATGCTATCCTACCGTACATTGCCAGAGCAGGGTTTTTTGGGCTAGCGAATCTGAGGCTGAACAACTGCAGGGGTATCATTAGTGACATGATTGATAGATGGCAGCCTGAGACACATACTTTTTTGATGTCATTTGGGGAGGTCAGCATAACCCTAGAGGATGTGCATGTCTTGTTTAGTTTCACAACTGAGGGGATATCCATTTACTTCACACTAGTGTTGATGTTGAATGTCTGCAGCTTCTGGGTGATGTCCCCCCTTCTCACAAGGGGAATCAGATACCTCTTGCTTGGCTAGCTGAGAGATTTGTGGAGAGTATTGATGCTGATTTTGGTCAGCATGATGATATTTCTCATTAGCAGCATGCTGGAGCCTACATCCTTAGACTTATTGAAGGGCTACTCTTCCCTAACTCTAATGGGGGTAAAGTGGATGTCATTTATCTGAGGCTGCTAGAGGATTCCGATTACAGTGGTAGCCTGAGCTGGGGGTCCGCGCTTCTTTCACATTTATATAGAGAGATGTGCAATGCGATCAAGTTCGACACGAAATATTTGAATGGCTGTAGTAAGCTACTCACAGTCTGGGCGTATGAGCATATTTCTACATTCAGGCCACAACTCAGCGCTAATCGAATAAATCTTTCACCTCACCTTGCCCTTGCCCACATGTAACAAACTACATATCATATCATTTTTAATATAAAACTTAGTTGAATTATGGTAAAATCCTCACACGAAACGTGTTACAGATACAATGGTAAGCTGAATACCATTACTGCTACTATGGCTCGACAAACTCTAGAGTCATTGTGGGTTACACCTAGTGAGAGAGAGGTAATATACAACTAAACATTATTACAATTTGGTTTGTCATAAGTTGTTTGCATGATTTTAATATTTATTTGGATGTTGTGTAATGGATCTGGCAGCCATATGGTGACAGATCACCACAACAAGAGCAGTTTATTGTAGTGATATTTCTAATCCACTACAATGTCATCGAGGGTCATCAACCAGACCAGGTACTTTGCCAGTTTGGGGTTGACCAGCCCGTTCCTGCCTCCCCACTCGATTGTGACATGCTTTATGTAGTCACAAGGACAGTCAGGACATATATAGCATGGTGGGATGTTTTTTTAGACCATGTCCAGATGTAGAACTGTAACACCCACGTTAACCATACACTAATAAGTGATTAATTAATGCGAATCGTAACAATAAATAAAACGTCGCAGAGGAAAATAAACTAAACAGAATCCCGGGTGTTACACGCCATTATCCGCCCATGCGAATAACAAAGCGTCACTTCTACAACAATTCGATAATATAGTACTAACCACCGTGATGACAAGAATACAATATTAATCCAAAAATTACAACGCTTAAATCCCCAAAATGACTAGTGAGCATTCTACCTATCAATACCAATAGTTCAAGAGTGGAAAGTCAATCTTATGGTATAATCGAAAGGTATACCACTAACTAATTCCCAAAAATAACCCGTACTCTCGCGTCAATTTCTCCACTAGCTACGCACCTGTAATGTGAAGCCATAAAGGCTCAGCCAACTGCTGAGTATGCTAATAATGTCATCCTAGACCCTTTAGGTCACTTAGGTCGATTAGTCATCTTGCTTAACATGAGATTTGTTTCATACTGTTCTGTTTATATGCTTATAAAACAACTGTAAATGTGGAATTAAACACACAACAGACACTCAAATATTCACAACAATTCACAATAGCCACATCATTTGCAAGATATCAACCAATGTAGTTTAGTAAGGATCACAAGTTAGTTTAACATAATTCATTTCTCTTATTCAGTCTTCATCGTTCGAAGCTCCGCTTCTATCAATTCACACATAGTCATACAAGTGTCACGTTAAGGACAATTCCCGTTCATGGCTTCCAGATATGGAAGGATAATCTAGAAACCATGCTTAGGCCATGGGATTTCTGCTTTGTCCTCTTATCAATAAGGTTGAGTTCTAGTCCGACTCTTGCCCCTTAGTCTTTTCTAGTTTTTTAGTCTATCTTCATGTATGTTTTTTTATGTCTTATATCGTCCCGCCTTTGTGTCCTGAAACTTGTCCCCTCTTGAAGTCAAGTAAAAACAAATCCAGGTTCCAAACGAGCTTTTAGTGCATTCCGTGAATGCTCTCTCTTCTTGCTATACAGATAACTGTCTTTAAGGACAAGGTTGACCTCATCAAGGTGTCCAGTTTAGCAGAGGCGGACCGAGGTTATAACCTGTGGGACAGGTTTTTGGAAAAATACAAGTATATATGTGTGTCTATGTATAGCAAAAATAAATAATAAATGTTAAAAGATAACTAAATAGTGTAATCAAAATATGATGTTTTGACATTCAAAATAATGCATGTTCAAAATGTGGGTTCATGTTATCAGTTACTACAACTACAATTGAAAGAGCATCCTATCTCATGAAATATATTAGAATGGGAGATGAACTGGTTGATGATAATCTAAACACTTATGTAGAATCAAATATATTATTAGCCCATTAACAATAATATTATTATGTATCATTTTTAAATGATAAAAGACTCATATAAAGTAATTGTAATATAAATATTTAATATAGTTTTTTATTTTATTTTTAATATTTTGTTTGGCAGATTGTTATTCGATAAAAAGTGTCCCACCAGAGGTGGATGAGGCTCCAATCCCGCGAAACTTTTGAAGTAAGTTAAATGACCTTGTAAATTTTTGAAAAATACAAAATAACATAATATTTTAAAGTGTGATAGTGTCAAAAAAAAATTTACCATAAACAAAATTTTTTGGTCCACAACTGACCCCACAGGTTTTGAAATCTGGTCCGCCACTGAGTTTAGGTTTGTTGCCGCTTCCACGGATTTGGTTTCAATTTGTGTTTGGGACCTTAGGCCTTTCGAAGAGAGCGAGGAGAATTAGAAAAGCTATAGAGATTTTATTACTCAGAGAGAGTTTGATATTGGCAGCGTACTAGCTTATACAACCGACTACTTATTTATATATATATACACATGCGTATATATATACTACTAGCTATCTGCTCCTCAATATATCGAGTGTACATAATATATACAGAATGTATATATACTACAGAGTATGCGATATACTATATAGTATTATGTAACTCCAATACTCCCCCTCAAGGTGAAGGGCAGTTCTTGAGACTGTTCGAAGCTTGCAGACATAGTTTCAGAAGCGTCGTTATTCTTCACTCCCCCTGACAGATGTGGTCTCTTGTAAACTGGTTCTGTTAAGAAAGTTCTGGTAATCTTTGGCAGTAACTTGTTTTGTCAAAACTTCAGCCAATTGTTGATCTCCCGGAATGTGCTGTAACGTGATCAGACCATCTTGGATCTTCTCGCGAACTAGATGACAGTCTAGTTCGATGTGCTTCGTTCGTTCGTGGAACACCGGGTTTCTGGCTATGTATATGGCGGCTCTATTGTCGCAGTTTACTCTAATTGGGTTGATTCCTTCGACTCCTATCTCATGCAGAAGTCGCGTGAGCCAGGTTAGCTCTGTGGTCACCCTCTGGATGGACCGATATTCCGATTCTGCAGTGGACATTGCAACAATATGTTGCTTCTTTGACTTCCAGCTGATGGCAGTCCCTCCAAGCAAGATGATATATCCACTGACCGATCGCCTAGTAAGTGGGCAGCTTGCCCAATCTGCATCACAAAAGGCAGTTAGTTCAAGATTGGGCTTGTTGTTGAAAAATATACCTTGCTGTATAGTTCCTTTGACGTAGCAGAGAAGATGCTGAGCAGCCTGAAGATGTTCTGCTTTTGGTTGTTTCAGGAATTGGCTTAGATAGTGGACGGGGTAAGTGATATCCGGCCTTGTATTTGTTAGGAAATTCAATCTCCCAATCAGCCGCCTGTAGTATGTGCTGTCATCTAGGTATTCTTCTGCGCTGTTTCTGGTTTTCGTACCTGTAGGCAAAGGGACTACAGCAGCTCTTGAATTAGTAGGTAAGTAATCATCAATCAATTCTTAAGCATACTTAGATTGGTTGAGTATAACTCCCTGTTTGACATAGAAGAATTCCATGCCTAGAAAGTAACTTAATCTGCCCAAATCCTTGATGCGAAATTGACTGTGGAGAGCACTTTTTATGTTTCTAATTTCTGTAACATCATTGCCTGTGGCAATGATGTCATCAACATAAACTCCCAAGAAGGTTCAAAAAATCCCATTGTATTTGATGAACAAGGAATAATCGTTTTTTGATTGAACATAACCTTGGACATGAAGAAAAGTGGACAGTTTGTCATACCATTGTCGTGAGGACTGTTTCAGCCCATAGATGGACTTCTTTAACTTGCATACCTTTCCTCTGTGTATTTCCTTAAGGCCATCGGAAACTTCCATGTAGACTTCCTCTTGGAGGTCTCCATGCAAAAAAGCGTTGTTTATGTCGAGTTGGTTGATTTCCCATCCTTTTTTGACTGCTACAGCAATGAGAGAGCGGATGGTAGTGATCTTGACTACAGGAGAGAATGTTTCCCAATAGTCTTCCCCATATCTTTGGGTATATCCTTTCGCCACAAGCCTTGCCTTGTACCACTCTAGGCTTCCATCAGATTTTAGCTTGAGTTTGTAAACCCATTTGCTCCCCACTACATGTTTTCCTTGGGGTAGGTTGACGATGTCCCAAGTGTTGTTGTCTTGAAGAGCCTTGAGTTCTTGTTTCATTGCCTCTAGCCAGTTCTGATTCATAGCAGCAGTTCTGTATGTTTTAGGCTCTTTCAAAGTTTGCAGCTGTTTGTAAACTGAAAGTGACTGTGACTGCAAGGCTTTGACAGAAAGAATATTAGTAGGTTTTAAGTCGATCAGACTAACATTTAGGCAGTTACCTTGGTGTCTTTCCTTATGAAGTCTGTCATTCAGGACTTGGGTAAATGTGTCTTCTGTTAGAGCTTCTCCAAGAAAGTAATCTCCTAAGTAGCTGGGAAGTTGAGTTTCCCTTTGAGACCTTCGCAAGGGAATGATTTCAGTTTCCGAAGTAGTTTGAGTGTCTGGTGCAGGAGATTGGTGTTCTTCCGGTGCAGGGGGTTGATGTCTGTGTGTAGGGGATTGATGCGCTTCTGGTGCAGAGGGTTGATGTCTTTCTGTTTCTATATCAGAGTCATACCAGACATCTGTACTGACATCAGAAGCATGAGTTTCATCCTTCTGCTGATTATAGTCGATGTTGTTATCAAGATTCCTTCCTGCATTGTTAGTACGAAGAGGAAATTCTTCCTCATAAAAAGTTAAATCCCTGCTGATTATGACAGATTTGTCTTGTAGATCCAAGACTTTACTACCCTTTTTATTGTCAGCCACTCCTAAGTAAATACAAGCACTGCCTCTGGGTTTGAACTTCCCTTTATTTTTTCTAGGATCAGTTCTGTAACAAAGGCAACCGAAAGGTTTCAAGGTGGTGTAATCAGGTTTTGTTTGATAGAGTCTTTCATAAGAAGTTTGACCATCTATGACTCTAGATGGTAATCTATTTACTATGTAAGCAGCATGACAAATGCATTCTCCCCAGTGGATTAAATCAACATTAGACTGAAAATAGAGAGCACGGGCAGTTTCAAGTAAATGCTTATGTTTTCTTTCCACAACACCGTTTTGTTGTGGTGAGTGGGCACAGGTTGTTTGGTGTAATATTCCTCGTTCTCTGAAAAATTTAGCACCTATATTACTACTGCCCAGCTTGAGTGCATTATCAGTCCTAACGATTTTAATCTTTGTTTCGAACTGACGTTCAATTAAAGTAATGAAACAGGTAAGAAAGTAGAAAGCATCAGACTTATGTGTAAGAAGATGAATCCAAGTGCATCTACTAAAATCATCAACTAAGGTTAGAAAATACCTTTTCCCATCATAAGTAGGGACCTTGAAAGGTCCCCACACATCAGCATGAATTAAATCAAAACACTTCTCAGTTTTTATAGCAGAATCATAAAAAGGTTTTCGAATGGCTCTAGCTTTATGACAAACATAGCAGACAATGTTCCTTTGAGTGCTATCATTCTTTATTAAACCAAGCGACACCAATTTGGTGTAAGGTACATGGCCTAATCTAGTGTGCCATAGGCTAGCATTTCTATTTGAAGCAGCAGAAACATTACAAGGAACATGAACAAATTCATTACGTTTGTTGCAGGAAATATGAACAGGTTCATTTACAGTAATGAAATCTAAACTGTTTTCATGGAGAAAGTACAATCCCTTAATAGCTTTGCCTATCACCCATGTAGTATTACTGTCATGGTCCTGCAAAGAACAAACTGAATCATGAAAGGCAACAGGGAATCTAATTTGCTTAACAAGTTTATTTACTGATATCAGATTGAAACTAAAACTTTCTACCAGCAAGACATCAAGCAAGATAAAGTTTCTTCCCAGTTTAACCTTCCCATATTGATTCACATTCTGAACATGTCCGTCTGGCATGGTTATCTCACGCATTTCTTTCAAAGTTTTAAGATCAGTAAACAAATTTCTATTACCACACATATGCTCAGAAGCTCCTGAGTCAATAATCCAAGTGAGGTTATCTGCTATATCAGTTTTGCTACTCAAGCAAACAGAACAGTAAGAATTAGGATTTTGTATACCTGCGAAGTCACAAGTTCGTCCTGCGGAGTCGACGGCCTGGCTTCTTTGCAAGAGATTACGAAGTTGGCTCAATTCTTGCAGGGTCAGATTAGCACTGCTTGATTGAGCTTTATCAATTGAGCTTTTCCCTTCAACCTTCTCCTCCAGTTGAACATTTCCAGCGACTGTTTTGGGTTTCTTTACCCACCAGTCTGGGTAGCCGACAACTTCAAAGCAGGAGTCCTTCGTATGGCCTTTCTTCTAGCATTTAGAACATTGCAAATTCATTTTGAAGGCCTTGGAAGTTTGTTTCTTGTCATATTGTCCAATGCCCAGCTTGCTTCTGCCGGCGAGGAGTGCGACGGTCTTTGGTTCTTGCCCGTTGCTTCTGGAATTTATGTTTCTCCGTCTTTCTTCTTGAATCACAATCGCGTAGGCTTCATCGACAGAAGGCAGCGGCGATTTCAGGAGAATGTTCGAAACAACATTTGAATAGGTCTCGTTTATCCCCATAAGAAAGAGCATCAACCTTTCTTTCTGGTCCTGCTTCTGGTATTCCTTCTTTGCGCTGCAGGAACAGTTAGGTTTTTGCTCCATCGCTTCGAGTTCATCCCACAATTTCTGCATCTTAGTATAAAATTCCGAAATTGATTCGCCGTTCTGCTCCAACTTCCCCAATTCTTTCCTGAGCGAGAAGATTTGCGCCTTATTAACTTGCTCATACCTTGAGCAAAGGTTGTCCCACGCATCAGCCGCAGAGGTGTAGTAAACGATAGTTTCTCCTATCTTCTTGTCCAAGCACTGTGTCAACCAAGCTAATATCATGTTGTTGCAACGCTCCCAGGCTAGGTATTTGGAATCGTCTTTGTTCGGCGCGGTGATGGTTCGATCCAGAAAGCCAAATTTGTTCTTGGCTTTAAGCGCTACCATCATTTTCTTTTTCCAAACCGAAAATCCTTCTCTGCCTGAGTACATGTAACCAAGAATCATTCCAGGTTGTTCACCGGGATGAAGATAGAAGGGATCGTTGTAGTCGACTCCGCCGGTATTCTTTTCTTCCCCCATAGTTTCTTCTGGTTGAATCGACTCCGACATGTAAATTTCTTAACCTGCTCTTGATACCATTTCGAAGAGAGCGAGGAGAATTAGAAAAGCTATAGAGATTTTATTACTCAGAGAGAGTTTGATATTGGCAGCGTACTAGCTTATACAACCAACTACTTATTTATATATATATACACATGCGTATATATATACTACTAGCTATCTGCTCCTCAATATATCGAGTGTACATAATATATACAGAATGTATATATACTACAGAGTATGCGATGTACTATATAGTATTATGTAACTCCAATAAGACCTGTTTCACCTTGCTCCATATGTGTCTCTTTTTTTAATATTTGGTTACTCGGTTGCTTGTTCAGTCGCAACCATGCTCTTATAATTCTCTTTGTTTAATATATAATATTCTTTACAAAATATTTAGGTCTGTTTGCCCTTGTCATATTATCGAATAAATATTTTAATCAAAAAGTATAATAAAAAGGCATATATAGATCGATTTTAAATCTCGTAGCAAAATGTCCTTGACAATCACACTTCACACTGTCTCACGTAAATATCTGTCACGCATTGTCCGTATCTGCCCGACATTAGATAGATCATGTTAGATCAATAATGTTTCAAACGAACTGAATTCTTGATGTAAACGATCAGAACTGATGGAAGATGACAAGTTGTACACTCAAACCGATCAGAGTGCCAAAAAAAGCGTATATGTATACTGTGTGTGCATGGAATGCCCAATTCGAAAAGCATATGCATGAGATAAAAATTAGGATAGAGGTGGAGCTAGTGAGACTGCTGCACAAGAATGGAGGAGATGGAGAAAAAACCTATGTCAGAAACTCGTTTTTACAGGTATATAATTATATATTTGTATATAGCATTAGTCCGAATATATTCTTTTGTTAATATCTATAAGTATGTGGTTTATGATTTGAGCGGGCTGTGGGTGTGTGTGATATAGAGTCGTTACCTAACAGGATTAATTTATCAATTAGGTATATATAATGCTCCCCTCTTTATTTTAGCGAAATATAATATGCCTCATTCTTTAAATTTTTTTAGAGTCAGTTATCAATATCAGTTAATACGAGTTAGTAACTATTTAAAATCAAATCGTGGCTCGTTTTCCACTAGTTTAGTGTGTTTAACTGGGTTATTAGCTCAACACATTCCTTTAAATCATTCATCAATAAATATCAGTTGATATCAACTATGAGCTAGCAGGTCCAGTGCCGGAGTTGGGGGCTGGTGGGTGTGCGCCCCAGGCCAACTCATCTAGTCATATGTTTAATTTACATAAGATATTGTGTTATGTAGCTTATCTTCTTTAACATATTTTTGTTTGCCCCTATAACATTTTGCAAAATATAATCATGATATCACATGAATAATATTTTTTCTTAATTATGTTACTATTAATATGTAATATTTATACAGGATTTATATTATAAAATAATCTTTTTTAGTGTATATTAGATGAAAACAACTTATTATATCAATCTTATTAGTAATGTATTTAGAATGACACTTAATGTTACTAATTAGCAACTTTATTACATATTACTATATATGTACATTTATAGTTAATTTTTATATCAAATCTAATACATATCTAATTTCCCATATATAATTTTGAAAGAAAAAAAATTCGCCCCCCTTTTTAAAATTTGGGAAATTTCACGATATACCCCTGAGGTTTGAGCGAATTTTACGAGATACCCCCGAGGTTTCATTTTCATTACGAGATATCCCCGAGGTTTCATTTTTTTTACGATATACCCCTGAGGTTTCATTTTCATTACGATATACCCCTGAGGTTTCAATTTTATTACGAGATGCCTCTCAGTTCAGATTTTGATATATTATATTTGTCATATCCTCATTTTACCCTCGCACCATATGCCCCATAATACGGGTTTATGGTCAAATTTTTTTAAAATTTAAAATATGAACAAAATGCACATAAAAATTAAAGATCAATTAAAATTTTATTTCAATTTAAAAAACATAAATAAAAGTATAAAAACAAATTTAAGAAAATAGAATCGTGAAAGGTTTAAAATAAATATAAATGACTAACCAACAAAAAAATAATCTATTTAAAAAACTTATATTGTTACATAATTTAAAAACTATTATAGCGGTGGCTTAAAATCATATGCGCCGCAATAACATCAGGGATATATGGTCAAAGTTTTGTTTGAATTTGAAACTTAAATAAAATACTCATATAATTTAAAGTTCATATAAAATTTGAAATCAATATTAAAAAATGAATATAATTAAATAAACATAAAACAAAAAAATTAATAAATAGAAATGACTAAAAAAATAAAAAGTAAATTATTTTGAAAAAAAACATAACTTGTTAAGGAGTTACCTAGATATGTATTAAAATTGTAAAAAGTATAACAATAATATGAAGAATATTAAAAACAACAATTTCATAAAGTACATAGAAAAAATCATTATTTTAAATTAGAAAAATAAAGTATAAAAATCATTTTTTATTCTTTAAATATAATTGCTATAATAGTTTTTAAATTATGTAACAATATAAGTTTTTTAAATAGATTATTGTTTTTTGTTTTTTTGGTCATTTCTATTTATTTTAAACTTTTTATGATTCTAATTTATTTAATTTATTTTTATACTTTTATTTATGTTTTTTAAAATTGAATTAAAATTTTAATTGATCTTTAATTTTTCTATGTATTTTGTTCATATTTTAAATTTTTAAAAAATTTGACCATAAATCCATGTTGCGGGGCATATGGTGCGAGGGTAAAATGTGGATATGAAAAATTTATATATTAGAATATGAACTGAGGGGTATCTCGTAATAAAATTGAAATCTAAGGGGTATATCGTAATGAAAATGAAACATCAGGGGTATATCGTAAAAAAAATGAAACCTCGAGGGTATCTCGTAATGAAAATGAAACCTCGGGTGTATCTCGTAAAATTCGCTCAAACCTCGGGGATATATCATGAAATTTCCCTTAAATTTTTTTGGCTCTGCAGGTCATTATATGCAAAAGAATGGGGGCATAATGTTCTTATAATCAATTCGCTAATTTGCATGTAGCGGAAGGCTTTATCCATTTCAAAGGCTATAAAAGAAGAGGCCATTCGCAAACAGTACGAGAGTAGGGGCAGGACGATGGAGAATGTAACCATTGCAGACTTGGGTTGCTCCTCGGGGCCTGCTGTTTGATCATTATTCAGTGACTTAATCAAAGCCTTCAATGAAGTTCGTTTAAATCTAGGAGAGCAAAACCCTCCTTTCAACTTCACGTTCTACTTAAATGACCTTCCGAAAAACGACTTTAATACTATCTTCAAGACAATATCGAGCTTTAAGGAGACACTTAAGGAGGAATTGAAGGAAGTTGGTCATTGTTTCATATATGGTGTGCCTGGCTCTTTCTATAGACGACTCTTTCCGAGCCATAGTCTTAATTTTGTTCATTCATCATTTATGTCCACTAGCTTTCTAAAATCCCACAAGCGATATAAAAAAAAAGCAACAAGGGCAACATTCACATTTCAAAGACTAGCTCAACCAAAGTCGTCGATGGTTACTATTATCAATTCAGAAGTGATTTCTTGAAGTTTTTAACATGTCGTTTAGAAGAAATTGTCAATGGAGGCTGGATGGTCCTAACCTTAATTGGAAGACGCAGTGATCATTGATCAAGTAAAGAGAGCTTTTACTTATTCGAGCTTTTAGCAATTGTGCTAAATCAAATGGTCTTAGAGGTATAAACTATAACCTTGCGGGTTCACGATATTTTTTGCAAATGACCATATTATATACATATAGCGTGTAAAATTGGAGCAAATAACTACTACCTCTTATTCAAAATATAAGTCATTTATGGATGTATCGAGACTTAAATCTGTCCAATTCATCTCTAAACCCCTTGTATTTTTGAATAGGAGGGAGTAATATTTTTAAGTCTTAACTTTATTATCATGTAAGTTTAGACTAAATACAAAAATTATTAATATGTTATCATGAACATTTAAATTTGCTCATGTCTAACTGAATGTGTAGGGATTGATAGAGGAGGAAAATTAAGATGGATTCCTTCAACATACCAATCTACTTTCCATCGCCCAAGGAGATTAAAGATATAGTCAAAGACCAAGGGTCTTTCACTATTGATCGCTTGGAAATATTTGAAATAGATTGGAATCTTGATACTTCTCTTCCTGACATGTACGTTCACGTAGACAAACATAAAAAAAAAAAAAAAAAAAAAGCAAGGGATAACATCAATGGTGACAACAATAAGAAGATTGCAGATATTGATAACCGAAAATTCATCAATATTGCGAGTACCATTAGAGCAGTGACAGAGCCTATACTAGTTGATCATTTTGGAGAAGTTAAAACTGAGTATGCCTTTAAAAGATACAATCGTATCGTTGCAGATGTCATGACGAAGGAAAGAAACAACTATATTACCATTGTTACAGTTTCTTTGTATAAAGATCTTGGATTAGGCTCACCAAACCAAAATGAATAGTTAACAGACAAGTTATAACAAAGAAATTAGAAAGGATCGGATGAAAAACTAGTGATACTACTATGATGCATAAAGTCGAATCATATTGTACTACAGAGTGACAACTTTTTATGTAATATTTGATCTTTTAGCTTTGAAAAATAATTAAAATACTACATTATTTAAAATATCAGTGTTGGTTATTTTATTTTAGTAATAAATAAGAGATAATATTTATTTGTTAAATATTAGTTACAACCAACGTCAAATAATATTGTTAAGAATATTTGTTATTCTTATCTCTTTCTGTAATTATTATATATAGATGTATGGAATTAGTTTTAAGGTGTGTGTATACACGATATATAAAATCTCTATTTCCCATAGAATACAGAGAGAGAGAGAACCGTGTTAGCGTTCTTAGATCGTGGATAGCGTGGGGAGTGCTGTTGTGGTCTCCTCCACCTGGTAGACGTGAATGATTCAATAGTTGCTGTCAAATGAAGACGCACTACTACAGAAAATGCTTTAGAGAACTGTTAAAAAGGCTTTAGAGAACTGTTAAAAACAGTTCTAGTGTTGGAGTTTCTATAGTATGCTCTATTTTAGACTACTGTGAATAACAGTTCTATACAACTTATAACAACTGTTAATGCCATGATACACCAACTGTATTAACAGTTACGAACACCTATCAGACTACTATTATTAACAGTTGTCTATTACATTTTCATAATCTATTTGCTATGATTTAAGAACTGTTTGAAACAGTTGTCTATGTCAAAACACTCATATATCAATATTATTTGACAACTGTTACGAACAGTTGTCGTTAACACAATTCGGGACATGTAAAACTATTGACAACTGTAAAAACAGTTCTATAGTCAATTCAACCAAAAACGCTACAATTTACAACTGTAATTAAGTTCTCTTTTGTAAATACAGTTTTCTAAAGCATCTTGTTAACGCATCACACACCAATTTGGGCAATCCATAATGACACATGTTTTGGCCATAATCTGTAGAAATAGCATAATAATCCACAATGACACTTGTGTTCCAGCCATAAGGTGGACAACAACAATATTAACCAAAATAACTAGACAACACCAACTAAAACATTCCATAAACAAACATAAGTCTTTCTATCACCATGGTCAACAAACATTACAACACCTAAGCATAATTCAAAGTGTATTTTGCAATCCAAATGCACAGTCATCTAGCAACGATTCAACCTATCGAATAGATGTCTTGAAGTATCATGTCAGCTACATCTACACTTGATCATACTATCGGAAAAAACTAGTCAAACTCTGAATCCAACTGCTTCTGCACCAAAAGCTTGCCCATTGCTCTCAAATGTCATCAATTTCATTTTGCTCGTACGTCTACCGTTGTATCCGCACAAGTATTGAAAGCACAATAAAATAGTATAGCTCATACTTAATAAATTCATTATTATACATTTGATAGTGTATAATGAATATGTTTACCTCTGTAGGAATAATTCTTTTTCTGCTCTATAATCTCCTTCATGAATCTCATCACGTAATAACCACAAACAATGCTTTGACTCGGCTGTCTTGGGCACTACAAAATGGAAGGAAAAATAACACATTATTATACAAATCATCATCTATATTACAAACTGAGGAACCTGGTGATTCAACCTTCCCCAAATTCTTTGAGTAGCGTATGTAGTGATATGTGAAAGGTGTTGGTACATTTTTTCTCAAACCTCCATCCAACTGAGACAAATTAAAAGAGTAGTCCAGTTCTGATTCTCCCTTTGCATTATGATGACTTTTACATTATTCTGTGGTCAACTTGATTCAAAAGAAAATCAAATTCAGGCAGAATGAAACAGAAGAACAATCAAAATTAGAAAAGTAATTAGAAAACCAGAGGGCAAGGCGAACTAGTACTCTGTAGATAGAGATGAGTTATATATTAATGATTCAAATATATGGTTCAAGCTACTGTAAAAAGGAGAACAAGAAGTAACCAGCATGACTGAGAGCAATTATCGGAAAGGAGAACAGAAGAAGACAAAGGGCTGCCAAGCAATCGGTTCCACATAAAGAAAGAACCCAAGTGGATAAACGAACAATTACAAAATTTGTGTCTGTTTTCAGTGGAAGTATGTATATGTTTTAGGTGAATCACAGAACAGAATCAGTTGCCTGAAATAAAAAGAAGAGGAAACATGTTTTAAAGGATTGCAAGAAGACAACTATAAACACCTGGGCAGCGTGCACATCTGCCTAAATTTAAAAGCCATTGTAATCAACAAAGACTTCCCTGTCAACCCCAGCACTGAAATGCCAATATCAGAAGCAGCATAGGTTATAGCTTTGAGGCTATTGACACACAAGAGTGAAAATTCATAGTCCCATTATTGGTTGGTAAATTATGTGAATTGCCAGAATTTTTGTTCAAAGAATTACCAATATAGGCCAAAGTTTGAGCCTCTCGTAATTGCATCAAAGCAAGGGGAACTTACTTTAATCTGAAAATAAGGAAGAAGAACAAGAGGACGATAGGTAGCGGACATAAAGAATTAATAAACCCACAGTTGGATAATCCTCTTTTACTCACATAAGAGCAATTTAACGAAAGAAAATTCCTTCACATTAATTAGAACAACAAAGATGCTGCAAATCTAAATTAGATACCTTGATTATACTCCACTTCACATGTTTGCGTTGCTGTTTATCACCACCATGTTTTGTTTTGAATATTTTCAGTCCCCTACAAGATATACAATGTAATTTTGATATTGAACGCACATTTTTACTAAATTACTTGCCAAAATGTATACCACACTTACACGTCTACAATCTCCTTCACATCAGGACGTATGGAACCTCTTAATGGATCAAGCCAATAGCATGTGTGTGTCTTAGGATCAATGACACACAGAATCCAATGTTGACTACATATAAAGAGTGATAGATATGATTAGTGATGTCTAAAATGTGAATAAAACAACATATAACATTATGACTTACCCTATGTTGTATGGAACCAAAAATATTGACTCATCTTTTCCTCTTTGGAAGGAGGTTGCCAAGTGTCGCTTTCTTTCTTGATCATCATGTCCATTACCAGAGGACATGTAATGAGGGCATACAAATTGAAAAAGGTTTTCACTGCCCACCTTTTTAGTCTTCTCAAATAGAATCCTAATTCATTAGGAAAACATAAGTACAAATAATAAGTCAAGCAACAAAGAGAATGATACATAAACCACAAAAGTCAAAGAATTCATCTTAATGTATAACTCTTACTTGATGAATACGGACATGTGATAGAGTTCCACGTGTTGCTGGTCATACCACTTTTTGATCTCATTAGAAGTTATCGAAATAGAGATTGGATAACCTATAACGTCTTCTGAGAACTCAATGTTGATTATATCACTAGCTTGCATTTCTTCCATGGCATAAAAGTTCAACATCTTCAGACAGATCATTCGTTTTCTTGTAAGAATGTTCTCTGTAGTGGCATCTTGTTCAGAACAAACCACATTAGCACTAGCTACAACAAGAGACGCTTTTGTAGGCATGCTGTCAAACTGTTTATCATGCTCTACAACAGTAGTAGGCCCCTTTTTGTTAAGACTTGGTGACTTAGATCTAGCAGGTGGAGGTACCTTAAATAATATTATAAGTAAGTTTTTAATCTATATAATAATCAAAACAATAAAAGGAATACAAAGAGAATTTTAAGAAGATTCAAAGTACCTCAAGTTCCAAATCAATGAGCTCCATGGGCCAAGCCAATATGTTTCCATGGGCATCCTTCAGTTCAAACACATCTGCTACCTCATTTGGTACAGGAACATTAGCAGATTCCATACCCTCCACAATGGTTAAAATAGTTGCTGTCAAATGAAGACGCGATCTGGTTGACGACGAACAGAAAGAACGATCTATATAATTCCGTTGCGCTCAAGAGGTAGGTACCATAATCTATAAATTTCTAACAATCACTAATCTAATTATAATGTTAATTAAAATCTTAATAAACATGAAAAATACAAATGATAAGTCAAATATTACTTATTATTTCTCATTAAGTTTCCAAAAACTTTTGTATCTATCATACAACCTTTGACAAACTATTTTACACAACTACCGCTATTCTTTAGATCAAATACTATTTTTTAGATAATTGTGTTGCCTTGGCATTGTACTTATAATTCCAGAATTTACATCACCTTACTAATGCCAATTTCTACGCTAGGATTACGGGAGAGTCCTTGCCTCATTAAAACCTCTCTAGGTAAAAACCCATTTGGGAAAAGCTTAGGAGGAAAAAGAGTACAAGATCCTAGCATGTATTATAAGTACAACAAATCATCCTTCAATGAGCTGGCTTCCAAAAATCTCCCTGCCGGAATGGGGATATTTGGCCACCATACCTTTGTCCACCTCCATATGCTCCTTTTAATTATATCAATAGCCCGAGTGCTTAAGAATTCTTCTCCTCTGAAGACCTTGTTATTCCTGTCTTTCCAAATCTGGCACATACCATAAAACCCCGTGGATCTCCAAACTTTTTTGGCCTTGCACCTCATGGGCTGAACCATCCAATATTGGAACACCTCCTTGCTGGATTCCTTGAAAACAAACTCTATTCCCCACCATTATAGCAGTTGGCACCATACTTTAGCTGATTCTTGGCAAATGAAGAAGATATGATCTTTTGTTTCCACTGCTCGGGCACACAAAGAACAGTAGCTATGTCCTACTGGCAGTAAATCTTTCTCAAAGAGAAAATCTCGAGTGACAATCTTCCCATGAATAAAAAACCAAACAGCCAATTCAACCTTGGGCTATGCATATTTATTCCAGAACAACTCTATTCCCGGTACCATGCTCTCCCCTGACCGGTGCATGTATCTAACTAACTCTCCGTACACTTCTTTCATGGAAATTTTTTTCTTAGAAGTCCCCAGTTACTGTCATCTTTCTGTTCCAAAATGGGGTTTGAAATTGCTAAACACCTCATCGGTTCCTGCACCATTTCTTCCTTATAGAGGAACAAGTTTCTTCGCTAGTATAGAGTCTCCACTCCCAGCCCGTTTCAGTCCAGGTTCCCATCTCTTCCACCTTACTTTGGTTATTCGTGGCTAATTTAAACAACCGTGGAAAAGTTAACTTCAGCGGGCCAGAGTTTAGCCATTCATCTCTCTAGAAATCGATATCCTTACCATTCCCCAAACTGAGTTTCATCTTCTTTGCAAATAGATTCTTCAGCTCCTAGTTCTTTTCTATTTCTGTGATGATCGTAGCCCATATACCTCGCAATTTGAATGCTGGCCATTGTACCTTACCGCTATACACTTTCTCCTCCAAATCATATATTGAGCATATCAATTTCTTCTAGAAAGCTCCTGAGTTGTTCGAAAACCTCCATCTCCACTTGGGCAAGAGACTTAGATTCATCGTCTTCAGATCCGCAATCCCAATCCCTCCTAGCTCCCTGGTGCCAAACATGTACATGTTTTTCTATCTCCAGCTTCAATCATCTGCACATACTCATGATCCCAAAAATTGGGCTCCTAAAATCCAACACTTAAAAACAGCAACAAACAAGCATGCTTAATGTAGCAAGGACCTAGGAACCACCAAAATATAAAACAAATAAGAACTGGCCGAAAATTTATTATAAAGGTTGCCATTCTCAGCACCATGCACACCTAAATACAATAGCAAAATAACACTTGTATAATCACCGGATTCACCGGTAAAAACACATTGTTCGCCATCCCAACACCATGCACACTTCAATACACATCATACAAGTTCTAACTTCTCAAAGTACTAAAGACAAATGAGAACTCAACCTTATCATTTTTCTTATCAACTTCATAAAAAGAGAACTTATATACCGAACTATTGTAAGTAGATTATTGTCTTGCAAACATATCTTCTTATGAGTAGTTAGCATTAGTTTCTGTAACACAACTAACAAAAACAACAAGTTAACATAACATGGATATCTTGGACTAGGATTTTTTGGACCCTACAAATAACATAAATGAAAGCTAATATGAAATAATTGCCTTCATATCAAACTACCACTACTTTTATAAACAAAACAAGGAAGTTTGTAAACATACCTCTAAATTTACTGAACATATGTAGTATTTCTGCTTTTAGATCAGCCCACATTTTTTCATCCCTCTCTAAAGCTTCTTTCTTATCCCTCTTCCTAGCCTCTTGCTCCTGTTTTCCAATCTCACCAATTAATTTATGCTATCTCTCCCTAGGTTCTCCTAATTATTCTTTTTTCACTTTGGCTATCATCTCTTTCTCTCTGTTCTTTAATTGTTCAAGCTTCAATCTCCTACTCTTTTTCCTTTGATGATACAGTGTGCCCTCTTCCTAATCCGTGATGAATGACCTAGAAAAAGGAAGCACAAAGATTAATTGTTTCAAAAAAACAATTACAATCTAATAATATGTAAAATCAGAATGGACATCAAATTACTTCAGTATCTAATCTAGCTGTAGGTTGGGATTTCCCTTCCTCTGGTTAGCTCACTCCAATAGCAGCACCCAACAGTACTCATCTATAGCCGCACAACATCATCTGACCAGCTATATAAATATTTCATTTTATTTATCTCTCAAACTTCCATTGAGAGCAGTGTTAGTGTAAACCCACTCTACCTTATTGTGCTACAAGGATGTGCTTGAGAACTAATTTGATCTCGTTTCAAAGGATATTTGGGATGCAATGACGGTTCATGCTGTTTATCTATTTATTGTTGAAGCTAACACTAAATATTTATGAATCTTTAGGATTACTACACAAACATGAGTTGCTGTCGTATATAGTTTCGGACTTCATGCATATATGAATGGTTAAAACAACTATAATACTTAACGTTCCACTAATTTATGCTTTATCCAAAAACAACTTCAATTTTTTCAAATCTTCAAACAGCTGATACCACTTTGAATCATATTCTGAACAGCTATGTAAACAGAAACTAATGCAACAAGTGAGAGTAAAACAGTGGATGTAACACAATTTAAAACAACAGTAACAACACTAAGAATTCTGCTATCAAAAGCTCAAGAAAGGCCGCACAATGTAGCCGTCACCACATTTCCATTTCAATCATAAACGTCACCTTAATAAGATACTTCAACCACAAGTCAAGTAACAAAAACATCAATCTCTGAAACAGAAAAACTAAGCAGCGATTCTAGATGGTTCCTTATTCAACACTTAAAGATCCTTAGAAACATTTTCACCTACAGTTCTAATTTCAACTTCCAACTCTTACTCCCATGCTGATTCACAACCCAAAGGATCCGACGACTCACCTGGTAGCAGGAGAAAAGGAACAAAACGCAGAAAAATCGAGTCCTCGTTTACAACAGCTTCGCACTAGTAGAGCCACACCATTCACACTAGTTCCCAAAAGCTAGCAGATTGATGTTTTTTGTTTTTTTTAGTTTTTGATAAGTTGCTGGTAAAACCAGATACAAAAAGGCAATATTGTGGCTAAAATTAGCCCTTCTCGCCTGGTGCATTGAAAGAACAGCAAGGTGCAGAAAAAACAAAACTAGTGTTCATACAGTAAGGTAAAGAGATTTCTAGATGATAAGACTACGCGCGGAGGCAACGAAATGTGCGATCTGCACCACTCAATACTGGATCTTTTCACCGTGTCACACTGTCAGTCACTGCGGTCCAGTCAGGGGAAATGCCATCGAAGATAGCTTTGTTGCGCTGGTTCCATATTGCCCAGAAGGCGTGCAGCAGAGTTGAAGACCATAGTCTGTACTTACGATGAGATTTTGCCATACCTTGCCAAACTTGTAAACATGCTAGTCCACTCTGTGGGAAGGTGAAGGTAATTCCCCACCAATCAAGAAGCTGGCTCCATAATTTACGTTTGGGGGATCTTTGTGGGCGACGAGAGTAGAGGTGTCTAGGGCAGCGGTTGTGGTGGCGTCGTCGAAGAAAAAAGGGGTGGAAGTGGAGGTGAAGTGTGGAGACATATGCTCACAGAGTTCACTAGAAAAGGAGTTAGGGACGAGGACGAGTAACGAGAAAAAGGTTGTGTGCGACGAAAGAAATATTTGCTAAAAGCATGATTATCAAAGAACTCAAAAATGAGTTCTTAACATTCTCTCATATTTCTCTTCCTTCCACCTCATTTTAAGAACCATATCTATTTTTGAACAATATCAGAGAACTCACATATTAGTTTTAATTTGTTTTTCTTTCATATATGTGGAGCATTATAATTGGAATAATAATCGTTGTGAGCCCCATATTTGGGTTCTTAAGAGTTCTTGTGGAAGAACCCTTTCTCATGGGTTCTTAATCTCTCTCCTCTTTTTTATTTACACCTCATATTTTTACTTTATTTTTTTAACTAAGAACCCTTAAGAACCACCAATAATCATGGTCTAATGTACAGGGGCAATCAGAGCAACGATAGAAGATGCATTAATTGACTTAATATGTTTTTTTTTAAACCGACTCAATAATGTTGCACCTTGTAGTTAACCGTATTATTCGGTTAACCGCTTTCGGTTAATTGGGGTTTCAGTTTTCAAAAATCCAATTTCATTATCATTCCATTTAGATCGGTTAACCAAATTCAGTTAACCGTTTAATTCAGTTTTTTAAAATATGATTTCATTATCATTCCGTTTATACCGGTTAACCTTTAGTCCGGTTCGGTTATATCCGTTAACCTTATAGCCGTGTATTTTTTTATTATTGATAAAACCCATACTATTAATATTATAGTACAACATTGATCATTCATCTAAATCATGAGTGACAAATCAAACACATGTGACAAAAAATATAATATTGTACATATTCCCGCAATAGTTAACATTAATTATTATATAAGGTGAACATTAATATTTGTAGATTTTGGTTGTTTATATAATTAGTTAACCACGATTAACCGAGCGGTTAACCGTTCTTGAAAATTCAATACCGTTACCGAAACTGAAACCGATCAATTTGCACGGTTCGGTTAGCCATACCGCAAGAATCGGTACGGTTAACCTGAAAACAGGTACGGTTCACTTCGGTTTCAGTTAGATACCGCGGTTTCGGATTTCGTTGGACAGCCCTATATGTTTTTTTTTTCGAAAACCATAAGAACTTTCATTAACATAACCTTTGAATCCATCTTGGTACATCCAGAGTCCACATCACATTACAACTATGTTCACTACTTTTTCTAGCCATATTTGTCAAAATGTGGGCAGCTTCATTGCTATCCCTAGGCACATGTCTACACAAAAAGAAACTACAACTTTCCACAAGATTCATAATATCATCCAGCAATATTTTGATTACATAATTTCCTTTCTCTAAACCATTAACAAAATTAACCACCTATAAACTGTTAGACTCCACCACTACCGAGTTGAGACATCTATTCAGCCCTTGCTCCAGTCCAAAACGCACCGCCATGAGCTCCGCCACTACCGGTGCACAACAACCGTCATACCTTTGCATTCCCACCAACTCCACCAAACCACCCGCCTTCTTCATCACCATTCCAACACCAATACCATTAGCAACCCCCACACGTCGGTAGTGGAAGGAGTGGAGAGATACCCTCGAACCAAAGGTCTTGGGTTCGAAACTCACCCACTGCTGTTACCAATAAAAAAAAAACCCTAATAATGTATACTCCCTGCAGAACATCATCCACTCTTCTAGTCGTAGATAAGAGAATATCAGAGGCAGATTGAACCATTGCTGTTACTAGGAAGCTCCGAGCATGCTGTAGTCCCCATTGTATTGAGACCACTTGCCCATGCTACACCTGACATCTTGCAAACCAAATAGACCATAGATTAGAGATCACCAACTCCACAGCAGAAATAGAAGAATCAAGAACGAAATTCCTCATCCAATCAAAGAAAGCATCATCTGTTTTTAATTTACTTGAAGGAGCATATACACAATGCTTCCACACACACTCAACTGTCGGGCATTGAACAAAAACATGCACCATGCTATCTGAACCTTGACAAAGAAAACACTCATCATCCATATTGTGTCTAAAACGAGACTACAACACCAATCCACATGGGATATAGCCATTCAAAACTTTCCAAGCAAAAAATTTAAGCCTTGGAGTCAAAACACACTTGTGAACCTTTACCATTACTTTCCCTATCACTGATGATTTTGAAGATGAAGCCTCCACAGATCTGAAAGATTCTAAGATCAAATAATATGTAGACCGTAGAGTAAAATTCCCTGATTTTGTCAAACCCTATTCCAACCATCTGGCCTGTTATGCGTAGGCAAAGGCATGCCCAACACCAGTTTTGCATCTTCTATAGACATAATTGCTCTAACTAGGGGTATGTTCCAGGTTTTAGTTTGGTTATTAATCAGATTAGCCACCAAAGTATTAGAGGTGTATGGTTGCTCCACACTCCATAAAGATATCATGCCCCCTGGTTTACCCCGAATCCATCTGTCCCCTAATCTAGTTGTGAACCCATCACCTATAGTTCTCCTTAACCCCTGCGCTAGTAGAGGGATTGCACCAGATAATGCACGCCAAATAAGGCTTTGTCCTGGCATGTATTTAGCAGAGAGCAGAGAAACAGTTGGATAATATTTTGCCTTCATTAATTTTAATACCATAAGGTTAGGACATTTAAGAAGCCTCCACCCCTGTCTGACTAATAGGCTTTTGTTAAAAGCTGGTAAATAATGAAATAATAAACCCCCATTTTTAGTTGACAGACAAAGGACCCTCCATTTCCTCCAACACACCCCTTTTGAAGCAATACTTCCTTTCCACCAAAACTTTACGATCAAAGACTGAATATCTCTCATAAGAGTGTTTGGCAACTGTATAACATTCATAATATGTAAAGGCAATGATTGCAGAACATTCTTAATTAAAACCCCTCTTTCTGCTTGTGAGAGCATTCGACTCCACCCTTGTATCTTTTTCCTCACCCTATCCCTTAAGTATGTAAAAATGTCAGCTTTACTCCTCCCCACCTTACTTGGGAATCCCAAATAGAGCCCAAGATCACCAAATTCAGCTACCCCCATAATCTGAGAGATCTGGTTACGGATATTACATTGTAACCCTTTTGAAAAGACAATGCCCGACTTCTCCAAATTAATACATTGTCCTGATGCCTCGCTAAAATCTTGTATCACCCCATTTATCTGCCACGCATTCGACACAGTTGCCTCACCAAATATTACACGGTCATCAGTGTTGGGATTAAACCTAACGGCAAGTGTACCGGTCAATTCTAGCAAGTTTTAATAGAGAGTATTCCCTAAGTATCAAACCAGAGGAGGCGATGTCTAGTTATAATCTTTACTAACCGGAATAAAAATACTAATTAACAGATTAAAACAGGAAATTGGGGGTTTTGATTTGATGAAAAATAGAAACTGTAAACAGAATGTAAAACAGTAAAAAGCAAGTAAATAATTGTTTCGAAACTTATTTGGGAAAGAAATCCCGGTTTACTACTTCTCCCTAAATCTGTGATTCCTATCCCTAAGCGATTTCCTAGACAATTCTGAATAAAACCCTAGTCTAACTCTCGTTACGAAACCACTGTTTACTAACCGCCTTAAGAACAATCTAGATTAATGGTCAATTAGCAATTTAGAGTAATTACCGTCTCTATACTAACCGGTTATTTTCCTGTATTCAATTGAAAGCCGCAATCGTCACTTGTAAGCTAACAAAATACTAATCTTTATAATTGGCCAGATTATAACGATTAAAGAAATTAAGCAAGGAAAATAACTTTATTCAATCGAATTGTAGAAAATCACCAAGGTACAGGAATAGTCAATCTAGGGATACATAGCAAACCGGAATTAAAAGAGACTACTCAGACATATCCATAATGACAATGCACAAGTGAAATAATAAAGACTCAGGGAAGCAAGAACAAGAAGAAACTCTAATGTCAGTAGCCGTCGTGGATTCTCTGTTCTTCCTTCAGCCTTCTCTTTTGATAGCCTCCAAGATCTACCCAAGACTCGGCCTTTCTCTCCCTCTTTTCTCTTCTGTGTAAAACTAATCTCTGTGGTGTATTTCAGCCCCCTTCTCACGTTTGCATGCCTCTGCTTATATAACAATCAGAATTCTATCTTTAATTTCTTCCTTCCACGCAATTCTGGCTGCGTTTTATCTAATTGGTCCGGGACTTGGTCCATGTATAAAGTCTCGGACCAGTCTCTAAAATCGGCCGAGAATTCGTCTTCAAGCATGGTCCGGGACTTAAGATATGTATCAAGTCCCGGACCCGTCCTTAAAACTGGTCGAGAGTAATGCCCTTGTATGGTCCGGGACTTAAGTTATGTAACAAGTCCCGGACCAGTCTTCAGAACAGGTCGAGAATAATGCCCTTGTATGGTCCAGGACTTAAGGTATGTATCAAGTCCCGGACCAGTCTTCAAAACAGGTCGAGAGTAACACCAATGGTTGGTCCGGGACTGAAGGTCTGTGCAAGGTCCCGGACCCAACCTAAAATTGCATGTCTTCACTCTGTTCAACATGTTTGACAGTCCAGAAAAACATTATAATGATCGGGAATGCGTTTTCTTGAGATTTTTGCCTGAAATAACACATAAACCCATCATAGAAGACAATTGCAAGTAGAAGCATAAAAATAACCATAAGGCGGGAATTTAATAACAAATAATAATGAATTAAGCACAAATAAACCCCATAGACAGATAAATTCCTAACTTATCAACTTTCTCAAACTTAACCTTTGCTTGCACTCAAGTAAATACTGCAATAAGAACATACTGGATTTCAACAGAGGGGACTCATCAGATTAAGAAAAGTGTACAAGGAAATTTAATATTGAACAACAATCAAAAGCCACAATGGTTAGTACTGCAGGTTTGCATAAACAGTGAAACGGGAATGTTGTTAAAGGCGTAAGAAAATTTTCATAACTATCCAGTCCAGATTTCACCCAGGGCTTTACTTTCCTTTTACTTTCCACAATCCATTGGACGAAAAGGGGCAAGAAGTAATATCATATTCCACATTACCTTTCATTGCCACGTACTCATAATTAAAGAAGAATTTGCAATAACTTATTAAAATGAAAGTACTTTCTTCCTTTCTGAATTAGCGTTATTCTTTTTCCCCAGACTTTTCTCCCCATCCATGTAGCGGTGTTGGGCCTTCTATCCCAAATCAGATGACCTTAGGTAGATGAGTGATGAGGCACTCCAAGGGCTTAATAACCATATGGGAGAGGCCTGTTCCGGTTCAGAATAGATTAGAGGAGTACCTTGCCTTTGTCCTTCTTTCCTTTCATACCATAACTTTCCAAAGCCCCAAGTTAATCCAAACAAAAATAGTCACAAAAATGGTCTCACCTTTTATTGAAAGAAATAGATATAAATTTCGCAAAATTTATACATGCAAGCAGCATAACCAGAGTGTCCTTGACTTGAACTCCAAATTCAACTTCAGAAAATGTGCTACTTGTACGGTATTCCCAACTGACTCATCTTACCACCAATTAAAACCAAGTAAGTCTCAATCGAAAAATTTTGTTGAGGGTTAGCAAAAGTCAGTGATAGAAAAGCAGATAATGTCAAAAGTCAAAGAAAGATAAGCAAATTGATATCCTTAATAAAACCAAGTGTAAACTTCCCCCTTTCTCACACTTAAAATTTAAGCAATGCCCTCATTGCTTTCAAAGTAAAACCAAGTGTAACCCCCCTTTCTCACACTTAAAAGTAAGCAATGCCCTCATTGCTTCCAAAATAAAAACAAAGTGAACAAAGGTAGAACAGAACTCCCCTGGTTAAGTTGTGATAAGATCGAGCAGATGGAGTTCTGGAAAGAATCGGGCAGAGTCTCCTTTGTATCGTGTATGTAACTCATCAAAATATAAGCAAACCTGGATGAATATCAAACACAGTGCTACAACAGAGTAATATTTCATTATCCACGGAGAGAAAGGTGCAAAATCATAAGGGTTATCAGTTACATCCCAAACAAAAACGATTAAAACCAAAGAAATTAGAACTAACAATCTAGAAAGACATCAAAATATCTCAAATGACAAAATAAAATAAAAACCAAAAGAACAATAAAAGATAGGTAGACCGATGAAGGAGAGGACATAAACCGACACATGTACTACTAACGGGGTAGGCGCCAGGACTCCAGCTGTGCAAAGCGCTCATCATAGTCACAGAAACGGGCCTCCTGGCGAGCCTGGTACTCAGCAAACCGTGCATCCTGCCGAGCCTCGTACTCTGTCTGGCGAGTCTCCAAAGCTGAGAGTCGCGCACCATAGTCATAGATCGTCGAACTCATCCCGTCCAGCCGACTATCCATCTAAGTCATATATTCCGAAAAACTGTCAAAGCGAGCTGTGGCCGTCCCCCTCCAATCTCTAAACTCACGCAGCAGCTCGTCATAACCCGGGGCCGGTCCAGCAGGTATCGGAATGTCCTGGGCCTCATCACCAATGGCATCGGCCTCAGCAGCAACCTCAGTAGCAACCTCAGCAGCGTCAGCAACTCGGGGTACTCGTGCAGCGCGTCGACGCTTCACCCACTGTCCCTTGATCTTCTCCCACTGAAAGAAGCGCATCATAGTCATGTCGAGACTAGACCGAGGAAACTGAGGCTGCTCATCAGATAAATCTACCCCTTCAGAAGAAAACAAGGACTGTAGGAAATGTGGGAATGACAATGAAGCAGTGTTGTCCGTCTCAACCACCCGGAGCATGGCGATGCAGAGAGGGTGGAACCCCTGCCTGGGCGAAGTTGTCGTCCAGGATGTAGCGCATCAGCCAACAGTCATAGGAATTCAGATCAGCTCACTCCTGGGGGCGAACATTATACATCAGCACCCCTAAAATCAGACGCTCAGTCGGTGTTGGTAACTTATCCCCCGTGACCACTTGCTTGTCCCGATTGTTTCTCCGCTGCCGGTTTTAATACTCAGGATCATTGACAATCAGATTAATGTAGTACTCCTTAGCTTGGCGCTCTAACAAAGGCTGATTCGCTCTGTTCTCCAGAGTCGGGATCCGAACAGCCACAGGTAAATCCAAAAATCGCCTAATGCGAGAAGCAGTCACCATAATATCCACCCCCTTAACCACAGAGTTAATAGCACTCTTATCGTCATTCACCGTTGCATTCGCATAAAATAATTTCACCAGTCTCGGATAGAACTTTCCACCTCTATTAAGCAGACACAACCAACTACGTGCACGAAAAATTCTCTCTAGATCAAACTCAGCAATCAAAGTCGGACAAACTGACCTTTCAGATATATTTTTCCTCTCGCGTGCGTGGTACCAGTTTGCAGTGGCTTCGTTGATGAATTCAGAGTCAACCGTCTCTCGGACCCGAATTGGAGCTGCTTCAGGGGACGGAGGAGCTGCGGAGATGAAGAAGCGCCGGCTGTGACAGATCGTCGAGCACGTTTTGGTGCCATGGAGAATGCTGAAAATGGTGATTGGTATGTCGGGTGGTATGTTGAATTTGGGCAAAAGTGGAAATGGAGGCCGGTGGGTAGAATTGGCTGGCGGATGCAGACCGGGACGGTGGGTGTCCGAAATTGGGTGTGGCGGTGATGATCGGCCTGCCATCATCTGGAACTTCCATACGGGATAAGTGATCCGCTACTCCGTTCTGCGCTCCAGGTTTGTCTCTAATCTCAATGTCAAATTCCTGCAAAAGTAAAATCCATCTGATCAAACGAGGTTTGGCGTCAACCTTTCCAAAGAGATACCTGAGAGCGGAATGGTCGGTGTGCACAATGACTTTGCTGCCAATAATGTACGGTCGAAACTTATCACATGCAAAGACAATTGCCAGCAGCTCCTTCTCGTTGTGGCGTAGTTCTTCTGCGCCTCATTCATAGTCTTACTAGCATAGTAGACTATCCTCAACACCTTGTCATGCCTCTGACCCAAAGCTGCTCCCAATGCGTAATCACTAGCATCACACATAATCTCAAAAGGTAATGACCAATCAGGAGCAACAATAATAGGTGCAGAAACCAATTTAGCTTTAAGCAAATTAAAAGCATCTAAGCACTCATTCGTAAACTCAAATTTAGCATCCTTAATTAAAAATCACAAAGAGGCTTAGAGATCTTAGAAAAATCCTTAACAAAACGCCTATAAAAACCTGCGTGACCGAGAAAACTCCGGACATCCTTTACCGATGATGGTGGTGGCAGCTGCTCTAATACTTCAACCTTGGCTTTGTCTACCTCGATCCCTTTCCTAGAAATCTTATGTCCGAGCATGATGCCTTCCTGCACCATGAAGTGGCACTTCTCCCAATTGAGCACCAAGTTAGTTTCCCTACATCTAGCTAAGATTAAATCCAAATATCTCAAACACGAATCAAAAGTCGGTCCAAAGACAGAAAAATCATCCATAAAGATTTCGATGCACTTTTCAATAAAATCAGCAAAGATAGCAATCATGCATCGTTGAAACGTAGCTGGTGCATTACATAAACCAAAGGGCATGCGTCGATAAGCATAAGTACCATACGGACATGTAAAATGGTTTTCTCCTGATCTTCTTTAGGAATTGGAATTTGGAAATAACCGGAGTAACCATCTAGAAAACAGTAATATTCTTGTCCAGCAAGCCTTTCTAACATCTGATCAATAAAGGGAAGGGGGAAGTGGTCTTTCCTAGTGGCGGCATTTAATTTTCTATAATCAATACAAACTCTATGCCCAGTAATAGTACGTTGAGGAATTAATTCACCTTTATCATTAGGTACCACAGTTAAACCTCCCTTCTTAGGTACTACCTGTGTAGGACTTACCCATTCGCTGTCAGAAATCGGGTAGATGATACCTGCATCCAAGAGCTTGATAACCTCCTTCTTAACCACCTCTTTCATGTGCGGGTTCAGTCTTCGCTTAGGCTGTCTCATTGGCTTGTAATTCTCCTCAAGATAAATGCGGTGAGTGCAGAACGTAGGAGCAATACCCTTGATATCAGCAATGGACCATCCTAACGCCTCTTTGTTTCTCTTCAGAACCTGCAACAAAGCTTCCTCCTATTCATCGGTCAAACTATTAGAAATAATGACAGGCAAATCAGATGGAGGAACTAAGAAAGCATATTTAAGGTGACTAGGAAGAGGTTTAAGTTCAAGAGAAGGTGGTGATTCCACAGAAGGAGCTAGCGTCTTTGGAACTCGGTCCAACGGTTCCTCCTCGATTCTGTGGTTCTTCCTATATGGCCTCCCAGCAGCAAGCTGAAATGCTGCAGCAGAAACCTCAGAGTCATCATAAGCGGTTTCTATGGAATCTACCAAGCACTTCTCCAATGCATCCAGCTCCGTGGGGCTGTACGAATTGTCCTGCATCAAGGTGTCAATACAATCTAAACTGAAACAAGCATGAACATCAGAAGGGTGGGTAGTAGCCTTGGTCATATCAAATACAAGCTGCTCATCATGTAACCGCAGTATTATCTTCCCCCCTTCAACATCAATGAGGGTCCTTGTTGTTCGCATGAATGGACGACCTAAGATAAGCGGTACTACCTTGTCTTCCTCCATGTCTAAAATAACAAAGTCAGCAGGGAAAACAAAAGTACCAACCAAAACAATTAAATCTCTTACCACCCCTCTAGGCAAGATGATTGACCTATCAGCTAATTGCAAAGTAATTCGGGTAGGTTCACATTCTCCTAAACCAAGCTTCAAATACATGGATAGAGGCATTAAATTAATACTCGCTCCTAAATCGCATAAACCCTTACCGCAATTCACATTACCTATCGTGCAAGGTATGCCCGGAGTACCTGGATCATCAAGCTTAGGTGGAAGCTTCTTCGAAAGAACAACACGCTTTCGGTAAGCTGCACAGTATCCTTCTTCACTAAAGACCGTCTGTTGGACAGGATGTCCTTCATGAACTTCGCATATATCGGTATCTACTTCAAAGCTTCAGAAAAAGGAATGTTAATGGTTAGTTTCTTAAAGATACTTAAAAACTTACCAAACTGCTCATCCAAGTCTCTCTTCTTCAACCGATTTTTTTAAAAGAACTGGCGCTTCAGCAACTGCGAGTCGTGGAGGTGTGGAAGTCTTAGGAGTCTTGCTAATCGTCACCTCCTCTTCAGCTGGTTCCTCCTGAGAACCTGCTGGTGCAGTGTCTTTATTCTGCTCAACATTAGGAGGAGGAGCCTCAGCTTTAGGGACCACCGGGTCAAGCTGTGTACCACTCCTTAACGTGATTGCCTTGACATGCTCTCTCGGATTCTGCTCTGACTGACTAGGCAAAGAACCCAAAGGACGCTGAGCTAACTGCTACGATATCTGAGACAGCTGAGTCTCGATGTTCCTATTGAATGTCCTTTGATCATTATTGAAGGTTCTCTGCTCCTGACTGAAGGCTTCTAGCTCATTAAATTTCTTCGTGTTAACCGAGATGAAATCATTCATTCTGGCCAGAACTTCATCCATACTAGAGGATGCACCAGCACCCGAATTCTGCACTTGCTGATTCTGCAGTGGCTGCTTCTGATAGGAGGAATTGTACTGCTGTTGGGGTCTCTGGTTGTAGTTGTTGTTACCGCCAGCTTGGTAACGGTTCTGCTGCTGAGAATGGTAACCCGAGTTGCCTTGATTCCCGAAATAATTACCCGGTCTGTTACCAACATAATTCGCTGCCTCTTCTTGCGGTGGAGCACATTGGCACATGTTAGAACCTCTACCACAATATTCACAAGGTGGGTAAACCTCAGGACCAGCTGCTGCATTTGACTGTGGATTCATCACTGCACACATACGCTCAAACTGCTTCGGCATTTCTTCTATCTTGGCAGCCAGAAAAGTGTTAGAATCTACTTCATAAACTCCAGCAGTTTTCTTCGGTGCAGCTTCTCCGGTTCTCGTACCCCTTCACTGATTAGCTGCTGTAGTAATAGTCTCTAACAGCTCTTTGATTCTTGCAATGGGCAGCTCCATCAAACTTCCTCCAGCGTATGTATCAACCTGCAACCGGCTAGAAGGGTCCAAGTCTTTGTAAAACGACTGCAGTACAACCTCTTCTCCTAATCTGTGATGCGGTACCTTCCTTACTATCCCTTTAAAACGCTCCCAAGCTTCAGATAAGGTCTCACCGGCGAACTGTTTGAAGTTGGTAATTTCACCTCTCATGGTCAGCATCTGAGAGGGTGGAAAATATTTCGCCAGGAATGCATTAGCCAATTCTTCCCAAGTAGTAATGCTGTCAGGCGCCAACGAGTTCAACCATTCAGCTGCTCTATCCCTCAGAGAGAATGGAAAAAGAGTGAGCCGAGCAACCTCCTGCGAAGATGGTGTCGAACATGCTCCTACCAATCTCAGGAATGTAGTGAGGTGGACATTAGGATCTTCAGTAACTGTCCCGCTGAACTGAGGTGCGTTCATCACCATAGTCACATAGTGGGTAGGGCTGCCCATGGTAGGTTAACCACCTTATTCGGTTAACCGCTTTCGGTTAACCGGGTCTTCGGTTTTCTAAAATCCAATTCCATTACCATTCCATTTAGATCGGTTAACCGGATTCGGTTAACCATTTAATTCGGTTTTCTAAAATCTGATTCCATTACCATTCCGTTTAGACCGGTTAACCTTTAGTTCGGTTCGGTTTTATCGGTTAACCTTACAGCCGTGTATTTTTTTATTGATAAGACCCATGCCATTAATATTATAGTACAACATTGATCATTCACCTAAATCATGAGTGACAAATCAAACACATGTGACAAAAAATATAATATTGTGCATATTCCTCCAATAGCTAACATTAATCATTATATAAGGTGAACTTAATATTTGAAGATTTTGGTAGTTTATATAATCGGTTAACCACGGTTAACAGAGCGGTTAACCGTTTTGGAAAATTCAATACCATTACCGAAATCGGTCAATTTACACGGTTCGGTTAACCGTACCGCAAGAACTGGTACGGTTAACCGTACCGCAAGAATTGGTACGGTTAACCTGAAAACAGGTATGGTTCACTTCGGTTTCGGTCGGATACCACGGTTTCGGAATTTTTTGGGCAGCCCTAGTAGTGGGTCTTGAACTGCCACTGCACCTCTGCTGGCAATGCAGGAATCACTATCGGCGAAACCAAACCCTCAACATTTGGACGGGTGTAGTCCCTCATCTGCCTCTGGTTGTTTGCCATGTTAGCTTTTGGTTGGACGTCCGGTACCTGCTCGACAACTGGTGGTTGAGGGACCTTCTCCTCAACCGGTGGATCCAGATTCAAACCCTTACGAAGCTGTCTTGCTAATCTTTCGATCTCGAGGTTGAGTTCGAACTCCGGTTCTCCTGCAGAGCGGGTTTTAACCATAAACCGAAGGTTAGTAGACTGAAAGCTGTGCAGGGGAAAAAAAATGAAAAACACAACAGTAACAATTAAATTAAAACAACCAAAAACCAGGAAGAGATAAAAAGAAATTAACTCACACAATAAGCAGATAAAAAACCTAATGACTAAACACAGAATATTCAGAATAAGAAAATAAAATCAGGAATAAAATCTGGAAGATAAAAGAATATCTAAAACAAATTCAAACTAAAAATAAAAACAGAACAGAGATGAAATAAAATAAAGACTAATCTAAAACGTAACTCAATGTCAAACTGGTCAACTCAATACTGCTAATAATTAAACGTTAAACAAGCTAACCTAGTAACTAAACTAATCGAACCAAAACAAAAGAAAGAAAATAAAGAAAACTAGCCTACTTGAACGGACAGAACAGAATTAAATAAAACACCAAGACACGATCACACGTTAAATAAAATAAAGCGCAAACAAACTAACCAAAACAAAATAAAATTAACTAAAATGAAATAAACGAAAATAGATAACAGAAAATAAAAATAAAGACTAAACTAAATAACCGTGCCTCCCTGGCAACGGCGCCAAAAACTTGTTGGGATTAAACCTAACGCAAGTGTACCGGTCAATTCTAGCAAGTTTTAATAGAGAGTATTCCCTAAGTATCGAACCAGAGGAGGCGATGTCTAGTTATAATCTTTACTAACCGGAATAAAAATACTAATTAACAGATTAAAACAGGAAATTGGGGGTTTTGATTTGATGAAAAATAGAAAATGTAAACAGAATGTAAAACAGTAAAAAGCAAGTAAATAATTGTTTCGAAACTGATTTGGGAAAGAAATCCCAGTTTACTACTTCTCCCTAAATCTGTGATTCCTATCCCTAAGCGATTTCCAAGACAATTCTGAATAAAACCCTTGAACAAAGACAATTCACCTCCGGTCTCCCGCTTAGCAAATTCTAGTTAGTAAAGAACGAATTCTAACTCTCGTTACGAAACCACTGTTTACTAACCGCCTTAAGAACAATCTAGATTAATGGTCAATTAGCAATTTAGAGGAATTACTGTCTCTATACTAACCGGTTATTTTCCTGTATTCAATTGAAAGCCGCAGTCGTCACTTGTAAGCTAACAAAATACTAATCTTTATAATTGGCCAGATTATAACGATTAAAGAAATTAAGCAAGGAAAATAACTTTATTCAATCGAATTGCAGAAAATCACAAAGGTACAGGAATAGTCAATCAAGGGATACATAGCAAACCGGAATTAAAAGAGACTACTCAGACATATCCATAATAACAATGCACAAGTTTAATAATAAAGACTCAGGGAAGCAAGAACAAGAAGAAACTCTAATGTCAGTAGTCGTCGTGGATTCTCTGTTCTTCCTTCAGCCTTCTCTTTCTGATAGCCTCCAAGATCTGCCCAAGACTCAGCCTTTCTCTCCCTCTTTTCTCTTCTGTGTAAAACTAAGCTCTGTGGTGTATTTCAGCCCCCTTCTCACGTTTGCAGGCCTCTGCTTTTATAACAATCAAAATTCTATCTTTAATTTCTTCCTTCCACGCAGATTCTGGCTGCGTTTTATCTAATTGGTCAGGGACTTGGTCCATGTATAAAGTCCCGGACCAGTCTCTAAAATCGGCAGAGAATTTGTCTTCAAGCATGGTCCGGGACTTAAGATATGTATCAAGTCCCGAACCCGTCCTTAAAACTGGTCGAGAGTAATGCCCTTGTATGGTCCGGGACTTAAGTTATGTAACAAGTCCCGGACCAGTCTTCAGAACAGGTAGAGAATAATGCCCTTGTATGGTCCGGGACTTAAGGTATGTATCAAGTCCCGGACCAGTCTTCAAAACAGGTCGAGAGTAACACCAATGGTTTGTCCGGGACTGAAGGTCTGTGCAAGGTCCCGAACCCAACCTAAAATTGCATGTCTTCACTCTGTTCAACATGTTTGACAGTCCAGAAAAACATTATAATGATCGGGAATGCGTTTTCTTGAGATTTTTGCCTGAAATAACTCATAAACCCATCATAGAAGACAATTGCAAGTAGAAGCATAAAAATAACCATAAGGCAGGAATTTAATAACAAATAATAATGAATTAAGCACAAATAAACCCCATAGACACAGATAAATTCCGACTTATCAATCAGCAAAGAAAAGACTATAAACATCAAAACCCAAGTTTTTAACAGAAATACCTCTAGATAAACCAACCCGCCCAAACAATCTCAAACCTGAAGATAAAGCTTTCATACAACAGAGAAACAGAAAAGGGGAGAGAAGGGTCCCCTTGTCTCAGACCTCTCTTAGGGTAAAACACTCTCCCTGGAAAACCATTTATCAAAACAGACATGGAAACATTTGTGATGCACTTCTCCACCAGTCTGACCCAATTGGAATGAAATCCCATTGAATATAACACCCTAATCAGAAAAATCCACTCGACTCGGTCAAATGCCTTAGCCATATTAACTTTTAAAGCAAAATGACCCTTCACCCTAGCCTTAGACCTAGACATCGTATGCAATAATTCATGCACAATCGTAATATTGTCCGTAATTCATCTCCCAGGAACAAAAGGTTGCTTGGTCCTCATAGATTACCTCACCCATATAACCTTTAATCCTATTAACTAAAACCTTAGATATTACTCTGTATACAACATTACACAGAGAAATTGGGCGAAGATCTTTCATTGTAGAAGCACCTAATTTCTTTGGCAGCAAAACAATATATGTATGATTCAAACCCTCAGACATGCATTCAGTATTCAACATAGACAGGACTAAATCAATGAAATCATCTCCAATAACATCCTAAATAGATTGTATAAAATAGCCATTCATACCATCTGGCCCAGGGGCCTTATGCGGATTCATTTGTCTCAGGGCCAGAAGCACTTCTGCACTTGAATATGGGCGCCCAATATCTTCATTCATCTCCTCACTCACCCGACCTTCCACAGATGCTAGAAAAATGAAGATTTAGCTCAGGCGCAGTTGTAGAGAACAAGTTAACAAAATAATCACGCGCAATTCTTTCAAAACCATGCTAGGAAGAAAGACTTTGCCCAAATTCATTAATCAAAAGATGAATTGTATTCCATTTATAGCGAGACCGCATGCAATTAAAGAAAAAACGTGAATTCCTGAAATACCCCAAACCCTTATATGTTGTTTAAATAACAAATTATGGTATAATAAGGCTAAAAAGTGCCTTATGAGCATTAGTGAAACAGTACATCAATCCTAGTATCCTTCGATCTGATCTTAATGAAACAGTACGCTTATCCTAGCATGACCCGATCTGATCTTCTATTCTACATTACCTGGTCTCGATCTCAGAGTCTCACAAGAGTGGAGAGGGAGAGAAAGAGAGCTTCTATTGGAATCGAATGTAAGTTTGACTGCCAAATGTTACGTGTCTTATTCCATGGGGGTACCCCCCTATTTATAGTATTTTGGGCCTAGTTTTTATGGTGCCAGCCTGTATTTTACATGTATAAGTACGGTTCTACCTTCTCCTAGTATGTTTGACTGACCACAGACGGTTGGTCGTACAATACTTTGCTTTGCCTAAGTCCTATCCCCATCTGGCTGGAGACGGCCGGATGCCCTATGTGTTTCTACTTCCATCCGGCTAAAGCAGCCGGATGCTCTACGTATCCTGTTTTGGCTTGGCACCATTTCTTCCCTTCTCATCAGTCCCACAAGTTCTATCTTTCTGAATTTTGGTGAAGAAAATAGAACTTCGTGTCTTGTGTTTCGACGAAAAATTTTGCGACTGCGGCCAATTCTGAGGCTCTTTGGTCTGTCTGAGCTTCGTCTTTTCCTTATCCCTCAGTCCCACAAGTTCTTTTTCTTCATACTTGGAGAAAAGGAACTTCTTATTGGCCATGTGCGTAGCTCGTGGTTCGAACCTGCTTCGTACCGCCTTTTTGAATTTTTTCCGCCTGTTCTCGGTGTAGAATACGCAGGGTCTTTCTTTCGACTAAACATCGGAAGCGTCTTTAGGAAGCGTGCGGCTCTTTCTCTTCCCCTGCAAAGAAAGGATACTTTCTGTTCGCACATGTATATATTATTTATTTGAGCGGGAAAAAACTTTCCTTAAAGCCCGATTTTTGAGCTCCTCTTCCTTCTTCTACTGCCCCTTTATTTCGACTGTTCTTCTTCTCTCGCTCCCCTGCCGCTGTGTACTACCTTGTCTTTCATTGCCGTCGCCCTTTGATCCTTTGTTAGGCTTGACAATGTCTTCTTCCTCCGCAAAACAGAATAAACTCGCTGCTAAATTTCCGCCCGCCATTGAGGCGATTCAGGGCTCTCGCTCTTCCAACGGCTTTCGCCCCTCGTATCTGAAGTTCACAAGACCCTTCCTATCTGGGCGTCAACCCTCTCCCTCCTCTCTCAATTACTCCTCCCTTTGCGATTGTCTCAGGGATGTCGAAGCCCCACTTGGCACGCAGATTTACCTGCCATCCTCCGACTCTCACCCTAACGACGATTTTGGCCGTGGGTACGTAGTTTTCGCTGATTTTTTCCGCTCCGGTCTGACCATTCCCCCGCACCCTTTTGTGCTGGGCTTCCTCCTTCGCCGCTGCTGCACTCTTGCTCACCTTCACCCAAAGGCCATTTCGCACCTCCACGCCTTTGTTTCTCTTTGCGAGGGAAGCAAAATTGCCGGAAGGTACCGATTTCGTCCGGTTCTTCACAGTTAGGGTTGACCCGGATAGCTTAACCCTCATCGCGAAGGCTGGATACTCCCTTTTCGACTATAAGAAGGCTCACGAGTGGGGGTCACGGTGGTTCGTTATTGTTCCTCCATCCGGCCGAGTATTGGGCGTCCCATACTGCGCTGAAGTTGTCAAAGGTCAGCTAATCAGCCCCCAAACCCCTCCGGCTGAGCTGCCCATTTCGAAGGTTCTGAGGGCACTAAGCAAGAAACCGCCGACTGTCGAGGCATTTTTTACAAAGGCACGTTTGTCTTCTCTGAAGACATATCACAGTAAGGGCCTTTAACTCTTAGTACAAATTCTGTCATTCCTATCGGTCTTCTTATTGTTTTGACATGTTGTATGTAGATTTCTTCCAGAAGGGGGACAAGTTCGGCCCCTTTCATAGCTGGAACTTCGTCACCTTCAAGAATGGGGACGAAAAAATCAATTATTACGACACGCTGGATGCGGCTACTGATGCGGCCGAGCAGCTTTTGGAGAGTGCTCCTCCGGCAAAGCGCTCCAGGCAAGAAGCCGGGGATGACCAAGCCGGTCACTCAAAGAAAAGAAGAGGCTAGAATCTCCTGAACGTGCTGACGCCGGGCTGTCAGGTACATGGCATGTGAGCCCCAAGTCTGGGCGCCGTGTCCTCCTTCCCCTTACCCCTGGTTCGGGTTTAGACCTTGGTTCTCGCCTGGGGCGGGAGTCCGGTCATCCGACTCCTATTTGCGAGCAATTTCCTGATTTGACGGGTTACTTTTCCTCAGATCCCGCTCAGGAAAACATCCTGGAGGCCACAGACTTCCGTGCTGGTCCTTCGGCTGAGAAGGTTTTGGTTGTTTCGCCGCTTTTTCTTGTTCTTTACTTCTCTTCCCTTTTTAGTATCCTTCCACTTCCAGTTTCAACCTTCTGGTCCTAACTGTTTTTATTATTGCGGCAGTCCCCGCTCCTGTCAAGAAAAGACTAAAAAAGAAAACTACATCAAAGCCGAAGGCCACAGAGCCAGGGGCATCAGGAGAAGGACAAACCTCTGGTGATCCCGAGGCTTCAGGATCATTCTCCATTGATGTTGCTGCGGCCATGGATGCGGCAAGGGATAGAGCAATGGAGTATCGCCAGGTGCCGGAGGATCCTGAGCTCCGGAGTAAGCAGAGAGAGGACTACATAGCTTCTTCTTCTTCTTCCCTCCTCTCCTCCTGCTCAGGAGTCCTATACTGGACCCTCCCAAAAGGAAGGGTGGTTCTACCATTGCGGGCACCCTCTCCTTTGATAACCTGCGACTCTGCCAAGTACTCCTCCGTCTGGAAGGAGGCAATAAAGAGATGTGGTCATCCAGACGGGATCTTTGCTCCTCCGGCAACCTTTACTGCTACCAAAAAAAGGCTGCGGATCGGAGATGGGGGGCAGATGCTATCATGCGGCATTCCCTCCCAATAAATGAAGTGTTTGACATGATGTGGGGGGGAATCTTTCAGGTTAGCATGCGTATCCCTTTTTGTTTCTCTTCTGCTTTGGTTTGGCTTTTTCCTTGTTTTTATGAATTGTGTTGTTTTTAGGTGATGTCCATGGCCCAAAGTGCTGAGGTTCACTTTGGCAACCTTCAATCCAGGCTTCGCTATGAGGAAAGCCGAGCCAATAATGTTGAAGAGGAACTGAAGCTGTCCCGCTCTTCTCATGATGCTTACATTGACCAGGTTGAGTACGAGATCGACCGTAAGGCAAAGGAGAGAACTGAGGCAATAAACAAAGACCTGCAAATGTCCCGGCGAGAATGCGAGTGTCAGCGTGATAAGTATGAGTTGCAGCTGAAGAAACTCCGGGAGGAGAACTTCTCTCTAAGAGGCCGGATCAAGGAAGCTGACAATACTTTGATAGAGGTATGAAACCATCTTTTTTCCTTGATAAAGATAAGCTGATTCGGTCCTTCTTTGACCTAGATATTATGCTGGATCAGGTGCGCTCTATGCACCGGAACGAAGTGAACTCTCTTCAGGCTGACAAGGCCTTTTTCTATCAGGAGAGGAACTCTTTCAAGCAGGAGGCTGAAACGCTCGAGCTGGAGAAGCAAACTCTTCAACGGGAGAATGAAGCCCTTGTGAAGGAAAAAGAAAAGCTTATGCAGGAGCTTGATCGCCTGTCGGAAGAAAAGGCCGCACTGGAAGAGCAGTCGAGGTCCTCCTTTGATCAAGAGAAGCAGTCTCTGCTCCGAGATTGCTCTCTTTTGGAAGAGGAGAAGAAAACCCTTGCTGCGGATAAAGCTGCCCTGATAGAAGAGAGGACCAGGCTGGAGGAGAGAATAAAAGAGCTGGAGGAAGCCAAGTCTCGCTCTCAAGCCGAGAATACTGAGCCATCGGGCCATGGTAAACTTTCAGGCCTTCGACTTTTGTTTCTCCTTTTGCCCTTTCTTCTTCTTATTCTTTTTTTTGTGTTCCGGCTAGGCTTGAGTTCTGCCAACTTACTGAAGCACGTCACCCAGTTGAGTGGTCGGGTAGCCCGCGCTAAGGAGGAGCTGTCATTTGCCAATTCTGAACGTGATAAGTATCAAGCCCAAGTCCTGACCCTTGAATCTCAAGTGGCCAGGCTCAAGTCATTTTCCCGGCAATCTCAGGAGGAGATACAGAAGCAAGGCACCATTAACGCCCATCTAAAGGAGTCCTTCGCTTCTCAGTGTCGCCGGATAGTTGATATTTGCCAGCAGATTGTTTCGGATCACTCTCTCGAGAAAGGAGAGTTGCTGGATGATGATCTGTACAACAAGCTGGAGTTCAAGGCTGTTGCCCAGAAGTCCAACTTCTTCTTGGAGCTCGAGAGGTTCTGCTGCAGTCCCGGAGAGACATGTTTTGGCGCCGGCGAAGCCTCATTCCTTCCAGCTGGAAGCAACATCCTACCGTCTGCTGGAGGGATGCAGCATCTTTCTAGGAGGTCTAAGTCTTCTGAGAGTGTGGCTGGTAGCGGCGATAGGTTGTTAGCTGCTGAAAAAGAAGCTGTAGAGAAAGTGGAATATAAGTTTTTTTTATTTTAGAGGAGTTTTTGTTTCGGCATGTATTTTTTGTGTTTGCTGAATGATCATATTTTGTAACTGTTTTTACCCCACACTTTGGGAGAAGTATAAGCTATATTTTTCACCATCTTTAGTTACTTGTCCGCCGGAGTACCTCTTTTGAGCCAAGTTTCCTATTGCCGTGATATCTCTCTCTTTTTTTAACGGCGCACGTATGGTTATCTTATGCAAGTTATGCCAGTGTAGTATTCATTTTTTATAACATAAGGGGCTTGCGGCTTTGGACTTTTGTTCCGGCCGGACCCTTTTTTTCCTTTTAAAGTATGGTTATCTATGGTTTTTAGCCGGATTTTTTAGGATATGGAGTATAGGAACCTGCGGCCTGTTGGCCGACGCCTATTTTCAAGGCAAGATAGCCTGCGGCTCATTGGCCGGATGTTTCTTTCAAGGCGTGATAGCCTGCGGCTCGTTGGCCGGATGCTTCTTTCAAGGCGTGATAGCCTGCGGCTCGTTGGCCGGTGCTTTCTTTTTCTTTCAAGGCATGATAGCCTGCGGCTCGTTGGCCGGATGTTTCTTTCAAGGCGTGATAGCCTGCGGCTCGTTGGCCGGTGCTTACTTTCAAGGCATGATAGCCTGCGGCTCGTTGGCCGGTGCTTTCTTTTTCTTTCAAGGCATGATAGCCTGCGGCTCGTTGGCCGGTGCTTACTTTCAAGGCATGATAGCCTGCGGCTCGTTGGCCGGTGCTTTCTTTTTCTTTCAAGGCATGATAGCCTGCGGCTCGTTGGCCGGTGCTTACTTTCAAGGCATGATAGCCTGCGGCTCGTTGGCCGGTGCTTTCTTTTCTTTCAAGGCATGATAGCCTGCGGCTCGTTGGCCGGTGCTTCTTTTTCTTTCAAGGCATGATAGCCTGCGGCTCGTTGGCCGGTGCTTACTTTCAAGGCATGATAGCCTGCGGCTCGTTGGCCGGTGCTTTCTTTTCTTTCAAGGCATGATAGCCTGCGGCTCGTTGGCCGGTGCTTACTTTCAAGGCATGATAGCCTGCGGCTCGTTGGCCGGTGCTTTCTTTTTCTTTCAAGGCATGATAGCCTGCGGCTCGTTGGCCGGTGCTTCTTTTCTTTCAAGGCATGATAGCCTGCGGCTCGTTGGCCGGTGCTTTCTTCTTTCAAGGCATGATAGCCTGCGGCTCGTTGGCCGGTGCTTTCTTTCAAGGCATGATAGCCTGCGGCTCGTTGGCCGGTGCTTACTTTCAAGGCATGATAGCCTGCGGCTCGTTGGCCGGTGCTTTCTTTTTCTTTCACTTCCCAAAAATAATACCTTTTATTGAGAGAGTTATAAATTTTACACATAGAACTTTTTCAGACATTCTCCATGCCAAGAATGCGGCAATTCGTACCCTTCACCATTTTTCAAGCGGTATGAAGCTCGTCCCGTCTTCTGGTGTATGATGTACGGTCCTTCCCATTGGGGTTCCAGCTTCTTGGGTTGCTTAACCTCTCGGAGAACTAATTCTCCTGGGGCAAAACTTCGTTCTTTTATCCTCCTGTTGAAATATCTTTCTACCTTGGATTTATCTTTCGCCATCCTTACTGCGGCGGCCATCCTGGTTTCTTCAAGGAGGTCTAGGTGATCCTGTACCCCTTGATTGTTGACCTCTTCGTCATATGATTCCCACCTTATGGATGGCACCACAATCTCCGCCGGAATGACGGCTTCCAAACATATGTCAATCGTAGGCGTTTCTCCCGTCGGCCCCCTTTCTGTCGTTCTGTACGACCAAAGGACCTGGGGTAACAATTCTGCCCACTTTCCTTTCTTCTCGATTTCTTCTGAGTTTCTTCTTTATCGCCCTTACTATTTGCCCGTTCGCATTCTCGACCTGCCCATTTGCCTGAGGGTGAGCTACTGATGCAAATCTTAAGTCGATCTTCCATTCTTCACAGAATTCTCGGAAGCTTTCGCAATTGAACTGTGTTCCATTATCAGTTATTATTGCTTTCGGTATACCAAACCTGCATACCACATACTTCCAGATGAATTCTTGTGACTTCCTAGCCGTGATGGAGATAGTAGGCATTGCTTCGACCCACTTTGTGAAGTAGTCGATGGCAACGTACATGAATTTGAACCTCCCTGGTGAAGCTTCCGGGAATGGGCCCACAATGTCCAACCCCCACATAGCAAAGGGAATTGGGCAGAGAATAGATTTTTGCTCCGCCGGAGGAGTATGTATCTTGTTTCCATGCTCTTGACACTTGCGACATTTTCGTATATATTCCTTGCAATGCTCCATCATTTTTGGCCAAAAATATCCGAGTCTCAAGATTTGTGGGTTGTGGTCCTTTCTCCTTGGTGATTTCCACAGAGCCCATCATGTATCTCTCTTATTAATTCTGCTCCTTCAGCTATGGTAACACACTTCAGTGCTGGTCTTGCAAAAGATCGCTTATACAGCTGGTTATCCTCAATAAAAAATGATGCGGCCCGCCTTTTTATTATCCTGGCCTCCTTTTCTCCTTCCGGCAGCTTTCCTTGCCGTATGTAATCTATGATTGGAGTCATCCAGGATTCTTCTTTGTCACCTATCTCCACCGCAAACACCTGAGTTCCTTCTATACTTGGGGAATTCTGATTTCTAGCCATATCTCATTGGGTACCTTTTCGGCCATACTTGCCAATTTGGCTAAGGCATCAGCTTCGACATTCTCTTCGCGGGGAAGGTGTTTTAGCTCGCATCTTTGGAAATTTGCTTTTAGTTCCTGGACCTTGAGCAAGTACCTCCATTGTTTTTCCTCTTTGACTTCATAGATGTTGTCGTTTTGTCTCGCCACCAACATAGAGTCCGAATATACCTCTAATTCTGTTAAAAATAGGTTATATTCTCATAAGTTTTACTTCAGACAGGATTTTATAAGAATGAAAAAACAGAGAAGGCATCTTTTCTATGGAACCTGTCGCCCCGAGGGCTGTAGCTACTTCCAAACCCTGGATAAGGGCTTCGTATTCGGCTTCATTATTAGTAACGTCAAAGTCCAGTCGGAAGGCATAATTCAAGCTTTGCCCATTCGGCGCCTGTACCACTATTCCAGCTCCTGCCCCATGATAAGTGTGAAATATATCTATTTTCAGGGTTTTATTTCATGCTATATTTATAATGAATTGTGACATATTTCTTACTTATCATATGTTTTTCCTTAGATTTATGTTTTGATGTGAACTGATACATTTTATGCGTCTAAATGCAGGAAAAAGTCCAGGAAATGCATATATATTATCTCACATGGATTTCAACACAACAAACGTTATATATATATATATAACGCTACAGCACAACACAGAAGTGAATGATTTCCATTCATGACATTATTGGTCATATTCACCACTCACGTTTTATTTTATTCACTCACGGGATTAATGAATCAATCATTGATTCAGGTTATTCATTAATAATGTACGAGCAGTACCATAGAAATCTATCACGATCAAATTCAATCACGTGGATGCAAATAAAAAGCATACTGGAGATAAATATTTAGATAAAGATAGGATTGTTGTTGTTATAAAAGGCAAGTTAGGGCTGATCAACAGAATTCACGCCTCACACGCCAGAGGGGCTCTATGCCTCCTTCATCATCCACACAAGTCCACCATTATTAACACTTCACACTTTTGACAGAGGATTAATACAGAGACATGTGACAACAGAGAGTGGAGCAGGATCTTCTACAAGAGTTTCTTCTTCCCTTTTATCTAATATGTCATTGTGTTTTTCCTTTATTGTTTTTGTTATTTTTAGAGTCATGTTTGAGTAGTTAGAGTAGCTCCCCGGATCGGGGTAGTAAACCGAACCTTTATATTTATTTTGTAATCTCTTTACTAATCTTTAATGCAGTAGTTTAATTCCAGTTTTTCATGCGCTTTAATTCTCTGATCAATTATTAAAGCTATATTTGTAGTTTTCTAATCAACACGCGAGAGCTGAGATAGATAACAAGACATAGGAATTAAACCTGATTAACGACTAGAAGCGTGATCCCGCATATAGGTTAATCGGTCTCAAATAGAAACTGTTCTTTATGCGATTAGTTGTGTCCGGATTAGAGCATTAGTCTGCTGCTAGTTCTAGCAACTGGTTAGGATTCGTTAGACTTAGCGTTGACGAATTTATTATAGTTTCTTAGTTTATTGCAAAATTAGGGAAGAGTTTATTAATAGATTAGTAAGTGAAGGTTTGCAGAACAATCCGGGGTGCTTCCTTTTATTTAGAGTTTTACGTTTTATTTATTCGTTTAGTTATTTTACTGTTTTATTATTTTATGTAGTTTGTTGAGTCTTTCTTTTCATTAAATTGAGTAAACCTGAAAAAGTGACATTTCCTGTTTTTCTTAGTTTAGTTTCTCAAGTTAGTTAATAAATTGTCAATTAATTGAACGAGGTCCCTGAGATCGACAACCCCCACTCAATTCACTATTCCGCAAAACGATAGGTACACTGCCTAGGTAGAAGTATAGTAACACATATTTCTGCTAACAAGTTTTTGGCGCCGTTGCCGGGGACCTCTAACACGGTTAATTGACATTTTTATTTATCTAATTGAGATTTTATTTGAGTTAATTTTCTTTTATTTTTATTTGTTTTTTTTTTTGTTCGAGTTCTGTAAGTTGAATACGAATACAATTCTTGCTTTTTGAATTCAATTTCGTTAACTTTTGTGATTCTGTTACTTTTACCTTTTCTTTTCGAATTTTATCTTTTCTTTTCTTTTCTATTTGATCCACAATAGTCCGTAAGTTTTGAGTCACGTATTCTTTTTTTTTTTTCCGATTTATTTCTTTTGGATTTTGTTGACTTCACGTGATTTGCTTTCATATTTGATTACTTGTTCTTTGATTTGCTAGATAGTAATACGTAAGGTTTCCTTTATTTTGTTTTTGATTTTGTTTATAGATTAATTAGGATATAGTAATTAGTTAGGATACGTATACTTTATCTTGTTTCCTTTTATTATCTTTCTATCATTTTTGTTTTTTTTTGTTACGTTTATTTAGTCACTTTATTTGTATTTTCGTTTTTATCTTTATTTTATCTTTGTTTTACTTTTTTGTTATTTATTTTAGCAATTATTTTTTTTATTTATATTTTGTTTCTCTTTGTTATTTTGTTTAGTTTAATTTTGTTTTTGTCTCTTTTCTATTTCTATTTCTATTTCTATTTCTATTTTATTTTTACTTTTCATTTTTTTTTTGTTTTCTTAGGCAAAGATGGAGGATAACATGGATGAACTGAGAAGAGTGCTGACACAATTGGAAACGACGATACAATAATGAACATAGAGCAGAATTTGAACAGGTATAATCAGCCGGGTACTCAAAGTTACAACCAGTTCAGGCGACAAGATTATTACCAGCCACAACAATCGTCTTTTCGACAACCTTATTGGTGGGAAGGTGAGCAGACTAGAATGCAGATGGAGGTCGAGCAGTTCTACGCTTATCAGGAGCCTCCTAAGGAGGATACGAGCAAGATAGAGAGCATGCTCGCAGAGATCCTGGAGCAAGAAAAACCACAAATGCTAAATTTGCTGAAATTGAATCTAAATTTGATATTAAGTTTGTTGATCAGGCCGCCATTAATCAGAGTTTAGAGAGACAGATGAGCCATCTTGCAGAGCAGCTAGCACAGGAGCAAACAAATTTCCTCCAAAATCAAAGTTATTTACCTAGTGGACCAATCTCAAGTGGAGACTTTGATGGGTGAAGACCATTCCAGACCTATAATTTTGAAGCTGAAGAGGAGGAGCGACATAGCAGGAGTGAATTATCTGATGAAGAGTTGGAGCGATTATTTGGGAATTTATATTCCCCTCCTCCTTCAACCTCAACTCAAATAGAGCAACCAGTATTTGAAGATATTCTGTCTGCACCTATCTGTGAACCAGTGGAGGTACCTGGTGTGGTTGATTCCAGAGACGTTGAAGAAGTTGAAGCTCCCTCAACAATTGTCTGCCAACAAGAATCTTCCATTGAGCCGTTAACACTTGAGGAAGATGTCTGCATCCTCAAATTTAAGAAGGAAGAGCCACCTCCACCAAGTCATCAGCAACTCCCACCTTGCATCCAGAAGCCTCAACAACAGGAGGAGGACATTTATGTCCTCGAATTTGAGGCAGACAATCCATTCACACCTGGTCTTCTGATTGAGCAGCGTTACCAGCAACACCTCCTCAAACACCATGTTTTGTGGAGTATTTATTTTCCTATTATATTTGCCAACGTAACGTTTTGTTTTGATCCAGGTGGTTTGATAATGATTGCTGCCTACTTTGTTTTCTCGAAGAAGCCATTAACTACTTTTATTTTTGATCCGGGATAACAAAGCAGGAGTCTAGCCAAAGACTAAAAAGACGGGCAGCTTACTGGGAGGCAACTCAGTGGTTAAATTTATGCTTTATTTTTGTTTTTGTTTTCTGGTGTTATTTTTGTTTCTTTTTTTTTCTATTATTTTTAAGTGGAAATGGTGCCTGTGCTTTAATGCAACGCTATAAGCGTTTTTGTGGTAGTTGTGAGTGTGTGCAGGTGAAATTCTTTTTATGATGTTTGAAGTTCTCCAAGGCTGGACACTTGCTTGGACGCAAGTGTGAGGAACAATGCTACCCCCCTTGTTCGAGCTTAAGTGTGAGGAAGGGAACCTTCCTCAATCTACGTTATCAGGGGAGTTTCAGTTTCTTTATTTTAATGTTTGTGTTCAGCCTATCATGCTTAATGCTTATTTTTATATCAGTCCATGATTGTCCTGAATGAAATTCTTCATGAGTCTGGCATATTTTGAAAGGTCTTTTCTTGATTTTTATTTTTGAACAATGAGGACATTGCTCCTCTTAAGTGTGAGGAAGTAGGACCTTTCCCTGAAAATATGCCAGTTGCGCTTAAATGCTATACTTGTTTTTGTTTGTCCTATTGCTTTGAAGGAATTGCTTCTTTTGAGTGCCAATAAATATTGAATCTTCAGGTGAAAATTTTTGTTGAGGTTTTGAAAACAAGCCTGATGGCCACCTCAAGAATCTTTCTGCTTTTGGCTGTTTGTATGTATAGTTTTATCCAAACTGAATCTATTTTCACTGAAATTTGGTGGATTAGCTGATTATGAAAACTGAATTAGTCTAGTTTGGGATTTTGGAAATGATGTGAAAGTTTGGTATGAAAGGATAAGGCAAGGTACTTCGCTGATCTGAATTGAAATTTATTTCTGAACCAAAACAGGCCTCTTCATTCGGTTATTAAGTCCTTGGGGTGCTTCATCACCCATCTACCTAAGGTCTCGTGATCTGGGATAGAAGGCCCAAAGCCGCTACATGGATTAAGAGAAAAGTCTGAGGGGATGAATTGAATGTGCAAATGAAAGAACAAGTTGTTAAATAAGAAACATGATATGGAAAGTTAGAGGTTTGATTCATTTTGCCTATTCTGATCATGAGTATGTGGTGTTGAAAGGTATCACGGAATAAGGTGTTACTTCACACCTCTTGTCATCCAAAGCTTAGAGGAAAGAAATGGTGGAAGATCCCAAACTATTCTGTTTCAGTTTCTATACTCTAACTTTTCCATGCTTTTTAACTTCAATCTTTTTCACTGTTTGCGAAAACCTACAGCTAAAAGCAGAACTTTTCTTTTGATTGTCATTTTGCTTGTTTTCCATCGGCAGTTGTTTGATCCTGAGTTTTAATACTACGGCCCTTAAGAGTAGTCATATTCTATATTTGCTTGAGGACAAGCAAAAGCTAAGTGTGAGGAAGTTTGATAAGTGTGAAATATATCTATTTTCAGGGTTTTATTTCATGCTATATTTATAATGAATTGTGACATATTTCTTACTTATCATATGTTTTTCCTTAGATTTATGTTTTGATGTGAACTGATACATTTTATGCGTCTAAATGCAGGAAAAAATCCAGGAAATGCATATATATTATCTCACATGGATTTCAACACAACAAACGTTATATATATATATAACGCTACAGCACAACACAGAAGTGAATGATTTCCATTCATGACATTATTGGTCATATTCACCACTCACGTTTTATTTTATTCACTCACGGGATTAATGAATCAATCATTGATTCAGGTTATTCATTAATAATGTACGAGCAGTACCATAGAAATCTATCACGATCAAATTCAATCACGTGGATGCAAATAAAAAGCATACTGGAGATAAATATTAGATAAAGATAGGATTGTTGTTGTTATAAAGGCAAGTTAGGGCTGATCAACAGAATTCACGCCTCACACGCCCAGAGGGGCTCTATGCCTCCTTCATCATCCACACAAGTCCACATTATTAACACTTCACACTTTTGACAGAGGATTAATACAGAGACATGTGACAACAGAGGGTGGAGCAGGATTTACAAGAGTTTCTTCTTCCCTTTTATCTAATATGTCATTGTGTTTTTCCTTTATTTTTGTTATTTTTAGAGTCATGTTTGAGTAGTTAGAGTAGCTCCCCGGATCGGGGTAGTAAACCGAACCTTTATATTTATTTTGTAATCTCTTTACTAATCTTTAATGCAGTAGTTTAATTCCAGTTTTTCATGCGCTTTAATTCTCTGATCAATTATTAAAGCTATATTTGTAGTTTTCTAATCAACACGCGAGAGCTGAGATAGATAACAAGACATAGGAATTAAACCTGATTAACGACTAGAAGCGTGATCCCGCCTATAGGTTAATCGGTCTCAAATAGAAACTGTTCTTTATGCGATTAGTTGTGTCCGGATTAGAGCATTAGTCTGCTGCTAGTTCTAGCAACTGGTTAGGATTCGTTAGACTTAGCCGTTGACGAATTTATTATAGTTTCTTAGTTTATTGCAAAATTAGGGAAGAGTTTATTAATAGATTAGTAAGTGAAGGTTTGCAGAACAATCCGGGGTGCTTCCTTTTATTTAGAGTTTTACGTTTTATTTATTCGTTTAGTTTATTTTACTGTTTTATTATTTTATGTTAGTTTGTTGAGTCTTTCTTTTCATTAAATTGAGTAAACCTGAAAAAGTGACATTTCCTGTTTTCTTAGTTAGTTTCTCAGTTAGTTAATAAATTGTCAATTAATTGAACGAGGTCCCTGAGATCGACAACCCCCACTCAATTCACTATTCCGCAAAACGATAGGTACACTGCCTAGGTAGAAGTATAGTAACACATATTTCTGCTAACACCCCACTTTTGCATCGAGCTCCATCAACCAAGATGATATATGGACTTTGAGTCTGCTTCTTTTCTTTGCAAATTTGTCTCCGTTATGAAGTCTGCTAAGGCTTGAGCTTTAATTCGCCGTTCTGGGCAAGAAGTGAATTTCATATTGTGTCAGCTCTACTGTCCAGCTTACCATCCGGCCGGAGCATTCGGATTGTTCGCAGTTTGCTTGAGCGGCCAATTGGTCTGACAAAGATTCGATGTGACTGGAAGTAGGGTCGTAGTTTTCTTGACGCCACCACCAGTGCAAACAAGATTTTCTCTATGTTAGTGTACCGTCCTTCTGTCGGGCTCAAGATTTTGCCCGTATAGTAAACTGGTACCTCCCTTTTCTCTTCCATGATTAAGACAGCTGCAACTGCCCAATCTGTTGCGGACAAGTAAAGATATAGATCCTGTCCCGGGGCAGGTACACCCAATTTAGGTAGATCCCGAAGCATCTCCTTGATCTTTTCAAATGCGTCTATGCACTCTTGTCCCCACTGGAATTTGTTGTTCTTTCTTAGAATATTGAAGAACGGGATCGATTTTTCTTGAAGCTTAGAACAAAACCTGCTTAATGCTGTGAGTCTTCCGTTCAAAGCTTGGACATCTTTGATATTTCTTGGAGGAGAAAGGTTGAGGATTGCTGACTTTTTTCCGGATCGACTTCAAACCTCGTTGCCCAACAATGAACCAAGAAACCTCCCTTTGGTTACACCAAAACACACTTTTCTGGATTTAACTTGATTTGGTAATCCAGAGTGTCGAATGTTTCTTCTAAATCCTTCATGTGTTGTTCTTTTGAGGACTTTTTACAACTATATCATCAACGTAAGCCTCCACATTTCCAGCAATTTGCTGACAAAATACTTTGTCAATCATTCGTTGAAAAGTGGCCCCTGCATTCTTTAGGCCGAAGGGCATACCTTGTAACAGAATGTTCGCCTGAAGTAATAAAGGATGTTTTCCGAATCGCTCTTTCATTTTTATTTGATTTATAACCGGAGAAAGCATCCAGAAAACTTAACACAGAACTGGGCAGTTGAAACCACCAATCTATCTATTGATGGCAGGGGATAGAAATCTTAGGACATGCCTTATTAAATCTGTGAAATCCACACACATTCTCCATTTTCCATTTGCTTTTTTCACCATGACAACTTAGCCAACCATCGCGGGTACGCAACCTCCCTGATGAAACGGCCTTGAGGAGTTTTTGGACCTCGGTTCGTGCGGCTAAATCTCTTTCTTCCCCTATTACCCTTTTCCTTTGACTGACTGCCGGATGTTAGGGTCTACCCTGAGCTCATGCCGGATAACGCTTGGTCTATACCAGGCATCTCGTCCGTGCTCCAAGCGAATGTTGCCCTTCTTTTTTCCAGGAACCTCATTAAGTGAGTTTGCTCTCCACTGTCAAACGCAGTTCCTATTTTAAAAAATTTAGAAGGGTCAGATTTTAAATGTACCTCTCTGGGGGAATCTTGGCTGTTCGACATCCTTCCTTTCTCGACTCGGCCCTGGGGAAGAAGGCAACTTTCCCTTGAATTCCTTGTCCGATCCCACAGTCTTGACCACCTCCCACTAGGAAGGTTGTCCATGATGCGGACTTCGCACATTCGGCCATCTTTTGGCTTCTCTTATCGTAACCACCTTCCCGTGAGGTTAAATATTTCATTTTTAAGTGATGAGTGCTGTGGATGGCTTTGAAAGCATTGATTCCTGGCCTTCCAAGGTACATGTTATATCCAGAAAGGCTGGCACAATAAAAGCCGTGAGTCTCTCGTCCTTCTTTCGTCTCTGGCCCAAGGTCATTGTGAAATCTATACTGCCGGAAGACGTGGTAGAGATGCCTCCTACAAATCCTCCAGAACCGCGAATAGGCTGACCTGGTCCTCAGGTATCTCAACTTTCTAACCGCCTCGGCTGATATGACATGTTCTCCGGCCCCACTATCGATTAAAATTCCCTCATCATTCGATCGTTTACTGTGCACGAATGACAAGTGGATCGTTGTGCGGGGTATAGCACTCCATCCTCATCCTCGTCGGAGAAGAAAATTGGAGGGAAAACTTTCCTTTTTGGTGATTTTCTTCTCCGGGAGCTCTTGATGTACTTGATGAATATGCCTTTTTCTTTCATTAGGGGTTAGTGGTCCTACCTCTGAAAAAAGTCCTGAGAGTTTTCTTAGAGAAAGTTTTGTTAGCTTTCTTCTTGGGAAAAGAGGGGGGTTGTTAATAGTAAAAAATGCAAAAAGAATGGAAATTTTATTTCTCCTTTTGGCAACATGATCTTTGACAAACTATGTGACACAAAATTTTCATCTTAAAGCAGGCTACAAATTGTAACTCCGAATGTTATCCTGAATGAAAGGAGAAAAAACTTTTACTCTCCTTTTTACAAACATGTCATCATTCCCACTGATTTGCGGGATCAAGCCTGGGGTGAACCTCTTCCTCTTGTCGCCCTCGAGGTGCATTCTGGGTACTACCCTGTTGGCCGCCGTATTGCCTTTGTGCTCGGCTACCTGCTTTCCTTTCTTCTTATTTTCTTCGATGATTCGAAGTTCTTTGGCCAAGGTAGCACAGTTTACAGTCCGGTGGCTGCGGTTCCCGTGGTACTCGCAGAATGCAACCGGAATTTCCCCCTGCGGCGGCTTTCTAGGCTGGGGAAGGTACCCTTCTCTTACTGCAGCGGCATACTTCCCTGGGTCAATGTAGACAATGGTTCTTGCCCCCTGGTGTTGTGCCCCCTGAGAGGAAGATCCGGCGGTAGACTTGCCATAATATGGCTTGTACCTTGACCCTCCCCTTCCGGCATTTCCTCCATGCCCCTCCTTCTTTTCCGGCACCCTTGCGGTTTTGAAGCTGTCCGCTAGCTCTTTAGCCTTGTTTTCCGCTATCTCAGATTTCAAAAAATCATGGATCATTTCAGCTAATTCTCCATGAGTTTTCGGCGCCTTCGTTGCGATCTTTCCAGCAAGTCGAGGCTGAGCTAGGCCGTTACCAAAGGCCTTAATCAAGATTTTCTCGTCGATATCATCAATTTCCGCAACCTTCTTATGGAAGCGCTCACTGTACTCCTTCACGGTCTCTCCTTTTCGCTGCTTAACGTCCATCAATTCTATTGTTTCTTTTTTAACCCTCTTACTCGCAGCGAAGTATCGCTGGAAATCCTCGGTCAGCTGCTTGAAGCTCGTGATGGACTGTGGCGGTCTCGTGGAGATCCATCCCAACGCTCTCTTCGAATTCGGGGAACAAATTGCAGAGGGCGAGGGAGCTGATCCCCTGAGTGTTCATGGCAAACATGAACTTCTTAATATGTTGGGCGGGATCTCCAGTCCCATCATATTTCTCAATTGTCGGGGCGACGAAGTGCGGCGGGAGCTTTGCTTTTTTATCCGCTCTAAGAAGGGGTACAAGCTCATGTCTATCTGGTCATCTTCTTCCATCTCTTCTTCGCTAATGATTGAATTGCGCTTCCTATCCTTGCTTTCCTCGCCATTACTGCCTCTGGAATCTCTGTTTCTCAGCTGTTCAATGGCCTCAGTCATTTTGTCCCATTTTCTCTGATACTCCTCGTCCCTTTGCATTAATTCCTGTTGCAAAGTCTCATTTCCCTCTACAATTTTTTCGTCGATGGATCTGACTAGCCCCTTTAGCATGTCCTCGAGATCTTTTTTGGAGATGGCTTCTGGCATCTCCGAACTCATTCCTTCTTCAGAGCGATTGTTATCTTCGGTAGCATTCTTCGGTGTTTTCTTTGATCTTGGAGCCATCTTTCGTGTTTCGATCCTGCAAAAAATGTCATTAGTTATTTCAGGACTTTCGCTATAAATCGTCGCAGATTACTTCCCTGTTTCTAGGTGGTCTCGTGGTTGCTTCTTGCTGTTCGTTTCCCCCAGAGGCGCGCAAATGAAACAGTACATCAATCCTAGTATCCTTCGATCTGATCTTAATGAAACAGTACGCTTATCCTAGCATGACCCGATCTGATCTTCTATTCTACATTACCTGGTCTCGATCTCAGAGTCTCACAAGAGTGGAGAGGGAGAGAAAGAGAGCTTCTATTGGAATCGAATGTAAGTTTGACTGCCAAATGTTACGTGTCTTATTCCATGGGAGTACCCCCTATTTATAGTATTTTGGGCCTAGTTTTTATGGTGCCAGCCTGTATTTTACATGTATAAGTACGGTTCTACCTTCTCCTAGTATGTTTGACTGACCACAGACGGTCGGTCGTACAATACTTTGCTTTGCCTAACTCCTATCCCCATCTGGCTAGAGACGGCCGGATGCCCTATGTGTTTCTACTTCCATCCGGCTAAAGCAGCCGGATGCTCTACGTATCCTGTTTTGGCTTGGCACCATTTCTTCCCTTCTCAATTAGTGAACAATTTAAACCATAGAAAAACAATAAAGTACCATGAAGGCAATTAGATCAAAAATGTGCTCTAAGCTTGGGATAGCCTTGGTGTAGACTCTAAGAGCCTACCAAGACCTTATTTAAATGTTAATGAACATGTTAAATCAATTACCAAAGAAAACCAAGCTTGAAAACAAGTTAAAACACAAAATGTGCTTTAAGGAGTTTTAAAGCACATTTTTGAAAAATTGTCTTAGAAATGGGTTTTGAGTGGCTAAATGTCCATCATTACTCTTTAATCAACATGTGTACTACTTAGTATCACCTTAGGAAGTCTAAATCAATGGGAAATAAAAAATTTCACAATTATGTGCACTAATTTGTGAATAGTGCTTAAATAGTACTAGTTTAAGTAATAAGTCAATTAGTTGGTCAACAAAGACCACAAAACAGCCTAAACACTAAAGGGGGCCGGTTTTTAAGTGTGACTCACCACACTTAGCTAATTAAAATAAGGAAGGAGATTGATAAAGCAAAAGTACTATTTACTTTAAGCTTATAATATCTTGACAAGTAAACCTCTCACCTCACTTTTCATTTCCCTCTTGATTTCCCACCGTCTTCATCCTCTCCTCCCTTCTCCATTTCGATTTTTCTACAGCACCACACACTTCTCCATCTTCCATTGCTTATATCTTTTAGCTCCATGTACCAAAATTAATTCCAAGACCACCATTCTCTTAGTTTGATCAAGCTCTTCAACCTTGTCTTTTCAAATCCTAAAAACCACCATTTCGGTGCCATGAAGATTCACCATTGAAGGGGCTTGAGCTCATCTTTTCATGCCTTGTTGATCACCTTTGCTTCAAGGTAAGGAAAACCAAAGAAAAACTATGTTTCCTCTCATTTTTGTGCTTGACCGAGAATCACCATATAATGGTGTTTTATTTTGATCTTTCATAGCTTCATTTCAAACTTTAAAGGGCTAGGTGGAGTCCTATCATGATACCTAACCAAACTCTCTTCCAATTCCAAGGTAAAACATTCATTTGTGTGTTTTAAGACATTATATAACCTAAGGTTTATTAATGAGTTTAAGCATGAAGCTTAAGGCTCACTATCTTTACTTGTGTATTGATTAGAAGCTTTAAAGTAATCAAAAGCTCCTTGCCTATTTCTAATCAAGAAAGAGCATGGAAAAACTAGTGAGGAAGATTTGAAGAAAAAAGAGGTAAATGAACTACCTTAATGAAGTCTTATATGTCTTAGGAAAATTGTGCTTTAAAATGATTAATAAACTACCTAAGGAGCCAATGGTGAATGAGCTGGAGAACTATCCTCAAAGAGGTTATTAAAGGCATATGTGTTGTTGTATGTATTTGCAGGTCAAAGGCAAGTATAATGTGGGAAATTCAGTGTTTAAGATTTATGCAATTTAAGGGCCTAAGTGCCAAGCAATTTAAATTATGCACTATATTGTGATGTAGTGTAGTTTAAGGTTTAGTTGTGTGTAAAGAACATTCTTGTGTGGATAAAAGTTCTTGAGTGTTTAAAGGTGAAAAACCTTGTGTTTTGGTGTAAGAAAGTACTAACAAAGCTATGTCAAAATTTGGGTAGAAAACAAGAAGTTTAGGTACTTAAATGAAGTTTAGTGACCTAGGTTGTGCTAGGAAGTGTTAAAGGGTTGGATTGGTGAAAGGAATGGGAATTTAAGTGTTTATAAGCATTAAAATGACTTAGGATTGTTTTGGAAGATTTGGTGTGGAAATGAGTGTTTTGAGATGCACCAAAGTCATGGTGGGAGTGTGTCTAGGACTTGTGCAAACTTGGGTAAACAAGGAAAGAATGATGTCTTGTAAAGGAGGAAGTTTGAACTTGTGAAAGAAGTTTGAGAGGTTGTGTAAGGAAGAATAATGCCTTTGGAGAAATTGTAATGGTGATAAAGAAACAATTTGGTTAGTTGAGATTTTAGGCATGGTATACCATTTAGGAACTTAAGGAAAAACATTACAAGTGTTAGGAATTTTGTAAGAAAATGTGTAAGTGTTTAAGGAGTTTAGAAGTGAGTTAGAAAATGAGTTTGGTTAATATTTTAGGGTGTGGTTACAGTACCAAAATGATGCTAGAACGTACTAGGATATGTATGGTGGAGTTTGGAGTGAAATAAGCATTTACTAACAAGGGTCTGGAGCAGACCGAACTTAGGACCGACCTTGGCAAGGTCGGTCAGGCCTAAAATACACACGCAGGAAACTCTCTGGAATGGACCGACCATGGACAAGGTCGGTCGGGCTGAAAAACACTGAACCAAATGTTTCTGGAATGGACCGACCTTGGGACCGAACTTAGCAAGGTCGGTCGGGGCAAAATTTTCAGACGGTAAAATGTTAATGGAATGGACCGACCTTAGGGTAAGGTCGGTCGGCCCAAAAATTTAAAAATAAAAATAAAAATAAAAAAATAAAAAAATGTGACTTATGTAGTAAACCCTAATGGGTATAATGAGGATAATCAAGTGTAAGTTTAATTGTAAACATGTCATGTAAGTATGTAAACACTTAGTAAAATGGGAAGTTAATTAAGGTAATTAACCGACCTTATTAATTATGTATAGGAACTACATACGGTGGAACACAAAAGCAGCAAGGACCAAGGTATGGTTTTCTTGCAGTCTGTTGCCTACCGGTTTACACCGGCTTGTGTGTTGTTTGTTTTTCTGTGTGTTTATGACTTTGTAAGACTTAAATCATGAAACAAGTTTACAGTCATTGTTAATATTGTGACGTGAGTGTACCGGTACCGTTAACCTCAAATACGTACTAACCCGTAGTTAACTAAACTAGGACACGTAAGAGAGCGGTACTCGGTTTAACGTTTTGACTCAAGGAACGTTCTAACTACGGCTATGTATGAACTAGTTGTGGTTTGCGTTGTTGAACTATATCTCATCTCCCTTGTGTGCCTAACTGGACCTAAACCCTTACTTGTGATTGAATGTATCAAGTTCCATCAATGGGACTTTGACAAGTGGTTAACTGGGGAGTGAGGAATCCAGTCGTTCCGGTCACGCGTGTATGTACGGGAGTAGATATCTGAATCAGATTCGCCTCTCTTTATGGTATGGTTGTTTTTCCTTCTTGGATTACAATCACCCACAAGCTTAACCAAAGCTTACCTACCTGACTGTTGATCGGGCTAGGGGGAAATATGTACGGTGTGCTTGGATCACTATATCCGACACATCTTTGGGTTAAGTTATCCGTTCATCCAACAGAACGGCAACGAGTTATGTAACGGGCTTGATATGAGTTTGATATCATTCTCTAGGCTCTCCAGGTTGACTAACTTATGTTGGGTTGTTCTCCTAAAGTGAGACATCCCTGTTATGATGTATGTTGTTGTTGTTATGCAATATATATTGCTATGCTCATGTGTTGTGTGTTAAAATGATTATCATGTTATCATGACAATTGGTTGCGTGTATCTCGGTAGCCGACGGGCTGCACGTTAGCCATACCAGCCATGTGTTGCTGAGCCCCTTTAGGGCACCATATTTTTATGTTGCAGGATAAGGATCGAGGAGGCGGAGTGGCTCTAGATCCTAGGCTTTATGAAATACTTTTGTTAGTTTTTGGATGATGGACCTGGGATGCGCCTGTACTCCCGTGGTGGTATATTATGGTTTGACAGTATACAGTTATGGATGTAAATATAAATACTCGGTATTGTTGGTTGTATTCATGGTTTTAGTACTATGCTCGGGAGTCGGTGCATCAGACTGATACGTTTTGTATGTATTCTTCCTTGTTAGCCACGTGGGTGGCTAACGTCGTGTAACACCAACCCGTTTAGTTATTGTTAAGTTGTTCTATATTTCCGCTGCTGTTCGTATTATTGTCTAAGCTACCAGTAGGGGTGTTACAATTTCGGTCACCTTTCCGAATCCAACGCTATCTTGATCGTTGCTACAGACGAACTTCATTATGCAATAGCAACATGTCAAGCTCCTTCTTCTTTTCAACCCATTCACAGCGCATAGAGTCTGTCGGAAGCGACGCATCCATCTCCCCCAGCTGCCTCCTCAAATTTTCAATATCACGGCGTTCACGCTGCAGCTGGCGATGACCCCATTGCTTCAGCATATATCCACACCTCCAAGCCTTCAGCATATAGCCCTGATGCAAGCGCCTCCCCTCCTCCCAAACATGTTTCACAATGTCCCGACATCCCGCATCTTAAGCCCAGCAGTTCTCGAATCGAAAGGGACGCCTGAGCCAAATGTTGTGCGGGAACAAAGATAACTTGAGAGGACGATGGTTAGATCGACCCCAAGACAGATGCAACACATATGCCACCGGGAACATCTGTAGCCACTCACCATTAGCCACAAATCTGTCAATTCTACTCCTCACATTTGCACAACCACTACGCCCATTCATGTAAGTGAATTTATCGCCCGTGTAACCCAAATCAATCAAGCCACAATCATGTAAACACTCCCAAAAATCATCCATCAGCCGATGGCTACGGTGGCCCAACCCTAGGTGCTCATGAGAAAAAAGAGTCTCATTGAAATCACCCCCAATGAGCCACGGCCCAGTCCAAAAAGTGGCCAACTCCCGCATCAAACTCCATGTTCGCCAACAGTCATTATGGGCTGACCAACCATATAACCCCGTCCAGCGCCACACCTTGCCCAGTCCACACTCCACAACAGTCCTCATGGTGCGAAGAAAAAGGCAACGTACGAATTGTTAAATCTTCGCGCCAAAACAAAGCCAATCCACCCACACGACCAACACTATCCACCCCAAAATCAGCAAAACCCTGTAACCTGCTACGAATTAACTCCATCTCCCGTGCCGATGACTTGGTTTCCATGAGGAAAACCAAATCAGGTGCTTGAACCCGTACAAGGTCCAGGAGCCATCGAACTGCACAGGGCGCACCAAGACCCTGGCAGTTCAGGCTCAAGCGACTCATTGCTCTAGGCAACCCCGGGCCTGACCCGAAGTTACCTCTTGACTTGCTGAAGAAGAACTCACACCCGGTACGCCACGACCTTTCTTACCAGACTCACCCATTGCTTGGAATTGCAAAAGCTCATCCAGATCACAGTTGTCCTTCACGTACCCAATACGCCTCTTTCTTCCATTAACCAGCTGCTCCCCGTTTGCCATATATTGCACAAGGATAGGATTACCCACATCATCACAAGCCACCCCACAATCCAAGCATGCATCAATCTCCAGCTGAGAGTTTAGTTGTAGATCCAAATTCACCCCTTCCTCAACCCTTGAGGGAAGCTGCACCCTTGATGTCCCGCACATATCGTGTCATGCCTTGCTCATAGTGGGAGAAGCAAAAGAGCTAGCCATGGCTATCTTTACCGCATACCACATATTCTCTACTTTCATACGCCCACCACCCATGCTTCCAACTCTCAACCACGGACCATAAGGATAACCATGCTCCCGTACCTCCCGCCTTTCTAGGCATTCTCTTGATGCATGCAACAGCATACCACAAAAGAAACAGAGTGAAGGAAGATGCTCATAGGAAAGGCAAAGAATAGTGGGTTTACCATGCATTGAGACAGTAATATACCTCAACAGAGGTTTAGCCACATTGATCATTACCTTTATGCGTAGGAAATCTCCCATTCGCCTTCCTTTCTTACCCCAGAAGTCAATAAAAGCCCCAATTCGATCTCCCACCCTTTTAGCGAATTCCAAATGATAAAACATAAATGGGACGTCGTGGACACGTACCCAGAATGGAACATACTGAAACAAGTGCGCTTTTGGCGCTTTGCTTCGATCGACCTCCACAAAAGCAAGCAACGCACCATCAAGCGACCAGAGACCTCTGTCACGTACCATCTGTATGCCTTCAATGGTGAAGAACTGAAAGAGGTAGAGGGGCAGCCCTATATCTTAGTGCAACTTTATATTTCGCACCTACTATAGAAAATATAATGTCACTCCCTTTGCTAAAATCTATAAGGGCTACTTATTAAAGATGTACTAATTGAGTAAATCTATTGGGGCGAGCTTATATGTCATTCCCATTGATATAAATATATATATTATTGATATCATCTATTACGGCAACTAATTCAAAGTGAGCCAATTGATTTCATCTATTGGTGCAACTATACATTGCACCCATTGATCTTCATATCTAAATATAGTACACACATTGATTTCATCTATTAATGCCACTTATTTAAGTTGCTCAGTTTGATGTTGTAAAATAGTGCGACCCTAATTTACACTATTTGATTTATATAAAAGCAGAATTCTTGTAATAATTTGTTTGCAAAATAAAAAATGGTATGTTTCATAATGACTATTCAGTTTCAAAATCACAAGATAACAATTATGGATTTTTTCTGGAAGGATGATAAGCTTGTTTTGTTGTAGTGACCGCATAGCCATGGAGCTTAGGTCACACGCGCACCAGGGGCGACTCTGTTTATGCAGTGATACAGAATAGGGCCCCAAAATTTTACAGGCCCCAAATTTAGGACTCCTATTTTTTTATCAAGTTTATATAATTACTTTTTGTAGATAAAAATATGTATAATTGAATAATTGAGACTAGATTAGATTTTTACTAAGCATTTTAGAAAATAAAAAATAACTGTTTTTGTAGATATCTTTTCTCATTTAGTAAAATAGTACATAATAATTAATGTTCTTTTAAAGTAGCTTATGCATCTCTTTTAGTTTGTAGTATCTATTATCATTTTCAAAATCTAGATTGTTATTTTCAGTACAAAATTACTAATCACTGCGGTATAAAGTTTTTTTAAATCAAATTAAAGTTGTAAACATGTAATAATATACTGTTATAAATTTTGTTTTTTGAAAAAATCATTTCGTCATCATAAACCGTAAAAAACACTCTCACGGTAATAAAAGACGTTAAACCCATTCTTATTACGTTTGAATGTTATTATTGTGATTCCACATTATTAAATGACATTTTATGTTGCATTTCATTAAATTATAAACATTGTTATACATTTAGTACAAAAACATCGTACTAAAATCGTAGTTGAAAACGCCAGTTTCAGGCGATGGTAAAAATGTTTAAACGTTTCTTAAATGTATAACGTTTGAATATGACTTAAAACATATAACTTGACATTTATTATGTTGAGTTATATACGTTTCATGTAATTACTACAAAACGACATTTATGTATTGAAAACGAGTCAAAACGAGAGTTATTGAGAAAAAAACGGTAAAAAACGCACATTATATATAAACGGGACGTGTCTCGTATCTTCATTTTTCACATACGCACTATCTTCATTAATGGAGTGCTGGAGCTCGCCCCTCCCGTCGACACTATTACCCTCTAGACGCCTCGCTTCGTGACACGAACAAGCTCCATTCGCCCCGCTTGTCGATACGGACGGCCATGACTCGCCCCAGGAAGCTACACGAGCTTCGTGTCCTTGCCCCAGCGCTCGACACGAGTGGTATGCGTCGCCCGACGCCTCGGTTCGTGTTAAGACAAGATCCTTTAGTTTTGATGATAGCAAACCTTGTGTTGTCTATCTAATGCGTTAGTCAAGATTCATGATTCAGATAGACACGTAAATGAGTGGCTTAGCACGTAAGGTTGCAAGCGCACTCAATCCAGACATGTGCACAACCAGTCAGGCACCTATCTACGAGAGCTCCGTAGGACTTCTAGCACAGACAACTAGTTAGACACCACATGAAGATATCTCTCATGCATAAAGATGAAAAACAAAGACAAAAGACTGCAAAGGATCGACACATTCAGATAAGACACATACATCCACATAAGCAACTTGTTCACGACAAGCTCACGACAAAAGGAGAAGTTCATTAATGCACAAGATAACAAGGCTATAAATGAACATCATTACATAGCCATAATGAATTCAGAAGAGGGCATTTATGAGCATTAAATGAGCCAGACAGAATCAGGTAAGTGGGGCACACAAGTGGTGATCAACCTATCAAAGGGTTGCTGCCAACTTGATTAACCATGAGGCGACATGTAGTCCACACCTTCAGATCAAGTTGAAGAATCTCTGCAAGTCTAGTGTGGCTATTATGTGAATAATCGAAGCTTTATTCGAATTCTAGAAGTCCAGGGATTAATAGGATGGTAGTTACATCCTAACTACCATGTATATATACTTGCATTTATTTCATATGTAAGCAAGCCTGCACAAGATAAAAGATAGAGATAATCTGGGTAAGTGTGGATCAGACTTAGGAGTGTGTATAAGTGCTAGAGAGTTGGTAAGCTAGATAGGACTGGGTTAGAGTATCAATACATTGGGTATTTGATAGGATGACAGGTCGGGGAACGGTCGGTGATCTGTAGGTCGATAGTCAGAAGAGGGTTAATGACTTTAGGGATAAAATTGAAACTGTCCCAGGAGTCCGTGTGTGAGGCAAGGGAGATTGAGTGAATTTCGTGTGTAAATTCTCAATCAAAATGAGTTTTCTAGTTTAAGTTTATCTCGCATCCATACCTAAACTATCAAGTCTGATTAAGAGTCCACGATACGTCCACAACACGGCTGGCACGCATCAGAAGCGCTTGCTGGTTTCAATTGGTATCAGAGAGGGTCTCTTCTAGAAAGCTAACTGCTTTGGAAGGCGATCAAGATGTCTCATGCAAGCATTCTAGCAGCAGAAGAAGGTTCTGCACCAAATCGACCACCACTCTTCAATGGAGACAACTACACTCACTGGAAGAATAAGATGGAGTTCCATATCAAGTCTGATGATCCAAGGATGTGGAGGGTGATAACACATGGAGAGTATACCTTCCAGAATACTCAAGGACTAGACATATCTATCGACAGCATGATGGATGATCAAATCAAGAAGCTGGTATTCAACGCTCGAGCCATAAGAATACTTCTCTGTGCACTACTACCTAAGCAATACTCCAAGATTGCTTCAGCTAAGACAGCTCAAGAGTTTTGGAAAAATCTTGAGGTCACTTATGAAGGGAATGATGAGATCAAAAAGACTCGCATTGTGTAACACCCCGTCCTAGCCAATCGTGGTTACCGTAAACTTAACAACTGAAACGTAAACATCGCAGCGGAAATAAACCAACACCAGGACCTTGCCACGGTCTGAACAACAAGAAATACCGTTTCTTAAATATTTACAACCGATAATCCAAAATACATACACCACCGAGTTATAAGTATCTCCAAAAAACCACCTAACATTTCACAAGTTTAAATATCAACAGACGGGTGCACAGGCGCAACCCGTACTCAAAATAAAGTCCCACCTAGGTCTACCCGCTCCTACTCTCATGGTGTGACTTCATGGGCCGCTTACCTGCAAGTGTAAAAACAGCCCCCAAAGGGGGTCAGCACGAATGCTGGTATGACCCTCTCGTGGCCCCCAAGCTAACGGGGCTACGACGACTAATTGTCGATAGCATGGAAGTTGATTAGAATCACAGTCATAATATGAAATGCAATAAATCAACAAACCACAAATGAACATACATAGTTCACACACAAATGAATTACTCAAGCGTTCCCTTAACAAGTGAGTTAGATCTTAACTCCTTAGGTCCACATTCTCCTTAATCTTATATTTGCCAACCGTTCTACTATTAGACTGGTTAGCTCTTATTTGGTTGCTTATTTTTGTAGAGCTTGGTTAACCCTAGCCGGTAGCAGTGCACTTACCAGCAATAAGCAACCTTTCTTAATTTGTTGGGGATGTAGGCTTGATCCCCCCACGCCATCCTTAATGTGCCTCCCACCTCAAACAGTAGTCCGGGTGGTCGGGTCGGTTTGTTGACCCTAGGCGACGAGTCCGAGGACAAGTCTTATTTGGAAGTCGGATCTGATTCAGATACCGACCTCCCCCAATACACATGTGCTGGTACCATTCCGGATTCCTCACTCCCACCCCGAGTTACGGTTAGTGAAAGTCTTAAATATCACGTGTTAGTTAAACCTTAACGGGTATTAACCAACAGTCACCAATGTATAATTCCTCTCCTTAACTCAATAAGTACTAAGCTTAGTTAGTAGCAAATTTCAAGTCTCGTGGGTTAGTGTAAGGAGACACAATCACAACGAGACAAGTATAACCGGTTGCATGCTTTATCTTAACTTAGTCATAGCAAGTAAACATGTAGCACACAAGCCGAGGGACACCTCGTTAGCAAGCAGGTCACAAGAAAGACTGTACCGTTCTCCGTCGACTGTCGTTTGTTTAACCTTCTCCGGGGTCCCAATTCACAAACCTAAAACATTCATTCATTTTTAGGCCATTAGTTATTTGCACCTTACTTAACTCACTTAGTCCCTAAAGATTCCCATTCAATACCCTCTTAAGTCCTTACCACTTAACCTTATAAACTTAATTTTAAACATTAAGGTTTATACTTAACTTAAATTAATTCCTTAGGTCTTTAGGTTTCTAACCATCATTACCCTCTTAATGGGGTACCCTAACACCAATTAACATCTTTTGAACTTAAAGTTTTCTTTATTATTTTTTTTATGTTTTTGGCTTGACCGACCTTACCGATCGACCTTACCCAAGGTCGGTCCATTCCAGTACTTATTACCGTTGAAAATTTTTACCCCGACCGACCTTGCAAGTCTGGTCCCCAAGGTCGGTCCATTCCCGAGAGTTTTCCCCTTTGTAAATTTAAGCCCGACCGACCTTGTCAAGGTCGGTCCCAAGTTCGGTCGATTCCAGAGACAAATCCTCATACAAAATTTTAGGCATGACCGACCTTGTAAGTCCGGTCCCAAGGTCGGTCCTATCCAGAGACTAAATTCGTACACTAAATACAAGCCCGACCGACCTTGCAAGTCTGGTCCCCAAGGTCGGTCCATTCCAGAAACTTTTCCGGTAGTGTAAACTGGGCTCGACCGACCTTGCAGGTCCGGTCCCTAAGGTCGGTCGGCTCCAGACCTTTGTTTTTACATTCCCATTTGACTCCAAACTTCACCCCATATACCCTAGTATGTTCTAACCTCATTAGGGCACTTCAAACACACCTTTAGCCTTCCATTAAATCATTAAATCACTCACCAAATCCACTTAGTCATTATGCATTTTTTTCTTGTAATAATGCCAACACTTGTAATGTTTTTCACTAGGCTTCTAAGTGGTGTTTCATACCTACCATAACCACTATGCCACAATGTTTTCTCACCACTATAACATCATCTCCCAAGCATCTCTCACCATCTAAAATTCCTTTATGCAACTACTTAAAGTTCCTTCTCAAGTTTATGCCTCTTTTCCCAACTCATTATTTTCTTCCTACTTATTTACCAATATTTGCCTAAGTTCTAAATACACAAGTATATCCCAAGACACTCATTTGGTTCCTAAATCCTCCATGGTAATGCCCAAGTCATTCTAATTCTCAAGAACACCTTAAACTCACTCTTTTTCATCAAGAAAACTCCTAAAATTTCCTTGTACTTTCCTTAATCATGAAATCTCCTTAGAACATCTTAAACACCAAGTTTCTTCACCAAATTTTGACAGGGGTTCTCTAGTATATTGTTACACCAAAACATTTAGTTTTTCACCATCAAATAGCTATCAACATTCAAATTCTCATTACACCTTCTTAACACACATCATACACCAAAACTACGCTACATCACAATATAGTGCACAAACTTAAATTGCTTGGCACTTAGGCCCTTAAATGACTTGGCTCTTAGGCCCTTAAATACATAAATCTTAAACACTGAATTTCCTCAATATACAAAGCCTTTGACCTGCAAATACACACAACAAGGCTCCCATTGCAATATAAATGTTCTTATAATTCACCTTGTCATTCTTAAACTATCTCCTTTCTCATTTGCTCCTTAGTCACAAGTTCTCAAATATAATCATTGTTTCTCCTAAGTTTTATAACTCTTTCCTAATGTAAACTCTTCACTAAACTCATCACATATCTAAATCCCATTCCCTTAAACAATAAAAGACCTTAAGGTAAGTAATTTACCTTGTTCTTTTACAAGCTCTCAAACTTTCTTCTTAGGTTTTCCCTTGACAATCTCGGTCACCAACCAAACTCTCCTTGCCAATGTTCTAATCAATAGTCAATGATTCCAATGAGTACTAAACCACGCACTAACCTTAAGGAATAAACCCTAGGTTAAAATGTGCTTTAATGTATTAAATTGATTGTTTTACCTTGGAGTCTTAGAATGGGCTTGGATATGAAGCAATAAGGACCTCCTCTAGCCCTTGGAGAATAGAAAACAAGCTAGAACAAGGCATAACAATGAAGCCCCATGAGTATGATTCTTCGGTAATGAAGAAAAATGGTGGAAACCTAGATTTTCTTACATATTCCTTACCTTAAGAGAATGGAGAAGCTAATGAACTCCTCAAGCTTATATTTCCTACTCTAATGGCGGTTTGGCTTGGCACCAAATCAAAGCTCTTGAGGTTTTGAAAAGATAGGAAGAAGGAGCTTGAGCTAACTAAGAAGAATATGTGTTTTGTTTTGGTTTTGGAGCTAAAATGAGCAAGTAGTGGTCAAAGGAAGATGGAGCTAGCATGGAGTTGTCTTCCACGTGAATGGAGAAGAAAGAGAGCAAGAGAAATCGGTGAAGAAGAAGAAGAAAGAATGAAAAAGGAGGAGAGAGGTGGCATAAAAGATATTTTGATTCCTTAAAGTAAATAGTAAAACCACTTACTTTTCTCTTCTTCTTCTAACATTAGGGATACTCTTGGTGACTCACACCCTTAGAAAACCGGCCCCCTCATTATTAGGCTAGTCATGGTCTTGTTTGACCAATTAATTGGACTTAATTGACTAAAGACTAAACTAGTCACTATTTGGTTACTATTCACAATTTAGTGCACATATTTGTGAAATTTTTGATTTCCCATTGATTTAGACTTCCTAATGTGATACTAATTAGTAAACAAGTTAATTAAGGAGTAATCATGGGCATTTAGCCACTTAAAACCCCTTTCTAAGACATTTTTCAAAAATGTGCTTTAAGAGTCCTTAAAGCACAATTTGTGTTTTAACTTGTTTTTGAGCTTGGTTTTCTTTGGTAATTGACTTAAAATGACCATTAGGATATTACTAAGGTCTTAGAATGATATTTGGGTGCTCACCCAAGTCTCTTCAAGCTTAGAGCACGTTTTTGCTTAAACTGCTCTTATGGTGTTTCCTTTGATTTAAATTGTTTCCTAATGTTTCTAAGGCATTATTTAGCCTCTTATATCTTAGTTTATCACTTAAACATCATATATAAGTTTGGGGTATTTCAATATACCCCCCTTAAAAGAACTTTGTCCCCAAAGTTCACACGTGTACTTAATCATTCACGGTACTCAATTTCTCAATCTTAACACCACATCTTATATTCTCATTCACACATCTCAAGACTCAAAGGTCTACCACAAATACAATACATAAGTATTATACATATCTCAAACTTACCACCAATGTGTTATAACTTAAACAAACTTACACAAACCACATCTTACACCAACCAAACAAAACGACAAACATGTTCGTTTACTAACTCAAAAGCGAGGAAGCTCTACCCCCCTTAAAAGGGGTACGCCCCGTACCCTATACAGACGATCTAGTCGGTAAACAAAGAAGGGTACTTCGACCTTATCTTATCCTCTAATTCCCACGTGGCCTCTTCGACATCTTGGTTAGACCAGAGAACCTTCACCAGTCGTACTAACTTATGGCGGGTGTCCCTAGTCTTACTATCCAAGATCCTCTGAGGAATCTCCACTAATCTCATATTTGGTTCTAAAGTCAAGCTCTCAGGCTCTAACACATGGGAGGGGTGGTGCATGTATTTCTTTAGCTGTGAAACATGAAAAACGTCATGCACTTTGCCCAGCTCAACAAGTAAATTCAACCGGTAAGCAACTGGGCCCACCCGCTCCGTAATCTCATAAGGACCAACAAACTTCGGGCTCAATTTGCCCTTCTGCCCAAACCTGAATACACCCTTCATCGGTGAAACTCGCAGAAATACCCGGTCACCAACCGCGAATTCCAGGTCTCGTCGTCGAACATCAACATACGACTTCTGCCTATCTTGAGCAGCTTTCATGTTCTCCCTGATTTGCTGAACTTTAGCCTTAACTTGTTCTAAATATTCTGGTCCTATAATGACCGTCTCACGACTCATCCCAGCAGAGCGGTGTATAGCATGGCTTACCGTACAACGCTTGAAAAGGTGCCATCTTGATCGAAGCATGATAGCTGTTGTTGTAAGAAAACTCGATCAGATGCAACTTGTCGATCCAACTGCCCTGGAAGTCTAAGGCACATGCTCTCAGCATGTCCTCGAGTGTCTGAATTGTGCGCTCAGTCTGACCATCTGTCTAAGGATGGAATGCGGTACTCAGCTTCAGTTCTGTACCCAACGCTTCTCTGGTAGCTCTCCAGTACCTCGAAAGGAATCTGGTATCTCTATCTGACACTATGGTCTTCGGTATCCCGTGATGTCTCATAATTTCCTTCTCAAATAACTCAGTTAATTTTGTTACCTTCCAAGTATCCTTCATCGGTATGAATCGGGCTACTTTGGTAAGGCGATCCACCACCACCCATATCATGTTGAGACCTCCCCTAGCAGGTGGAAGTCCAACTATGAAGTCCATGGAGATATCATGAAACTTCCACTCTGGAACTGGCATCGACTATACCATTCCGTCCGGTCGTCGGTGCTCGAATTTCACCTTCTGGCACGTGAGACACCTCAAGACGAACTCGGTAACATCTGTCTTCATTCCTGACCACCAGAAGTATCTCTTCATGTCTTTATACATCTTAGAGGCTCCCGGATGGATGGAAACTGAAGAACAGTGTGATTCTCTAAGTATACGGTCTTTCATATCCGTGTTGCCCCGTGGTATGCATAACCGGCCCTTTAGTCTGATCAGATCATCATCGTGAAGTCTGAAGTCATATTTCTGACTCTTAAAGGTACCATTTGTCAGCTTCTGTCTGACCTCCCTCATGTACTCATCTGTCCTCTATGCCTCTCGCACCTCATCAACCAAGCTGGAGAAAGAAACTAGCGAATGGAGTGAGTGTGCTCAACGACTCAGGGCGTCCGCTACAACATTGGCCTTCCCTTCTTTGTATTGGAGGTCAATGTCATAGTCCTTTAAAAACTCTAACCACCTCCTCTGTCTGAGATTTAACTCCTTCTGAGTGAATATATATTTCAAACTCTTGTGATCGGTGTAGATCGTCACACTAACCCCGTACAAATAGTGGCGCCATATCTTCAATTCGAAGACTACAGCTCCCAGCTCTAAATCATGCGTGGGGTAGTTCTCCTCATGTTTCTTCAACTGGCGTGAGGCATATGCCACCACCTTGCCATGTTGCATGAGCACGCAGCCCAGCCCTCTGCCCGATGCGTCACAGTAAACCTCAAAGCCCTCCGTACCGTCTGGAATGGTCAGAACCGGTGCAGTGGTCAGTGAGTCCTTCAAACTCTGAAATGAGATCTCACAATCATCCGTCCAAACGAACGGTGCATCTTTCTTCATCGGACTGGTCATCGGCTTCGCGACCTTGCTAAAATCCTTAACAAACCTCCGGTAGTAACCTGCCAGACCGAGAAAGCTCCGGATGTCGGTAACAGTCTTCGGTCTTGGCCAACTACGTACGACATCAATCTTTGCTGGATCCAGTGAGATCCCAGCATCTGAGATAATATGACCCAAGAATGAGACTTGGTCAAGCCAAAACTCGCATTTTGAGAATTTAGCATATAACTGGTTCTCCCTCAGTATCTCTAACACCCTCCTCAAATGTTCCTCGTGTTCAGCTCTCGATTTTGAATATATTAGAATGTCGTCGATGAATACCACAACCGACTTGTCCAGCTGCTCCCGAAACAAGCGGTTCATCAGATCCATAAACTTCGCCGGTGCGTTTGACAAACCGAACAGCATCACTGTAAACTCATAGTGGCCATATCGTGTCTGGAATGCCGTCTTCTCAATATCTCCCTCCTTAATGGCTATCTGATGATACCCCGATCTGAGATCAATCTTGGAAAACACAGATGCCCCCTTCAACTGATCGAACAAATCGTCAATGCGGGGTAGTGGGTACTTGTTCTTCACAGTTACTGCATTCAACTCCCTGTAGTCGATGCAGAGGCGGAGACTACAATCCTTCTTCTTCACGAAGAGAACTGGCGCTCCCCATGGGGATACACTCGGTCTAATGAATCCCTTATCTAGCAAGTCTCTCAACTGATCCTTTAACTCATTCATTTCTGCCGGAGCCATGCGATATGGTGCCTTGGCTATCGGTCTGGTTCCTGGTAGCAGCTCAATGGTGAACTCTACCTCCCGAGTGGGTGGCATGTCGGGCAGTTCCCGTGGAAACAGATTGGGGAACTCTGACACTACCGGTAAGTCGGGGTCCCTTCCTTCTCAACTCCTTATACATTGCCATAGCGGTGATGATCTTAGTCGAAGGCTCTCTGGGCCTCTGGCGGTATGATATTGTTACCCCAGACGGACTCCTGAGCAGTAGTCTATGCTCGGCGCAGAGGATACGACCCTTGTGCCGCTTTAACCAATTCATCCCAAAAATCACATCAAATCCCAACTCCTTAAACTCAATACAACTGACTGGAAAATCTTCCCCCTTAATTCTGACAATGGCTCCTCAGTAGTAGCGAGTGCAACGAACTTTCTCTTTAGACGGGAGCGTAACTGTGAAGTCGGGTAGCTCATCGGCGTCTAGCCCCAACCTTCTCACAAACGACGTCGAGATAAAGGTATGCGAGGCCCCTGAGTCGAAGAGAACTGATGCCTCAATTCCATTAATCAGAAAGGTGCCGGTGAGGATAGTGCCGCTGGCGTCGGCCTGTGCCTCTGTAAGTATGCTTAACGCCCCTTCCGTACCGAATCCATAACCTAATTGTATTCACAAGCTTCATGAGTAATGATGGTATAACAAGAGTCATAACAATTAATATGAACAACACTGTTATTTTATTCATAACCATCCTGTTTACAACATGTGCTTCTTCCTTACATCTCAATCCTTACTTCATACTTAATATGTTACATGGCTAATATTGTCTAAAGGTTAGGTTTAACCGTCCTGGTCTCATATGCGTCGCATTGATTACTGCTGATGGTGCTGTATTCAGCTTGATTCTCTTAATCCCATGGTATAACATCCTTGATTCTCCTCCCATAACTAATACATTCCCTGACTTAAGTATTAACTTATTAGCACGGTCCGCACGCTTCTTCTTGCCGTACAAAAATTCAGCGTCATCTCCAATGGACCAAGACACTACGGGTATCCCTCGTTCAAGAGACTCCGTTGTCTCGTCCTTGTCCTGATGTAGTCCAAGTCGCCCATCTTTCTCGTAGAAGTTTACAATGCAGATGTCTGCTCGTATGTCCGAAATCGGGTCAGCTTCCAACTGCTGAGCGATTTCCACGACTTGTGTAACAACCGGGTGGAACTCTTCGGGTATTCCCGGTGGTGAGACTCCATCTTGTATTCTTGTGGTTTGGTAGGTCTTGGCATACGGATTCCAATCCTTGCCTAAGCACATCATCTTTAACTTCATCCTTGCTCCTCCTGGGTACTCCGGTGTATAGAAACCTCCCGGTCCCACTCCTAGTTGACTGCACCTCCTGATGATGGCTATTTGTGCTTCTGGTGTCAGGTATCCCCTTAACAAAATCATACCTGGGCGGATAACCTGACATTATTCGGTTGGAAAGTCTCGGATTTCGATGTCGGTGTATTCCGGGTTAGGTGTTGAAGGCATTGGATAGCAAATGTCGAAGTTTCCTAAGGCGGTAGTAGGTCATATCTCACTTAAGGTTCTTTTCTTATCTTATTCTCATCTAACTCATTTATTCACCAAACATGCATGATAATGCGGTTAGCAGGCAATTATATCACTTAATGGTTTATAGCGGTACCTGGCCTCGATGAGGGTTCGGGCTCATCGTCCCGGTCCACCATGTGTAGTGTGAGTCCAGACTTCTAGACTACCCGTGGGTTCTTGGTTGCCGCTTGCTGCGCTCCCTTATGACCGTTTGGTCCAGCTCCCTGATCGGTCCTAGTCTTAACCTTGAAACCGGGTCTGTAGTTCCTACCCTCCGGGTTCCCATAGCACTGATATGCCCGGTGCCCGAGTACACCGCAGAAATTACATTCCACCTTATTCCCCTTACAGTCAACTCCGGGGTGGTCCTTGTTGCACCGCTGGCAATAGTAGTGTCGTTGGTAGCCACCACCGGTTTCCTTTCCAGTCTTAGTACCTGATTACACATGGCATCAGTGATTGTCTCTCAATGTTGTAACCCATTCTTAATTCAACCAAAGTATATTTCCTTACCCTTTGGCGCCCTGGAGCGTAGGGGCTTAGCAGCATAAGCATAAGTCAACTTCAGTGGCTCTTCAGTAGCCTTCTCCGTTCCTTCCTTTCCTTTTTGGTGCTGATTCTTCTGGGCTTGGGGCTGGTACTTCTGTTTCTTGTACCCACCCTGCCCTTGGTGCTCGGTGCTCTTCCCGACATTCTTTATCTTGGCATTGTCCTCGTCCCTCAGCTGGATGGTTATCTCAACCTTAGCAGCGGCATGATAGCACTCCTGCTTTCCAAGTGTTAGTTTCTCTTATTTCTCACAATCTAAATCTTACTCACATAGTCTTATCTTAGTCATTCTTATTACCTGCAAGGTAGTATAGCTCGTCGGCCCCATGTCGTAGCGGAGTCGATGGCTAAGCCCGCCATAGAAGCGGTCACCAGTATCTGGTCTGAATATCCAAGACCCGGCAGAAGACAGAGCAAGACGGTGGACTCTGAGTAATACTCGTCCACCGTCATCTTGTCGGTCTGCTTAAGCGCATCCAACTGTAAGCCCTTCTTTGTCTGGACATGGGCGGGGTAGTACTTTGCTCGTAGTAGTGCGGTGTACTGCTCCCAGCCGAACTCTGGATTGGCCACATGCTCGGCCCTCACCAGCTTCCACCAATCGCCTGCCGCCCCTTTCAGGTAGAACGCAGCCAGATGTACCTTGATCCCAGCAGGGACATCAAGTGTCTCGAAGGCGGTCTCCAGCTCGGAGATGTACACCTCAAGCTTGGCGGGATCAGTCTCCCCCTGAAATGACACGGGTCGAAGGTCTGATAGGCTCTTCACCCAGTTTGATTCCCGGGGCTGCGGCGGTGGAAGTGGTGCACCCACACCAGGCTGATAGCCCATGTGCCCTAAAGCGGCAGCTACGATCTCTGCGATCGTCTGCCCTCCCGGTATCTCAGTCTCGTCGCCTCGACCACGGCCTCGGCCTTGTCTCCTTCCTGACGTCTGAATAAGTACAACTCACATTAGATTTGTATCCATAACGGTTTCGGTTCAAGGATTTGTAACGTCCGTAGACGGTAAAGACGATCCACACTTAACAGTGGTCATCTGACTCTACTCACTCTAACAACTCTCACCCTTAACCCATCATTTAAATCTGAACTTATATCCTGACTCGGTGGTCACCTATGTCCTGTATTTCTTGATCAGAGCGTAACTACGCTCTGATACCACTTTTGTAACACCCCGTCCTAGCCAATCGTGGTTACCGTAAACTTAACAACTGAAACGTAAACATCGCAGCGGAAATAAACCAACACCAGGACCTTGCCACGGTCTGAACAACAAGAAATACCGTTTCTTAAATATTTACAACCGATAATCCAAAATACATACATCACCGAGTTATAAGTATCTCCAAAAAACCACCTAACATTTCACAAGTTTAAATATCAACAGACGGGTGCACAGGCGTAACCCGTACTCAAAATAAAGTCCCACCTACGTCTACCCGCTCCTACTCTCATGGTGTGACTTCATGGACCGCTTACCTGCAAGTGTAAAAACAGCCCCCAAAGGGGGTCAGCACGAATGCTGGTACGACCCTCTCGTGGCCCCCAAGCCAACGGGGCTACGGCGACTAATTGTCGATAGCATGGAAGTTGATTAGAATCACAATCATAATATGAAATGCAATAAATCAACAAACCACATATGAACATACATAGTTCACACACAAATGAACGACTCAAACGTTCCCATAACAAGTGAGTTAGATCATAACTCCTTAGGTCCACATTCTCCTTAATCTTATATTTGCCAACTGTTCTACTATTAGGCTGGTTAGCCCTTATTTGGTTGCTTATTTTTGTAGAGCTTGGTTAACCCTAGCCGGTAGCAGTGCACTTACCAGCAATAAGCAACCTTTCTTAGTTTGTTGGGGATGTAGGCTTGACCCCCCCACGCCATCCTTAATGTGCCTCCCACCTCAAACAGTAGTCCGGGTGGTCGGGTCGGTTTGTTGACCCTAGGCGATGAGTCCGAGGACAAGTCTTATTTGGAAGTCGGATCTGATTCAGATACCGACCTCCCCCAATACACATGTGCCGGTACTGTTGGGATAAAACCTAACGATAAATTGTGCTGGGGGTTTAACCTAACGGCAAGTGTACCGGTCGATTATAGCAAGTTTTAAATCTCGGAGTATTCCCTGAGTATCGAATCCAAGGAGGCAGTGGCTAGTTTAATTTCTACTTACACACAAAACAAATAATAGGAAATTGGGGGTTTTTGTATGTGATGGTGAATGTTGTAAAAGAGTTCAAAAAGCAATAAACAACAGGTAAATAATTGTTTTGATTTTTGTTTGATAAAAGAAATTCCGGTTTACTACTTCTCTCTATATTGCAATTTCTTCCCCTAAGTGATTTCTACAGTAATCTGAATAAAACCCTAGAATAAAGATAACTCGTATTCGGTCTCCCACTCCACGAATTCTAATTAGCAAAGACCGAATCCTAACTCTCGTTATGAATCCACTATTTACTAATTGCTTTAAGTGTAGTCTAGATTAATGGTCAGCTAGTGTTTTTAGAGGAATTACCATCTCTATACTAACTGGTTCTTTCCCTGTAGTCAATTGATAGCCGCAGTTCTCACTTATAAGCTAACAAGCTGATAAACTAATTTAATTGATCAGATTAACAAGTCTAGGAATTCATAAGGGAAAAGAACTTTATTCTATTGTACTGCAGAAAATCACAAAGGTTCAGAAATAATTATTCTAGAGATACATAGTAAACCGAAATTAAAAGCGACTACTCAGCCATAGACAAAATAACAATGCTCAATATAAACAGCATAAGGATAGAGGGATTTAGCAGAAAAACTGATTTTTGAAGCCGTGGTCGATTCTGCAATTTCCACAATCGTTTGAGTCACATCCGGCTGTCTTGGGTCGGACGCAGATCCGGACGCGTTCTCCTGGTGCTGTCCGGATCCGGACGTCAAATCCGGACGCGGGTAAATGAAGCCCCGTGAGCAGTTCTCTTATCTGTGGGTGTGGGTGAAGAGTTACGAAGGCAGATTTGTGAATGGAGATGGATGGTTTATCGTGGATGAGAGGATGTGTAGAGAGGAAGAGAAGGGGTTAGACTCGCAAGTCTGGGACGAATTGAAATGAAGGCTGAGACTGGGTTTATATAGGCTTAGAAATGAAACAAATGTTAGTGGCAGTTTGGTAAGTGAGTGATTAATTGCGCATGGATGTCTATTAATATATGTTGCAATATGGGTTAGACGGCCTTTCGGCTGATAATCGCGCCGAAAGCCCGATTATCAGTGCGATTGCATTTTTATTTTTCATCTTTGTGTGACGTCCGGATCTGTGTCCGGATCCGGACGTGACACAGAACCTCTAGATCTGAAACTCGAAATATGTCCGGATCGCTGTCCGGATCTGGACAAGACAGAGAACTCTCGGACCTGGATTTTTAGGTCACGTCCGGCTCATGTCCGGATCCGGACATTAGATGTCCGGATTTGCATCTGGCTATCCTGACCCGGACGTGACCAATCTTCATCTCTTTTTCCGGATTTGTTCCCCGTTTGTTGTGTTGCAATCCTTATGATGTAAAACTCTTCATTTATCTGGGTTTTTTCTATATTTAGCATATATAATGCATCAGTTCATATCAAACATCAATCTTAGGGAAAACGCAGAATAAGTGAGAAACATTGCTTAAATTGTAGCAGATTATAAGGTAATTAAGCCCTTAAAAGCCTATATGTTTCACACTTATCAACTTCCTCACACTTAAGCTTTTGCTTGTCCTCAAGCAAATAAAGAATAAGAATATCTCTAAAACCATCAAATAATCTCCAAATTTAAACAAGTGCAGGGCGAAATCAATCAAAGTGATAAATGAAAGAATTAATCTTGCTCTTTAGAGGTAGGTTTTCACAAACAGTGAAGTAAGAAGAATTTTGTAAAAGCATAGAGAAACTAGATTATAGAAAACAAGTTAACTTAGCTTGGGACTTTCCACCAATTATCATTCCTCTAACCTTTGGATGACAAGGGGTGTGAAGTAATGCCCTATTCCGCAATACCTTTCAACACCACGTACTCGTGATCAAAAACAAAAATTAAACTGCAATTAATTTTTCTTTCATATGCAAAAACATTCTTCTTCCAAGAACTATATACAAAACAAACGAATAATTGTGAATTGCAGAGTTATTCCGTAACCCAGACTTTTCTCTCTATCCTTGTAACGGTGTTGGGCCAACTATCCCAGATCCCGAGACCTTAGGTAGATAGGTGTTAAGGCACCCTTAAGACTTAATAACCGGATAGACGAGGCCTGCTATTGTTAGGAAAAAAATTTTGATCAGTGGAGTACCTTGCCTTATCCATTTCATTCCAAACATTCTCTTCATTTCCAAAATCCCAAGCTAAAATAATCTGGTTTCCACAACTAGCCAATCTACCAGATTTTAGTGAAAAGAGAGTATTTTTTTAAATAAAATTATTTATACAAACCTCATCAAGCAAAAAGATTCCTACGGTTTTCACTTGGTTTAATTTCACTCAGTGCGCACAGGCATTAGAGCAGCAAAAAGCAAGTGTGGCATTAAGGAACATCTAGCATGTTTTCAGGGAAAGATCTTTCCTTCCTCACACTTAAGAGGAGCAATGTCCTCATTGATCATAAAAGAAATGCAGGTAAAAGAGCTTTCAAAACATGCTATACTCGTAATAGATGCATATGCAATAATTAATCCTCAACGCAAGAAAGGTGGAACAGCAATAAGTTAAATTAGGAACTGAGACTCCCCTGGTGTAATAGATTGAGGAAGATGTTCTTCCTCACACTTGGAATTTTGCAGGGGTCGAGATATTCCTCATGAGTCACAGACCGTAAGCGTGTTGTGCAGAGTAAAAGTTGTGAGTTTCTCAAGCCATTCGTTTCACAGTAGATAGGACATGTAAATAAATCGGTGACGAATGCTGTACTGCTCAGAGAAACAAGAAACTTAGCAATTCAGAACTTAAGTACTGCCAAATATAACACCATCACTTCACCTGTTAGTTCCGTGTTTAACTGTTAGTTATAACAAACAAAAGTAAAATAAGTCAAAGAAAAAAGAAAAGTACAGAAAAATAAAAGAAAGCAGTAAAGATAGGATGGCGGTCACTGAGGGGGTGGTGGTGGTGGAGGTCTCATCTGAGCCATGAGCATCTGTAAGATCTGGGTAGTCTGGGTCTGATGAGCAGCGGTCTCTCTCTGCAAAGCATCACTGCGCTCCAAGCGCGCTGTGAGCGTAGTTTGTGAGTCGCGAATAGAAGTCTGCTCTGCCTGGAGGTGCGCCTGCGTCTGGCAGATGTCGTCTGTGTGTCCCTCCATGCGCACCTGGCGCTGCTGGACATCCCCAAACTGCTGCTCCATGCCCCCGAAGCGCTGCTCCATCCTCTGCTGCTGCTGAAGGAGGGAGTCCATCATAGCCTGCATCTCAGGTGGGATGCTCATCACTGGGGGTACGGGCGGTGCCATGGTAGCAGTGGCCACCGGAGTCGAGCTGGAACTGGCAGAGGTGCCTATGGATCCGAGACCTGAGCTGCCCTTCACCCAGCTGCCGTTGTCGAGGCGTACGAAGCCCCATCTCCTGAAGGTCCCAAGGGAGATGGGTGTCTCACCCTCCTCATCGCCATATCAGAAGATCTCCTCGGGGAGGGTAGAGACAAGAAGATGCTGGATGAAGATGGGGAAGATAGGGGTGATCTTCTTCTTATTCGTCCACAGATAGGTCACCACCTTATGCAGCTGCCTGAACATCACGAAGGGTAGCGAAAGCTGCTGGGCTGGTGGATGTGGTGAAGCCAGGAGGTAGTCGAAGAGGACACAATCCTCGTCAGAAGCATCATTCCCAGCATGAGGCCGGATCTGATGACTGGGATCTCTGCTATGGTCCTCTGGGGAAGGGAAGGAAGGAGGGCATATGGTAGTACAGTCTTGTTCTCCTCACCCCGTCGGCGAGTAGTACTCCCGACCTCTAGTAACCACCTAGACTTACTCTGCCTAAGTGCGTCCTCCAAAAAATCTAAATGGCTATCATGGTTGTCCGGGAGGCGTAAAATATCAGAAAAAGTGTTAGGGGTTACCTCCACCTGGAACTGGCGTACGTAGGAGGTAATGTTGTGTGTCGTATCTGACGCCACAGCATTGGCGTAGAACTCTCGTACCAGCTCCGGAGAGAAGACTCCCACACCCATGCGCAAGATGCTGCTGGCGCCAATACCCTCAAATAACTCTGTAACCCCGGCGGCAGCTGCTGCCTCGTCGCTGATGCGCATCTCAATAACGAAGGTCCCACCCTGATCGTACCAAGCCCGAGTGGCAGCTGACCTGAATCCATCATCGCGTAGTGGGGCCTGGGCCGGCTCTGACTGGTCGTGGGTTCCTCGAAGAGGACCCCGTGCGGGTGAAACCACCTCTAGTGCGAGCCATCTAAATGATAAACCAAAAGCAGTAAGAAATCTAAACAGCAAGAAAAGAGAAGTAACAGGCACACCAAAACCCGAAACCAATCGAGCAGTAAGTTCTAGTTTAACACATTCTTGCACACAGTCAATCTACAATTACTAATGCATTAAAACAGCCAAACATAGCAAACAATAGCAGTAAATAGTACCACATAAACCTAGAAAACATTTGTAGAAAAATTTGTAAAATTTTAACATGTCCGGATCCACGTCCGGGTCAACTTAGCCGGACGCAGATCCGGACGCGACTATAAACCCTAAAAAAAATAGCGCCGCGAACAGAAATCGCGTTTATACTCAAATTCAAATAGAAACTTGCAATTTTCACACAAAATCGCACAACAGAGTCACAGTTGTCACACTAGGCACCGAATTAAGCATATAATCCATTCAAAACTACTAAATCTACCGCACTAAGTCATAAATTTCAAACGAAATTGAAGAACCGCAAAAACCTGGTGCGTATTTGGTTGCGGTTTCGAATTTGGGCAAAAACGTGGGCGAGGTTGGGGCTGTTGCGGGGCGCGGCGGTCTCCTGGGTGCGCAGCGGCGGTGGTCTGGTGGTGAAGGTGGCGAAAATGGAGGCGGTATGGAGGGGTTGCGTTTGCTGGTTCGAGTTTGTCGGAGGAAGAAGAAGATGGAAGTAAGAGAAGAAGAGAAAAGAAGAAAAGAAGAGAGGCGCGCGACGGTTTTAGTCACGGCCGGATGTTACGTCCGGATCCAGACTGGTTAGGGTTTTCTGGAGTCCGGTTTTGCGTCCGGCTGGGTTTAGCCGGACGCGTTGTTCCTTCTTTTTTTATATATATTAAATTAAATTGAATTAAAGGCCATTAATCTAAACCACCTCATTCATTTTTTTAAAAAATAAAAATATTTCCAAAAATAATTAAACACAAATAAAACAAACACAAGAAATGCAGAAATGAAATAGCAAGAGTGTTAAGGACTCCCTGTTCCGTGATGAATACTGCCATGGTACTTCCTCACACTTGAGTTCAGTTAAGCATTAGAATGAAGTACCTGTAAGATTAAATCTGCAAAACTAGAAGAACTCAAGTGGAGCCAGGCTGAGTTATTTATTAAAATCGGGGAGTCGGGGCTCATGCTAAAAATTATAAAAACTCTCAATAGATTAAAAGTAAAGTATATCAGGTAAAAAGAAAGTGTAAAAAGAAAGTAGAGAGAAGATTTATACTGGTGGGCTGCCTCCCACCAAGCTGCCCGTCGTTTCGGTCTTTGGCTAGACCTTGGTGCATCAGTTTGAAGAGTCAGGATCCCGGAGCCAAAGTGTTGAATGAACCATATCAACATCGCTCCCTTGGTACAACTTCAGCTGCGATCCATTAACCTTGAATGCTTCCCCTTTCTCGTTGACCACACCAATGACTCCATAAGGGGAAATATCTGTAACCGTGAATGGACCGGACCAGCGAGATTTCAGCTTCCCCGGAAATAGTTTCAGTCTTGAATTGAACATTAGCACTCGGTCACCAATTTGAAATTCTCGTTTCACAAGCAATTTATCATGCCATCTCTTAATCCGTTCCTTGTAAATCTTGGCATTTTCATAGGCCTCTTCTCTGAATTCATCCAGTTCACACAACTGTAGTTTCCTTTCCTCACCGACCTTTTGAAGATCACAATTCAGAACCTTAAGTGCCCAAAAAGATTTATGTTCCAGTTCCACTGGAAGATGACACGCCTTTCCAAACCAACTTGTAAGGAGACATTCCCAAAGGTGTCTTATAAGTGTCCGGTAAGCCCACAAGGCATCATCCAATTTCATAGACCAATCCTTACGGGATGAACTAACAGATTTCTGTAGAATCCACTTAATCTCCCTGTTAGTCACCTCAGCTTGCCCATTGGTCTGTGGATGATAGGGTAAGGATACCTTATGTCTCACTCCATACTTTTGCAACAGAGCTTCAAACTGCTTGTTACAAAAGTGAGATCCTCCATCACTTATGATTGCCCGTGGTACACCAAATAGTGAAAATGTTTTTCTTCAAAAATCTCAGCACAACCTTTGCATCGTTAGTAGGTGCAGCCACTGCTTCAGCCCATTTGGTAACGTAATCTACAGCTACCAAAATATAGAGGTTCGAATGTGAAGAAGGAAATGGCCCCATGAAGTCAATCCCCCATAAATCAAATGGCTCAACCTCCAAGATATAATTCAAAGGCATCTCAAGCTTACGTGAAAGGTTACCTTGGCGCTGACAGCTATCACATGTGGATACAAATGTATGGCAGTCTTTATGTAGCGTCTTCCAAAAGAAACCTGCCTCCAATACCTTAGCTGCTGTCTTAGCTGGCCCGAAGTGCCCTCCAGCTTCTCTTGAATGACAGTGGATAAGGATGTCACGAATCTCAGTCTCTGGGACACACCGACGAATAATTCCATCACCACAAACCTTGAATAAGAATGGATCATCCCACCGGTATTGCTTGACAGTAGAAAAGAATTTCTTCCGCTGCTGATACGACATTTCTTGTGGCAAAATCTGCTTAGCAAGGTAATTCGCAATATCGCATACCAAGGGTCCTCCTTAAAACCAATTGCATACACTAGCTCATGAGGAAAATATTCATTAATTGGTATACCGTTATCAGGAACTTGCATCCGTGATAAATGATCAGCAACGCCGTTCTGCACTCCGGGCTTGTCTCTCACCTCAATGTCGAACTCCTGTAAGAGTAGGATCCACCTGATCAACCGGGCTTAGCATCAGCTTTCTGGAACAAATACCTCAAAGCCGAATGATCAGTATGTATGATGACTTTGCTCCCGATGATATATGGTCTGAACTTGTCACAAGCAAAAACAATGGCCAACAACTCCTTTTCTGTGGTGGCATAGTTTTTCTGAGCGGCATTGAGTGTCTTGCTGGCATAATAAACAACTCGCAGTACCTTCTCGTGCCTTTGACCGAGAGCCGCTCCCACAGCAAAATCGCTATCATCACACATGATCTTGAATGGTAGAGACCAATCAGGCGCAACAACAACCGGTGCAGATACTAGCTTTTCCTTGATGATGATAAATGCCTCAAGACATTCTTTAGTGAAGTCGAATTTCACCTCCTTGGTCAGCAAGTCACACAACGGCTTCGATATCTTCGAAAAGTCTTTAATGAACCGTCTGTAGAAGCCCGCGTGACCTAGGAAACTCCTCACATCTTTTACTGTTGCTGGTGGTGGTAACTTATCGATCACTTCAACCTTAGCCTTGTCTACCTCAATACCTTTGCTAGAGATCTTGTGTCCCAGCACAATGCCCTCTTGCACCATGAAGTGGCATTTTTCCCAGTTTAGGACTAAATTGGTTTCTCTGCACCTGGTTAAGATATGATCCAAATTTTCCAAACAAGAGTCAAAGTTAGTCCAAAAACTGAAAAATCATCCATGAATACCTCGATGCATTTTTCAATGTAGTCGGAAAATATGGCTGTCATGCAACGCTGGAAGGTAGCTGGAGCGTTACATAAACCGAAGGGCATGCGGCGGTAGGCATACGTGCCATATGGGCATGTGAAAGTTGTTTTCTCTTGGTCCTCTTCAGCAATAGGTATCTGAAAATACCCAGAGTAACCATCCAGGAAACAGTAATATTTATGCCCTGCAAGTCTCTCCAACATTTGGTCAATGAAAGGAAGAGGGAAATGATCTTTTCTGGTTGCAGCATTCAACTTTTGATAGTCAATGCACACTCTATGCCCTGTAATAGTTCTCTGAGGAACTAGCTCACCTTTATCATTGGGAATTACAGTAAATCCCCCTTTCTTGGGCACTACTTGTGTAGGGCTCACCCATTCACTATCAGAAATTGCATAAATAATACCTGCATCGAGAAGCTTAATGACTTCCTTCTTCACCACCTCCTTCATGTTTGGGTTCAATCTTCTCTAGGGTTGAACTAGTGGTTTATAGTTTTCTTCAAGAAAGATGCGGTGTGTACAAAAGTGAGGAGCTATCCCCTGGATATCAGCGATTGACCAACCTATCGCCTCCTTGTTCTTCCTGAGTACCTGCAAAAGTTGCTCCTCCTGCGAATGTGTTAGATCTGCAGAGATAATAACAGGTAAACCAGAGGGCTCAACTAAAAAGACATATTTTAAATGACTAGGAAGAGGTTTCAGCTCTAAGGTGGGTGGTGCTTTGATGGAAGGTATCAACTCCTTAGGTTCTCGCTCTAATCTCTCCTCTCCATATGAGCACCCCTGCGAAACGGCCTACCAGCTGATAAATGGAATGCAACCTCAGCAATCTCTGGATCCTCGTGAGCTCCATCAAAAGAATTAATTAAACACTTTTCTAACTCATCTAATTCAGCTGCACCAAAAATATATTCCTGCATCAAAGAATCAATAGCATCTAGACTAAAACAGGCATGCACGTCAGAAGGATGTTTAGTAACATGTCAAAAACTAGCTGCTCATCATGCATTCTCAAAATCTTACCACCCTCAACATCAATGAGGGTCCTAGCTGTTCGCATGAAAGGGCGTCCAAGAATTAAGGGTACTTCCTTGTCTTCCTCCATATCTAGAATCACAAAATCAGTGGGAAAAACAAAAGTACCAACAGAAACAACCAAATCTCTAACCACACCCTTTGGAAAGATAATGGATCTATCTGCTAATTGTAAAGTAATGCGAGTAGGGTTACACTCTCCTAATCCAAGCTTAAGATACATGGATAAAGGCATCAAATTAATGCTAGCTCCCAAATCACAGAGACCCTTACCACAATCGACATTACCTATTGAGCATGGATGATTGGTAAGCCGGGATCGTCGAGCTTTGGTGGAAGGTTCTTGCTAAGCACTGCAGAAACTTTTTCTGTCAATTGCCGTCTCCTTCTCAACTAATGACCTTCTATTTGAAAGGATGTCCTTCAAGAACTTCGCATAGATAGGCATCTGCGTCAAAGCATCTGAAAAGGGAATATTAATTGTTAGTTTCTTAAAAATGCTAAGGAACTTACCAAACTGCATCGAGGTCTCTCTTTTTCAATCGATTTGGGAATGGCACTGGGAGCTCAGGGACCGCCCGTCGTGATGGTCTAGAAGACTGGGCAGCTTCACCAGTCAGCTCACTATCTTTCTGTGCACTGTTATCAACTGGAGTATTTTCTGACACTGGTCCTTCAATGATCTCTACCTCTTGACCAACAACTTTGTCTTTTTCAGCTGGAGTGTTCTCAGCTTCAGGGATCGAAGGATCAAGCTGCTTGCCACTCCTCAAAGTCACTGCTTTAGCGTATTCGCGAGGATTCTTCTCTGGCTAGCTAGGTAGAGCCCCTGTAGGTCTATCAGAAAAATTTTCACTTAGGGCAATCTGAGTCTCAAGATGTTTGTTGAAGGCTTTCTGCTCCAAGATGAATGTCTTGTTCTCATGGTTGGTGTTCTCTTGCTGTTCGAGTTTCCTATTGGTCGACAGGATAAACTCTCGCATCATATCTTCCAAACTTGAACTCACACCAGCTGGTTTTTCTGTGCCTGCTGGTTCTGCATTTGCTGATGTTGATGAGGTCTCTGAAAATGCTGAGTGTTCTGCTGTGGAGGCCTCTGACTGTAGTTATTTCCCTAGAACCTCTACTGCTGATATCCTTGATTGTTTTGGTTGTTGTAGAAATTCCCTTGCCTGTTTCCCAGATAGTTTACCTCTTCATTTTGCTGAGAAGTACACTGACACATGTTGGAACTTCTACCACAATACTCACACTGCGGGAAAGAGTCGGTCACAACAGCTGCACTTGACTGAGGGTTCATCATTGCACACATCTTCTCAAATTGCTTAGACATGCTATCCATCCTAGCAGCTAAAAGAGTGTTCGAATCTACCTCATAGATTCCAGCGGTCTTCCTTGGGGGAACCTCAGTAGATGCCCTAGTACCTCCCCACTGATTTGCTGAGTTGGAAAGAGTTTCCAGCAGATCCTTTATCCTAGTGATTGGTAGCTCCATGAGACTTCCTCCTGCACAAGTATCCACCAAAAGACGGCTTTGGGGATCGAGATCTTTGTAGAAAGATTGTAGTACGACTTCCTCTCCCAGACCGTGGTGCGGTACTCTTTGAACAATTCCCTTGAATCTCTCCCAAGCCTCTGAAAGAGTCTCCCCACTGTATTGCTTGAAGTTGGTGATCTCACCTCTCATGGTCAGCATGCGAGATGGCAGGAAGTACTTTGCCAAGAATGTGTTTGCTAGCTCGGTCCAGGAAGTGATACTGTTTGGAGATAAGGAGTTCAGCCACTCTGCAGCTTTGTCCCTGAGTGAAAAAGGAAACAGGGTTAGTCTGGCTACCTCCTGAGAAGCTGGTGTTGAACATGCTCCAACCAATCGCAGGAAGGATGTAAGGTGAACGTTTGGGTCTTCAGTGACTACTCCACTGAACTGTGGGGCATTCAGGACCATCGTGACATAATGGGTCTTGAATTGCCATTCTACCCCTTCCGGCAGTGCAGGGATTATTATTGGTGATGTGAGTCCCTCCACATTCGGACGAGTGTAGTCGTTCATCCTTCTTTCTCCGCTGATACCGTCCATAAGATACTCTTCTTCTTCTTGAACAAAGGTATCACCTGGTGAGTCTTTGAGAAACACCTCTGGTTCAACTGCTGACTCCAGTACCAACCCCCGACGACTTCTTCTTATGAGTTGTTCTATCTCAGGTTCCAGATCAAATTCCGGATTTCCTTCAGAACGAGTTTTAACCATAAACCAAAAATCAGATAATTGATAGTAATGTAGTTGTACAAGTACACTCAAATGGGTAAACAAAATAAAATAAAACAAAACAAAAATAAACTAAACTAAAAAAACAAAAACAAAACAAAATTAAATGAGATAATACCAAAATAAAAATTAAACTGAGAAACCGTGCCTCCCCGGCAGCGGCGCCAAAAACTTGTTGGGGTAAAACCTAACGGTAAATTGTGCTGGGGGTTTAACCTAACGACAAGTGTACCGGTCGATTATAGCAAGTTTTAAATCTCGGAGTATTCCCTGAGTATCGAATCCAAGGAGGCAGTGGCTAGTTTAATTTCTACTTACACACAAAACAAATAACAGGAAATTGGGGGTTTTTGTATGTGATGGTGAATGTTGTAAAAGAGTTCAAAAAGTAATAAACAACAGGTAAATAATTGTTTTGATTTTTGTTTGATAAAAGAAATTCCGGTTTACTACTTCTCTCTAGATTGCAATTTCTTCCCCAAGTGATTTCTACAGTATTCTGAATAAAACCCTAGAATAAAGATAACTCGTATTCGGTCTCCCGCTCCACGAATTCTAATTAGCAAAGACCGAATCCTAACTCTCGTTATGAATCCACTATTTACTAATTGCTTTAAGTGTAGTCTAGATTAATGGTCAGCTAGTGTTTTTAGAGGAATTACCATCTCTATACTAACTGGTTCTTTCCCTGTAGTCAATTGATAGCCGCAGTTCTCACTTATAAGCTAACAAACTGATAAACTTATTTAATTGATCAGATTAACAAGTCTAGGAATTCATAAGGGAAAAGAACTTTATTCTATTGTACTGCAGAAAATCACAAAGGTTCAGAAATAATTATTCTAGAGATACATAGTAAACCGAAATTAAAAGCGACTACTCAGCCATAGACAAAATAACAATGCTCAATATAAACAGCATAAGGATAGAGGGATTTAGCAGAAAAACTGATTTTTGAAGCCGTGGTCGATTCTGCAATTTCCACAATCGTCTGAGTCACGTCCGGCTGTCTTGGGTCGGACGCAGATCCGGACGCGTTCTCCTGGTGCTGTCCGGATCCAGACGTCAAATCCGGACGCGGGTAAATGAAGCCCTGTGAGCAGTTCTCTTATCTGTGGGTGAGGGTGAAGAGTTACGAAGGCAGATTTGTGAATGGAGATGGATGGTTTATCGTGGATGAGAGGATGTGTAGAGAGGAAGAGAAGGGGTTAGACTCGCAAGTCTGGGACGAATTGAAATGAAGGCTAAGACTGGGTTTATATAGGCTTAGAAATGAAACAAATGTTAGTGGGAGTTTGGTAAGTGAGTGATTAATTGAGCATGGGCGTCTACTAATATATGCTGCAGTATGGGTTAGACGGCCTTTCGGCTGATAATCGCGCCGAAAGCCCGATTATCAGCGCGATTGCATTTTTATTTTTCATCTCTGTGTGACGTCCGGATCTGTGTCCGGATCCGGACGTGACGCAGAACCTCTAGATCTGAAACTTGAAATATGTCTGGATCGCTGTCCGGATCCGGACAAGACAGAGAACTCTCGAATCTGGATTTTTAGGTCACGTCCGGCTCGTGTCCGGATCTGGACATTAGATGTCCGGATTTGCGTCCGGCTATCCTGACCCGGACGTGACAATCTTCGTCTCTTTTTCTGGATTTGTTCCCCGTTTGTTGTGTTGCAATCCTTATGATGTAAAACTCTTCATTTATCTGGGTTTTTCCTATATTTAGCATATAAAATGCATCAGTTCATATCAAACATCAATCTTAGGGAAAACGCAGAATAAGTGAGAAACATTGCTTAAATTGTAGCAGATTATAAGGTAATTAAGCCCTTAAAATCCTATATGTTTCACACTTATCAGGTACCATTCCCGATTCCTCACTCCCACCCCAAGTTACGGTTAGTGAAAGTCTTAAATATCACGTGTTAGTTATACCTTAACGGGTATTAACCAACAGTCACCAATGTATAATTCCTCTCTTTAACTCAATAAGTACTAAGCTTAGTTAGTAGCAAATTTCAAGTCTTGTGGGTTAGTGTAAGGAGACACAATCACAACGAGACAAGTATAACCGGTTGCATGCTTTATCTTAACTTAGTCATAGCAAGTAAACAGATAGCACACAAGCCGAGGGACACCTCGTTAGCAAGCAGGTCACAAGAAAGACTGTACCGTTCACCGTCGACTGTCGTTTGTTTAACCTTCTTCGGGGTCCCAATTCACAAACCTAAATCATTCATTCATTTTTAGGCCATTAGTTATTTGCACCTTACTTAACTCACTTAGTCCCTAAAGATTCCCATTCAATACCCTCTTAAGTCCTTACCACTTAACCTTATAAACTTAATTTTAAACATTAAGGTTTATACTTAACTTAACTTAATTCCTTAGGTCCTTAGGTTCCTAACCATCATTACCCTCTTAATGGGGTACCCTAACACCAATTAACATCTTTTGATCTTAAAGTTATCTTTTCTTTTTTTTTATGTTTTTGGCTCGACCGACCTTACCGACCGACCTTACACAAGGTCGGTCCATTCCAGTACTTATTACCGTTGAAAATTTTTACCCCGACCGACCTTGCAAGTCCGGTCCCCAAGGTCGGTCCATTCCCGAGAGTTGTCCCCTTTGTAAATTTAAGAGGTCGGTCCCAAGTTCGGTCGATTCCAGAGACAAATCCTCGTACAAAATTTTAGGCATGACCGACCTTGTAAGTCCGGTCCCAAGGTCGGTCCATTCCAGAGACTCAATTCGTACACTAAATACAAGCCCGACCGACCTTGCAAGTCTGGTCCCCAAGGTCGGTCCATTCCAGAAACTTTTCCGGTAGTGTAAACTGGGCTCGACCGACCTTGCAGGTCCGGTCCCTAAGGTCGGTCGGCTCCAGACCTTTGTTTTTACATTCCCATTTGACTCCAAACTTCACCCCATATACCCTAGTATGTTCTAACCTCATTAGGGCACTTCAAACACACCTTTAGCCTTCCATTAAACTCATTAAATCACTCACCAAAATCCACTTAGTCATTATGCATTTTTTTCTTGTAATAATGCCAACACTTGTAATGTTTTTCACTAGGCTTCTAAGTGGTGTTTCATACCTACCATAACCACTATGCCACAATGTTTTCTCACCACTACTACATCATCTCCCAAGCATCTCTCAACATCTAAAATTCCTTTATGCAACTACTTAAAGTTCCTTCTCAAGTTCATGCCTCTTTTCCCAACTCATTATCTTCTTCCTACTTATTTACCATTATTTGCCTAAGTCCTAAATACACAATTATATCCCAAGACACTCATTTGGTTCCTAAATCCTCCATGGTAATTCCCAAGTCATTCTAATTCTCAAGAACACCTTAAACTCACTCTTTTTTCATCAAGACAACTCCTAAAATTTCCTTGTACTTTCCTTAATCATGAAATCTCCTTAGAACATCTTAAACACCAAGTTTCTTCACCAAATTTTGACAGGGGTTCTCTAGTATATTGTTACACCAAAACATTTAGTTTTTCACCATCAAATAGCTATCAACATTCAAATTCTCATTACACCTTCTTAACACACATCATACACCAAAACTACGCTACATCACAATATAGTGCACAAACTTAAATTGCTTGGCACTTAGGCCCTTAAATGACTTGGCTCTTAGGCCCTTAAATACATAAATCTTAAACACTGAATTTCCTCAATATATAAAGCCTTTGACCTGCAAATACACACAACAAGGCTCCCATTGCAATATAAATGTTCTTATAATTCACCTTGTCATTCTTAAACTATCTCCTTTCTCATTTGCTCCTTAGTCACAAGTTCTCAAATATAATCATTGTTTCTCCTAAGTTTTATAACTATTTCCTAATGTAAACTCTACACTAAACTCATCACATATCTAAATCCCATTCCCTTAAACAATAAAACACCTTAAGGTAAGTAATTTACCTTGTTCTTTTACAAGCTCTCAAACTTTTCTTCTTAGGTTTTTCCCTTGACAATCTCGGTCACCAACCAAACTCTCATTGCCAATGTTCTAATCAATATTCAATGATTCCAATGAGTACTAAACCATGCACTAACCTTAAGGAATAAACTTTAGGTTAAAATGTGCTTTAAGGTATTAAATTGATTGTTTTACCTTGGAGTCTTAGAATGGGCTTGGATATGAAGCAAGAAGGACCTCCTCTAGCCCTTGGAGAATAGAAAACAAGCTAGAACAAGTCATAACAATGAAGCCCCATGAGTATGATTCTTCGGTAATGAAGAAAAATGGTGGAAACCTAGATTTTCTTACATATTCTTACCTTAAGAGAATGGAGAAGCTAATGAACTCCTCAAGATTATATTTCCTACTCTAATGGCGGTTTGGCTTGGCACCAAATCAAAGCTCTTGAGGTTTTGAAAAGATAGGAAGAAGGAGCTTGAGCTAACTAAGAAGAATATGTGTTTTGTTTTGGTTTTGGAGCTAAAATGAGCAAGTAGTGGTCAAAGGAAGATGGAGCTAGCATGGAGTTGTCTTCCACGTGAATGGAGAAGAAAGAGAGCAATAGAAATCGGTGAAGAAGAAGAAAGAATGAAGAAAGGAGGAGAGATGCGGCATAAAAGATATTTTGATTCCTTAAAGTAAATAGTTTAACCACTTACTTTTCTCTTCTTCTTCTAACATTAGTTGGCTACTCTTGGTGACTCACACCCTTAGAAAACCGGCCCCCTCATTGATTAGGCTAGTAATCGTTTTGTTTGACCAATTAATTGGACTTAATTGACTAAAGACTAAACTAGTCACTATTTGGTTACTATTCACAATTTAGTGCACATATTTGTGAAATTTTTGATTTCCCATTGATTTAGACTTCCTAATGTGATACTAATTAGTACACAAGTTAATTAAGGAGTAATCATGGGCATTTAGCCACTTAAAACCCCTTTCTAAGATAATTTTTCAAAAATGTGCTTTAAGAGTCCTTAAAGCACAATTTGTGTTTTAACTTGTTTTTGAGCTTGGTTTTCTTTGGTAATTGACTTAAAATGACCATTACGATATTACTAAGGTCTTAGAATGATATTTGGGTGCTCACCCAAGTCTCTCCAAGCTTAGAGCACGTTTTTGCTTAAACTGCTCTTATGGTGTTTCCTTTGATTTAAATTGTTTCCTAATGTTTCTAAGGCATTATTTAGCCTCCTTATATCTTAGTTTATCACTTAAACATCGTATCTATGTTTGGGGTATTTCACATTGAGTGCCTACTCACTCATTGGGAACTATTCAAGAAGGAAGAAAAGGAGAGCATTTCTAAAATGCATACAAGGTTCACTAAGCTGATCAACAAAATGTTGGTGCTTGGAAGGACCATCTCTAATGAGGATCAAATTTGAAAGTTCCTCAGATCTCTTCTTGCCTCCTTTGATAGCAAAGTCAATGCCATGCGAGAAGTATATGATCTCTCCAAAATGTCTCTGGTAGACATGCTAGGATCCCTAATGGCTTTTGAGTTAAAACTACAACACAAGAATTCAAAAATCTCATCAAGAGATAGTGGGAAAGGCATAGCCGTTCAAGTAGCTGAAAATGAAAAAGATCCAAGTTAGGAGACGACAATGATGAAATGGTCCTCTATGCTAAGAGGTACGTTCAAAAGTTCATAAGGAATAAAATGAGGATAGGCAAGGAGTCCAAGGAGTTGGGTGATCAAAAGAAAAACAATGACAAGTTTTTTGGGCATTCAAAACACGGACATCATATCAAAGACTGTCCTCAACGATCCCGAGTGGACAACGACAGGGTCAAAAGGCCTGACTGACGGTCATTCAACAAAGGACCAAAGAAGGAAGCCTTCATTGCCTCATGGGGAGATTTTAAACAGAGTGATGTCAATCAAACCTCAGAAAGTGACATCTCAGAAGATGAGAAGGCTCACATATGCCTTGAAAAAGTGTGCTTGATGGCACAAGACATTGATGTCTCAGAATCAAAAGAAGAAGAAGAACAACAACATAAGGTAAACTATTCTAAACTTAGAAGGAGAATTCAAAAGGCTGAACTTCTTGGACTTAGAAAGTTTTCTCTTACATTAGTTGATCATCTAGAGGCATTAGCAACTGAAAATGATGAACTTTTGGAAGAAAATCAAAAATTGAGAAAAACCTCAGATAAAAGCAAGGTAGATAATCTCATGAGGGCATTCAGGAAGTTACAAAGTGATTACAGTGAAATTCTCTCCATTCATGAAAAATTGAAGCATGAAAAACAACCTGAAATTGATGAATTGATTGTTGCGCTTGAAAAGGAACTAGCTACCATCAAAGAAAAATATTCTAAGATAGATGATGTTTCTAAGACACCCATGAGGAGAAGCAAATGACAGGTCGGACACCGGTTAGAGACCAGTCATAGAGATGTCTGCAACTTATGTAGATAGCCTGGTCATCATGAATCCAATTGCTATAAAACGTGTTTTATGAGGCATTGGAAACTCAAGAAACTAGGTCTAAAATGGGTAGTCAAAAGTGATCTTAGAACATTTAATAGTGGAAATGGGTTCAACCTTTCTATGGACCCTAACCCCACACCACTAACTTGTTAAGTGCATAATCGAGTGAGAATGGACCCCTGCTGGTACATCAATAGTGGGTGCTCTAAACACATGACAGGAGACAAAAAGAAGTTCTTCTTACTCGAACCAGGAAGCCAAGGAACTGTCTTCAGTTGGCGATAACAAGAAAGGAAAAATCATCGATGTAGGGAAGGTTGGTATTACATTTGACTATGTCATAGATAGTGTAAATCTAGTTCATGGTTTAAAATTCAACTTGCTCAGTGTTTCTCAAATTTGTGGCAAAGGCAATTCAGTTCACTTCTATCCTACATATTGTAGTATAGTAAGTCAAAACAATTGCAAAGAGTTGTTAAAGGGAAAAAGGTGGAAAAATGTTCATGTAACTAGATTGGAGGAAATTGACAGTCCTAATCTTCCATGCTTGACTGCTTTAATAGATGACTCTACACTATGGCACAAAAGACTAGGGCATGTTAGCACTTCTTTGTTAAAAAAACTTGTCAAGAAACAGTTGGTAAGAGGTCTTCCTGAGATTAAGAAATATAAGACCAATCTTTGTGATACATGTGTTAGAAGCAAGCAAACTAAGACTTCTTTCAAATCAAAGAACTTAGTTAGTACATCCAATCTACTTGAATTACTCATGATTTGTTTGGACACTCTTCATTGCTTCTAAAGACGGAGTCTTTGAGAAATTCCAAGTCTTTGCAGGAAAAGCCCAAGTACAACTCAACCACAAAATCAAGGCTCTTCGGTCTGATCATGGGTCAGAGTTTGAGAATCAACAATTCATGGATATGTGTAAACAACATGGGATTAATTACACATATTCAGCACCAAGAACACCCTAATATAATGGGGTAGTTGAGCGTAAGAACAGAACACTACAAGAGGTAGCGAGGGCCATGCTATTGGGGAGCAGTCTTCCTCAGGTCTTCTGGGCAGAAGTAGTGGTAACTGCATGCTACATCACAAATAGAATGCTCATACGACCTATCCTCAATAAAACTTCCTATGAGTTAATCAAGGGAAGAAAACCAAACATAAGTCACTTTAGGTCTTTCGGTTGCAAATGTTATGTCCACAACAATGAAAAGAGTTCCCTTGGAAAGTTTGATGCCATAAGTGATGTGGCCATCTTCCTTGGATACTCTGAAAGAAGCCGAGCATACAAAGTATATAACAGAAGGACACTAAAGGTGAAGGAAAGCATGCACGTGGTCTTTGATGAGGCTGACGCACTCAAGATCAAGAAATCTGTTGAAAATGAAGAACTTCAATTTGATCTTGTTGAAAAAAATTTGCTCGACAGGTCAGCGATAGGTCAACAACAGGTCGACAAAGGAAACAATGATGTCAAGGATCCTTTATCTCCATCATTCATTCATCAATCTCATGCTTTGCATAAAAATCATCCATTAGAGAATATCATATCAGACATATCCAAAGGAACTATGACAAGAGCACAAACTCGAGACCTTCTAGCCTTCTCAACGACAGTCTCACAAATCGAGCCAAAGAACGTCAAGGAAGCTCTTCCAGACTCAGACTGGATCAATGCAATGCAAGAAGAATTAAACTAGTTTGAAAGATGCAAAGTCTAGCATCTTGTGCCTCATCCTTCACATCAAGGGGTACTTGGCATAAAATGGGTCTTTAGAAACAAACTGAATGAGATGGGAGAAGTTGTCAGGAACAAGGCTCGTCTGGTAGCTCAAGGATATCGTCAACAAGAAGGGATAGACTTCCAAGAAACCTTGCTCCAGTAGCAAGGATGGAGTCCATCATATTACTAATTGCATTTGTTGCACACAAAGGAATCAAACTCTTCCAACTTGACATCAAAAGTGCCTTCCAAAATGAGTATGTCAAGGAAGAAGTGTATGTTGAGCAACCTCCTAGGTTTGAGACACAAGAAGGAAAGGATATGGTACTTAAACTCGACAAAGCTCTTTATGAGCTCAAACAAGCTCCAAGATCATGGTATGATCGTCTTTCTTCTTATCTCTTGGAAAAGAAATTTAAAAGAGGAAAGGTGGATAAAACCTTGTTTATGTACAACAACAAGAGGGGATTTATTAATTGTGCAAGTATATGTTGATGATATAATCTTTGGTGCCTCTGATGAGAAATATTGCAAAAACTTTGAAGCATTGATGAATAAGGAATTTAAGATGAGTGATCGGGGAGAATTGAAGTTCTTTCTAGGACTTCAAGTAAAGCAAAATGACGAAGGGACTATCATATCGCAAGAGAAGTATGTAAAGGATTTGTTGAAAAGATTTGGAATGGAGGAATGTAAAACATTTAACACACCAATAGCAGTTGGCACCAAGATGGGCATCATGACTGGTGACTGACCGGTCGACCAGCGATCATACAGAGAGATGATTGGTTCTCTACTATATTCAACTCCTAGTAGACCTGACATTATGTATAGTGTTTGCTTATGTGCTAGGTTTCAAGCAGATCCAAGAGAAAGTCACCTCACAGTTGTTAAAAGAATCCTACGTTACTTAAAAGGAACCATGAATCTTGGTTGCTTTTATCCTAAGTTCACTAACTGTAATGTTGTAGGATTTTCAAATGCAGACTATGGAGGATCTATCACTGATAGAAAGAGCACTTCAGGGACAGCATTCTTTGTTGGGTCTAGTCTGATTGCATGGGGATCAAAGAAACAACAAAGTGTTGCCATCTCAACAGTCGAATCTGAATACATTGCTGCGGCAAGCTGCTGTGCTCAACTCTGATGGCTTAAACAACAAATTGGTGATTATTGCATCAAAACAGGTACATTACCAATTATGTGTGACAATATAAGTGCCATCTCTATTTCCAAAAATCATGTGCATCATTCTCGTACCAAACATATCGATATTAGACATCACTTTCTTAGAGATTGTTGTGAAAAGGAATTAGTTGGTTTAAAGTATATTTCTACTGAAAACCAACTAGCTGACATCTTTACTAAGCCATTAAGTAGAGAAAGATTTACCAAGATTGTTCATGATCTTGGAATGATATTCATTAATCATAGTTAATCTGTCTTTTATTTCCCACGATCGGTCACCTAGATGTGAGCAACACCTGTTATATTGTCATTTAGTAGTCAACGATCAGTTTAATGCATAGAAATTATGTCAAACGACTACTTGAAACAGATTTGTCATTTTCCACAAAGTGAGATTAGTTTAGAGATAGTTCAATGGTTATAAATGGGAAAATCGCCAATGATCGATGAAAGACTATCACGACCGCTGCCACTTATAAATAGTACCATTAGGACATGTTAGTGACGGGCAAGGAGCGGTCGCCGGCCGTTATTGGATATCTATAAAAGGGCGATGAGAGTTCCTCTCTTGTCACACTATTGCCCTCACTCTCTCTAATCTCTTTAAGCACTTAAAGGAATTTTCTTTTCTCTCTTACAAAGCTCTCTTGTGAGCTCAGCACAGAGAACCCTTGCCTCACAGCCGCTAAAAGAACACCCGATCGAAAAGTTTTAAACTCCAGTACAAAATCCTCTAAAACAAAGATGGCACCAAAATCTTCTCGCCGCTCCAAGAAGAAGGATGTCCTCAAAGAAGCTTCCTCAAAGCAAGTGGCCAACATACGGCCGACAGAAGCTACAACAGAATCACCGCCTCCTCATCTATCCAAAGAATTGGAAAATTAACTTGTGTGCAGGGTGACAGATGAAGGAGAAGTGTCTTAGGATAAAATTCTCTATATAAGCCACCATCTACCTAAGATTCATCACTGCATCCAGGCTAAAATTCTAAAACCCAAGATTCTTCCAACTCCTACCTCCACAGAAAAACAAACTATGTCTTCTTTTGCTCTATCACCTACTATCAGCACCAAACACTCCAAAGCCAAAAAGACCAAAGTTCCGAAAAACCAAGATCTCTCCACTACTACGAAAAGTCACATAGCACGCAAAACTTGTGCCTCCAAACGAGCCAGAATACATGAGGAAACCCCTTAAAGAGCCCATTCAACGCCTGAAGGAGCAATTCACAAGTTGCACTTCATCGACGACAAGGAAGCAACTCCCTCAGCAGTCGTCAAGGCTGTCACTTGACAGATAGAAGAGGAGGAAGTACAAAGTGACAAAAAATCACAAGAGGACGCCAAAAGAAAAGAAAAGAGTCAAGAAAAGGACGTGACAGGGCTTGACTCAGAAGTTGAAGCAAAACTCATCGAGGTATTTAGAGAACCAGTCATCGACAGGTCCTTGACATGTTGTGATACCATTCACGACGCTTATAGCAATACGGAGTCCTCTCCAATCATACCAATAGTCAAACAATGACTGAAGGCAGAGAAAGAGAAAGCAAAGCAAAAGTTAGATCTCTCGCCACATGGTCAAGCACTTGAAGAGCTTTTCCAAGCTAAGAAGAAGGCTGAGAAGCCACAGCCACCTCAAGCACTCAAGCGTCTATAGAAGCTCAAAGAGCTAAAGCCAATGATGTTTAGAGCAGAGAGCGTTAGCGATAAGTCCTTTCCCGTCTTACCAAAGACATTAGATTTGGACTGGATGGAGCAAATGGGTCTTGTAGAGATTAATGAGCTCTTGGAATTCCAAGGATGGGTAGACTTCTTCCAAGAGCCTATCCCCGTCTACACTGAGCTACTCAAAGAGCATATGACGTATCTTGGACCACTTCCGGAAGACGACAACGATGAATATCTCATATCCACAATCTACAGTGTCACCATCAATATCACCAAGTCTTGGATCTACAAGACTTTTGGTTTGGAACCAGAAGGACTAGTGGTTCCAAAAGAAAGCACCTGGAATGATCTGGGACACTAGGGAGGAAAAATAGTCAAGCTACTCAACCTCAGGGCTACAATAAAGAACTTCAATGCCATAGAAATGTCTATCTCTTATAGGGTGCTTTTCAGTCTCCTCACCCACAACATCACACCATGTAACCAACGCACTCACATCATCAATGCAAGAGATGTGAGATTGCTCTATGCTATGAAAACAAAGGAGAAAATAGACCTTCCAGCCACGATTCTGCTCACCATAGAGGAAAGTAGATATGTAAACCAAGGTCTTGTGCATGGTTGAGTGGTAACAAGAGCGCTACAAGAAAATGGAGTGGACACTAATAGATTCCATGAGTGCACGCACACTGCTCAGGGCAGCATCTGTTCAGAAATGTTGTCCAAACTGGGGATAAAAACAAAGGGGGACTCGCTTGTGGTCACTCAGAAACCTACAAAGAGCGAGGACTCAAGGTTAGAGCCTCCACCAACTACAAGAGCATCAACACTCAAGAGGAAGAGAAGTCTCTCACCGGTCCACGACAGGTTGGGGACCAGTCTGGATACTTGAGATCGGGATGTTCTTCAGTGTGTGAGAGTTACTCTCACAGCTGTGCAGGCTATCTCCTCTAAACCAAGTGTTCATAACATGGTTCAAGGAGCAATAGATTTTATAGACTCCTACATAGCCTGAGTGTTCTTCGTCTCTTAAATACACGAGTGAACCATGAGAGTTGGATTTAGGATTAGATTTTTCTTTTCCATTAATGTCCGCTTTTGCCTTTGACGATCTGTTTCAAAGTAACCTTTTGATATCAATGAAAATGCAACTGGTTCTTGTATAATTGAATGCTTATGATGGGTACGAAATAATTTATTGTATTGGCTGCTTCTTCCTTGATTAAAAATTGCAAAATGATCTGAGATATTTAGTCCCATCCATTCCACTAATCTAATCTCAGACCTTGACACCCAAAAAGCCTACAAACATAGCCCATAAGACGTAGCACCTCATTTATTACCACTCATCGATCAGTCGTTGAGCATATCTAAACGTCTATAAAAACTTGCTTACTCCATCCGCCACACACACCCAGTCCTTCACATATCACAAAATGGCACAAACTCCATAAAATTCATCCAGTTCGAAATGAACAAACAGTGCACTCCACAATTCGCAAGTTCATGGCCACAAAACACCCACAGAAATATGTCGCCCAAAGCTATGTTCAACCAGACTCCGACTCACTCACAGCTTGGTCTATCACCTCTAGTGTCACTCTATCACATACACGTTCTTCGCACTACATGGAGTTCACAATAGATTCCGATGAGTCTGGCCTTTCCACTATAGCTGAATTACCTTTGATCAATCCTACCACACCCAAACCCTCTTGGATCAAAGTCTCTATTTCGGAGGATGTACCTTTTGGCCCAGAAGATTATGAATAGGATACCTAACTACGTCACTCCATCTAGATTATCCTGATCTTATTTTGTAGTTTATACTCTATGGAATGTCATGGCCTTTACCACATCTTACGTTGTGTAGTTGCTCCCTATTTTGCTGTATGGCAAAGGGGGAAAGAAAAAATATATGTACTTGTGAAACTATGTCTATCGTCCTTGTATTATGTATCATCTGAATGAAAACTTTATCTACTTTGGTTATAGTAGATCATAAAAGTGGTCACTTATAGTGCATAAAATCTATCACTTATTGTTGTCATTCGTTAAAGTTTTTCATACTTAAAACCCTTAACAATCTAAGGGGGAATTCTTCTTAGGGGGAATCTCTCAGTTTTTGAATTACCAAGTACATATAAGTATATAGGTTGCCATCATCAAAAAGGGGGAAATTGTTAAGACAAGATTCTTTAGTTTTGATGATAGCAAACCTTGTGTTGTCTATCTAATGTGTTTGTCAAGATTCATGATTCAGATCGACAGGTAAATGAGTGGCTTAGCACGTAAGGTTGCAAGCGCGCTCAATACACGACATGTGCACAAGCAGTCGGGCACCTGTCTGCGAGAGCTCCGTAGGACTTCTAGCACAGACAACCAGTCAGACACCACACGAAGGTATCTCTCATACATAAAGATGAAAATCAAAGACAGAAGACTGCAAGGGATTGACACATTCAGATAAGACACATACATCCACATAAGCAACTTGTTCACGACAAAAGAAGAAGTTCAATAATGCACAAGATAACAAGGCTATAAATGAACATCATTACATAGCCATAATGAATTCAAAAGAGGGCATTTATGAGCATTTAATGAGCCAGAGAGAATCAGGCAAGTGGGGCACACAAGTGGTGATCAACCTATCAAGAGGGTTGCCGCCAACTTGACCAACCATGGGGTGACACGTAGTCCACGCCTCCAGATCAAGTTGAAGAATCTCTGCAAGTCTAGTGTGGTTGTTATGTGAAAAATCGAAGCTGTAGTTGACTCCTATAAGTCTAGGGATTAATAGGACGGTAGTTACATCCTAACATTCATGTATATTTACTTGCATTTATTCCATATGTAAGCAACCATGCACAAGAGAAAAAATAGAGATAATCTGGGCAAGTGTGGATCAGACTTAGGAGTGTGTGTAAGTGCTAGAGAGTTGGTGAGCTAGATAGGACTAGGTTAGAGAATCAATACATTAGGTATTTGATAGGACGACAGGTCGGGGAACGGTCGGTGAACCATAGGGTGATAGTCAAGAGAGGGTTAAGGACTTTAGGGGTAAAGTCAAAACTGTCCCGGGAGTCTGTGTGTGGGGCAAGGGAGATTGAGTGTGTTTTGTGTGTGTAAATTCTCAGTCGAAATGGGTTTTCCAGTTTAAGTTTATCTCGCGTCCATTCCTAAACTATCAAGTCTTACTAAGAGTCCACAATACGTCCACGACATGTCAGAGACGCATCAGGAGCGCTTGCTGGTTTCAGTTCGCCCAGCTCCTCGACACGATTTGGGGTGTCTTGCCCCCAGGCATCGACACTCTGTAACACCCCAACCACCACCGTACACTTAACATCAATCTGCAGCGGAAATCTCAACTCATCACATTACTTAATTCAATGGTGTTACACGCCGTTAACCACCCACGTGGCTAACAAGGCTAATACATATACATTTGTATCGGTCTGATGGACTAGATTCCCGAGCAACTACACAATACAATCCTCATTCCATTTTCAACATTTATTATATACATACATTCCCACTGTACCGAGTATTTACAAACTAATGCCGATAACAATTTCGGTCTTACTACGCTTACAATGCTTACGCCATTTAAATGGCTACCCATGTATAAACATCTACCCCGTCCTACTCTCGAACGGCTTCCAGCTCCTTGTACCTGAAATAGAAAAGGAGAGAAAGGGTGGCCCCCAAGGGGCTCAGCACCTTTGCTGGTATGGTAATCCCGCAGCCCACATGCTACCGGGCCACGCACAACTAATTGTCGTCTTAGCATGCAGTTGATTATATTTAATTCATGCATACAGGCCATAAACATACAACACATAACATTTCGCCTCAATGGCTCAACCTATAACCAACACATCCACACTTAACCAACCATTCAATGATTCCTTAAACCCTGGTGGCTCTCCTCTAAAACGGAGCTACTTCCTTAACGAACGACATGTACCCATTAATCGGGTTATCCTTAAACGCCTCTTGTCACAAACTGGGATTCATTTCCATGATCCACACACTCCATATCCTACAACATATCTCATTCCTCACATAACAAAACATAACAAACCTTTTTGTTTCGTCGTACACATGACAACATCACAATCATTTTAAACACCTGACGTATACTTATTCATAGCAAGGGAATTTGCATAGCACAACACCAATACATAACACCGTAAATCGGTTCTCACAAGGAACCTTCCACCATAGTTAGTATACATAGTGAGCCTAGAGATTATTACCAATCCCATGTTAAGCTCGTTACCAACCTCGTTACCGTCCGGTTATATAGAACGGTTAACTTATACCCAAGGTGTGTCGGATATAGTAATCCCAAGCACACCGAAATAACATTCGTATGCCCCTGTGGCCCGACGTGAGTCAGTAACTAGCTTTGGATAAGCTAAGGGAAGGTAGAAACCAAATTGGAATACACCTATACATACACCAAGAGAGCCGAACCGGATATGATATCGACTCCCGTCCATCACACGCGTGGCCGGAACAACCGGACTCCTCACCCCCCATTAGTACATATACACTTATAAATAAGTAGTTAGAGATCCATTATGGAGCCTACCACATCCACACACCATACGGTATCATAACCGAGTTAAGCACACAAGGGAGGTTCACACACTTGCATACAACAACAATATCCAACTAACTCACACATAGCCGTGGTTAGCACGTTCCCAAGGTTTGGGCCGTCAACTCCGTATACCGATCACTCATGTGTTCCTAGTTTTGGTTAGCTAAGGTTTAACACATACTTGAGGTTAAATGGTATCGGAGGCCAAATTCGCCACATAAATGAATTACTATAAACTCATTACATGTTTTAATCTTACAAGGTGGCAAACACTCAGAAAAACATATTGGCATACAAGCCGGTGTAATCCGGTAGGACACAGGTTGCAAGAAAACCATACCTGTCACCGGAGTCCACTTTACCACGTCCACTTATGTTCCTCGAGCAATTCTCGAACAACTGATAACATTACATACACTTTTATTAACATCGGGGTTGCATGATTATTTAATGTCTAATGCTTATAATTTTTCCCCGTTAACTTAGTTACATAACTTCACTTTTTAACTTGTTTTACTTTCACATTTTATTACAACTTTTCACCCACTTAATTGTCATTAAAACTCACCTAAAATGTCCTTAACAACCTCATAACATCATTAACCATCAATCCCCATCATTACACATCATTTCCATACCTTAAACAATGTTTTTGGTCCATATAACACCTTGTCCGAACTTGTGTCCGGACTTCCCAAGTTCGGACACAAGCCGCGACCCAATACTGAAAACCATACACACGTCCGAACTTGTGTCCGGACTTCCCAAGTTCGGACACAGTTCGAGAGTAAATCCCAGATAGAAACAGTCACGTCCGAACTTGTGTCCGGACTTCCCAAGTTCGGACACAGTTCGAGAATGAGAAAATCCTTTACCCAACAGAGCCTGTCCGAACTTCCATGTCCGGACGGAAGTTCGGACACGGCAAAACATTCAATTTCCAAGTCTTTAAACACTTAACCAATTTCACCAAACTTCTCCTAAAGCCTCATAATGTTTCCTAACATCATTTGGCACATCAAACACACCTTTAGCCATGTGCTAAACTCTTTAAATCACTCACCAAAACCATCTTATCATTCACAAATTTCTTACAAAATTCCTAGCACTTGGGATGTTTTCTCCTTAAGATTTCTAAGTGGTAATTCACCAATAATGACCACTACACCAAGGTGTTTCCTCTACACCTTAACATCATCTCTCAACTTCTTTTCTTACTAACTAAATCTCCTTTTACAACTTCTTGAATTCTTTTCTCAAAACCTTACTTAAACATCACTCTCCTTATTCATCAACATTACCCAAACCTTAAACAAACTTCTCCAAGACTCAAATACATCCTAATAACACTCATTGGGTTTCTAGAACTTCCAAGACAATGCCTAAATCCTTATAGCACCTTAGAACACCTTAATGCACATTTTCTTCCTTAGTGAGACATTTACTCATTCCTACCAATTCCTAATTCACCCAAGTTCATTCAAGCACTTAAAACTCCTTATACATTTTACAAATTTTGCCATGGGTTCTCTTAGCACATCATCATTCCAAAACTCATAGTTTTCACCATTAAGCACTCAAGAACACCTAAAATCCATCAAGAACATTTTTACACACAAACTTCACATATTAAGCACTACATCACAATATAGTGCATAACTTAAATTGCTTGGCACTTAGGCCCTTAAATAACATGGCTCTTAGGCCCTTAAATTGCATAACCTTAAACACTGAATTTCCCACATAAGTAATGCCTTTGACCTGCAAATACATACACCAATACATATGTTCTTTTACTAGTCTCCTTGAGAACACTTTACTAGGTCATTCACCATTTGCTCTTTAGGTAGTTTTAACAAGCATTATAAGCTTATTTCTCCTAAGGCATTAAACCACATTAAGATAGCATATTTACCTCTTTTCCTCCCAAATTTCTTTCTTGTTTCCTTACAAAACCGGTAAGGCATTTGGTTCCTTGCCAACTACTAACATTATACAAACAACATAATGAGTATTCAAGCTTTAAGCTCCATCTCATTGTAAACCCTAGGTTTACATTATTTCAAAACATTAATGTAGTTGTTTTACCTTAATCTTTGAAGGGTGTTTGAATATCTATAAGAGAGGACTCCACAGTCCTTGAAAGATTCAATGGAGCTAGAACAAAGCAACACATGAGCACATAATGGTGATTTTCGGACATCACACAAAACATGAGGAAATTGATTTTTCTTTGAGTTTCCTTACCTTGAGCAAAGGAGAACATAATATGTGAAAATAAGCTCAAGCTCCTCAATGGTGGAACTCCATGGCACCAAATGGTGGTCTTGAAGTTTTGAGAAGGTAGGAATGAAGAGCTTGATGAGAGGAAGAGAATGGTGGTGTTTGTTTTTGATTTGGTTAAGTGAGCTAAGAATTATTGCAATGAAGGTGGAGCTTTGGTGAGCATATTCCACCGTAATGGAGAAAGAAGAGAGGAAGAACCTTGCAAACCGTGTGAAATGAAGAGGAAGGGAGAAATGAGATTGGTTTTGCTTTTAAGGATATTTATAACTTAAAGCAAATAGTAACCTATGAGTCACCTTTATTTACTTAACAAGTTAACATTTTGGTGACTCATTACTACCAAAAACCGGCCCCCTTATTATTAGAAGGGTATAATAGTCTTGTTGACCAACTTAATTACTTATAACATTATATGTTACAAACTAGCTTATAAAAATCACTATTCACCAAAAACAAGGCACATAGAAGTGAAATTTTTGATTTCCCATTGATATAGCCACCCAAATGTGATACTATATAGTACACATGTTAATTAAAGAGTAATGATGGACATTTAGCCATTCAAAACTCATTTACAAGACAATTTTTCAAAAACGTGCTTTAAGACTCCTTAAAGCACATTTTGCGTTTTAACTTGTTTTCAAGCTTGGTTTTCTTTGGTAATTGATTAATATGTTCATTAACATATAAATAAGGCATAGGTATGACCATTAGGTCTTATACACATTTATCCCAAGCTTAGAGCACATTTTAGCCCATATTGACCTTAAGGTATTTATTTGTGTTTTGTTTGGTTTCATTGTCTACCAAAGTTTCCTAAGGACTTAATTAGCCTTATAAAGTCATAATTAAACATTATCAAGTCTTGGTAGGCTCTTTGGGTCCTAGCCAAGTTCACTCCAAGCTTAGAGCATGTTTTTGCTCAAACCGTGTCTTAGTGTTTTATTGTGTTTTACCATGGTTTAAATGGTTCGATTATGTTTCTAAGGCACTTTTTAGCCTTTAAATACCATAGTTTAACATTTACACAACATACCAAGGTTTGGGGTATTTCAATCTACCCCCCTTAAAAGAACTTCGTCCTCGAAGTTCACATTTCCTCGCATCATTGGATTAGAATACGGGAATTACCTATAGCCATAAGACTTCCATTACCAACCACCCTTTACATCCAACCTCGGACTTAATGGTCCGGGCAACATATCCACATTATACATAAAATATCATACTCACATGGTAACCTCGGACTTAATGGTCCGGGTACCTTCACCACACTTGCACCTATACAATATCCCTCAGACTCTTAGGTCTGGGTGACATAACCACATTTAGACACATAGGTCTATGTAACACAACACCTTTAGACTCATAGGCCTTGATAGCATACACTTTAGGAGATCAAAGTCAAAATAACCTTTATCACACATACCAAACAACATGTCATAGCATGTATATCAAACAGAAATACCTTTTCCATCTCTCCATGGGCTCGAGTCCCATGTTGAGTACATATACACTGTGATCCCGCAGAACCCGGTCGCGATGGACACCTTCTGGTCCCCGTTCCTTTGGGAGATCAAAACATTCACTTAATTTTTAACATATGTACTTCTCATGTCACCGGTCCGAAGACAAAGGCTCATACGTCCTCAGCTCGTGAGCAAGTACTACAAAAATATTCTTTACTAGGTTAAGTATAAGAAGATCTTTTATTCAAAATATTAATCGATTGTTTGAAAACACCAATTGAAAATCCTTTTGAAACACCACACAACTCCAAGTCCAATTTATGCTCCTTGTATTTTTCTTAACATGGTTGTTTGTGACCACTTACAGGGAGCTTCAAGAGTCATCCAACCCTGATGTGATCAGCATCAGTGTTGAACTATCTTTCCACCCCAATTTGTGTTCGGCTTCCCTTGATCTCATGATAATCAAGTTTCACCTCCCACCTCATTTTCAACCAACAACTAATTCAAGCATGTACCATTTTCTATCTTTGAATCCTTCTAGTCATAATCATTACATCTCCAAGGGATAGAACTCCGTCTATCAATCATCACCCAAATCCAACTTAATTCAAGTTACCTAGGAAATTTAATTCTCACTAGGTTCTATGTCGGTCTCAAACTCCTTCATAAATCACAACATTGTATATATATATACATATATTTTTTTTTCAAAATACAATACATGGTTTACATTTATGCACCGTCGGGGTTTTAGTTCCCCGGGAGTTTCTTTACTCCCTTCCATTTGTACTCTCACACACCACTGTTAACAAGATAAACACACTTCCCAAATGGTATTCGCATCTTCTGTGCGTAATTACCACAATTTAACCACAAATAAATGCGTATGTTTATATAACACACGCGCCAACCATCATAACAATTTATTTTTGTGCAATGCACAACATAGTTCACGTACACTTGTACGGTAAAACACACTAAGCGGCTTTACGCTCTACCCCCCTTAAAGGGATTACGCCCACGTAATCAATCACTGAGCATTAGCTTAAAATGTTCTGCCGTCGTGAAGTGTTTTACTTCCACGCGGTCTATACACAATGGTTCTGGTTAGAGGATCTTAACCATATTGGCGGTTTAGTCCCTAAACCAAGAATTCGCATTGGAGTTTATCTCATAACCGGTTTCGGTCCTGGCCTGTGAGGCTTTTAGGCACTGATAACTAGCCATCCATTCATATTCACAATGTATACCCGGTACCTGACGCATGGGCTCACTGGCCTCTGTTGCGCAACCCTGATAATTATAGAGCTAGTTTGCCCCATTCGTTACTGTTACTATATTGTACATCTCCAATGTATTACCCTTATCTTGGGAAGAATGGTTTCTCAACCGACGCATGGTATCTTACCCTGAGCGAATTCGGTGAGTTTCACATTTTCCACCCACTTCTCCAATAGCTTACAGCGTAAACTACTATGTAATTCACAATGATTGACTTGCTTCTACCGACTTACTGTCGGTTGAGATTGAGCTACTACCTAGTGTAGTGCTCTCTCAGTTTACAACATTTGGGGTATATCTCATACCGATATTTGGCATTAGTGCCACTGTTATCACTTATTCTTAACCATACCTCCACCTTTGGTTTCGTAAGTACTCTTCCATTCCTGCGGCCTTGCATTACCTATGCATCGGCCACTATAACATTATTCCTCCACAATTACCATGCTTCTGATTCCTAGCTATCCCACTTGATCATTACTGCGCAAGTGCAATACCAAAACACTCAGTCATACAGAGTGCAGAGGCGTAAACTCTTGACAGTAAATCTCTCATGCGATTGCGATAGGAATTTACACTGTGTTTTACTGAAATTCTTATCACATAATACTTGTCACCGGCTTACTGCTCGGTTCATTTGCTATCATTTACTGTTGTGCCTCCACTGGGTTTAACTTATAACTCTGCTCACTCCCCATTTTATCATCTAACAATACTCACACAACGGTCGATTATTGCGCACCGTATCCTTATTCATTATACAACATCAACTTATACTGCATCCGCTATCATATTAGCTTCCGCTATTACGCTGGGTTGTCTGGCCACTTATTTGGCTGATTTTTGAATATACTACTATTTTTCTTGAGCCTTTATGTTTCTTGAGCGTTGTTCGCTACACATTTAGCTTCACACACCTATGGTGATTGCTAGCAGACTTATTACTCTTCCTGTGTACACAACTGGTACGAGCACTTCTTTTCGTATTATTTTATTCAAATCATCCTGGGGTAATAACAACGTGGTCCATCCTCCACATATTTCTTGAACTTGATTCACATAACTACCGCTCCTGCGGTCTCACCATATCGAGAGGTATCCCCACTCTTAATGCAGTGGTTCGTTCTCCGCTCTATTTCCTTGTACCACATAAACTTCTACAATCAATCGAATTTATATAACATATCTTGCTTATGGCTTATAAGCCTTATTTGCCTTGAGCTGGGCTCATTGTAGGCTGTCCACACACATGTACTTCTCTGTACAATATTACATGTTTAGAGGTTGTAGTGGGTTCCATGACAAGGTCGTTGCATTCCGTTTCCTTTCATGGGATGCCCCTTAGGTTTGTCAGTCCGTCCCCTGACAACTTATGTCTAAACTGGGTGTTAATTTCAACCCTTGTGTTTCTGTCATGTCATTTTGTGCAACAATTATTGATGCGAACACCCTTTAAGGATTGCTCCTGGGTGTTGCTACTGGTATATTCAGTTAGCCACGCCGTTTGCGTTCTTAACCGGTTATTATCTTCTTCTGTGAAGATCAACATTTCCTGATAATGTAGGTACTCATTCTGGGAATTTTATTCCATCCATTGCACTTTAATGTGTCCACATAGGCATGGGTCACCTTCCAGCTATCATGTTTATCCCTAGGATCCTTAAGACATATGATGTCTTTACATTCAGTTTGTGCCTTCGCACTTCTACTCTTAAACATTTCCTTGAAAGGAATTCACTAATTCCTTTAGTCTCGTTAACTTAACTGAGTTCCTTAACTTCAACCATTCCTTGTAATCTCTAGCTCTCGTTTGATTTATACTGCTGACCGTAGACGGAGTCGACTACTTCCCGTGTTTCGGACTCCACTCGTATACATATATGGGGTATCGTACTGATACATTACTACTTACCCAACTAACCCATAAGTAGGTCTGTCAGGCCCACAAGCTCCTATCGGAGTGCGGTCGTCCCACAACACAGTTGGTACACTCGTAGTGTCCGTCACACGCCTAGGTGAAGTATTCTGTTGTCAACTCCCTTATATTGTCCCGTGACAATATTCATTCCTTGCTTCCCGAACTTAATCGAGGGAAGGTTTATCCACTGTTGTATCCTTGTCAATTGCCCCTGGTTTCACTGGTTTGGTTTAAAAGAAGGTCGGAAAGAAGTGTTGGTTTGAAAGAAAATCTGGTTTTGAAAGAAAGGGTTTGAATAAATTTAGGTTTGAAAGAAAATTTCCATGGTTTCACAACATCTTCTTACCTTAGCCAAGTCTAGCTTCTTGCTGACTGGTGTATTTACAATTACGGGGGTTAGGCTAACAGGCCTTTCCACGGTTATAAATTTCCCGAACAGCCCTGTTATAGCAGCACTTGCTATGGCAAGTGCGCCATGCTAACTGGCTATCGGTTTGACACATACCGATTGTGGTATTGTTTTGACCCATATTGTCATCATGGCCTTGTTGGCCCCACTGATCTTACTGCCTTGATAAATACTCCTCTAGGTGACTTCTCACTGTTTCCACATGATAATCATTAACTAGGGTGTTTCCCATTCTGGGAGACCCCTCTTTTCTTAGTATTGTTTTCTCTTTGGAGCCTGTTCCACGCATCGTCGTGGTTACTGAGACTTGTCTCTTGTTTGGGCACTATGTTGTGGTTCCTTAGTTGGTTTGGTATACCGTTGGTGTATTATTTATCAACGTGGTCCCGTAGACACTCATCTCGGGTTTCACTAATCCACTTCTTGCCTGTTGCACGGTCGGTGCGTTGCAAGCTGGTTATCTCGACTGCTTTGCATGTCGACCCAGGTTGCGGAAATTCTATTCTTCTATACACAAGATCCTTCATTCCTCGCTATTTCGGTTAACATTGTTCAGATGGACCGTCTCCGGGATTCCCAGTTTTCGGGATCTACCGTATGACAGGTTCTCCGTACCCTAAAGGTATTTAATAACAGCCAGATCGGGTATTCCCGAGTATGAGAGTGGACTTCCATCTCTCTGGCGTTGTTTCCCAAGTTATATAACAGGGATTGTGGAGGGTGGGATGGATATAGTAGGTTTCCAGTATTCACTGGTAGTTCCTTACTAGCGTATCTCTCACGCTATCACTCAACCCTTAACCCAAAGTACTTAAATCCTAACTCGGTACTTCCTAAGCTCGGTAATTCATCATCAGAGCGATACTTCGCTCTGATACCACTTTTTGTAACACCCCAACCACCACCGTACACTTAACATCAATCTGCAGCGGAAATCTCAACTCATCACATTACTTAATTCAATGGTGTTACACGCCGTTAACCACCCACGTGGCTAACAAGGCTAATACATATACATTTGTATCGGTCTGATGGACTAGATTCCCGAGCAACTACACAATACAATCCTCATTCCATTTTCAACATTTATTATATACATACATTCCCACTGTACCGAGTATTTACAAACTAATGCCGATAACAATTTCGGTCTTACTACGCTTACAATGCTTACGCCATTTAAATGGCTACCCATGTATAAACATCTACCCCGTCCTACTCTCGAACGGCTTCCAGCTCCTTGTACCTGAAATAGAAAAGGAGAGAAAGGGTGGCCCCCAAGGGGCTCAGCACCTTTGCTGGTATGGTAATCCCGCAGCCCACATGCTACCGGGCCACGCACAACTAATTGTCGTCTTAGCATGCAGTTGATTATATTTAAATCATGCATACGAGCCATAAACATACAACACATAACATTTCGCCTTAATGGGCTCAACCTATAACCAACACATCCACACTTAACCAACCATTCAATGATTCCTTAAACCCTGAGTGGCTCTCCTCTAAAACGGAGCTACTTCCTTAATGAACGACATGTACCCATTAATCGGGTTATCCTTAAACGCCTCTTGTCACAACTGGGATTCATTTCCATGATCCACACACTCCATATCCTACAACATATCTCATTCCTCACATAACAAAACATAACAAAACCTTTTTGTTTCGTCGTACACATGACAACATCACAATCATTTTAAACACCTGACGTATACTATCGTAGCATAGCAAGGGAATTTGCATAGCACAACACCAATACATAACACCGTAAATCGGTTCTCACAAGGAACCTTCCACCATAGTTAGTATACATAGTGAGCCTAGAGATTATTACCAATCCCATGTTAAGCTCGTTACCAACCTCGTTACCGTCCGGTTATATAGAACGGTTAACTTATACCCAAGGTGTGTCGGATATAGTAATCCCAAGCACACCGAAATAACATTCGTATGCCCCTGTGGCCCGACGTGAGTCAGTAACTAGCTTTGGATAAGCTAAGGGAAGGTAGAAACCAAATTGGAATACCACCTATACATACACCAAGAGAGCCGAACCGGATATGATATCGACTCCCGTCCATCACACGCGTGGCCGGAACAACCGGACTCCTCACCCCCCATTAGTACATATACACTTATAATAAGTAGTTAGAGATCCATTATGGAGCCTACCACATCCACACACCATACGGTATCATAACCGAGTTAAGCACACAAGGGAGGTTCACACACTTGCATACAACAACAATATCCAACTAACTCACACATAGCCGTGGTTAGCACGTTCCCAAGGTTTGGGCCGTCAACTCCGTATACCGATCACTCATGTGTTCCTAGTTTTGGTTAGCTAAGGTTTAACACATACTTGAGGTTAAATGGTATCGGAGGCCAAATTCGCCACATAAATGAATTACTATAAACTCATTACATGTTTTAATCTTACAAGGTGGCAAACACTCAGAAAAACATATTGGCATACAAGCCGGTGTAATCCGGTAGGACACAGGTTGCAAGAAAACCATACCTGTCACCGGAGTCCACTTTACCACGTCCACTTATGTTCCTCGAGCAATTCTCGAACAACTGATAACATTACATATACTTTTATTAACATCGGGGTTGCATGATTATTTAATGTCTAATGCTTATAATTTTTCCCCGTTAACTTAGTTACATAACTTCACTTTTTAACTTGTTTTACTTTCACATTTTATTACAACTTTTCACCCACTTAATTGTCATTAAAACTCACCTAAAATGTCCTTAACAACCTCATAACATCATTAACCATCAATCCCCATCATTACACATCATTTCCATACCTTAAACAATGTTTTTGGTCCATACAACACCTTGTCCGAACTTGTGTCCGGACTTCCCAAGTTCGGACACAAGCCGCGACCCAATACTGAAAACCATACACACGTCCGAACTTGTGTCCGGACTTCCCAAGTTCGGACACAGTTCGAGAGTAAATCCCAGATAGAAACAGTCACGTCCGAACTTGTGTCCGGACTTCCCAAGTTCGGACACAGTTCGAGAATGAGAAAATCCTTTACCCAACAGAGCCTGTCCGAACTTCCATGTCCGGACGGAAGTTCGGACACGGCAAAACATTCAATTTCCAAGTCTTTAAACACTTAACCAATTTCACCAAACTTCTCCTAAAGCCTCATAATGTTTCCTAACATCATTTGGCACATCAAACACACCTTTAGCCATGTGCTAAACTCTTTAAATCACTCACCAAAACCATCTTATCATTCACAAATTTCTTACAAAATTCCTAGCACTTGGGATGTTTTCTCCTTAAGATTTCTAAGTGGTAATTCACCAATAATGACCACTACACCAAGGTGTCCTCTACACCTTAACATCATCTCTCAACTTCTTTTCTTACTAACTAAATCTCCTTTTACAACTTCTTGAATTCTTTTCTCAAAACCTTACTTAAACATCACTCTCCTTATTCATCAACATTACCCAAACCTTAAACAAACTTCTCCAAGACTCAAATACATCCTAATAACACTCATTGGGTTTCTAGAACTTCCAAGACAATGCCTAAATCCTTATAGCACCTTAGAACACCTTAATGCACATTTTCTTCCTTAGTGAGACATTTACTCATTCCTACCAATTCCTAATTCACCCAAGTTCATTCAAGCACTTAAAACTCCTTATACATTTTACAAATTTTGCCATGGGTTCTCTTAGCACATCATCATTCCAAAACTCATAGTTTTCACCATTAAGCACTCAAGAACACCTAAAATCCATCAAGAACATTTTTACACACAAACTTCACATATTAAGCACTACATCACAATATAGTGCATAACTTAAATTGCTTGGCACTTAGGCCCTTAAATAACATGGCTCTTAGGCCCTTAAATTGCATAAACCTTAAACACTGAATTTCCCACATAAGTAATGCCTTTGACCTGCAAATACATACACCAATACATATGTTCTTTTACTAGTCTCCTTGAGAACACTTTACTAGGTCATTCACCATTTGCTCTTTAGGTAGTTTTAACAAGCATTATAAGCTTATTTCTCCTAAGGCATTAAACCACATTAAGATAGCATATTTACCTCTTTTCCTCCCAAATTTCTTTCTTGTTTCCTTACAAAACCGGTAAGGCATTTGGTTCCTTGCCAACTACTGAACATTATACAAACAACATAATGAGTATTCAAGCTTTAAGCTCCATCTCATTGTAAACCCTAGGTTTACATTATTTCAAAACATTAATGTAGTTGTTTTACCTTGGTCTTTGAAGGGAATTGGAATATCTACCAAGAGAGGACTCCACAAAGTCCTTGAAAGATTCAGATGGAGCTAGAACAAAGCAACACATGAGCACCATTAATGGTGATTTTCGGACATCACACAAACATGAGGGAAATGTCATTTTTCTTTGAGTTTCCTTACCTTGAAGCAAAGGAGAACAATAATATGTGAAAATATAAGCTCAAGCTCCTTCAATGGTGGAACTCCATGGCACCAAAATGGTGGTCTTGAAGTTTTGAGAAGGTAGGAATGAAGAGCTTGATGAGAGGAAGAGAATGGTGTGTTTGTTTTTGATTTGGTTAAGTGAGCTAAGAATTATTGCCAATGGAAGGTGGAGCTTTGGTGAGCACTATTCCAAACCGTAAATGGAAGAAAGAAGAGAGGTTGAAGAAGCCTTGCAACCGTGGGAAATGAAGGAGGAAGGGAGAAATGAGATTGGTTTTGCTTTTAAGGATATTTATAACTTAAAGCAAATAGTAACCTATGAGTCACCTTTATTTACTTAACAGTTAACATGTTTGGTGACTCATTACTACCAAAAACCGGCCCCCTTATTATTAGAAGGGTATAATAGTCTTTGTTGACCAATTTAATTACTTATAACATTATATGTTACAAACTAGCTTATAAAAATCACTATTCACAAAACAAGGCACATAGAAGTGAAATTTTTGATTTCCCATTGATATAGCCACCCAAATGTGATACTATATAGTACACATGTTAATTAAAGAGTAATGATGGACATTTAGCCATTCAAAACTCATTTACAAGACAATTTTTCAAAATCGTGCTTTAAGACTTCTTAAAGCACATTTTGTGTTTTAACTTGTTTTCAAGCTTGGTTTTCTTTAGTAATTGATTTAATGTTCATTAACATATAAATAAGGCATAGGTATGACCATTAGGTCTTATACACATTTATCCCAAGCTTAGAGCACATTTTAGCCCATATTGACCTTAAGGTATTTATTTGTGTTTTGTTTGGTTTCATTGTCTACCAAAGTTTCCTAAGGACTTAATTAGCCTTATAAAGTCATAATTAAACATTATCAAGTCTTGGTAGGCTCTTTGGGTCCTAGCCAAGTTCACTCCAAGCTTAGAGCATGTTTTTGCTCAAACCGTGTCTTAGTGTTTTATTGTGTTTTACCATGGTTTAAATGTTTCATTTATGTTTCTAAGGCACTTTTTAGCCTTTAAATACCATAGTTTAACATTTACACAACATACCCAAGTTTGGGGTATTTCACACTCACGGTCGTGCCTCACCCCAGCGCTCGACACGAGTGGGTATGCATCGCCCTGCGCCTCATTTCGCCCCGATCCTCTACACGATTTGGGGTGTCTCACCCCGGGCATCGACACTCACGGTCGTGCCTTGCCCTAACGCTCGACACGAGCGGGTATGTGTTGCCCCACGCCTCGGTTCGCCTCGCTCCTCGACATGATTTGGAATGACTCGCCCCAGGCATTGACATTCACGGTTGTGCCTCGCCCCGGCAGTCAACACACACTGGTGTGTCTCGCCCCTGCCTGCGACACGAGATACGTAGTCTCGCCCCGTCTATCAGGCAGAGTTGGTAGTTTTTTTATTTTTATAAATATTTTTAATTTATTGGCATAATCATAATTATTTGGTACTCATTAAATAATATTAATTATTAATATACCGTTGATTTAGACTTACAAGTCTCTTACATTGTAAGTCACATGTTAATTGTTTTGTTGATTTATTATTATGTTTTTTGTTTAACTTGTATAGCTGATATGAAATACCCATAAATTTTGAGTTAGGATAAGCATAATATATATAGTCGATATAGGTAAGTTAATCGTTGTGTTAGAACGAATATATAATAATGGCTTTTCGAGGTTAGTATATTAATGGGTCAGGGAAGTTAAAAATGATGAGCTCACTTTTCCTTTCTCTTCCTAATTTATTATAATTATATATACTTCCTTGTTTCCTCCTATAATATTCAAAACTAATATCCCCGTATCCTACTGGCGTTATAACGTTCTTCTGATTTTAGGAATTTGATTCTATTTCTATTTCTCTCAAATTAATTATATGATGGTAAAAACCTTTATCTTCTCGCTACTTATTCAATATTATTATTCTAGTCCTCTACTAACGTAACGGTATTCCTTTTAATTGAGTAAATGATTTTATTCTATTACTTTCTCTCATTTCAAAATAAATATTTGAATCCCTCCTTATAGATATTCCTCCTCATCCTTATCTCTTTACAACGGCCGAATTATTTTCCTTCTCACTTTATTTCAAATTAGAAAACTATTCCTTTATTTTCTAATCAGTTTTTTGTTAGAAATCTAGCTTCTCCTTTCGGTTATTCACAACACTAATTATTTATCATACCTCTCTGTAATACCCCAAATTTCTTAAACTGTGATTAGGACCCTACTTAGCTGTAAACCTTAGAAAACCCTAATTTCTAAGGATGGAGAAGGTTCTAATTAGTTGGAGGTTCATGGTGAACATTAGAAACCTTAGTTCTCGGAGTATCACCCGGTAAACCTTAGTTTCACGGGATTCCTGAAATTCCCGAAAATTATTAAATTCCTCAAGAACTGAGAGTGGTTATCAACCTTAGGAGGAGTGTTAGATACTTTTTAGAGTGTTTTGAGGGAAGAAACAATCATATCTTTCATCTTTTAATATAAGACAATCTAGTTACATTTTTCAGTATTTAGTGGTTCTGGGCAAACGAGGATTCGGAAGAGCTCAGAAGTGACCCGAGGAAATTCCTGAAACTTGATAACCCATACTAGTATTAACATACCTACACATATAGTCTTAATACCCATGAAAATCTCAAGCCAAACATGGCCTAAGGTGGTGGCCGAAAATATCAAGGAAAGGAGAAAAAATATCTCGGTTACTATTTACAACTATTCACACCTCCTTACTATTTGTAATGATTATCCAATCAAGTAGCTCCCTCCTTATCCATTCAAGGGCGGTTACATATAGATGGTTAGGATTGGTTTTGGACTCTTGGAACAAATCAATGGCTTAGGACAATTCTAGAACTAATGATTACAAATTTAAAGATAAGGATGAAATTTTAGTATAAAAAGGGGGAGTGGAGGTCGGCCATGGTAGGTGAGCAAGGTGGCCATTCTTCTTCATCTACCCTGTTTCTACCAAGCTAGAAAACACCATTGGAGCTTAGGCAACCACACTCCTCCATTAGAAACACAAGTTTAAGGTGTTAATTAAGCTAAAATCAAGGAAAAAGGAAAGTTTAAGGAGTGGAAGCTAAACTCCAAGGTGGGCGACTTGGTTGGTGGAGATTTTGAGCTCAAGCAACCTATAATCAAGGTATAAGAACACCAAAATGGCTAGGAGGGGACAGGTAACATCTTTGCACATCACTTTCACCTTTAAAGCTTATTTTCTTTCTTAAGTCATTCTATTTGGTTACCTACGAATCCTATCTCATATTTTCTTAAAAAGTTTACAGTAAACTAGGGATAAATATTTAGTGATTATCCTAGAAAATCAAGTCGAAATAAGGTTGGGAAGTAGGAAAACTCTAAGGAACTTTGAAAACGGAGAAAAATGAGCTTTAAGCTTTAGGAATTGTTTAGATGGGTTTCCGACATGGGTTTGAGCTGAAATTTTAGGGTAGTCTTGAATAGTGAATATATGGTTGTGGTTGAAAAAGCAATTCGAATGGAGATATTTAAGTCGGTTAGACATGGCAAGGAAGCTAAAAATGAGAAAATGTGCTTTAAGCCTTTCTGAATGGTTTAATGGGTTTCCGAATTGATCTTGAGATGAACATTTGTGGAGATACTTTTGTTGTGGATATAGGAGCATGGTTAACATTTTAGGCCGATACTCCTTTGGGAAGTTATTTAAGTTGGTAAATAGTGATTTTGGTCAAAAATGAGTTGTCAAGCTTTCTAAGGTGGTTTCTTGGAATTTGTTTGATTTTCTGATTTATTAAAGCTTGAATGGTATTTTTATGATGTTATTAAGGTTATTTTACCAGTGGGTGAGCTTTATGCGTGAATTACTACTTGTGTTGCTTGAGCTTAAGCTGGTTTATGATATCTTACTCATGGTTTGTAAATGTGTTTAAGGATAACCTCTTGTGGTGGTGGTGGAAAGTATTGTGTGATGTTGGTATCATGGTTATCCTAAGGCTATGCCTCTTGTGAGAGCCTTTAAGGCCAAGCCGATGTTCCGGCAACAATATAAGCTCCTACTAATGAATTGGAGCTGCCACTATGATCTACTCCTATTGGGCAGAAGTTTTCAATAGGGGGTGTGCACACTTAAGGACATAGGGTGGGTGGGTGGTGGTGGTGGACTTCATTTGGAAATATCTTGTATATGATACTAATTATCTCTTGATAATTCTTGGTACAGGTAAATGGTGTGTGATCTTTTCTGATTTGTTACAATTGATAATATTTACTGGGAACAAAGGTTTTAAAGAGAAAATAAGTTTTTATGGGGTGTGGTAGTGTTACTCAGTTTTTACTAATTTTATTTGTTTGTATTTTCCTGTGTATGTGGATTCTGTGAATTCAGGGTAACTGGGATGGTCACCTTCTCTGCACTGAGGACGAGTCCACCGATACCTTCTATATTTTTATGTTTGTCACCTATCGTAGAAGTATTCAGCCTGGGGTCACCGAGATAGTATATGAGGAGTGGAACAAGAAGATACAAGGTTTTAGGCACCCGGAGAATGGCAGCGGTCGGTCTATCACTCATGATGTTTCCACTGTGTACGAGTATATGTAATAGCCTTTGATACCCCTTTACTTTTGGTGTAAAATAGGAGTAGGAGCTAACTTAGTGGTTGGCTGGAAGGGGTCTTTTGGGTACTAAGGTGTAAAGTGACGGGTTGGTTGTGTCACTCTTTTGGTAGTAGAACAGCTTTGTAAGATAGCTAACGTAGGGGTGGTGGTGGTAAGTAGCCTTACACTTACTAGTCTTTAGTAAGTGTGGCGGTAACCCCCGCGGATAGTATTAGGGGACCTTTTGTAAACTAACGCATGTATAATACAAGCTAATGATGTTATTTCAGTTATAGCATGTCTTAAAAAAAATGACTAAGTAAATGGTGGTGGTAAACCGGGGCGTTACACTCTCAAATTATCTACAACGCTAGTCATTTGAATCCCCTTCCAAATTATTTACGATACTAACTATTTTTTTCTTTCTTTTAAAACTGATTACATTTTTATCTAATTAATATCATTCCTCTCTTTTCATAATTTATTTCTATCTAAATCACAATCTTCCCCCTCATCTATTCACCCTCAATGGGACGCCTTCATGCTCTCCCAAACTCATGTTCTTCTTCCTGCTATTGACAAGCCTCTTCCCTGGTGCCAGTTTAGAATTGCGACGGGTAAAGTCTACTACGTACTTAGAGAGTATTTCAATTTATTTAGTTGTGATTGGTAGTTTCTGGTTGCCGGCAGTTCTGAAATTTAGACCCTAACTACGACGGCGGTGCTATCGGTGATTCTGTCGGATTGTTCCCCTGAAGTTGTGTAATTAATCAGGTAAATCCCTATGCACATGATTGTCTGATTTCATAGTTTGCACATTGCTGGAAAATGTTTTGGAACTCAAATTTTATAATCATTGGATGATGATTTAAGCCCTGGTTAGGGATTTATGAATTGAGGTTTTTCCCACATATTGTGAATTTATAATTTATCAGTGGTGATTTGGTTAAAGGATTTTGGGAGCTTTTTATAGGAATAATTATGTTGTTGATGGAGCCCATAGGTGCTCCATATCCATTGTTGATACTTAGTATCTAATCTGTTTATATATATATTTGCGCTTTGGACAATGAAACTCAGTTAAGCTCTATGATCTACTCTATGAACTGATGTTTCATAGGGGGTGTGCACAATTAAGGACATAGGGTGAGGTGGTGTTTGACGGTCCCATAGGAAACTGTCTGTGATGATGTGTTGGGGGTCCCATAGGTGACCTCTGTGTTTGGTTGTGATTGTTTTCTGATGAAAGCTCCCTACTATTGATGATTAACTTGTTTGTTGGAAAATTGTATAATTACTCATGTTTCTTCTGTTTGTTTGATAAACTGGAAAAAGGAATTCTAAAATGTATTTTACGCAATGAGGTAGAATTTACTGAGTTATTCTGATTTACGCAGTCCCTTCATGTTTTTGTCTATTATTTTCTGATCGCAGGTAATGGTTGTTGAAGTTGGGGACTAGGGAATGCGCTATCACATAGATTAGGGGATTAAAATTGTTTCTGAAACATTATATTGAGTTGTGGTGTATGAAATACAATGTTCGGTTGTTAGGTTCAAATCTCATTAACTGGTTTATTACATTATGAGCTTTTATACTTTTGAGATACAAAGATTAAAGTGTTAGAGTTTGTTTGAGATTGTTTAAATAAAAGCCTGAGCACTAAATGGATTGAGTGTGGCGGTAGCACTCTGGATTCGAGTATTTTTCCACTGTGTTTTATGGTAACATTTTCTACTATTGCTTATAAGATATTCATAATCATTTGATCTTAAAATTCCACATTCATTTTATACCCTTTCTGCCTCTGTTTACATCTAGAATTTCGCAGATCAACACCTGTCCGAACGTTCGTCTGAACATCCATGTTCGGACAGGTCCCAAGAAGTGTTTTTTTCTGTGTTTGGGTGTGTCCAGACACTGTCTGAACTTACATGTTCGAACAGCATGCGAGGACAGGCCTGAACTGTAAGTCTCGGCATTTGTCCGAACTTACATGTTCAAACCAATATTCGGACCATGAATGGATTTTTTATCGGAACTTGTGTCTGAACTTACATGTTCGGACACATGTTCGGAAGCTTAGTTTTAAAAGTCTCGACTTATGTCTGAACTTCAATGTCCGACACAATTTCGGACAATCCCACTTTGAGAACTGATTTGTAACTCTCGACTTGTGTCCGAACTTCAATGTCCGGACACAAGTTCGGACACCCCAAGTTCCTAACGTTTTAACTCTCGGCTTGTGTTCGAACGTCAACGTCCAGACACAAGTTCGGACAAGGCTTCTTTTTTAGTTTTAAAACTCGTTTGGAGTCGGTTTTTAAAATCGTTTGTGGCGTTAGATTTGTATCGACGTGCTCTTTCATTTAAGGCAAAACCCAGGGTGTTACATGATCATTAATTATGGTTTTTTCAACTTTTGCAGTGATGGATAAGTTTAAGAAAGCTAGCAAGAATGTGTACACCAAAAAGAAGAAAGACAGGAATGTGGAGCAGCCAATGACGGTTTTGTACCGTTGTGAGCGCGGTGCCAGACTTGATCCTCCACGACACTTGTCTTTCCACCCACAACAGGGTCATGCTGAGCCTCCACGCCACTCATCCTTTCACCCACAGTAGCCTGTCATGGCCCCATCCGCTGCCTAGTCATTGGATGTGTCAGACACATACGCACATATACCATGCTCAAACATGTTAGTGCCTTCATCTTCTGGTGGTGGTTAGTCTTTTGCTGATCGGGCTGAGCTTTATAGCCCCAGCTACAATATAGAGGGTGAGGGTAGCCTCCACCTGGAGCATGTGGAGGCACAGACTTCTGCTGGGGGTAGGGATCATGACCCCCGTACCCCTCCGGATGCTGCAGTGGTTGACATGGATATCAATGAGGAGGAGGCCGAGGACATGGATGAGGATGAGGACCAGGACGAGGACGACCCTGATCATGAGAACGTGACTGATGAGGAAGCTGCTCTCTGTATGGAGCCCGTTGTTCCCACTCATTAGAGGCTTAATGATGTGCCTGTACCCGATGGTCCGCTGTTGACTAGTGTCATCACCAGTTTCGAGGGACATGTCGCCATTGACCTTTGGTCAATGACTAAGGTATTTACTTTCTTATCTTTCACTTTATTAAGTATATTTAATTACTTCATGCGTGTGTAAACGTTGTGGTAATTATCTAGAACTGGGGTGTTTTGGGATTTAAATCCCGATACAGTTTGAACTGGAACTTTAATGAGGTTCCTTGCAAAAGGGCAAGGAATATGCTTATGCATTGAAGCCTTCATCATATGCTAGAGATCACATGGCCTTTGAATAATATGTCATTGATCTCTAACTTTGTGAAGAGGTGGCAGCTGGACCCAACTCTTTCCACATGCCCTTTGGAGAGATGACGATCACACTTCATGATGTGTGGCAAATATTGAGGATCCCTATCGTTGGTAATCCAGTTCCGAGAGACCCGCCAAACACTGAGCTTAAGGAGACGATGGCTAAGTGTTTAGAGTTTTACGATGGCGTTCAGGCCATGACAGATTTCATATGGCATATTGGTGTTGTTCAACTATGTCCACTAATTGAGTGGAGTTCAACTAGGTAGAAGCTACCTATGAAGCAGGAGTGTGGTTGGCTCTACTATGTTATCGGAACCACCATCTTTGCTGGGAAGGGGCATGGACGCATAAGTCCTTTACTGTTTTGGTTAGTCACTCCAATGAGCCAACATGTGAAGCTAAGGAAGTACGCATGGGGAGCAGGTACTCTTGCATGATTGTATCGCCTGCAGGGGATAGCATCTCGTGCTGATTCTACTAGCATTGCTGGCTATTTGACCCTTCTCTAGGAAAGCGTTTTAATGTACAACAATGATTAATAAATTTTCATTAATTCACATTAATAGTTAGAATAATTTATTTTTAAAATTTTTATAGTGCTGGATATATGCATACTTCCCCACTCTTAGACCAGCAGTTAGTCCTGATTGGTGTGATGAGGATGATCGACCCTGGGCTATGAGATGGGTCAGGTCCTTCTCCCAACAGAAAGATAGAGTCGCTGGAGAACTATTGCAAGCATTTGGATGCTATGACAACAAGAAATGTAAGTGGTACAACAAATGTAATTTATATTATTTACATTATTGTTTCTTATTGATGCTTATGTTTCCCTATGATGCAATGTAGATTGATTTGCTTCCCTACGGTAGCGAGAAGGTGAATGAGAACAAGAGCCACACCTGGTACAAGGGTACCTTGCAGTACATGGGAGTGAATGAGCCATATATGTTGGAGCGTTGTCTTTTCCAATTCGGGTACGTTGAGTGTATTTCACCTACCCCTATTACACCAAACACCAAATTCAAAAAAAGAGGGAGAAAGGGATCCTATAAATGTGTGTACTCTGCTATGTATAGTGTGTGGGACACCACACATGAGTGTGTTGCTACTCCGAGGTGCACTAAGACAAGGGCGGTGCTACACGCAAGTGACGAAGATTATTTGGATTGGTACGTCAAACACAGTCATCCAAAGATTCTGAATCCTGACATGTACAACAACACCTTCGTTCATCGGCCGGATGCCGCCCTAGTATGTTGTACTTTTTATATAATTTCAGTTGATTATAAGATTTTTGGAATACTAGGCTAACTTAATACATGTATTATGTTGTAACTCATGAGTGAGGCAACTGAGATTGATAGGCCTTCCTTTCCCGGGAACCGTAGCTGGGACTAGTGTTACTACCATGAGAAGATGCCGGAGGAGGAACAGAGAGCAACAGAACACGGGATGGAGGAGGCCTTCAGCACCTTATATATATGGGATACATATTATCACCAGTACGGCGCGCCGTAGTTTAAGGTTTTATGTTTTTGTTGTTTTAAGATACAGTTTAGATGGTTTGTTGACTTTCTACATTTGTTTGACTAAATTATTTGTAGTTGCAATGGATCTTCATTTGTACAACCTTAACTTGTTTTATGATAGAAGTTTCATTGATTTATGTTATGTGGGATTGTTTCCTTATAAAAACCCTAAACTTCAAACCCCTACTTTAGAGAATTGAAACCGAGGCTTCATTACCAAAATTTGTAGATCCAGACATCTTTCAAATGAATATCTAATTATCTAATCATCTACCACATGGAATAAACCTAATATTACTGCCGCGAGAACTGAAATATATCCAAATGTAGAAATTCAAAGCAGCAGCCACTTAATAGCGTAGCGAGGTCTTGAATTTAGAAACACTTTCTTGATCCTAAGTTACATTGCGAGGTAATGAATACGAATACATTTTTTTAAAAGTAAAATATTAACGAATACATGGTTAGATTTATGGGGGGCTTAACTTTATCAGTCTGGTTGAACTTAGTCTTTCTTCTATTTCTGTAGAAGCAGGATACAGGACGGGGTTGCTGTTTCTAAGATTGAAAACCTCGGAAGGATTTCATCAATGGTAGTTTAAAAACATCTTTCTACTGATAAAAACAATAGTAAAAATATTTTTTGAGTTGTTAGGAGGTTTCTTAGATCCTAAAATCACTCAACTATATAACAAAATACTAGAAATACGACATGCCAAAGTTCATGACACTTAAAGTCACGATCCAGCTCAACTGAAAAATCGTGACACTTACTTTCACGAGTTGATCTAGGTCGTGACATTAAGTGTCTCAAACTTTGGCTTCTCATGACACTTAAAGTCACGATCTAGCTCAACTCGTGACAACAAGTGTCACAATGTGTGTGTGTGTGCGCGTGTGTGCGTGGGTGCGTGTATGTGTGTGTGCGTGTGTGCCTGTGTGCGTGCGTGCGAGTGTGCGTGCGTGCGTGCATCCATGCGTGCGTGCGTGTGTCCGTGCATGTGTGCATGCATGCGTGTGTGCTGTGCGTGCGTGCGTACAGCTACAGAAGGTACGAAATGACATTTCATAATTTTAATGGGAATACAAGGATGTAGCTTCTTTCATGGCTATTGAGCTTCAACATCACCTTCAAGGACACAGTCACTACCAGACATGATCACACATAACCACTATATTTTAAGTAAAAATCAAAACTAGTGCATTCTGGTTTCACCATGCCTACCCTTAAGATTCCTTATAGGACTACAGAAGGTACGAAATGACATTTCATAATTTTATGGATAATACAAGGATGTAGCTTCTTACATAGTTATTGAGCTTCAGCATCACCATGTTTTAAGTAAAAATAAAAAATCTAGATCTTGTGTTTTCTCTATAAAATGAGTAGAGTTGCTACTGATTCTTTACAATTCATAGTTCCACACCACCACCTCGTTCAAATTCACAACCCATTCATATTATCATGAGTCACACATCAAATGACGAAAACAGTTCTAATATCATATGGGAGCATGAATCCCTTTCTGATAAAGAAGAGTCAATGGGCCAGAGTGATGTTTCAATGGTGTTGGAGTGCGAATCACTCCCTAACCAGGATGAGTATGTTGGCAGTAATGAGTGGGTGGGCATGTATACAGCTCCATATTATGGGAACTCAAATCTCTCCCCGATTCATATAAGGGCGAGAGTGATGTTTCAATGGCATTGGAGGACGAATCACTCCCCAACCACAAAGAGTCGGTTGGCAGTAATGATGTTTCTACGATGTGGTGGCCTGAATCCCCTCGCGATACGGATGAGTGGGTGGGCGTGTATGATAACTCCATATTATGGGAACTCGAATCCCTTCCCTATTCATATGAAGGTGAGAGTGATGAGTCGGTCCGCAGTAATGATTTTTGAGAATGTCAGCTATGTTTTTTCCCCAAAAAAGATGTCTCCGCATCAAATGTCGTCGTGTAATATGTTATGTAACTTAGTTATGATTCAAGATGTTCAATAAACGGCTGTTAAGTTGTTTCAAATGTCCGTTTGCATTTTTAAATGAAAAACGATGCCATAACACATTACAATGTATTCCAGATGGTTTGGCAAAAAAATATTGTATTGTAGTTAGTAAAATCACAATTCATCAAGTATAAACTTCTTTAATTAAATCATTAGTGTATATCAATTAATGAAAAAAAAAGTGGCACCTATAGTTCTGTTAAGTCAAGATCTTTCAGTTTTGATGATAGCATACCTTGTGTATTTAACATATTTGTCAAGCTTTATGATTCAGATAGACAAGCAAAAGAGTGTCTTAGCACACAAGGTTGCAAGCACTCTGTAATGCCCCTATTTAACGAAAAATGCAGCGGAAGAATAAGATACTACCGGCGTTTACAGACCATCGGGTACCAAACACCCGGCACCAAACCTCACCAATTACAACTTATAAATTACATACGTTACGGTCTGAACTCGAGAAAACATAACCTAAACATAATGAGAGAAAAATATAATAACTCTTCACTATTCCTAATTCTCATCCCAATCACTCATACGCTTCGTGGCCACCTGCATAAACATTTCATACCTGCGAGATGAAACCAAGCAGCCCACCCCGGGAGGGGTAGGTCAGTTTCCTGGAATGGAACTGGTACAATTCACCAAACCATAATTTAAAACATAACTTTTAAAATAAACAGTACTTGAAACCAAACTCTTAAAAACAGAACAGAGGAACAAGGCACTTCAAAACAACCAAGTTATAGAGAAAAGGAAACAAGGCAAAGATAGAGATACATAACATTAAAGTAAAGTTAGTCAATTAAATAGCCACACCACGAGTTAGTGAACATCCATTGCTTATATTAGATTTAATTCCAGTCAGGAGTAGAAAGGCTTAAGTGGTCACAAGGACTAGGAATGATAAGAGAGATCCTAGAACCAACAACTCAAGAGTGGAATAAAACCAATTAGGAGAGATGGCCCCCACCGCCAAATACATCCTTTTAGGACGAGGGATATACAGCCCTCCGCTGTCGCACACATCCTTTTTGGACGAGGGATATACAGCCCTCCGCTGTTACCGACCCGTTCTCAGTCATCGGTGAAGACGCACACACGTCACAATAAAAGACTCAGCTCATGGATGAAATGATATCGAGAGTCAAAGGAAGAATATACCAAGATTTGACATTTTCCCATATTCCTAGCTACCCCACTAAATCATTAACTGCACAAGTGCAATACCAAAACACTCAGTCCTACAGAGTGTAGAGGTGTAAACCCTTTGTAGTTAGTATCTAGTGAAACAATTAGATAGGAAGAAACGGTAACCGTGTGAGTTATACAATCAAGGCACAGTTAGCCACATCAGGCTGAGTTAGTCACACAAGCAGTTTTCCTTTTAAAAATCATTTATGCTCAATTAGCGTTTTTCAAAAATGTCTCTTTAAGTCTATTAGAAGAAGTATCTGAGTACGAGAAATCACACCTGGTATGCGTAGAAGCAGTAACTAGCTTGAGTGTGTGCCCCACCACTAGTAACCTATAATTAAGGTGTTTCATGTACTGATTAGCCAAGGAGCTTACGATGCTAAACATCTTTTATTCTTAATGGTTCATGGTTTTGGTTACAATTATTCTCTCATAAGGATTTGGGCTAGGTTCTGTTAATAAATCTTTCGTTAGGCCCTTTTCATTTAATCTGGAATAATTCAGGGTATTATCCTAAGAGTGGCCCAAGCTCTTATTGAATTGTTTAAGTGGGCTTTTTGGAGTTCATGGACTTAGGCCCAATAGGTTAGCCCAAGCCCGTGTTACGTAGAGTTTATTCCATCTTCCTACCCAAGATCAAGATTTAGCTTACTTTAAAGCTCTTAGGTTGTAGTTGATTTATTCGTCTAGTATTTGATTAGGACTCTAAGGTTTATTTGGATATTCCCCTGGCAAAGTCTAATTATAACTTTATCACATAACCTTAATTAATTTCGTCTAGATGTTGTATTAAAATCCAACACTATAAGTATCATGTATAGGTTTTGTTTGACTTATTAGTTTCTTCTCATTCCATCTTCTATAAGGTATTTATTCCTTTTATTTATTTTTTTGTTATCTATACATTAGGATTTATCTAAAACATTCTTTACGTAGCTTATTGTATTTAATTATTCTTATTAACTTATACATACATCAACATCCAATTTATGATTCATAAGATAAAGTATTTCCCTTAGTTTCAATTAATTATATTAGTTTCCATAATAAAAAATTAACATAAAAGTAGGTAAGTTTCCTAAGATAATCTTCTATCTCTTTTACTTCTTTATTTCAACTCAAAAGTTTATACCTAAAATATTTATTAACATCCTGTATTAAATGTTAGTTTAGCCTTCTTATATTATTTTCAACCAATAAGGTTTATTATTCAACTATACTTTAATTTTTTGTTACATTAAAAACCATAGATTATAAAATAACTTATGATAATTCCAGAATTACAATTTTTAGACCTATTTCCTCTTGTCTAAAAATGCTCAAATTTAATATATAGTAACTATGATATTTTAGGCATATTATGAAATTTTTATTTCATAAAAATCTCTTTGTTAATTATCTAAATAAATCAATAATACTCAGAACTTATAAAAAGCATAACTTACGCTTAAAATCTCAAAACCCATATTAATTTACATGAAAATAAAGTAGATTTTATAAGGAATCTATGGTTAAAATTTCATGCCAAAATACATTAGGGAAGATCATTAAATAAATCTAGCAAGATAGACTATTATTCTATAATTTATATCAACTTAATACATTATTATCCTCTACGTTTTAATCTCGACCGTCCGTTCCCCTTAACTACGATCGGACGGCCCAATTTCATCAAGTTCATCCAGAAATCCCCAAATCAACACGAATGGGATTCGATCAAATTCTCACAATCTACAGAATGAAACTCGGTAATTCTTGTTTCATTGGATTCGAAATTTAATTGCGGTTACAATGGTACCAAATTCGTGAGCTATAACACAAGGCACAGGAAAATCGGATTTGGGTAAATACGAAGTTAGGGTTTGTGTTTGTTTAATTCGATTTCGCCAAATTCCCTTAATGCATTGCGTTATTGGTTAAATTGGTAGTTGGGTAAGTTTGAGAATGTAAAAACGAGTGATACTATCGGTGCAATTTGGTCGGAAACGTACCATAAAAGCGCCAGCAAGGATATCCCAATTTGTTTTTCTGGAATCTTGGTATTTTATGTGCAGTTCAGGTAGGCAACTTCACTAATGAACTCGTGCCAACTGAGAGCGATTCGATTCATGAAACCTATCAGATTTTAAACTAGACATGTAAATCTAAAAACGAGTGGAAGAATCATTGAATTTGATGAACTAGGGAGAAATTTACATATCTCACAAGATCTGGGTTTACCTAGTCGTTTTCTGGAAAAATCTGGGCAAGAATACTCCCGTGTTCGAGTTGGGAACTTTAGACGCCTTAATCTTTCAAACGATTGAGAACTGGTTTGGGGTTCCTTCATAAGAGTTGTAGAGCAGTTAAAGCTCTTGAAAACAAGCTATAGAATGTGAATTTTCATTGACAAACAAAGAAGATATGATTGAGCAAAGTTTACCTCATCAACAGGAATTTCCAGATTTCTAGGTTGTAGTTTCTCGGAGAGGAAACTTGAGATCGATTTTGTGACGAATATGTGAAGATTTAGGTCAAGTGGGATTAATCGTTCGAAAGTATAGTTGTAGGAGAATCAAATGTAAAAGACGACATCCAAAAAGGTGGAGTATTGGCTGAGATATAAGTGTCTAAAGATTGACCTATGATTTGCCAAAACTATCGAGAAACTTACCGATTCAATGGAATTTCCGGTTGACTGGGTGTGGCACGGGTCCCGAGACACGCGGCTGAGTCAGCCAACTCGGGACACGTCAGCAACCTTCAAAATTTTGGCTCTAAACTTCAATTTATCATAACTTTGGCTAGGATGATCCGTTTTTAACGTTCTTTTTATCAATCTTCTTGGTTTTCCATAACCTTTGTATTGATATAGGTTTCAAGGGCTGGTTTGAACATTCTCAAAAAGTCAACCCTAGCAAGGCTTAAGGAGCTTTAAGGTTACTATAATTTTATATTGACTTTTATGATCCAAATCAATGTTCTAAATATTCCTAAAATCTTTATAATATAATTGGATTGTCTTGAAATTTTTTAAAGATTTATTGACTTATAAATCATATTATTAAATTCATAATTCCATATAATAATTTAATATTTAATACTATTATTTAGGGTTCAATAAAGGAAATCCCCTAAATTAATTTAGATTAATTTATGGGGTATTTCACACTCGATTCACGACATGTGCCCAACCAGTCGGGCATCTTTCTAGGAGAGCTCATGCTAGAACTTCTAGCACTCACAAGAAGTCAGGCACCACATGAAGATATCTTTTATGATTCAGGAGTAAATCAAAGACAAAGACTGCAAGAAGATCGACATATCTATGCAGACTCACATACTCACACTATCATCTAGCACACGACAAGAATATAACTCATTAATGTGCAAATAGACAAGATAAGAAAAGGAGCATTTATGAGCATTAATGAGCCAGACAAGATCATTCAAGTTGAGCACACATGTTGAGCTCAACCAATAGAGAGACCTGTCGCCGACGTGTCTAGTAGCAAGGCAACACGTGTTCTGACAACTCCAGATCAAGTTGAAGCCTCTCTAGATCACTAGTGTGGTTGTTATGTGATAGGTCGGAAGTGGAATAGACTCCTTGACTTTAGAAGCTTATAGAACGGTAGTTACATCTTAACAAACCATATATATACTTGCATTTATTTCGTATGTAAGTAAGTCTATACAAGAGAGAAAAATAGAGAGATTATCTGAGCAAGGGTGAATCAGACTTAAGTGTGTGTAAAGGCTAGAGAGTTGGTGAGCTGGTTAGGATTGGAGTTGTGTAACAACACTTTGTAAATTGGTTGACTGATCAATCGGGGAGTGGTTGGAGAACCGTAGGCCAGGTATCAGGAGAGGGTAGTGGACTTTGGGATAAAGTCCTAAATTGTCCCGGAGTTCGTGTGTGAGAGCGAGGGAGATTGAGTGAATTTTTGTGTGTAAATTTTCAATCAAAATGGAGTTTCCAGTTTAAATATATCTCGTGGTTTTCCTTAACCAACAATGTTTATTTAAGTCTTTGATACGTCCACGATCGATCGGGGACGCATCAGGAGCGCTAGCGAGTTTCAATTGGTATCAGAGTGGGTCTCTTCTAGAAAGCTAACTGCTTTGGAAGATGATAAAAATGTCTCACGCAAGCCTACTAGCGTCAGAAGAAGGTTCTGCACCAAACCGACCACCACTTTTCAATGAAGATAACTACACTCACTGGAAGAATAAAATGGAGTTTCACATCAAGTCTGATAATCCAAGGATGTGGAGGGTTATATCACAAGGTGAATATACCTTCCAAAATGCTCAAGGACAAGACATATCTGTTGGCAGCATGACGGATGATCAAATCAAGAAGTTGGTATTCAATGCTCGAGCCGTAAGAATACTACATTGTGTATTACTATCTGAGCAATACTCCAAGATAGCCTCAGCTAAAACAGCTCAAGAAATTTGGAAAATTCTTGAAGTCACATATGATGGGAACTATGAGATCAAAAAGACTCGCATTGAGTTTGTGCTCACTCATTGGGAGTTATTCAAGAATGAAGAAAAGGAGAGCATTTCTGAAATGCATACAAGATTCACCAAGCTGATCAACGAAATGTTGGTGCTTGGAAGAACTATCTCAAACGAGGATGAAATTCAGAAGTTCCTCGGATCTCTTCTTGCCTCCTTCGACAGCAAGGTCAATGCCATACAAGAAGTCCACGATCTATCTAAGATGTCCTTGGTGGACATCTTAGGTTCCCAAATGGCATTTGAGTTAAAACTACAATAACGAAACTCAGAAAACTCAACGAAAGAAAAGGAAAAAGGCATAGCCCTTCAGGTAGCTGAAAACTCTGAGACAGGAGAAGACTATGATGAGATGGTCCTCTATGCTAAGAGGTTCTCTCGAAAGTTCATAAGAAACAACATGAGGAAAGGAAGAGAGCCCAAAGAGACAGATGGTCATCGCAAAAAAAAAACAATGACAAGTGTTTTGGGTGCTCAAAGCTTGGGCATCATATCAAAGACTGTCCTCAATAATCCCAAGAGGACAACAACAAGGTCAGGAAACCTGTCTGAAGGTCGTTCAACAAAGGACCAAGGAAAGAAGCGTTTGTTGCTGCATGGGGAGACCTAGAGCTAAGCGACAATGATCAAACCTCAGATAGTGATCCCTCGGAGGATGAGAAGGCTCACCTATGCCTTGAGGAAGTTTGCTTGATGGCACAAGATAAAGACACGTCAAAATCAGAAGAAGAAGATCAAAACAAGGTAAACTACTCTAAACTTAGAATGAAAATTCTAAAGGCTGAACTTCCTGGACTTAGAAAGTTTTCCCTAATACTAGTTGATCAACAAGAGGCTTTGGAAAATGAAAACAAGGAACTCGTGGAGGAAAATGAGAAATTGGAGAAAAACTCAGATAAGGATAAGGTAGAAAATCTTATGAAGGCACTCATGAAATTGCAAATCGATTATAGTGAGATTCTTTCTGCTCATAAAAAGATGAAATTAGGAAAACAACCTAAAATAGATGAACTGATTGCTGCACTCGGCTCAAAAGAAAAAGAACTAGCAACCATTAAAAAAAACATGCGAAGCTAGAAGCTGTATCTAGGACACCCATATGGAGAAACAAGCGACTGGTCAGGTATTAGTCAGGGACCAGTCGTAGAGGTGTCTACAACCTATGCAGACAACCCAATCATCATTAAGCCAAATTCCATAGAATGCGCTTTATGAGGCATTGGCAACTCAAGAAAATAGGACTAAAAAGGGTAGTAAAAAATGATCCTAGAACGGTAGTTGATGGTGGAAATGGGTCCAACCTTTCTAAGGAGCCTAACCCCACACCACTAACTTGATAAGTGCAGAATCGAGTGGAATGGACCCCTTCCGGTATATCGACAGTGGGTGCTCTAAACACATGATAGGAGACAAGATAAAGTTCTCCTCACTCAAACCAAGAAGCCAAGGGACCGTTTCCTTTGGCGATAACAAGAAAGGAAAAATCATTGGTGAAGGTAAGGTTGGTTTTACCTCATACTATGTCATAGATAATGTCAATTTAGTGAATGGTTTAAATTTCAGTTTGCTCATCTTATCTCAAATATGTGAAAAAGGCAATTCAGTTTTCACTTCTATTCTACACATTGTAGTATAGTAAGTCAGGACAATGGCAAAGAGTTGTTAAAGGTAAAAGATGGAAAAGTGTTTATGTAACTAGTTTGAAGGATATTGACAGTCCAAACCTTCCATTCTTGGCTGCTTCAATAGATGACTCCACAGTGCTTCAATAGATGACTCCCCGAGTAAGTACATCGAAGCCACTTGAATTACTTCTCATGGACTTATGTGGATCTATGAGAGTCAAAAGTTTTGGAGGAAATTGGTATGTGTTTGTAATTGTTGATGATTACTCAAGATTTGTTTGGACACTCTTTATTGCTTCCAAAGACGAAGTCTTTGAGAAATTTCAAGTCCTTACAGGAAAATTACAAGTACAACTCAACCACAAGATCAAGGCTCTTCGGTCTGATCATGGGACGAAGTTTGAGAATCAACAATTCATGGATATGTGTAAACAACAAGGAATCAATCACACTAATTCAGCACCAAGGACACCCTTACAAAATGGGGTAGTTGAGCGTAAGAACAGAACACTACAAGAGGTAGCCAGGACCATGTTATTGGGGGCAGTCTTCCTCAGTTCTTCTGGGCAGAAGTTGTAACGACTGCATACTACATCACAAATAGAACGTTCATACGACCTATCGTCAACAAAACACCCTATGAGCTATTCAAGGGAAGCACACCAAACATAAGTCACTTCAGGATCTTTGGTTGTAAATGTTATGTCCACAACAATGAAAAGAATCCCCTAGGAAAATTTGATGCTAGAAGTGATGTGGCCATCTTCCTTGGGTACTCTGAAAGGAGCCGGGCATACAAAGTCTACAACAAAAGGACATTGAAGGTGGAAGAAAGTGTACATGTGGTCTTTGATGAGGCTAAAGTTCATAAGGTCAAGGAATCTGAAGAAGATGAAGAACTTGGATTTGATCTAGTTGATCAAGATCACACAGATAATCCCAAAGATGATTCATTAACCAAGGAAAACCTCTCTGACAAGTCAGCGACAAGTCAACAACAGGTCAATGAAGGAATCAATGATGTCGAAGGTCCTCTATCACCATCAATCATTCATCAATCATCTACTCTATACAAAGATCATCCATTGAAGAACATCATATTAAATATCTTCAAAGGAATTCAAACCAGAGCACAAGCTCGAGATCTTCTAGCATTCTCAACAACAGTCTCACCCATTGAACCAAAAAATATCAAAGAAGCTCTCCAAGACTCAGATTGGATTAAATCAATGCAAGAAGAATCGAATCAGTTTGAAAGATGCAACGTCTAGCATCTTGTGCCTCGTCCTTCACATCAAGGAATACTTGGCACAAAATGGGTCTTTAGAAACAAGCTAAATAAAATGGGAGAAGTCGTTAGGAACAAAGCTCGTCTGGTAGCTGAAATATATTATCAACAAGAAGGGATAAACTTCCAAGAGACCTTTGCTCTAGTAGCAAGGATGAGTCTATCAGATTACTACTTGCATTTGCAGCACATAAAGGAATCAAACTCTTCCAACTTGACATCAAAAGTGTCTTTCTCAATGGGTACGTCAAGGAAGAAGTGTATGTTGAACAACCTCCAGGTTTTGAGACTCAAGAAGGGAAAGACATGGTACTCAAGCTTGATAAAGCTCTCTGCTGGCTCACACAAGTTCCAAGATCATGGTACGACCGTCTATCCTCCTATCTTTTAGAAAACCAATTCAAGAGAAGAAAGGTGGATAAAACATTGCATATTTACAACAACGAAAGGGACTTCTTAATTGTGCAAGTATATGTTGATGATATAATCTTTGGAGCCTCTGATGAGAAATATTGCAAGAAGTTTGAAGCTTTGATGAAAAAGGAATTTGAGATGAGCAATTTAGGAGAATTGAAGTTCTTCTTAGGACTACAAGTCAAGTAAGATGATGAAGGGACAATCATATCCCAACAAAAGTATGTAAAGGATTTGCTAGTGGACCTGACATTATGTATATTGTTTGCTTATGTGCCATGTTTCAAGCAAATCCTAGAGAAAGTCACCTCACAGCCGTAAAAAGAATTCTACGTTACCTCAAAGGGACCATGAACCTTGGTCTCTTTTATCCTAAACTCACCAATTGTAATATTATAGGTTTATTAGATGCAGATTATGGAAGGATCTATCACCGATAGAAAAAGCACGTCAGGGACAACATTCTTTGTTGGATCATGTTTGATCGCATGGGGATCAAAGAAACAATAAAGTGTAGGAATCTCAACTGCTGAATCTGAATACGTAGTCGTGGCAAGCTGTTGTGCTCAACTCTTATGGCTCAAACAGCAAATTGGTGATTATGGAGTCAAGACAGGTATGTTGCCAATTATATGTGATAATACAAGTGTCATCTTTATTTCCAAAAATCTTGTGCATCATTCTCGTACCAAGCATATTGACATTAGACATCATTTACTTAGAGATTGTAGTGAAAAGGAATTAGTTGATTTATAGTACAATTCTACTGAAGACCAACTAGCTGACATTTTACTAAGCCATTAAGTAGAGTAAGATTCAACAAGATTGTTCATGATCTGGGACTGATATTCATTAAACATGATTAGGCTGTCTTTTAAATCCCATGACCGGTCACCGACACGTGAGCAACACCTTTAAACTAGTCGTTTAGTAGTCAATGAATAGCTAAATGCATGAAAACATGTCAAACGACTACTTGAAACAGATATGTTAGCATTTCCACAAAAGTAAGGATAAATTAAAGACAGTACAACGAATAGAAACGGGAAAAATGCAATGGGTTAATGACAACCGTCATGACCGCTGCCCGTTATGATTAGTACAGTTGGGACATGTCAGCGACAGGACGAGGAGCGGTCGCCGACCGTTACTCGATAAATATAAAAGGGAAATGGGAGTCCTACTCTCATCATGTTATCTGCCCTCACTCTCTAAACTCGCTAAGCATTCAAGCAATTTCTCTTCTTCCTTACAAACACTCTAGAGAGCTCTTGTGCGAAAAATCCCTTGCCTCACAGCCACTCTAAGAATTCTTTAGCAAAAAGTTAGCAAACTCTAGAAAATCCTTCAATCAAACATGGCACCAAAATCCGCTCTCCGTTCAATGAAGAAGGCTGTCCTCAAGGAAGCTCCGTTAGTGCAAGTGGCCGACATACGGCCGACAGAACCACAAAGAGAATCACCGCCCCTCGCCTATCCAAAGAGTTAGAAGATCAATTTGTGCGTAGGGTGACAGATGAAGATGAGTTGCAACATGAAGAGGTAAACTATATAAGCTTCCATCTGCCAAAGCTTCTCCATATAATCCAAATAGAAATCCTCAAATCCAAAATACTTCCAACTCCTACTCCTACCGAAAATCCAAACATGTCTTCTTCTGCTCCTTCTTCAAAAGTCGCCACCAAACATTCCAAAGCCAAAAATCCAAAAGATCCTAAAAACCAAGACCTCTTCGCTGCTACAACGAGTTGCGTAACTCGCGTAACTCATGCCTCCAAACAAGCCAAAACCCAAAGAGGTCTCACTAAAGGATAAGACACCAGAGGAAGGTGTGACTGCACCAGACTCTGAGGAGGAAACCGGAATCCTCCCCTAGGTCATGGTACCTGACGATGATAGGTCGCTGACGCCTCCACGACTAGCTCAGGAAGAAGGGAGTGACACAGAATCGCAGTCACCCTTCATTTACACGCTCCAGGAGCATGAGCAACTAAGGAAAGAAAAAGGCAAAGAGAAGATGGCTCCATCACCACTCTCTAGAGCTAGAGGAGCTCTTCCAAGCCAAGAAGGTTGTCGTAAAGCCTCCGCCTCCCCAATCTCTGAAGCGTCTCAAGAAGCTCAATGAGCTAGAGCCCATGCTGATCAAGGCAGAAAACGTCAATAACAATTTCTGTCCTATCTTACCCAAGACACTGGACATGGAATGGATGGAGCAAATGGGTCTTGGAGAGATCCTAGAGCTACTAGAGTACCAAGGATGGGTGGACTACTTCCAAGAGCCTGTCACCAACTACACTGAACTGCTCAAAGAGCATATGCGACATCTAGGACCACTCTAGAGCGATGATGACGATGACTACATTAGTTCTCGAAAGGACACCAGCTGCAATAACTTGGGATATCAAGGTGACAAAATGGTCCAGCTGCTCAACAAAGGGGCCATAATGAAGAACTCCCTCCCGGTCTTCCAGGAGAAACTCCCGCCTCCTCAAGATGATCCTCCCCCGGAAGCCCCCCTCCGATGGTAGGCTCTTACACCCCGGACGTGTCCACGTCTATGATCGAGGATGTCTTCACCTTCTTTGCAGCATGTTTCGCCCTCCCCTTTGACTTCAAAGCCAGCACCTTCCAGTGCTTTTGGGTAAAAGCTTGCCCAACGGTTGTCGCTCCCGCAGTAAGACAAGCCGCATCATTCTTTTCGGCCTCAGGAGCTGCACAAACAAGCACGAATGTAACAATGCAATAGCAAGCAACACAAGCAAGGAACGAAAAAACAAAAGATGGCCAAGGCAAAAAGAAAGGGCACACTCTCAGGAAAGGATCCAAAAAAGGATAGCTTAGAAAAAATAAGAAAGAGGCAAACGTAGGGTCACACATGCAGGCTCGCTTCCTCCCCGCAGACTAAGATTAAGGTTCGACCCCGGCGTCAAAGGTAGAAGCACCCGATGACCGGAATTCGGACTTGTGTATGATAAGTGTGAAACATATATGCTTTTATGGGCCTAATTACCTGATAATCTGCTACAATTTAAGCAATGTTTCCCACTTATTCTGTGTTTTTCCTAAGAATAATGTTTTGATATGAATTGATGCATTCTATATGTAAATATAGGAAAAACCCAGAGAAATGAAGACTTTACATCATAAGGGTTACAACGCAACAAACAGGGAACAAATCAGGAGAAGAGACACAAAAATTGGTCACGCCCGGCTCAACTTGGCCGGACACAAATCCGTATGTCTCATGTCCGGATCCGGACGCAGGCCGGACGTGACCCGAGATCCAGCTCCAAACGTTATGTGTCTTGTCCGGATCCGGACAAAGATCCGGACACAACCCGAGTCTCAGATCCAAAACCGTTGTCTCACGTCCGGATCCGGACAGTGTGAAACATATAGGCTTTTAAGGGCCTAATTACCTGATAATCTGCTACAATTTAAGCAATGTTTCCCACTTATTCTGTGTTTTTCCTAAGAATAATGTTTTGATATGAATTGATGCATTCTATATGTAAATATAGGAAAAACCTAGAGAAATTAAGACTTTACATCATAAGGGTTACAACGCAACAAATAGGGAACAAATCAGGAGAAGAGACACAAAAATTGGTCACGTCGGCTCAACTTGGCCAGACGTAAATCCGGACGTCTCATGTCCGGATCCGGACGCAGGCCGGACGTGACCCGAGATCCAGCTCCAAAAGTTTTGTGTCTTGTCCGGATCCGGACAAAGATCCAGACACAACCCGAGTCTCAGATCCAAAACCGCTGTCTCACATCCGGATCCGGACACAGATCCGGACGTCACACAGAGATGAAAAATAAAAATGCAATCGCGCTGATAATCAAGCTTTCGGCGCAATTATCAGCCGAAAGCAAGTTAAGCCCATCTCAACATTAATTAAAACGCAGCCATACTCAATATGTTAAGCCTATGCCCATGCTCGTACCTAACTACCACTATCCTATGTTTCATTTCTAAACCTATTTAAACCCCTCTTCAGCCTCCATTTGAAATCGTCCCAGACTCTCAGAGTCTAAACATTACTCATCCTCTCATCTCCCTCCATATCATCCTTTCATCCACGATAAACCCTTCTTCTCCATTCACAAATCTTCCTCCGTAACTCTTCACCCTCACCCACAGACAAGAAAACTGCTCACGGGCGTCATTTACCCACGTCCGGATTTGACGTCCGGATCCAGACACAGCCAGAACAAAGCGTCCGGATCTACGTCCGACCCAAGACAGTCGGACGTGACACAGACGAGTGTGGAAATTGCAGAATCGGCGACGGCTTCTAAAATCAGTTTTTCTGCTAAATCCCTCTATCCTTATGCTGTTTATATTGAGCATTGTTATTTTGTCCATGGCTGAGTAGTCGCTTTAAATTTCGGTTTACTATGTATCTCTAGGATAGTTATTTCTGAACCTTTGTGATTTTCTGCAGTACAAGAGAATAAAGTTTTTTTCCCTTATGAATTCCTAGACTTGTTAATCTGATCAATTAAATGATTTTATCAGTTTTTAGCTTATAAGTGAGAACTGCGGCTATCAATTGACTACAGGGAAAGAACCAGTTAGTATAGAGATGGTAGTTCCTCTAAACACTAGCTGACCATTAATCTAGACTACACTTAAAGCAATTAGTAAACAGTGGATTCATAACGAGAGTTAGGATTCGGTCTTTGCTAATTAGAATTCGTGGAGCGAGAGACCGAATACGAGTTATCCTTATTCTAGGGTTTTATTCAGAATTCTGTAGAAATCACTTAGGGTAAGAAATTGCAAACCTAGAGAGAAGTAGTAAACCGGAATTTCCTTTATCAACCAAAATCAAAACAAATATTTACCTGTTATTTACTGCTTATTGAACTCTTTTACAACATTCACCATCACATACAAAAACCCCCAATTTCCTGTTATTTTTATTCTTGTTTTGTATGTAAGTAGAAATTAAACTAGCCACTGCCTCCTTTGATTCGATACTCAGGGAATACTCCGAGATTTAAACTTGCTATAATCGATCGGTACACTTGTCGTTAGGTTAAACCCCCAACAACAATTTACCGTTAGGTTTTACCCCAGCAAGTTTTTGGCGCCGTTGCCGGGGAGGCACGGTTGCTTAGTTTAATTTTTATATTGGTATTATCTCATTTAATTTTGTTTTGTTTTTGCTTTTTAGTTTATTTTTGTTTTGTTTTGTTTTATTTTATTTTCCTTTGTTTATTTTCTTAACTTTGTGTAATTTGTTTCTTATTTTGGTTCTAGTTTATTTTGGTTTTACCGATTGAGTTTACTTTTACAACTACATTACTGTCAGTTATCTGATTTTGGTTTATGGTTAAAACTCGTTCTGAAGGAAATCCTGAATTTGAGCTGGAACATGAGATAGAACGACTTACAAGGAGAAGTCGTCAGGGATTGGTACTGGAGACTACAGTTGAACCAGAGGTGCTTCTCAAAGACTCACCAGGTGATACCTTTGTTTCAGAAGAAGAGTATCTTATGGACGGTATCAGCAGAGAAAGAAGGATGAACGACTACACTCGTCCGAACGTGGAGGGACTCACATCACCAATAGTAATCTCTGCACTACCGGAAGGGGTAGAATGGAATTCAAGACCCATTATGTCACGATGGTCCTGAATGCTCCACAGTTCAGTGGAGTAGTTACTGAAGACCCAAATGTTCATCTTACATCCTTCCTGCGATTGGTTGGAGCATGTTCAACACCAGCTTCTCAGGAGGTAGCCAGACTAACCTTGTTTCCTTTTTCACTCAGGGACAGGGCTGCAGAGTGGCTGAACTCCCTATCTCCAAACAGTATCACTTCCTGGAGCGAGCTAGCAAATGCGTTCCTAGCAAAATACTTTCCACCGTCCCGAATGCTGGCAATGAGAGGTGAGATCACGAACTTTAAACAGTATAGCGGTGAAACTCTTTCTGAAGCTTGGGAACGATTCAAGGGAATTGTAAGAAGAGTGCCACATCATGGTCTGGGAGAAGAAGTTGTATTGCAATCATTTTATAAGGATCTAGACCCCCAGAGCCGTCTATTAGTTGATACCTGTGCAGGAGGAATTCTTATGGAGCTTCCGATCACAGGATAAAGGAGTTGTTGGAAACTCTTTCCAATTCAGCTAACCAATGGAGAGGTGCTAGAGCTGCCACTGAGATCTTTCCAAAGAAGAATGCAGGAATTTATGAGGTAGACTCGAATACCCTCTTAGCTGCTAAGATGGATAGCATTTCTAAGCAGTTTGAGAAGATGTGCACACTGATGAACCCAAAATCAAACGCATCGGCTATCACTGATTCATTCCCTCAATGTGAATATTGTGGTAGAGGTTCTAACATGTGCCAGTGTGTCCCACCGCAATAAGAGGCAGCAAACTATGTTGGTAACAGACCGGGTAATTATTTCGGAAATCAAGGCAACCCGGGTTATCATTCTCAGCAGCAGAATCGTTACCAAGCTGGCGGTAACAGCAATTACAACCAAAGACCTCAACAGCAGTATAACTCCTCTTATCAGAAGCAGCCACTACAGAATCAGCAAGTACAGAATACAGGTGTTGGTGCGTCCTCTAGTATGGATGAAGTTCTGGCCAGAATGAATGATTTCATCACGGTTAACACCAAGAAATTTAATGAGCTGGAACCTTTCAATCAGGAGTCAGAGGACCTTCAACAATGATCAAAGGACATTCAATAGGAACTCGAGTCTCAGCTATCTCAGATATCACAGCAGTTGGCTCAGCGTCCTTTGGGTTCTTTCTGCCCAGTCAGTCAGAGAGACCGATTCCGCGAGAGAAGCATGCAAGGCAATCACATTGAGGAGTGGTACACAGATCTTGATCCGGTGATCCCTGAAGCTGAGCCTCCTTACTAATGTTGAGATACAGAATTGAAGGAAACAAGACAGAAAGAAACACACCAGCATGTTCTCAGGACCGGGATCGTGAAGAGGAGGTGGCGATTAGCAAGACTCCAAAAATTTCCCCTCCTCCACGCGCGCAGTTGATGAAGCGTAGGTTCCTTTTCCAAACCGGTTAAAGAGAGAGACACTAGATGAGCAATTGGAGTTTTTTAAGTATTTTTAAGAAACTACCATTAACATTTTTTTTTGAAGCGTTTTGATTAGAGCAGATGCCGCTATATGCGAAGTTATGAAGGACATCATGTCCAATAGATGGTCTTTAGTGGAGAAGGATACTGTGCAGCTTACCGAGAGCGTTTCAGCCGTCCTTTCGAAGAAGCTTCACTAAGCTTGATGATCCAGGTACTCCGGTCATACCTTGCGCGATAGGAATGTAACTGTGGTAAGGGTCTATGTGACTTAGGTGCGAGTATTAATCTAATGCCCTTATTCAATGTATGTTGAAGACGCTGTTTAGGAGAATGTGAACCTACCCGAATTACTCTACAGTTAGCTGAAGTTAATCATCCTAACTAAAGGGGTGTGTTAAGTAGGGATGGAATGGGTTTGGGTTTGGGTCGGGTGGACCATCACACGCCCATTCACTCCGACTTTCACTCACTCCACCCGTACCCGACCCGTCACCCGTTATGTATCAACCCATCACCCGTTCCACCCGTCACCCGCGGGTGAAGCGCGGGGAACCCGTTTACCCACGTTTGTTTTCTTTTTTTCTCTTGTTTGCCAGTTAGCTTTGCAAATTACTGTGAGTGAGAGAAAATAGAGACGCGAGCATGTATGTTCTATGTTCGCGGTTAGGTTACGAAATTTATCCTTCAGAGAAAAGATGTGAAATTGCACAGAGCATGTACGTTCCAGTTGCCAATATTATGGTTGCAAAATTACATGAGTGAAGAGAGAAAATAGAGGCGCGGAGCATGTATGCTCAATGTTCTTCTATTAGGATTATGAAATTACCTTCAGTGAAGAGAATGAAAACCTTCACAGAGCATGTAAGTTATTTGTTTTTCAGTTAGGGTTTCAAAATTACCGAGAGTCCAAAAACAAAATAGAGGCATAGAGCATTTTTGTTCCATGTTTGCCAGTTAGGGTTGCAATTAACTTCAGTGAAGAAAATTAAAAACTGCGTAGAGCAAGTATATTAAGGCTGTAAAATTATCGAGAGTGGTGAGAATAAAGAATGGCGCAATCACCCAGAGCATGAATGTTCCTTGTTCACTAGTTAGGGTCACAAAAATCATAAGTGAAGGAGGATGAATAATAACTAACAATTTAACATAATATATGTATAATCTATGCGGGTGAGCGGGTCGGGTGATGGGTGAAAAATGTTCACCCATCACCCGACCCGTACCCGCACCCCTTCCACCCGTAACCCATTTTTCACCCATTTCATGCGGGTTTTTCACCCGGTTTAGCGGGTCGGGTGACCGGGTGAAATGGGTACCCGCGGACCCGTTGCCATCCCTAGTGGTAAGGGATTTAATTGTTTCAGTTGGTACTGTTGCTTTCCCTGCTGATTTTGTTATTTTAGACATGGAGGAGGACAAGGTAGTACCGCTTATCTTAGGTCGACCATTCATGCGTACAGCAAGGACCCTCATTGATGTCGAAGGAGGGAAGATTATACTTCGGTTACATGATGAGTAGGTTGTATTTGATATGACCAAGGCTACTACTCATCCTTCTGATGTTCATGCTTGTTTCAGTTTAGATTGTATTGATACCTTGATGCAGGACTATTCTTACAGCCCCACAGAGCTGTATGCATTGGAGAAGTGCTTGGTAGAATCCATAGAAACAGTTCATGATGATTCTGAAGTCTCTGCTGCAGCACTTCAGCTTGCTGCTGGGAGGCCATATAGGAAGAACCACAGAATCGAAGAGGAACCGCTAGACCGAGTTCTAAAGATGCTAACTCCTTCTGTGGACTCACCATCTTCCCTTGAAATTAACCCTCTCCCTAGTCACCTTAAATATGCTTTCTTAGTTCCTCCATCTGATTTGCCTATCATTATTTCTAATAGTTTAACCAATGAACAGTAGGAAGCCTTGTTGCAGGTTCTAAAGAGGAACAAAGAGGCACTAGGGTGGTCCATTGCTGATATCAAAGGCATTGCCCCTACATTCTGCACTCAATGCATTTACCTTGAGGAGAATGACAAACCAACGAGACAGCTTCAGCGAAGACTGAACCCGCACATGAAAGAGGTGGTTAAGAAGGAGGTTATCAAGCTCTTGGACGCAGGTATCATCTACCCGATTTCTGACAGCGAATGGGTAAGTCCTACACAAGTCGTACCTAAGAAGGAGGTTTAACTGTGGTGCCTAATGATAAAGGTGAATTAATTCCTCAGCGTACTATTACCGGGCATAGAGTTTGCATTGATTACAGGAAATTAAATGCCGCACTAGGAAGGACCATTTCCCCTTCCTTTTATTGACCAGATGCTGGAGAGGCTTGCAGGACAAGAATATTACTGTTTCTTAGATGGTTACTCTGGTTATTTTCAGATTCCAATTGCTAAGGAAGACCAAGAGAAAACCACTTTTACATGTCCGTATGGTACTTATGCTTATCGATGCATGCCCTTTGGTTTGTGTAATGCACCAGCTACATTTCAAAGATGCATGACTGCTATCTTTGCTGATTTTATTGAAAAGTGCATCAAAATCATTTATGGATGATTTTTCTGTCTTTGGACCGACTTTTGATTCTTGTTTGAGAAACTTGGATTTAATCTTAGCTAGGTGCAAGGAAACTAATTTGGTGCTCAATTGGGAGAAGTGCCACTTCATGGTGCAGGAAGGATCGTGCTCAGACATAAGATTTCTAAGAAAGGGATCGAGGTAGACAAATCGAAGATTGAAGTAATAGAGCAGCTGCCACCACCATCGTCGATAAAGGATGTTCGGAGTTTTCTCGGTCACGTAGGGTTTTATAGGCGTTTTGTTAAGGATTTTTCTAAGATCTCTAAGCCTCTTTGCGATTTATTACTTAAAGATGCTAAATTTGAGTTTAGAAAAGAGTGCTTGGATGCGTTTAATTTGCTTAAAGCTAAGTTGATTTCTGAACCTATTATTGTTGCTCCTGATTGGTCGTTGCCTTTCGAGATTATGTGTGATGCCAGCGATTATGCAGTGGGAGCAGCTTTGGGTCAGAGGCATGACAAGGTATTGAGGATAGTCTACTATGCTATTAAGACTATGAATGAGGCGCAGAAGAACTACGCCACGACGGAGAAGGAGCTGCTAGCGATTGTCTTTGCTTGTGATAAGTTTCGACCATACATCATTGGCAGCAAAGTCATCGTGCACACTGACCACTCCGCTCTCAGGTATCTCTTTGGAAAGGTTGACGCTAAACCTCGTTTGATCAGATGGATTTTTCTTTTGCAGGAATTTGACATTGAGATTAGAGACAAACCTGGTGCACAGAACGGAGTAGCGGATCACTTATCCCGTATGGAAGTTCCAGATGATGGCAGGCTGATCAATGAGTATTTCCCTGATGAGTATGTCTACATGATTGGTCATTCCACGGACCCTTGGTATGCTGATATTGCAAATTACCTAGCCAAGGGCATTGTTCCTCCAGAATTGTCATATCAGCAGAAGAAGAAGTTCTTCTCCACGGTCAAGCATTACCTTTGGGATGACCCGTTTCTGTTTAAGGTCTGTGCAGATGGTATGATTCGTCGTTGTGTATCTAAGAATGAAGCTAGAGACATCCTGACGCATTGCCATTCTAGAGAAGCAGGGGGTCATTTTGGTCCGGCTAGGACAGCTGTGAAAGTTTTGGAGGCTGGCATCTTTTGGAAAAGTCTGAACAAGGATTGCTATCAATTTGTTTCCACTTGTGATCAATGTCAAAGGCAGGGGAATTTATCCAGACGCCACGAGATGCCATTGAATTCGATCTTGGAGGTTGAGTCGTTTGATCTTTGGGGCATTGATTTCATGGGACCGTTCCCACCATCTCAAGGTAACCTCTACATCTTGGTAGCAGTAGATTATGTCACCAAGTGGGCTGAAGCAATAGCAGCACCTACCAATGATGCAAGAGTGGTGCTTAAGTTTTTAAAGAGAAATATCTTTTCCCGTTTTGGTGTTCCACGAGCGATCATTAGTGATGGGGGTACACACTTCTGCAACAAACAGTTTGAAGCTCTTCTGCAGAAGTATGGTGTACGGCATAAGGTTTCTCTACCATATCACCCACAAACGAACGGACAAGCTGAGATCACCAACAGGGAGCTTAAGTGGATTCTACAGAAATCTATCACATCCTCGAGGCGAGACTGGTCCTTTAAGTTAGATGACGCCTTGTGGGCATACCGCACTGCCTTTAAAACACCTTTAGGTATGTCCCCATACAAGTTGGTTTATGGCAAGGTGTGTCACTTACCTGTGGAGCTGGAGCACAAATCTTTTTGGGCAATTAAGGCATTGAATTTTGATCTCCAAAAGGCTGGTGAGAAGCGTAAGCTACAGCTGTGTGATCTGGAGGAGTTTAGAGAGGCAGCTTATGAAAACGCCAAGATTTATAAGGAGAAGACAAAGAGGTGGCATCACAAGCTACTGGTCAAGCGTGAGTTTCACGTAGAGGATAAGGTTCTTCTATTCGACTCCCGCCTGAAGCTATTCCTAGGAAAGTTAAAATCTCGTTGGTCCGGTCCATTCACAGTGACAACTGTCTCACCTTATGGAGCCATTGATCTAATCAACACAGAAGGTGAGACATTCAAGGTCAACGGATCCCAGCTAAAGCATTATTTGAGTAGTAACAGTGCCGAAGTCCACTCGGTGATCACTCTTTACAACCCGCCATGCTGAGTACACAACTGAAAGGTCTAGCCAAAGACCGAAAAGACGGGCAGCTTGGTGGGAGGCATCCCACCAGTATAAAATCTCCTTTCCACTTTCTTTTTACACTTTCCTATTACTTGATATAATTTTCGTTTAATCTATTGAGAATTTTTACAATTTACAGCACGAGCCCCGACTCCCCTATATCAATAGAAAACTCTGCCTGGTTTCCCTTGAGTTCTTCTGGTTTTGCAGATTTAATCTTTCAGGAACTCCACTCTAATGCTAAACTGAACCCAAGTGTGAGGAAATATCATGGCAGTGTTCATCACGGATCAGGGAGTCCTTTAACACTCTTGCTATTTTAATTCTACATTTCTTGTGGTTGTTTTATTTTTGTTTGATTATTTTTGGTAATGTTTTCTTTTTAAAAAATTCTTATTTAAAATAATTGAGGTGTTTTAAATTATTTGATTTTAATTTAATTTAATAAAAAAAAGAGCTTTTCCACGCGTCCGGCTAAACCCAGCCGAACGCTCCCAACCCTAACCCGTCCGGATCCGGACGGAACTCCGGACACCACTAATATCGGGAGCGCGGTTTTATTTTCTTTCTTCTTCGCTCCTACTTCTTCCTCCGTCTCGCCACGAACCCGACACCCCAAAACCAAACACCACCCATCTTCTTCTCCTTCCTTTCCACCACCACCACAACCACAAACACCACCGCCTACCATCCCGACGCAGCCGACTTCCACAACCCCACCGCGCTGATGCCTGACCACCACCAACGCCCCATTCCCCCCCCCCTCGAATTCCAGACAGAAACCAACACAGAAACAGGTTTTTCTTTCAATTTTTGACGATTTCGATTTCTTTTATGTCAAATTAGAGCAGATAGGGTAATAATTCGATGGTTTTCGCTGTTAATTGTTGTTGAGTACGCACTCGTGAAGTTTTCTGTGAAATTAGTGAGTTCTCTGGTTGAATTTGGGATAAATCTGAAACTGTTGTCGCGACAAAAATTTTTTTTTTAGGGTTCATGTCGCGTCCGGATCTGCGTCCGGCTAAGTTGACCCGGACGTGGATCCGGACATGTTAAAATTTTCCAATTTTTCTGAAATTAATTTCTAGGCTAATGTTCTGTTGTTTGATGATATTGTTGTTGTGTTTGGATGTTTTAATGCCTTGTTACTCCTAAATTAACTATGTGCCAAGAACATGTTCAAATAGAACATGCTGTTCGATCGGTTTCGAGTTTTTGTGTGTCTGTTGCTTCTCTTTTCTTGCTGTTTAGATTTCTTACTGCTTTTGTTTACCGTTTAGATGGCTCGCACTAGATGAGAAGGTGCTACACGCACGGGTTCTTCTTCGAGGAACCCACGCCCTGACGACCAGTCAGAGCCAGTCCAGACCCCACTCCGACCTGATGGCTTCCGATCTGCTGCCGCCCGGACTTGGTATGATCAGGGTGGATCCTTCGTCATTGAGAGGCGCATCAGCGACGAGGCATCAGCTGCCGCCGGGCTTGTAGACATATTAGAGGGTATTGGCGCCAGCAGCATCTTGCGCATGGGCGTGGGTGTCTTCTCTCCGGAGCTGGTATGAGAGTTCTACGCCAATGTTGTGGCGTCAGACACGACACACAGCATTACCTCCTACGTACGCCAGTTCCAGGTGGAGGTAACCCCTGAGACTTTTGCTGTTCTTTTACTCCTCCCGGACAACCATGATACCCATTTAGATTTTTCGGAGGATTCGCTTATGCAGAGTAAGTCTAGGTGGTTACAAGAGGTCGGGAGTACTACTCGCCGACGGGGTGAGGAGAATAAGACTGTACTCCCGTATGCTCTCCTCCCTTCCCTTCCCCAGAGGACCCTAGCAGAGATCCTCAGTCATTAGATCCGGCCTCATGCTGGGAATGATGCTTCTGACGAGGATTGTGTCCTCCTCGACTACCTCCTGGCCTCACCACATCCACCGGCTCAGCAGCTCTCGCTCCCTTTCGTGATGTTTAGGCAGCTGCATAAGGTGGTGACCTACCTATGGACGAAGAAGAAGAAGATCACCCCTATCTTTCCCATTTTCATCCAGCATCTTCTTGTCTCCACCCTCCCCGAGGAGATCTTCACTGATATGGAGGTGAGGGAGGGTGAGACACCCATCTCCATTGGGACCTTCAGGAGATGGGGCTTCTTACGCCTCGATGACGGTAGCTGGGTGAAGGGCAGCTCGGGCCTCGGATCCACTGGTACATCTGCGAGTTCCAGCTCTACTCCGGCGGCCATTGCTACCATGGCACCTCCCATACCCCCCGTGATGAGCATCCCGCCAGAGATGCAGACCATGATGGACTCCCTGCTCCAGCAGCAGCAGCGGATGGAGCAGCGTTTTGGGGGGATGGATCAGCAGTTTGGGGATGTACGGCAGCAGGTCGGGGATGTGCAGTAGCGCCAGGTGCGCATGGAGGGACATATAGATGACATTCGCCAGACTCAGGGGCACCTCCAGACTGAGCAGACTTCCTTGCCCGATACACAGACTATGCTCACAGAGCGCTTGGAGCGCAGTGATGCTTTTCAGCGGGAGAATGCTCAGTTCATGGCACAGGCTTCTGCTCACCAGAGAGAGGCATCAGCTCATCAGGCCCAGACTACCCAGCTCTTACAGATGCTCATGGCCCAGATGGGAGCGACACCTCCGCCACCACCACCGCCTCAGTGACCGCCATACTATCTTTACTGCTTTCTTTTATTTTGGTTGTTTTTCTGTACTTTTCTTTTTTTTCTTTGACTTATTTTACTTTTGTTTGTTAAAACTAACAGTAGAACACGAGACTGCAGGTGAAGTGGTAATGGTAATATTAAGCAGTGTTTTGAATTCTTAATTGCTAAATTTCATGTTTCTCTGAGCAGTACACCATTCGTCACTGATTTACTTACATGTCCCATCTACTGCGAAATGAATGGCTTGGACAACTCGCAACTTTTACTTTGCACAAAATGCACACTTTCTGTGACTCATGAGGAATATCTCGACCCCTGCAAAACTTCAAGTGTGAGGAAGAACATCTTCCTCAATCTATAACACCAGGGGAGTCTCAGTTCCTAATTTAACTTATTAATGTTCCACTTTTGCTTGCGTTAAGGGTTAATTATTGCATATACATCTATTATGATATCGCATGTTTTGAAAGCTCTTTTAACTGTTTTTCTTCTATGACCAATGAGGACATTGCTCCTCTTAAGTGTGAGGAAGGAAAGACCTTTCCCTGAAAACATGCTAGTTGTTCTTTAATGCCACACTTGCTTTTTGCTGCTCTAATGCCTGTGCACACCGAGTGAAATTAAACCAAGTGAAAACCGTAGGAATCTTTTTGCTTGATGAGGTTTGTATAAATAATTTTAATTAAAAATACTCTCTTTTCACTGAAATATGGTAGATTGGCTAGTTGTGGAAACCAGATTATTTTAGCTTGGGATTTTGGAAATGAAGTGAATGTTTGGAATGAAAAGGATAAGGCAAGGTACTCCACTGATCAAAAATTTTATTTTTTCCTAACAATAGCAGGCCTCGTCTATCCGGTTATTAAGTCTTAAGGGTGCTTTAACACCTATCTACCTAAGGTCTCGGGATCTGGGATAGTTGGCCCAACACCATCTCAAGGATAGAGAGAAAAGTCTGGGTTACGGAATAACTCTGCAAAAATTTTCAATATTAGCTTGTTCTATACATAATTCTTGAAGAAGAATGCTTTCGCTTACAGAAGAGATAATTGCAGTTAAAATTATTCTTTTGATCATGAGTGCGTGGTGTTGAAAGGTATTGCGGAATAAGGAATTACTTCACACCCCTTGTCATCCAAAGGTTAGAGGAATGAAAATTGGTGGAAAGTCCCAAGCTAAGTTAACTTGTTTTCTACAATCTAGTTTCTCTATGCTTTTACAAAATTGTTCTTGCTTCACTGTTTGTAAAAACCTACCTCTAGAGAGCAAGATTATTCTTTCATTTATCACTTTGTTTGATTTCGCCCTGCACTTGTTTAATTTTGAGATTATTTGACGGTTTTAAAGATATTCTTATTCCTTATTTGCTTGAGGACAAGCAAAAGTTTAAGTGTGAGGAAGTTGATAAGTGTGAAACATATAGGCTTTTGAGGGCCTAATTACCTGATAATCTGCTACAATTTAAGCAATGTTTCCCACTTATTCTGTGTTTTTCCTAAGAATAATGTTTTGATATGAATTGATGCATTCTATATGTAAATATAGGAAAAACCCAGAGAAATGAAGACTTTACATCATAAGGATTACAATGCAACAAACAGGGAACAAATCAGGAGAAGAGACACAAAAATTGGTCACGTCCGGCTCAACTTGGCCGGACGCAAATCCGGACGTCTCATGTCCGGATCCGAACGCAGGCCGGACGTGACCCGAGATCCAGCTCCAAAAGTTCTGTGTCTTGTCCGGATCCGGACAAAGATCCGGACACAACCCGAGTCTCAGATCCAAAACCGCTGTCTCACGTCCGGATCCGGACACAGATCCGGACGTCACACAGAGATGAAAAATAAAAATGCAATCGCGCTGATAATCAAGCTTTCGGCGCAATTATCAGCCGAAAGCAAGTTAAGCCCATCTCAACATTAATTAAACACGCAGCCATACTCAATATGTTAAGCCTATGCCCATGCTCGTACCTAACTACCACTAACCTATGTTTCATTTCTAAACCTATTTAAACCCCTCTTCAGCCTCCATTTGAAATCGTCCCAGACTCTCAGAGTCTAAACATTACTCATCCTCTCCTCTCCCTTCATATCATCCTTTCATCCACGATAAACCCTTCATCTCCATTCACAAATCTTCCTCCGTAACTCTTCACCCTCACCCACAGACAAGAAAACTGCTCACGGGCTTCATTTACCCGCGTTCGGATTTGACGTCCGGATCCGGACACAGCCAGAACCAAGCGTCCAGATCTACGTCCGACCCAAGACAGCCGGACGTGATACAGACGAGTGTGGAAATTGCAGAATTGGTGACGGCTTCTAAAATCAGTTTTTCTGCTAAATCCCTCTATCCTTATGCTGTTTATATTGAGCATTGTTATTTTGTCCATGGCTGAGTAGTCGCTTTAAATTTCGGTTTACTATGTATCTCTAGGATAGTTATTTCTGAACCTTTGTGATTTTCTGCAGTACAAGAGAATAAAGTTCTTTTCCCTTATGAATTCCTAGACTTGTTAATCTGATCAATTAAATGAGTTTATCAGTTTGTTAGCTTATAAGGGAGAACTGCGGCTATCAATTGACTACAGGGAAAGAACCAGTTAGTATAGAGATGGTAGTTCCTCTAAACACTAGCTGACCATTAATCTAGACTACACTTAAAGCAATTAGTAAACAGTGGATTCATAACGAGAGTTAGGATTCGGTGCTAATTAGAATTCGTGGAGCGGGAGACCGAATACGAGTTATCCTTATTCTAGGGTTTTATTCAGAATTCTGTAGAAATTACTTAGGGGAAGAAATTGCAAACGTAGAGAGATGTAATTTCCTGCATCAACCAAAATCAAAACAAATATTTACCTGTTATTTACTGCTTATTGAACTCTTTTACAACATTCACCATCACATACAAAAACCCCCAATTTCCTGTTATTTTTATTCTTGTTTTATGTGTATGTAGAAATTAAACTAGCCACTGCCTCCTTGGATTCGATACTCAGGGAATACTCCGAGATTTAAACTTGCTATAATCGACCGGTACACTTGCCTTTAGGTTAAACCCCCCAACAACAATTTACCGTTAGGTTTTACCCCAACAGTGTACCAAGTACCTGACTGGTTGCCGATATCAGCGGATCGGGCCTCCGGCGTTCTCCGAGACCCCTTCTCTCTTAAAACCTCCTCTTTTTTTGTCTCTTTAGCGCATTCTCAATTTCTTTTCCAGTCCTTTTCTTGCCAGACACAGCCTCCTCCGCCAAGCGTCAAGCCGCCTCTTCCGTGGCGTCAAGAGAAGCGTAATAATCCACCTTCTCGTTCCCAACCTTGAAGGAGACAAAATGCCAATCACTGAACGGGCCAACCTTCGCTCCCAGTTAGGAAAAATCTGCAAAGAAAGTATAAAAGTCAACAAAAATAAAAAGGGAAAGCAATAAAATAAAACCAAAAAAGTATAAGGCATGAAACCTTACTTTCTGTGTGCACCAATGATACTGGATGCGCATTCGTATAAAAGTCTTCCACATATCTGCGCTTCTCGTTCTCCTTCTTCAGAACGCGAGACATCGGGCAATCGGACTTCAGCAATGGAAGACCATAGAGCATCCCCTTGGAGATCGAGGAACAGTAAGGAGCCCTGAGAAAGCGACTGGGTGGGGGAACGACGACGAACCATCGGCTGTTCCACCGATGACCAAGTTTCTTGTACTCAAACAGTGAGTACCCAGAGTGACTGGTGATGGTCAACTGCCAGCATTGACACGACTGGTGACGAATTGAACAAATTCAGTCGCGACGGGCGTAATTTTCGCCTCGGCATAGAAGGCCACATACACATAAAGCTGGCTATGGCTTTAGGATGAAGCTGGGCAAGGGTGCAGCATCTTGAAGAAACAAATCAGAATAAACGACATAGCCGAGGCTGAATTCATCGAAAGGATGAGAATCGGCAGAAGGAAGGAAAATCTTGGTCCCAAGTGGGACTTGGACGTTAGCAAGAAGGGAATCAAGGGTTTTGACGTCAAGCGTGCTGGGCATCGGTTCCCGATTTCGGGCAACAGATGTTTTGGTTTTTAGGTAAGATGGGCGGAATTTCTCACCTGTTTTCGTGCCCTGAATAGCATCGAATGCCGAGGAAAGAGCAATCTTCGACCTTGACGAGCTTGAGGAAGCCATCGTAGAGCAAAAATGGAAGCAAACACGAGAAATGGAAGAAAGAAGGAAGACAAGCGAGTTACAACTTTCGAGGACAAAAGAAAGAAGTTAGTGTTTGGAAACTGAAGTGAGGAGAGAGAAGAGCCAAGGCTTCCGAAAAAGTTAAAAAGTGGTAAAAGGTTCACCGCAAAAATATTAAAATTTCATTTACAAACAAAAAGGCGCTTTTTGCAGGAAACAAAAGAGACTCTACAAATTTCACAGCTCGAAATTCCACACGCAAAACTCCACGAATTTTGTCATGCTAATCACACGCGCGCAATGGAAATAAAGCCAGGAGCACAGCACGGACCACTAGAAGTCTTACTTTCTTAGTCAACGCCTCAAAAAGTAGCACTTGTGGGACTGAGAGAGAAGGAAGGAACAAAACGACAATAACAACGACGCCCCCAACACATGAATGACTCACAAAAGGTCGAAATTTTTCTCAAAAAGCCTCACAGATCACAAGAAGTTCTACTTTATTCGTCAAAACCTCAAAAAGTAGAACTTGTGAGACTGATGAAGAGGGGAAAATACGGCCAGGGGGCATAATGGAAACCTACACCCAAAAGGGGAACAGGGAAGAAGCGTGTAGTGACCAATCAGTCATAATCAGATGAGAACTACAGAGCAAGTACAAGAAAATGATCGGTCGCTAAAGATACAAAATAGACATAAACAGCGACGCCTGTGACCGGTCGCTAGGGTCGTGAAGTAAGTATTAGCAAGCGACCGGTCGTTTGTGACCTGTCAGACAGTTGGGAAAAAGGCGTAGATAACGACCGGGCGCCTGTGCCGAGTCAGATAGTTGAGGAATATAGGAATTACAGTAGAATACTTATATAAAATGATTAGGGTGTGCAGACAGATTAATGTGAGTGGTTGGAACTGGTGTATTTTAAACAATTGAGAAAGAAATTAATAACTCAAAATATCCGTCGGTGTAACACCCCATCCAACATTAACATACTTACAATGAACTGCAGCGGAAGAACAACCTTATCACATTACTTAACTCGTTGGTGTTACACGCCGTTAGCCACCCACGTGGCTAACAAGGCTATTACATACACATTGTACCGGTCTGATGGGCTAAGTTCCCGAGCGTCTACACATTACTATCCCTTTCCATTAACACAACAACAACATACACCTTCCAACTATACCGAGTATTTATAAACTGGTGCCGACAACAATTTCGGTCTTACTACACCTACTGTATACATACACTTAAAAGTTTACCCATGTACAATGACTACCCGTCCTACTCTCGAACGGCTTCCAGCACTTCGTACCTGAAATAGGAAAAGAAGAGAAAGGGGTGGCCCCAAGGGGCTCAGCACCTTTGCTGGTATGGTAATCCCGCAGCCCACATGCTACCGGGCCACGCACAACTAATTGTCGTCTTAACATGCAGTTGATTATATTTAAATCATGCATGTAACAATAAACACACAGCACTTAACATTTCGCCTCAATGGGCTCAACAATCGGATAATACATCCTACTTAATAAGTCACCCATGGTATTCATCATCCCTAGAGTGTTTCTCCTCCAATGGAGCTACTTCCTTAATAGACGACACACAACCTTAAATCGGGTTATCCTTCAACACCTCTTATCACAAACTGGGAATCATATCCATGATCCACACACTCCATATTATACAACATATAACATACACTACATACAACACTTAACAACACTTTGCACGTTTCCACGTGCACAACATAACACCGCAATAGATATTGCATCACAACAAAGATACACAACATAACGGGAATGGTCCTCTTAGGTACCGACCCAAACATCACTAATACACTGGTGAGCCTAGAGATTGTTGCCAGTCTCATGATAAGCTCGTTACATAACTCGTTACCGTCTCGTTAAATGAACGGTTAACTTAACACAAGGTGTCTCGGATATAGTGATCCAAGCACACCGAAACAAACATAACAATAGTATGCCCCTGTGGCCCGACGTGAGTCAGTAATAGCCTTGGTTAAGCTAAAGGGAAGGTTGGGAACCAAATTGGAAAACAACCATAACATACAGAGAGGATCGAACCTGCTATGACAACGACCCCCATACTCACACGCGTGGCCGGAACAGACCGGACTCCTCACTCCCCCCGTTAGCACTTATTAGAAGTTCAACTTTGAACTTTATTAAACAATCACAAACATTGAGTTAAGTCTTGTCAGACATACACAAGGGAAGAGAGAGTCATACATTCACATACAAACATCACGCACAAACATCACATAACCAACTCACGCATAGCCGTGGTTAGAACGTTCCTTAAGTCGGAAACGTTGTTACCGGATACCGTTCTCCTACGTTTACCTAATAGTGGTTAACTAGCCCTTCAAGCGCATTCGAGGTTACCGGTATCGGCACGTAAACATACAATAACAATAACGACTGTAAACTCGTTTCATGATTTATCTCATAACGTGGCAAACATACAGAAAACACATTGGCATACAAGCCGGTGTAATCCGGTAGGACACAGGTTGCAAGAAAACCATACCTGTCACCGGAGTCCACTTATCCTGTCCATTTATGTTCCTCGAGCAATTCTCGAACAACTGTTAACATCACACGTGTTTTCATTAACATCGGGGTTTGCTTGATCGTTTAATGTCAATGCTTAATTGTTCCCCGTTAACTTAGTTACATAACTTAACATTTTTAACTTGTTTTACTCTCACATTTTAATACAACTTTTAACCCACTTAGGTGTCATTAAAACTCCCCTAACATGTCCTTAACATCCTTATGACATCATTACCTACCTATCCCCATCATCACATATCATTTCTTAACCTTAAACCATGTTTTTGGTCCGACCGACCCACCGACCGACCCACAGCTGGGTCGGTCCATTACAGAACCCTTTTACTTCCTTATAATCATGCCCGTCCGACCCACGTCCGACCCACCATTCTGGGTCGGTCCATGTGCGAACATTTTCCTTCCTTTGAAACTTGACCGACCGACCCATGTCCGACCCACCCTTTTGGGTCGGACCATTACCGAACACATTCCTAACATCTAACAGAGGCTCGACCGACCCAAAAACTGGGTCGGCCCCTGGGTCGGTCGCCTCCTAATCTTACCCAAACTTTGCCAATCTTCACCAAACTTCTCCTAAGGCCTCTTAATGCTTCCTAACAACATTTGGTAACCTTATATCCACATACAACATCCATGAAACTCATTTTCTAACTCCTTAAGCCTTTACTTATTTCCTTGTAAAATTTCCTTAACACTTTCAACATTTGTACTAGGTTCCTAAATGGTGTTTCTCCCCTATCATAACTACTATCCCAAAATACTTTCTTCTCATCTTAACATCATCTCTTAAGCATTATCTTCTTACTAACTAAATCTCCTTTTTACATCATACCTAAACATCACTTGTTCCTTGAACATCAACATTCCTAAATCTTAAACAACTCCTCCATGGCTTAAATACATTCTTAAAACACACATTGAATTCCTAGAACTTCCAAGACAACACCTAAATCCTTGCCTCACTCTAAATCACCTTAATACATGTTTCCTTCTCAAGTAAACATTCATTCACCTTTAACCCTTCCTAGTTCACCAAAACTCACTTACAACACTTAGAACTTCTTACACATTTCCCAAATTTGGCCATAGCTTCTCTTGTATATACTCACATCCAAACACTTAGGTTTTTACCTTAATCCATTCAATAACACCTAAAATCCATCAAACACATTTTATACACAAACTTCACACATAAAGCACTACATCACAATATAGTGCATAACTTAAATTGCTTGGCACTTAGGCCCTTAAATAACATGGCTCTTAGGCCCTTAAATTGCATAATCCTTAAACACTGAATTTCCCACATAAATAATGCCTTTGACCTGCAAATACATACACCAACACATATGTTCTTTACTAATCTCCTTGAGAACACTTTACTAGGTCATTCACCATTTGCTCTTTAGGTAGTTTTAACAAGCATTATAAGCTTATTTCTCCTAAGGCATTAAGCCACATTAAGGTAGCATATTTACCTCTTTTCCTCCCAAATTTCTTTCTTGTTTCCTTACAAAACCGGTAAGGCATTTGGTTCCTTGCCAACATCTAAACAATATACCAACATTGAAATGAGTATATAAGCTTTAAGCTTTATCTCATTGTAAACCCTAGTTACATATATTGTTTTAACACATCAAGGTAATTGTTTTACCTTTGAATGGAAAGAGAGCTTGAATGAGTATCAAGAGAGGACTCCTCCTTGCCCTTGGAAGATTCAAATGAAGCTAACAAGCAAGATAAATACACCATTGTGAGGTGAATTTTCGGACAACATGAAAACATGGAGGAAACATGGATTTTCTTTGAGTTTCCTTACCCTGAAGCAAAGGTGATCAACAAGGCATAAAAATATTAGCTCAAGCTCCTTCCATGGAAGTTCTCCTTGGCACCGAAATGGTGGTTTTGAAGTTTTGAAAAGACAAGATTGTAGAGCTTGACTTAACTAAGAGAATGGTGGTCTTGAAATTGAATTTGGACCATGGAGCTAGAAGATACAAGAGATCAAAGATGGGGTTTGGTGTGGTACTATTGCAAACCGTAGAAGAGAATGAAGAAGAGAGGTTGGAGGAGGTTGGATACGTGTGAATGAGGAGGCAAATGAGAGAATGAGGTTTGCTTTTGCTTTTAGAAGATATTTGTACTAAAGTGTATAGTAACTTTTGCTTTATCATTTAGTTAACTCAGTTTGTGTAGGTGTGGTGAGTCACTAAGGAAACCGGCCCCAAATAGTTAGAAGGGTGCTTTGGTCTTTGTTGACCAACTTAATCACTTATAACATTATATGTTACAAACTAGTTATAAAAATCACTATTCACCAATAACAAGGCACATAGAAGTGAAATTTTTGATTTCCCATTGATATAGCCACCCAAATGTGATACTATATAGTACACATGTTAATTAAAGAGTAATGATGGACATTTAGCCATTCAAAACTCATTTACAAGACAATTTTTCAAAAACGTGCTTTAAGACTTCTTAAAGCACATTTTGTGTTTTAACTTGTTTCCAAGCTTGGTTTTCTTTGGTAATTGATTTAATATGTTCATTAACATATTATAAAGTATAGGTATGACCATTAGGTCTTATACACATTTATCCCAAGCTTAGAGCACATTTTTGCCCATATTGACCTTAAGGTATTTATTTGTGTTTGTTTGGTTTCATTGTCTACCAAAGTTTCCTAAGGACTTAATTAGCCTTATAAAGTCATAATTAAACATTATCAAGTCTGGTAGGCTTTTGGGTCCTAACCAAGTTCACTCCAAGCTTAGAGCATGTTTTGCTCAAACCGTGTTGTCTTAGTGTTTTATTGTGTTTTACCATGGTTTAAATGATTCATTTATGTTTCTAAGGCACTTTTTAGCCTTTAAATACCATAGCTTAACATTTACACAACATACCAAGGTTTGGGGTATTTCAGTCGGGCTGCAAAACAAATCCCGGTCGCAGTAGTATAGTAAGACAGAAGCGGCCGGGTATCAAACCGTGGGACTTATAGCGAAATAATATAGTACCTAAGGTTTGTCACAAAAGGGGGGGAATATAATTGACTTGTTTTTATAAGTAAAAAAGGAGATAAAATTAACTGAGTGGAAGATAAATTAAACAGGACTCTGGGTTCAGGTTTATATAGTCTGCTTTTTTATGCTATGTCTACCGGTTTATTGTGATAGTTTGGCAAAATTCCTGTTATTATCTTGAGGACTAAATCATAGACTCAAAAGAACGTTTACCAGAACATGCTCGGTCTAATCCTGATTCGAGCAAAACACATGTAAACGGATTAAGTATGAGAAATTATATTTGCGTCTGAAAATACTAAACTTATTAAATCATAATAAGCTTTCTATAGATTTACGGCTTAATTAACCTGTCTATTTATCACGGATCTGATCAAAATAGATTTAGTAAAGCATTTTAATAAATTCATGAATTTTATTAAAAATGCGAGAGATAAGCTTTAATCGTAACAAACTGTATTTAATTAAACCGGTAGACACATAATTACATAATTAAACAGACTATAAATTAACCTTCACCCAGAGTATATCCTCTTAGCCCAACATAGTTAAAAAGAAGACAGAATAAGACGTAAAAGAAATCATCTAGAAAAGATAATTAATTCAGCTCCACTATTTTGACTGCTAATATTTTGGACAGAGGTTGGACGGAATAATGGTATGGAAATGGAATGTTTTATGGGATGAGGTGATGTGTGGATTTTATGTGGAAATTATGTAGATGAGATGTATGATTTTTGGAGAGGTAATGGTAATTTTGTGGAGGAAAAATAGCATAAGTTTGGGGGTGGAATGAGATATGTTAATGGAGGGTATAGGTATATTTATAGTGATAATGGGGTTAAAAAGGAAGGGTAAGTCGGTGGAGGAGGCGTGTGAAAAGATAATTTTGATTATCTTTTCACCTATGTCGACACGGGCTCAAAATTACAGAAATCGACGTGTCCGAACCAGTGTCTGAACCTGCTGGTTCAGACAGGTACTATTACACCGCGTAAGGAATTCTCGTAAAGTGTCCGAACTTGCATGTTCGGACACATCTTATTTTACCTCTAAAATCTTCATCCGAACTCCGATTTGATCCCCGTTTGTTGCGTTGCGAAGCTAGTGAAGTGTACTATGTGATTCCAAGACCTTTTTCTGCATTTCATACATAAAATATATCAGTTCATATCAAAACATAAATCTAAGAAAATTCACATAGCAAGTGGGAAACATTGCCTAAAGTGTTGCAAGTTATAAGGTATTTAAACCCTAAAAGTCTATATGTTTCACACTTATCAGGGTGATAGCCTGGCTAGATAATGACAGGCTAGCAAATCTAGGAGCCATAAGAAATCACTATAAATAGGGGATCACCCCCCCCCCCCCCACGAAATAACACAGGCGATCAGAACTTACAGAATTTCTCTCTCTGCTTTATTGTTCTCGCTTGCTATTGTGAAAACTCTCTCTAGTTCAGTTTCTTCGGTAACAAGGTAATTCGGTAGAGCACTCGGACGTAGATCGTAGGCTAGTAATCGAACAGAAGGTTAGATCGTTAAGGATAGGAAATCGACTATTTCACTTTAAATCTGTTCAAACATCTAAATTACACCCTTATATGTATATAGAGCCGAAAATACAAGTGCTAAACCTAGCTTGGAGCATAAAAAGGGGTAAGTTCTGCCTTAAGGCTCTTTTTGGTGTTTTAAAGTTGGTTAACTATGGGAATTGATTCAAGCCGTGGAGAATTGGTAAAAATTGTAATATGACCTAAGTTAAGACATAAAATCATACTAACATGATGTCTATCAAGGACTTAAGGACTTAAATGTCACATTAACCTAAGTTTAAGTGGTTTTATGTAATTTATAAACTTTGGGAAGCTTGGGGACTATTATGGCCAAAGCTAACTGTTGTTTTATGCTTATTTTTTTCTTGTTGGAGGTTTTTTTGCTTTTATAATGGCCTCATGTTTAAGTTAAGTTTATGAGCTTTATGGTGTTTTAAGGTTTCTAAGAGTTAAGGACTTTATGGTATTATATTAGGAGTGTTAATATGCTATTAATGGGCTGTTGAGCTGCTTAGAAACACCTTAAAAAGTTTGTGTAAGAATACCTACAAATTTAGGAAGTGTTTGGAGAGAAAAGTGGACGTAAAGGTGCTTAGAAGTTAATTAGATAACTTAGCAATCAAGTGACTAAAAGGATATGTGGGGAACTTTAAATAGGCTAAATTTAGAGTGGTAAATAGTACTATAACTGAAAATTAGGTGTTAAATGAGTTAGGGATGAAAATAGAAGTTTTGGAAAAGTTTAGGAGTAAATTGTAAAGTTTGGAACGGCCCAAACTTTAATATCTGAAAAATTAGGTGTAGGCAGTGTGTTATGGTCAAACCTAGATGTAGTTAGAGTTTTGACCTAGTTGGAGAAAGAATAGATTGAAAATTAGACTTAGAAAGAGTTTATAATGAAATTGAAAAGTTTGGAAAATTTAAATTCTGGAAAATGTAGTAAGGTAGTATAAATTGGTCAAACCTAATTGGACTTGGGGTTTTGACTAAGTGAGAGAAAGAAATGTGGGAAATGTCAGTTAAGGGGATTAGTGGTGAATTGTAAGCATATGAAAAAATGTGGGGGCAATTTGTAATTATGAGAAAGTTTTGGGTGAAAAACAGAAAGGGCTAGTAGGGGTCTATTCGGCATTTATAAAGAAATAGGGTTAAAAGTTTAAATAATATTAAGTGAGAAGTCAGAATTATAATATATATGGATTTGGGATGAATTTGTACGGTTGGAAGACATTTGGTGGAAATAAAGGTAGTATTGATAATTGTGAGGGTATGGCCAAGAATTTCATAAGATTAAGAGTGAATTTGGCATAAGCTTGAGAATCACATTATTAACATTAAACATAAAGTCTTAAGGTTGGATTTTTAAGGTTAGTAGAAACCTTAAGGAGTTTATGACTCCCATAAAATAATTATTATATGTGATGATATAGAATTATATAATTTAGGAGTGAAGGTATGATCGAGGAATATAAATGTTACATGTAATATGAGAATTTGTATCACCATTACATAAATGGTTAGGGGTTGGATTAATTAAAAAGTCGTTAGTAAAATGCTAATATGTTGACCTTGACCACGTTGACCAAACCAATAGATTGACTACATTGACTAAGTCAACTAGGTTGACTAAGAGGGTCAAGTTGACCAACCCACTAAACTAAGTAAGACCTTGAAGGCCTAAGGCCATTAACACCTTAGGTCGATGACGTTAACACCATGTAGTAACATGATCTATATGAGTGTGTGTATATATACATGAATATATAACTATGATCTAAAGAGGATAAATAAAGTAATGAGATTAAATCCTAAGGTTGTAGAATATACAACTATATTAGTTACTAACATCATTAAAGGATTAAGTAACTAATCCCGTACTTGAGTACATTGAGTAAAAACCCGAGTAACAACAAGTGGCAAACACCAGGGTTAAATACGAGGGATTAATAGTTATAAAGGAAACCGGGATGGTTTGGTACTCTACCGTAATTTATACTTAGTGTTATGATTTCCAGAGCTAAGGAATTAGAGTACGGACAAGGGATTTGAACGCTTCCCTCCCTCTACGGTGTACAGTATGTTATTGTGTGATCCGATTGTTCCCGAGGATTACCTTGGGTTCAGGTATGTATGAATATATGACAAGATGATATGCGTGTTTATATGATTATTATATTTATGCAGTTTGTTAGCTTGCGTAATTGATTGTGCTCTTTTATTATTCGAACCGAGGCAAATACAGATTATAGCTTGGGTTAAGTTATAAGATGTGATAAGAATATTATCACCCAAGGTAGGATAACGATAGCACTAGTACTATCCTAAGTTAACCTAAGAGATACATTAGGTAGAGTACCAGGGATACCGTTCTCAAGTAAATGTATATTCGAACAGGAGAATATCCGAGATAAATTCTAAGCACACCTTAAGACCTAAAAGGCTTGTACACTAGAGATATATTCTCTATAACAGCTAGGGTTAAACCTTAGGCATTAGATTAAGAGAATTATCACCTAAGTTAGGATAATTATATAAATTATATTATCCCAAGACAACCTAAGAATTAACCTTAGGTAATGTAACGGTAATACCGTTCTCAAGTGAAAATGTATCCAAATACGGAACTACATTAGACGACTTCTGAGTATACATTAAAGACCTAAAAGGCAGATATACATTCGAGAAGTTAATCATTGTATAACCTGAGATTGAATCTTAGAAATTTAGACTAAGAGATCTTAATCGCACAATGAGAGGTTGGATATGATGAGTACTATTTAATATGATGAGAAAATCCAGGATGCCTGGTTGTGCATGTGATCACGAGGGGATGACTGTTACAGGTCCACTTAAGGAAATTCCAAGAACGGATAGGTTCCTTGGTCGAGGGCACTATCCAACAGGTTCGATTAACACGTTGGTCCAGCAGTTCTTGAACTGTCTAATGCGGGAGGAGATCTCGACGGATGTGTCATCCACCTATTACCAGAAGCATGGATTGTGTTCTGGTATAATTGTATACTATGTTTATAAATATCAAACGGGTTGTCTTAACATGACGCCGTCAAGAGTTTAAGAGTTTAAAGATAAACATGTAGAGTAGTAAGCTAACAACTGAACTTAATGCGAGAGAACAATTACTTTCGTATAATATAGAGGACAAACAATAGGCCTTAAAGGCTGAGCAACGAGAAACGTTAATTAACTCTCGTACTTTTTATATTAAGTTATTAATTTTGATTGACTATATGAATGAGATGTATGTGGATTGTGTGATTTTTATGTTAAGTACTTCATTGAAATAGCAAGTTATGCTTATAGCAATTATATACATGAAAATGGAAATGCATGTAAATGGAACCACATGTTAACTCGACCAATTAACTCTAGGGTGTCTAAGGCTGCATGACGGTTGCGTGATGGCATACTCAGTAGTTGTGGTGAGTCTTTTATGGCCAACATATTACAGGTACATAATCGAAGATGTCGTTGGAGTGCGGGATTGGGTAGTGAGCGGTATACTACCTTTGCGGATTGTAAATTGGGTTGGGTCTCATATTGAAATTATGAGAACATATTAGTATATCTTAGAATGCTCACATGATTGTATAAGGTTGTATATTTCAGATTAAGTGTTGTAAAAACTATCTCCTAGTCATCATAGTGTTTATTGGATTGTATACGTATTGGAAGCGTTGTTACTCACATGGGTGAGTAGCACCCGTATCAGGAGATTGTTTATGTTATTTCTGTTGTATTGTTATGATTAAGTTAAATCGACTATGCTAAGTACGTGGTTAAGACTAGATTATGAGTTAGGGGTGTTACAGGTGTCCCGCTTGCTATCGGCTACATATGGTCCATTGTCCCTATTTCTTTCTTGAGAGCCACTACTTGGTGGGATCTCCATTTGGTGTGGGCTTAAGATGGAGTTTGTGTTACTTTTTCGGGGTGCTCGTTATGGTGTTTGTAGAAGGGATTCAATTCAGGGTTTGGGTGACTCGTGGGAGCCACGACCTAGTACATTTAGGCATATGTCTCATGTGGCCAATAAGGATGTAGAAGGAAGGTGGGTATCCTACCTGAGTGACCTAGGTAAGGATGGCTGGTTGGAGGATCGGGTAAGACAGTTGCTTTCATATGTGGATGTTGAGATTGTGTTGGGATGCCTCCCTAGTCCTGGGTGCACCTAATAGGCTTGTCAGGCATCACTCATTGTCTGAGGAGTACGCACACTAATGGAGAAAACGATTTAAAGAACGGTAAAAAAAATAGCCATAAAGCACGGCTTTAAAACCACCACACATTGGATAATAGTGTCAAGGTTTAGTTTCAACCATGCGGCGAGTAGGTAGCTAGACTCATGTGTCATGACCACTAGGTCACGATTTGTTGTCCTTAACATATACACAGACTCATGCGCTGAAATAAAGCCTGGAACAGGGATCGATCCCGCGACTTGTGGGTATAGACTCATGTGCCCTGAGCCATAAGTCGTCAACCATGGTTCAATTGTGCGCACATATTTATAGATTGTTTTTGATGGCATTATAGACCCCGTTCTATCGAAACCTTTGTTTTGTTAAGATAGATCAATCTTTATATTCTCCATGACACACAATGGTTTGTTACGTTTGACGGGACCTTCCTCTCACTTAGGCACAAACTATATAGCAACAAATTAATCTACCCTTATAGATTTTCTTTGAAATTAATCTACCTTCCTCTCACTAGGATAACCATTTTATTTTTAAGGTAGACTACCTCTATGTTGCACATTGGTGTGAGTCTTTGTTGAGTCTTAAAGCACGATTAGTTAAAAATTATGCTTTAAAATCCTTTATTCAAAGCGCGTGGAACTTTATTGAATCTTAAAGTACACTAAGTAAAAAATTGTGCTTTAAAATCCTTAACCGGCACAGTTTGACATAACTGTCATTACTAGGGAAATGGTCTATGACAACGGTATTTTTTTACTTTTTGCAACGCATTTATGCGTTGCCAGGGTCTTTACCAACGCATAACAAAGCATTGTGTTAGATCACGTTGCCAGGTACTGTTGCAACACATTTTTAAAGTGTTGGTACAGATATGAAATATGCGTTGCCATTGCTCGCAACACTTTTGCCAACACATTTTAAGTGTTGTCACTTGACATCTTCATTTCCTTTATGGCAGCACACCCACAACGGTCTCGCAACGGTTTGACAACGGTCTTACAACAGTCTCACAACACTCTCGCAACAGTCTCACAACACTCTCGCAACGGTCTCACAACACTCCCGCAACAGTCTCACAACGCTCCCGCAACGGTCTCACAACGCTCCAGCAACGGTCTCACAACACTCCTACAACAGTCTCACAACGCTCTCACAACAGTCTCACAACACTCCCGCAACGTTCATCCAACGCTCAGTCAGCGCTCTTGCAACGCTCAGCCAACGCTCTCACAACGCTCAGCCAACGCTCTCACAACGCTCAGCCAACGCTCTCACAACACTCAGCCAACATTCAGCCAACCCTCAACCAACAACCAACACTCAATTAAATAGATTTTATACAGATTTTATACAATAGCTATTCTTGTATATATGTAATACATCTTGTAGCCAAAACATCCGATTCAAACATCCATAGTTATAAACACGAGTGACAAAAGTACAACTAGCTAACAAAGATGTAGTAGCTAATATTCTCTCAAAGTAACAAACAGCCATAGCAGCTAACTGACAGAGCAGTATTTAATATTCTTTCCTCTTGTATCATTTCAAGAATAATGAGTAGAAAAGCAAAAACCCAAATGGGACTAACTGAGGTTTGCTTTGACATCATCTAATAGAAGATAAAGACGAGCAAAACATACACTTTCTTGCAACTGCTACTGCACGATCAGTACCTGAAAAATAACATAGTTGATGAGAATAAAATTATTAAACAACAAACAGATGAAATAGCTGGTGTAATAAGAAAGATGGTGAAAGATGTATGCAGTACATACATATCATATGCATTCCAAACCAAACAATGGCCATAAGATTAATACCATTCTTTCAATACGTACCAGCATATTCAAAGCTAGTGGAACATAATTTGAAAAAGCATATCATAGGTATTACAAAGAAGCGTGTATCATGATCTTTCTAGATAATCCCTATGGAAAAGAAGTAACTTACCAAAGGACAACCATGGAAGGATTTTTCTTGCTGCCACTTCAGAATAATCATAGTATGTGCTATTAATCTACTCAGCACTAGCCTAAACTAAGAAACCATCATGCATGAAAAGTAAACCATTTACTTTAAGAAGACAAATTCACAAGGTCGCATATCAGCAAGTACCCTCGTTATGCAGCAGAAGAAGTTTTTTGGTCTGAAAAGGGGCGCAAAAGTAGTAGATATTTGATATTCTCCCAAGGTCTCTTCTTGTACCGAACAACCTGAGAAATTTTAAACAGTTTCAGTAAAAGATATTACTAGAATACAACAAAAGAGGCAAAAGAAATACTTCTACTAGAAGCAATCACTAAAGAAGGATGCTACCAACAGAAAAACAAATAACGATATCTTTATATTCTTTGGTATTTGGTAAATCTCTCAAATGTCAAAATCGAACCAACCGATTCATTTCACATAAATAACATCTGAAATGGATGTTGGGGTGGGGAATAAGAGGCAAAGTGAAGATGAATGAACAGTAATACCTCTTCTATGAAGCCATCAACAGAAACCCCACCCAATGCAGTTGTAGGAGCTGCGTCTTTATATGGGGCCTCACTCCAAGGGCTACATCAACAAAACAAGTGCCAATATAACAAGTTTCTTTCGGTAATGTTTAGATCATACAGGTAACTATAGAACTAAAGAAAACGAGGAGCAACAGGCAAGCAACATACAATTATTACTTATAAAAAATAGAAGTGGAGTACAAAATTTTAAAAATAAGTACAAAACCACTACATGCATTATAGGAAACATTAAATACCTATCAGGAGCAGTAGATAAGAGCTCCTCGTCAAGGTCTGGCGGTCGCAAAGCCCCATCCTGATAGTGGGAAAATAAGAGAAGTGAAAAGCAAAAAAAAAGAAATGGAAACAGAAAACAAATATTGAGTTGAGGGCCAATAATAAAACATCATCAAAAATTTCAAACATAATAACACGGTAGCTATTTTGAAGATCTGATTGCTTGGACACCATTGATAACCAAGCTACACGTTATTAAATAACAATGTCGAGAACATCCCTTAGGGAAAACCATGGTTACCGTAAAGGTGATCCTCAAACTATATCTATTTCTCCCATGCCTTCAGTATAACCCCTAGGTTTCCTTGTATGTAACTAATATTCCATTTTCCACCAAATTAACACTCTATATACTATATAGCTTATTTACTAATATTTAATCTTCTACTCTACCATAGTGCTTCACTAAGGCGGTTGTATCAAATTATAATTTATAAAACAGTCATTCATCTTATTTGATACACGTCTCCCCAGATAGCATAATGACAATGAGAAACCATAGAACATACAACAATTGAAGCATAATAGAATAATTGGCCTCAATATCAATGTACGAAAGAAACAATATACCTGATCTGGTGCACGCTTGAAAGTTGGAGGAAGAAGATCATCAGTAAGCCGAATATCATTATTGTATCCAAACTTTCTCAAAACAGTCCACGTTGTCTCCAAACGCCCCTTTTCAATGAAAATGGCATGAAGAAACAAAAACCATGTCAAAGTATGATCGAATCTATCAAGAAATTGAAGAACTTAAGAGCCAAATCAAAACCAAAGGGAAAAGGCTTCGCCAGTCAACACAGAGAAAACCAGAAAAGAGAAAAGGTTCTATTTCATCGAATAATCAGAAGATAAGTTGTACACCTCACACACACTCAAGTAAAGAAACAGAAACAAGTATACAAACCCCCGCTCTAACACTGAACTAACTAATGAACCGTTACAGTAAAATAGAAATACTAATGACATAAGAAACATCCTAATAGTAAAAACAAATATAGAACCACCACATCCTAACAAAGTAAGACCATTATCATTGACTCCTTCAGGCAGCTTCTCTTGTACAACTCTCTTTACACCAATTATTTCAGCTGGCTGCAAAGGAGCACTGAAGCATTTCACATGTTTGTAAATAGCTTGCAGTCAGTACTTCAACATGCCAATCGGTATAATGTGGTAAAAAATATGCCATTGTATGGATTGTACTAGTAGTCACGTTGATCACCTGGAAATTATTCAACTCATTATCGATAAGTGCACCATCACGATCATGATCACAAAGAATAAATATTCGCTTCAAAGCCCTCACGCATCGAGGTCACATAGTTTGTGTTTCTTGATCAAACAATGGTGTTGTAGGATGAAGAACTGTTTTTTGAGCATAATAGAATACCTCAGGAATCTGCAAGCAAATAAATGTATCAGGAACAAATTGCCACAAGTGTACCTCAAATATCTTTCACCCAATCAAGCAGCACAAACACTTTCAACTTAAGCAGGAATGGATTAACGAGAATTTAAGATCGATTATAGTGACAGTATAGAGTGGACCTTGGTCAAATTAATAAGATACTATAGAGATATAGTCCTCTTCTTTTGGTTTTACAGACAATTAATAAGATACTACAGAGATATAGTCCTGTTCTTGTGATAGCTTTGTACTATTATGCTAATGGAAATCAAATAAAAGCATATTGAGTTAAACACTCAAACCATGCAACTGGACATAAAATAAAGGTAAACACAAATTTTAAGACTTCTTAATAAACATGACTGCAAGAGACCGCTCACTTCTTCAAACTCAGAAGTCCAGTGGAGAAAAAACACGTATTAAGATCACCATGACATTTGTAAGTCTAAACCTCATCCACCCCACCAACTTTACCAGCAGTGCTATAATAGTCTTTTTCCACTTTCTGTGTGGTTTTATACACTCAGACCAGGGCAAGATACATGAGGTTCCAGTCTTGTTGGTCATATAGGGAAGAAAAAACAACGAAATATTCTTACTTGTATGTGTTTGCTTGCAGAGCATTCTATACAGGTTTCAATCTCCCGGAACTGTTGCATAATTGGAGACAAACCTGTTCCAAGCTGACTTGATGGAGTTCATCCCTCAGATAACTTACACCCAACCACTATCATTGGAACCCTAACCTGCGGACAAACAATAAGATCTTCACTATCATAGAGTAACTTAAACATTTAAACACACTTTACTTAAGTGTGCACAAGTTATTATACAACATTTATTTTACAACAGAAACATAAGCTGGTTGAATGTAGAGTTTTAAATGTGCAGACCCAGATAATACAGTTATATGTTGTTGTGCACAGGTGAGAGATTATAATTTCCACTCAATAAATAAGCATCAGAAATAGTATCTAGTTTATAAATGTAAACCTTCAACAGTCGAAGCTTTGGAAGCCAGAATGTGCTCAGACAATCAAGAGTTCAGGCTGATCAAAAGCATATGTAAGCACAACAGCATCAGCATGTTTCAACTCTTTCGCAAGCTTATTCCTTCTCAATACTAGTAAAAGACAAGAACAAAGGAGCAACTCAAGTAAGCAATACAATTTGACAATGAAAGAAAAGCAAATTCGATTATCAACAGAATCTCCAGGATGCAGACTGAATTACATCCAATGACATGATGCGGGTAGTTAGTAACTGATACACTACTAACATGGCTACAATCTGTGCCAGAATATATACAGCGATACAGGTTCATATGCCGCAAAGATAGCCAGTCAGTAAGCCGAAATCCAAAAAGAAAGGGAGTCTAACAATAAACGATATTCGAGATATTTAACAAAAAATCTAAATTCAATGGTAGCAGTACAAACCAGATTCAACAAAAAATATAAGATTCAAGATATTTACCCTTCACAGGAGGAGACCCATATCCCTCTAATTGTAGAGAAATTTCAGCCAAATCCATTTTAGAAAGTGTGCTTCGTTGTTGGTTTTGAATGTAGTTATTCAATCACAGTAAATTTAGGATTGTTTCCAACAATTTCTGATTAATCAGATCTTTGATTACTGTCGCACTAACTCATTTTTGGGGTTTGGTTGGACCTGGTATGAATCAAATCAATAACTTCGAATCTTAGTAGGATCATATATAGACATAAAACAGAGCAAATCATTGTCCAATTGCTTCGTCATCCGCGGAAGGTATAACATACAAAAACGCAAAACTAGGAGAAATCTAATATTAGAAAGGAGTTTGAAATACCCCTAACCTTTAAAATATAATTAAATGATCTATTAATGATCTAAGATGATTAATAAACATCTAAATATTATTGGGGAACAATCTAAAAGATCTCAACAAGGCAAAACACGCCTTAAGATCGGTAAAGCCAAAAATGTGCTTTAAGACACCATAAAGGTTGTATGACCTCAAATAGGATCCAAAGTGGATTCCTAAGTATTATAATGAATTAAGGAACACAAAAAAACCATTCTCAAGGAGAACTAAGCTCAGGAACACCCTGTGACACAAAAATGTGCGCTAAAACACCTTAAAGCATGTTTTTGTGAGATTGCCTTCTAAATTGATTTTTAATGGGCTTAAAAATTATATTTACCCTTAAATATGATATTTTATCATATTATATCATATTAGGAATTTAATTCCAAAAATTTACGAATTTTTACAAATTAATATTAAAATATTAATAAAACCCTAAAGTGGGGCCCGCATGAGTCAATATTGACCAAGCATGGTCAATGGTCAATTAATTGACCCATTTGGACCAAGAAATCGGCTGGAAATAAGAGAGGAGACAGCTTGCAATGATTATGAGACAAATTGATACCTAACACAAATTTACAATAGTAAAACTTACTTTTTCAATTATTTCAAACCTTACCCACCTCTTTCTTCCTCCTTGTCCGATTCCCTTCTGTCCAGCTGAGTTCCTCCCTTCCTAAGAAGCTCTCAAGTCTGGTTCTTGAGCATGGAAGGCAAATCTAGCTCCTAAGCTCTTAAGGTAAGTGTTTTAAGGTCATTTTTAGCCCTTTTTCTTCATCTCTTCACTACCAACACCTAGATTTCGTGGCTCATCAATTCCTATGGCTTATTCTCAGTGTTCTAAGGTTAGAACAAGAGCTAAACTCGGTTGAAGCAAGTAGAGGGACCAAGGTTGCTCAAAATTGCATTTTAAGGTAAAAACATACCTTAAGCCTCTCAATCTTTCAAGCGGTTTTCTTCCTCTTATTTTTATGAGTTTATACACTCATAATCTTCATATTTACATTTTAATTCAGTTGGTTAGCCATTTGGAGCAAGGGTGACCAAGATCCAAAGGAAATACCCTCTTTTAAGGCATCTTTCCAAGGTAAAACCTAATAACAAGGTAGCTTGTTGTGATCTAACTATTTCCTATGTCAATATGGTGGATCTAACACCTTGTGGTGTGTTTGGTTCAGGTCGAAACCACCTAGAACTTCCCTTGCATTTTTAAGGTGATTTTTGCCTTAAATCTTACATTAATTATTCCTTATGGTTAAACTCAAGCTTGGAGTGTAACCATATCTTGTTTTTGTGTATTAAACATGTCTAAATCAAGTGGTGAATTTTCCTACAAGTGACCGAGCCCATACAAGGAATAACCAAGGTATAAACACCTTAAACTTATGATTTTTATAATTCTTAAGCATATATATATATATGGCCGAGAGTGAAATTACATATATAGGTCATATTGACCTAAAAATGGAAAAAAAATGGCTAAGATAAATTAAGCTAGTCATTTAAGAGATTTAATTAACATAATGGTCAAATTATGACATTATGTGGAAAAATAATTAAACCAAAGTGAGGCCGAAAATATATGCTATATTTTGAGACATTTATAGTGTAATTTATTTTGCAAGTTCAAGGTTGTAATAAGGCCATGTCATTAGGCCATTTTAATTTAAGTTTATAAGCTTATTTAGTTTTATTTATGCTTATAATTAAAATTGGGGCCAATTCATAATTACTAGGAAATTAGAAAGCTGTGGGCTTAATTTAGAGCAATTTAGGGTTTTTAAATGAATTTAATAAAAATTATAACATTTTATAAAGTTTTGGGTCAAAATTGTAAAAATAGAAAAGTATAGGTTATTATTGGTGATTACCAAAAAATTGGCTCCCATTTGGTATTAGAAGTCAAAGTTGACTATATAGGAGACTTTGACCAAGTTTGGAAAATTTAAGAAATTAAAATACTACCTTATATTAAGATAAGTATTAATTTGTAAAAGATTTAAAAGAGATGGGGCTATAATGTAATTTCCGAAAACTTGGGGTACTAAATGGAGTTTAGTACAAACCTTAGGTTATTAGGAATTTTTAGAAATTTATTTGGTTAAATTTGGAGTTTATATGAATTATATAAGTATAACATATGGTATTTTATAACATTGTTACAAATGGGTAACAAAGGGTGAAAACCGAGATTTAAAGGAAATATAAGGTTAGGAATAATATTTATAACCTTTTGGTATAGTTTGGTAATTTTTGGAGTTATATATAAGGTTTTATAAAGAAATATGTATAATATATAGTTTTAAGGGAATTAGAAAACTATGTATTATGAAGTGGGATGGAATTGTGATTTATAGAATTTTAGTGGTGTATAATGGAAACTGAAAATATAAGGGGCCATTTGGTATTTTATAAACAAAATATGACTATAGGTTATAATTGTTTTAAATGACTTAAATGTCATAAGATATGTTATAACAATAATGTAACATTATATTAATTAAGTGGTGGGTTTTGTAAGTATTTAAAAATATAGGTGCTGTTCGGAAATATTAAGATTTTTATATGGAATTTATAATATGGTTTTAATGTTATAAGAATTATAACATTTATAATATAAGAGGTATTCATTAGAAAGAATGAATACATATTATAAGACTTACCATATAAGAAATAGTTCCATAATACATACACATAAATAAATATATGTTATGGTGGAAAAATATAATATGGTTTAATGACCATGTGTTTTCATAATTAAAAATGACATATGAAAAAAGGGAAAAGAATTACAAACATTAGATGTGGAATTCTAATGTTAGGAGTATACATGGGATAATAAGAATTTATACATTCAAAGTATTGTTTACAAATGAATTATACCACATCGAATTTTAAAAAAAAAAAAGAGAGACAAACCTTAGAAAAATAAATACTAAGGTGAGATGCATAGTGCATGACAAAGGATCACACATGCAATAATGAAATAAACTATACGACATACAAGGGTGAGTTAAGTCACATGCGATAACGAGTTCAACAATAAGTATATTAATATACAAGACAAACTACGCATGTAATATAACACTTTTCCAATCTTGAGTTAAACCTAAAACCCGACAAATATTGATAGCTAATAACGGGGGGGTTAACCGGGAGTTATTAGTGACGGTACGGGGTACCGTAGGATTGTGTTGTTATACGGTATGCTAATCAGTAGCATTATGTATTGTTTAGACTGTTAGAGACTACACAAGGAGCATAGGATCTTGCTGATTCATACTCCACCGTAATACATCAGGGTGAACGGTATGTTGTTATGTGTCTCTGATTGTCTCTGAGGGCTTCCTCAGTTCAGACTTCTGTGTGATCTGTGATAAGATTGTTTGTCTGAATGTGATAATTAATATGCATGAATTGTATATTTATAGCTGCTTATTATTACTGTTGTCGAGTTAACAGTACCGGTTCGTATATATGGACCTATATATATATAAAACGAACTAGCGGCTATGGTGCTATCTTATATGAAATATAAGGATCGTCAGAAAAACGTTGTAGCACTAGGATAATAAGATATACATATTATCCGAGACTTTTATACGGAGCATTGGCCTTTCTGAACGCCGCTCTCGTATCTAACACTGGATCCCGAGTTACAGACTCTGGATTGGACTAATGACCTTAGTCTGCTGTGTTAGGAAAAAAAAAGGTAATGCGATGCGATGGTATAATTAATTAATGGAAAGGAAGTAAAGCCAGGAGGATGTGGCTCTTGGTGCGCGCTGTGATCACAAAAACGATACCAGGACGTCCGTGTACGGGTCCGCAAGTATCAAGAAAATTTCCCGTGAGCTAGAATGGCTCGTTGGTCGGAGACTCTACCGTTGGAGTGGCTACTGCCGTGGGTGACCCGCCATAATATATGGGTAACTAGAGACATGTCGTTTTAACGAGACATTGTCACTAGGTATAACTGAACAAATAATACAGTTAAGAATTATACAGTAGCGAATGATATTGGTTTCTACACCATGGACGAGAACTAGTACTTGTTTATTATTCTCGTCGTTTCGCTTGGTTGTTCATTGGTTATACTTGTGGTTGTATTATATATGTTGATGGTTGTGTTATTGTATGGAAATTACTGTTAATTGTTTTACAGTTTTAAATATTAAAACGGTATTGCATGTAATGAACCTCATGCTCTCGACCAAATAATTGAGGGGTCTTTGGGGGCATGACGGGGCATGTGATGACATACTCAGCAGGGGCTGATTCCATACCACAAACCATCTTTATTGCAGGAGACTAGCTGGTGGGTCGCAGCGAGGTGTGACTATTGTGATATTACTGTTGGATTAGACTTGGTACGGTGTGATACTCAGGTTGTTTTAGACTCGGGTTGTTTAACCGAGGTGTATTTGGTTTAGATGCTCACGGTCTGTAATAATTGGTTGTGGTTAGATTTGTTTTAAATTGTTTAAGTACTACTATCTATCTCTTGTGGTCACTGCGGGAACACATTTCGCATGTTGATTATCAGGTAACTCGTTATCACCCGTATGGGCGAGTGATAACTGTGACACCATTAGAACGACAATCTGTTATTTACCGCTGTGATTATATTATTTTTAGGAGCAGGATTAGTAGGGGTGTTACAAAAGTGGTATCAGAGCGGAGTACCGCTCTGATTACAAGAGATAGTAGTTTAAGTACCGTGAGCCTAGGTTATTCACACACCAGTACCTAGGAGATAGTATAAATGATTTGAGTTAGGAGATTGTCGGGGACAATGTGTTTTATGCCTTTTAGGGTTATGTGAACTTATGGTTGAGATAAGTACGGTATTTGTACCGAGTGTTGACTTTAACTTTGAATTCTTCAGATGTCTTCTGGGAGGCGATCAGCAGGTAGAGGAGGTGGTGGAAGAGGCGGCGGGCCTGGAGCAGGTCCTCCGGAGGCCCCAGCCGTGGGTGTGGCTGAGACGGTAGCTGTCGTCTTCGCTCAGCTAGCCCAGATGGGAGGTATCCACATAGGAGCACCACCTGCACCACCGGTAGTCCCACCCGTACCCGCACCTAGGGAGCCGAATTGGCTGAAGAGCGTAGCTGATACGCGAGTACCTACCTATGATGGAGTTGCTGACCCCACTGCCCTGGAGAGATACATCGTTGAGCACGAGAAGGCCTTCGATTCCATACTTGTGCCTGCTGAACACCGAGTCGATATAGCAGCCTTTCATCTGAAGGACGCTGCCAGCACGTGGTGGAGGTCCGTGAAGGCACATTATCTTGCTATAGAGGGTTTTGGATGGACAGGTTTTGTGGAATTGTTGAGAGAGAAGTACTATCCTGCTCATTTGAAGCATAGGAAAAGGGAGGAGTTTGAGGCCCTGAGGCAGGGTAGTATGACAGTAGATCAGTACTACTCCTTGTTTATTGGGCTCTTGGACTTTGTCCCAGGAGTGGTTTATTCTGATGCTGTGAAAGTAGAGAAGTTTAGAGGCGGGTTGAGATATGCTATCAAGGCCGCCATGGGTGCTACCTTGTACCCTACGGTTCAGGTAAAACTAATTGACAGTTGGTACCTTGTAACTCAGTGATTTATTACTAGTTTGGGGAACTCATTGATACATTGCAGGAGTGTTATGACGCCGCTTCTCGGACTGAGATGATGGTGAACAGCCGGGAGGACGGCCAGGGGCAGAAGCGTAAGGCCCCAGAGAAGGAGGCGGAAACTGAGGCTAGAAGCGGAGGCAGTAAGGGCTGGAAGTAAGAACCACCTTAAGTTATTTAATACATTTAAATTACTTACTTACTGTCTGCTTTTATACCTGCTATTCCTGACACTTTGACGATCACAAGAAGAAAAAGTTCTCCTGGAGGGAGAAGAAGAAGGAGCAGGCCAGCCAAAAGGGCAAGGACAAGGTCCCGTTGCTGACCGGGCCTACCTACGACGTGCAACCTCTTAGATCTGTACCCCCTAAGGGTAAGTGAGAAGGGAAGAAGTGGCGCCGGACCAAAGTAGGAAACATAAAGCATCCGGCCACTTTGGCCGGATAAGATTAGAGGCTTATGGAGCATCCGGCCACTTTGGCCGGATGAGATTAGAAGCTTGTAGAGCATCCGGCCGCCTACGTCGGATGAAAATGGGATTTAAGCAAAACAGAGCATCACCTGACCAGCCGCTTGTGGTCGGTCAAAGATACTAAAGAGGGGGTAGAACTGTACTTAAACATGTAAAATACAGGCTGGCACCAAAGGGACCAGGCCCAAAAAACTATAAATAAGGGTGTACCCCCATGAAATAAGACACGTGATATTTGGCAATCAAACTCGCATTCGATTCTAATAGAAGCTCTCTCTCCCTCTCTACTTTCGCGAAACTCTGTGTCTGAAACCAGGTAAGGTAGGATAGAAGATTAGATCGAGTCGTACTAGGATAGATGTACTGTTGCATCGGGATCGAGCTTGGTCGCATTAGGATTAGTGCACTGTTTCATTTGGCGCCGTCTGTGGGAAACGAACAGCAAGAAGCAACCACGAGACCACCTAGAAGCAGTGAGTAATCTACGGCGATTCTAGTGGAATCCTAAAGTAACTAATGATGTTTTTTGCAGGATCGAAACACAAGAGATGGCTCCGAGATCAAAGAAAGCACTGAAGAAAGTTACCGAAGAGAACGATCGCTCGAACAATCGCTCTGAGGAAGGAATGAGTTCGGAGATGCCAGAAGCCATCTCCAAAAGGGACCTCGAGGACATGCTAAAGGGGTTAGTCAGATCCATTGACGAAAAAATCGTAGAAGGGAATGAGACCCTGCAGCAGGAACTAATGCAAAGGGACGAGGAATATCAAAGAAAATGGGACGAAATGATGGAGGCCATTGAGCAACTGAAAAACAGAGATTCCAGAGGCAGCAATGGCGAGGAAAGCAAGGATAGAAAGCACAATTCAATCGTTGACGAGGGAGAGATGGAGGAAGATGATCAGATAGATATGAGCTTATACCCCTTTTCGGAGCGAATAAGGAAGGCAAAACTCCCGCCGCACTTTGTCGCCCCGGCAATTGAGAAATATGACGGGACTGGAGATCCCGCCCAGCATATCAAAAAGTTCATGTTTGCCATGAACACTCAGGGGATTAGCTCCCTCGCCCTCTGCAATCTGTTCCCCGGAACACACTTATGAAAGTATAACCTATTTTTAACAGAGTTAGAGGTGTATTCAGACTCTATGTTAGTGACGAGACAAAGTGACAACATCTACGAGGTTAAAGAAGAGAAACTATGGAGGTACTTGCTCAAGGTCCAGGAACTAAAGGCAAATTTCCAAAAATGCGAGCTAAAACATCTTCCAGGAGAAGAAAATGTCGAAGCTGATGCCTTGGCCAAATTGGCAAGTATGGCCGAAAGAGTACCCAATGAGATATGGCTGGAAGTCAGAACCTCCCCAAGTATAGAAAGAGCTCAGGTATTGGCGGTAGAGACAAATGATCAAGAAGAATCTTGGATGACCCCGATTATAGATTACATACGGCATGGAAAACTGCCGGAGGAAGAAAAGGAGGCCAGAATAGTAAAGAGGCGGGCCGCATCATTCTTTATTGAGGATAACCAGCTGTATAGACGATCTTTTGCAAGACCTGCTCTGAAGTGTGTCACCATAGCTGAAGGGGCAGAGTTGGTAAGAGAGATACATGATGGGCTCTGCGGAAATCACCAGCGGGAAAGGACCACAACTCACAAAATCTTAAGACTCGGATATTTCTGGCCGAAAATGATGGAGCACTGCAAAGAATATACGAACATGTCGCAAGTGTCAAGAACATGGAAATAAGATACACACTCCTCCGGCTGAGCAAAAGTCTGTTCTATGCCCAATTCCCTTCGCTATGTGGGGATTGGACATCGTGGGTCCATTCCCGGAGGCTTCACCAGGAAGGTTCAAATTCATGTACGTTGCTATCGACTACTTCACAAAGTGGGTTGAAGCAATGCCTACTATCTCCATCACAGCTAGGAAGTCACAAGAATTCATTTGGAAATATGTGGTATGCAGGTTTGGCATACCAAAAGCCATAGTAACTGATAATGGGACACAGTTCAATTGCGAAGGCTTCCGAGAATTTTGTGAAGAATGGAAGATCGACTTGAGATTTGCATCAGTAGCCCATCCTCAGGCGAATGGGCAGGTTGAGAATGCAAATGGCCAAATAGTAAAGGCGATAAAAAGGAAACTCGATGAGAAAAAAGGAAAGTGGGCAGAATTGTTACCCCAGGTCCTATGGTCGTACCGAACAACAGAAAGAGGACCGACAGGAGAGACGCCTTACAGATTGACGTATGGTTTGGAAGCCGTCATTCCGGCGGAGATTGTGGTGCCGTCCATAAGATGGGAATCATATGACGAAGAGACCAACAATCAGGGGGTACAGGATCATCTTGATCTCCTTGAAGAAACCAGGACAGCCGCCGCAGTAAGGATGGCAAAAGATAAAGCTAAGGTAAAAAGGTATTTCAACAAAAGGGTGAAAGAACGAAGTTTTGTCCCAGGGGAATTAGTCCTCCGAGAAGTTAAGCAACCCAAGAAGCTGGAGCCCCAATGGGAAGGACCATACATCATACACCAAAAGACAGGACGGGCTTCATATCGCTTAAAAAATGCTGAGGGATATGAGTTGCCGCATTCTTGGCATGGAGAATGTTTGAAAAAATTCTATGTGTAAAATTTGTAACTCATCAATAAAAAGTATCATTTTTTGGAATATAAAAGAAAAAGAAAGCACCGGCCAACGAGCCGCAGGCTATCATGCCTTGAAAGAAAAAGAAAGCACCGGCCAACGAGCCGCAGGCTATCATGCCTTGAAAGAAAAAGAAAGCACCGGCCAACGAGCCGCAGGCTATCATGCCTTGAAAGAAAAAGAAAGCACCGGCCAACGAGCCGCAGGCTATCATGCCTTGAAAGAAAAAGAAAGCACCGGCCAACAAGCCGCAGGCTATCATGCCTTGAAAGAAAAAGAAAGCACCGGCCAACGAGCCGCAGGCTATCATGCCTTGAAAGAAAAAGAAAGCACCGGCCAACGAGCCGCAGGCTATCATGCCTTGAAAGAAAAAGAAAGCACCGGCCAACGAGCCGCAGGCTATCATGCCTTGAAAGAAAAGAAAGCACCGGCCAACGAGCCGCAGGCTATCATGCCTTGAAAGAAAAAAAAGCACCGGCCAACGAGCCGCAGGCTATCATGCCTTGAAAGAAAAAGAAAGCACCGGCCAACGAGCCGCAGGCTATCATGCCTTGAAAGAAAAAGAAAGCATCGGCCAACGAGCCGCAGGCTATCACGCCTTGAAAAAACAGCATCCGGCCAACGTGCCGCAAGCTAACATGACCCTTTTTTTATTTTATTATTATTATTATCAAAACAAAACTGACCAACAAGCTGCAGGAAGATCCAGCTTAGAACCATAGATAACCATGCTCCAAAAGGGAAAAAGGGGGCCCGCCGAACAAAAATCCAAAGCTGCAAACCGCGCCGGCATAACTTGCATAAGATAACTATTTAAAAGAGAGGTAGAAGACAGGAGAAAGAAATATCGCGACAATAGAAAACTCGGCTTAAAAAGAGTTGCTCCGGCAGAAAAATAACAAGAGATGATAAAATATAGCTTATATTTCTCCCAAAACTATGGGATGGAGACAATTACAACATATGATCATTCGGCAGAAACAGAAAATACATGTTGTAACAAAAACAACCTCTATTCTACTCTATTCTACTGCCTTTGCAGTTTCTTTGTCAGCAGCTTCTTCTCCGGCGGTTAATAATCTATCGCCGCTACCTACTACACTCCCGGAAGACTTGGACCTCCTGGCAAGATGCTGCATCCCTCCGGCGGACGGCAGGATGTTGCTTCCGGCAGGAAGGAATGAGGCTTCACCAGCACCAAAGCATGTCTCTCCGGGACTGCGGCAGAATCGCTCAAGTTCCAGGAAGAAGTTGGATTTCTGGGCGACAGCCTTGAATTCCAACTTATTATACAAGTCATCGTCCATCAACTCTCCTTTCTCGAGAGAATGATCCGAGACGATCTGCTGGCAGATGTCGACTAACCGGCGGCATTGAGAAGCAAAGGACTCCTTTAAATGAGCGTTGATGGTGCCTTGCTTCTGTATCTCCTCCTGAGATTGCCGAGAGAATGACTTGAGCCTGGTCACTTGAGATTCGAGAGTCAGGACTTGGGCACGGTACTTGTCACGTTCAGAATTGGCGGATGACAGCTCCTCCTTAGCGCGGGCTATCCGTCCACTCAACTGGGTGACGTGCTTCAATAAATTGGCAGCACTCATGCCTAGCCGGAACAAAAAGAATAAGAGAAGAAAGGGCCAAAAAAAAAAGTTGAAGGCCTGAAAGTTTACCATGACCTAATGGCTCGGTACTCTCGGCTTGAGAGCGAGACTTAGCTTCCTCCAGCTCTCTAACTTTCTCCTCCAGCCTCGCCCTCTCTTCTATCAGGACGGCTTTATCCGCAGCAAGGGTTTTCTTCTCTTCTTCCAAGAGGGAATAATCCCGGAGCAGAGACTGCTTCTCTTGATCAAAGGAAGACCTTGACTGCTCTTCCAGCGCGGCCTTTTCTTCCAGCAGACCGTCAAGTTCTTGCATAAGTTTCTCTTTCTCTTTCACGAGAGCTTCATTCTCTCGTTGAAGAGCTTGCTTCTCCAGCCCAAGCGCTTCAGCCTCCTGCTTAAAAGAGTTCCCCTCTTGATAGAAAAAGGTCTTCTCAGCCTGAAGTTTATTTACCTCGCTCTGAAGACTGTTCACTTCGTTCCGATGCATGGAACGTACCTGATCCGGCATAATGACCAGGTTAAAGAAGAGCCAAGTTAGCTTGTCCTTAAGGAGAAACGAGAGATAATTCCATACCTCTATCAATGTGTTATCAGCTTCCTTGATCCGGCTCCTTAGAGAAAAGTTCTCTTCTCGGAGTTTCTTCAGCTGCAGCTCGTACTCGTCACGCTGGCGTTCGCATTCCGCCGGGACAACTGCAGGTCCTTGTTGATTGCCTCGGTCCTCTCCTTTGCCTTACAGTCAATCTCATATTCAACCTGGTCAATATAGGCGTCATGAGAAGAGCGGGTCAGCTTCAGTTCCTCTTCAACGTTGTTGGCCCGGCTTTCCTCATAGCGAAGCCTGGATCGAAGGTTACCAAAGTGAACCTCAGCACTTTGGGCCATGGACATCACCTAAAAAAAAGCAGCAATGCAATGCACAAAGTCAGGGGAAAGCCAAAAATGAAACAGAAAAGAGACATGAAGGTAACATGCATCCTAACCTGAAAGATTCCCCCCCACATCATGTCAAACACTTCGTTTGGTGGGAGGGAATGCCGCATGATAGCATCCGCCCCTCCATCTCCGGTCCGCAGCCTTTTCTTGGTGGCAGTAAAGGTTGCTGGAGGAGCAAAAATCCCGTCTGGATGACCGGATCTCTTGATTGCCTCCTTCCAGACAGAGGAATACTTGGCGGCATCACAGGTTATCAAAGGAAGGGGGCGCCCGCAGTGGTAGAACCACCCTTCCTTTTGGGAAGGACCGGTGTAGGACTCCTGAGCAGGAGGAGGAGGGGAAGAGGAGGAGGAAGCTATGTAGCCTTCTCTCTGCTCACCCTGGGACTCAGGACCCTCCGGCAAAGAGGAGGCCGCATGATCCTCTCTTTGCTTACTTCGGAGCTCAGGGTCCTCCGGCACCTGCCGATACTCCATTGCTCTATCCCTTGCCGCATCCACGCGCGCGCAGCAACGTCAATGGAGAATGATCCTGAAGCTTCGGGATCACCAGAGGTTTGTGGCTCTACGGCCTTCGGCCTCGATGCTGTTTTCTTTTTTGATTTTTTCTTGGCAGGAGCAGTGGCTGCCGCAATGATAAAGACAATTAGAACCAGAAGAATGAAGCTAAAAAAGAATACCAAAAAAAGAAGGAAACTTGAAAGACAGGAGAAGACGACAAAGCAAAACAAAACCTTCTCCAGCCGAAGGATCAGCACAGAGGTCTCCGGCCTCCAGGGTGTTTTCCTGAGCAGGATCTGAGGAAAAGTAACCCGTCAAATCAGGAAACAACTCACAAATAGGAGTCGGATGACCGGACTCCCGCCCCGGGCGAGAACCAAGGTCAGAACCTGAACCAGGGGTGAGGGGAAGGGTGACACGGCGCCCATACTTGGGGCTCACGTGCCATGTACCTGACAATCCGGCGTCAGCATGTACAGGAGATTCAAGCCGCTTCTTTTTCTTCAAATTACCAGCTTGGTCATCTCCAACCTCTCGTCTGGAACGCTTTACCGGAGCAGCGTTCTCCAAAAGCTTCTCGGCCACATCAGTGGCCGCATCCAGCATGTCGTAGTAGTCAATTTTTTCGCCACCATTCTTAAAGGTGACAAAGTTCCAGTTATAGAAGGGACCGATCTTGTCCCCCTTCTGGAAAAAGTCTGCGACAATACATCCAAACGATAAGGAGACCGAAAGAAACGACAGAATTCATACTAAGCAAAAAGAGAACACTTACTGTGATATGTCTTCAGAGAAGACAAGCGTTCTTTTGTAAAAAACGCCTCGACGGTCGGCAATTTCTTGTTTACCGCCCGCAGAACCTTCGAAATAGGAATTTCAGCCGGAGGAGTTCGGGGCTGATTAACTGACCTTTTCCGGCCTCAGCAGCGTATGGTATGCCCAACACTCGGCCGGACGGGGGAACGACGACGAACCACCGCGACCCCCACTCGTGGGCCTTTTTATAGTCAAAAAGAGAGTACCCACTCTTCGCAATGAGGGTTAGGCTCTCAGGATCCTTCCTAACTGTGAAGAATCGGACGAAATCAGTACCCTCCGGCCGAATTTTGATGTCGTCACAAAGGGAAGCAAAAGCCTGAAGGTGTGAAATGGCTTTAGGGTGAAGATGGGCGAGGGTGCAGCAGCGACGGAGAAGGAACCCTAGCACGAAAGGGTGTGGGGGAATGGTCAAACCTGACCGGAAGAAGTCGGCATAGACGACGTACCCGCGACCAAAATCGTCGTGGGGGTGAGAATCAGAGGATGGCAAAAAAATTTGTGTGCCAAGTGGAGCTTCGACCCCCCGAGACAATCACAGAGGGAAGAGTAGTTGAGAGAAGAAGGAGAAGGTTGACGCCCAGAACGGAAGGGTCTTATCGGCTTCAGGTACGAAGGGCGAAAGCCGTTAGGAGACTGAGAGCCTTGAATCGCTCCGATGGCGGGCGGAAATTTAGCAGCAAGTTTGCTCTGTTTAGTGGAAGAAGAAGCCATTGTCAAGTTAGGCAAGAATCGAGGGATGACGGCGATGAGAGGAAGGGTAGCGCACAACGACAGGAAAGCAAGAAGAAGAGAGGTCGAAGTAACGGGCCAGTAGAGGAAAGAGGAAAAAGGAGAGAACTCGAAGAGTTGGGCTTTAAGGGAAGTTTTTTCCCGCTCAAATAAAAATATATATATGTGCGAAAAAAGTGTTTTTTTACAGGGGAAGAGAAAGGGTCGCACGCTTCCTAAAGACGCTACCGACGTCCAGTCGAAAGGAAGGCCCTGCATATTCTACATCGGTAACGGGCGGAAAATTCGAAAAGAGAAATACACCAGGACACGAGCTACGCGCGTGGCCAACAAAAAGTTCCTTTTCTCCACGTATGAAGAAAAAGAACTTGTGGGACTGAGATAAAGAGACAACAAAGCTGGGTAAACCAAAGAAAGAGTCAGAGTTGGCCGCAGGAAGTCGCAAATTTTTTCAAAAGCACAAGACACAGAAGTTCTATTTTTCTTCACCAAAATTCAGAAAGATAGAACTTGTGGGACTGATGAGAAGGGAAGAAGTGGCGCCGGACCAAAGTAGGAAACATAAAGCATCCGGCCGCTTTGGCCGGATAAGATTAGAGGCTTAAGCATCCGGCCGCTTTGGCCGGATGGATTAGGAAGCTTGTAGAGCATCCGGCCGCCTGCGCCGGATGAAAATGGGATTTAAGCAACAGAGCAACTACCAGCCGCTTGTGGTCGGTCAAAGATACTAAAGAGGGGAGAGTAAACTGTACTTAAACATGTAAAATACAGGCTGGCACCAAAGGGACCAGGCCCAAAAAACTATAAATAAGGGTGTACCCCCATGAAATAAGACACGTGATATTTGGCAATCAAACTCGCATTCGATTCTAATAGAAGCTCTCTCTCTCCCTCTCTACTTTCGCGAAACTCTGTGTCTGAAACCAGGTAAGGTAGGATAGAAGATTAGATCGAGTCGTACTAGGATAGATGTACTGTTGCATTGGGATCGAGCTTGGTCGCATTAGGATTAGTGCACTGTTTCAGTAAGCGATCTAACCTTGTGAATAAATTGAGTACTACACTATCCATTACCATCCTTGTATTAATCTGAGTATGATATGATAATAGGTTCTGCACCCCAGCGCCACTTTCACTGCAAGTGTTGTGGTAAAGACCACCCGGGTGTCGACTGCACCGGGCAAGCGGTGGACTGCCACCATTGTGGAAAGAAGGGCCACAGGTCGTTCGAGTGCTTTGCTAATCCAGATAGCCGAGCGTACCGCCCGTAGAAGGGGACTCAGAGCGCACCTACTGGAGGAGGTGGAGCTCGAGGTGGCCAGAGGGGGCCGGCGCAAGCCAGAGAGGGCAGCAGCATCAGCAGCCACAGCAGCAGAACCAGAACCAGAGGAACCAGCCGGGCAACCGTATGCTGAATGCATGGGAGCTTCAGGCGCTGGCACTAGCACCCAGCGCGGTGAAGGTTAGCATTTGAAACCTTAACCATTATATGAAAGCATGACTGAGTGTTAAACGCTTTACCTTAGCATGAATGTGTGTTTAAATTACCGCTTTAGATGAACAACTTACCTAGGAAACCTTTATCTCTTAGGAGACTTCGATATCTGCTATCCCACACTTACAAGACAGAGATCACCTAGACCCGTGGAAGAAAGACGGGAGTACCCTAGTGAGTTGTGTCATGTAGTCAGACCGGGCATGATACTTCTCAGAGAGTTCCTAACCCTAGATGAGCAAATCACCATAGTGAATGAGTGTAGAGCTTTGGGTAAGGGCATAGGAGGTTTTTATACCCCTGTATTTAATAGTGGTTCTAGAATGAAACTGCACATGATGTGCTTAGGGAAAGATTGGGATCCACAAGCTAGGGTTTATCGAGAGGTGAGGATGGTAGGTGACGTATATCTGGTATACCTGAGAGTTTCCTTACCTTGGTGAGAAACGCAATGGATATTGCTCAAGACTGTGAGGCTTATCCATTACCCGACATGACACCTGACGTTTGCATCATCAACTACTATGAGCAGGGGGAAATCTTGGAATGCACCAGGACCGTGATGAGACGACCGAGTCCATCACCAGAGGAATACCGGTTGTGTCATTCTCCATCGGCGATGATGCTGAGTTCATTTATGGAGACCAGAAGAGGATGGATCTAGCAAGCAAGATCATCCTCAAGTTGGGGATGTGTTGGTATTTGGTGGGGAGTCGAGGCTTGTATATCATGGTATTAAGAGCATTAAGCTCAATACCGCACCACCAGTTTTAGTGAATGATACTCACATCCGACCTGGCCGTTTAAACTTGACTTTCAGACAGTATTAATGTAATAGCAGTAGCTAAGCGTGTAACCTTGTATAATACAGTTGGAATGAATGAAATAAGAGTTTTATACCTACAAGTGTTTGTATTCAGTTTTGTTGATACCGATAATTCATAACTTCAGGCTATAGAAATGGAAAGGAGGGTACCATCTGCATCCTAGACATGGCGCAAGCCAAGGAGTCTGGTAATGTCATCACAGGTATGACAATTACAAACAATAGTAAATTAGTGATTTATTGGGACTCGATGCTAATACGAGAGGTGATCTCAGGTACCTTTCCTATTGATGGTGTTAGTGCTTCCGTATTGTTCGACTCAGGGGCTTCGCATTCTTTTATTTCCTCGGCATTTGCTAAGAAGCTGGGGGCCACCCCCGAACAGCTTTCAGACTTTTCAGTCACCCTTCCTTCGAAGGAGAAAGTAGGTTGCACCAGACAGTATACAGGGTTAGAGATCAGCATTATGACTGAGACCTTCCCCATTGATCTGATTGAGTTCAAGAACTTGGGTTTTGACATCATAGTGGGCATGGATTGGCTGCAGAAGCATAGGGGCCGCCTTCATTGTGCAGAGCATCGACTACTACTGAAGGGGCCGAGCGGCAGGACAGTGTCATACCGCAGTGTGAGAGAGAGCCGACTGTCAAGATCGTGTCAGCATTGTCCCTGATGAAGGATGTTAGGAAGGGCCGACAAGCCTTCCTCTGTTATGTACAGGACACGAGACAGAGCGACGTGACGGACGTAGACATTCCAGTCGTGGTAGATTTTCCCGACTTATTTCCTGATGAGCTGCCAGGCATGCCGCCTATGCGCGAGGTTGAGTTCGCCGTCGACTTGTTGCCAGGTACGGGCCCTATTGCTAAGGCACCCTACCGTATGGCACCGGCTGAGATGAGGGAGCTGAAGCTACAGCTGGAGGACCTCCTCGACAAGGGATTCATTCGACCTAGTGTTTCTCCTTGGGGTGCTCCAGTGCTGTTCGTCAAGAAAAAGGACGGCAGTATGCGACTCTGCATCGACTACCGCGAGCTTAATGCGGTTACAGTCAAGAACAAGTACCCATTACCACGGATAGATGATTTATTTGATCAGCTGAGAGGGGCCAGTGTGTTCTCGAAGATAGATCTCAGATCTGGCTACCATCAGATTAGGATCGCAGAGGGTGATATTGAGAAGACAGCTTTCAGGACACGGTATGGACACTATGAGTTCACCGTTATGCCATTCGGATTGACGAATGCGCCAGCCATATTCATGGATTGATGAACCGTCTTTTTAGAGAGCATCTTGATAGTTCAGTTGTAGTCTTCATCGACGATATTCTGATCTATTCAAAGACCAAGGAAGACCATGAGTTGCATTTGAACAGGTGTTGAATATTATGAGAGAGAACCAGCTGTATGCCAAACTCTCTAAGTGTGAGTTCTGGTTAGACAGCGTGTCATTTCTAGGACACATTATATCAGCTAGCGGCATATCTGTAGATCCTGCTAAGATTGAGGCAGTGAAGAGTTGGCCAAGGCCGAAGACAGTCACAGACGTCCGTAGCTTTCTGGGTTTGGCAGGGTATTATCGAAGATTCGTGAAGGACTTCTCCAAGGAAGCCAAACCAATGACAAATCTAATGAAGAAGGAATCCCAGTTCTTATGGTCTGCAGAGTGTGAGCAGTCCTTTCAGACGCTGAAGGATCTCCTGACATCGGCGCCCGTTCTTACTATCCCTGAGGGCACCGATGGGTTCGAGGTATATGTGATGCCTCTGGAACCGGTCTAGGCTGTGTGCTTATGCAGCACGGGAAGGTAGTTGCTTACGCATCCCGACAGCTGAAGAAGCATGAGGTGAATTACCCCACACACGACCTTGAGTTAGGCGCAGTAGTCTTCGCTTTGAAGATCTGGCGACATTATTTGTATGGTGTGACAGTCACTATCTACTCTGATCACAAGAGTCTACAGCATCTCTTCTCTCAGAAGGAGCTGAACATGCGACAGAGAAGATGGGTCGAGTTCTTGAAGGACTACGACATAGACCTGAGGTATAAGAGGGCAAAGCAAATGTAGTTGCCGACGCCCTGAGCCGCAGAGCTCATTCATTGTTTACGCTAGTAGCAAACAGCAGTATGATTGATGAGATACGAGCTGCACAGGAGAGTGATCACTATATGCAGAGTATCAAACAGAAAATGTCAGAGGGTTGTTTTGAAAGACAGAAGTATGATTTCGAACTGTGTAATGATGGCATGTTACGACTGAATGGCCGATTATGTATTCCGGAGTCGTCTCCTGATCTGAAGGAGAAGATACTCCAGGAGGCTCATTGCTCGTCCTTATCCGTCCACCCTGGTTCTTCGAAGATGTATAAGGATTTGAAAGTTCATTTCTGGTGGAGCGGGATGAAGAAGGATGTAGCTGAGTATGTGGCTAGATGCTTGACCTGTCAGAAGGTTAAGTTTGAGCATAGGAGACCCGGAGGTTTAGTGCAGTCTATGCCTATTCCTTGTTGGAAGTTCGAGGACATCTCGATGGATTTCGTTGTCGGTCTCCCACCGACTAAGGGAGGACTGAACACGATTTGGGTCATTGTAGACCGTCTGACGAAGGTGGCAAAGTTTGTTGCTATGAAGGATACCTGGAACGTTCCAAAGTTAGCGGACTTGTTCCAGAAGGAGGTGATCCGGCACCATGGTGTGCCAAAGACTATTGTTTCTGATAGGGACCCTCGATTTTTGTCCAGATTCTGGGGACAGGTTCAGGAAGCCTTGGGTACGAAATTAAAGCTTAGTACGGCGTTCCATCCACAGACCGACGGTCAGAGTGAGAGGACCATCCAGACACTGGAGGACATGCTGAGAGCATGTGCCTTAGACTTTCAGGGGAGTTGGTTAGAGCGTCTACACTTGATAGAGTTCGCCTACAACAACAGCTACCACTCCTCGATACAGATGCCACCACAGGCACTTTATGGTAGACCGTGTAGGACTCCTTTATGCTGGGATGAGGCCAGCGAGAATACGCTTCTAGGACCTGAGTACCTAGAGCAGATTAAGGAGGATGTCCTACAGATTAGGAAGAACATGAGGGCAGCTCAGGACCGGCAGAAAGCAAATGCAGACACCAAGAGGAGGGACATTGAGTTCACTACCGACGACATGGTATTCCTCAGAGTGTCACCCATGAAGGGGATATTCCGGTTTGGGCAGAAGGGCAAGTTGAGCCCGAAGTATGTTGGACCTTATGCGATTAGGGAGCGAGTGGGCCCGTTAGCCTACAGACTGGACTTACCAGCAGAGCTCGGGAGGGTGCACAACGTCTTTCACGTTTCACAGTTGAAGAAGTATGTGCCCCATCCATCGCACGTTTTGCAGCCAGAGACTTTAGAGTTGGACCCCGCTCTACGATATGAGGAAGTACCACTCCGCATTCTCGATACGAAGACGAGGCAGACTAGGAACAAGACCGTTAGCATGGTCAAGGTTCTCTGGTCGAACCATGAGGTGGAGGAGGCTACATGGGAGTTAGAGGACTCCATGAGAGCGAAGTACCCAGCACTCTTCGAGTCGTAGCTGTGTTACTTGTACGGGTTCGTGGTCAAACCCTTTTTAAGGGGGGTAGACACCACTTGGCTTGCGCACACGTTGTGCATTAGGTCTTGTTTTGTGGTGTGTTGGTTGGTATGCTGCGTCATACATGTTGTTTGGATGATTGGATGTTGATACATTTTATGTATGTATGTGCCTTAGTGCACCTGGTTGAATATATTTATAGTACCGCTGAGTACTTTTGGTTGATGAGTTGGATGTGCACCTTGTTTAGTGCTGTGATATGAATGAGTTATACCATGAGTTTGATTATTTAATATATGTTGTATGTATAGACTAGGTCTGAACCTAGTGGGAGTTACTCCCTAGCAATGGACTGTTTGGTTACTTAGTGGAACTTGATTCCTTAGGTGAACTGTAGAGGTTAAGGACTTCGGGACGAAGCCTTTTTAAGGGGGGTAGACTGAAATACCCCTAACCTTTAAAATATAATTAAATGATCTATTAATGATCTAAGATGATTAATAAACATCTAAATATTATTGGGGAACAATCTAAAAGATCTCAACAAGGCAAAACACGCCTTAAGATCGGTAAAGCCAAAAATGTGCTTTAAGACACCATAAAGGTTGTATGACCTCAAATAGGATCCAAAGTGGATTCCTAAGTATTATAATGAAGTAAGGAACACAACAAAACCGTTCTCAAGGAGAACTAAGCTCAGGAACACCCTGTGACACAAAAATGTGCGCTAAAACACCTTAAAGCACGTTTTTGTGAGATTGCCTTCTAAATTGATTTTTAATGGGCTTAAAAATTATAATTACCCTTAAATATGATATTTTATCATATTATATCATATTAGGAATTTAATTCCAAAAATTACGAATTTTTACAAATTAATATTAAAATATTAATAAAACCCTAAAGTGGGGCCCGCATGAGTCAATATTGACCAAGCATGGTCAATGGTCAATTAATTGACCCATTTGGACCAAGGAAATCGGCTGGCAATAAGGAGACAGCTTGCAATTATAGACAAATTGATACCTAACAAATTTACAATAGTAAAACTTACTTTTTCAATTATTTCAAACCTTACCCACCTCTTTCTTCCTCCTTGTCCGATTCCCTCTGCCAGCCGAGTTCCTCCCTTCCTAAGAAGCTCTCAAGTCTGGTTCTTGAGCATGGAAGGCAAATCTAGCTCCTAAGCTCTTAAGGTAAGTGTTTTAAGGTCATTTTTAGCCCTTTTTCTTCATCTCTTCACTACCACACCTAGATTTCGTGGCTCATCAATTCCTATGGCTTATTCTCAGTGTTCTAAGGTTAGAACAAGAGCTAAACTCGGTTGAAGCAAGTAGAGGGACCAAGGTTGCTCAAAATTGCATTTTAAGGTAAAAACATACCTTAAGCCTCTCAATCTTTCAAGCGGTTTTTTCCTCATTTTTATGAGTTTATACACTCATAATCTTCATATTTACATGTTCATTCAGTTGGTTAGCCATTTGGAGCAAGGGTGACCAAGATCCAAAGGAAATACCCTCTTTTAAGGCATTTTTCCAAGGTAAAACCTAATAACAAGGTAGCTTGTTGTGATCTAACTATTTCCTATGTCAATATGGTGGATCTAACACCTTGTGGTGTGTTTGGTTCAGGTCGAAACCACCTAGAACTTCCCTTGCATTTTTAAGGTGATTTTTGCCTTAAATCTTACATTAATTATTCCTTATGGTTAAACTCAAGCTTGGAGTGTAACCATATCTTGTTTTTGTGTATTAAACATGTCTAAATCAAGTGGTGAATTTTCCTACAAGTGACCGAGCCCATACAAGGAATAACCAAGGTATAAACACCTTAAACTTATGATTTTTATAATTTTAAGCATATATATATATATGGCCGAGAGTGAAATTACATATATGGGTCATATTGACCTAAAAATGGAAAAAAATGGCTAAGATAAATTAAGCTAGTCATTTAAGAGATTTAATTAACATAATGGTCAAATTATGACATTATGTGGAAAAATAATTAAACCAAAGTGAGGCCGAAAATATATGCTATATTTTGAGACATTTATTGTGTAATTTATTTTGCAAGTTCAAGGTTGTAATAAGGCCATGTCATTAGGCCATTTTAATTTAAGTTTATAAGCTTATTTAGTTTTTATTTATGCTTATAATTAAAATTGGGGCCAATTCGTAGTTACTAGGAAATTAGAAAGTCGTGGGCTTAATTTAGAGCAATTTAGGGTTTTTAAATGAATTTAATAAAAATTATAACATTTTATAAAGTTTTGGGTCAAAATTGTAAAAATAGAAAAGTATAGGTTATTATTGTGATTACCGAAAAATTGGTTCCCATTTGGTATTAGAAGTCAAAGTTGACTATATAGGAGACTTTGACCAAGTTTGGAAAATTTAAGAAATTAAAATACCCTATATTAAGATAAGTATTAATTTGTAAAAGATTTAAAAGAGATGGGGCTATAATGTAATTTCCGAAAACTTGGGGTACTAAATGGAGTTTAGTACAAACCTTAGGTTATTAGGAATTTTTAGAAATTTATTTGGTTAAATTTGGAGTTTATATGAATTATATAAGTATAATATATATTTTATAACATTGTTACAAATGGGTAACAAAGGGTGAAAACCGAGATTTAAAGGAAATATAAGGTTAGGAATAATATTTATAACCTTTTGGTATAGTTTGGTAATTTTTGGAGTATATATAAGGTTTTATAAAGAATATGTATAATATATAGTTTTAAGGGAATTAGAAAACTATGTATTATAAATTGGGATGGAATTGTGATTTATAGAATTTTAGTGGTGTATAATGGAAACCGAAAATATAAGGGGCTATTTGGTATTTTATAAACAAAATATCTATAGGTTATAATTGTTTTAAATGACTTAAATGTCATAAGATATGTTATATAACAATAATGTAACATTATATTAATTAAGTGGTGGGTTTTGTAAATATTTAAGAACATAGGTGCTGTTCGGAAATATTAACATTTTTAAATGGAATTTATAATATGGTTTTAATGTTATAAGAATTATAACATTTATAATATAAGAGGTATTCATTAGAAAGAATGAATATATTATAAGACTTACCATATAAGAAATAGTTCCATAATACATACACATAAATAAATATATGTTATGGTGGAAAAATATAATATGGTTTAATGACCATGTGTTTTCATAATTAAAATGACATTTGATAAAGGGAAAAGAATTACAAACATTAGATGTGGAATTCTAATGTTAAGAGTATACATGGGATAATAAGAATTTATACATTCAAAGTATTGTTTACAAATGAATTATACCACATCGAATTTAAAAAAAAAGAGACAAACCTTAGAAAATAAATACTAAGGTGAGATGCATAGTGCATGACAAAGGATCACACATGCAATAATGAAATAAACTATACGACATACAAGGTGAGTTAAGTTAAGTCACATGCGATAACGAGTTCAACAATAAGTATATTAATATACAAGACAAACTACGCATGTAATATAACACTTTTCCAATCTCGAGTTAAACCTAAAACCCGACAAATATTGATAGCTAATAACGGGGGGTTAACCGGGAGGTTTAGTGACGGTACGGGGTACCGTAGGATTGTGTTGTTATACGGTATGCTAATCAGTAGCATTATGTATTGTTTAGACTGTTAGAGACAACAAGGAGCATAGGATCTTGCTGATTCATACTCCACCGTAATACATCAGGGTGAACGGTATGTTGTTATGTGTCTCTGATTGTCTCTGAGGGCTTCCTCAGTTCAGACTTCTGTGTGATCTGTGATAAGATTGTTTGTCTGAATGTGATAATTAATATGCATGAATTGTATATTTATAGCTGCTTATTATTACTGTTGTTGAGTTAACAGTACCGGTTCGTATATATGGACCTATATATAAAACGAACTAGCGGCTATGGTGCTATCTTATATGAAATATAAGGATCGTCAGAAAAACGTTGTAGCACTAGGATAATAAGATATACATATTATCCGAGACTTTTATACGGAGCATTGGCCTTTCTAACGCCGCTCTCGTATCTAACACTGGATCCCGAGTTTACAGACTCTGGATTGGACTAATGACCTTAGTCTGCTGTGTTAGGAAAAAAAAAAGGTAATGCGATGCGATGGTATAATTAATTAATGGAAAGGAAGTAAAGCCAGGAGGATGTGGCTCTTGGTGCGCGCTGTGATCACAAAAACGATACCAGGACGTCCGCGTACGGGTCCGCAAGTATCAAGAAAATTTCCCGTGAGCTAGAATGGCTCGTTGGTCGGAGACTCTACCGTTGGAGTGGCTACTGCCGTGGGTGACCCGCCATAATATATGGGTAACTAGAGACATGTCGTTTTAACGAGACATTGTCACTAGGTATAACTGAACAAATAATACAGTTAAGAATTATACAGTGGCGAACGATATTGGTTTCTACACCATGGACGAGAACTAGTACTTGTTTATTATTCTCGTTGTTTCGCTTGGTTGTTCATTGGTTATACTTGTGGTTGTATATATATGTTGATGGTTGTGTTATTGTATGGATATTACTGTTAATTGTTTTACAGTTTTAAATATTAAAACGGTATTGCATGTAATGAACCTCATGCTCTCGACCAAATAATTGAGGGGTCTTTGGGGGCATGACGGGGCATGTGATGACATACTCAGCAGGGGCTGATTCCATACCACAAACCATCTTTATTGCAGAGACTAGCTGGTGGGTCGCAGCGAGGCGTGACTATTGTGATATTACTGTTGGATTAGACTTGGTACGGTGTGATACTCAGGTTGTTTTAGACTCGGGTTGTTTAACCGAGGTGTATTTGGTTTAGATGCTCACAGTCTGTAATAATTGGTTGTGGTTAGATTTGTTTTAAATTGTTTAAGTACTACTATCTATCTCTTGTGGTCACTGCGGGAACACGTTTCGCATGTTGATTATCAGGTAACTCGTTATCACCCGTATGGGCGAGTGATAATTGTGACACCATTAGAACGACAATCTGTTATTTACCGCTGCGATTATATTATTTTTAGGAGCAGGATTAGTAGGGGTGTTACACGTTTGCATATTTAAGGGGTGAGAAACCGGGATTTCTACCTGCAGACATGGAGGTTGTCATTGCTGAGAAGAAGCATCAAATCTACCAGAGAATAGGTGACGACCTTGGAGTCAAAGTTCCTGCTCAGTGTAGCTGCAATTGTTAGGCGGGGAGAGGTTGAATTTGAGGTTGGAGGAAGCAATTACAAGAGTAGGCTGCGAAAAACCGATATTTTGATGCTATTGAGAAGGTTTTGAAACGAAGACTTACTCACAATTTGTTGCTGCTACGAGAGAGCTAGGGCTTGAGTTCTCCATCAACCGATCTCTGGTGATGAGATTGTAGGGAGGCGCAGAACAATGTGAGAGGGGAATAAATGTAATCGAGGCCGATCGATATCAATCTACTGCTTGCGATGGTGGGAGGTGAGAATCTTTGTTAGCCATCGGAGGAGGTGGGTTGAAAAGAAAGAACACATCGGTTAGGCTGGAAAGAAGACTACACAATTTCTGTTCTTTTCCCAACATAATATTAAAGTGATGGATATTTTGAAAATGTTAGTATTTTTACTGTAATAAAAAGTGTTTGTATATTTGACAAAATCCATAGAAGAAGAAAGGATTTGCTTTTACTAATGAGGAAGATGAGTTTACAAGGAGGAAGATGACCTCCGTAAGTGTGTTTTGTATATTCTCTTCTGTCTAAAGAAGGAGAATAAGCAGACCGGGCTTTATATATGGGCCCGATACAAAATGTGACAGAATGAAGAAAAGTACAATGATAAAAGCCCTAAGATACAATACTAGAAGAGTACATATATATCCTAGAACAAAATACATTCTACTAATCCATGTCTAACACCCCCCCTCAAAGAGTACATTCTTCAATGAAACGGAGATGGGCTCTTTGCCGCATGGATAGCTGGGGCTGTAAGTACCTGCAAATAAAACAACAACAAAGAGAGAAGTTATCCGTTCTCTTGGTGTATCAAACCTAGATTATGGAAAGAAGTATGATACTGTTTACCTGTGAGCGTTTTGGTCATGACGTCGGCCAATTGTTGTGTTGTTGGTACATACTGCACTTGGATTAATCCTGCCTGCAATTTTTCTCGCACGAAGTGACAATCTAACTCGATGTGTTTCGTGCGTTCGTGTGATGCAGGATTTCGAGCTATGTGGATAGCTGCTAAATTATCACATTTTAGAGGAATGGGTGTGATATCCCTGACCCCTATTTCGCTCAAGAGTCTACTTAGCCAACTAAGCTCCCCCGTAACTTGTCTCATAGCCCTGTATTCCGCTTCAGCGGAAGATAAGGTAACGGTGGTTTGTTTCTTAGACTTCCAACTTAGGGGAGAACCACCTAAAAGGATGTAATATCCGGATATGGATTTTCGTGTGTTGGGGCAAGAGGCCCAATCTGAGTCACAGTAGGCTTCTAGCCTAAAGTTTGATTCCTTGTTGAAATGGAGACCAAAGCCGGATGTTCCCTTAACATAGGAGAGGGTGTGGAGAGAAGCTTTTAGATGTTCTGTAGTTGGTTCTTGAAGGAACTGGCTAAGAAACTGGACCGCATAGCATATGTCGGGTCTGGAATTAGTGAGGAAGTTTAGTTTTCCTACGAGGCATCTATAGGTAGTGGGGTTCTCTAGTTTGGAGCCACTATTTGTGTACAATTTGATGTTGACTGGAAGAGGCGAGGCAGTGGGTTTTATGTTCTGAGCATCGAAGTCATGCAGGATTTGGTTTATGTAGCGTTGTTGTGACATGACAACACCGTCTTTGGTTTCCAAGAATTCCATCCCGAGGAAAAAGTTCAATCTCCCTAGGTCCTTTATTTTGAACTCTTTGTCGAGTTGTCTTTTGAGGAATTTCACTTCTTTGATGTTGTTTCCTACCACTAGGATATCATCCACGTAGACTCCCAATAAAGTGATGCTGTTTTTGTTTCTCTTAACAAAAAGGGAATGATCATTTTGGGAGTGATGGAATCCTAGTCCTTTGAGGAAATTGGCAAGTCTCTCGTACCATTGTCGGGAGGCTTGCTTCAATCCGTAAAGGGATTTGTGAAGCTTGCACACCTTATTTTCTCCATTAACTTCTAGACCATCAGGAATGCTCATGTAAACGTCTTCGTGGAGATCTCCATGGAGGAAGGCGTTGTTGACGTCTAGTTGATCTAGAATCCATCCGTTTTTGATGGCGGTTATGATGAGAGCCCGAACTGTTGTTAGTTTGACTACTGGGGAAAAAGTCTCCTCATAGTCAAGACCGTGTCTTTAGGTGAAGCCTCTCACGACTAAACGAGCCTTATATCTCTCAATGTCCCCATTAGCTTTGAGCTTAATCTTGTAGACCCATTTGCAACTGATGGGACGCTTGCCCTTAGGAAGGTCAACGATGGTCCAGGTTTTTGTGTGCCTAAGGGCATTGAATTCTTCGGCCATGGCCTTGACCCAATTTGGGTCCTTTTTGGCTTGCTTATAGCTTGTGGGTTTCTTGAGGTTGTGAAGGTGGGCCAAGAGTTTGTTTGAATTTGGTTGGAGTTGACATGAGAGAATGGTGGCACTGGGTATGTGGTCAGTGAGAGTGTTTAGAGTGGGCTGCTGGGTGTAGTTGGATGTGGTGTTGTCAAGTCTTTGTGCAAGGATGGTAGAAAAGGAGTCATGGTCGTTTGTATTGGAGACCATGATGTAATCATCATATCTTGAGGGGATTTTGTGTGTCCGTGTGGATCTTCTGGGTCCCTCGGGTTGGGTGACAATCTCATTAATGGTTGTGTCTGGTTCTGTGTGGTGGTTGTGAGGATGATGCTCTTCTCTTGCCTCAGTTGTACTGCGACGTACAAGAGTTCATCCTCAATAGAAAGATTGAAGGAGAGGGAATAGGTCTGTATCTTGTTGATCTGGTTGTGTGGAATTGGTCTACTTTGTGTCTGTCAAAGGAAAGATATCCTCAAAAATGTCAGGTCACGAGTGACCTTGAGTTCTTTAGTTTCAAGGATGAGAACCTTATGGCCTTTGGTATTTTTAGGTATGCCGATTTAGACGTAGGTTGATGATCTGGGGTCAAGCTTTCCCTTATTGGGGTTGATATTAGTCATATAACATAGCAGCCGAAACTCCTAATCTCGTTGTAATTGGGTGTAGTACCATACAATTTTTCGTAAGGGGTTAGGTTCTGAATAGCCTTACTAGGCATTCTATTTATTAAGTAGGCTGCATGTTGAAGGCAATGACCCCAGTAATGGTTGCTTAAACCTGATTGGAAAAGGAGGGCCCTGGTGATATCCATGAGGTTCCCTTGTTTTCTCTCGACGACCCCGTTTTGTTGAGGGATGTGAGGGCAACTCATTTGGTGTATTATCCCTTTTTGGGTAAAGAATTCGGTCCTTCCCGTGACTTACCTAACTCATAGGCATTGTCGCTTCGGATTATCTTGATGTGTTTATTCATTTGTCTTTCGGTTAATGTAACAAAGTTTTTGATTTTCTCCATAGCTTCTGATTTAGACCGTAAAAGAATTATCCAGGTTGCCCTAGTATAGTCATCGACTAAAGTCAAAAAGTATTTGTGTCCCTCAAGAGTTTGTGCCCTTAAGGGCCACAAACATCTATATGAATAAGTTCGAAAGGTTGAGTGGTCTTGATTTCAGAAAGAATGAATTTGTGTCTTTTAGCCTTAGCTTTGTAACAAACGGTACAAGGAAGAATTCCCTTTTGGAGATGTTTAGGAACATGAAAACTCATTATTTTTTCCATTCTTTTCAAAGATAAGTGGCCTAACCTATTATGCCACAACAACAGATCATTTCTATCATTCACCTTAGGACTTTTTACACAGAAATTCACACAGCCAGCAAGCAGTAACTTTCTGCACAAAATAAACTCCACAGAGACTCTATATCTACAACATATAAGCCACGAATCTGTTTTCCTATCTCTCTTGAAAGATCACTCTTACAATCCTGCAAGAAACAAGCATTATCTCTGAACATTATCATCACATTCAGTTGCTCAACCAGTCTAAACACTGATATTATGTTAAAACAGAAAGAAGGAACAACCATTACATTTTTCAGACACGTTTCATTACGCAGCAAAAGATCTGCAACAGAGACTACATTTCTCTTATTTCCATCAGGTAGAGTGATCTCTCTTTTTTCTTTTAGATTAGCAAAATTCGTAAGCAGAAGGTTATTGCCACTGACATGTTCAGTGGCTCCAGAGTCTAAGATCCAAGTATTTCGAAGATCATGTAGCACAATTCGAATTAGAGATTAAACATGGAAGTATGAGATTAAGTTTATCGCTTTTACCTGAAAACTCACCAAAACTAGAATGTTTGGATGTTCCAGTTCCGTCTCTCTGTAATTGAAGATATGCGACGAGCTGCTCCAATTGATCTGGACTGAAACCTCTAACGGAGATTCTTGGACCGTATTATCGTTGTCGTAAATCCCTTTGGTCTGTTCTGAAATCACAGATCCAATCCTAGTTTCTCTTGTTTTTCTTTGGATCGTCGCTTGGGAAACCTATCAGCCACCAACAATCATTTCGATTGTGTCCCAACTTTCCACAGTTTGAGCATTTTTGCGGTCTTTCTTGTTCCCAGCGATAAGCTTCGTTTGATTCTTCTTGTTCGAATATTTAGGGTTCACTGTCGAAGTTGTATTTCTTTGTTTATTGAAGTTCGAACTTCCTCTCCCTTTTGCGATTAGAGCAACAGATTGCTCCTGTTCGTCTCGTGGCTCAAGATTCTCTCGCGTTTGCTCCTCTTGGACGATTAGGGCAAATACTTCATCGAGGCTCGGGAGTTCGCTCATTGCCAAGATTTGGCCTCGCAATTGCGCGTACGTTCGACCCCAAACCCATAAGGAAATGGATGATTTCTTCCTCAGCTCGTTGTTTATTCTAGTTCTCCTTGGATTTGCAGCCCGCGCAGCAAGAGCAATCTTGAATTGGGCACGCCAAATCGAATTGAGCCCAGATTTCCCTTGACCTCATGAAGTAATCCATTATCGATTCCTCTCCTTGTCGAAGATTCACGATCTGCGTCTTGATGTTGTGGAGAGTCGCAAAGTTTCTTTTCTCGAATCGCTTACATAGCCAATCCCAAATTGTTTTTTGGATTGCTAGTGTACATCACACTTCAAGCAATATTAGGGGCTAAAGATGAAATCAACCAGGTGACCACAAGAGAGTTGGCTCGCTTCCAAGCCGCAGTCCGAACGCGTCCTTCCCGTCGGTTTGAGAAACAGTCCCGTCTATGAAGCCGACTTTGTTCTTGGTTGTGAGAGCTTCTCGCATTGACCATTTCCAGGCTAAGAAGTCTTCGCCGGTGAATTTTGGAGCCAGGGGTTGCCCCATTTGTCATTTGAAGCAACGTACAATGGATCGTTTGGATCGATTGTGTTTGCTTGACTTCCCCGTACCGCTCTCTGTTTCTTTTACAATACTCATCTTGCTTTCTTTCTTTCTTAGTGGATCGTGGAATGCTCTGATGCCATGACAAAATCCATAGAAGAAGAAAGGATTTGCTTTTACTAATGAGGAAGATGAGTTTACAAGGAGGAAGATGACCTTCGTAAGTGTGTTGAATATTCTCTTCTGTCTAAAGAAGGAGAATAAGCAGACCGGGCTTTATATATGGGCCCGATACAAAATGCGACAGAATGAAGAAAAGTACAATGATAAAAGCCCTAAGATACAATACTAGAAGAGTACAATATATCCTAGACAAAATACATTCTACTAATCCATGTCTAACAATTAATGCGTTGTCATCAATCTGTTGGGACAGACTATTCCTCTAGTAGTGTGTGTTATCTTTGGACGGTAACTATTAAAGCACAATTTGGTCGCGCCGTGTCTTTTTTTTTGTAATTACTATCAAATTTTTCTAGTTTCCTTTTTTATATTATAATACACGGTTCACTACAAAACGTGTTTTAACTTAATAAAGCATCGTTTTATCCAAAATCTTGTTTTAAACACCGCACTTTATAACATTTTTTTGTAATAGTGACAGTTAAGTTGGGTTACTTCGTTCCTCTATTATTGTTTTTTTTTTTTCGAAACCAACGAGGAATTTATATTAAGAACAAATAGTTAGTACATCGGGAGGGAAGTCTAGTCGATAAGTATGACATGAGGATTTGGCTATGGGCGTGGCATTGTGTCAGCAGGGATTGGGTTCGGTGCATGCCCTTTGTGTGAAAATTCAGAGTATTCAATATATGGATTTTCTCAATGATCCGCGGTTTCGCAAAATGTTCTTTTTGTCTTTGGTTCCTGATGTAAAAGAGGGGGGAGGGGTAGATCTTCAATGCTAGTTGAAGGTAGTCCCTGGTGTTCGTTGTCAGAGTGGTCTCTCGATGCTGGATGAGTTGTTGAGCTAGAAGAAGGGTAACATTTTGTGATGCTAGTTTGTTTTCTAGAGACTATATGAAGGTCACTCGGTATTTTCTTTCCTACTATGCGTAGGTGTATGAAGGGGGTACAAATGTTTGTTGCTTAGTGGGTTTCTCCTCCTTCTGGTAGGTGAAGGTGAATTCTGATATGGGGTCGGGGCCCCTAACTAGCTGTGTCAATAGTGCGCGATAATAGTTGTTTGTCATCGTTGAAACTGTGGAGCTTGAGATAATCGTTTAGTTTGCTATTGCTCCTAGGTAATATGGTGTGGTTGCTAATTAACTAAGATTACTTTTTTATTGTGAAAAGTCTTTGTCGAGTCTTTAGATTTTCCCAAAATGATGTTAGTGCGGAATAATTTACTCTTTAAATATTCTTAGGTGTCTGATCTAACAAGATTGGTAGGTAAGGCTGTTTGATAATGGGTTCGTTTGGGAACAGCTGCTAGGGGCTGCTGTTGTGTCTTGCTGCTAGAATTGAGAAGTTGTCTGCTGATGGTTTTGCAGAAGCTGTCAGCCGTTGGTTTAGATGTTTGGTGGAACATCTACTGATGGTTTTAAAAAGTAGAGATAATTGTTAGGTCCTGCTGCTGAAAATTGGGAAGCTGGCTGCTGATGATTTTGCAGAAGCTGTCAGCTGCTAATTTTTGGTGTTTGGTGGAAACCTGCTGATTTTAGAAATTGAGAAACTGCTTGCTGCTGGAAATTGTTCCCCAAACGAGCTCAATATGTGGATTGAACAATAAAAACTTATAGTATTAATCAAAGTTTTAAAATATCATATTCGTTAGAAAAAACTTATCTACTAATAAAGTTAAGGATAACACCGTAAACATACTTCTCTTTTTCTTTTCTTTTTTTTAAATTTGTGAAATCAACCTTCAACATACTTCTCAATTTAATACTATTAAGTGTCTTTCATAATTTCTGTTGAAAAAAAAAAAAGAAAATTCACAAGATATCACTAAAAAAATTGTTAATTCACAATAGACCACAATTTTTTTAAAAAAGTTTTTCAAATATCACAAAAAATAAATTTAATTCACCACATACCACAAATTATGACCCTAAAACATTTTAGGACCAAAATATCTACTTGTTAATAAACATAGTTCACATGATATCACATAAATATTATTAATTCACAAAATACCACAAAAGTTAATAATATATATATATATATTAAGAACAGTAAAAAAATAAAAAAACTTTAAGTTTATCATTTTTTTGATAAAATTTTATAAAATAAAAAAACCACACAATTAATTAAATTTTTTGAAAAATATAAAAAAATATGTACGTATCATTTAAAAGATAAAAAAAACTAAATTAAAAAAAAAAATATAAATTAAGGGAATGATAACTCAAATTTTTTATATTCAACCAAAAAAAGGGCGATCCCCTATTCAAACCGAAAAAGTAAAAATTAAATATATATAAAGTGAATTACAAAAATTAAACAACCATTATATTACTATTTTGTCTATTTTTAATAAGTTTGTGGCTTCTCTAACATATGATAAAGATTCTTATGTTTATATATAGTATTTATATTTGTTTATTTAAACCCATATATAAGAGAAAGTTAATTTTGTTACTTACTTTTTAAAATATTTTAATATTTTTTGTTTTGAATTAAAATATATAAAATGATATTATAAAAAATGTTAGGTTATTATACCGTAACTATTGTTTTACTTTTTGTCAAATTATTTAGCTTATATAGTATAATATTTTTTTTAATATCACTTTATATATTTTAATTATTTAAATTTTTATAAAGATTTTTATTATTTATAAAGAATTGTATTTAATTTAATTAATTATTTTAGAAAATGAAAAAACTAAATTGGCAAACCGGGCTAGATCCAAAAAAATAAAAAAACTAGGCCTGTACTAAGTGACGGACCAAAATCTTTTTCAACCCGAACTTGACCCGAGCCCATCTGATCACTTCTAGCACGCTGCTACCAACTTTTACCTGCCACGTGCGATGTAGTTGCTGTGTCTTGAAAAGAACAAAAGGTCCATACAACGGTCAAATAGATGTCTAGGCCTTCTTCCTAGTGGATGTAGTCATATAGTACACGTGTCTCCCACGTGAGATCCATGAATTCCATTACACAACCATCCATGAATTACATTACACAACCGGCTAAGGCCAGCCTGGCCCCCTTCACTCGGTTGAAGAGACGAGAAGCCCAAAACGGAGGGATAAAGAAAGAAAAAGCCCACACTCATGCAGCTCTGTGTGTCCGTACAAACAAGAGAAAGAAACTCTTTCGCCACTGCTGCAACGGTCATATTCCCTCCCCCGACAGACCACAACGGTCGTATACTCGCCCTTCACTGCATCTACACCGTCAGATTACGAATCGGACGATCACGAGGCAAGATACCCCTTGATTTTTCCTTGCCGGGTAATAACATCACATTCCCCCGTTTCCAGTCAACAAAAACCCAAACAGGGGAAAAAGAAGGAAGGGTCTTGACTAGCTTGACAGGGACAGAAGAATTACGGGTAAAGGGAGGGGATAGAGATAGAGATAGAGAGAGAGGGAAAGGGTGCAAGAGAGAGAGAGAGAGAGAGTGACCGCGCGACCGCGTACGTCATTATATAAAAGCAACGGTCGTTTCTCCAGTACAGATTTTTTCCGAATGTTGAGAGTTTGATTGAGAAATGAGAGAGAAAAGGGTTTAGAGAAGCGAAGTGAAAGAGAGGGAGAGAAGAAGCATAACATAGATGATGGCATGATTGTTAAGTGTTTGATCTTTTAGTTAGGTCTCCTTCCCTGATTTTACGAAAATCTTTTTATGTTCTGGATAGAGATTTCTAGACCTTTGGAAATTCCTTCATTCATCAATCTCAGCAAACGCGATAACAATGGATCTGTCTCTACATGTTACAGCGACTGATGATTTGAGTCCGAAGAAGATCTCTCTGATGAACAGCTCCTTCTTCTACTTCACATTTCATCCTTCAACTCGCGTGAGTTTTTCTTTTTCTTCTTCTCTGTTTCTGTCTCAAAGATTTGCTTCCATGATCTAAAAACCCCTGGAATCCGATGAAATCGATTTTCATTCTTTTCTGTTAATACATCGACATACATCTGTTATTCATATAGGTCGTTTGATTTATTTAATTGATTCATTCTTTTGTAGTAGGTTTCCATTGATTCATTCATTACTAGTTGCAAATACCACTCTACATTTGATTTTTCCAACACATCGGATTTTCCTTTGATTAAGTCGTTCGTTTTCGAAATCCATTGCTTCTTCTCTTCCTTGACTGAATTCACAAGAATCTGTGCATATAAACTGGAGAGATAGATTCATAGGGAGAGAAACACAAACACATAGTGAGCTAATGCTTAATTTACTTCTGAGGACTTGAAAACACGAGGAACCAGAAAAGAGGCAATAACAAAAAAGAGGCGATCTAGAACAAGAAGAGGAGGTGGAGATTCACCAGTTAGAGGATGTTGGCTGGGTGTTCATCCACATTACTGTCACCAAGGCACAGACTTCGGACTGAATCAACACTTCAAGCTACTTGCCATTTCCAGCTTCCAACTTCCATGAACACACAGAAGTTGGATCTGCCTTGTTGTTCATTCCCATCCAGCAGGCCACCAACTCAGCATCCCTGGTCGGGGTGGGATCGAGTCGTCCGCGGTGGTTTCAACAAGGACACCAACTCCAACAACCACAGGTTTTGTGTTCGTTGAAGCAGAGTATCAGGCTTCCGATTTCACCAGCGACTGCAAGTCAGAGGGAGATCGGGGGAACTCATCAGTTCTGGGAAGGGGAGTTGCTAGAAGAGGAGGAAAATGAAGAGCGTGGGAGGATTAGTAGATCAGGGAAGGTGTGGGTGAGTAGTAATAACAGCAGGAAGAAGAAGCGGGCTGCTGATCATACCTTTTCCGATGAGGAGGGCTGCGTCCCTGTCAAAAGAAAGAAGGGTTGTACTAGTGGATTTGTTTTGAGCGAAGAGGAAGATACTTTGAGCTGCTTATGGCTTCAACATCAACAGCAACAGCAAGAAGAAGAAGCAGAAGACGTCTCTGGCGTCCGTCCTTTTTCCATTACTTGTTCTGGTGGTGCGGAAGAAGTTCATCAGGACCTGCGAAATCTATGCTTCGTGCCTGGCAGAAATCATCCATGGGTGGGAATGGGATTCGGAATGGGAATGAGAATAATCAATCATCCGGAGACCTCAGACTTCAGCGAGGGGGATGATGACGAGACCGACACTGATCCACAGAAGAATCAGCCATCGTCTGGGTTGAATTCTTCACCAGAGCACGGCTTGACAGCAGCAACAGGGGAGCTTGAATATGGAAATGGAACCAGATCATCCCACCAAAACCCAGCTGGTTCAGTACTACCAACAACCACCATGGCGATCCAAAGGAGCACACTGATCGGTGGTGGAGGGAATCCATCATCACACAATGGAAACGGAGACCATCATCACCGTCTAAAGGAAGAAGAACGCAGAGGATTCGAACTAGTCACCCTCCTAACAAGCTGTGTAGAATCAATCACAACACGAAACATCCCAGCAGTCAACCACTACATCTCGAGACTAGGAGACACAGCATCACCAAGATCAAATTCACCACTCATTCGACTCATCGCATACTTCACAGAAGCACTAACACTCCGAATCACACGATCCTGGCCACAGTTATTCCACTTCACACCACCAAGGGGGGAAGTACTGGATGACTACGAAAGCTCATCTGCAGGCGCACTTCGCCTCCTCAACCAGATCACACCCATCCCGAAATTCATCTACTTCACAGCAAACGAGATGATACTGCGCGCATTTGAGGGAAGGATAAAGTCCACATTATAGATTTCGACATCAAGCAAGGACTACAATGGCCGACACTGTTTTCAAAGCTTGGCGATGAGGAGGAATCCCCGAGTCATGTACGAATTACCGGGATTGGTGAGTCAAAGCAGAGCTGATTGAGACGGGTGAGAGATTGTCTGGATTTGCACAAGCTTTGAATCTGCCGTGTAAATTTCACCCAGTGGTGGATCGATTGGAGGATGTGAGGCTATGGATGTTGCACGTGAAGGGAAGAGATGAGAGTGTGGCGGTGAATTGCGTGCAGCAGTTGCATAAGGTGTTGTATGATGAGAGTGGTGGTGCGTTTCGGGATTTGATGGGGATAATTAGAAGTACGAATCCGACGGTGGTTGTTGTGGCGGAACAGGAAGCGGAACATAATGAAGCTGGTTTGGAGAGAAGGGTATGTAATTCGTTGAGGTATTACGCGGCGGTGTTTGACGGAGTGGATGCGGCGACAAGTGGTTTTCCGGTGGTGAGGTGGAAAGTGGAGGAGATGTTTGGGAGGGAGATAAGGAATGTGGTTGGGTGTGAAGGAAGGGATAGGTTTGAGAGGCATGTTGGGTTTGGGAAGTGGTGTGGGATGATGAGAGAACAAGGAGGAGGATGGTTGAGGTGTATGGGTGTGAGTGAGATGGAGCTAATGCAGAATAGGATGTTGTTGAAGTTGCATCAGGGTATGGAGGAGTTTCAAGTGGAGAAGAATGTGGTGGTTGTGGAAGGAAGTGGAGAAGAAGAAGGGCTGACTTTGAAGTGGATGGATCAGCCTCTGTACACTGTTTCAGCTTGGGGAAGAGCAGAAGATGAAGTTGGTGGTGTTGCAGTAGCAGGGAGCTCTTCTGGGTTTCTTCAGCCAACAGCTACAACATAGGAGGCATTTTCTACCTGTTCCTTGGTATTTGGCTAGGTTTGCTGATAGAATGAAGAAAAATAGTAAGAATTCTTTTGATGTAAGTAAGCTTGGATTCATTAGGTGATTCTTTCATTTTTCGCTGCAGATAAAAAGATAGATGACTCATTCGTTCTGTATTAATAGTAGGAGGACAAACAATCTATATGTTCTTTCAATTGTTCAATACTTTTTGTAATATAGTAGAGAATACAAATAGATTATGCTTCTATAGATAGATATGCAAGAAAGAGATGATTCATTTGAGATGTTTATCTATTCTTTGATTGTGGAAGAAAGTTATGATTCATAATATATGTTTCCTACATTGTCATTTGTACTTATTCGGTTTGTTGCTGTTTTTATATAAGAAGTATATATATACGGTTGTTGTTTGTCTTTTATGTGCCATATTATTGCCTATTTAAGATTTTATAGTGTTTTCTATTAACAGCTGAAGATCATTTAGAGAACAATCAGAATCACCCACCCATTTAAAAAGACCAGTCATAACCAAAGTAAGCCACACCAAGAAGATTAAGCAACTGATCAAAATATCCAGTAATATAGGTAATAAAATATTTTACATTTAGATCTTGTTTATCACATATTGAGCTTCATGCCATAGTTCCAACTTACTAAGTAGATGAACCACGATACCTCAAGCCCTCTACGGAAGTGAATACTTTATGAACCTAAAACCAAAACCAAACATCCCCCAACCACCTCTAACCAGCTAAGAAGATTGAAAAAAACTGACCTCTGCGTTGTGCTATAACATTTTACAAGGAAAAGGAGCAGCACCATTTTTCGCTGCTTATATTTATAAATATGTATATACGTCAAAATAATTAATTAGGTTTTACATCTTTAAAGTTTTAGTTTAAAGAAAAAAAAATTTGTAGATTTTGACAGTTTAAAAATGAGAAATAGTTAGTAAATGATTACAATTTGTTAATGACAAAAGTCTAATTTAACTTTACACAAGACACCCAAAATCCAAGGGACACCCTGATTCAATCCATGTCATGTCATCACCTACTTTGGTCGACAATTCTATCGGACATAAGGGTGTATCGTATTCTTTAGGAGGGGGGGGGGGGGGGGTCCTTCTTAGAAAGTCTTAAATGACGAGTGGAAGGGATAACATAGGTATTTGTCATGAATTAGATGGAAGACACAAGACAATGTCCTTTTGAAACATAGGATCTTCTTTAGCCCGACCTTGATTGCTTTAACAACCCATCCTGCCACTAGGAAATGAAACTATCGCACCAAGAAAAGAAGGTCAAATGACTGAAGAAAAACCACTAGTTGAGAACTTATTAAGGTGAGATTGACCAAGAAGACTAGGAGTACCATGAGAAGCTTCGTGTTCTTTTTTTATATCTTAGGAATAATATTATCAAATTCACTACACTTCTCCTTCCTTTTAAACAAGACCAAAAGGAAGGATGAAGATTGAGCATGAAAGGGGAAAGAGAACTAAGCCTTGCAGAGAGAGAGATCTACCTTGGGTTCTTTAGGACCATATTAACAAAACTAGGAGTGGAACATCATATAAGCTAGAGAAAACTTCCTAAGAAACTATAGAGAGAAATTCATAGTCTTTTTTTATGTAGCAAAAAATCTCGTTCAAGGAAAGCATATCCTTAAATGGAAAAAAGCCCCTTTCGGCCAATCCATGTGAATATTAGAAACCGAGTAAGTCAATCTTTTTTTGCTCTTTTAATTAGGTCATTACACTCAGAATTAGCATGAAGCCAAGAATCATAACTTTAAGGATTTGTAGGATAATTATTCACTTCTCCATACATGTATCAACCTAATTTTGCCTTTGACCCATCTTGTAGTCCGTGTTCAACCTAAATCTCTATTAGAGATTACGTCTCTGCAAGGATGATAGGGCCTAAAGCTTGTTCATAGAAAATGCCCCTACTTTGTGACTACCATGAGTAGGGGTGGCAATTTTTACCCAACCCGATAACCCGACCCACCCAACCCGAAAATAGCGGGTTTGGGTCACGGTTATTGACCCATTTAATTATTGGGTCGGGTATGGGTTGTCTATTAAATTAGTGGGTTGGGTATGGGTTTAAAGTCCTAACCCGTAGTCAACCTGACCCGTTTATTTTATTTTATTAATAATAATAAATAAATAATTAGATAAAAATATAAATATATTACTAAGTAAGTGCTAACCTACTATTATTATAATACAAATTATGTAGTATCTTTTTGATGAGTGGTTGTTTATTTGATAATACTACTTTGTTGTATTTCTTTATAAAGCAAAAACAAGAGTGTTTGTTATGTGGATTTTCAAAAGACCGTGCACTGCTCTCTCCTCCACAACTCCCACCGTGGTCCTATCTCTTCTATACTCTGAAGATTTTTGTCTATGTTTTGATTCTATATTCTAAAGGAGAAAATACAGTTATATTTGGCCCAAGCGCGTACACATCACCTTCTTCTGTTAAGTGTCACTAAGCACGACATGTATGAGGAAAAAGAAAAAAGACGGAGGATAATGAAAACTCTAGAATATCTACCATATTGAATTTATGATTTCATTTATTTGTAACTTCGTTTGAGCAATCATATAAAAAATTTAATTCTAGGTCTTTTAAATATTGCATAGCCTAATTATGTTGGGTTAAACGGGTCGGGTATGGGTTTAATCATTTTATATGGGTTGGGTATGGGTTGATAATTTGTAACCCAAATATTATTGGGTCGGGTATGGGTCAATACAATTTTAATCGGGTCGGGTATGGGTGAGCTTCAACCCGACTCATTAACCCGAATTGCCACCCCTAACCATGAGGTTTGGCTACCATTGAACTTTAAAATGTACAAAATATATGCTACCAAATGTGGATAAACCTGGAAAAAGTGTCTGAACCCAAATAACCGAATGAACCAATCGGATTTTAACGTAAATTCTAACCCAATAATATATTCTAAAAGATTAGCTGAGTTCAAAATTATTCCAAACCGAACCAAATCAAAAGCCAAAAACCACTCAAACTAAAGTTACGTGAACCAAAGTCACCCAAACTATTGTCAACCGAATCTTGATTGGGGCTAACACATATAGTGTAAACAAATTAACTTGACATATTCATTAACCGATAGTCTACCGAATTGAAGTTACTTGAACCAATCCGAATCAACCTGAAGTATCACTGTAACATCCCCAGTCTTAACCCACATGTGTGATATTGTCCGCTTTGGGCCGCAGCCCGCACGGTTTTGTTCTCGGGGTACCATCCCCAAAAGGCCTCACACAAGGGAAGAGTATCCCCACACCTATAAGGCGTGGTTCGTGCTCTCTCCCGATCGATGTGGGAGGTGACCCCTACCGTGGGTATCACACTCTACCCCCCTTGGGAGCCCAGCGTCCCCGCTGGCACACCGACCTAGGTCTGGCTCTGATACCAACTGTAACATCCCCAGTCTTAACCCACATGTGTGATATTGTCCGCTTTGGGCCGCAGCCCGCACGGTTTTGTTCTCGGGGTACCATCCCCAAAAGGCCTCACACAAGGGAAGAGTATCCCCACACCTATAAGGCGTGGTTCGTGCTCTCTCCCGATCGATGTGGGAGGTGACCCCTACCGTGGGTATCACAATCACAAATTCTAAAATATTTCAATTCATCTGATTTGAATAGATCCTGGACCGAAATATTGAACACCCTAAGCACACCCAAACTAGGCTAATCAAAACTGAAATCAAACTGAGTGATCCAAATTGTCAGATCAAACTAGGTGTAGTAATAGACTTCTCTAGCACTTACTTAGCTATAGCACTGCATTACATGTGGAAGGTATCTATTGGACGATCAAAGCCTTAACAAATCAGAAGTGTAGTGAAGTGGTTGTTGATTATAAAAGAGCTATTTTGAACCCAATTGCTGCACATTTCAGTGTATCTAGAGTTAGTGCGAGGAACGTTAACATCCTCAAAACTGCCTCGAAATTGGGCGGAGTTTGTGAAGATCGACTAGTTCTATGTTTATTTTAGAGCTAATCAACTGGGTGGACGGGCCGGGTTCAGACCGGGCTAGACATAAATTTTCAGCTCAATCGGGCCAAGGGTTTAGCCCAAACCCGCCCAATCTGGCCAATCACCTAAACCCAACCCGCCCACCTAAAAAAATGCTCATGCCATAGCCCGGCCTGTCCAGCCTGCTTTTAGCTCAAATTTATCTATTTAGTAACATAGATCTTAAAGTATAGATATGTAGTATAGATTTTGAAGAGTGTGCACGGCACAAAATAAATTTTATAAGATAAAATGTATGTGGTCCATTCAGTTGAATAACTACTACTATATTATTGTAAGTATTTTATTACTTTTGTTTACATATTTACAAGAACATATACTAATGTAAGATGTACTATGACATTCGGGTCGGGCTGGGCCATCAACTGGGCAAAATATTTAACCATAGCCTGGCCCAAAAAAATATTCGGGCTACTTTTTTTGTCCAAATCCACCCAGTTATTTTTTCTATTCATACCCATTGGTCTAATTTATAGGCAGGGTCGGGCTGGACGGTTGGGCTATCCTGATTATGATCGGCTCTAGTTTATTTATAATACATTGACGAGTAGGGATTTCACTAACTACCCTTTCCCAATGTTCCCTCGCTTGTTTATGAAACATTGACGAGTAGGGATTTCGTTAACCACCCTTTCCCAATGTTCATAGCTTGTAACTGGCTAGATAAAGAGTGGACTGATACGATTAGGAAGATCCCAAATAGAATCAACTTCGTTGCTCACGAATTGGCTTAACTAGGCTTTGCTATATAGAACCTAGAGTCAAATATAGGCACTCACCCCGTCATTATCCTTTACTTAGAGCTGATTAACACTGACCCCGCCCGGCGGTCCAATCTGGTATGGGCTAAAAATAAAACTCAAAAAGCCCGTCTGAAAAAAATTTCGGGCGGGCTTGGACAACAAATCAGGCCCGAATGAAAAACCAGGCCGGGCTTCGGCAAAATTTTAAACCCGCAACTAAGCCCAGCCCGGCCCGGTTTATTATCTTATATAGTTTTATAAAAATAATATTATACTCCCTTTTTTTCTCAATATATGATTTTTTGGGTCCTTTCACTATTTTCAAAATATAACGTATTCTAGTATATTTTTCATCTACTTTTCAATTCTATCCCTCATCTTTTATTTCACAACTCTACTTTTCAAATTATTTCAATTCACAATCCTAAAATTAATGGCAAAATAGTCTAACCTTTCGTCTTTAATTCTTGTGCCTATAGCTAGAAAATCAAATATTGATAACAAAAGGGAGTATATATTTAATTTAACTTTATATAATACCTTTTACTATATATTTAAATTGTATATAAATCTATTAATATTATATACAACATATATACATTTATAAATAATACTCCCTCCGTCCTGAATTGACTGTCTTGTTTGTTTTATGGCACTTTTTTTCACTTCAATATTAAACATATAAGATAAAATAATTTGTAATATATAGTTTATCATGTAAGGAATCAGATGCAAAAGTTAAATTTTCAAAATTAATTTATCTTATATGTTAAAAATTGAAGTCAAACGACATATCCAAATAGATTATAGGACGGTCAATTCAGGATGGAGAGTGTATATATTAATACTATACATAATCTATATATTTTTTCAAAAAAACAAGAATAATATTTAAAAATTATAAACCCGGGCCGGGCGGGCCGGACAATAGCAACAATTAAAATAAATTTGGGCCTAGCCCGGCCCAGCCCGGAAAAATTAAAACAGAGTTTGGACAAATATATAGGCCCGTTCAGACCTAAAAATAAATGTTGACCTGACCCGAACCCAGCCCACCCGCCTATTTGATCAGCTCTATTCCCAATGTTCCCTCGCTTGTTTATGAAACATTGACTAGTAGGGATTTCGTTAACTCGGCTGGGTTTTGCAGTCAGTATTCTAGTTTTTGCAGTCATTTTAATAAAATTGCAGTCATTTTTTTAAAATTTGCAGTCATGAAATACAGTTAATATTTTAGAATACGCAGTCGCCAAAAAAAATGACTATATATATCCCAACTCCCAATCTCTCTCCTCTCATTTCTATTTCGCGCGCAAAAAAAATCAGATTCCAAAACCTCTCTAACCTCTCGTTCGCCCAACTTCCGTTTGAAGCACTTAAGGTAACTGTTTACCCTCGTATTTCATTGTATTATGCTGTTGTATGATTAGGTATAGTTTTGAAGATGATTTAGATCAAATTTAACTCAAATCAAGCTTAAATTTACAAAAAGGAAAGAAAAAAACGAATTCTTCAGTCCGTAAAATGGACCTGTTTGTTACGGTCCGTTTTAAACAGTCCGTAACAAACAGGTCCGTTTTACGGACTGAAGAATGTAGTCCGTTTTACGGACTGAAGAATGTAGTCCGTTTTACGGACTGAAGCATTCAGTCCGTTTTAGGACTTCTTTAAAGGGTTCCGAAAAACGGACTCCTACGAATCGTCCGTTTTACGGACTAATCTTTCCCGTCCGTTTCGGACCGTATACCTGATAGTCCGTTACGGACTGTATTATCTGTGTCCGTTACGGACGTAATGTACGTAGGTCCGTTACGGACCATATATATATTTTTTTTTGGTTACTGACTCTATTTGTTTTACAGATGAACCGCAAGGACAAACAAAAAGCGACAGTAGATTGTTCCTCTAGCGTTCCTAAGAAGAAGAAGGTCACACGATCTGCTCGGGAGCAGATGGAAATGGAGAGGCGGTCCAAGCGCGTTGCAGACCGACCATCGGCATCACAGTCACTTGCTGCCTCATCTCCTGCTGTTGGCACTTCTAGTCTATTCCCTGCTGATCAGCAGCCATCGTCACCGAGGAGGCGATTCGCATCTGATCATGACGATAGCGATGATGACGATGACGATGATGATGATGATGTGGACCAGCAGACGGCCGGAGATCAGTTAGTCCTTGCTGCCGGTGGGGGTGCGACATCAGCTGGTGGTCAGACACCCACCGATTGGTTCATCACTCCGGAGTCCGTTCCGATTCCTAGTGGTCCTTCTGATGCTAGTCTGCTACGCAGCTTTGGTGGACATGTGGCGTTGGATGTGTGGCGAGGAGTGGTATGTATCTCTAACATTTGTTTTAAATATTTTTTTTATGTTAACTGTAGTTTCTGGACTTATAAAATCGATATATCTCTAGGAGTGTGGTTGTTTGTCATTTATCACTAGAGGCCCTTTACTGGAGAAGTGGCATATTGACCTCTTTAACCATGAGAGGGCTAAGGAGGTAGTGAGAGATAGTGGGCTAGCACATCTGCACGACTGCTCCCATGGATATTTTGATATGGCGCTGATATCTGCTTTCGTGGAGAGGTGGCAGCCGGACACCAACACCTTCCACCTACCTTTTGGTGAGATGACGATCACTTTACATGACGTCTATCACATCATGGGCATTTCGATTCAGGGGAGAGCAGTTGCTTTTGAGGCCCCCGAGGAGTTACGTGGAGGTGCAGCGCCACCAGAGCTGACATTGGATTGTGCGCTAGCTGCACTTGCTGAGGTTGTAGGCCTTCCTTCCGTCGGTATGGTGAAGGAGCAGAGGTGGTATTACAAGGGTGGCGTCCCCTACAGTAAGATTAGGGATTGGTGTGGCCACGTAGATGCCACTTACGCTAGCGAGGCTCGTGGCTATCTCTACTACTTGATCGCTTGCACATTGTTCCCCGACAAGGGGAATGATAGGATACGCCCATACACCTGCTGGCCCCTACAGGACATTGACTCTATCTCAGACTATGCGTGGGGTGCTGCTACACTGGCCTACCTCTACAGACAGCTTGGTGTATCTTCTCGTGCTGAGGCGAGGACCATCGCTGGGTGTCTTACCCTATTGCAGGTATAAATAGTACTATAAATTATCCTGATAATTTTCTTCCTGCATTACAATTGTCAAAAATAGGGTTATGATATTTTTAAATGTTACAGTGCTGGATCTATGAGTACTTCCCAGGTATTTGCCGTCGTCTGATGGTGAATACCGCCTCACCTGTCCCATCTGCTGCGAGGTTCGTGAAGATTGAGGGTCGACATAGTTCAGACAACAGCAGACTGGTGGAGTACCGCCGACGTTTGGATGCTCTTACATCTGACCAGGTAGGGTACTCAGTACCATTACTTAAGAATTAAAATTAGTATATTATTAACTTGTTAGAATTAGTTGACAAATAGAGATAAAATCTAAATGATAAGGTTGTGTGGACACCATTCGGAGTGGATGCATGGCGTGTTGAGCAGGGTCGGTCCCGATGGTTTGGGCATCTACACATGATGGACGTTGTAGAGCCTTACCATCCGAACCGGTGTCTGAGGCAGTTCGGCTTGGTCCAGGTTATTCCCTCCACTCCCCCTCTATGGCCACATCAGGCTATACGGAAGAGGACCGGCAGAGACTCACTGTTGAGCATGTTGCATCACCAGCGCTATGGAGCAGTCAATCTAACATGTATGCCACTGAGTTTCTTAACTCACGACGCGCTTCTGCTGGCGATGATGTGGAGGCAGATTACCTGGAGTGGTACCTTGCCCGGACCCACCCGAGGATCATCCCTCCTGGTGGTGCTGCTACCCCGCTGATCCTACTGTAAGTTGTTATATTAATTTATTCGTACTTTATAACAATCAATAATTAGAAACTAATCTATATACTTTTCATACTATTACATCCACAGGTGACGCTCACTACATTGCGCAGCTGATGGATCCATACTTCCGGCCCCACACCCAGACGGATGGCTCGCTCAGATGTCGCTGATGAGTTGTCCCAGTTTCAGCATTCTTTCGATCAGATGTTGGGACAGGTTGCACTTCCGGATCACACCGCAGACTGAGAGGCCTGGTACATCCAGCGGGTCGCAAAGTAGGGGGGCTGGTAGAGGGAGAGGTTCTAGAGGGGGTGGCAGACCGGGGGGGGGGGGGGGGTAACTATGCCACAGCTGCAGAGGGGTCGTAGGGGTAGGTAGGCTGGTTGCTATGGAAGGGTTGTTGGATATTTTAGTTATGCTTTGTTGTTGTTGGTTTCATGACTATTACTTCGGAGACTATATTGTGAGTTTTATGCCTGTTTGTTGGATTTTTCTTATATAGACTATCTCAATATGCTTTGGACCGGGAGTGGAACAAACTCATTTATGCCTGTTTGATGTTCACTTTTGTTGGATGTTTCTTATAAAGACTGAAGTCTAGAGTAGTCTGTAAAAGTCACTGGCCACCTTGTTAATTTAATACGATTCGCCGCCCTATTGAATATGAGCTTCAAGATTCGTAGCTCTGTTGAAAGATTTACAAAATGCTAAGGGGAAGGGGGACCTACAAAAGCTTCACGTGCCAAGCAAAAGGGGAGGTATGGCTCGCTTGCATTTACAAAACCATATACAAAATGCTAAGGGGAAGGGGGACCTACAAAAGCTTCCCACGTGCCAAGCAAAAGGGGAGGTATGGCTCGCTTGCATTTACAAAACCATATACAAAATGCTAAGGGGAAGGGGGACCTACAAAAGCATTTACACAAAAGTGTGCTGAAAGTGAGCTTTTTCTCTCTTCTAACTTCGATGTGACAGATACTTCTCCCTCCAGAGTGTGATCCGCTGATGATATGGCTCATCCCAACCTTGAACTGAGGGATCTCTAACTCTCCCCCATGTCAAATAAAGGGGAGGTATGGGTGCACTATCTGCCATATCAACACGTATGAAATGATTACCGACACGACACATATAAAGCACCTCCGGGCACGCATGACCCCAGCCATTGTTATCTCTGAATGGTAGGCATGTGAAACCAGCACCGGTCCCAGCATCAATGTATACTAGAACAAGGTTGTATCTGGTACATATGACTGGAATAATCGTGGTGACAAACCATTTGTTCTCTGGTGCGAACCCATCCCCTGTCCATAAAACCGTGTCTGCCTCTTTCTGCACATCTGACAGACCACCCATTCTATCAGCCCACCAAATTTGTCTCTCTGGAAGAGTTAGCTCCTCGTACATAGAGGCGCGTACTTCTCTCCATTCATCTTCTGATTGATGCCTCCAATCTGCAATAACTCTGAAACCACAATTGCCGTCAGGTTGCACGTTTTTGTAACGTGTAAATTGCTCATGAACGTTGGTTACAAAAAGATGGTAAAATGGGAATCCATTGTCATATCACGCCAGTGTGCCAAGGCTGACTTCTTAGGCGGAGCTGAATTGTGATCGGCACCGGATTTTCCCTTCTTGACATTTTTCTTCATGCGCTCGTGGGTAGCTTTGAACCTAAGAACGATGATGGAAAATATTTTTAAAGAAAACCAATATAAATAATTATAAACTGTGCAAACAATTTTATACGAACGTTAACCTTCGTGTGGATGTACTGTGTTCACTTGGTCTTCCACGTGGAACTTGAACAGGTGGCTCGTCAAGATCGAAAGATGAACCAGGTCTAATCACTGACTGCACAAGCCTAACACAACGCTGAAGAATCAAAGGGTCGTCCAGACGGAGAACTTCATCGTTCAATGCTTTCCACATGATTTTGTTCTCTTCATGTTGTGTTAGTGTTTCTTCCTTCATTGTTTTCCCCACCCAACTCCAACGTCTTCCACAAGTCGTGAATAACGTCTAGTGTAAGTTTGTCTTTTCTTTCAATCAGTTCATAAAGGTAGTGTGCACAAGGAAGCCCATGAGTATAAAGTAATGCACATCCACACTGTCGCTCATCCGTCTTGAATTCTTTGCCACGCTGAAGCTCCTCTTGAAGGATCACCAAACATTTGTGGCTGACTCGCCCGCGTATTGTTCGAAATAGACGGTAGTAGTCTTCGTGAGCCATCTTGTCTTTAGACATTTCCATATCTGAGGAACCCGTTGAATTGACGTTTGAGAAGCCCATCAATCCTGAAGAATATGGTGTGCAACTTCATTTGGAAGACTGAAGCCAAATCTTGAGTGCTGCGTGTGAGCTCTCAGCTCTGTCACATTAACTATTAATGAGCATCTTTCATTGTCTTTGGAAATGAACAACACATTAAATTGAAAATCAAGAATAAGCATGTCACACATACCTATTTGTTGTGCAGTTTCCAAAATGTGATACTTCATTTGTCCAACATTCAACGAACTTTTCTTTGTAAACGAGCCAAGTGTCATCCAGATATTTTATCCAGTCAAGCTTCCCTTTCTTTTCATAGACGTTCCTCATGTGTGCATACTCCTCCCTGAAATGCACCTCCGTCGTGCTCTTGACTACCTTAAACCAATGTTTAGTAGCCTCAACCACTTCACCTGTCTTATGGAAGAACCTCTTTGCATTCAAATCAACATTGGTGTTAATGTGCCAACGACATAGTAGATGAGGCACATGGGGGAAAACAGAAGGTAGAGCTTTCATAAGACCAAGCTCCCTTCAGTCACAAACACAGACGGCTCACGTCCTTGAATCAATAACTCCCTCAAGTTTTTCAAAACCCAAGTGTACCCTGCTTCGTCCTCATTACATACAAATGCGTATGCAATGTTGAAATTCTTCCCAGCAGAAGTCATTCCTACTATCTCTACAAGCGGCATCTTATATACATTTGTTGTATGTAGCATCAATGATGATGACATAAGGGAACGCATTGAAAAGCTTCACAGATGTTGGGCTGGCAAACATAACATACCCGGTAACATCCTTATCGTCTGTACAAAATGAAAAAAAAAGAATTTAATAATAGGAATAGTTTAAAACGTAACAGAACTTAAATGATATGATGGCAGAAACAAACCTCGACGGCCGTCACAAAATACGTGATACTTGTGTTGCTCTAGGTCATCAACAAGCACCTGCATAACTGGTCGTCCCCCCTTATGCTCCTTTGTCAACTTCTTGTTCAAATTGTATATGAAGTTGATACCAATGGATAGATTCGGATTTTGTTCCTTCAGTCGCAACCACTGCTCACGTGGGGGAGTACCTACCATATGAAAATGACGAACCGCTTTCAACTCATCATCTGTCAATGGATGTCTACTAAAATGTCCCTCTGGCACCTTAGGCAAGTAGTGGTTGTGTCGTCCATCCTTCACAACCAATTTCCATCCTTTATGAGTGCACTTGCCGCGTATACGGAATGGACATGAGCACTTCTTCGAGGAGGTACGTCCTCGCTGCACATAATCATCATCAGCTTTAACTCTTCGTGGATGCCAGTACCGCTCACACGTAAGTACTACTAGGTCATCTGTGCTTGTCTGGACTATGGTCACCACCATCCACTCATGACCCTTTTGCCGCCCTACAGTGTCCACCCATTCAACAGCGGCTTGCTTAGTAGGAAAAAATTGATTGGTTTGAAATACATGAGTAGTATCGATCCATTCGTCTTCAGGAAGTTCAAAGGGTGAATCATGATGAGCAGGGGAGTCGTGAGGTGGGACCGAAGCCTGACAAAAAGTAGGAGTAAACATGTGTCAACAAGAGAAGTCACAAAATCTGCACATCTGTCCGTTACAGACTGTTTAAATAACGTCCGTTACGGACTTCTTTCAACAGGTCCGTTACGGACGCTTTTGAATCGTCCGAATTACGGACAAGATAATTCAGTCCGTTAAAGAGTGTAAAAGGTGACGTCCGTTACGGAGGTATGCATAGTAGTCCGTTACGGACCATAAAAAACGGACGTTAAAAAACGGACGACGCAAAAAGGACTATAAAACGGACGAAAACGTAAAAAATTGCGACATTTTGATTAAAATTTACCATTGGATCGTCCGAGAACGCAGTTTCTTCATTATATGGTTCGTTCAGATCGAATTCTTTTTCATTGTTCGATTTCCACTGCCGTTTCCTCTTCTGATTGAGCCTAAATCGTATTTTATCTCCAACTTTTTGTTTTCCTCTCTCTACATTTTCTTTCTCCTCCATTTGGAAGTTTGAGTGCAATTGTTTCACTAACACCATTGATGCTTATATATAAGTGAATTTTTTTTATGACTGCAAATTCCAAAAAACTGACTGCATATTTTTTTAAATGACTGCGAAATCTAAAAAATAGACTGCGAAAATGACTGTAAATTCTAAAAAACCGATGCAAAAACGAATGCATACTTTCGTTAACCACCCTTTCCCAATGTTCATAGCTTGTAACTGGCTAGATAAAGAGTGGACTGATACGATTAGGAAGATCCCAAATAGAATCAACTTCGTTGCTCACGAATTGGCTTAACTAGGCTTTGCTATATAGAACCTAGAGTCAAATATAGGCACTCACCCCGTCATTCTCCTTTACCTGAAAAGGATGTTGCTGAGCACAATCTATACGACGATTTCTCAATAAAATAACGTTGTGCCCCGTACTGGTCTACTAAGGAGCTCCAAACCCCAAGCGGTGCACTCATCCTAGGAGTGATCCTCAATTCCAGACTCGTGGAAAACATTGACATGAATGGTTAAGTCACTTCCTAAATCTCAGGCAGTCTTTGCCAAACAAACTGAAAGCTGAAAGCTTTATAGATCAGGTGGCCAAACCAGCCTTCAATTCCGATAGGTAATAATGTGATGGTTATCAAAATGCCAGAAATTGGTAAGAATACTTATAGATAACACTTCATCCTCATCAACCTTTCTAATGACAAGCAAAGGATCATTGAAGGATTCAAATTGCTTTTATCATACCAATTATAAAAAGACGCATCGTTTGATCCCTTGCGCTATATCATAATTGTAATGAAGAAAGTACACATATTTTTTTAAAAAAAAAAGTTTTAACGAACCTACACTCCTAAGGGTTGGAGAGTCGTATTTAAATTCACTTTTTTTAAATCTATTTAGGCTCAAGGAACAAGGCCTCCTGTTTACTCATCAACCCAAGCTCGTTAAGCGTCAACATGCTCTCCGCATCACTAAAAGCTTGACGAGGATATGGCCTCACCTGCACACGGAAACAATTCGCTGTGGTAAGAAATAACGATAGGGAAATTGTCGTGTAAACTACAACACAAAAAGAAGAAAAAGACAGCTCCTAAAGTACAGTAGATCACAACCTGCCTGCTTAAAAAGCTACAGCCGGAATTCAGAAGCTATCGGCTATAGTATTTTGGGAAATTTCATCAAATGTCACTGAGTTTTTGCATAATTCACGATATACCACTGTATTTTAATAATTACATAGGATAACACTAAGTTTTTAGTTATTTCATCAGATAACACTGTCTCATATTTTGTTAAATGTTTCATTAATATTCCAGGAGAATGACTCAACTATCCCTGTTATTAATTAACTTGAAAGTGATTTGTCATACTGATAAATTTCATAAGACACCACTTTTGTTTAACTATTTATATGGGTAGTTTAGTCTTTTTCCTAGGGATATTAATGGAACATTTAACAAAATATGAGACAGACTGTTATCTGGTGAAGTAAAAAACTTAGTGTTATCATGTGTAATTTTATAAACATAGTGGTATATCATGAATTAAGCAAAAACTCGGTGGTATTTGGTGAAAATTCCCTAGTATTTTTATAAAATCTAGCAATCTGGATTCCACCAGGAAAGGGAGAATCAAATCTAAATAACCCGGCAATATGATACTGAGGCAAGTAGATAAATAAGAGAATATGCCAAGGCAACGTAGAACTCAGGTCACATTGGAACAGACATGGCAGTGGATTAAGCCGTCATATAACCAGCTAAATATGCTCATCAAATCAAGCATCAAACACCCTTTAAAGTTCACACAATTTAAAACAGAAAATCAATATGTAGAACCACTCAACAACAATGATTAAGATGCTTCGAGACAGAAATATACCAGTCGGTAGGATCCAGGCTTGATACCACCTCTACCAACATCAATGAAGTCAAACAGAGACTGCAAAATCCACACATGACCATGTTAGTCAGCTCAAACATTTGAACAGAGCTGAATAACACTTTACAGACATGTCATGTAAATAAACTGCTTAAGCACTAATAACAAAACCTGCAGTTTGTCAGATCTAAGGAATTTGCGTCCACGGCGACTTCCATCAGGCAATCGGACAAGAAGGGTTACAGCATTCTCATCATCTGCTGCAGGTTCTCTAGCAAGAGAAGCTTCTTTTGCCGCAAGGAGTCGCTCAAGTTCCTGTTCAGAGGATTAATCAATAAGAACAAATACTGTAGAAGCTGCACTGGATCCTGGTCAAGCAATTAGGTCAAGTCATTCTTTATCAAAGACAGCCTTAAGATATCTCTCCACATCCAGCAATATCGTAGAATCTTACAAGAATTCTCAAATGTTCTACCAATAGTGAACATGTAAGGAAACCAGACTATGACTAGGTTGAAGCACACACCTGTTCTTCCTCAATTTTTCTCCGCGCATCTTCCTCCTTCCTCTTTTCTTCTTCTAGCGCGGCTTCCTTCGCAACCCGCTCTTCTTCCAAAGCTTTCAATTCTTTTTCTCTATCAGCTTGAAGTGATGCAAGATATTCATCATCCTGTCATATAGAATGTAAAAATAGAGCAACTGAGAGGAGATATCACCATGTATTATATAATTAAGTTGTCTTCAATGAAACCTGTTGCTCTCGTATTAACCGCTGAGCAGTCAAGCCTGGAGAAGGAGGACGTGGAGCCTGCCAAGTTCTGTCACTTGCAGAACGCATGAGATGATGCGGTGCAAATGGAAAATTATGCCCACTTTGTTCTGGAACTCCTCCAAACATTGCAGCCTCCAACATCACTGCCTCATCATGTTCCACAGAAGAGATCCCACCCCACTAACAGCAAGATGTAAATCCATATTAGAAAATTCAAGTATCACTACAACAGAAGACCATCAGAGTTAAGATAGCAGTCATGTTAACTAACTGATACATTAATCACAGTGGAAACATTATACAGTTCCCACCCAATATCTGAAATTCTTCAAAAGCGTTAAGATTAAACATACTTCATCCGAAGAGAAAGCATTCCCGTTCAAATGATTCTGGATGGTTTCATTAGGCTCTGTCACCCCTGCTGGATGAGCTTCATTTCCCTCAGAAACCTGATGCGGATGACCTCTAGATGATGTTCCAGAAGTACTTCTGGATCTATGCCTAATCAACTGTGGTTCTTCCAGTTCATCAGCTTCATCTTGGACCGAGGATGAACTGGTAGCTTCTTTACTCTGTGGCCTTTAAATTAAAATTTCACAATGTCAATAATACAGCCAAACTATCAGCAATAATACTAACTAATCCCACAAAAATAGCCTAAAATAGATGATAACAAAGGGAGAAACACAAAAGAACCGATCTTTCATCCCAAGTGAGTCCTACCAAAAGGGATCCATTGAGAGGGTATAGTCGCAGTTATAATACAATGCCTACTCCCATGACTTATCAGCATAAAAGCTTTGCTGTTTCTAAATAGGTAAGAAATGACACTCCAAAGTTGCAGAAAACAGCTACCTGGTACTTGGTTCAGCTGCATTGGCCAAGTCATCCAACTTATTTGGCCCATAGGAACTTGAACCCACATCCCCAGACACAAGGTTCCCATCAAGCTTGGACCTTCCCTGCTCAGCTGCCTTAATTATGAAGAACACGGAACAGTGGACAATTAGAGGAATTTACAAAGGGGGAAAAAAGTTAACAAGTGACATGCACTTAACTGACTTATACATGCAGAAAACAGCAAGAGAGTAACATCCACACCTTCAAAGAAAGTGAAACAGCATGTTCTAGTTCAGGATCCACATGCTTTGCTTGCCTCAGGTGAGGTCCAATGTCACCTAAATCCTGTACCAGAATATGAGAGAATAAGATGCAGAAAAGGAATAAAAAAAGATCCTTATAAATAGATGGTAAGATATCAAAAAACACGAGACACAAACTTGAGACATTTGGAGATCAACATCTTTTTTAGAAGCCTCAATAGCAGCTCTAATCATTCTTCCTCTATGTCATTGTGATCATCCCTTAAAGCATCAAGTCCAGGTGCACTCTGTCTAGGGTGGGCGTAATGGCTAGGGATATTTTCAAAATGATCATTGTTATTGACTGAAACACTTTGCAGGACCTCTGCACCATGGGACCGTTCAGCATCAGTTACATTCACAATGGTGCGGCCATGACCAGAACGAGTAGATGATTCATTTCCATCCCTGATTTCAGAGGGGAGTTGTCTTATTTCTCCTACGTGAGAAGCAGATGATGTAAGGCCTGTCAACTCGGCTGTATTATCAAAAAGGGCCCTTTGATTTCTAAACTCAGGATCAAGGAGTGAGAATGGATTGGAATGTATTTGTTCAGCTTCAGTTTCCAATGGGTCATCAAGATCCATCATATCGTTGTCTTGAGCACCAACAGCAGGTCCACCTTGCACACTGTAAATGAGACACGACAAGTGCAATGAAAAGATGGATCAGTTCTAATTAATAAAAGTACACGCAAGCAAAATAGTAACCATTAAATTAGAAGAGAGTTAGAAATGTCACTTCAAGGCATAGAAAAAATGACTTACATGCTTCCGTCTCCCTGACTGAAATGCGCGTTAATAGCTAGGGTCAGATCAGCAGCTATGTGCCTGATAACACAGCAGCATAGACCAATTTTTTAAAAATTCAGGGAACATATATTCCAGAAGATGAACAACAACCTATTTTATTTTAATAAGTGACATAATCAACAGTTGTGCCGGGGAAATGCGGCACACCTCTCTCCACCTATTTAACTTCTAAAATTCTATTGCAGATGACTGAAAGTCAATAGGTCCTACAAAACCCTCCTTTTCATCATTAGCAAAACCAACCCATTTTCAACACAACTCCAATTACTAGATTTGAGGACCAAAGATTCAGGACACTTCCCTAGTCATAAGTTACATATTAGCAAACAACTTCTGCACAAAAAAGTCATGCTACTGCCCACAAATTTTTTTTTTTTTTAAAAAAAAAGAACATCAGCTCTTAATGGCAGGCAATAAGAGCAATTTTGAACAAACATATCATGGCTGCAGTGAGATATCAACAACAGAACAGCCTTGATTGTTTACAGTTCAGTTCTTTTGAGATCATATTCTTTCCGCAGTCTGCATCATATGCAGCAGGACAACACTGCTTTCATTCATAAATTTGAAGCCAAAAATCGCATGGAGAGCTCATGAAGCAAGAAAACTTCTTGACATGAAATGATAGTAGCAGATCTCACTGAAGAATTATTCAGATAGATGAATTGACTAGCAACACTGAAAGAGAAACTACAAACTTTGCCTCAAATTATTAAAGGATCCACAGCAGATATCACCTCATCACACACAACTTAAAGTCCACTGCAAGAGTCACAAGAGAAAATTAATGTAGCAGAAAAAAAAATCCAGAGACATTCAAGGTCAGAAAAACAACACAATCCAAGGCCAGGACAATGCTGCTTTTGTTCATAAACTGGAAGCCAAAAATCACACGGAGAGCACATGAAGCAAGAAAACTTCTTGACATGAAATGATAGCAGATCACTGAAAGGAAACTACAAACTTTGCCTCAAATTATTGAAGGCTCCACAGCAGATATCACCTCATCACACACAACATAAAGTCCAGTGCAAGAGTCACTGTAGAAAATAAATGCACAGAAAAAAATCCATAACCATTCAGTTCAGAAAAACCACACAATCCAAGGCCGAAAAGGATTGACAATTCGAATACTATAAATCAAACCAACAAAGTTTCAAAAAAGATCATATCTTGAAAGGTGAATTAACTCCATCATCCTTGCTATTTGGCAGACCAGAAGACATCTAACCCTGATAGGTCTTATATTAATCTTGTACACGTAAACAAACAGTCTCTCAAAGCTAACTTGAATAAAAAGGGGCTCTCCAGTTCAGTTGCATTAAAATACTGATGTTCGAATTTGGAAAATAACATAAAAACCCACTTGGCATTGAATTTTTCATGAACATGAACAGAAAAAGAAAAGACAAAAAATGGTACGACATGTTTTAATGGCAACTAGGTTATCCTATTTTAATTATCAGCGGTTTAGTCCCCACTCCCCAGTACAATCTGGTTTTCCACTTCTGCTTTCCCCTTGTCTCATATAAGAAAGAATTAATTCCCACGGCAACAGCCCGCAATTGTTCCTTCCCCAATCAACAAATCAGGCATAAAGAAACGGCGGCAAAGATGATCGGTTTTTAACTAACCATACTTGGAACATTAAAGTCATAACATTCCATTTCCCGAGATAGCAACAATCTCAAATTCAAGTAAAAAGAGATCAATTAAAAGGAATTATACAAAAGCAAATGAAACCCTAATCATGCGCAGTCTGCAACTCATTCTACCCATAGTTAAGGGGAATCAAATTGCTTAGATAAACCAGGGAAGCGAAACCATGAGATCGCAATTCATCAAATAAAAAATAGCCAGCAATATATGGTTTAATGGGCAGGAAGAGCGCGAAATTGAGGATCCTCACCTCGAGCCTCTGTACAGCAACCGAGTGTGTGCACCCGGTGATGTTGACGAAAGTGTCGATAGCTTCCTGATTAGGAGTCACCATCGGAGGAGCGAAACACTACAATTCTTTTACTGAGTTACCTCGACCCAAAAGTGTGAATGGCAGCTCGTCGTCCTCCGGTTAGCGTATAAGGGAAACGGCAAGGAAGTGCAGAGAGATGGCCACGTATGGTATTTATAATCTGGAGAAAGCAAAGTGGTAAGGAGAGGAGGTTTCGTTTGCTTATGGTGCTTTGTCTCCCCCTCTCCAGTTTCTGATTCTCTCTTTCCCTCCTGCCTTGTTGCTCAAGCAGGGTCAAAAATGGTACAGGGTAAGAAAGACCAAGGCACTGTTGTGTTGTTGCTTTCACAAGGTTACATAGAAGGATAAAGTCGTCTTTATGCTCTCTAATGCGGAGAGGTGGTTTGGATTCCCTTGATTGATTTGGCCGCTCTCTTTAGATTTATGGTTAGTTTTTTGTTGGCTGATACTATTTGGTTTGGTGGTTTTTGTACACGTGACTTCTCTTGTTTTGATTTGTAGTTGTGCTGGTTAATAATTTTATTTTATGAAAAGGTGGTTAATAATTGAGTATATGGGTAAATATCAATTTAGATCAAATTTAATTTAGATATTCATTTTTATCTAGTAAATGTATAATTCGATCATTGAGGTGGATAAAGGTTTCAAATTCATGATCTAAATTGGTTGACAAATTAATAATCTTAATGCCACTCAACTATAGTGTGTAGATCATGTGGTTGCCTGCAGGATAGTTGGTGTGGTATGTATGAGTTGGTAGTTTAATCAGCTGATGACTAACTTTTGAAATATAAGTTTAAAATGAAAAAAATTATATGATTATTTATCTAAATTCAAGATTTTTAAAACAAAACCAAAGATGGATATATTTTGACAACTTTAAAATTTATATTATTTACATGTATATATTTGCCCTTATCAACGAGACTTATGATTCACCATATATAATTTAAAATACAACATATAATAATAATAATACATCACAAAACATTAATGATTCATTATTAATCCAAAATTGGTATGTGATGAAAGTGTATGATTCACCATGTAAGGCTTAACATACATCATACAAATAATAATACACCACCGAACAATAAAATACATCACCAAACAATAATAATATATATCACAAAACAACAATATTGTTTTGGGAAATTTCATGAAATGTCACTATATTTTTGTCTAATTCATGTAATGCCTCAAAATAAAAAGAAATTCACAAAATGCCACCACATTTTTGTAAAACTCCATGCCACTCTAGTCATTGACTAAAAAGAAAAAGACAAAAATATTCCTACTAATTAACAAAGTACTTTTAAAGTTCACAATATGCCCTTAAATGCTAAAAAATTCATAAAAAATCAAAATACTATAAAAAATAAATTTAAAAAAATATTAAATTGAAAAGTAAATATTTCTTATATTTTTTAAAATTATTTGATACCATAAATATATATATATATATATATATATATATAATGTTTTAAACACCTAATTTACACCACTTTTTCTACCAATTTATACCAATTAAGTATTATAATTTATACCAATTAAGTACCATAATTTTTAACATAAAATTTATTTTTTGCTACCAATATAAATATTTATTCTAAATAAATTTTTTTAACTAATATTTTGAAAAAAAATGAATATATATTGTAATCTGTAGATAACTATCTACAAAATATTATGTCATATAGTTTTTTACAAAATAGAATATTAATTTTAAAAATATTTTTCTAAATATTAGCTATAAAATATAATATAAATTATTTTGAGTAACTATTTAAATTGGTAGAAAAAAAGATGAATAAAAATGTATGGTATAAATTATGATACTTAATTGGTATAAATTGGTAGAAATTTTATATTAATTATGTGAGTAAAACTCTATATTCTTTTTATGGTACTGACTAATTTAAATAAAATCTAAAAAAATATTACTTTTTCCAATTTTATGATATGTCCAAAAAAAATTCATTTTTAATACTTTTGTATTTGTATATAGTTTTTCCTTATTTTGAGTTGTGGGTGAACTTTTGTGATTTTTTTAAACATTCAGGGACATCTTTTTCAACATTTAGTAGGGTACTTTGTTGCAGAGAGGGCACCATTGTTGATTCAGAGATAATAAACCTTTCCCAAATAAAACGTCTTTTGTGCTTAGACGGTTGTGGAGACAAAACCACGCCAAGAGCTCCATGCGCCCGGGGGGCAATTTTCGTTAAAGAAGAGAGTGATAGGCAGGGAGAGGAATCTAGCCAACGCTACAGACTTCGTTATACAAGGATTTGCAAGTGTAGCTCCCGTTATTTGAGAGATTCCAATGCATTCTATCTGAAGAAATGGAGGGATGCGGAACTGGAGCATTTATCAGAAGGGTTGGCTCATTCGATTCCTCTAATTCGTAGATGAAAAGGGATCTTCTCCAGGTCAAGTCCCAAACCCAGCTTTCGTCGTCCCAAAAACCCATATCCACCACCTTTGTTGATTTTTGTTCACTAAGAAGATCCAGCCAGAAGCGGACTAGGTTCCCATTCTTTAACATCCAGCGAATGTTCCCCTCTACCACTGTCTTGATTTTCGGTGACCAGCTGCTTAGGGATAGGATGGATTTCCAGGGTCTATTTCCCCTCACCTTGTGCCAGTTTTCATCAGAGATTATAGTATCAAGATCCATGTTATAAGTTGCCCTTATCACTCTTTTCCACAAACTATTATCCAGTTTTTGGTAGCTCTACCACCATTTGAAAAGCAATGCCGCACTTTTTTTTTGTTTTGAACTCACAAATCCCTAAACCACCCTTAGCTATTGGCCAAGATATTTTGTTCCAGAAGATAAGCGGGAAGCCGCGGGAGATCCCATCACCCCCAAAGGAAAGAGCATTGAATTTTGTTAAGCTTCCTTATAATGCCTTTGGGCATTCTAAATAGGCTGAGGTAGTAAGGCTTTGTTTTCTATCTAGATGTTGTGGGTAGGTTATGTAACACCCCCAACACTGGCCTAGGAGTCAGGGATGTTACACGCCGTGTATTACTACTTAATAACGCAAGGCTCTAACTATCGCGGGCAACAATCAGAATAAAGGCCCAAAACGAATACTTATATATAAAGTATTATCAAAGTAACATAGAACTCTCAATACCAAAATTCAAAGCAACTGTAAACCATAAGTCAAATATAGCATTCAATGCTATCAGGGCCTGTATGCTACAAATGCTAAAACATAGAAATCTCAAAGAACTGAATAAACATAAACAGAACTCCAGAAGCTGAACAAGTGATCCTCACTGATCAATCTGCAATGTTAGTAAGAGTAGGGGAGTGAGCATCCAACTATGCCCAGTAGATGACTAACATCATCAACCAGCATGCTCAAAACATTTAATAAAATGTTATCAAATCAGAAGTAGACAGAGGAAGTCACATTCCAAATCAGAAAGCAGAAGCAGAAGTTCAATCACATTGAGAGTAAACAAAGTTCAAAGCAGACAGAGTCAAAAACAGAAGGGGACCCTAGTTAAACACAGCATACAGACAGAACGGATGTAATCCGTGAACAGAACGAGGAAACATCACTCATGAGTAGAACAGGTGGAACACCTGTGAACAGACTGGGGAGCACACCCGTGAATACAGAAGGACATCCTACGCAGCGCACTACGAGATAGCTAAACCAGCCATCCACAGTTCAGATACAGAGATAACTAGCTCCCAAAACAGAAGCTTAAATACAGTTAAGCATATGTGCATCAAAGGCACCACAAAGCATATAAATAGCTTGGAAATTAGAAGGGGAATCCAACCCCGCAAACGAAAGTCAAAACGGAACTCAAACGAGTAAGATAAGGCGTAAACAGTTCCATGTCTATGTCCGAACGTCGAAGTTTGGACGCAAGTCGAGACTCAAAAGCCAAAACCAGACGAATGTCTGATCATGTGTCCGAACATCGAAGTTCGGACACAAGTCGAACTAAAACAGAGGTAGAGGCAAAGGGGATGTCCGAACGTCAAAGCTCAAACGGATGTTCGGACGCTTTCAAAAATTAGACACGCGTAAAGTCCGAACATGTGTCCAAACGTTAATGTTTGGACACATGTCGAAGCCAAATCAGGTGAAGGCAGAAGAGTGTGTCTGAACTTCTATCCGGACTTACAAGTTCGGACACCATTCGAGACTTATAAGCCGGCTCCGTCCTCGCACCCCGTCCGAATGTCAAAGCTCAGACGGAAGTTCGGACACGTTCAAAACTCAAAAAAATAGCATGCAAACAGGGTTTGTCCAAACTTCCATGTTCAGACAGACGTTCGGACACGCGGAAAAATGTAGTTTACAGAGACGTTTTGCACACAAACCAGAGGCTCAAACAACATTCAAATCAACAGCAATTTGTAGAAAACAACCTTGGGGGTTTTAGCCATCAAAACAACAAATAAACAGACAGATTTGTAAACTCAATGCAGAGACAATTCGTAACTAAATCCAAGAAACTGAAACTCCCTAAGGCCGAACATACTAGCTAAATCCGAAAGCCACCTTCCTCAATCAATTAGCAGACGAAAACCTAATCAGAAATAGCAGAGCCCAGCCAAAGCGATCACCGAATTGCAAACCGAAAATGCTCTTCCAAAACACTGAGCAAAACGCATAGAAGAACAGCCCCAAATCAGAACACCGAACCCTCACAATCAGAAATTGCCATTCACAATGAATTCACACCCTTACCTGAATTTGACCACGAAATTGTATAGAACGCCAACTGGAGCAGTAATTTAACAAGGGAACGGACAATTACTGATTCCTAATCAGATTGTAGAAGAAAAATTAGAAAAGGAGAAGCCTCAGGAATTGACGGATTGGAGAACTATAAACCGGTATCTTACCTTAACCTGAATCGGAATTTGCAACGAAGGAGGATCCACAGTAGAACTCGAATTGCAGAAATCAAACAGCAACACTAGGGCAATTGAAAGAACATAAAACTCTTGAGAGAGAAGAGAAGAGGGGAGGAGCGTCTGACAATATTCAAAACTGAAGAGGTGAGGGAAATCTTGAGAGTAGTGAGAACGTGACTGGAAAGGATGTAATTATTAAGGGAATTAATAATTTAAAAAATGTTAATTCTCACCAGGAAATTAAACGGAAGGGGAAAACGACCTCTTTGTCCCCAAATTAATTAAGAAGGACCTCCATGTCCTGAGTAAAATATTCCAACTTAAGATAACAATTAAACAAGATTAATTCTGCACTAAACTTTGGGTTATAACAGATTATACAAAAATGTTAGTGAAACCAGCGTTGTAAAAATAGATAGTCTAGTTGTCAAATAGATATTCTACCCATACCACAATTAAAGAAGCTCTCCTCAGAATGACCCCTAAGTTGGAAGACTATCCAGCACCGCTCGGATTAGGACTAGTTTCCCTACTCCTGAAAAAGATTTTTCTTTCCAACTTGAGAGACATTTTTCGAGTCGCTCGATGACAGGTTTCCAGGTCTTGGTTAGGTGGGTGTTTGCTCCTAAGAGGCACCCTAGATAGGTGCTTGGAAAATCCTTGAAAACACAGCCTAGAATAGACTTGATATTCTCTATTTCGATCTAAGATAAATTGATGGGGAAGGCTGCCGCATCGATACCACTATCGTCTTTAAACCATGCTAGCACCCATTAATCACTAGAAGTTCTTTCTCTTCTGGATTAAAGAAAACTAAGGTGTCGTCAGCGAATTGAAGATGAGACAATCATAATGGATTCTTCCCAACACAGATGCCAACCCTTTCGCCATGTTGGATACACGAGTCTAGCATCCAGCTGAGTGCTTTGGCGGTAATGATGAAAAATAGCGGGGATAAGGGGTCACCTTGCTGTTAACCATGTTTTGGTCTGAAAGGGGTGCTGATGAGCCATTTACAAGGATGGAGATGTTGGTAGTAGAAATGCACTCTTTGATCCAAGAGCACCATGTTCTTCCAAATCCCATTAAGACTAGCATTCTTCCCACAAAGTTCCATGAGACGCTATCAAAGGCTTTCTAAAAGTATACCTTAAGAAGGATTCCTTTCTTCTTCGCTGATTTTAGCCATCAGATTGTTTCATTCGCAATGAGCGGCCCTTCTAATATTTGCTTACCTTTGAGGAAATCAGTTGGAGTTTTCACTTACGAGGTTGTGGACGACTTTATTCAATCTAAGGGCTAGGATTTTAGCGATCGACTTGTAGATGTAGTCTATCATACTGATAGGTCTGAATTCTTCAGCCTTTATAGCTCTCGACACTTTTGGAATTGTAACACCCCTACCGCTAATACCGTCATTACCATCTATACACCACGTACTTACTTACCTTCACAGTGGATACATACTTACACAACGGTGGGTGATACAATGCCGTCAGCCACCCACGTGACTAACAAGGCTTACTACTACTTACAGCATCGGTTTGATGGACCGGAATCCCAAGTACTACACAACTACAATACATACTCACATTACCAACTGAGTACTACAATTCTTCATTCAATACAATACTCCACAAATTCAATACAACATACCGAGTTTACTAAGATCCAAATACAAATACAAATGCAAAAATCCTTTCAAGTTTATACATACTCATTAAGAGTCTAGCACCTACCCATTCCTCACAACTACATACTTTCCAAATACATAATGGTGTACCCCTTTGTACACTTCTACATTCAAGACTACAAGCCTTATACAATTCTTTACTATCTACAATTCACTCCTAGCTATCTAGGCATACCCGCCGGTCTCTTACCATGACCTTAGCCGCTTCGGTACCTGTACAATAAAAACATTGCCCCTAGGGGCTCAGCTTACGCTGTATATGACTTCCGCATACCCCGCGTACTAGTGAGGGTACGCCGACCACTTGGTCGAATACATGCAGTTCATTTTACAAATACATACATACATACATGCTTTCATTCATACTACTACAATACTTCACAAGGATACATACATGCAGTTCAATACATACAAGGAAGACAATACAAGTCAACCATACATACTTACCTTTACTGAAATGCGCTTACACAATACATACACAATACTTGTTAGCTCCTTTTATCCACCCGGGTTAATCGGGTGGAGATTACTCTTTTACTCAGGGTCAATGACTTACACCAGCCAAGACCATTACTCATACATGCTTTACTTACTTACTCAAGTCAAGTCGTAGTGACCTCCGGGTAGGGACTACACCATCCCACCACCGAGCTTTACTGTGGCTCACCAATCTAGGATGCTACCCATTTAAGGGGTTTGGTTCATAGAAAGGATTCAGGCCAGGAATCGGATCCAACCTCTTGTGTCTCCTCATCCTCACGCGTGGCCGAAACTATATCTGAAATACCCCTAACCTTAAAAACTTAATTAAATGATCTAAGAAGATTAATAATCATCTAAATACCATTGGGGGAACAATCTAAAGATCTCAACAAGACAAAACATGCCTTAAGATCGGTAAAGCCAAAAATGTGCTTTAAGACACCATAGAGATTGTATGACCTCAATTAGGATCGAAAGTGGATTCCTAAGTATTATAATTAAGTAATGAATACTATAAAACTATTCTCAAAGGAAACCAAGCTCAAAAACATGTTCTAACACAAATTGTGCTTTAAAACTCCTTAAAGCACGTTTTTGAGAAAATTGACTTTCTGAGTAGGTTTTGAGTGGTGTTAGGCATTGGATTAGACTTTGTTATACTAATGTACCACATTAGAAGGTATAAATCCAAGATTTTCAAAAAATCAGAAATATGGCATTCATTTGTGAATAGTAACCCAAATAGTGCATTTTTAAGCAATATTGACTAAGTCAAGTCAATGGTCAAGACTTGACTCATCCATATCCTAAATGAGGCGGAATATTAAGGGATGGAGGACAGCACATTCAACTTTAATCAAAATATCTAGCCAATTTGGTGAATCACCATTTACTATTCTATTTATTACTTTTCTTATCTTAAAAACACAAATTCTTTCTTTCTCTTTCCTCTTGTCCCATTCCAGCCGAGCCCTTAGCAGTTCCTAAAGCTCTCAAGCTGTGTTCTTGAGCATTCAAGGCAAATCAAACTCTTTTCCACCTAAGGTAATGGTTTAAGGCATAATGTAGCTCTTTTTCTTCATCTCTTCATCACCTACACATGGAGCTTATAATATATCACTTTCCATGGCTTATTCTCAGTATTTTAAACCTTGAACAATATCCATTCTCGGCTGAAGAAACCTTTGGGATCAAGGTGCTCAAAATTTCCATTATAAGGTAAAAACATACTTTAAGGGTTCTTACTCTCCATCCGGTTTTCTTCTTCTGTTTTCTATGAGTTTATTCACTCATAATCTTTATATTTTCATGTTGATTCAGTGTGTTAACCACTTGGAGCAAGGGTGGCCGAAAATCAAAAGAAAAATCATTCTTTAAGGCATTTTGCCAAGGTAAAATCTATTACCATAGCACCTTGCTGTTGTCTAGATATTCCCCATGTTTTTATGGTGAATTTAACACCATGTTGCGTTCTTGATTCAGGCCGAAACATCTTTGGGACTACCTTTCCTTTTTAAGGTGATTTTTGCCTTAAATCTTACATTTAATTGTTCCTTATGGTTAGCTCATGCTTGGAGTGTAACCATATCTTATTTTGGTGTATTAAACATGTTTAAGTGCTGTGGTGATTTTTCCTCCAAGCTTCCGAGTGGATATTAGGGCTTTAAGTACCTAAATCAAGGTATAAACACCTTAAACTTATGTTATTGTGATTTTTCAGCTCATATTAAATATGTGCCAAGAGTGGAGTTAATTAAATGGGTGATTTTAACCTAAGTATGGAAAAAATGACTTAGATAAATTAAGCTAGTCATTTAAGTGGTTTAATTAACATAATGGTCAAATTATGACATTATGTGGAAAAATAATTAATGTAAGGTAAGGCCGAGAGCTTATAGTATATTTTAAGCTATTTATGTGTAATTTTATGTTATAAAGCAAAGTTGTAATAAGGCCATGTCATTAGGCCATTTTATTTAAGTTTAAAAGCTTATTTAATTTAATTTATGTACTTACTATTAAGTATGGGGTCAAAGCCGTAAATAAACAAAAATTAGAGGGTTGTAGGTGAATATAGCCGAAAATTGGGATTTAAAATGTATTTAAATAAAAATTATAAGATTTTATAAAGTTTTGGGGTGAAATTGTAAATATTGGAAAGTTTGGGGTAATTTATGTAATTACCAAGAAAGTGGGATCAAATTGATGTTTGGAAGTCAAACATTGACCAAGTAAAAGACTTTGACCAGATTTGATGATTTATTAAGTTAATTATCAATTTATACTAAGTTATGTACTAAATTGTAAAAATTACATAACATATGGGTATATAGGAGATTACCGAAAGTTTTGGGGTATAAAATGGTATTTTATACACCCATGGATTATTAGAAATTTTTAGGCATTTATTTGGATAAATTTGGAGTTAATATGGATTATTTAAGTATAATATATGATATTTTATATCATTGTTACATATAGGTAACATTTGTGGTAAAAACCGTAAATATGGAGAGTATAAGGTTACGAATGATGTTTATAACCCTTTGGCATAGTTTGGTCATTTTTGGAATTATATATGAGGTTATATTAAGATATATGTATAATATATAATTTTAATGACATTAGAAACTATATGTTATAAAATGGGGTTATTTGATGAATATGGAAAGTTAATGGGCTGGTAATTAATTTAGAACAGACCTAGGGTCTGTTCGGTTAATTTAAGGATTTATAACCATAGGTTATAATTATATTTAAGGTTTAAGGATTATAATATAAGGTATATATTATAAGTGTGACAATGGAATATAATTTGGGGATTAATTTGTAAAATCTGAAAGTATAGTGGAATTAAATAAAAACCGAGAAGAGTATGGTATATTTGGTATTTTGTAGCAACTTATAACTATAGGTTATAATTGTTTTAATGACATAAATGTCATAATATATGTTATATAACTATAATATAACATTATATAAATTATGTGGTGGATTTTGTAAATATTTAAGAGAACAAGGGTGCTGTTCGGAAATAATGGGAATTTAAGAATAAAAATTTATAATATGGTTTTCAATGTTATAAATGTTATAACATTTATAATATAAGAAATATTCATTAAAAGAGAATGAATATATTATAAAGATTTACCATATAATAAATGGTCCCATAATACATATACAAATAAATATATGTTATGGAGTGAAAAATACAATATGGTTCAAATAACCATATAATATCATAATTAAAATGATATAGAGTAAGAAGAAAAGAATTATAAACATTGGATAAGGAAATTCTAATGTTATGTTGTTCATGAAATAATAAGGAGTTATATAATTCAAAGTATTTTCAAATACGAATTATACAACATTATACTTGGAAAAACTAACCTTAGGAAAATAAATACTACGGTGAGATGTATAATATATGATTTAGATTATACATGCAATATTGTGATAAACTATATAATATACAAATTAAATTACATGCAATAATAAACGTTTAAAGTTAAGTATATTAATATACTCGACGTAATCACGCATGCAATATGACGTTTTTCCTAATCCCGAGTTAAGCCGAAAACCTGACAAACATTGTTAGTAAATAACAGGGAACGGACCGGGAGGGATTAGTGACGGTACGGGGTACCGTAGAGTAATGTTGTCATACAGGATGCTAATATGTAGCGTTATGTATTATTAGACTGTTAGAGACATCACGGGGGAGCTTCGGATCTAACTGATTCATACTCCATGGTCTTATAATCCCGGTGCACGGTATGTTATTTATGTGGCTTGATTGTCTCTGAGGATTTCCTCAGTTCAGACATTGTGTGAAAATTTGTGTTAAGATTGAATGTCTGCTTGTGAAAATTAATATGCTTGAGTTGTGTATTAATTTGCCTTATTATTATTACTGTTGTACGATAACAGTACCGTTCGTATATATGAACATATTATAAAACGAACTAGCGGCAATGATGCTATCTTATATGTGTAAATATAAGGAACGTAAGTAAAACGTTGTAGCATTAGGATAATAAGATATATATATATATATATTATCCGAGACTTATATACGGAGCATTGGCCCTTCCAACGCTGCTCTCGTATCTAACACTGGATCCCGAGTCGACATACTCACTAACGACCTTAGTCTGATGTGTTAGGAAAAATAGTAAAACGATGCGATGGTATAGATAAGTTTATCAAGAGGATGTAGCTCTTGTTGTGAATTGTGATCAATTAACGACACTAGGATACCGTGTGGGTATCCGTAGGTATCAGGATAAATTTCCAACGGACTACAGATGGTTCGTTGGACGGAGACTCTACCGCTGGAGTGGCTACTGCCGTGGGTGACCCGCCATAGGAGATGGGTAACTTAGAGACACGCCGTTTTAACGAGACGTTGTCATTAGGCATGACTGAACAATTACGAACAACTATACCAGCTCGTACATTAGGCGAACATTATTTGGGCTTGCATGCCAAAGACGGGAATTTATACTTGTTTATAATCCTCGTTGTTTCACCTTGTTGCTCATTGGTTATGCTTTGTGGTTATGTGTTGTATGTTGGCGGATTTGTTGGAACGAGTCGTTGTACTCACATGTGTGTTGTGAATTGGTTTAATTGAGTCGTTGTACTTATATCTGTGTTGTGAACTGGTTGAGTCGAGTCGATGTACTCGTGTATGGTTTATTGTGGATTGTTTGGTCGAGTGAGTCGCTGTACTCAATTATGAACTATTAAGTGTTGTTGGAGTGGAGTCTCTGTACTCATATAAGCGTTGTAACTCTTTCAGTTGGCTTGAGTGATGTTGTGTGAAGCCGGGGCTTGTTTGCTATTTGAGTTTACTGCTATATATTTGTTGCTTTACAAAACTACTTGCATGAAAATGAATTGCATGCTCTCGACCAATTAACTGAGGGTCCGAGGGGGCATGACAGTCATGTAGTAACATACTCAGCAGGGGCTGATTCCATACCACAAACAAATATTTTGCAGGTATGTAGCTTCCGGTGTCGACAAAGAGCGGGACGCGCTGGGTAGTTTAGTTACAATTGTTTAAATATGCACTGTTGTATTATGATACGAACATAGAAACGTGTATAGGATTGGGGTACTTAGAACGCTCACTATGATTGTATTTTATATTGGAATTGAAGGTTAGATCTATCTCTTGTTGTCACTGTGCGAAATTGGGAAATTGTTCGTATTTATGAATATATCAGTAAGAACGTTATTACTCGTATGGGCGAGTGAGAACGGTGACACCAGTAGTTCATTTGTTTAGATTACCGCTGCGATTACAAAGTTAAGTAAGACGATTAGGAGCCGATTAGAATAGGGGTGTTACAATATCGGTCTTCTACTCATTCCAATTTACTCAATACTTACGTTATGAGTTAGGTAGTTAGGAATTAGTAGAAGTCATTACATCCTGACCACACAATAATACATTGCTCACATACACATCCATTCAAGGTACAATACATTACACAAGTACACTACAAGGTACATACACACTTCCTCTTCATCCATTCATTTCATGAATTATACAAACTAGATGTTCAAAACAATATAATGAGAACAAATATAATACAAGCACAAGTAAGTGCATTAAAGTCCGATTCATGCATTTATCTTATTTAGGTGATCAAATAAGCACACAAATCGGGGTAACCAGGTTAGGAACAGAGCATGAAGAAATCAACCTTTCCGGGGATTTACTTTACGGGTTCCCTTGTTCCTTGGTTCATATTTATTCCTCGAGTCTTACTTCGAACCACCGACTACATGCCAAATGGTTCTATTAATACTAAGCATACGGTATATACATAACTTGCTATCCTCGTACTTACCTCGTTATCCCGTTATTTCGGTTTAACTTAATGTTCTTATACACAACTTCTTAATCACTTCTCAAACTTGTTTACATCTTAGGGCCTTTAAAGGTCCCACAAACAAGGCTTAACAACTCAAAACCATTAACAATCAATCCCCATCATTTTAAACCCTAAAAAGTCACTTTCGGCAAGAATTTGGGGGTGGTCCGGGGATTGTCCGGACCCAAGGCTCGGACCATTCAAGAAAAATACTCTCGGTCGAATTTTACTATGGTCCGGGGATCTTGGTCTGGACCTAGGCCCGGACCACCTACAGGTTTTTACTCTCGAAGGGTTTTCAGTGCGGTCCAGGACGTGGTACATATCCTAGGTCCCGGACCCTGCTAAAAACTGTACTAGGATGATTTTTCAACCCCAATCAACCCTTAATCTACCTCCAATCATTCCATAATCTTTCCAACATGTTTCATTACATGTTTAAACACATTAAACACTCACTAAAACTCCTTAAAATACATGGTCCAATACTTACTCAACTTCTTGCTCAATTTTCTATAAATTCCACTTCTCATGAAAACACCCCTAAAACAATTAAAAACGTAAAATTGAAACGCGAGGAGAGATGAGAGAAGATTACCCGAGCATAACGTGTTACATAATTTGGACATATGATGACGTATGGAAAAATTAATTTAGTGCGGGCATATACATGTCCGAAAACACGACAACGTTACATACTAAATGGGTCGTGGACTTATATATGTACGTTTATAAAAATACATATACGTAACGTTACCATATTATAACGTCGTATATAATAAATAGTGGACGTATAATGACTAAAAAAACACGACATAGTACATAGTCGCACATATCTACAAAGGACCATGTATGTAGTTGATACAAAAAAAAAGAGCAAGTGTACGCTCCCGCTCTCATGAAACACCCCTAAACAATTAAAAACGTAAAATTGTAAACGCGAGAAGATTACCCGAGAACGTGTTACATAATTTGGACATATGATGACGTATGGAAATTAAATTTTAGGGGGGCATATACATGTCCGAAAACCACGAACAACGTTAATACTAAATCGGTCGTGGATTATATATGACTTTATAAAAATAATAGACGTAACGTTACCATATTATAAGTCGTATAGATATATAAATAGTGGAGTCGCATAACTATATATGACTAAAACGCGACATTAGTACATAGTCGCACATATCTACAAATGGAAATGTATGTAGTTGATACACAAAAAAAAAAAGAGCAAGGTGTGTACCCGCTCCGCAAGGGTTTGAACCGGTTTCGTACCCCCCCGGAATGCCTTAACCATTGAGCTATGCTTGAATCCAATAACAATGCAACCTAATGAGCTAATACTGCAACCAAACATCCCTTGTCACTTCCTGAACATGAATATATAATACTCACTAGTTATATTTTGCCTAAGCAAATAGGTTGCAATCAACAAAAAAAAAACTAGACCGTTAAGGTCTTGTCTGTCCGAACACAGAAGGGTTTACAACTAGAATTTTGTTCTTTGGGACAATTCCACCGTTTGGAAACTAGAGTAAACACCCTTGGTGCTCACGCATGATGGCATGAAATGGAGCACTTAAAAAAAAATCTGTTGTAAAAGACGGACAACCCACTTCAGTTTTGTAGCTTCATCTTGCAAATCACCACCATCACTTGTTCATTTACTACTCCCTCTGCTGTCCCCTTTGCAACATCGAGAATAAAAAAAAATGAGCAACAGAACAGACCTTAGGAACATTACCGATTCTATACTCAACCATACAATTCAAGGACTACCAAAATCGCACTCCAGTCTTGACCTTGTAATCAGTGAGCTCTGAGTTTATTAACTTGGTTAACAGCCCATGCTTCTCCCTTGATATTGCTACTGATCGAACAAAAAGAAACAGCAGTCCAGCTTAGGGAGAGCACAATGACAACAGATTGTCATTTCCTTTATCAAAGTTTGCAAAAGCAAACTTGCATGCGCATCAGAGGTTGTTCCCGTTTCAAACTCCTGCACCTCTTGCTTTTGATTTCTGGAGCAGTACGCTGCACTAAGTGCCCCCACCTGCAAGTGCTGCTCGTTCTCAACCACCCCATCCCATTCTTGTCGGTTTCAACATCCACACCAGCAACAGAGTTTCAGGAAAAACAAATTCCAAGGGTAACTCTTTCTCCTTTCTTTCCTGTTGCATTCTCAAAAAGAAAAACGGGACTGCTCATGTACCTGTCTCTTCTCTTCTCCTTCTCATTCCGCGGAAGCCAGCAACAGGAAGTAAACACAAAAAAAAGAGAAGGGAAACTCCTGTCCCATTCACGGCATTGCAACAGAGGCAGATTCCCTACCTCTCTCGACTGGTAACAACTTCCAGTTCCTTCACCTTCCTTCTTTTTTCCAACTGAAACAACAATAAATAGTACCGGTTTCTACTAACCGAGAATAACAGCAAGCAGCCCATCTTCTATCCTCTCCATCCTTGCTGTTAATGTCTTAAGCCCCATCCTCTTACACCAGCAGAGCCTCCACTACTTTCCCCTCTATTTCCAGACCAAAAGAAACCATGAGTATGGCCGTGAAGTAACTAGCAAACTGCAAGTTGAACAGAGGTAAGAAAATGCATATACTGCACGTTGCTCCTCTAGTTTGTTCGAAGGAAACACTACTTTCAACACTATCTTACTCCTTCTCTTTGTACCAGTTGAAGGAGCCTTTCATCCCAGTTTTTCTTGAGCAAAAACGCCCTGGATCAGCCAACACAACATGGAAAAAAAAGAAAAAAACTAGTAAGCAAAGTGACATGAAGCACCATTCCTCCCTTGGTTCTGTCCGATAAAAAAAATATGTATACATATATATACATGCTGTTTCAACCTTGTTTTTTTTTAACTTCCCTTCTTGCACTAGTTGAAGGAACTCCCAACTCTTCTCTGAGATGAAACCGCCACTTCAGAACCTGCAACAGCAAGCAGGAAGTACCCGGCAAGATAAGGTGAAAATATAAACCAAAAAAAACAACACCACTCTTCCTCCTCATTTTACACATCCGAAAATGGATTGCCACTAACACCCCATTACACACCTCTTTCTGTGCTTGTTCAAGGTGTTCCCAGCTTCTGTTGGTAAGCCAAAACCATGGCTACAACTCACCATTGAGGAGCTTCAAAATAGAGGAGAGAACCGGTAATGTAGTCCTTGTTTAAGCCCTCCTTGATTTCCTTTTTGTTCCTCTGGTTTTCATGAGACTCAGACCACCTTCTTCCTCTGATAGGTGACCATAGCCAGGACTTTAAAACTGCTGCAAACTTATGGTAAGAATCACCCTCTTAAACTGCAAAAAAAATCTATGTACAATTGCTTTGAGCAACTACCGATGAAGATGTATTAATGGTGTCGTTCTTGTCCCTGCATGTACGGTGATACAGCGAGCCTGCCTGCACCCCCCCACATTGACATAGTAACATGGAGTTGTCACTGGAGAGGAAGTCAAATTTACAAGGTAAATTTCATTACCAAACCGTAAGAGTTACGTGGGTTTAAACAAAAAAAAACTAACTAAACTGATGCACTATGTAGTGCCGAGGAGACAAGAGTGCTGGAGAGGAATTTTTGGATACCAAAAAAACAAGGTAAACTAGCATCTAAACCATACCTCAATGCCTTAAAAATTCATGACGTTTCAGCAAAAAGTAATGTCATGGGTGTATGTATATATATGGGTATTGTTGGATTATAAGGCGTAACGAGAGGCGTGTATATTTGTAAATATAGGTGCACGACGTGAGTATTAACATGTAAAGGAAGCTAGGTGTATAAACACATGCACATGAGGCTATAATGCGTAATGTTAATAGGTGTATATACATGTGAAACATTTGGGTTTATAAAACGTAACGATTAATGAAAATATTTATATGTATGTCAAAGTGGATATATGTATGCGATAGTTTGAATTAATAATACGGAAGAGATGGTTATAAATTAGGATGGAAAAGGAAATATTAATAATTAACTAAGTGTATATGATTATCAATGCTAAAAATGTGTGAGAAAAACGTTTTAGAAAGACTGAAGAAAATTCTGTATATACCGTGATGTTAGTATAATTTTAGTGATATTTGAATACTATTTTAAAGTAACTACTATGCTATTTTAAGGCCATATATCTAGACCATGTTAAAAATAATTATTTTATAATTCAAATAGTCACTGTTAAATTTATGAGGTTATATGAATTTCTGGTGGAAAAACTATCACGGTAGTAATTATAACTATTTGGGAAACATCTTAAAAAAATAGATATATTTATAAACTTGTTTTATGGCTCAAACGAATTTTTTTTATATGCCGTATATAATTATATATATATCTCTATATAAATAACAAATAAAATAAAATGATGAGGATAATTATTCTAAGTATTTAAATTGATATTAAGTAAAAAAGAATAACAAAAATTATTACTATTGGAGTATATGTAATTATCGAGAAATTTGGTCATAAATAGAGATTTTAATATTTGATGGGATTAGTATATAATCCTAGAAAAGTCTTGGAAATTTAAGTAATAATATAAATTAATCAAGAGGTATAATATAAGGGTTTAAATAATTAAAGTGATGATTTATGAGGTAAATGATATAATGAGATTATGTTACGACCAGCGGGAACGTAAATGCAACGACGATGTAACCGTCCTAGGGGTTAAATAAAAGTCTAAGATTAATACTTGGAAGGTTTCTAAGGGACTAGTATAAGTCGAACGCCCAAAAACTTACCTAAGGAATTAAACCCCGATAAAATGGGATAGACTATGGAAAAGTTACAAGGGTCATCACATAAAAAAAATTGTGAACTGATAAATTATTTTTAATTAACTTTAGGGCTGTAACGAACACCAACCGGGACCCTGTGTGTGAGGCAACCCTTTTGCTTCTGAACCAGGTATGGACATGTGTGGTTCGTATGTTGCCGTGTTACACGGCTTGTTTGCTGTGTGCTCTGTGTGAAAAAGACCATAAGATTAAAGCATGAAATTGGATTGCTTGCTTATTGTGTTATATGATTGTTATATCATTGTTGTATATCATTTGCGCGCACACAGTAGTTTAGTCCCTTCTCGTTTATGGAATTTTGAGATGAAATAATGTGAACTATGAAAACAAAGAAAATTCTATAAAGGAAAACTCCTCTCTAACTATAGAGGACCGCTAATGACACCCACTATGGTGTCGAGATTATAATGATAATGAAAAGTAAAATACCAACCGGTGAAACAAGAGAATAACCCGGGAAGAAAACATCTCGGGCCGCGCGGTATGGATGATCGGGAGTTGGTATCTGCATCAGATCCTTCGACCGACTATTGTAGAGCACATCTTAGGGTCTAAAGATGACCCCTCTCTCTCGACGTATGACGCCGGGACTGGAAGATTGGCAATTTGGGAAGCATGACCTGGGGTCTAGAGATGACCCCTCTTTCTCGACATGACGTCGGGATTGGAGGATCAGCTATTTGGGGAGCATAACCTGGGGTCTAAAGATGACCCCTCTTTCTCGACGTACGACGCCGGGAATGGAGGTATTTGCTATGGAGGAGACGTCCTCCAACGTGCGGTGATAAAAGAATTCACAAATAATCCTTAAAGAAACAAGGAAAGATTGACACCTACATGATATGGTCACGGGATCTAACTATATCCCCAGACCTGGTGCAAGGAAAGGGAAAGAAAAATACACATTATGGGAATAAGAGAAAGGAAATGAAAACACACAACGCTTGAATGATCCCATAGTGAGGATCAGGGGTATAACGTACCTATGCACACGTTTTATTATGTGCATGATTGTTGTTGCAATGCTAGTAGCTTGCTGTGCTTGATTGTGTGTTTGTTGTTGCTATGACACCAACATGTTATGTTTGGTTGCTTGTTGTTAATACTTTGCTACCTTTGAATGTGTATGAAACCATGATGTATTGTGGTCTGCTTTACTGCTTAATTATAGCATGTAAATTGACTTAATAATATTCGACCAAGTAGTCGTGTGACCCGGCAACATACGGGCTACACACGTTCATACTCAGCGTAGTTTGCTGAGTCCTTTACACCCAATTTTTTTCAGGTATTGTGCCGGACGATAACGGAGCGTAGGCGGGATGGCTACCATGGGGGTAGTCCATCAGGGCATAACTTTTGAATTATGTAGTATGTTTAGTGTATGGGTTGTTACTAAACCCGAGATGTAATTCTCAGATTATGATTTAGTATTTTTATTGTAGACATCGGTATTTGGGAATTGTATTTTGAGTTGTATATGAGTTTTGGTTAAGGACGGTTTCCAGTCATTCAGACCGTAACTTGATGTTGGTAGAATGGTTGTGTCAACCACGTGGGTGGTTGGCGTCTGTGACACCCGGATGGAGTTTATACTGCTGCGTAGTTAACCGTGATGTTATTTAGGCGCGACGTTTGTATTGCTGGATGTTTATTCGGGGGTGTTACATCTCATTTTCACACTTTGCACACTTGTGCATTCCTTCACCTCTCTTTGTATTTTGCACTTTGTCCTAATTCCATTTTACCATTCCAATTCATTCCCAAGCATCTACACTATCTATACCCAAGTCTAACACTCTTTTTACTAAATCTTGCACACTAGTTCTTTCTAGATTTTACAATGCATTACTACACTTCTTGCTAAAGATTTTACCCTCTTATTTCCTCATACTACAACTACCACTTCATGGTTACTAAACATCTCTACTCAACCCAATACACATCTTGGTTTTCCCATTCACCAAGTCATCCAAAAATTCATATTTCCTACTAAAATTTTGCCATAGTTTACCTACAATTCTAACTTATCCACATACATCTTTTCTCACCAAATTCATTCCTAAACTAGCCACACCCATACAAGGGTCCTACCAGCAATCAAAGAAATCTCAATTCATCAATACTTCCTCAATCCACAATACCAATACACATACACAATTTACTTGGCTCTAAGGCCTACAATTCAAATACTAGTTCACTAATACTCAAACTTCCATGAACTACAATACTAATACAATATTTTGGGTTCTTTAATTAGTTTACCCATTCCCATTACTCTAATGCATTAAAATTTAGCATTAAGAAGGAGCTCTTACCTTAAGCTTATATTTCCTTATTTTCTTTTCCAATTCTCCTCCTTCTCCCTTTCTTGCACAAAATCGGTCATATGGGGAATAGAGTTGCCAAACTCCATTCCCATCACCCAATGAACATAAAACAAGTGTAATTAAATTACTAACCCTTAGATTTATACTAATCCATTGAAGTGCTTAAAATACAAATTCTAGGGTTTACTTTTGGAGTCTTTTAAGAGGGGTTTTAGCCCTTGGTTCAAGAAGGTGATTCCACCACCATTGGAAGGTTGAATTGATGCTCAAAAGAGAGAGAAAAATAGAGCATTTTAATGGGCAAAAATCAGCTACAAAGGAGGGTGGAGAAAACTTGAGTTTTTCATGGAGATTCTTATCTTAATGGAGGGAGGAGACTCCAAGCTTTACATTGATGCCATTTTCTCTTTGAATGGGGAAAACCCATGGAGATGAACTTCCTCATTTTGAGATTTGAAAAGAGAATGGTAGAGGATGATGAGGGGAGTAAGAATATGTAGTTATTTTTGCATTTGGAGCTCAAATGGAGTTAGAGCATGCAAGAGAAGTGGAGAAGCCATTGAAGCTTCTTTGGAGCTTCAAAATCACCAGCACAAGGGAGGAGGAAGAGAGAGAAATCGGCTGGGTGAGAGGAGGAAGGTGAGAGAATAGAGAAATGAGAGGTGAGAGAAAAGTAAGTTACTTTTTCACTTTTTCACTTTTATACTTTTTCTTTCTCTTCTTTCTTTTTCTTTCTTCCTTTACTTATTTATTGTGTGTGTGAGAGGCAGAATTACTTACTTAAACCACCCCTTATAGTATTACTAGTTGGAGCGTTTTTCGTCTTTTTACAGAAAACGCTCGTTAATTTACCCGGTTTTGGTACTATTCACTAACTGGGCCCGTTTTCCGGAATTTTCTCGTTTCTTTAATTTTATTGATTATTAAGCTTCCATTAATGCTTATTTATAGTTATTTAATGAACTATAATTTTTACGGGTTCGTTTGACCACTCAAAGTCACGTTTTTGGGTTTTCTCGAAAAACGTGCGCTAAAGCTCTAATAGCGTTTTAATACATTATTTGGATCCGTTTTCTTTGGGAATCGTTCCCGTACACTAATTAGGCATGAATAAGCCTTAGGAATCCATATAATACTCTAACCGAGGTCTCGTACCTCCTATGGTAATTTTACGCTTATTTAGCGTTTTTCACTTTTTAAGCTTCTTCATTTCTTTTGGATTTATTTTTCCTTACCAATATTACTTAGGCACTATTTGGCCCTTAAATACCTATTAGAATAATTTTAATCACTATGTTTAAGTTCGGGGTATTTCAGGAATTAAACTGATCCACGTCATGTTGCTGCCCTATGGAGTCTTCCGTGAATAAAAAAACTTTTGAATGAACCTATAAAATCAGCCCCAATCACGCTCCACGGTTTCTTGATGAATCTAGAAATGAATCTATCGAATCCCAGGGCCTTGTCATCATTGCAAATCTGGATTACTGAAATACCCCTAACCTTTAAATAGTTAAATGGTAAATAAATATTATCTAGGGGATTATTAAACCCTGAGAAAAGTATATAAACAGTTAGGCGTTAAAAACACACCTAAACTCCTTAAGGTCATAAACTGGCGTTAAGCCGGACCTTAAGCTAAACAAGTTATATAAGCTATAAACCTCATATGAAGTTAATCAAGGATCATTATATGACCCTTAGAATACAGGACCTCATCTAAAACTGAGTAAAAATACAAAATGCCCGGGAGTTCCCTTACGGGCCCGAAAGTCCCGAAAGTCCCGGAAATACTTTATAGGATGAAATAAAGCATTACACTTCATTCCAAATACACCATAACACTTTAATAAACATATAAGATGAAGTTCTCATGCTAAATTCCCAGTTAAATACAAAGTTCTCGGAAGTTCCCGATGGGGCCCCATAAACCCCCGGGAATGCCTCGGAGAAGTGCCGAGGTGGCACGAACTCTTATATAATTCATCCTTAGAGTTCCTAACATCATTATTCATCAATCTAAAGAGAACCCTCGAGCTACTCCTTCAAAAATAAACAAAGTGCTCGGGGGAAATTCTTAACGCTCCTATTTTGCTCGGGAGTATCCCGGTAGCCCGGAAATTATGTCTTGAGTTGAAATAACCCCATATAACTCGATGTAACACCTTAACATATTGTTATTGACTATAAACAATGTTTATAAACACTTGGAAATCATAGCGACTACTTATTTTCCAGAATATCCTTAAAGCACAAAAACGCACCTTTGGGTGTCACAAAAATGCGTTCTACGCTATTACCTTGAAGTTTTTGAGGAGACAAGAGTTGGGAATATTAAATGGGGATGAAATGAACATCTAAATCAATTAAATCCAGTGCTAAACTCATAGCATAAACAGGGCCGAAATTATGATAAAAAAGGTACCATAAATCAGCATTTTTACCTTAGAACTTTCATCTTTTACCTTGGTATAAATGTACCAATTAAATGTTGTTACTTATAACATGTTATAATATGGTCTTAATACAATATAGTGTGACAGGAATCAAATTAAAAATCAGTCCCATATGGCTGCTATTGTGGGCGCCATTTTGAGTGTTTTTGACTAGGAATTTAGCTTAAAATTTGTCTTATGGATGATGACTCACCTTGCACATGCCATGTGATAATATTTCAAAGAAACTCAGTCAAATGAGGCTCCCATTACTGATTTCCTGCAAGAAAATGAGAAGGAATAAGTTAGGAAAAGTTATGAAATAAAATACCTAAAGTAGATCTAGCCTTATACTTTACAATTAAACAAAGAAATCAACTTGCTTCCTACAGCATGTGGCTGCCGATTTCATGTGGAGAAAAGCTAGATTGATTGGTGTACATTAGTCAAACAAAACATGCACCTAATTATGCATGTTCTCTTGTCAAATATAAACAAAAACCAAGAGTCTCCTACAACACCTAGTTGCCGAATTCAAGCAAGAAAAAGAGGGTAAGATTGCTGAATTAAAATTAAACTAAAAATCTACCAACCTAGGCATGTTCTCATGTCTTCAATTGTCAAAAAAATCAATTACCTATCTATAGTCCAATTGTCAAAACTACAAGGAAATAAGCATGTGTATTCAGTTTAGAAAATTCAAAGAAACACCTACCTACCTTAGTCTTTGTCCTCTTGTTTCAATTGTCAAACAAAGCCATTTATTCCTGCTTGTCATGTGGCCGAAAGCAGGATACCCAAAGGAGACTTTGTAGTCAGATTTTGTAGTCAAATTAATCAAAAACAAATCATAAAATAATGCCTTGGAATATAACAATTATTTCCATTTGATTCATTCCTTTGCCTTTCTTCTAATACCTTACATGAGCCATTCTTTCCTTTGCCCCTCATTCCACCGAATTGGTAAGCTTCTATCTCCTCTCTTTTCTTTCTTCCTTAGCTAGTTTATTCCTTAGAGCTTCAAAGCTTCATTAATGGTGTATTAAGTTCTAACACCATTTCTATGTAATTTTCCTAGTGAAATCTACTAAGTCTTGAAGCAAGAATCATCCTAGCAACCCTTGCAATTTTCGCCAAGCATTAGTACTCCAAGGAAGTGTCTTGATTCAACAACAACACAAGGAACTACAAGATCAAGTTAAGGTATATTTTCATGTTGAAAATCCTTGTAAAATACCTTAAGTCATTACCAAAAATTTAGAGCTTCTAAATCAATGTTCTCTTCATCATTTCATGAAGGAAACTTGGAGCTTCAATCATCCCAAGGTGTACCGAAAATTCCTTGAAAAATACCAAAGGTAAACCCTTGTAAAACTACTCCAAATCTTACTTATAAATCCTTGTTAGAAGTCTAACACATGGATCTCCTAAATCTACATATGGAGGCCGAAAACTCTTCATCAAAATATCATTGGAAGAGCTTGGAATTCAAGGAGATTTCAAGTACAAGAATCATCTTGATTTAAGGAGTAAGTTTCTACAATTAACTATATTAAGTTTAAGTTTGAATTAAGCTTCAAAATTTGGTACAAAAACTATGTACAACCTCTAGTTAAATTAAGGCCGAAAATATTGGGTTATAATGTCTAGAAAATAATTTATAACATATAAGGTAAGATTATTACCTTAAGGTATAAATTTGTGTCACAAAAATTAATTTATGATACATAGATATAGGCCGAAATATCTAAGAGTTAAATGTTCTAGTTTCGCTTATAATCATTCTAAGTCATTAACATAATTTTCAGAAGTGTTATATGGCTTATATACATTTATATATACATATTATAAAGTTTAAATCAAGTTTTAAAACTATATGGTAAATATATGTTACAGTCGAGATTAAAAGAGTTTATTTGGTGATTTTTGAAGTATATAAGTATATTGGCTTATATTATAAATTTTGGGAGTATTAAAAATAGCTACAAGTATTTAAATGGCTAGTTTATAAAGTTATGTGGCTAAAATGTAAATTTTGAAAAGTTTAGTGTACAAATAATAATTGCCGAGAGTTAAGGGGTTAATTTTGTATACTTATGATATAATATAAGGTAGGAATTAATATTATGAATTTTGGTGAATTTAAATAAATGTTAAAATAACATTTTATAAAGTTTTAGGGCTATTTTGTAATTTATGGAAAGATTGGGATAAAACCGAATTACTAATGATTTTATGGGTATATTAAAGTATTAATTATGAAATTAAGTCTTGGTCAAAGTGTTGACCAAAAACTTTGGATTAAAATGATTTATGACATAAGATATTAAGTTTATAAAAGTTTTAGGGTGAATATGTAATTTCTAGAAATTAATATGTAAAACCGAATTGGACAAGGGGCGGAAATGTAATTTATAAAAGTATATGGGCCATTTCGGTTATTTGAGAAAATTGAATATTAAAACTATATTTTATGAGTTAATATGTAACTTATATAAAGTTTTGGGGTTAAAATGTAATTATGGGAAAGTTAATGTCAAACCGAAAAGTTATGTGGATATTTAGCAATTTATAAAGGTTAGTATATTTAATTTGTAATTACCAAAAGTTATATGGTTATTTAGTAATTTATAAAAGTTAATGTGTCCAATATATGATTACCGAAATTATAAGGTTGATTTTGTAATTTAATAAAGAAAGGAATTAAAACTAAGTAATATGGTACATTATGGAGTATAATGGAAAGTTTAGTAAATAAAGGTGGTTATAATAAAAATAACCAAATTGTATAATATAAAGAATAAGTGGAAACAATTATAAGTATATAATTAAAGGAATAGAAGTATACTACAAGGTAGAAATTCATTATCGCATGTAGTTATCTCATAAAATAACGAACTGTTAAACTACCTAGAACCACTGTTAAATAACAGGGGGAAATAAAGAACATACATAGTTGGTATACTACGAGTATCTGCTCTACAGTGACAGTACTGTAATATTTAGTAAATGGTTGTATTAACGTTACCCGGTATTGCATGTAAATATAACAGCGTACGGGGAGAGATTACTAAAGCGTGAACTGTCGAGCTAGCACGTTACACGGTGAATGGTATGTTAATTGTGTGGTCTGAATGTCCTAAGGATTTTCTTGAGGTCCAGACGTTGTGTGTTTAATTGTTAAGAGCGATATCTGTGATTTATGTATATGATATTGTATACTGTATTGCTCAACACAATTGCGTTCTATTTTACGCGAATGTTTTATGACTGGAAGTTTTTAACTGACCTTTACGTATTATAAGAACCTAACTGATGGTCAACTGTTATAGTCTTAACTCAAGGATTGGATATTGTATCACTGACTAAAGGGCTAACTTATAAAGAGAGGAATCCAAACTGTTTCGACTTTCTGGTTGCGCATCGTGATCACTGCGAGGGACTTCTATGGGGAGTCACTCAAGGGAATCCATTATCCACATTCGACGATGGCGGAGGGCACTACCGTTGGTGCACAGGTTCGACCGGATCGGTCAAAATAATTATCCAGGGCCTTAAGGTCAGCTGGTAACGGTTCCATTGGAACCCAGGGGACTATTGTCCATTAATAAGTTGTTAAGGGTTGTCTTAACATGACGCCTGAGGTGGAATTTAATTGGAAAAGTTTAAGTGGTTGGTTTACAAGGATAAGGGTCATGTGACCTACTAACAAGTACAGTTAATTAATACGTGTATCTTGTTTGGTTATTGCTATGGTTTATTGGTGTGTGTGTGTGACTATCTGGTTGTTGTTTATTATTGTGATGATATTGACAGGTGAACTATTGAGTGTTTATTTAACATTACAGTTATTACTATTGTTGTAAAATGGATTATCATGTAATGAATCTAATATCAAGATGGCTAAAACGACTTAAGGAATCTAGATGACTTAGGACTGCATTTAGCATACCAGCATTTCGATTGCTGAGCCCTTCAATGGGCAAAACATTTCAGGTTACTGATTGAAGACAAGCCGGAGTGCGGGGCACAGGGTAGCTGATGCGTTTCAATAAACACTTGTAGTTTTATTATGTACTGTATTCGGAGTTCGTTGTATTTCATTTAGTTGCTCAGTTTGGATTTGGTTTGTAAGTTAAGTATGCTCAGTATCTTGTTCATCACAGCGGTGAGGAGTTGAAGTTGATGGATGGAGAAGGGTGAGTAAGGCGTGTAACACCAACGTTAGATAGTTTTATTTTCCACTGCGAATTATATTCTGTTATGCTACGACTTGCGATATTATTACAGGTTTAGGATTAGGGGTGTTACAAAAAGTGGTATCAGAGCGGAACTCCACTCTGATGAAGAAGATACTGAGTCAAGAACAGTGAGCATAGGAATATTGGGAAACGGGAAACGTTTGTGAGGATTCGTGACCTAGAAAGAAAAATTCTAGGGATATGTTTATTGCTAGTAGTTAGCTTTTCTTTACATATTTATGATTGTGTATGTAAAACGGTGTAGCAACCGAGTAGAAATAATAGTATACTATCCTATAGATGTCAAGAGCTAGAAGACCACGTGGAGGCAGTAGTGGACGCGGTGGCGAGACACTGGCAGATGTCCCAGAGGTACCAGGCCTAGCAGCGGCCATGGCAACCTTCGCCCAGCAGCTAGGAGCTCAGTTTGCGGGAGCCATACCCTACCCGCCGCAGCCCAGAGAAACCAACTGGTTGAAGAGCGTTGCAGACGCTAGAGTGCCAACATATTCAGGGGAACCAGACCCCGCCGCACTGGAGAAATTCATAGTGGAGCACCAGAAGGCCTTCAAAGCTATGAGAGTTCCTGAAGACCAGAAGGTCGACATAGCTACGTACAACCTGTAGGACGCAGCTGACATTTGGTGGCGGTCTGTCGAGGGCCACCATAGAGCTACACCGGACTTTGGATGGATGGCGTTTGTGGAAGTGTTGCGGGAGAAGTATTACCCCGAACATCTGAAGCAGAGGAAGAGGCAAGAATTCGAGGCCTTAATCTAGGGGAGTCAGACGGTTGACCAGTACTATGCACGATTCATTAGTCTGCTGTATTACATACCAGGGGTCGACTACTCCGACACCGTGAAGATTCAGAAATTTAGGGGAGGTTTACAATATCGTATCCAGGGCACCATGGGATTAATACGTTTTACAACTATCCAAGAATGCTACGACGCAGCATCAGCGACCGAGTTAATGCTTCAGTCCAGGGAAGAGGCTCAGGGAAAGTAGAGAAATAATACTGAAGGAGAAGATGGGGGAGCAACCTCTGGCGGTTACTACAAGAAGGGGAAGTAAGAAACCTATGATTGAGAATGAGTTGCCATTATTTACCCATACTTGGAATTGGTCACTAAACCTAAAATCTTCAGCAGGAAATTCTTTGATAAGAAGAAGGGGCGAAAGGATTTCCAAGGTCAGAAGACGAAGGAGCAACTCCCTCGTCTGACCGGCCCAGCTATTGATGCTCAACCACTTAGATCGGCACCACCTAAGGGTAAGGATACCCACCTCTCACTTAACCGAAATATGTATTAGCTATACCTTTACTAAACCATGTTGTATAAACCACAGACAATAAGCCACCCCAGCGTCACTACTACTGTAAACGCTGTGGAAATGATCATCCAGGCGTAGACTACTCAGGCAGGAAGGTGGAGTGCCGCTATTGCAAGAAGGAAGGCCATAGGGAGTATGAGTGCTTTTCCAACCCAGCGAGCCGAGTATACAAGGGATCTAGAGGTTCATAGAGAACACCAGCTATAGAGGCGGGCAGACCAAGAGGAGGTCAGGCGCCGTAGAACAACACCTATACTAGAGGACCGGTAGGACAGCCATCCTCATCCGGGAGTCAGAAGGGAAAGGAGATAGTTCCAGGAAGAAACACCCTGTACTCAGTGGGAACTTCAGGCGCTGAGGCTAGCGCTCAGCGCGAAAACGGTAAGCCTAGAACTTAAACCAAAAGCATGATGCATGAATGTGTGTTTATAGTTATCAGTCGATGGGACTTGAATGTGTTTAGTGTGAAATAAAATTTAGAGAGACCTAACTTAGGAAACCTCTCACCTAATAGGATACTTCGACATTTGTTTTCCCTTACCTATGAGACCGAGATCACCTGAGCGTATGAGCGAAGGTCGGGAATATCCAGAGGCAGAGTGCCAAGTACTTCGACCCAGCATGATCTTTCTCAAGCAATATCTAACCTTAGATGAACAAATAGCCATTGTAAATGAATGTAGAACTTTGGGAATAGGCCTTGGAGGATTTTATACTCCAGGATACGAGAGCGGATCAAAACTTAAATTATATATGATGTGTATGGGTAAGAATTGGGATCCACAAACTAGGTTGTATGGAGAGGTAAGAAAAGTAAATGGAGCACGAGTTCCTAGGATACCCGATAGTTTTCAAACTTTGGTGACAGAAGCGGTCAAGATTGCACAACAATTAGAAACAAACCACCTATCGGACATGAGAGCCGACGTATGTATTGCGAACTTTTATGAGAAAGGGGGAAAACTTGGATTACACCAGGACCGAGATGAGACATCTGAGTCAATTACCAAAGGGATACCAGTTGTATCATTCTCCATTGGAGATGATGCTGAGTTTCTATACGGTGATCAGAAGAGGGTGGACAAGGCGAACAAGATTATTTTGAAGTCAGGAGATGTATTGATATTTGGTGGAGAATCCAGATTAGTGTACCATGGGATTAAGGGCATTAAGTTGAATACAACCCCATCAGCCATAGTAAATACTACCCATTTGAAACCGGGACGGTTGAATTTGACTTTTAGGCAATATTGATGTAATTATGGAGATTGTATGTAAGAATCATTGGATTAATGAATGGCATTTTAATTCCTTTGAGACATACACCCCAACCTCACAATCTTACGAATTGTTAACCCTAGGCCACGAGTCTAATAGAGGAGCAGTGCTGAATGTGTTGGACAAGACCGAGGCCAAGGATAAGAGGAATGTCATCATGGGAACCTTCACAGTAAATGGCGTTAGTGCATCGATACTATTCGATTCAGGAGCGTCTCACTCCTTTATATCCTCTGCATTAGCAAGGAAGTTAGAGACAACCCCTGAACCTCTCTCAGATTTCCTAGTCACACTACCGACGAAGGAGAGAGTGAGGTGCACAAAACTCCACAAGGGAGTTCCGATTAATATCATGGATGAAGAGTTTCATGCGGAGTTGATTGAGCTGGATAATTTGGGTTTTGATATCATCATGGGCATGGATTGGCTTCAGAAATATAAAGGTCGACTACATTGCGCAGAGCATAGATTACTACTGAAGAGCCCGAAGGGCAAGACAGTTTCATATCGCAGCACTCCAAGAGAACTGACTTTTAAGCTAGTATCTGCTATATCTTTGATGAAGAAAGTGAAGAAGGGACAGCCAGTCTATTTGTGCTATGTTCAGGACATGAGGCAGGAGGAGCAGACACAACCAGACATACCAGTCGTTTCAGATTACCCTGATTTATTTCCTGAAGAATTACCAGGCATGCCACCCAAGAGAGATGTGGAATTCTCCATCGACTTAAATACTAGGCACGGGGCCTATTGCTAAAGCACCCTACAGAATGGCACCAGCAGAAATGAAAGAGTTGAAGATTCAGTTAGACGATCTGCTTGACAAAGGTTTCATCAGACCGAGTGCATCACCATGGGGAGCACCAGTATTGTTTGTGAAGAAGAAGGATGGTAGCATGACTATGCATTGACTACAGGGAGCTTAACGCAGTCACGGTGAAGAACAAGTACCCATTACCACGGATTGACGATCTGTTTGACCAATTAAGAGGTGCTACAGTTTTCTCGAAGATTGATCTGAGATTAGGATACCACCAGATACGGATAGTGGATGAAGATATAGAGAAGACAGCTTTTCGAACGCGCTATGAGCACTACGAGTTCACAGTTATGCCATTTGGCTTGTCGAACGCCCCAGCTATATTCATGGATCTTATGAACCGATTGTTCAGGGAGCAGTTAGACTCATCAGTGGTTGTGTTAATCGATGACATTCTAGTCTATTATAAGACCGAAGACAAGCACGAGGTGCATCTGAGGCAAGTTTTGCAGACCATGAGAGAAAACTAATTGTATGCCAAGCTTTCAAAGTGTAATTCCTGGCTAGACAGTGTATCTTTTCTAGGGCATGTTATATCAGCCAGCGGTATATTTGTAGATCCTGCAAAGATTGAGGCAGTTAAGACTTGGCCAAGACCGAAGACAGTGACAGATATCCGTAGTTTCTTGGGATTAGCTGGTTACTACCGCAGATTTGTGCAAGACTTCTCCAAACTGGCGAAACCAATGACCAGCCTGATGAAGAAAGACTCTCCATTTGAATGGACAGCGGATTGTAGCATTCTCAGACACTGAAGGACTTACTGACGTCGGCACCCATACTCACCATTCCAGAGGGGACCGACGGGTTTGAAGTTTATTGCGATGCCTCAGGCACAGGGATAGGGTGCGTACTCATGCAGAATGGTAAGGTTATTGCTTATGCATCACGACAGCTGAAGAAACACGAAGAGAACTACCCGACTCATGATTTGGAATTGGGAGCAGTAGTGTTTGCACTGAAGATCTAGCGCCACTACTTATATGGAGTTACAGTGATAGTCTACTTAGATCATAAGAGCCTTCAGCATTTATTCACTCAGAAGGAGCTTAACATGAGACATAGGCGATGGGTCGAGTTTCTGAAGGACTACGACATCGACCTCAGGTACAAGGAGGGCAAGGCAAATGTTGTTGTTGATGCCCTGAGCCATAGAGCTCATTCCTTATTTGCCATGACAGGAGACAACGACCTCATCGAGGAGGTACGTTGTGCTCAAGGTTTGGGGTATTTCATTGATTCATTCCTTTGCCTTTCTTCTAATACCTTACGTGAGCCATTCTTTCCTTTGCCCCTCATTCCACCGAATTGGTAAGCTTCTATCTTCTCTCTTTTCTTTCTTCCTTAGCTAGTTTATTCCTTAGAGCTTCAAAGCTTCATTAATGATGTATTAAGTTCTAACACCATTTCTATGTAATTTTCCTAGTCAAATCTACTTAGTCTTGAAGCAAGAATCATCCTAGCAACCCTTGCAATTTTCTCCAAGCATTAGTACTCCAAGGAAGTGTCTTGATTCAACAACAACACAAGGAACAACAAGATCAAGTTAAGGTATATTTTCATGTTGAAAATCCTAGTAAAATACCTTAAGTCATTACTGAAAATTTAGAGCTTCTAAATCAATGTTCTCTTCTTCATTTCATGAAGGAAACTTGGAGCTTCAATCATCCCAAGGTGTACCGAAAATTCCTTGAAAAATACCTAAGGTAAACCCTTGTAAAACTACTCCAAATCTTACTTTTAAATCCTTGTTAGAAGTCTAACACATGGATCTCCTAAATCTACGTATGAGGCTGAAAACTCTTCATCAAAATAGCATTGGAAGAGCTTGGAATTCAAAGAGATTTCAAGTACAAGAATCATCTTGATTTAAGGAGTAAGTTTTTACAATTAACTATATTAAGTTTAAGTTTGAATTAAGCTTCAAAATTTGGTACAAAAATTATGTACAACCTCTAGTTAAATTAAGGCTGAAAATATTGGGTTATAATGTCAAGAAAATAATTTATAACATATAAGGTAAGATTATTACCTTAAGGTATAAATTTGTGTCACAAAAATTAATTTATGATAGATATATATATAGGCCAAAATATCTAAGAGTTAAATGTTCTTTTTTGGCTTATAATCATTCTAAGTCATTAACGTAATTTTCAGAAGTGTTATATGGTTTATATACATTTATATATACATATTATAAAGTTTAAATCAAGTTTTAAAACTATATGGTAAATATATGTTGCAGCCGAGAATAAAAGAGTTTATTTGGTGATTTTTGAAGTATATAAGTATATTGGTTTGTATTATAAATTTTGGGAGTATTAAAAATAGCTATAAGTATTTAAATGGCTAGTTTATAAAGTTATGTGGCTAAAATGTAAATTTTGAAAAGTTTAGTGTACAAATAATAATTGCCGAGAGTTAAGGGGTTAATTTGGTATACTTATGATATAATATAAGGTACGAATTAATATTATGAATTTTGGTGAATTTAAATAAGTGTTAAAATAACATTTTATAAAGTTTTAGGGCTATTTTGTAATTTATGGAAAGATTGGGATAAAACCGAATTACTAATGATTTTATGGGTATATTAAAGTATTAATTATGAAATTAAGTCTTGGTCAAAGTGTTGACCAAAAACTTTGGATTAATATGATTTATGACATAAGATATTAATTTTATAAAAGTTTTAGGGTGAATATGTAATTTATAAAAGTATATGGGCCATTTCGGTTATTTGAGAAAATTGAATATTAAAACTATAGTTTATGAGTTAATATGTAACTTATATAAAGTTTCGGGGTTAAAATGTAATTATGGGAAATTTAATGTCAAAACCGAAAGTTATGTGGATATTTAGCAATTTATAAAGGTTAGTATATTTAATTTGTAATTACCAAAAGTTATATGGTTATTTAGTAATTTATAAAAGTTAATGTGTCCAATATATGATTACCGAAATTATAAGGTTGATTTTGTAATTTAATAAAGAAAGGAATTAAAACTAAGTAATATGGTACATTATGGAGTATAATGGAAAGTTTATTAAATAAAGGTGGTTATAATAAAAATAACCAAATTGTATAATATAAAGAATAAGTGGAATCAATTATGAGTATATAATTAAAGGAATAGAAGTATACTACAAGGTAGAAATTCATTATCGCATGAAGTTATCTCATAAAATAACGAACTGTTAAACTACCTAGAACCACTGTTAAATAACAGGGGGAAATAAAGAACATAAAGAGTTGGTATACTACGAGTATCAGCTCTACAGTGACAGTACTGTAATATTTAGTAAATAGTTGTATTAACGTTACCTGGTATTGCATGTAAATATAACAGCGTACGGGGAGAGATTACTAAAGCGTGAACTGTCGAGCTAGCACGTTACACAGTGAACGGTATGTTAATTGTGTGGCCTGAATGTCCTAAGGATTTTCCTGAGGTCCAGACGTTGTGTGTTTAATTGTTAAGAGCGATATCAGTGATTTATGTATATGATATTGTATACTGTATTGCTCAACACAACTGCGTTCTATTTTACGCGAATGTTTTATGACTGGAAGTTTTTAACTGACCTTTAGGTATTACAAGAACCTAACTGATGGTCAACTGTTATAGTCTTAACTCAAGGATTGGATATTGTATCACTGACTAAAGGGCTAACTTATAAAGAGAGGAATCCAGACTGTTTCGACTTTCTGGTTGCCCATCGTGATCACTACGAGTGACTTCTATGGGGAGTCACTCAAGGGAATCCATTGTCCACGTTCGACGATGGCGGAGGGCACTACCGTTGGTGCACAGGTTCGACCGAATCGGTCAAAATAATTATCCAGGGCCTTAATGTCAGCTGGTAACGGTTCCATTAGAACCCAGGGGACTACTGTCCATTAATAAGTTGTTAAGGGTTATCTCATGACGCCTGAGGTGGAATTTAATTGGAAAAGTTTAAGTGGTTGGCTTAAAAGGATAAGGGTCATGTGACCTACTAACAAGTACAGTTAATTAATACGTGTATCTTGTTTGGTTATTGCTATGGTTTATTGGTGTGTGTGTGACTATCTGGTTGTTGTTTATTATTGTGATGATATTAAAAGGTGAACTTTTGAGTGTTTATTTAACATTACAATTATTACTATTGTTGTAAAATGGATTATCATGTAATGAATCTAATATCAAGATGGCTAAAACGACTTAAGGAATCTAGATGACTTAGAACTACATTTAGCATACCAGCATTTCGATTGCTGAGCCCTTCAATGGGCAAAACATTTCAGGTTACTGATTGAAGACAAGCCGGGGTGCGGGGCACAGGGTAGCTGATGTGTTTCAATAAACACTTTTTGTTTTATTATGTACTGTATTCAGAGTTTGTTGTATTTCATTTAGTTGCTCAGTTTGGATTTGGTTTGTAAGTTAAGTATGCTCAGTATCTTATTCATCACAGCGGTGAGGAGTTGAAGTTGATGGATGGAGAAGGGTTGCCTTGTTACTCACATGGGTGAGTAACGGCGTGTAACACCAACGTTAGATAGTTTTATTTTCCGCTGCGAATTATATTCTGTTATGCTACGACTTGCGATATTATTACAGGTTTAGGATTAGGGGTGTTACAATTACCTCTCTGATTTCTGTATCTGTGGGTATTGTTTCCAGGGAGCTGGCTTCTATTGGGCCGAGATGGGGATGTCCGAGAGAAGGTGGGAGAGACGCACTATCTAGTGGTTTTGAGAAGTGGGATTCATAATATTGAGTGATTTCATCTTTGATGACTTTAGGATGTGATGAGAGCTCATCATTTACTCTCAGCTGGTGGATGCTGTTTATCTTGCGGTTCATGGCAGCGGTATTGTGGAAGTATTTGGTGTTCATATCACCCTGTAGTAAATGTTTTTTCCCACGAGCATTGTCTCCAGTAAATCTCCTGCTGTCGAAGATGCTTCCAAAGCAGGGTGTGTAGTGCTTTCCTTATGTTTCTGGTCTCATTTGGTTGGTTACTCTCATCTAGATCATTGATTTTTTGCAAGTTACTATGTCAATCTGTTTATCAGAACTTCTACATTTTTGTAGAACTTTTTATTCCAGCATCTGATGGACTTCTTAATCTACTTGAGTTTCATAGGGAGGCTAGCATTTCCATACTTTAGCCATTCTTTTTGGAACTGGTTTAAAAAAAGGGGGTGCTCAAGCCACCCATTAATAGCCTTGAAGGGTTTTGGTCCCCAGTTCTTTTCTTCCAAAGTAATCCACAAGCCTCAATGGTCTGAAATTTTCCAAGTCTTACCTCTAAGTTTCAGGTCTGGAAATCTAGAGATCCATCTTACATCAGCAAAAGCTCTGTCTATGCGGCTCATGAATTTGCCTCTTCTCCATGTGAATTTGCATCCTTGGAGTCCAACTTCAGTAACTTCCATGTTGCTTATCCATGCTTTAAAATCTCTCATACTTCTGTTTTCAGATTGAGGGTTTCCTCCCTTTCTTTTCATCTCCCTTTAAACCTCGTTAAAATCACCAAGGACTAGAGCACGGTGGGCTAGGGAATTATGAATGCCATCTATTTCTTGGTACATGTTCCTTCTTCCTTTGGCATCAGTTAGGGCGTATATGAAGAGGACTGAACCGGAATAGGGGATATTATTCCAGGTAACATCAAAGACCATCCAACGGTTATATTTCCTGCAGTTTGTGACTATGACTTCATGTGGATTTCAAGTGTTGAGAATTCATCCAGACTGTCCTTGCACTGAGATCTCTTCCCAGGCTTTATGACTTTTTAGTCCCCAGATGGACTGGATTTTACGGAAAGGGCGGGACTGGTGAGTTTCTACAAGACCCACCAGATTTGTTTTTGTCACGGTTACCTCCTGTTTGAGTAAGATCCATTTCTTTTTTTCTTCATGTTCCTTGTATGTTTTGGAAATAAATTGTCATGAGTATTGAAGGCGAGTTCGGATTCAATCCTCTTGCTTATTCTGAGGGAGGTACTCAGGTTTATAGCTGATCGGTCTGGATGGGGAATTTAGCATTGGATTTTTTTTACCAAACGAGAGGCATTTAGGTGTTTCAGGTGATGTGTTATAGGATTATGGGGGTTTATAGGAGGAAGGTGGGCTAAAGGAGTCAGTGGGGTCTTGAGTAAGGATTACCTATAGAAGAATTTCTTTGCATGTACGTGGGTGAGCTGGGTTGGGCTGGTTGTAACACCCATACTGTAAACTTAACAATAAACCAAAACTGCAGCGGAAATTAAGAACTTAACGGTAACAAAAAGAGTCGGCATTACACGCCGTTAGCTTCACACATGGCTAACAAGGCTAACTACGCACATATGTACCGGTTTGATGGACACGAACTCCGAGCAATAGGTACTAACATCCACGTATATGCATAACCCACAATACCGAGTATTTGATTACAAACCATCACTGTAAAACTGTCGCTGTCCAAAATGTACCGCCACTGTAATCCTAACGATACCAAAATATAACACCACGGGAGCACAGGCGCATCCCGGGCCCAACATCCAAAATCTCCCAAAAGTATAACATTACACATAGGATCTAAAGCCACTCCGCTTCCTCGATCCTCATCCTACAAAATAAAATATGGTGCCCCAGAGGGGCTCAGCAACTCATGGCTGGTATGGCTAATGTGCAGCCCGTTGGCTCCCGGGATACACGCAACCAATTGTCATGATAACATGGCATTCATTTTAACATACAACATACAAGCATAGCAATCAATATTGCATAGCATCAGCACATATAACATAACAGGAATGGTACTCTTCGGGTACTGAACCAACATAGTTAGTCAACTTGGAGAGCCTAGAGATTGATATCAAACTCATATCAAGCCCGTTACACAACTCGCTACCGTTCTGTTGGATGAACGAATAACTTAACCCAAAGATGTGTCGGATATAGTGATCCAAGCACACCGTACATAATTTCACCCTAGTACGATCAATAGTCAGATAGGTAAGCTTTGGTTAAGCTTGTGGGTGATTGTAATCCAAGAAGGAAAACAACCATAACGTAAAGAAAATCGAATCTGATTCAGATATCTACTCCCGTACATACACGCGTGACCGGAACGACCAGACTCCTCACTCCCCGGTTAATTACTTGTTAGAAGTCCCATTGATGGAACTTAACACAATCATTCCCAAATAAGTGTTTAAGTCCAGTTAGACATACAAGGGAGATGGGACACACATTAACAACACCAACCACAGCTAGCTCATACATAGCCTAAGTTAGAACGTTCCCTAAGCTGAAAAGTAAAAATCGAGTACCGCTCCCTTAAGTATCCTAGTTTGGTCAACTAACAGGTTAGCACGTATTCGAGGTTAACAGTACCGGTACACACAAGTCACATTAATAATAATGACTGTAAACTCGTTTCATGATTTAAGTCTTACAAAGTCATAAACACTCAGAAAACAAACAACACATAAGCCGGTGTAAACCGGTAGGCAACAGACTGCAATAAAACCATACCTTGGTCCTTGTTGTGTTCGAGTTCCACCGAAGGTAGTTCCTATACATAATTAATAAGGTCAGTTAATTACCTTAATTATCTTTCAATTTTTACTAAGTGTTTTGTATGCTCACATAATCATGTTTTAAAATTAAACTTACACTTAGTCTTCCTCATTATACCCGCTAGGGTTCACTACATAAGTCCCATTCTTTTTGGTTTTTTTTAACAAGTATGGGTCGACCAACCCACCGACCGACCCAACCCCTTGGGTCGGTCCATTCCAGTAACATTCGGGTTCACTGAATTTTGCACGACCGACCCAAGCCTATTCCGACTTACCCAAAGCCCTCTGGGTCGGTCCATTCCAGAAACATTTTTGTTCTTCGTTTTTAGCCCGACCGACCCACCGACCGACCCAACTCCCCTGGGTCGGCCGATTATAGAAACATTCTGCCTGCCTCATTACAGTCCAACCGACCCAGCCTGGGTCGGTCCCTTGGGTCGGTCGACTGCAGAAACCTCCCAAAACTTGTCAAACTTTCTCCAAATTTTTCCTCAAGCCTCCTAATGTGTTCTAACATCATTTGGCACACTTAATCCTTCATATATCATCCTCCAAACTTATTTTCTAACTCACTTCTAAACTCCTTAAACACTTACTCATTTTCTTACAAAATTCCTAACACTTGTAATGTTTTTCCTCAAGTTTCCAAGTGGTGGTTTATACCTATAATAAAAACTAACCAAAATGCGTTCTCACCACCATTACATCATCTCCCAATCATCATTTCTCACCAAAACACTCCTTTACACAATCTCTTTTAAAGTTTCTCCACAAGTTCCAACTTCCTCCCTTACAAGACGTTATTCCTTCCTTGTTTATCCAATTTTGCACAAGTCCTAAATACACTCCTACCATGACTTTGGTGTATCCCAAAACACCCATTTCCACACCAAATCCTCCAAAGCAGGCCTAAGTCATTTTAATGCTTATAAACACTTAAATCCCCATTTCTTTCTCTAAATCAACCCTTAACACTTCCTAGCACAACCTAGGTCTCTAAACTTCCTTTAAGCACCCAAATTTCATGTTTCTTACCCAAATTTTTACATAGCTTTGCTAGCACTTCCTTACACCCAAAACACAAGGTTTTTCACCTTTAAACATTCAAGAACATTTATCCACACAAGAATGTTCTTTACACACAACTAAGCCTTAAACTACACTACATCACAATATAGTGCATAATTTAAATTGCTTGGAACTTAGGCCCTTAAATAGCATGGCTATTAGGCCCTTAAATTGCATAAACCTTAAACACTTAATTTCCACATACTAGTTGCCTTTGACCTGCAAATACACACAACATCACATATGCCCTTTAATAATCTCCTTGAGAATAGTTTTCTAGCTCATTTACCATTGGGTACTTAGGTAGTTTATTAAGCATTTAAAGCTCAATTTCCTAAGACACATTAAACTTCATCAAGGTAGTTCATTTACCTCTTTCTCTTCAAAACTTCCTCACTTGTTTTTCCTTGCTTTTCTTGATTAAAATTCCGCAAGGAGTTTTTGATCTCTTGTCAATCTTCTAATCAATACACAAGTAAAGATAATTAGCATTAAGCTTCATGCTTAAACTCATTAATAAACCTTAGGTTATACAATGTCTTAAAACACAAAAATGAATGTTTTACCTTGGAATTGGAAGAGAGTTTGATTACGTATCAAGATAGGACTCCACCTAGCCCCTTGAAGTTTGAAATGAATCTATGAAAGATCAAAAGAAAACACCATTACATGCTGATTCTCAGTCAAGCACAAACATGAGAGGAAATGTTATTTTTCTTTGGCTTTCCTTACCTTGAAGCAAAGGTGATCAACAAGGCATGAAAAGATGAGCTCAAGCTCCTTCAATGGTGAATCTACATGGCACCAGAATGGTGGTTTTGAGGATTTGAAAAGACAAGGTTGAATAGCTTGATCAAACCAAGAGAATGGTGGTCTTGGAATTAATTTTGGTACATGGAGCTAAGAGATATAAGCAATGGAAGAAGGAGAAGTGTGTGGTGCTGTAGCAAAACCGAAATGGAGAAGGGAGGAGAGGATGAAGACGGTGGGAAAACAAGAGGGAAATGAAAAGTGAGGTGAGAGGTTTACTTGTTAAGATATTATAAGCTTAAAGTAAATAGTACTTTTGCTTTATCATCTTTCTTCCTTATTTAACTTGCCAAGTGTGATGAGTCACACTTAAAAACCAGCCCCCTCATTAGCACTAGGATATTTATGGTCTTTGTTGACCATTTAGTTGACTTATATTGACTAATGCCTTAAACTAGCACTATTTGGGCACTATTCACAAATTAGTGCACATAATTATGAAATTTTTGATTTCCCATTGATTTGACTTCCTAATGTGATACTAAGTAGTACACATGTTGATTAAAGGGTAATTATGGACATTTAGCCACTCAAAACCCATTTCCAAGACAATTTTTCAAAAATGTGCTTTAAGACTCCTTAAAGCACATTTGTGTTTAATCTTGGTTTTCTTTAGTAATTGATTTAACATGTTCATTAACATGTAAATAAAGTCTTGGTTATCCCTTTGGGTCTTAACCAAGGTTATCCCAAGCTTAGAGCACATTTTTACTCTAATTGCCTTTATGGTATTTTATTGTGTTTTCTATGGTTTAAATTGTTTACTAACATTTCTAAGGCACTTTTTAGCCTTTATATACCATAGTTTAACATTTAAACAACATATTAAGGTTTGGGGTATTTCAATCTACCCCCCTTAAAAGAACTTTGTCCCCAAAGTTCACACTTCCCACGCATCTTTAATATTAGAACATGGGGATTACTTATAAAACAGCACTTCCATAACAAACATACTTTACATGACATTGGACTCAAGGTCCCGGTAACATAACATCACTTAGAATCAAAGGTCTATAGCATAAAAACATGGACAATGTAATTCAATACATGCCGTACATGCATAACCGAAATGGCCCTACCCCCTTAAAAAGGGGTACGCCCCGTACCTTATACATACAAATACTAAGGAGTAAACAACGACGGGTACTTCACCCTCATTTTATCTTCCAGCTCCCAAGTGGCCTCCTCGACTTCCTGGTTTGACCAGAGGACCTTCACCAGTCTTACAGACTTATGGTGAGTGTCTCGAGTCTTAGTATCCAGAATCCGTACAGGAGTCTCCACTGATCGCATGGTTGGCTCTAACGTTAGCTTTTCGGGTTGAAGTACATGAGACGGATGAGACATATACTTCTTCAACTGAGACAGATGAAATATATCATGTACCTTGCCCAACTCAATAGGTAAATCTAGCCTGTAAGCTACCGGGCCTATCCGCTCCGTCATAATATAAGGCCCCACATATTTCGGGCTCAACTTGCTTTCTGGCCAAAACGAAACACTCCCTTCATGAGGGAAACTCTGAGAAACACCTGGTCGCCCACGGCAAACTCCAGGTCACGTCATCGCACATTCGCATATGATTTCTGCCTGTCCTGAGCTGCCTTCATGTTAGCTCGGATCTGGCGTACTTCTGCTTGTACTTGCTCCAGATACTCAAGTTCTATAATGACCGTCTCACTCGACTCATCCCAGCATAATGGCGTGCGGCATGGTCTACCGTACAAAGCCTGGAAGGGAGACATCTTGATCGAAGCCTGGTAACTGTTGTTGTAGCTAAACTCAATCAGATGTAACTTATCAATCCAGCTGGTCTAAAAGTCAAGTGCACATGCACATAACATATCCTCAAGCGTCTAGATGGTGCACTCACTCTGACCATCTGTCTATGGGTGGAACGCTGTACTCAGCTTCAGCTCGGTACCAAGTGCTTCCCGTGTAGTTCTTCAGTACCTCAAGAGGAATCTGGTATCCCTATCAGACACGATAGTCTTCGGTACCCCATGGTGCCGTACCATCTCTCGGTCGAAGAGCTCTGCAAGCTTTGCCACTTTCCAAGTGTCCTTCATCGGTATGAATCGGGCCACCTTGGTCAGTCGGTCAACAACGACCCAAATCATATTCAGACCTCCCCTTGTAGGCGGAATCCCTACTACGAAGTCCATGGAAATATCATGGAACTTCCACTCAGGCACTGGCATTGGCTGTACCATACCACCAGGCCGTCGGTGCTCGAACTTGACCTTTTGACAAGTGAGACACCTTACAAATAGTCATTCACATCCTTTTTCATACCAGTCCACCAAAAAATATCGTTTCATGCCCTTATACATCTTTGAGGCTCCAGGGTGGATGGAAGTAGTAGAACAGTGGGATTCACTCAGTATGCGCTTTTTCAGCTCGGTGCTACTCCTCAAAATACACAGTCGGCCATTAAGCCTAATCAGGTCATCATTGTGGAGTCAGAAATCATACTTCTGACCCTCGAATGTGCCATTAATAAGCTTCTGCCTGATTTCTAACATGTGCTGATCCGACATCTGAGCACTCCGCACCTCTTCAACCAAGCTAGAATGAGAGACTAGCGAATGGAGAGAGTGTGCTCGGTGACTTAGTGCGTCAGCTACCACATTTGCCTTACCCTCTTTGTACTGCAGGTTGATGTCGTAATCGTTTAGGAACTCGACCCACCTTCTTTGCCTCATGTTCAACTCTTTCTGAGTGAACAAGTACTTCAAACTCTTGTGGTCAGAATAAATTGTCACGTTTACCCCATACAAATGATGTCATCATAGCTTTAGAGCGAAGACAGTGGCACCCAATTCTAAGTCTTGGGTAGGGTAGTTATCTTCATGTTTCTTCAGCTGCCGGGAGGCGTATGCTACGACCTTCCCGTGTTGCATCAACACACAACCCATACCTCTTCCGGATGCGTCGCAGTAGACCTCAAAACCTTCTGTACCGTCTGGTATCGTCAGGACTGGTGCAGAGGTAAGAGCATCCTTGAGACTCTGGAAAGAACTCTCGCAATCGTTTGTCCACTCGAATGGTGCATCCTTCTTCATTAAGGAAGTAACCGGCTTCGAGACACTGGAGAAGTCCTTCACAAATCTCCTGTAACATCCTGCCAGACCGAGGAAGCTCCGGATGTCGGTAACCGTCTTCGACCTAGGCCAGGTGCACACTGCATCTATCTTGGCTGGATCAACAACGATCCCAGCCTCGGAAATAACATGACCAAGGAATGAAACTTGGTTCAACCAGAACTCACACTTAGAAAATTTTGCATACAACTGGTTTTCTCTCAATGTTTGTAACACACATCTCAGGTGGCTTTCATGCTCACCCTTTGACTTGGAATACATAAGAATATCATCGATGAAGACTACCACTGACTTGTCCAATTGATCTCGGAACAAGCGGTTCATTAAATCCATAAACTTGGCTGGTGTTGGATAAACCAAACAGCATAACCGTGAACTCATAGTGACAGTATCTGGTTCGGAATGCGGTCTTCTCAATGTCACCCTCTCGAATGACAATTTGGTGGTAACCGGATCGTAAGTCAATCTTGGAGAATACTGATGCTCCTTTCAACTGGTAGAATAAATCATCAATGCGTGGTAAAAGATAACGGTTCTTCACCGTAACAGCATTCAACTCCCTGTAGTCGATGCAGAGGCGGAGACTACCGTCCTTCTTCTTCACGAAGAGGACCGGCGCTCCCCATGGTGAAACGCTCGGGCGTATAAATCCCTTGTCGAGTAGGTCTCGCAGCTGCTCTTTGAGCTCAGTCATCTTAGTTGGAGCCATACGATAGGGCGCCTTCGCTATTGGTCCGGTTCCCGGCACCAATTCAATTTCAAACTCCACTGCCCGTGCTGGCGACATGCCCGGCAGTTCCTTAGGAAAGACATCAGGAAACTCCGACACTACCGACACATCTGGGCTAAACTCCGGATCTCTCTCTATGTCCTGGACATAGCAGAGGTACACATCACTCTTCCTTCGCAACTCACGATACATAGACATAGCGGAGATAATCTTTGTCGAAGGCTCCCTGGGCCTCTAACGGTATGAAATGGTAACCCCAGTCGGACTCTGAAGAAGCAGTCGATGCTCGGCACATAGGATTCGACTCTTGTACCGCTCCAACCAGTTCATCCCCACGATAACATCGAATCTGAGTCCCTCAAACTCTATCATGTCGATCGGAAACTCTTCATCCTTGATTCGTACAATGGCATCTCAGTGATAGCAGGTACACTTGATCCGCTCTTTCGACGGGAGAGTGACTAGAAAGTCAGGCATCTCTTCACCGTCTAACCCTAGCCTCCTCGCAAATGAAAGTGAGATAAATGTGTGTGAGGCTCCGGAGTCGAACAAGATCGATGCGTCCACGCCATTGACTGGAAAGGTACCGGTGAGGGTAGTACCGCTTCTGCCGGCTTCAGACTTATTACACACTCCCAGTATACCCCCCTTTCCGAGTGCACAGCCTAATTCAGTCCACAAACTTATAAGTACACAGAAACAACACAGCTGACATACTTCAAAACAACGCCTCTTTATTCATTAACATACTCTTTACACCATAAGTTGGTTTATATTGTCAATGTAGCTAATATATATGTAGCATCCTTTATATACAACTGGTTTAACCCATTACATGGTTACACAAGGCTTTAGAACTGTCGAAATATTAAATTTAAACGTCCAGGTTTCATGTGTGTGGCATTAATCACTGTCGGAGGTGCGGTATTCAGCTTAATCTTCTTGATACCGTGGTATAACTACCTCGACTGCCCACCCATGATTAGTACATCTCCTGACTTTAACACCAACTTCTTTGCGAGATCAGCAGGCTTCTGCTCGCCGTATATAAACACTGTGGTATCACCAATGGACCAAGACACCATGGGTACTCCCTTACTCAGAGACTCGGGTGTTTCATCCTTATCTTGGTGTAAACCTAACTGTCCACCTTTCTGGTAGAAGTTCACAATACACAAATTTGCTTTAACACTCGGAATTGGATCCGACTCAACTTGCCGAGCAATTCCCATGGCGTGATTAACGACCGCAAGGAACTCCTCAAGTATCCTCGGTACGGTTGCTTCATCTTCCTCTCGTTCGTCCTGATATGTCTTGGTGTAAGGATTCCAGTCCTTACCCATGCACATCATCTTCAATTTCATCCTCGATCCACTCGGGTATTCGGGTGTGTAGAAACCTCCAGGTGCTGCTCCCAGTTCGTCACATCGTCGGTTGATATGGATTTGCGCATCCGGTGTCAGGTATCCATTTAATAATATCATACCTGGCTGGATAACCTGACATTGCTCCATCGGGAATTCGGTGATGCTGATGGTGGTTTCTTCAGGGTTCGGTGTGGGAGGGATTGGATAACAAATATTGAAGGTTCCTAAGGTTTAGAATTATCTAACTTAGGTAAATTATACATTATACTTTAACTTTTTACTTATATGGTTGTACATTTAGACTTGCTAACACTCATGCATGAAATGCGGTAAGTAGTCAATTACTTCACTCAACGGTTAAAGTAGTACCTGGTCTAGAAGAGGGTCCAACAGCCTTTGACCGGTCTACCACATTCAGAGCGGCCTTGCCGGATCCCAACCCTTTCCTCTTCTGGGAGTCAGTGTTCCCCTGACCTGAGGATGGCTGGTGCGTCGCTTTCGGGCCTTCGGTGGTCACGGCGGCCTTACCCTTCCATTGCCCATTAGGCCTATAGTTTCTGCCGTTGGGGTTCTGGTAGCACTCGTAGTCACGGTGCCCCATCTTCTTGCAGTATCGACACTGCACATCATTTCCCTTGCAGTCCTTGCTGGGGTGGTCTCTATTGCACCACTTACAGTAATAGTGACACTCCGGTCCAGAACCCGTGCTAGCTGCTATAACATCACACCATCAATACATACTTCACAATATAACAACACCCATCTAAACTTTGGTACACGGAATTGGTAGTTACCCTTGGGCAGGTGAGAGCGTAGGGGCTTAGCCGCATAGGCATAAGTGAGCTGTAGTGGCTCCTCAACAGTGGTGGTCTGGGCCTGGCCTTTGCCACCCTGGTGCTGGCCTTTCTGGGACTGGGGGTAAGGTTTCTTCTTCTTTCCTCCCCCGTACCCTTACGTGTTCTGGCCCTCGCTCGAAGCCTTGCGCTTGTGCGCATTCTCCTCATCCCTTAGACGAACGGTGATCTCCACCTTAGCAGCGGCATGATAGCACTCCTGAATTTAGGATGTCAGTTATGCCTCGCAAATTAAACTCACAAACTCACATTCACATTACTCACTGTATACACTTATTCACATTGTACTACACTTTAATTACCTGCAAGGTGGTATATTCAGCTGGCCCCATCCCACAGCGTAGGCGGTGGCTGAGTCTGTTATAAAAACGGTTTACCAGAACCTGGTTCGAGTATCCCAGGTCTGGTAGCAGGTGGATAAAGTCCGTGAAGGCGGTGTAGTACTCATCTACCGACATCTTGTCCCCTTGCCTCAGACTATCTAGCTCAAGGCGCTTAGCCTCCTGCACATGCACCGGGTAGTACTTTGCTCGCAGCAGAGCCGTGTACTCCCTCCATCCAAACTCAGGATCGGCTATCCTGTCATCTCTCACAAGCTTCCACCAACTCCTCACCGAACCCTTCAGGTAGTAAGCGGCAAGATGAACCTTGGCTCCAGCAGGCACATCCAAGGTCTCGTAGGCGGTCTCCAGTTCAGAGATGTACGCCTCCAGCTTACTAGGGTTGGTCTCCCCATGAAAAGATGGGGGTCTTAGATCTGCCAATGCCTTGACCCAATAGGTCTCGCGTGGCGGTGGTGGTGGCTGAACCCAGGGCTGCTGTCCCTGCTGCACCGCAGCGACAAGCTGAGGCACCATCTGGGCAACGGCAACCGCAACTGCATCGGCCATTACTCGTGCCGTCGGGTAATCCCCCGGTTCTCCCGTACCGCGCCCGCGGCCTCCTCCCCGTGGTCGGCCTGCCATTTGAATTCACACGAACATACATTAGCATTATGCTTGCAAACTTATCGGTTCCAACGGCTGTAACGCCTTTGCTACAATCAGGTAAATCCACACTTAATTAGTGGTTAACCTTTCCTTAACTGCTCACTCAGGTAACTAAGATTTAGTTTCCTAACTCGGTATGCTCCTAAGCTCGGTATTCCGGTCATCAGAGCGATACTTCACTCTGATACAAATTTTTGTAACACCCCTACTGTAAACTTAACAATAAACCAAAACTGCAGTGGAAATTAAGAACTTAATGGTAACAAAAAGAGTCGGTGTTACACGCCGTTACCCACACACGTGGCTAACAAGGCTAACTACGCACATATGTACCGGTCTGATGGACACAGACTCCCGAGCAATAGGTACTAACATCCACGTATATGCATAACCCACAATACCGAGTATTTATTTACAAATCATCACTGTAAAACTGTCGCTGTCCAAAATGTACCGCCACTGTAATCCTAACGATACCAAAATATAACACCACGGGAGCACAGGCGCATCCCGGGCCCAACATCCAAAATCTACCAAAAGTATAACATTACACCTAGGATCTAAAGCCACTCCGCTTCCTCGATCCTCATCCTGCAAAATAAAATATGGTGCCCCAGAGGGGCTCAGCAACTCATGGCTGGTATGGCTAATATGCAGCCCGTCGGCTACCGGGATACATGCAACCAATTGTCATGATAACATGGCATTCAATTTAACATACAACATACAAGCATAGCAATCAATATTGCATAGCATCAGCACATATAACATAACGAGAACGGTACTCTTCGGGTACCGAACCAACATAGTTAGTCAACTTGGAGAGCCTAGAGATTGATATCAAACTCATGTCAAGCCCGTTACACAACTCGCTACCGTTCTGTTGGATGAACGAATAACTTAACCCAAAGATGTGTCGGATATAGTGATCCAAGCACACCGTACATAATTTCCCCCTAGTCTGGTCAATAGTCAGATAGGTAAGCTTTGGTTAAGCTTGTGGGTGATTGTAATCCAAGAAGGAAAACAACCACAACATAAAGAGAGTCGAATCTGATTCAGATATCTACTCCCATACATACACGCGTGACCGGAACGACCGGATTCCTCACTCCCCGGTTAATCACTTGTTAGAAGTCCCATCGATGGAACTTAACACAATCATTCCCAAATAAGTGTTTAAGTCCAGTTAGACATACAAGGGAGACGGGACACACATTAACAACACCAACCCCAGCTAGCTTATACATAGCCGAAGTTAGAACGTTCCCTAAGCTGAAACGTTAAAACCGAGTACCGCTCCCTTATGTATCCTAGTTTGGTCAACTAACGGGTTAGCACGTATTCGAGGTTAACAGTACCAGTACACACAAGTCACATTAATAACAATGATTGTAAACTCGTTTCATGATTTAAGTCTTACAAAGTCATAAACACTCAGAAAACAAACAAAACACAAGCCGGTGTAAACCGGTAGGCAACAGATTGCAAGAAAACCATACCTTGGTCCTTGTTGTGCGAGTTCCACCGAAGGTAGTTCCTATACATAATTAATAAGGTCGGTTAATTACCTTAATTATCTTTCAATTTTACTAAGTGTTTTGTATGCTCACATAATCGTGTTTTAAAATTAAACTTACACTTAGTTTTCCTTATTATACCCGCTAGGGTTCACTACATAAGTCACATTCTTTTCTGGTTTTTTTAACAAGTATGGGTCGAACGACTCACCGACCGACCCAACCCCTTGGGTTGGTCCATTCCAGTAACATTTGGGTTCACTGAATTTTGCCTGACCGACCCAAGCCTATTCCGACTGACCCAAAGCCCTCTGGGTCGGTCCATTCCAGAAATATTTTTGTTCTTCGTTTTTAGCCCGACCGACCCACCGACCGACCCAACCCCCCTGGGTCGGTCGATTACAGTAACATTCCGCCTGCCTCATTACAGTCCGACCGACCCAGCCAGGGTCGGTCGACTGCAGAAACCTCCCAAAACTTGTCCAACTTTCTCCAATTTTTTCCTCAAGCCTCCTAATGTGTTCTAACATCATTTGGCACACTTAATCCTTCATATATCATCCTCCAAACTTATTTTCAAACTCACTTCTAAACTCCTTAAACACTTACTCATTTTCTTACAAAATTCCTAACACTTGTAATGTTTTTCCTCAAGTTTCCAAGTGGTGGTTTATACCTATAATAACAACTAACCAAAATGCTTTCTCACCACCATTACATCATCTCGCAAGCATCATTTCTAACCAACACACTCCTTTACACAATCTCTTTTAAAGTTTCTCCACAAGTTCCAACTTCCTCCCTTACAAGACGTTATTCCTTCCTTGTTTACCCAATTTTGCACAAGTCCTAAATACACTCCCACCATGACTTTGGTGTATCCCAAAACACTCATTTCCACACCAAATCCTCCAAAGCAGGCCTAAGTCATTTTAATGCGTATAAACACTTAAATCCCCATTTTTTTCTCCAAATCAACCCCTAACACTTCCTAGCACAACCTAGGTCTCTAAACTTCCTTTAAGCACCCAAATTTCTTGTTTCTTACCCAAATTTTTACATAGCTTTGCTAGCACTTCCTTACACCCAAAACACAAGGCTTTTCACCTTTAAACATTCAAGAACATTTATCCACACAAGAATGTTCTTTACACACAACTAAGCCTTAAACTACACTACATCACAATATAGTGCATAATTAAAATTGCTTGGCACTTAGGCCCTTAAATAGCATGACTCTTAGGCCCTTAAATTGCATAAACCTTAAACACTGAATTTCCACATACTAGTTGCCTTTGACCTGCAAATACACACAACATCACATATGCCCTTTAATAATCTCCTTGAGAATAGTTTCCTAGCTCATTTACCATTGGCTCCTTAGGTAGTTTATTAAGCATTTAAAGCTCAATTTCCTAAGACACATTAAACTTCATCAAGGTAGTTCATTTACCTCTTTCTCTTCAAAACTTCCTCACTTGTTTTTCCTTGCTCTTCTTGATTAAAATTCGGCAAGGAGTTTTTGATCTCTTTTCTATCTTCTAATCAATACACAAGTAAAGATAATGAGCATTAAGCTTCATGCTTAAACTCATTAATAAACCTTAGGTTATACAATGTCTTAGAACACATAAATGAAAGTTTTACCTTGGAATTGGAAGAGAGTTTGATTAAGTATCAAGATAGGACTCCACCTAGCCCCTTGAAGTTTGAACTGAAGCTATGAAAGATCAAAAGAAAACACCATTACATGGTGATTCTCAGTCAAGCACAAATATGAGAGGATATATTATTTTTCTTTGGCTTTCCTTACCTTGAAGCAAAGGTGATCAACAAGGCATGAAAAGATGAGCTCAAGCTCCTTCAATGGTGAATCTCTATGGCACCGGAATGGTGGTTTTGAGGATTTGAAAAGACAAGGTTGAAGGGCTTGATCAAACTAAGAGAATGGTGGTCTTGGAATTAATTTTGGTTCATGGAGCTAAGAGATATAAGCAATGGAAGATGGAGAAGTGTGTGGTGCTGTAGCAAAACCGAAATGGATAAGGGAGGAGAGGATGAAGACGGTGGGTAAACATGAGGGAAATAAAAAGTGAGGTGAGAGGTTTACTTGTTAAGATATTATAAGCTTAAAGCAAACAGTACTTTTGCTTTATCATCTTTCTTCCTTATTTAACTTGCCAAGTGTGATGAGTCACACTTAAAAATTAACCCCCTAATTATAACTAGGATATTTATGGTCTTTGTTGACCATTTAGTTGACTTATATTGACTAATGCCTTAAACTAGCACTATTTGGGCACTATTCATAAATTAGTGCACATAATTGTGAAATTTTTGATTTCCCATTGATTTAGACTTCCTAATGTGATACTATGTAGTACACATGTTGATTAAAGGGTAATGATGGACATTTAGCCACTCAAAACCCATTTCCAAGACAATTTTTCAAAAATGTGCTTTAAGACTCCTTAAAGCACATTTTGTGTTTAAGCTTGTTTTCAAGCTTGGTTTTCTTTAGTAATTTATTTAACATGTTCATTAAAATGTAAATAAAGTCTTGGTAAGCCATTTGGGTCTTAACCAAGGTTATCCAAAGCTTAGAGCACATTTTTGCTCTAATTGCCTTTATGGTATTTTATTGTGTTTTCTATGGTTTAAATTGTTTACTAACATTTCTAAGACACTTTTTATCTTTTATATACCATAGTTTAACATTTAAACAACATATTAAGGTTTGGGGTATTTCACTGGTGGTCTGTTTTTTTTTTGGTGGGTGAGGTTTCAATTAGGGTCAAAGAAGGGGTTTATGGGTCTAGGGTTGAGAATAATGGTAAGAGCTCGTGGTGGGGCTAGGCTGGGTGATTGTGTTGTTGGCTGCCGCTTTTTTTTTTGTCAAGGGAGCATGGTTGTATTGTAATGATGGGCTTTTAATTCTTCATATGGTAAACATGCAGGTTTTGGTGGGAAGTAAAAATATTTCTTGATCTTCACTACTGAGAGACAGCTCTGACATGGTGTGGGGGATAGTATAGAGTAGGTGATCGAAAAGGTACCTGAAACCGTTGGTGAGAAAGTCAACTGTCTGTTGGATGTTTCAAAATCTTCTTTAAGGCTTTCGGTCTCCTTACTGTGTTCACTATTTTCCATACTATAGTCTTGTACCAAGCATGGATAGGTAGGCTTCGAATGATAATAGAGGTTTCTCTCGGGGCTGGTTGTTTGGATATGTTCCATTCTTTGAAGTGCCAGTTGATCCCTTGAAAGGGTTGTTTGTCTAGGAGCAGAGTTTTGTGGAGAACAGAGTAACCACTACCTTTGTTTGTGATAAGGTAGTCAGGGCTTTGATTCTCACCTGTCTGCCTTGCTCCATTTTGACTGTTTCTGGGTTGAGGGTGTCTGAGCTCGATAAGACTAAACTTGAATGGAGGTTGTTGAGCATATCGGGGGAGTGATCTAAGAAGAGTGGTTTCTGGTTTCGTTATGGGAAGAGGCATGCTCATATGACTGAGAGGAAATGCCTTGGTTATGTTAGTTTTCAGTCGGTGGCTTATGGGGCAGTTGAGTGTTTTGAGTGTGGTGGTTTGGATGGTAGTGACAGTTAATTTTGTGGGTGGTTGTGAGGCTTTGGTGGGGGATTATTGTTTTATGGGGGGTTATTATTGTTGTTGGGGGTGGATGATATTCCTTAGGGCCCTTTTTGGCTACATCGGGGTTGGGCTGGTTGGGATAAGATGTTGTTACCATCTAGTTGCTTTTCATTTGTAGCGTGTACCATGGCCCTGGCTTCATGGGGGTGCAAAAATTCTATAAAGCATAGTGTGTTCTTGACACTGCTATGAGGTTTCTTGGAATTGTGATTCGAATGATGTTGCCATAGAAGTGGAAACACCGCCATAAGGATGTCTGAGTAGTGTTTTTGCGGAGGAGTACATGCGTTAGGCATGATGGTTACTTGAGAGGGTGCGGTGGAAGCGGGGTTGGGTATGAGAGAGGAGAGAGCGCCATTTCGCCGCACATACAGCGCTGCTACTTATAAGGTGACGGTTTCCTATACTTGTGCTTAAGCCTCAGTTTCTATGAGCATTTGCTTTAAATACTCCCTCCGTCCTGAATTGACCGTCCTGTTTACTATTTGGACATGTCGTTTGACTTCAATTTTTAACATATAAGATAAATTAATTTTGGAAATTAAAGTTTTGCATATGATTCCTTACATGATAAACTATATGTTACAAAATTTAGTTTTATAAAATTATTTTATCTTATATGCTTAATATTGAAGTGGAAAAACGTGCCATAAAGCAAACAGGACGGTCAATTCAGGACGGAGGGAGTAATTTTTATGCTATCATCCATAGTTCTTGATAGAGAAGCACATTACGGGATATAGATCTTTCTTTGCCAAAAGATGCTTGATTAGGGCTGACGATATATATCCCTCAAGCTAACCTTAAAATCTACCCACTATTATCTTGCTCATAGTTTTAGAAATTAAACTAAAACATGTTGGCCTATATAGTACGGTGGCCTGGCCACATGGATATTCCTTTTTGTACGTGGAATAAGGTGATGGTTGTACCTATGATTATTCTTGGCATCTTATCTATAGAACCAAATTTACCCACCGCTATAGAAACAAAGAGGCCATTGCAATTCAGTTAACCGAACAAGCTTTTAGTTTTGGTTGAAGTTATTTATTTTTGGGAAAAATACAATAAATCAATAAAACTGTTTTTTATAATACCATAAATTTTTTTAAAAAATTCACCGAATACCACTAGTTATAAAAGACAAAAATACCCATATTTTTTTAAAAGATGTTGATTTAATCTAATATAGCACATTAATATTTTTAGTTGACAAAATAACACATAAATTAAGAGGGTCAATACGCTCAGTCGTGTTTTCACTTCGCACAATCAGAAAATGACCATTTTGCCCCAACTTTAATATCTTTCAAAAATTACTATATTTACCCATAATTTATGACATATTACGAGATGCACCCAAATTTCATTATATAAAAGAAGTTCATACGTTATGAAATCATATTCAAATTCATAAATCTTATAGTTAGAAGATAAAGTTAGAGAGATAAAGAGAGGATATGGTTTTTGAAGGTTTGAAGAAAAAACTCTTTGGTAAGAAGAAGAGTAAAAAAGATGGAGGAAATAACGAAGGTGACTTTCTTGAAATGCAAGAAGAGTATGCAGATGATGTTAGCAGCAAGGAGTACTCACGAGGGGCCCATTCTGAGGTATTTGTCCTTGTTATTTTTGCAATTTATGTACAAATGTAGTCATAATTTGTTAAAAATGTATGAGAAAAGTAAAAAACGAGTTTCCAAGTAGCAGACGAAGGCCGGCGCCGGAGCCTCCCTCTCACCATGGGTGTCGGCACGTCCCATTTGATATCGGTGCCAGCGCTGGCCATGTCTTACGCCCGCGTGCCCTTTACTACAGGCGGTGGCGCCGACCCTTCTTTGTCAGCGTCTGCGTCGACATCCGTTCTTAAAACCACTATATCTTCTTTGTTATTGCTCTGTTTGTCGATCTGTTTACGTCGTTACGTTTGTCTTTTAGTGTAATTTGTGATGATCTGCTTTGATGATTATTTGCACGTCATATGTGGTATTTGTTCTAAACTACGTAGTATTAGGGCTTATGAGTCATACTGACTGATTGACGTATTAATTTTATGCTTAGGGTGAGAATGATGCTGAATTCAATGATGAATCAGTCAACATAGACACAATTCATGTGTTTAGTACGAGCCAATTATTTGCGGATAAAGAGAAGGCGGCTTGTCATGCTATTCACATCGACCGACATAATAACGTTCATCTAATTTGACAAACTATGAGAAGCAACTGTGAATTAGTTCTGATGTGTTAGAGGTATTGTAACACCCTGGATTTTGCCTCAAACCATAGGTAATTGAATTACAAATCTAACGGTGAAAACGGCTTCGAAAACGGACCCCAAACGAGTCCTAAAAGTGCAAAACAAGCTTAGTCCGAACTTGAGTCCGGACACAAGTCAAGAAGGCTAAACCGTGAAAATTCCTTTGTCTGAACTTGTGTCCGGACATAGATGTTCGGACACAAGTCGAGAGTTAAAAGTCTGGAAACCAAAGACGTCCGAACTTGTGTCCGGACTTTGAAGTTCGGACACAAGTCGAGTTTCAAAGTCCGAAAATTCTTTACGCGCGTGTCCGAACGTTGGTCCGAGCTTACAAGTTCGGACATAAGTCGAGACTTGCAAGTCGACCTTGTCCTCGCATGCTGTCTGAACATTGACGTTCGAACAGAAGTTCGGACACGAAAAAACAGAGAAAACTTCTTAAACCCTCAGGCTTAAAACCACCAATCAAAAGACCAAAACGTTTCCAAGAATTTGTGAAACAATATAATTCCAAAACATAACTCAACTCAAAATTATGTGCAGTGTTTAACCAGTCGCCCTAAGCTATGTGCACACCCCCCAAAAGGTAACTTATGACCCAAAGGAGCAGATCATTAGAGCTTAACTGCAAGTGATGTCTGCAGGCAAAAATAATAAGAATATCCACGGGGTACATAGTACCAATAGTTTCACGGAGCGCCAATAAGGCACCAACAATATACACGGAGCACCAAGAGGTACCAACAATCCAATAACCAATTCAAGGAAAGTCTCGCAAAACATTGATTCAAACCCTTTTGCAAAACATCTCACCAGAATACACAGGGGAAAGTAATTCCCAAACTTCCACAATATCAAAACCAAGTTCCAAACCGATCCATTGTTAATTCGCAAAAACACAGAGGTAGAGAATGTTGAGCACAACATTTACCTGGATACGCTCACAGCCACAGATTCACTCAGCAAGATCAGTAGTAGCGCCCGTCAGGGAATTCGGTGTCTAGAATTGCAAGTAGAAGCATAATCAGAAACTACCCGAATACTAACGAATTAATTAACGAACCTTACCAATTGATTCCCCTTACCCTTCTACCTAATCCGCACCAGAGGAGCAGCCTAACGGCGATGGGAAAACAAGAGCGTGAATTGGGAAGGTTTGAGGGCTTGAGGAAAGAGAGAAGAGTGGAGGCGATATGTTAAAGATGAAGGCGACCGTGATATCGATCGTGTTATTAAATAGAAAACAATGTGAAAATAATTAAGGAATTAGTAATTAACTAATAAATATACCTAGTTTAGTGGGAGGAGGATTTGTAACAATATTATAAAATAACTTGAAATGATTTTAACAAACAAGATTTAAATCCGAGAGTGAAAGATTAACGTTGTAAACTGTAGAAGGATCTAGATTCAAGAATTAGAGAAATAAATAGATATTATTTAGTAAAGTAAAAATAGAAGAAGGGCTAGCTGATCGTTAGTAAAGGATGAGAAAGATTATCTAAATTAAATAGATAAATAAATAAATACATAGTAGTTGAATAAATAAGCTAGGAAAGGGAAAATATTCCAGGAAGAGGTAAAATTCAATTTGTATTCTTGGATATAATAAATACAATAATAATAATAATAATAATAATAATAATAATAATAATAATAAAGCTAATCACAACACTCATTTATTAAAGGTTGTAAAATCTGATTTAAACTCGCAAAGCTAGAAGGACATAGTAAAGTTGTTTGAGATGAATATATATATATATATGTATATGTAGCTTCTCTGGGCCTCTATTAATCCTATTAATACCATTCTCGACTATATGTTAATTTAATCCTATGCCAAAATTCACGGGTATTTCATCTCATCCCCCTTAAAAGAAAGCTTCGCCCTCGAAGCTAAGCCTAAATAATACTCCAACCAATAGGCTGATTCTGAAAACTGAACCCAACTGAACGTGACATAAGTCTTGAACGGTTACCTGCTCAAAGAGCTGAGGGTACTTCTTTTTCATTTCCTCTTCGACCTCCCACGTTGCTTCCTCAGTTCCATGATTTGACCACAAAACCTTGACCATCCGAGTGGACTTCGATCGGGTCTCTCTAGTCTTGGTGTCCAATACCTTAATGGGGGTACTCCTCGTACGATAGGTTCTGCTCCAACTCCAGCACCTCAGGCTGTAGAACGTGGGACGGGTCGGGCACATAACGCTTCAACTGGGAGACATGGAAAACATTATGGACTCTCTCCAGCTCACCAGGTAGTGCCAACCTGTAGGCTACCTCTCCAATTCTCTCTAGGACTTCGTAGGGACCCACGAATTTGGGGCTTAACTTCCCCTTCTTCCCGAATCTGGTTACCCCTCTCACAGGAGACTCCTTCAGGAAGACTCTATCTCCAACCTCGAATTCAACCGGTCTCCTCTTTAAGTCTCCGTAGGAATTCTGCCTATCCTGGGCTGCTTTCATTCGGCTCTAGATGATTCGAACCTATTCCATCGTCTCTTCTATCAGCTGAGGTCCCAATATCACTGTCTCACTGATGTCGCTCCAACATAAAAGGGTTCTGCATTTTCTCCCATATAAAGCCTCGTAGGGAAACATCTTAATGCTAGCATGGTAGCTGTTATTATATGAGAACTCCACCAGATGAAGTTTGTCTGCCCAAGTTCCCTGGAAGTCCATAACACATGCTCGAAGCATGTCTTCTAAGGTCTGGATGGTCCTCTCTGTCTGACCATCCGTAGCTGGGTGAAAAGCAGTGCTCATCTTCAACTTAGTACCCATGGCCTTCTGAAACTGCTGCCAGAAATGGGCTAAGAATCTCGAGTCTCGATCAGATACTATCGTCTGTGGCACGCCATGATATCTGACCACATACTTAATGTATGCATCCACTAGCTGACTGTTGGGGTAAGACCTAACGGCAAGTGTACCGGTCAATTACAGGAAGCTTTAATAGAGAGTATTCCCTAAGTATCGAACTAGAGGAGGCGATGTCTAGTTTAAATCTTTACTAACCAGAAAGAAAATAAAAAGACTGAATAACAAATAAAAATAGGAAATTGGGGGTTTTGACTTGTTGAGAATTAAAAACTGTAAACAGATTGTAAAACAGTAAATAGCAAGAAAATAATTGTTACGAAACTGATTTGGGTAAGAGATCCCGGTTTACTATTACTCCCTAAATCTGCAATTCCTATTCCAAAGCGATTTCAAAGATAATTCTAAGTAAAAGCCTAGAACAAAGTTAATTCACCTCCGGTCTCACGCTTAGAAAATTCTAGTTAGTAAAGACTGAATTCTAACTCTCGTTACGAACCCACTGTTTACTAACCGCCTTAAGAACAACCTAGATTATCGGTCAATTAGCAATTAGAGGAATTACTGTCTCTAAACTAACCGGTTATTTTCCTGAATTCAATTGAAAGCCGCAGTCGTCACATATAAGCTAACAAAATACTAATTTATAATTGGCCAAATTATAACGATTAAAGAAATTAAGCAAGGAAAATAACTTTACTCAATTGAATTTTAGTAAATCACAAAGGAACAAGAATAGTAAATTCAGGGATACATAGCAAACCGAAATCTAAAAGAGACTACTCAGACATATTCATAATGACAGTGCACAAGTTTAATAATAAAGACTCAGGGAAACAAGATCAAAAAGGAACTCTAATGTCAACAGCCGTCGTGGATTCTCAGTCGTTCTTGCCTCAGCCTTCTCTCTGATAGCCTCCAAAATCCCCCAAGACTCAGCCTTTCTCTCTCTCTCTCTCTTATCTTCTGTGTCAAACTAAGCTCTGTGGTATCTAGCCTCCCCTCTCACGTTGGCCATACTCCCCTTTTATAACAAACAGAAATCTATCTTTAATTCTCCTCTGCCATGCACTCTCTGGCTGCGTTTTATATAATTGGTCCAAGACTTGGTCCAGGTATGAAGTCCCGGACCAGTCTCTGAAATACGCCGAGAGTTTGTCCCTAGGTGTGGTCTGGGACTTGGTCCAAGTATGAAGTCCCGGACCAGTCTCTGAAATATGCCGAGAGTTTGTCTCTAGGTGTGGTCCGGGACTTAAGATACGTATCAAGTCCCGGACCGGTCATTGAAAATAGGTCGAGAGTAGTGCCTTTGGTTGGTCCGGGACTTAAGGTTTGTAACAAGTCCCGGACCAGTCTCCAAAACAGTTCGAGAGTAACTCCAATGGATGGTCCGGGACTTAGGGTATGTGCAAGGTCCCGGACCCATCCTGAAATTGAGAATTCATGCAAGTCTTCACTTGTTCAACATGCTTGACCGTCCAAAATACATTCTCAATGATTGGAATGCATTTTCTTGAGTTTTCGCCTGAAATAAACACGTCCGCCCTCATAGAGACAATTGCAAATAAAATCAAACTAACCACTAAGCGGGAATTTTAACAGATGATGATGAATTAAACACAAATAAGCCCCATAAAGATAGATAAATTCCCGACTTATCAACTTTCTCACACTTAACCTTTGCTTGCCCTCAAGTAAACACTGCAATAAGAATATACTGGATTTCAATAGCAGGGACTCATCAGATTAGGAAAAGTGTACAAGGAAATCTAGTATTGAACAACAACCAAAAGACACAATGGTTAGTACTGCAGGTTTTCATAAACAGTGAAGTGGGAACGTTGATAAATGCTTGAGAAAATTTTCATAACTATCTAGTCCAGATTTCACCCGGGGCTTTACTTTCCTTTTACTCACCACAATCCATTGGACGACAAGGGGCAAGAAGTAATATCATATTCCATATTACCTTTCATTGCCACGTACTCATAATCAAAGAAGAATTTGCAATAACTTACTAGATTGAAAGTACTTTCCTTCTTTCTGAATTAGCGTTATTCTTTTTCATCCCCCCAGACTTTTCTCCCCATCTATGTAGCGGTGTTAGGCCTTCTATCCCAGATCAGATGACCTTAGGTAGATGAGTGATAAGGCACTCCAATGGCTTAATAACCAGATGGGAGAGGCCTGTTCCGGTTCAGAATAGATTAGACGAGTACCTTGCCTTGTCCTTTCTTTCCTTTCATACCATAACTTCCCAAAGCCCCAGGTTAATCCAAACAAAAACAGTCACAAAAATGGCCTCACCTTTTACTGAAAGAAATAGATAAAATTTAGCAAAAACTGTACATACAAGCAGCATAACCCAAGTGTCTTTGACTTGAAATCCAAATTCGACTTCAGAAAATGTGCTACTTGTACGGTATTCCCAACTGACTCATCTTACCACCAATTAAAACCAAGTAAGTCTCAATCGAAAAATTTGTTGAGGGTAAGCTAAAATCAGCGATAGGAAAAAAAACAGAAACAACTTGATATCCTCAATAAAACCAAGTGTAAACTCCCCCCTTTCTCAGACTTTAAATCAAGCAATGCCCTCATTGCTTTCAATATAAAACAAAGTGTAACCTTCCTTTCTCACACTTAAAATCAAGCAATGCCCTCATTGCGTTCAAAATGAAAACAAAATGAAAAAGGTAGAACAGAACTCCCCTGGTAAGTTGTGACATAATCATGTGGATGAAGTTCTGGAAAGAATCGGGCAGAGTCTCCTTTGTATTGTGTGTGAAACTTATCAAAATAATCGCAATCCTGGAGGAATATCAAAACACAGTACTACAACAAAGTAGCATTTCATTAACCATGGAGAGAAAAGTGCAGAATCATTAGGTGCATTAGTTACATCCCAAACAGAAAACATAAAAACCAAAAGAAACAAAAGCTAACAACCTAAAAAGACATCAAAAAATCTCAAATGATTAAAAGTAAAAAGACATCAAAATAGCAATAAAAGATGGAAAAACGATGAAGGAGAGGACATAAACCGACACATGTACTACTGACGGGGTAAACGCCAAGACTCCAGCTGTGTAAAGCGCTCATCATAGTCGCGGAACCGGGCCTCTTGACGAGCCTGGAACTCAGCAAACCGTGCATCCTGTCGAGCCTCGTACTCTGTCTGGTGAGTCTCCAAAGCCGAGAGTCGCGCACCATAGTCATAGATCGTCGAACTCATCCCGTCCAGCCGACTATCCATCTGAGTCATATAATCCGAGAACCCATCAAAACGAGCTGTGGCCATCCCCCTCCAGTCTCTAAACTCTCGCAGCAACTCGTCATAACCCGGGGCCGGTCCAATAGGTATCGGAATGTCCGGGGCCTCACCACCAGCAGCATCAACCTCATCAGTAACCTCAGCAGCGTCATCAGCAGCGTCCTCCACAACTCTGGGTGCTCGTGCAGCGCGTCGACGCTTCACCCACTGCCCGTCGATCTTCTCCCACTGAAAGAAACACATCATTGTCATATGGAGAGGAGAACGAGGATACTGAGGCTGCTCATCAGACACATCCACCCCCGCGTCAGCAAATAAACTGTAGAAGGTGTGGGAATGGGAGAGAGGCGGAGTGATTGCTCTCAACCACCCGGACCATGGAGTCAAAGATAATCCGATGCATAGCGGGTGGAACCCTTACCTGGGCATAATCGTCATCCAGGATGTAGCGCATCAGCCAACAATCATGCATATTCAGATCAGCGCACTCCCGGGGGTGAACATTAAACATCAGCACCCCTAAAATCAGACGCTCTCACGGTGTCGGTAGCTTATCCCCCGTGGCAACCTGCTTGTCACGGTATTCCTCCATTGCCGGTTTTGAACCACTGGATCATTGACAATCAGATTAATGTAATACTCCTTAGCCTGTCGTTCCAACAATGGCATATTTGCCCTATTCTCCGAAGTAGGGACCCGAACAGCTATAGGTAATCCCAAAGAGTGCCTAATGCTAGTAGCAGTCACGGTAATAACCACCCCTTTAACCACAGAATTAATAGCATCCCTCTCCTCATTCACCGTCGCATTAGCATAAAATAATCGCACCAGTCTCGGATAGAACCTCCCACCTCTATTTAGCAGACATAACCATCTACGTGCACTAAAGGGTGTTTCCATATCAAACTCAGCAATTAACGTCGGACACACTAACCTTTCGGGTATGATTTTCCTTTCGCGTGCGTAGTACCAATTTGCAGCGGCTTCACTGATGAATTCTGACTCAACCGTCTCCCGGATCCGAATTGGAGCTGCGTCGGGGGATGGAGGACCGGCAGCGGATGAAGAAGCACCGGTTGTGGCAGAACAATGAGCTCGTTTGGGTGCCATGGAAAATTCTGTAAATTGGAGTTTGTGTGTCGGGTGGGTTTAGGGAGGGTTGGTGTAGTGGGAACGATATGGAGCTGGGTGAAGGCGGGGTGTACGATGAGGGAGGGCGGGTGTCGGGACTGGGAAAGCAGGGAGTGGTAATGGTGGCAGGGGATGTGGGTAGTGGTGGAGAGGTGGAGCTGGAAGCAGGGAGTGGTAATGGTGGCGGGTGGAGACGACCGGTAGCGAGAGGCGGCCGAAAGGTAATGGAAAAGCGGGCTAGTGCGACTGGGACAATGAAGCGGTGTTGGCGAACTGGAGAGCGGCGGAAATGGTGGTGGGTGGCGGTGACAGGAGTGGTGGTGGCAGTGAGGCGACGCGGCGCTGGGAGAGGCGAAGTTGGTGAGGACGGCGGCGGGTAGTGAGTCAGGAGCTAGGGATTGCAGGCAGGTAGTCGGGGATAGAAGACGACCTGGTTTTTTATTTTCTGAACTGGTGCTGGTCCGGGACTTAAGTTATGTAAGAGGTCCCGGACCGAAATGTTAAAATAGGCTGAAACTTGCAGTCGCACTGGGCCCGGGACTTAAGTTATGTAGCAAGTCCCGGACCACCCCCTAATTCCTGGTCGAGATTTCCCGTCGTTACCGGTCCGGGACTGAGGTTATGGGCGATGTCCCGGACCACCCCATATTTTCCGTTCGAGACTCTGCGCCGTAGTCGGTCCGGGACTTAGGATATGAACAATGTCCCGGACCACCCCTGTTTGTCATGCTGAGACTTCCTGCTCTGTCTGGTCCGGGACTTAAGCCACGGATCATGTCCCGGACCACCCCTGTTAATCAACCGAAGGTTTGCTTCCCAGCACTCTGTTCCTCTTTATTCACCAAACCTACAACTTAATTAAAACCAAACAAGGAAAACAACTAACAAAAGAATTAGAACAAGCAAAACATGAATCAAAACGAAAAACAAAAAGATAAAGGGAAAGAGATTGGGTTGCCTCCCAATGAGCTGCCCGTCTTTTCGGTCTTTGGCTAGACCATGCAATTGTAAGATCAGTATGGAGGATCATGCACCGTGATCACCGAATGGACTTCGGCGATGTCACCACTGAGATAATGCTTCAGCTGAGACCCGTTGACTTTGAATGTCTCCCCTTCCGCATTGATTAAACCGATGGCTCCATAAGGCGAGACACTCGTCACTGTGAACGGTCCAGACCAACGAGACTTCAACTTCCCTGGAAATAACTTTAGACGGGAATTAAATAGCAGAACCTTATCCCCAACGTGAAACTCACGCTTGACCAATAGCTTATCATGCCATCTCTTCGTCTTCTCCTTATAAATTTTGGCGTTTTCATAAGCTTCCTCCCTAAACTCCTCCAGATCACAACTGCAACTTACGCTTCTCACCAGCCTTTTGGAGATCAAAATTCAATGCCTTAATTGCCCAAAAAGACTTGTGCTCCAGCTCCACGGGTAAGTGACACGCCTTGCCATAAACCAACTTGTATGGGGACGTACCTAGAGGTGTCTTAAAGGCAGTACGGTATGCTCACAAGGCGTCATCTAACTTAAGGGACCAATCTCGCCTTGAAGATGTGACGGATTTCTGGAGGATTCACTTAAGTTCCCTGTTGGTGATCTCGGCCTGCCCGTTCGTCTGTGGATGATACGGTAGAGAAACCTTATGCCATACACCATACTTCTGGAGAAGAGCTTCAAACTATTTGTTGCAGAAGTGTGTACCCCCGTCACTAATGATCCCTCGCGGGACACCAAAACGGGTAAAGATATTATTCTTTAAAAACTTTAGCACCACTCTTGCATCATTGGTCGGTGCTGCTATCGCTTCAGCCCACTTGGTGACATAATCCACTGCTACCAAGATGTAGAGGTTACCTTGAGACGATGGGAACGGTCCCATGAAATCAATGCCCTAAAGATCGAACGGCTCAACCTCCAAAATCGAATTCAATGGCATCTCATGACGTCAGGAGAGATTGCCCTGCCTCTGACATTGATCACAAGTGGAAACAAACTGATAACAATCCTTGTTCAAGTTCTTCCAAAAGAAGCCAGCCTCCAAAACCTTTGCGGCTGTCCTAGCCGGACCAAAATGACCCCCTGCTTCTCTAGCGTGGCAATGTGTCAGGATGTCTCGAGCTTCCTCCTAAAAAATGCAACGTCGGATCATACCATCTGCACAGACCTTGAACAGAAACGTGTCATCCCAGAGGTAGTGCTTCGCTGTGGAGAAGAACTTCTTCTTCTGCTGATACGACAACTCTGGAGGAATGATGCCCTTGGCTAGGTAGTTCGCGATGTCAGCATACCAAGGGTCCGTGGAATGACCAATCATGTAAACATACTCATCAGGGAAGTACTCATTGATCGGCCTGCCATCATCTGGAACTTCCATACGGGATAAGTGATCTGCCACTCCGTTTTGCGCTCCAGGTTTGTCTCTAATCTCAATGTCGAATTCCTGCAAAAGCAAAATCCATCTGATCAAACGAGGTTTAGCATCAACCTTTCCAAAGAGATACCTGAGAGCGGAATGGTCAGTGTGCATGATGACTTTGCTGCCAATGATGTACGGCCGAAACTTATCACAAGCAAAGACAATCGCCAGCAGCTCCTTCTCCATCGTGGCGCAGTTCTTCTGCGCCTCATTCATAGTCTTACTAGCATAGTAGACTATCCTCAACACCTTGTCATGCCTCTGACCCAAATCTGCTCCCAACGCGTAGTCACTGGCATCACACATAATCTCAAAAGGCAACGACCAGTCAGGAGCAACAATAACAGGTGCAGAAACCAGTTTAGCTTTAAGCAAATTGAAAGCATCTAAACACTCTTGCGTAAACTCAAATTTAGCATCCTTAAGCAACAAATCACAAAGAGGCTTAGAGATCTTAGAAAAATCCTTAACAAAGCGCCTATAAAAACCTGCGTGACCGAGGAAACTTCGGACATCCTTCACCGATGATGGTGGTGGAAGCTGCTCGATGACTTCAACCTTGGCCTTGTCAACCTCGATCCCTTTCCTAGAAATCTTATGCCCGAGCATGATGCCCTCCTGCACCATGAAGTGGCACTTCTCCCAATTAAGCACCAAGTTAGTTTCCCTGCATCTAGCTAAGATCAAGTCCAAGTCTCTCAAACTTGAATCAAAAGTCGGTCCAAAAACAGAAAAATCATCCATAAAGATTTCGATGCACTTTTCAATAAATTCAGCAAAGATAGCAGTCATGCAATGTTGAAAAGTGCCTGGAGCATTGCATAAACCAAAAGGCATGCGTCGATAAGCATAAGTACCATATGGACAAGTAAAAGTGGTTTTCTCTTGGTCTTCCTTAGCAATTGGAATTTGAAAGTAACCGGAGTAACCATCTAAGAAACAGTAATATTCTTGTCCTACAAGCCTTTCTAGCATCTGATCAATAAATGGAAGGGGGAAGTGGTCTTTCCTAGTGGCGGCATTTAATTTCCTATAATCAATGCAAACTCGATGCCCCGTAATAGTACACTGAGGGACTAATTCACCCTTATCATTAGGTACCACAGTTAAACTTCCCTTCTTAGGTACTACCTGAGTAGACCCATTCGCTATCAGAGATCGGATAGATTATACCTGCATCCAGCAACTTGATAACTTCCTTCTTAACCACCTCTTTCATGTGCAGGTTTAGTCTCCACTGGGGCTGTCTCAATGGCTTGTAATTCTCCTCAAGATAAATGCGGTGAGTGCAAAACGTGGGAGAAATACCTTTGATATCAGCAATGGACCATCCCAACGCCTCCTTATTCCTCTTCAAAATCTGCAACAAAGCTTCCTCCTGTTCATCAGTTAAAGTATTAGAAATAATAACAGGTAAATCAGACGGAGGGACTAGAAAAGCATATTTAAGGTGACTAGGAAGAGGCTTGAGTTCAAGAGAAGGTGTGGATTCCACAGAAGGAGCCAGCGTCTTTGGAACTCGGTCCAACGGTTCCTCCTCGACCCGATGGTTCTTCCTATACGGCCTCCCAGCAGCAAGCTGGAACGCTGCAGCAGAAACTTCAGAATCATCGTGAGCAGTTTCTATGGAATCTACCAAACACTTCTCTAATGCATCCAACTCCGTGGGGCTGTAAGAATAATCCTGCATCAAGGTGTCAAAACAATCTAAACTAAAGCAAGCATGAACATCAGAAGGGTGAGCAGTAGCCTTGGTCATATTGAAGACAAGCTGCTCATCGTGTAACCGCAGTATAATCTTCCCTCATTCGACATCATGAGGGTCCTTGTTGTGCGCATGAATGGTCGACCTAAAATAAGCGGTACTACCTTGTCTTCCTCCATGTCCAAAATAACAAAGTCAGCAGGGAAAGAAAAAGTACCAACCGAAACAATTAAATCTCTGACCACCCCTCTAGGTAGGATGATCGACCTATCAGCTAATTGTAAGGTAATCCGGGTAGGTTCACATTCTCCTAAACCAAGCTTTAAATACATGGACAAGGGCATTAAATTGATACTTGCTCCTAAATCACATAAACCCTTACCGTAATTCACATTACCTATCGCGCAAGGTATGACTGGAGTACCTGTATCATCAAGCTTAGGTGGGAGCTTCTTCGAGAGAACAGCTGAAACGCTTTCGGTAAGCTGCACAGTATCCTTCTCTACTAAAGACCGTCTGTTGGACAGGATGTCCTTCATGAACTTCGCATATATCGGCATCTGCTTCAAAGCTTCAGAAAAAGGAATGTTAATGGTTAGTTTCTTAAAGATACTTAAAAACTTACCAAACTGCTCATCCAAGTCTCTCTTCTTCAACCGGTTTGGAAAAGGAACTGGTGCTTTAGGAACTGCACGACGTGGAGGTGTGGAAGTCTTAGTAGTCTTGCTAATTATCACCTCCTCCTCAGCTGGTTCCTCTTGAGAACCTACTGGCGCAGTTTCTTCAACCTGCTGGCGCAGTTTCTTCAACCTGCTCAACATTAGGAAGAGGAACCTCAGCTTCAGGGACCACCGGGTCAAGCTGCGTACCACTCCTCAATGTGATTGCCTTGGCATGCTCTCTCGGATTCTGCTCTGACTGACTAGGCAAGGAACCCAAAGGACGCTGAGCCAACTGCTGAGATATCTGAGACAACTGAGTCTCGATGTTCCTATTGAATGTCCTCTGATCATTGTTGAAGGTCCTCTGCTCCTGATTGAAGGCTTCCAGCTCATTGAATTTCTTGGTATTAACCGAGATGAAATCATTCATCCTGGCCAGAACCTCATCCATACTAGAAGACGCTCCAGCACCCGAATTCTGCGCTTGCTGATTCTGTAACGGCTACTTCTGATAGGAAGGATTGTACTGCTGTTGGGACCTTTGATTGAAGTTGCTGTTACCACCAGCTTGGTAACGATTCTGCTGCTGAGCGTGGTAACCCGGATTGCCTTGATTTCAAAATAATTTCCCGGTCTGTTACCAACATAATTCACTGCCTCTTCTTGTGGCAGAGTACATTGGCACATGTTAGAAGCCCTACCACAGTACTCACAAGGTGGAAAACTCTCAGGAGCAGCTGCTGCACTTGTCTGCGGATTCATCACTGCACATATACGCTCAAACTGCTTTGACATCGCTTCTATCTTGGCAGCCAGGAAAGTATTTGAATCCACTTCATAAACTCCAGCAGGTTTCTTCGGTGCAACTTCTCCAGCTCTCGTACCTCCCCACTGATTAGCTGTTGTAGTAATAGTCTCTAACAGCTCCTTGATTCTTACAATGGGCAACTCCATCAGACTTCCTCCAGCACATGTATCGACCAACATCCGGCTAGAAGGGTCCAAATCCTTGTAAAATGACTGCAGCACAACCTCTTCTCCTAGTCCGTGATGCGGTACCTTTCTTACTATCCCCCTAAAACGCTCCCAAGCTTCAGACAAGGTCTCACCGGCAAACTGTTTGAAGTTGGTGATTTCTCCTCTCATGGTTAGCATCCGAGAGGGTGGAAAATACTTCGCCAGGAATGCATTAGCCAACTCTTCCCAGGTGGTAATACTGTCGGGCGCCAGTGAGTTCAACCATTCAGCTGCTTAATCCCTCAGGGAGAATGGAAACAGAGTGAGCCGAGCAACCTTCTGCGAAGCTGGTGTCAAACACGCTCCTACCAATCTCAAGAATGTGGTGAGTTGGACATTCGGGTCTTCAGTAACTGTCCCGCTGAACTGAGGTGCGTTCATCACCATGGTCACATAGTGAGTCTTGAACTGCCACTACACTCCTCCCGGCAATACAGGAATCACTATCGGTGATACCAAACCTTCAACACTTGGACGTGTGTAGTCCCTCATCTGCCTCTGGTTGTTCGCCATGTTAACTGCTGGTTGTAATACTGGAACCTCTTCATCAACAGGTGGCTCGGGCACCCCCTCCTCAACTGGTGGATCAAGATTCAAGTCCTTACGTAGCTGTCTTGCAAATCTCTCGATCAAGATTGAGCTCGAACTCTGGTTCTCCTGCAGAGCGGGTTTTAACCATAAACCAAGAGTTAGTAAACTGAAACTATAATAGCGTTGAGAAGGGAAGAAATGGTGCCAAGTCAAAACAAGACACGGAGAGCATCCGGCCGGCCTAGCCGGATGAGAATAAAGTTGCATAGAGCATCCGGCCGCTTCAGCCGGATGGAAGTAAGAACACATAGGACATCTGGCCGTCTCCAGCCGGATGAAAATAGGACTTAGACAAGGCAAAATACGGTACGACCGACCACCTGTGGTCAGCCAAAGATACTAAGAGAGGGTAAAACTGTACTTATACATGTAAAATACAGGCTGGCACCATGGAACCAAGGCCCAAAATACTATAAATAGGGATGTACCCCCATGAAATAAGACACGACACATTTGGCAATCAAACTTACACTCGATTCTAACTAAGGCTCTCTCTCTCTCTACTCTTGTGAAATTCTGTAATCGAGACCAGGTAACGTAGAATAGAGGATCAGATCGGATTGTATCAGGATAGTATATACTGTTTCATTTGGCGCCGTCTGTGGGAACCAAACAGCAAGAAGCAACCACGAGACCACCTAGAAACAGGGAAGTAATCTGTAACGATTTGTAGTGGAAATCCTGAAACAACTAATGACATTTTTTGCAGGATCTGAATACGAGAAATGGCTCCAAGATCAAAGAAAACACCGAAGAACGCTACCGAGGATAACAATTGTTCTGAAGAAGAAATGAATTCGGAGATGCCAGAGGCCATCTCCAAAAAGGATCTCGAAGACATGCTAAAGGGACTAGTCAGATCCATTGACGAAAAAATTGTAGAGGGAAACGAAACTCTGCAACAGGAACTAATGCAAAGAGACGAGGAGTATCAGAAAAAATGGGATGAAATGACTGAGGCCATAGAGCAGCTGAGAAATAAGGATTCCAGAGGCAGCAATGGCGAGGAAAGTAAGGATAGGAAGCGTAATTCAATCATCAGTGAAGAAGAAATGGAAGAAGATGACCAGATAGACATGAGCTTGTACCCCTTCTCAGAGCGGATAAGAAAAGCAAAACTCCCGCCGCATTTCGTTGCTCCGGCGATTGAGAAATATGATGGGACTGGAGACCCCGCCCAACATATTAAGAAGTTCATGTTTGCCATGAACACTTAGGGGATCAGCTCCCTCGCTCTCTGCAATTTATTCCCCGGAACACTTTCGAAGAGAGCGTTGGGATGGATCTCCACGAGACCGCCACAGTCCATCACGAGCTTCAAACAGCTGACCGAAGAATTCCAGCAATACTTCGCTGCGAGTAAGAGGGTTAAAAAAGAAATAATAGAGTTGATGGATGTTAAGCAGCGAAAAGGAGAAACCGTGAAGGAGTACAGCGAGCGCTTCCATAAGAAGGTCGCAGAAATCGACGATATCGATGAGAAGATCTTGATCAAAGCCTTTGGTAATGGTCTGGCTCAGCCTCGGCTTGCTGGAAAGATCGCAACAAAAGCACCAAAAACTCATGGAGAATTAGCTGAAATGATCCATGATTTTTTGAAATCTGAGATAGTAGAAAACAAGGCAAAGAGCTAGCAGATAGCTTCAAAGTCGCAGGGGTACCAGAAAAGAAGGAAGGACATGGAGGAAATGCCGGAAGAGGAGGGTCAAGGTATAAGCCATATTATGGCAAGACAACCGCCGAATCTGCCTCTCAGGGGGCACAACATCAGGGGGCAAGGACCATTGTCTACATTGACCCAGGGAAATATGCCGCTGCAGTAAGAGAAGGATACCTTCCTCAGCCAAGAAAGCCGCCGCAGGGGGAAATTCCGGTTGCATTCTGCGAATACCACGGAAACCGCAGCCACCGGACTGTAAACTGTGCTACCTTGGCCAAAGAGCTTCGGATCATCGAGGAGAGTAAGAAGAGGGGAAAACAATCAGCCGGAGCACAAAGGCAATACGGCGGTCAACAGAGCGGTACCCAGAATGCACCTCGTGGGCGACAAGAGGAAGAGGCTCACCTCAGGCTTGATCCCGGCAAATCAGTGGGAATGATAACAGGTTTGTGAAGAAAGAGAGTAAAGTCTTTCTCCTTTCATTCAAAATAGCATTCGGAGTTACAATTTGTAATCTACTTTAAAATGAGAATTTTATATCACATACATTGTCAAAATCATGTTATCAAGAGGAGAAATAAAATTTCTATTGCATTTTTATTTTTTCAGCAAACCCCTTCTTCTCCAAAAAAAAAGAAAGCTAACAAAACTTTCTCTAAGAAAACTCACAGGACTTTTTTCAGAAGTAGGACCACTAACCCCTAATGAACGAAAAAGGCACATTCATCAAGTACATCAAGAACTCCCGGAGAGGAAAATCGCCAAAAAAGAAAGTTTTCCTCCAATTTTCTTCTCCGACGAGGATGAAGATGGAGTGCTATACCCGCACAACGATCCACTTGTCATTCGTGCACAGGTAAACGATCGAATGATGGAGGGAATTCTAATCGATAGTGGGGCCGGAGCAAATGTCATATCAGCCGAGGCGGTTAGGAAGTTGGAGGTACCTGAGGACCGGATCAAACCCTATTCAGCGGTTCTAGGAGGATTTGTAGGAGGCGTCTCTACCACGTCTTCCGGCAGTATAGATTTCACAATGACCCTGGGCCAAGAAGACGAAAGAAGAACAGAAAGACTCACGGCTTTTATTGTGCCAGGTCTTTCTGGATATAACATGTACCTTGGAAGGCTAGGAATCAATGCTTTCAAAGCCATCCACAACACTCATCACTTAAAAATGAAGTACTTAACCTCAAACGGGAAGGTGGTTACGATAAGAGGAAGCCAAAAAGGGCCCGAATGTGTGAAGTCCGCATCATAGACAGCCTTCCTAGTGAGGAGGTGGTCAAAACTGTGGGATCGGACAAGGAGTTCAAAGGAAAGTTACCTTCTTTAGGGTCGAGTCAAGAAAAGGAAGGATGTCAAGCAACCCAAGATCCCCCCAGAGAGGTACATTTAAAATCTGACCCTTCTAAATTTTTTAAAATAGGAACTGCGTTTGATAGTGGAGAGCAAACTCACTTAATGAGGTTCCTGGAAAAAAGAAGGGTAACATTTGCCTGGAGCACGGATGAGATGCCTGGAATAGACCCAAGCGTTATCCGGCATGAGCTCAGAGTAGACCCTAAGCATCCGGCGGTTAGGCAAAGAAAAAGGGTAATAGGGGAAAAAAGAGATTTGGCTTCACGAGCCGAAGTCCAGAAACTCCTCAAAGCTGGATTCATCAGGGAGGTCGCGTACCCGCGATGGCTGGCCAATGTTGTCATGGTAAAAAAAGCAAACGGAAAATGAAGAATGTGTGGATTTCACAGATTTGAATAAGGCATGTCCGAAAGATTTCTATCCCCTACCGTCAATAGATAGATTGGTGGTTTCAACTGCTCAAAGCTCTGTGTTGAGCTTTCTAGATGCTTTCTCTGGCTATAATCAGATAAAAATGAAAGAAGACGATTCGGAAAAAACATCCTTTATAACTTCAGCCGAAACATTCTGTTACAAGGTAATGCCTTTTGGACTAAAAAATGCAGGAGCTACCTTTCAGCGAATGATTGACAAAGTGTTTTGTCAACAACTTTCCTGAAACGTGGAAGCTTACGTTGACGATATAGTCGTAAAAAGTCCATCAAAAGAACAACACATGAAGGATTTAGAGAGGAAACATTCGACACTCTGGACAAATACCAAATCAAGCTGAATCCAGAGAAGTGTGTATTCGGTGTAACCAAAGGAAAGTTTCTTGGCTTTATTGTTGGACAACGAGGTATTGAGGTCGATCCGGAAAAAAGTCAGGCAATCCTCAACCTCTCCCCTCCAAAAAATATCAAAGATGTCCAAGCCTTGAACGGGAGACTCACGGCGTTAAGCAGATTTTGTTCCAAACTTCAGGAAAAATCAATCCCGTTCTTCAATATCCTAAGAAAGAACAGCAAGTTCCAATGGGGACAAGAGTGTATAGACGCATTTGAAAAGATCAAAAGAGCTTCGGGATTGCCTAAATTGGGCGTACCCGCCAGGCCAGGATCTCTAACCTTTACTTATCCGCGACAGATTGGGCAGTCGCAGCTGTCTTGATTATGGAAGAAAAAAGGGAGATACCAGTCTATTATACTGGCACAATTTTGAGCCCAACAGAAGGACGATATACAAACATAGAGAAAATCCTGTTTGCATTGGTGGTGGCGTCAAGGAAATTACGGCCCTACTTTCAATCGCATCGAATCTTTGTCAGAACCAACTGGCCACTCAAACAAATAGCTAACAATCCAAACGCTTCCGGCCGGATGGTAAGCTGGACAGTGGAGCTAACACAATATGAAATTCACTTCTTACCTAGAACAGCGATTAAAGCACAGGCCTTGACAGACTTCATAACAGAAACAAACTTTGCAAGAGAAGAGAAACAGCTCCAAAACTCATACACCATCTTGGTTGACGGAGCCCGATGCAAAAATAGGACAGGAGCTGGAATAGTAGTACAAGCTCCGGATGGACAAAGTCTAAATTACGCCTTCCGGCTAGACTTCGATGTTACCAACAATGAAGATGAGTACGAAGCCCTCATTCGGGGTTTGGAGGTGGCTACCGCCCTAGGGGCAACAGGTTCCATAGGAAGATACCCTCTCTATTTTTTCCTTCCTATAAAATCATGTTGAAAATAAAGCTCATAAAATTTAAAACTTTCGCAGAATTAGAGGTATACTCAGATTCCATGTTGGTAGCAAGACAAAGCGACAACATCTATGAGGTCAAAGAGGAAAAGCTGTGGAGGTACTTGCTCAAAGTCCAAGAGCTAAAAGCAAACTTCCAAAGATGTGAGCTAAAGCACCTCCCTCGTGAGGAGAATGTTGAAGCTGATGCCTTGGCAAAATTAGCAAGTATGGCCGAAAAAGTACCCAATGAGGTATGGTTGGAAATCAAGACTACATCAAGCATAGACGGGGCTCAAGTGTTTACAGTGGAACCAAATGATAAAACAGAATCTTGGATGACCCCAATCATAGATTACATACGGCAAGGAAAGTTGCCGAAGAAGAAAAGGAGGCCAGGATAATAAAAAGGCGGGCCGCATCATTTTTCATTGAGAATAACCAGCTATATAAGCGATCTTTTGCAAGACCAGCATTGAAGTGTGTTACCATAGCCGAAGGAGCAGAACTAATAAAAGAGGTGCATGACGGGCTCTGTGGAAACCACCAAGGAGAAAGAACCACAACGCACAAAATCCTGAGGCTCGGGTACTTTTGGCCAAAAATGATGGAACATTGCAAAGAATACATACAAAAGTGTCTCAAGTGTCAGGAACACGGGAACAAAATACACAATCCTCCGGCGGAACAAAAATCTATCCTCTGCCCAATCCCTTTTGCTATGTGGGGATTAGATATTGTGGGACCATTCCCAGAAGCTTCACCAGGAAGGTTCAAGTTCATATACGTTGCAATCGACTATTTCACAAAATGGGTCGAGGCAATGCCCACTATCTCTATCACGGCTAGAAAGTCACAGGAATTCATCTGGAAATATGTGGTATGCAGGTTCGGCATACCAAAGACAATAATAACTGATAATGGAACTCAGTTCAACTGCGAGAGCTTCCGGGAATTCTGTGAAGAATGGAAGATTGACTTAAGGTTCGCATCAGTAGCACACCCTCAGGCAAATGGGCAAGTCGAGAATGTGAATGGTCAGATAGTGAGGGCAATAAAGAAAAAACTCGATGAAAGAAAGGGAAAGTGGGCAGAGCTGTTACCCCAGATCCTTTGGTCTTACAGAATAACGGAAAGGGGGCCGACAGGGGAAACACCCTACAGACTAACATATGGTTCGGAGGCTGTCATTCCGATGAAAATTGTGGTGCCATCAATAAGGTGGGAATCATATGACGAAGAAGTCAACAATCAAGGAATACAAGATCGTCTAGACCTCCTCGAGGAGACTAGAATGGCCACCGCAATAAGGATGGCGAAAGATAAATCCAGAGTTGAGCGATATTTCAACCAAAGGATAAAGGAGCGGAGTTTTGCCCCAGGAGAGTTGGTTCTTCGAGAAGTTAAGCAGCCTAAGAAGCTAGAACCCCAATGGGAAGGACCATACATCATACACCAAAGGACAGGACGAGCTTCATAGCCTGAAAAATGGTGAAGGATACGAATTGCCACATTCTTGGCATGGAGAATGTCTAAAAAAATTCTATGTATAAAATTTATGATTCATTAATAAAGAGGTATTTTTCGAAAAAGACAAAAGTATGCACCGGCCAACGAGCCGCAGGCTATCATGCCTTGAAAGTAAGCACCGGCCAACGAGCCGCAGGCTATCATGCCTTGAAAGTAAGCACCGGCCAACGAGCCGCAGGCTATCATGCCTTGAAAGTAAGCACCGGCCAACGAGCCGCAGGCTATCATGCCTTGAAAGTAAGCACCGGCCAACGAGCCGCAGGCTATCATGCCTTGAAAGTAAGCACCGGCCAACGAGCCGCAGGCTATCATGCCTTGAAAGTAAGCACCGGCCAACGAGCCGCAGGCTATCATGCCTTGAAAGTAAGCACCGGCCAACGAGCCAGGCTATCATGCCTTGAAAGTAAGCACCGGCCAACGAGCAGGCTATCATGCCTTGAAAGTAAGCACCGGCCAACGAGCCGCAGGCTATCATGCCTTGAAAGTAAGCACCGGCCAACGAGCCGCAGGCTATCATGCCTTGAAAGTAAGCACCGGCCAACGAGCCGCAGGCTATCATGCCTTGAAAGTAAGCACCGGCCAACGAGCCGCAGGCTATCATGCCTTGAAAGTAAGCACCGGCCAACGAGCCGCAGGCTATCATGCCTTGAAAGTGCACCGGCCAACGAGCCGCAGGCTATCATGCCTTGAAAGTAAGCACCGGCCAACGAGCCGCAGGCTATCATGCCTTGAAAGTAAGCACCGGCCAACGAGCCACAGGCTCATGCCTTGAAAATAGGCACCGGCCAACGGGCCGCAGGCTTCCATATCTTAAAAAAATCCGGCTAAAAACCATAGATGGCCATACTTGAAAGAAAAAGATCCGAACAAAAGTCCAAAGCCGCAAACTGACATAACTTGCATAAGATAACCATACGTGCACCATTAAAAAAAAGAAGAGAGAATATCACGGCAATAGAAAACTTGGCTCAAAAGAGGTACTCCGGCAGACAAATAAGTAAAGATGGTGAAAATATAGCTTATATTTCTCCCAAAGTGTGGGGTAAAAACAGTTACAAAATATGATCATTACAAAAGATTCGGCAAACACAAAAAATACATGCCGAAACAAAAACCCCTCTAGAAATAAAAACAAAACTTCTATTCTACTTTTTCTACAGCTTCTTTTTCAGCAACTAATAATCTATCGCCGCTACCAGCCACACTCTCAGAAGACTTAGACCTCTTAGAAAGACGCTGCATCCCTCCGGCAGACGGCAGGATGTTGCTTCCAGCTGGAAGGAATGAGGCTTCGCCGGCGCCAAAGCATGTCTCTCCAGGACTGCGGCAGAACCTCTCGAGCTCCAAGAAGAAGTTGGACTTCTGAGCAACGGCCTTGAATTCCAGCTTGTTGTACAGATCATCATCCAGTAACTCTCCTTTCTCGAGAGAGTGATCTGAGACAATCTGCTGGCAAATATCGACTATCCAGCGGCACTGAGAAGCAAAGGACTCCTTTAGATGGGCATTAATGGTGCCTTGCTTCTGTATCTCCTCCTGAGACTGCCGGGAAAATGACTTAAGCCTGGCCACTTGAGATTCAAGGGTCAGGACTTGGGCTCGATACTTATCACGTTCAGAATTGGAAATGACAGCTCCTCCTTAGCACGGACTACCTGACCATTCAACTGATTGACGTGCTTCAGTAGGTTCGCAGAACTCAAGCCTAGCCGGAACACAAAAAAAGAGTAAGAAGAAGAAGGGACAAAAGAACAAACAGAAGTCGAAGATCTGAAAGTTTACCATGGCCTGATGGTCAGTATTCTCGGCTTAGAACGAGACTGGCTTCCTCCAGCTCTTTTACTCTCTCTTCCAACCTGGTCCTCTCTTCTATCAAGGCAACTTTATCCGCAGCAAGGGTTTTCTTCTCCTCTTCCAAAAGAGAGCAATCTCGGAGCAGAGACTGCTTCTCTTGATCAAAGGAGGACCTTGACTGCTCTTCCAGTGCGGCCTTTTCCTCCGACAGCGATCAAGCTCCTGCATGAGCTTTTCTTTTTCCTTCACAAGGGCCTCATTCTCCCGCTGAAGAGTTTGCTTCTCCAGTTCGAGCGTTTCAGCCTCCTGCTTGTAAGAATTCCTCTCCTGATAGAAAAAGGTCTTGTCAGCCTGAAGAGAGTTCACCTCGTTCCGGTGAATAGAGCGCACCTGATCCAGCAAAATGTCTAGGTCAGAGAAGGCCCGAGTCGGCTTATTTCTCAAAAAGAAGAGATGATTTCATACCTCTATCAAAGTGTTGTCAGCTTCCACGATCCGGCCTTTTAGAGAAAAGTTTTCTTCTCGGAGTTTCTTCAGCTGCAACTCATACTCATCACGCTGACGCTCGCATTCTCGCTGGGACAACTGCAGGTCTTTGTTTATTGCCTCAGTTCTCTCCTTTGCCTTACGGTCAATCTCATACTCAACCTGATCAATGTAAGCATCATGAGAGGAGGGGACAGCTTCAGTTCCTCTTCAACATTATTGGCTAGGCTTTCCTCGTAGCGAAGCTTGGATTGGAGATTGCCGAAGTGAACCTCAGCACTTGAGCCATGGACATCACCTAAAACAACACAATTCACAAATTAAGGAAAAACCAAACCAAAACAGGAGAGAAACACAAAAGAGATACACATGCCAACCTGAAAGATGCCCCCCCACATCATTTCAAACACATCATTTATTGGGAGGAATGCCGCATGATGGCATCTGCCCCCATCTCCGATCCGCAGCCTTTTTTTGGTAGCAGTAAAGGTTGCCGGAGGAGCAAAGATCCCGTCTGATGACCAGATCTCTTTATTGCCTCCTTCCAACGGAGGAATACTTGGCAGAGTCGCAGGATATTAAAGGGAGGGGTGCCCGCAATGGTAGAACCACCCTTCCTTTTGGGAGGGTCCAGTGTAGGACTCTGAGCAGGAGGAGGAGGGGAGGAAGAAGAAGAAGCTATGTAGTCCTCTCTGCTTACTCCGGAGCTCAGGATTCTCAGGCACCTGACGATACTCCATTGCTCTATCCCTTGCCGCATCCGTGGCCGCAGCAACATCAATGGAGAATGATCCTGAGACCTCAGGATCACCAGAGGTTTGTCCTTCTCCTGATGTCCCTAGCTGTGAGGCCTTCGACTTTGATGTAGTTTTCTTCTTTAGTCTTTGTTTAACAGGAACAGAGACTGCCGCAATGACAAAAACAAATGTGATTACATTATCGAAAGACACTGGTATGTACAAAACCGGAAGCGGAAGGGCACTGCAAGAATCAAACCCGGTTCGGCAAGGACCAGCACGGAAGTCTGTGGCCTCCAGGGTGTTTTCTTGAGCAGGATCTGAAAAAAGTAACCCGTCAAATCAGGAAATTGCTCGCAAATAGGAGTCGGATGACCGGACTCCCGCCCCAGGCGAGAACCAAAGTCCAGACCCGAACCAGGGGTGAGGGGAAGGAAAGAAAGACGCGATGCCCGGACGGGGATCACGTGCCAAGTACCTGACAATCCGGCCGTAGCGTGATCCGGGGATTCCACCCTTTTCTTTTTCTTTGAATGACCAGCTTGGTCATCCTTGGCTTCTTGCCTGGGAAGCTTTGTAGGAGGAGGGCTATCCCCTAGAAGCTGCTCAGCCGCATCAGTAGCCGCCTCCAAGTGTCGTAGTAGTTGATTTTCTCGTCCCTAATCTTGAAGGTGACGAAGTTCCAGCTGTGGAATGGGCCGATCTTCTCCCCCTTCTGGAAGAAGTCTACATACGGCACACCGAAGCAATAAGCAAATCAACGAAGGCGACAAAACGTATACAGAAATAAAAAAGCACTTACTGTGATAAGTCTTCAGAGAAGATAGGCGTGCTTTTGTGAAAAACGCCTCGACGGTCGGCGGCTTTTTGCTTACTACCCTCAGAATCTTCGAGATAGGCAGTTCGGCCGGAGGGGTTTCTGGAGAAATCAACTGTCCTTTGCCCACTTCACTACAGTAAGGGATACCCAAGACCCGGCCGGAAGGGGGAACAATGACGAACCACCGTGGACTCCACCCATGCACCTTTTTATAGTCAAAAAGGGAATATCCGGCTTTCACAATTAAGGTTAGACTATCAGGATCGACTCTAACCGTGAAGAATCGGATAAAATCGGTGCCCTCCGGCCAATCTTGCTTTTCTTCACAGAGAGAGACGAAGGTGAAGATGGGAAATCGCCTTTGGGTGAAGATGGGAAAGGGAACAGCAGCGGCGAAGGAGAAAGCCCAAGACAAAGGGATGTGGGGGAATGTCAGGCCGGAGCGGAAAAAATCGCCGTAGACCACGTACCCACGGCCAAAATCGTCGTTGGGGTGAGAATCGGGGGACGGTAGGTAAACCTGGGTACCACGTGGGGCTTCGACCCCCCTGAGACAATCGCAGAGGGAGGAATAGTCAAGGGAGGAAGGAGAAGGCTCGCGCCTGACAAAAAGGGCTTTAAAGGTTTCAGATACGTGGGGCGAAAGCCGTTGGAGGAGCGGCAGCCCTGAATCGCCTCAATAGCCGGCGGAAAATTCGCAGCAAGCTTACTTGTTTTGGGCGGAGGTAGACATTGTAGAAGCTTAGTGAGGAAGCAAGGACGCGACAACAAAGGGTGGGACAGAGCGCAATAGCAGAGTGGCGAGAGGAAGAAAAGTCGAAACGGGAGAATAAAGGAAGAAAGAGAAGGAAGCTAAAAAAACTCGGACTTTAAGGAAATTTTCTCCCGCCCAAATAAATAACATATATATATGTGCAAACAAAAAACACCTTTTTTGCAGGGGAAATGAAAGGACCGTACGCTTCCTAAAGACGGTTCCGACGTTTGGTCGAAAGAGGGACCCTGCAAATTCCACACTAAAGACAGGCGGAAAATTCAAAAAGCGGTAAAAAGCAAGTTCGGGTCACAAGCTTCGCGCGTGGCCAGTAAAAAGTTCTTTCTCTCCAGATATGAAGAAAAAGAACTTGTGGGACTGAGATAGGGAAAAGACGAGGCATAGACAGACCAAAGAACCTCAGGGATGGCTGCAGTCACAAAAATTTTCACCGAAGCACAGGCATAGGACACAGAAGTTCTATCTTCTTCTCCAAGAATTCAGAAAGATAGAACTTGTGGGACTGATGAGAAGGGAAGAAATGGTGCCAAGTCAAAACAAGACACGGAGAGCATTCGGCCGGCCTAGCCGGATGAGAATAAAGTTGCATAGAGCATCCGGCCGCTTCAGCCGGATGGAAGTAGAAGCACATAGGACATCCGACCGTCTCCAGCCGGATGAAAATAGGACTTAGACAAGGCAAAATACGGTACGACCGACCACCTGTGGTCAGCCAAAGATACTAAGAGAGGGTAAAACTGTACTTATACATGTAAAATACAGGCTGGCAGCATGGAACCAAGGCCCAAAATACTATAAATAGGGATCTACCCCCATGAAATAAGACACGACACATTTGGCAATCAAACTTACACTCGATTCTAACTAAGGCTCTCTCTCTCTCTACTCTTGAGAAATTCTGTAATCGAGACCAGGTAACGTAGAATAGAGGATCAGATCGGATTGTATCAGGATAGTATATACTGTTTCAAGCGTAAATTAAAAGAGCAGTAGCAATTAGATAAAATAACGAAAATCAGAAAAAGATAAAAAGAAATTAACTCACAAAATATGCAGATAAGAATCCTAACTACTAAACACAGAGAATTCAGAATAAAGAAATAAAATCAGAAAGAAAATTTGGAGAATAAAAGAAAATCTAAAACAGAATCAAAACAGAAATTTAAACAGATTGAAGATAAAATAAATAAAACGTTAAACTTTCCTAAACTAAAAACTAAACTAAACAGAATCTGACATTAAAACAATAAAATTCGAAAATAGGAAGAAAAAGAAAATCTAAACAGAAACGTAACAGAAAGTAAATAAGGGAAAAACTAAATAATAAACAAGATAAAGATTAAACTAAATAACCGTGCCTCCCCGGCAATGGCGCCAAAAACTTGTTGGGGGTAAGACCTAATGACAAGTGTACCGGTCAATTCTAGCAAGCTTTAATAGAGAGTATTCCCTAAGTATCGAACCAGAGGAGGCGATGTCTAGTTTAAATCTTTACTAACCGGAAAGGAAATAAAAAGACTGAATAACAAATAAAAATAGGAAATTGAGGGTTTTGACTTGTTGAGAATTAAAAACTGTAAACAGATTGTAAAACAGTAAATAGCAAGAAAATAATTGTTACAAAACTGATTTGGGTAAGAGATACCAGTTTACTATTACTCCCTAAATCTGCAATTCCTATTCTAAAGCGATTTCAAAGATAATTCTGAGTAAAACCCTAGAACAAAGTTAATTCACCTCCGGTCTCCCGCTTAGCAAATTCTAGTTAGTAAAGACCGAATTCTAACTCTTGTTACGAACCCACTGTTTACTAACCGCCTTAAGAACAACCTAGATTATCGGTCAATTAGCAATTAGAGGAATTACCGTCTCTAAACTAACCGGTTATTTTCCTGAATTCAATTGAAAGCCGCAGTCGTCACATATAAGCTAACAAAATACTAATCTTTATAATTGGCCAAATTATAACTATTAAAGAAATTAAGCAAGGAAAATAACTTTACTTAATTGAATTGTAGTAAATCACAAAGGAACAGGAATAGTAAATTCAAGGATACATAGCAAACCGAAATCTAAAAGAGACTACTCAGACATATTCATAATGACAGTGCACAAGTTTAATAATAAAGACTCAGGGAAACAAGAACAAGAGGGAACTCTAATGTCAACAGCCGTCGTGGATTCTCTGTCGTTCTTGCCTCAGCCTTCTCTCTGATAGCCTCTAAAATCCCCCAAGACTCAGCCTTTCTCTCTCTCTCTCTCTCTCTCTATCTCTCTCTCTCTCTCTCTCTTATCTTCTGTGTAAAACTAAGCTCTGTGGTATCTAGCCTCCCCTCTCACGTTGGCCATACTCCCCTTTTATAACAAACAGAAATCTATCTTTAATTCTCCTCTTCCACGCACTCTTTGGCTGCGTTTTATCTAATTGGTCCGGGACTTGGTCCTGGTATGAAGCCCCAGACCAGTCTCTGAAATACACCGAGAGTTTGTCCCCAGGTGTGGTCCGGGACTTGGTCGAAGTATGAAGTCCCGGACCAGTCTCTGAAATATGCCGAGAGTTTGTCTCCAGGTGTGGTCCGGGACTTAAGATACGTATCAAGTCCCGGACCGGTCATTGAAAATAGGTCGAGAGTAGTGCCTTTGGTTGGTCCGGGACTTAGGGTTTGTAACAACTCCCAGACCAGTCTCCAAAACAGTTCGAGAGTAACTCCAATGGATGGTTCGAGACTTAGGGTATGTGCAAGGTCCCGGACCCATCCTGAAATTGAGAATTCATGCAAGTCTTCACTCTGTTCAACATGCTTGACCGTCCAAAATACATTACAATGATTGGGAATGCGTTTTCTTGAGATTTTCGCCTGAAATAACACGTAAGCCCATCATAGAAGACAATTGCAAATAAAATCATAAAACTAACCATAAGGCGGGAATTTATTAACAGATGATGATGAATTAAACACAAATAAGCCCCATAAAGATAGATAAATTCCCGACTTATCACTGACTCATAGACCAAGTGCTTCATAGGTATGAATCGAGCGGACTTGGTGAGTCGATCCACGATTACCCATATCTGGTTGACTCCACCCTTCGCCGGCGGTAGCCCAACCACAAAATCCATCGAAATAGAGTCCCACTTCCACTTGGGTACCTCCAAAGGCTGCAACAATCGTCTCATCCTCTTATGCTCGAACTTCACCTTCTGGCAAGTAAGGCATCTAGACACGAACTCTGTTGCCTCCCGCTTCATCTTCGGCCACCAAAACAACTTTTTCAGGTCTTTATATAGCTTATCTCCACCTGGGTGAACTGAGTATGGCGTGTTATGAGCCTCCCTCATCAGTCTCTCCTTCACATCCGTACAACCCTAAGGAACACACCAACGGCCTCTGAATCTAAGACTGCCATCATCGTGGAGTTTGAACCCTTCTGCCTTATCCTCCTTCAGCTTCTCTCTGACCCGCTCCAACTTAACATCACCAGGCTGTCCTTTGAGTATCTATCCATAAATGTCAGAGGAGATACTCATCTGGAACAGTCTCACCTCTCGCTCAACGCCACTGGACTCCATCACCTCCAAGTCCAATCTCTGGAAGTCATGAACCAATTCGTCAAGAAGGACTCACATGGAGTTCACAGAGTGACTCCTTTTTCTGCTTAATGCATCTGCCACCAAGTTGGACTTTCCTTCGTGATACAAAATCTCCAAGTCATAATCCTTAATCAGCTCCAACCACCTCCTCTGCCTCATATTCAATTCCTTTTGGGTGAAAATGTACTTGAGGCTTTTGTGGTCGGTATAGATCTTTCACGAGACGCCATAGAGGTAGTGTCTCCAGATCTTGAGTGCAAAAACCACGGTTGCCAACTCTAAGTCATGGGTCGGATATCTGGTCTCATACTCTTTCAACTGCCTCAACGCGTAAGCGATGACTTTCCCCTTTTGCATCAAGACACATCCCAGGCCATACTTAGAAGCATCGCTGAATACTTCGAACCCATCTATCCCTGAAGGCAAAGTCAAAACCGGAGCGGTGGTCAATCTCTCTTTCAGCATCTTGAACACATTCTCGCAATCATCATCCCACTGGAATTTGATCACCTTCTTCATAAGGTTGGTGAGAGGCCTTGCTATTTTGGAGAAGTCCTTCACAAAACGTCGGTAATACCCTGCCAAGCCTAGAAAGCTTCGCACTTCAGTCAAATTGTTGGGCCTTGGCCACTCCTTTACAGCTTGAATCTTCAACGGGTCTACTGAAATGCCTTCTCTGGTGATGACGTGGCCCAGAAATGCCACTCGGTCTAACTAGAAGTCACACTTGGACAGCTTCGCGTACAACTGCTGCTCCCTCAATGTCTGCAATACTAATCTCAAGTGCTCCTCATGCTCCCGCTCGTCCTTGGAATATATAAGAATGTCATCTATGAAAACCACCATGAACCGATCTAAGTAAGGGTGGAAGATGCAGTTCATGGGGTCCATAAAGACAGCTGGGGCATTGGTAGGTCCAAAGGGCATCACTAAGAATTCAAAGTGCCCATATCTAGTCCTGAAAGCTGTCTTCGGGATATCTCTCTCCGCCACTCTGAGATGATGGTAACCTGACCTCAAATCGATTTTTGAGAAGATCCCTGCCCCCTGCAGCTGGTAAAAAAGATCGTCTATCCTCGGCAAGGGATATCTGTTCTTCACTCCGATCTGGTTCAGCTCCCTGTAGTCGATGCATAGCCTCATACTCCCGTTTTTCTTCTTCACAAACAAGACCGGGGCTCCCCAAGGCGATACACTCGGGCGAATGTATCCTTTATCCAAAAGATCCTCCAACTAGGTCTTCAATTCCTTCAACTCTGAGGGTGCCATCCGGTAAGGAGCCTTCGAACTTGGCGCTGACCCTGGCACAAGATCGATAATGAATTCCACCTCTCGGTCTGTCGGCATTCCCGAAATCTCGTCTGGGAACACATCTAGGAATTCGCTTACTACTCGGATCTCCTTCTCCTCGTCTGGCTCCTGGCTTAGGTCTTGGACGTAGCAAAGATACGCCTGCTGTCCCTTCTTTACTTGGGAGAGAATTGTCATTGCTGAGACAATCTTCACTCCGGGCTTCTCCTCCACATTTCTGTATGAGACTCTCCATCCCGACGGTCCTCTAAGAATGATCTTCTGCTCGCTGCAGTCTATCCTTCCCTTGTATTTGCTCAGCCAGTCCATCCCCAGGATTATGTCGAAGTCGGTCAAGGCAAATTAGATCAAGTTCACTACAAAGTTTTCCCCTTTAATGTCTATACCCATGTAACACCCCTACTACGCACTTAACATTAAATGAAATCGCAGCGGAAGAACAACTAACAATAACTACACGATTCGGTGCTACAACGCCGTCAACCACCCACGTGGTTAACAAGGCAGAATAAATACAAGTGTACCGGTCTGATGATCAGACTCCCGAGCATTAGGTACTAACAACCTTATATACATAACCAACATACCGAGTATTTAATACAAACCGTCACTGTAAACTGTACACACGAACTCCACTATTTTAATACCCCGGATCTAAAAATGGTGATTTAATTACTCTAGTAAAATTATTAAGGGCCTAATTGTGCCTAGAGAGTATTGGTAAAAAGAATAAAACCAAAAGAAAAGAGAAAATGCGTTAAACGTGAAAAACGCTAAAATGCGCATTAAATGAAAATAAGAGATATATAATCTCGAAAGGGTCCGAGATGGATTCCTAAGGCTTAGTTAGGCCTAATTAGTATACGGGGATGATTCCCGAAGAAAACGGATCCAAAAAAATGGATTAAAACGCTAAATAAGCATAAAAGCACGTTTTTCGAGAAAGCCCGAAAACGTGACTTTAAGTGGTCAAATGGACCCGTAAAAAAATTATAGTTGATTAAATAACTATAATTAAGTATTAATGGAAGCTTAATAACCATTAAAATTAATTAAACGAGAAAATTCCGGAAAACGGACCCGGTAAGTGAATAGTGACAAAACCGAGAGACGAAACGCGTTTAATTCGAAAAGACGAAAAACGACCCGGGCTATTAATTTATGTGGGCCGGTTTTAATTAATAAGTGTACACCCATTAATAGCTTGCTAGCTATTAAGTAATAACAAGACAAATAAGTAAATAAAGCAATAGCATAAAGTAAAAGTAAAAAGTAAGTTACTTACCTCTCACCTCCCTTCCTTCTTCCTTATTTCTCACGTACTGCCCCAGCTCTCTGCGAGCTTCTTCTTCATCCTCTGTAATTACCGATTCGAGAAGGCAAGCAAACAGCCCCTCTTCTTCCTCCTCTAACTTGCTCATTTCTTCACCGAATCGCATAAAAATGGTACCGTTAGATTCGTATCGGCGAGGGCTACGTTTTGTACCCCTCAAAATCTTGTTTCCTCCACCTTCACTTCCATGGGTGTTGGAGCTTTTGAAGCTAGAAGAGCTTATTTTGACTCTCTATCATCTCCTTAATGCGCTAAGGTAAGAATATAAGCAAAAGCTCATCATTCCTAGCTTGTTCTTCCAATTTTGGGAAAAATTCTCCACGTTGAAAATTTCCCCATTTCAGCCGTGAGCTCCTTGCTCTTGTGGAAGCTTGGGAACTCCATCAATTGATTGCCAAGCCATCCTTTTGAATACTCTAAGGTAATATCTAAGCTAGAGCCTAAAAACTAGTTTTTGAAATACTAGTTTTTGTATGGAAAAATTGAATTAATGAGCTTGAAATGTGTGTATGGGGATATGATTGTAGATGGCAATCTAGACCCCCTTGTGTGTTGTGAAAACAAGAAGAGAAAGAGGGAGCAAAAGAAAGAGGAAGAAGAGAAGGAAACCCGAAAACAAACAAGGTAAAGCTCACCTTGTGTGGTTTTTATTTGACTCGTAAAACAGATTTGAGAATTGATTTAATGTCCTTGAATTGGTGTAGTCTTGGTACAACAATATTGAGTGGGAATGAGGATGTTTAAGGTTGTTTAAGTGTGAGAAATAAGCTTGGGAACTAAGCTAGTTTATTTGTGTGAACAATGGGAATTTGATGTGTTATTGATGCCTAAACAAAACAGGGGTGAAGATTGTGTTTGTGAGTATATTTAGTGTGGTGAAAATGCTTAGGAAAGCAAGTAAGTGCTGTCAAAATTCACCTAGGAATGGATAGTCTTGAGTGTTTATGTTAAGGAGGAAACTAGTGTGTGTTTAAGGGATTTAAGTGGTGGTTAATGATTTGGAAACCAAACTAAGGAGAAGTGTGTATGAGGAGAAGAAATAATGTCAATGGAAGTGCTGGAAATGGCACTGTTTGAATGGTAAAAGAAGTTACCAAATCTGTTACAAGAGTTAAGGGAAAACAAGGAAACTAGTTGTGAAAGTGTAAGTGAGTTTTAAGTGAAATTAACTAGAGTTTGTGTGTGCACTTGGTGCTTAGTTTAAGGTGGTTTATGTGAGTAATTAAGTGCTAAAACATGTAGATTATAAGTGGGAAAGATTGGAAAGACAATGGTGAAAGAAAGAGGTTGTAACAGATTTGGAAAATGCCAAATCCGTCAAAACTGCAGCAGGGTCCGGGACTTGGTCCATGGACAAGGTCCCGGACCACCCCCTAAAATAAGGTCGAGAGTTTACCCTGCACTTGGTCCGGGACTTGGGGTAGGACAAGGTCCCGGACCACCCCATTTTAATAGGCCGAGACTGAACATTCATGCTGGTCCGGGACTTGGGATAAGGACAAGGTCCCGGACCATGGTAGGAAAACAACCGAGAGTTTAGTAATGCTTTGGTCGGGACTTAAGATAGGGACCAAGTCCCGGACCACCCCCAGAAACCTACAGAGAGCATTTTAAAGGTTTTAAATGATGGGGGTTTGAATGTTAATGATGTTATAAGATGTTAAGGCCTTGTTTGGTGACATGTAAAGGCCCTAGGAAGTGTAAGAAAATGTGTTAGAAGTGATTGAGAAGTGAGAACTCAAATTAACTAGAGTAAAACCGAGTTAAGGATAACGGGGTAATACGGGAATAACATTAATTATGTTCCGTATGAGCTTAGTATTAATAATAATGTTTGAAACGTTATCAGAGGATCGTGTGTGACCCGAGCAGGTGAGATGACCAGTAAAGTAAAACCCCGGTGAAAGGTATGATATTTTCTCATACTCCGCGTGCTAACCGAGTTACGTTGATTTGTGTTGTGTTTGTGCCGGCGTAATCAAATTAAAGCATGAAAAATCCTGTTTGATTATGTTGCCTTGTTGTATGGAATGAGCTAACATCTTGTATGCCGGTGGTCTAACATAGTGAATGGACCGACTCGTAGTGAGTAACGTTGGCTAGAGACCATAGATCGGGTCGACGTATGATACACAAAAAAATGCAAACACACGAACTATCCGTTAAAGTATAACGATAACGCAAACATATGAACTCCCTAGAATGTGAGGAGGAGTACGGGTTGAGTAAATACCCGATAATGGTTAGAAAACCACATTGAAACAATCCACGGAACAAATGAGAGTGGGGAGATAAGTAAACCTCCTTCAAGAGGATTCAAGTTAGTTCGAAGATGTGAATTAGTGAAGAAGGTAAAAGAGACCTGAGGGATTAGTAACTCCCTTGAGACATGGTCGACCTCCTATATGAGGATTTTACCTGATATATATAAATAACCGGAAGTATGAGTAAAGTAAATGTACGGGTAACTCTTAAAACCTAAGATTAACCAAACTTAAGTAATGTTCCCAAGGTCATTAGAAACATCGAGAGTGATGCTTCTAGGCTAATATACAAAATATTACTATAACTCCGAGAGAGGAGTGTATGGGAATGTAAGTAGTCCGAGAGCAGTCGGGCCTAAGTAAAAGAGATAGGAACTAAGAGAGAGTTCCGTGAGCTAGTTGAACCTTCCCACCATGCTAGACCCAGAGTAGGGTCGAAACCGGGGAAGTAAGACTATGCTAGAGAGCCATGAGTTTTGGCCTAAGTATGTATTAAGAGTAGCAAGCGTGACGTAGGAGACCTGTAGTGTCTCGAGAATCTACAAGAGCTTGAGTATAAATAACCCAAGAGTGTGGGTGAGATAATGAGTGTAAATAACCCAAGAGTGTGGGTGAGATAATGAGTATAAATAACCCAAGAGTGTGGGTGAGATAATGAGTATAAATAACCCAAGAGTGTGGGTGAGATAATGAGTATAAATAACCCAAGAGAATGGGTGAGATAATGAGTGTAAATAACCCAAGAGTATGGGTGAGATAATGAGAATAAGTAACCCGAGAGTGTGGGTGAGTATAGTACGAGTAGCCCAAGAGAATGGGTGTGTATATGAATAATTAACCCGAGAGAGCGGGTGAGGTATTGAATAAGTAAACAAGGCATAGTGAGGAATAACCCTCAAGGCCTAAGAGTAACCAGATACCACTAACAACCTTGTTATGTTAGTTAGGAATCGTGTTCCGTGATCGGATGTAGATTCCTTGAGTAATACACATCTATATTGTATTGCTATGATGCATGTTGTTTGACTAATGAACTCCATGTATATCCGACAAAAGTAGTCGGCGTACCCCGGTTAGCGCTCGGGGTATGCGAATTTCATATGCAGCGTTAAGCTGAGCCCCTAGGGGCGATGTTTTTATTTTACAGGTACACCAAAGATGTTACCGTTCGAGAGTAGGACGGGGTCGGTGGGTCGCATGGGTAGTAGTTTTAATTACTTATGTAATGAAGGAGGTGTAAGACCGAATATGTTGTCGGCATCCATTCATTGTAGACTCGGTATACTAAAGAAATGATTTGAGTATTGAATTTGTGTTGTGTACTCGGTTGTTCCAGTTCATCAGACCGCTACGGTATGTAAGGAAGGCCTGGTTAGCCATATGGGTGGCTATTGGCGTTGTTTCACCCCTCGTTGTAATTAGAGTTCCGCTGCGTGAGTAAGAGTAATTGGTGACGATTTATGAGGTAATGACGAGCTTAACGGTTGGGGTGTTACAACTGTCAACAGTAAACGACCATCACTGTAATACAAACGGTACCAAAATATAACGCCACGGGAGCACAGGCGCATCCCGGGCCTACCGTCCAAAATAATCAAAAGTATGACATAACCTTGATCTACAACCACTCTGCTTCCTCGATCCTCATCCTGCAGTATAAATATGGAGCCCCCGAGGGGGTCAGCAACCCTTGGCTGGTATGGTTAACGCGCAGCCCATCGGCTACCGGGATACGCGCAACTAATTGTCATGATGACATGGCATTCATTTTAACATATAACATATACATATGGCATAGCAACACTATTGCATAGCACAACATCATATACATAGTGAGTACACTTCCCACAACAACAAACCAAGAAGGTTAATCAACATAAGAAGCCTAGAGGATGATTCACCCTCATGTTAAGCTTGTTACACACACTCATTACCGTTCTGTTGGTGCAGACGTTATATCGTGAGTGGTTAAACTGGTGTAAAATTAAAAGAAAAGAAATTAAAACTCAAAATAAACGTCGGGCTGCAAACAAATCCCGGTCGTGGTAGTATAGTAAAAATGTAAGCGACTGGATGTCGAACCGTGGGACTAATGTGCATATTATAGTACCTAAGCGTGTCACAAGAGGGGGGATTAATTGACTTGTTTTATAAATTAAAAGGAAAGATTAAAATGACTAAATTAACAGATAAACTAAACGGGACTCTGGTTCTTGTTAATATAATATCTGCTCTTTCATGCTAGGTCTACTGGTTTAATTATAATTGTTTGGCAAGATTCCTGTTATTTTCTTAAGGTCCGATGAAAACTCATAAGAACTCGTTTACCTGTAATGCAAGGTCCGATGAAAACTCAAGCAAAAGCCTGCAAACGGCAGAGGAGTGTTGAGGGATTACATTTGCAACTGAGTACTAACTTAAACGATGAAAATAAGTTTCCCCCAGTTTTACGGCTTAATTAACCCATCTGTTTCCAACCGATGAAATCAAAAACAGACTAAAGCATTTTAATAAATTCATGAGGTTTATTAAAAAGATGCGAGAAAACCTTTAAACGTAACAAACTTCATTAAAATTAAAACCAGTAAAACATATTGCATAATTAATACAGATACATAATAATTATTCCCAGAGTATATGTAAACTAATGAAATGAAAAGAAAACAAATGGAGAAGCGGGAGATTAGAAATGGAATGAACGAGTGAGTGAAAGTGTAGTGGTACGAAGATGGAATGATGGTGTGAATTGGAACTCCAGGAGGAACCACGGACGGAACCTCTGGAAGGACACTGGAGAAGGTGTATTGAGCGTTGTTTTTATAGAGGAAGGAGAACAGGCAGAGTTGCAGCTCATTGATTGAGCTCGTTGATTGAAGCTCATTGATTGCAGGGGACAGAAACAAATGCGCGAGTGATTTCTGGTAGGCGCCGACTGCTTAAACGATAAGGCGCAGTCAAGTTGCAGAGCGAGTCGGCGAAGAAGATAACCTGTTGGACACTTACACGTGTCCGCTAGATAAGAGGCGGTTCTCTCATCTCCTCTCTTGTCCGCATGTTAATAGGCGGTCTCCTCTCTGTTTCATTGTCTCTTGTCCGCCACATAAGGGGCGGTTGCCTCTATGTCTTGTCTGCCTGTTATGAGGCGGTAGCCTCTATGTTGTCTGCTTGTGTCACGTCCTCGCAATATGAGGCGGTTGTGCATCTATGTCGCTTGCTATGAGGCGGTTGGGGTTTGGGGTGTCGGGTTACTGAGGGGCGGACACATGCGTGCAGTCGCGTGAGTGTTTAATCCTTATAATATATGTCTTTGGTTTGTTATTTTCCTACATTTTAACACATATAATACATCAGTTAATATAACAACAATAAATATAGGAAAAACCCAAGATAAGTGAGAAACATTTACTAAAAAAGCTGCAAATTATAAGGTGATTAAACCCTAATAAGTCTATATGTTTTGCACTTATCAAACTTCCTCACACTTGACTTTTGCTTGTCCTCAAGCAAATAAGGAATATAATTATCTCTAAGCCAAAATAATAAAACAAGATTAAATAAGTGTAGAAGGGAATTTAGACAAAGTGACAATTGAAAGAATAATTCTGCTCTTAGAAGTAGGTTTTTATAAACAGTGAAGAAGAACAATTTAATAAAAGCATAGAAAAACTAGACTGCAGAAAACAAGTTAGATTAACCTGGGATTATCAACCAATTTCATTCTCTAACCCGGAATGACAAGGGATGTGAAGTAATGCCTTATTCCGCAATACCTTTCAACACCACATACTCATGTTCATAAATATAAATTGCAATTTATATTTACACATTTTTTTGAATGTGCAAATTGTATATACAAAGCACATATTATTTATATAATAATTTTTTTTAAATTGCATTATTTTTTCTGTACCCCAGACTTTTCTCTCTATCCTTGTAGCGGTGTTGGGTCTTCTATCCCAGGTCACGAGACCTTAGGTAGATAGGTGTTAAAGCACCCCAAAGAACTTAATAACCGGATAGACGAGGCCTGTTTTTGGTAAGAAAAATTCATAAACAGTGGAGTACCTTGTCTTTATCCTTTTCTTTCCTTGACTTTCCACATATTTCCATAATCCCAAGCTAAACTAAATTGGTTTTTACAATCAGCAGATCTATCATTTTTTGAGTGAAAATAGAGTATTTTAAAGGAAAATAATTTTATACAAACTCCTTTAAATAAAACCATCTTTCAGTTGTCATCTGACAAAATTTCAGACACTTCTACAATTATTTTATCTTGTTTTTGCAATTTTTTTTTATATAGGCAGTTTAGAGTAGCAAAAAGCGAGTGTGGCATTATCGAACAACTGTCATATTTTCAGGGAAAGGTCTCTCCTTCCTCACACTTAAGAGGAGCAATGTCCTCATTGTTCAGAATTAAAATCAAGAAAATGACCTTTCAAATTATGACAGACTCATAAAGGATTAAACTCATATAGGTTGAACATCAATATAATAAAGGAAGAATTGAAACTCCCCTTGTATCGTAGATTGAGGAAGGTATCCTTCCTCACACTTAAAGCTTTGGTAGGGGTGAGACGTTCCTCACACTTAAGTTCGCTCAAGTGTTCAACCGAAGGTATCGAATTTCCTAGAGCAACTGTGGTTGCTCCCATAGGCGAGTTCAGCTATATGTTGGATATAGAATTTATTCTGAAAAGAAAACCATATATAGCCAGCCGAACTCAAATGGCACCAAAAGAAAATAATAATATGAAAAACATAAATAATAATTCATAAAAAGAAACATAAAGTAAACCACACTGTTACCTTCCTGAATATAACAAAAGTTAGCACAAGGTTCAAACAGTAAGAGTCTACAAAAAGTCAGAGAAATATAAAATAAAATAAAGCTAACAAAAATAAAAATCACTGCGGTGGTGGTGGAGGCTGTGCTGGTCCCTGGCCTGTCTGAGCGAGGAGACGCTCTAGGAGCTGAGCGGTCTGCGCATTCTGCTGCGCTGTCTGTGCATGCAACTCCTCACTCTGGTCCAAGCGCTGCATCACCCGTGCCTGCTCAGCCAGTATCCTCTGCTGAGTCTGCTCAAAGCTCTCAAACCTCTGATGGAAGGCCTGGAACTGAGTCAGGAGATCTGTCGGGATAGGTACAGGAGCAGGGATCTGCATCATGGCAGTAGTCGGCACATAGGGCTCTCTCCCTGTGCAATGTCAGCGGACGGTGGGTCAGGATCAGCTGAGTGTGTAGCTCCCGTAGAGGGACCCGCTGCTGTGGAAGATGCAGTGGAAGAGACAGAGCAGCCGTACCTGAGCGAGCGGTACCTTGACAAAGTACCGTCATCTGAGCGCGGTAAAGCCCCAGCTCAGCCCACAGTCAGCAGTGTGGACGGGCGCTTTCCTAGTACGGAGCTCTAAACCTTCCTTGACCTCTGCTGAGAGTGGGACGGAACCGATAAGGTGGAGCCCGATGAAGAAGGGAAAAATGAGAGTGATCTTCTTCTTCGTCGTACTCAGGTAGGAGACCACCTATGGAGCTGGCGAACATGATGTGGCTGAGGAGATGCGCTGAGCGGGTGGAGATGGACCTAGGAAGTAGTCTGTAGGGCACATCCTCATCAATAGCATCATGCGCCCCAGATGGGCGAATCTGATGATTGAGATCCCAGGAGAAGGAGCCTCTGAGTCAGCGGGGGAAGCTCGCGAAAGGGAGGACATCCTTCCTCCTCCCCTCTATGTCGGATCCTCCGACCTACAACCTGAAGGCCACCTAGACTTCGACCTCTGCAAGTATCCTCTGTGAATCCTCGGATATCGTCAGGACCATCCGGGATCTGTAGGAGAGAAGTGAATGGCGAGGGTGTGATCTCCACGGGGTGATGGCGTACATAAGAGGTGATGCTAGATTGCCCGCCGGGATTAGCATAAACTCTCTAACCAGCTCCGGACAAAAGACTCCTGCCCTAACCTTAGGACCAAACGAAAGTCCTAGTTGGCAATCAGAGTATCCCCCTGCATGCTCTAGCACCGCAGGCTCAAATTTCCTCTCCATAATAAAATCATTGCCTAGATCGAACCAGGCAACGAGCCTCTGCTGAGATTAAAAGCCGTCCCCGAAGACAAGGTGCAGAAGAAGATGCACCGGGACAGTCGCCACCACGAATACGAGGCATACTAACATATTTTAAATTTAAAAGCAAACAAACATTAACAGCATAAAATTGATATTTAAATATTAAACAGAGTAAGAATAACAAAAATCAATAAACATAAAAATTAAATAGACAACAACATAAAAATCAGTCAACAACACAACATAAAAAATTAACAAATAATAACAACAAAAACATAATAAACAAACATAAGAATTAATATCAAACAGAACATTAATATTTGACATAAACAACTTAGCAAAATAGAAAACAAGATGAAAAAGAATGTGAAATAAACGAATAATTATACAACATAATTCGTCGAAAATTTGACAGAATTCCCCCAAAATTCTTCGTTTCTCCACAATTAATTCAGTCAGATTCAAGGTATATTTAAATACAGTCATCAAACAATCCATAAATAACAACCTATAATCATAAAATTTATTCGTTTAAAAACAAGGCAAAATAAAATTGGAAAAATGATAGTACAACATAAGCATTTTCGTAATACCCATTACCCAATTTTTCAAATTCATCAAAAACACCCAATCTAAGTGTAATAAGTGAAGATTTAACCTTGTGTTGTATTATGATTAATAGAGGACAAATTCGAGGCAAAATTAGCAAATTAAGTTCGAAATTTCGAAGTTGAAACTAGGGATTCGAAACTTCAGCTCCTAATTTCTCCTATGTAGTTCATCATTACAGATGAAGCTATAGAAACGTAGAGAATTGAAAAACGAAGATTTCGTACTAACCTTGCGTGATTTGGTGAAGAATTGAGGAAGATTGAGCAAATTGAGGGGGAGGCGATTCACGCGAGCTGTGTTCTCCCTTGGCTGTCGGGTTCGAGTAAATTTGGGGAAGAACAAGTGGAGTGAAACGCGGCGCTTCAGTTTCATTTTTTTTTTCTATTTCAGCCACGTACCCGCTCGGTTTTTAGGCGGGGTAGAGGGTGTGACTTGTCCGCTTCGTTTGAGGCGGTTATGCCTGTGTATGGACTGCGTGTTATTAGGCGGTCACGCCTATTAGTTTCTGTCTGTCGTCCGCTTGGAAAGTGGCGGACAAGGCTGTGTGGCGTCCGCTTGACAGGAGGCGGACAAGGCCTGTTTGTTTTTTTTTATTTAAACGAAACAATAACAAATAATCGAATGAACAAATTAAACATTAGTAGACATAAATTAATAATTAGTAGTTAGATTACATAAAATTATAAGTTAGTAGTTAATTTACATAAAATTAAATGTTAGGGACAATGGAAATTAAATGTTAGAGACAATGGAATTTAAAATGTTAGAGACAATGGAAATTAAATGACAAATATAAGAGTTAGAAGTTAGATGTCAGAAGTTAGATGTCCGTAGTCATATGTCCAAAGTCAGGTGTCCAATGTCATATGTCCAATTAATATTAACAGATTATTAGATAATTATTATTAACAAAATATAGTAGATAATTAATATTAACAATAAACAAAATATTATAGACATAATATTAACAGAAATAAGAGAACAAAATATTTATAATTAAATAGGTGAATAATCCGGGGCTTAGGAACTAGAATAAATCTAGTCCCCGGCAACGACGCCATTTTGCAGACGTTATATCGTGAGTGGTTAAACTGGTGTAAAATTAAAAGAAAAGAAATTAAAACTCAAAATAAACGTCGGGCTGCAAACAAATCCCGGTCGTGGTAGTATAGTAAAAATGTAAGCGACCGGATGTCGAACCGTGGGACTAATGTGCATATTATAGTACCTAAGCGTGTCACAAGAGGGGGGATTAATTGACTTGTTTTATAAATTAAAAGGAAAGATTAAAATGACTAAATTAACAGATAAACTAAACGGGACTCTGGTTCTTGTTAATATAATATCTGCTCTTTCATGCTAGGTCTACTGGTTTAATTATAATTGTTTGGCAAGATTCCTGTTATTTTCTTAAGGTCCGATGAAAACTCATAAGAACTCGTTTACCTGTAATGCAAGGTCCGATGAAAACTCAAGCAAAAGCCTGCAAACGGCAGAGGAGTGTTGAGGGATTACATTTGCAACTGAGTAACTTAAACGAGATGAAAATAAGTTTCCCCCAGTTTTACGGCTTAATTAACCCATCTGTTTCCAACCGATGAAATCAAAAACAGACTTAGTAAAGCATTTTAATAAATTCATGAGGTTTATTAAAAAGATGCGAGAAAACCTTTAAACGTAACAAAATTCATTAAAATTAAAGCCAGTAAAACATATTGCATAATTAATACAGATACATAATAATTATTCCCAGAGTATATGTAAACTAATGAAATGAAAAGCAAACAAATGGAGAAGCGGGAGATTAGAAATGGAATGAACGAGTGAGTGAAAGTGTAGTGGTACGAAGATGGAATGATGGTGTGAATTGGAACTCCAGGAGGAACCACGGACGGAACCTCTGGAAGGACACTGGAGAAGGTGTATTGAGCGTTGTTTTTATAGAGGAAGGAGAATAGGCAGAGTTGCAGCTCATTGATTGAGCTCGTTGATTGAAGCTCATTGATTGCAGGGGACAGAAACAAATGCGCGAGTGATTTCTGGTAGGCGCCGACTGCTTAAACGATAAGGCGCAGTCAAGTTGCAGAGCGAGTCGGCGAAGAAGATAACCCGTTGGACACTTACACGTGTCCGCTAGATAAGAGGCAGTTCTCTCATCTCCTCTCTTGTCCGCATGTTAATAGGCGGTCTCCTCTCTGTTTCATTGTCTCTTGTCCGCCACATAAGGGGCGGTTGCCTCTATGTCTTGTCTGCCTGTTATGAGGCGGTAGCCTCTATGTTGTCTGGCTTGTGTCACGTCCTCGCAATATGAGGCGGTTGCCTCTATTAGTGTTGTCCGCCTGTTTTGAGGCGGTACTGAGGGGCGGACACATGCGTGCATGTCGCGTGAGTGTTTAATCCTTATAATATATGTCTTTGTTTGTTATTTTTCCTACATTTTAACACATATAATACATCAGTTAATATAACAACATAAATATAGGAAAAACCCAAGATAAGTGAGAAACATTACTAAAAATGCTGCAAATTATAAGGTGATTAAACCCTAATAAGTCTATATGTTTTGCACTTATCAGTTGGTCGAACGAGTAACTTAACTCACATATGGATCGGATATTGTGACCCAAACACACCACACAAACACATGTTCCCACTAAACCGATCATAAGTCAGAATAGGTAAGCTTTGGAGGAAGCTAGCGGGAGATCGAACGCCAAATAAAGGAGGACAATCTTAACATCATAAGAGTCGAATCTGATACAGATATCTACTCTTATACTTACACCCGTGACCGGATAACCGGATTCTTCACCCCCAGTTAACACTCGTTAGAAGTTCACTGTTGGAACTCAATAACAAATCACAGCATGTGGTTAAGTCTTGTTAGTCACACACAAGGGGTATGAGTCACACTTCAACAATACAATAATATAAACAACTCTAAACTCGTTACATGACTTAAGTCTTACAAGGTCATAAACATACAGAAAAACAAACAGCACACAAGCCGGTGTAAACCGGTAGGCAACAGACTACAAGAAAACCATACCTTGGTCCTTGCTTCGACTGGTTTCCACCGTAGGTCACTCCTATAAATGATTAATAACGTTGGTAAATTTACTTACTTAACTTTGAATTTTACTAAACATTTTACATGGTTATACGACATGTTTTAATGCCCAAACTTATCCTTGATTACCTATAGTATACCCCGTAGGGTTAACTACTTGAGCCACTCTTTGATTGTTTTTTTTTACAAGTTTTGGTCCTACCGACCTTACCGACCGACCTTACACAAGGTCGGTCCATTCCAGAACACATTACCGTCAAAAATTCTTCTCCGACCGACCTTGCAAGTTCGGTCCACAAGGTCGGTCTATTCCCGAGAGTTTTTCCCCTTTGAAAACTCAGGCCCAACCGATCTTGGCAAGTTCGGTCACAAGATCGGTCGATTCCCGAGAATCACTTACGTACAAAGATTTAGGCATGACTGACCTTGTAAGTTCGGTCCCAAGGTCGGTCTATTCCAGAGACTCAATCCGTACTAAAAATCCATGCCCGACCGACCTTGCAAGTCCGGTCCCCAAGGTCGGTCCATTCCAGAGACCATTTCTCACAGGGTAAACTGGGCTTGACCGACCTTGCAGGTCCGGTCCCCAAGGTCGGTCTGCTCCAGACCCTTGTTTTTAATTGCCCATTTAACTCCAAACTTCACCTCATATATCCTAGTATGTTCTAACCTTATTTGGGCACTTCAAACACACCTTAAGACCTCCATTAAATTCCTTAAATCATTCATCAAAAACCTCCTCAACCTTACACCAATTCTCATACAAAGGTTGGCACATGCAATCCTTTATTCCTTAGTTTGCATGTGGTGTTTTATACCTATAACTAACACTAGTCTCAAATGTTCCCTCACTACTACAACATCCTCTCCCAAACATCTTTTATTCCTTATTCACTAAGATTGCACAAGTCCTAAACACAATCCCAACATGAACTTGAAGTATCCCAAAACGCTCATTTTCATTCGAAATCTTCTAAAATATTGCTTAAGTCCTTTTTACACCTTAGAATACCTCAGTGCATATTTCTTTCCCTAGTAGAACACTTAACCACCCTAAACTCTTCCTAACTCACCAAACTCATTTTAAACACCTAAAACTTCTTATACATTATCTAAATTTCGACATGGGTTCTCCTAGCATCTTGTTACACCGAAACACAAAGTTTCCATCATTAAACATTCAAGAACAGTTAAACCCATCAAGAGCATTTTTATACACAAAACTTCACCAAACTTACACTACATCACAATATAGTGCATTATTTAAATTGCTTGGCACTTAGGCCCTTAAATAACATGGCTCTTTGGCCCTTAAAGTGCATAAACCATAAACAATGAATTTCCCACAATATATTGCCTTTGACCTGCAAATACACCCAACAATACATATGCCTTTTAATAAACCCTTGAGAGTATTTTCCTAAGTCATTTACCATTAGCTCCTTAGGTAGTTTTAATAAGCAACATAAGCTCATTTATCCTAAGACATTAAATTACATTAGGTTAACATATTTACCTCTTTTCCTCACAAACTTCTTTCTTGTTTCCTTGACTAAATCGGCAAGGCTTTTAGTTGCTTGTCAACTTCTAATCAATATACAAATAATGAAATGAGTATACAAGCTTTATGCTTCATCTCATTGTAAACCCTAAATACATATATTGTCTTAGAACATTTAGATGATTGTTTTACCTTGGATATGAAAGAGAGTTTGGATATGTAGCAAGAGAGGACTCCACCAAGCCCTTGGAAGATTCAAATGAAGCTAAAACAAATCAAGGTAAAGGCACCATTAATGGTGATTTTCGGACAACATAAAAACATGAAGGAAGTGGAGTTTTTCTTTAAGTTTCCTTACCTAGAAGCAAAGGAGAACAATAATATGTGAAAAGATGAGCTCAAGCTCCTCCCATGGAGATTCCTCTTGGCACCGAAATGGATCTCTTGGAATTTTGAAAGGGTGAAGTTGAAGAGCTTGATGAGACTAGAAGAATGGTGGTCTTGGTTTTTGATTTGGCAAAGGGAGCTAGGAGAAAATGGCAATGGAAGTTGGTGTTGGTGTTGGTACTATTGCAAAACCGTGAATGGAGAAGGTAGAAGAGAGGTTGGAGACGTGGGAAATGAAGAGGGAAAGAAGAGAATGAAGATAAGTTTGCTAGTTTGGATATTTAAGTAGTAAAGCAAATAGTGCTCTTTACTTTATTACTTTACTTTACTTATTTTTTTTGTTTAAGTGTGGTGAGTCACCAAGAAAACCGGCCCCCATATTATACTAAGGGGTATTTTAGTCTTTGTTGACCAATTGTCACACTTATAATGACATATGTTATAAACTAGCTTATTTAGTTACTATTCACAAAAACAAGGCACATAGTTGCGAACTTTTTGATTTCCCATTGATTTAGACTTCCTAATGTGATACTAAGTAGTACACATGTTTATTAAAGAGTAATGATGGACATTTAGCCATTCAAAACTCATTTACAAGACAATTTTTCAGAAACGTGCTTTAAGACTCCTTAAAGCACATTTTGTGTTCTAACTTGTTTTCAAGCTTGGTTTTCTTTGGTAATTGGTTTAATATGTTCATTAGTATATAAATAAGGTCTTGGTAAGCTCACTAGGTCTTAACCAAGCTTATCCCGAGCTTAGAGCACATTTTTGCCCATATTGACTTTAAGGTAATTTATTGTGTTTTCTATGGTTTAAATTGTTTACTTGTACTTCTAAGACTCTTTTTAGTCTTAATATACCATATTTTAAATGTTTAAACAACATACTAAGGTTTGGGGTATTTCAACCCACGTCTTTCATTACATGCTTACAAGTAATTACCCGTCCCGATGGTATAGATACAGCTATAGGAGAAGTCTCATAAGTCTCTATCCCCAATTTCCCAACTAGGCTATCAGATATGAAAGAATAAGTAGCCCCAGTATCAAAAAGAATACGCGCAGGAGTACCAAGAACAGTGAAGGTACCTGCCAGCACGTCTGCCTCGGCCTCAGCTTCGGCCCGACTCATCACATTTATCTTCCCTGGAGCCTGCTGCTGGTTGCCTCGGTACTCCCCTTTGCCTCTATTGCCACCATTGCTGCCCTCTCCATTGCTACGCTGGGGAGCGTCCCCATGCTGATTCTGATTCGGGCCTCTGCCCTACTGGTCGGACTGCTTGAACGAGCAGTCGCCGCTGTAGCCTCTCTGCTGACTGCCTCCCTGGGGGCTCTAAAAGCACTCGAATAATCGGTGTCCCCGCCTTCCATAGCGAAAGCAAGTGACCAGGTTCCCCTCACAATCCTTCCCCGGGTGATCTTTGTTGCACCTCTTACACTAAAAGTGCCTCTCCTGCCTGAGCTCTCCCCTCTGAGACTGGTGCTAGGACTGGTCACCTCGCCTCTGATCACCTCTCTGGTCTCCTCCATATCTCGGTCTCCCGTCTCTGCGGTCCGAGTGAGGCTTCCACCTCTTCTCCTATTGATGTCTGTGGGACTGATCCTCTCGTCCTCGGGGCTCATCTCCTCCCTCCATCTTCCTCTTATTACCAGCCAGGACCTCCTTCCTCTTCTGCTACACCCTGTACAGGTTAGCAGTCTTCCCGTACGCATCTTGGAGTGTCGGGATTGTCAGCACGCTGAGGGCCTCCTGCAGACTCCAGTTCAGCCCTCCCACAAATCTCTGCACCTTTGACGCCTCATCGGGGACCATCGTAGGCGCGAACCTGGCCAGCTCCAGAAACTTCGAATGGTACTCCTTGACGCTCAAAGACAGTTACTTGAGCTCTGAGAACTCCAGGTACTTCTGCATCCTGACATGCTCCGGATAGAAGCACCTCCTCATGGCTTCCTTCAGGCCATCCCAGCCAAAGCCAGGTCCAGCTAGTAGCACATCTCTATTGGCGGACCACCAAATGTCTGCCTCACCCTTGAAGTAGTATACTGCTGCATTCACCCTTCGATCAGCTGGGCAATTGACTACTTCGAAAATCTTGTCAAATTCTCTTATCCAGTCCTCGAGTAGCACCGGGTCCTCCTCTCCCTTGAAGGATGTGGGCTTCAGATGGGCAATTCTCTTAGTGTAATCCTCCGGTACATTATCCTTCTGCGCCTTCCTCTAGACTATCTGTCCTAGGTTGAGGGCCAACTCTTGCAACTGTCTCATGGGGTCATTGGCTGCCATATGAGTTCTACAACTCCTACTTCTTGTGTGATATGGGCAGCTCAACCTGTCAGCCAGTCCTGCACTCTCCTAGAGCTCTATTCGAACTCCTGATCATAAGTACTAAGCAATGTAAGCAACATCCACCCATATCCCCATATATTAAGTCTCTACCCCATATTAGGAGCTAGCACATCTAATAGCTCCAATACCAGTACGCAATACTCATCCAGTTATGCTAACATCATCACCAATATAATAATACACAAACAGAGAATGAATTTCAGTATCCATACAGTATAATACCACATACACAAGATCGCAGGCACTGTAATTCCCCAAAGCGGCTTACCCCATATTTTAATTCCTTTTTAATCTAAATTTTATCTTATTTACCAAACACGGCTCTGATACCACCTTGTAACACCCTGGATTTTGCCTCAAACCATAGGTAATTGAATTACAAATCTAACGGTGAAAACGGCTTCGAAAACGGACCCCAAACGAGTCCTAAAAGTGCAAAACAAGCTTAGTCCAAACTTGTGTCCGGACATGGGAAGTTCGGACACAAGTCAAGAAGGCTAAACCGAGAAAATCCCTTTGTTTGAACTTGTGTCCGGACATTGATGTTCGGACACAAGTCGAGAGTTAAAAGTCTGGAAACTAAAGACGTCCGAACTTGTGTCCGGACTTTGAAGTTCGGACACAAGTCGAGTTTCAAAGTCCGAAAATTCTTTACGCGCGTGTCCGAACGTTGGTTCGAGCTTACAAGTTCGGGCATAAGTCGAGACTTGCAAGTCGACCTCGTCCTCGCATGCTGTCCGAACATTGACGTTCGGACAGAAGTTTGGACACGACAAAACAGAGAAAACTTCTTAAACCCTCGGGGCCTGTCCGAACATAGATGTCCGGACGGACGTTCGGACTGGTCCTGGAATGCATTTTCAAAAGCTAAAACAAAACCAAATCAACATCAAAATGAACATAATAACTTAGCAACCAAATGGAAAAGCATTTCAATAAATCAGTACCTCAAACGATACACATAAACACTGTCGAAAGGTCACTTAAATAATGAGTAAATCTCCATCACAACTGTAATTTCCCAGAAAGCAATACCAACTAAAACACTTCACCAATGTAGCAGCGGAATAGCAAAATCCAAAAAGGCGTTACCGCCACACTCTAACGAAGAGTGCTCAAGCTTAAAACCACAAATCAAAAGACCAAAACGTTTCCAAGAATTTGTGAAACAATATAATTCCAAAACATAACTCAACTCAAAATTATGTGCAGTGTTTAACCAGTCGCCCTAAGCTATGTGATAGCATGTCCCAATCCCCAATTCAGCCATGAGTACCTGCGATCATAAAACAACAATAGAAAACGCGAAGGGATCGCGCAAATCAGCAAAACTGAGTAAACATTGCCTCAACTTGTAAAATACAATTTTGAAACTCATTTTTTTCATTTGCAAAATATTAACTCGCACCACAACGTTAACCAATTTCACCAACTCCAAACCACCATTAGTAAAACATTTCGGGGGAGAACTTTCCAAGAATCAAATCAATGGTATACACGGACGACCCCCAAATTGGGGTCGCAACAATTAGAATCCCACCTCACTCTACGTCCTTAAGTGTGCACACCCCCCAGAAGGTAACTTATGACCCAAAGGAGTAGATCATTAGAGCTTAACTGCAAGTGATGTCTGCAGGCAAAAATAATAAGAATATCCACGGGGTACATAGTACCAATAGTTTCACGGAGCACCAATAAGGCACCAACAATATACACAGAGCACCAAGAGGTACCAACAATCCAATAACCAATTCAAGGAAAGTCTCCCAAAACATTGATTCAAACCCTTTTGCAAAACATCTCACCAGAATACACAGGGGAAAGTAATTCCCAAACTTCCACAATATCAAAACCACATCCAAACCGATCCATTGTTAATTCTCAAAAACACAGAGGTAGAGAATGTTGAGCACAACACTTACCTGGATATGCTCATAGCCACAGATTCACTCAGCAAGATCAGTAGTAGAGCTCGTCAGGGAATTCGGTGTCTAGAATTGCAAGTAGAAGCATAATCGGAAACTACCCGAATACCAACGAATTAATTAACGAACCTTACCAATTGATTCCCCTTACCCTTCTACCTAATCCGGCACCAGAGGAGCAGCCTATCGACGATGGGAAAACAAGAGCGTGAATTGGGAAGGTTTGAGGGCTTGAGGAAAGAGAGAAGAGTGGAGGCAATATGTTGAAGATGAAGGCGATCGTGATATCGATCGTGTTATTAAATATAAAACAATGTGAAAATAATTAAGGAATTAGTAATTAACTAATAAATATACCTAGTTTAGTGGGAGGAGGATTTATAACAATATTATAAAATAACTTGAAATGATTTTAACAAACAAGATTTAAATTCGAGAGTGGAAGATTAACGTTGTAAACTGTAGAAGGATCTAGATTCAAGAATTAGAGAAATAAATAGATATTATTTAGTAAAGTAAAAATAGAAGAAGAGCTAGCTGATCGTTAGTAAAGGATGAGAAAGATTATCTAAATTAAATAGATAAATAAATAAATACATAGTAGTTGAATAAATAAGTTAGGAAAGGGAAAATATTTCAGGTAGAGGTAAAATTCAATTTGTATTCTTGGATATAATAAATACAATAAAATAATAATAAAGCTAATCACAACACTCATTTATTAAAGGTTGTAAAATCTGATTTAAACTCGCAAAGCTAGGAGGACATAGTAAAGTTGTTTGAGATGAATATATATATGTAGCTTCTCTGGGCCTCTATTAATCCTATTAATACCATTCTCGACTATGTGTTAATTTAATCCTATGCCAAAATTCACGGGTATTTCAGGTATGGAAAGCATAAGCCATGGGTTAGCAGAGGAGAATCGTTGTCATCTAGTCAAAGGCTGTGGCGTGGCACGAAGAAATGCAACTGCCCGTTCCGCCTAAGCATCAGGGTTGGCCGGCGTACGAGCTAGTCTATCCACACGATGCAGCCGACACACAACCACGAGTTGGCTAGTAACCCGCAATATCACTTCGTCCGTCCTCGCTTTAGCGTCGACGAGAGATCAAGCATGAAAAGTCTGTACATAAGTGGTGTTACGTCTAGGCAGATGTGGGCCCATTTGCACGACAAGAACCCTGAAAGTACCGCTGATAAGACATCAATTCATAATCTAGTTGCAAAATTCAGAAGAGAGGATCGTGGCGTACGTACAGATGTAGCGTCCTTCATGTACTCGCTTGATGAACATAACTATAGTTGGTGGTCTGAGAAAGACTAGAGGTGGCAGTTTAGGTCAATCGGTTCGGGTTCGGGTTGATTTCAAATCGTTCAGTATTTGGTTCGGGTTGGATCGGGTCGGGTGAATTTGGTTTGTTCGGGTTGAGTTTGGTTTATTGAAATTTTGGGTCGGTTTGGATCGGTTTGGGTGACTTTCAGTTTGGTTGACTTTCGGCTAGGGTGACTTTGGTTCTGAAAATTTTTGGTTCGGGTTAGCCTCGGGTTTATTCGGTTTTTTTGGGTCATGGGTCTAATTCAGGTCAATTATTTGGTTAAATTCGGTTGACATTACAGAATCAAGCAACTCAATAATCATGATATGTAAATTTGACTTCAATCAATCTCAACAAGTATGAATGTATATAAAAGATTAATTTAAACTAATAATTTTAATTTGCATCATGTTATACTTTGGTAACCAACTCTTAACTTACATAATTATTGATGTAGCTTTAGATTATTTAGTAGTTTCATTATTTTGAGATGAGTACAAATAAAGTTTTTTGTGGATAGTTATTAAATTTGTATAAAAGTGTAGTAACTTGGTTTTTCAATATATTAATAGTTAGCGAATGGAATTAGTTAATTATTTTTTGATGAGTTTTTTTTACAATAGTTAAAAACTGTTAATGATGGAGAACTATTCAGAAGCGTAAGCTACATAGGTAAAAACCTTCCAGTATATTAAAAATTTATGCATTTTGCTAATAAGAAAGAATTTTTCACAAAATTGGATAGAGGCTTGAAAAATTCAAATTAATAAAAACACCGTCAATATATGAATAGTAACAAGAATGATACGTACCACTGAAGAATTAGAGTCAAAATATAAAAATATTTTTGGTTCTTATGAATCTATCATTGATGAGTAATGTATTATCATCAATTATCATTAGTTGTGTGATGAATGAAGATGCATGATAATTAATTACTTTAAAATTTTATAATGCGATATTTGTGGTATATTTATAATAATTGTCTTGTATATAAGTTTGTTAATACTTTTTTATACGTACGCCACTTATTAAGCAATGATTAACTATTTTATTTTCATTGTCTAACATAATTAATGCAATATATTCTTTCGGGTCACAATGAATATATTTATTCGGGTCACACTGGATTTGGTTCGGGTTCGGTTCGGTTGGTTTTCGGTTGATTTTGGTTTGGGTCACTTCGGATTTTGGGTCATCGTCGGGTTATGGGTGATTTCGGTTCGGTTGATTTTGGTTTGGATGACTTCGGTTCGGGAGGTTGTGGATTGTGGTTTATTCTCGATTTTACAATAATACGGTTCGGTTTGGTCCGGATCGGTTTGTTTCGGATTTTGGGTCATTTTTCAAGTTCTAGTTTTCGGTTGAGATTCGGATTTGGGTCGGATTGGTTCAGTTCGGTTTTTCAGGTTTGGGTTACTTTTGCCAGGTCTAAGAAAGACGCAAGTAAGTGTTCGCACGTTTGTTTAGTGTTAGTTTATGTGGATGTTAATCATTTTGATTGTTTGTACTCATTAAATGTGATCGTTGTAGGGAATAAATCTAGACTGGCCATTGTCTTGTTTGCGCACCCTTTTTCGTTGATGCTCACTAAGATGTTCCCGTACGTGGTCCTCATTGATAGCACTTACAAGACGAACATGTACAAGATGCCTCTGGTGGAGTTCGTCGGAGGGACATCGTGCGGTAAGAACTTTTGTATAGTGTTCTGCTTGTAGTCAGAGAGGACGAGTCTGCATACACATGGATGCTTAATCAGTTGATGAAGGTGTTGACCTATCTCCCTTATGTGTTTGTCACTGACAACAAGAAGGCGCTAGTGAAAGCCCTTTCAGTGGTATGTCCTTTTGTACCACATCTTTTATGCCGATGGCATATATGCAGGAATGTGGCTGCCAAAGCGATTAAGATAATGGCATTGACACTGATAGAGCCAAAGTAATAGTGTATCGGTGGAAGCGATTAGTTTATGCCCCCACCATCACGGAGCATGATGAAATATATGGAAAATTGGTACAGTCGTACGGCTATGTCAGTGTGAGAAATTTTGTGAGTTGTGGGTTAAGAGATTCATGCATTTCGGCAACACATATACCAACAGGTTTGCTTTAATTGTCAACATGTTCTCTCATTTATATTGGTAGGTTTCTCATTTATCTGTAACTAATGCCCTTTTCATCTATAGGGTGGCGAGTGCCCACTCAGCTCTAAAGCGCTGGCTTCATACATCCACTGGATCTCTAGACACATGCTTCGACAGTATACATAGATTGGGCAACACTTCCACATTAAACAAGACTTCGAGTTTTCCACTGATAGAAAGGTTGTGGAAGACTAGCAAGTCCCATTTCAGTTTCTGATCGGTCAAGTCAGGCTTAAGTGCATGGAAATACTACAGAAAGAGTTGAGAACCGAAAGATGAGCTAATGATCACCTAACAACGTCTGAATATGTTTGTGCATTTACTTCAATGATGGGATTACAATGCACGCATCGTATGTTTCAGTACATTCAAGCCCATGTGAATCTACCAATTAAAGAATTCCACATTTTCTGGCGAACGCTTGCTCATGCTTTGAAGTCCAAAATCTCTATGGAAACCTGCTCTTCCAAAAGTCACTACCGCTGGATTTGGAATACCCCCACATTCAAAAAAAGAAAGTTTTTTATATGGTTATGCATCCATGATCGCTTACCAACCAAGAAGCTCCTTTTTCAAAGTCAAATACTTACTGAAGAGCAGTGTCCCCATTGCCCACAAAAAATGGAAGATACCTTACACATCCTCGAGCCCAACAGGTATGGCAAGCTCTAAATTCGCATTATTATATACTACATAATAAATTCTGATGAACTTGAGGTATGGCTCAAAACAAATTGCACTTCATCTGTCTTCTTACAAAAGAAACTTCCCTGGAATACTTTCTGAACCTTTGCTTGTTGGCTACTGTGGAAAAAAAGGAACGAACACGCATTTAACAATATTTATTCAGTCACCAATCCTTGGAATACCACTTTTGAAAAGGAAATCAACAGTGCTCCAAACCAAATTTGACCACAATTGTCAAATGGACTCCTCCTTTAGAAGGTTGGATCAAACTCAACTCAGATGGATCATCGGAAGGCAATCCGGGACCAGGCGGAGTAGGAGGAGTCTTACGTAGACGGCCAATGGATAAGGAAAGCACGTCCCCTGGACTACCAGTGTTTACGCGGAACTCATAGCACTGCGCGAAGGATTACAAATGGCAGTCAATATTCATATTCAACAACTGGAAATTCACCTGGACTCTCCAGTAGTGATCAACATGATAAACAAGACTGAAGAATGCTCACGCTATCAACATATCATCGATGATTGCAGGTGCTTGCTCATCCAGCAGATAGGTAAAACATAGATTATTCACACCTTCAGGGAAAGCAAGTCAGCGGCTGATCTCTTGGCAAAGGGGCGTAGCGAAGAAAGAGCCGCAAAACAGTCCTATACTCTTCTCCTCCTCCTTTAGTAAAAGCTTCTATGATTTCATATATAGGGGGTGTCTGTCACCCCCTCCCATCTGTACCCAAGGCCTATTCTTTACTTTTTCAAGAAGAAGGCCAACGTTCTTTGCATAATGGAACACCCAGCCATGACCAATCAGCCATGGCAGTCACCAATTTATCTTTTTCCACTCATTCATAAACTTGAAATCGGCCGAATTCTTCTTATTCCACTTACAGTCACTCTATCGAAGCAGAAGAAGAAAAAGCCCCCAGCTATTGATTCCATTTCGATCCAAACCTACCAGTCCACATCTATTATTTCTTTTTGATTATTTTACGAAAAGAATTCGACCCTTCTTTTTAGTCAATGCTAAAAGGTCTTCGAAACTATGAATCACACTCCTCGCACGGACTAACGCCTTCTCATGGTATGCCATTTCAAAAGCACACAACCAAAGATGCTTCCCAGGGCGCTACTAAGCACTAAGAACTAAAAATTCCACGAAATCTCTCTTTCTGATGTGGCGAAATATCATGTATGTAATAGGGTAGGGATGATGGCAGATTACGTATTAGCGCTGCTGCGGATGTCGGCCCAAAGAAAAATATAGAAAGCACCGATTCGGCTCTTTATTCATCAACAAGTGGTTATGCAAGAAGTCGCGTGGTCGGAAATGGAAATGCGCCTGCGGTCCTGTTTTTTGAAAGGGCCAAAGCTCAAAGAGCATTAAGCCGAATTACATGGAATGCTATGAGAGATTGAACAAGACTCAAGGAGTGCAAGAAAGATTCGCATCTTTTTTAGGGCATTACCAAAGCTTAACCATTTTCTGACAAGAAAAAATATGGTGGACTAACTTATATTTATATCAATTAATGAAAGAGCCCAATGCAAAAAAATGCATGTTGTGTCTTTGAAAGAGTTCGAATTAGTTTGATAATAATAAGTTTTACCGAGAAAGCATGCAACTAGTACCTTTGACAGTACCGCAGCCATTGCTTAACCCACACCCTGAGAGTGGTCCATTTGAGGAAATCCTTTCCAAGGACCAATTCGTTCGGAGGCAGGATCCCCCCTTGACCTTGAGGCCGCATCTCATTTCGTAGGGGATCAATAAGATGTCCCCGAAGGTAGGGAGGTCGGCTTCGTGCAGATAGATGTTTGCCGGGGGAGATTGGTGCTCTCCTTGACCTTTGTCCCTATCCGAGGTAGGCTAACTCTTCCTTCCATACCTGGCCCAGCCTTAGTTCTGATGAAATGATTCTTACAACAAGTCCTGGTGCAAAGCATAGCTCAGATAGATAAGCCCATGGAGCGCACCCCTTGCCCATCATAGAGTCCAAGAGCCATAGATAGACCCCAACATCCTCCGACATCGATACCAGAGGGATGACATATTGGGCCAGCTTCCCTATGACGCGTCGCTCTACAACAACATCCAAATCTTTCTTGAGTAGGGATAGCACTCATATCCCCATCCCAAAAGCTTGACGGTTGGCTTTCTCTGGCCACAAAAAAAGAATATAGCCGAATATGAGGGAATCGTTCGCTGGCTTGCTCATAGCCCTAGCGTGGAAGATCCTCCCGCCCTTCTTGTATAGTGACGGTATTCGGAGATTCCGAATTCATTTTTCGCCTAATCACTGGCGAGTACCGAAAAGTGAAAATGAATTGGTTAAAGGGGAGCAATTAAAGCAAATAACCTTGACTAGGTTACCTCAAGGACTTTAGATACCCTAGCGAAATTCGCCTCCCTCTTTCAAATCCCAACAGGGCCCAACAAAGAAAAGTAGAACAAGACGAGCATGCGGCTAACCTTTTCGAAAGGCTAAGTGCTCTATAGGATGAGAATATAAGAGATTAGTACCCCAGAAATTTGGATATCCAACACTTTCTCGAGAAGGTCTTTCGCCCCTTCTATAAATGGCCAAGAGTTTTTAGGTTGACGAGGATTTTTAGGCTATTAGATAGGCAATTCTACAAGCCGTAATGAAGGCGGGAAAGGGGGCAAGGAGCTTGTTGATACGAACTCATCTCATTCACATATGTATGCTTTCATAGGGAATAATCTTCCATCCAGCCAGCTAAAAGCATGGAGAATACATGTACTAAGTAATGGTCTCTTATCCAATCTCAACACTATGTAGGATAGGGAGGAACGTCATCAGTAATTTGACAACATACATAAGCGCTAAGAGCAATAAGGAATTAAAAGAAAGAGAAGAATCTTTCTAATGCCATAGAATGATGCGATTGATTAGCCAGCCTTTCTTTCATATTCATTTCTTACGTTAGTATGATTGGGGATGAAACTCTACTAAGAACTTGAATGTAAAGCAAAAAAGGAAACCCCTGTAGTGTAAAAAAGAAACTTGGTAGCGCTACAGAAGAAAAAAAAATGGAAATTTCTTTAGGCAAGATCCCACGTCCGAGAATCTGATTCTGCTTTCACTCTTCTCAAGGAAGGAGGCCGCAAAAGGGGAAGTCTTTGCTTGCTTTTCCTGTTAGAGATGCTAGTCTTTTAGTAAAAACTGCTCCGCAGATGTTTGGTTTCGGCAATTTGAATTCCATTTGCAGTCTTTTGAAATGGAAATTGATCTTGTATAACGCCGGTTGAAGCACACTAAGGAGCATCCAAACGAACCAGCAGAGGCTGCTGTGGCAGAGACTACAGCAAAAGCACTAGTCTCCGTTGATCACCTACCAGCAAGGAAAGCAGCATAGGTGGCAGGAACTCAGACGGATTTAGATCCAAATTCGAAGAGCGTTCGCTGCGCCCCTCTCCTTAGGGGTCGAGAGCAGCCAGCCTTAGAGGTACCACACTCCCAACGGCATCCCTACCTCTCTATCCACAACCGACCCATCATTTCGAAAGCTTATTTATTTACTTGAGACATAGGCATGGGCACAGGTTCCTTCGGCGGCAGGAAAGGCAGTTGACTTCGCCGGATTGAAGCAAACACGCAATACACACGGAGGTGGGAACTGCAGTATAGTATATATACGTAAAGGCCGACCAACTTAGTTATAACTAATAACTTAAAAAAAACGGAATATGTTGTTGACTCCATTGATGCATTAATGACCCAATAGAAGGTAAACGCACTATCTCGCCCATATACGAATACAAAACCACTAAAAAGAAATACAGATTGAGATTGAGAATAAGTTTCCCTTTTGACGGATCCAGTTCCCATTCGGGAGCCAAAGCTTGACTAATAAGGACTACCCGCTTGAGTCGGCAAAAATCCTGGAATCTCAGTTTCACTTCCGTCTTGGGGTAAATATCCGGATTCATAGCCAATTGAAAACCCGCGACCCCCAGCTAAAGGGGTATAAGCACTTGATCTAGTTGTTTTTTCTATTGATTCCGTCCCATAAGAAATTGCAGGGAAGATATAGTCAAAGAAACCGCGGGAAGCAAAGGCACCAATAAATAGCTACATGGCTCGCATAGAAGCTTTAAGAGAGTTGGGCATCCACCCCAGAAGGCAGCGGGAAAGACGGGAACACGAACGAGGAAGCCTTAGGCTGTGCTTTTTTTTCATCCTCACTATCTGGTTTATAGTCGAATCTGGAGAATATGAACTCATCACATTCTTACTTTTGGTATGTTGTTATGAGCAGCTCTGGTCCTGAATCTTGGGTCTTAGGTGTGGGTCGGATCATGATAAAGAGAGTTTGGTGGTTGTATAATTCCCCTGCGGAAAGTAGTCTACTTGTAAAGTAGATGGGGTGATCAAGCGGCCCTTCCTGCGCCAACATACATCCAATGGCATAGGGTGATGCGTCAGTATGAACATGAACTCCTTATTCAAATCCGGAAACCGAGGATTGGGGCTGACAGCAAACACTCATCTGCATGCTGTTAGGCAACATCCTGTTCCGGTCCTCAATCGCTGCGCGCCTTTCTTCTGCAATGATTCCATTCCGTGCTTCGCAAAGTGTTTAATGATGCATCTGTAATAACCTATGTGTCCCAAAAAAGAACGCGCTACGCCCGCCTCCCCTTTTGATTCATTCCTTAGGGTGCATTCCTGGGCTACTCTAAGCTAGTAAGGAGATACTTATCAAACAAAACAAAGAAGCTAGCTATAGTTGGAAGGAATCGCGCGCAGAGCACTCAAGCAAGGGTGCTGTAGGGAAGAGAAGAGAGGAGATAGAGCACAGCGCTCAGAAAGAGGCTAAGCGCGTTGCTATGGTTGCTACAGCTTTTGAGTCAAACATGTGATGAGTCTTACACCACTGAGGAACAGCTGTCGTGCGTAGGTCTGTGGTATGACGATCTGTCTGATCGGTTTGATCCTACATCAATCGAAGCAGCTATCAATGTGTGGAAGCCACTGAGGGAGCCCAAGGATGATCACACTGATTTACAACCCCTAGAGGTAAAAGTGCCTAAGGGTAGGCCCACTACTAAAAAGAAGAAGAGGCCTAACACCAAGGACAAGTCTGAGCACGAACATCTAGGTCTCGGCAGCCGTGGCCAGCCGTTTAGACGAAGTCAATCTCAACGGCGCCCTCCCGTACAAGAAAGTCAAACTGAACATGGGCCTGCGATGTAACATAGTCAATCACAATGATGGTCATCTGGCCAGCAGAGTCAAACTAGACAAGGCCAGACAATGCAACAAACTCATCCACAACAACGGGCATCATTCTTTACAAACTGGTATGCCTGTAATACCTCTCTGTATTGGGCTGAGCACGATTCTTTATTACTTGATTACATTATAGCTTATAGGTAGATACGTGGTGATAATAACTGTGGCTTTCGAGCTAATGCTGATTTTGTGTACAATGATGAAAACCAATGGAAGGAGGTTAGATGTGCATGCATGAATGACCAGGAGTGTAGATCAGACTGGTGGCTGGAGCGATGTGAAGGGGATTGGTACGACAGACAGTACACACGGCTGAAATAGTTTGGAGACTCGTGTGCACCCACGCGACATTAGATGGAATTTCTCGACACTGGCCTTATCTTGTGCACTATATACAACATTATTATTATCAGTTTTAGACATAGAAAGCGTATAAGGGCAGGAGGCTTGGTTGGACTACCACTACGTGATGATCAGGGATTGGGTCGCCTAGTAGCAGAGGTCAGTATTGCATTGGTTGTAATGAAACTCATTTTATTAGAGTACAAACAGTCAATGATTGTCCGGTTCAGTGCATGATTCCCATGTGGCGACGTTGGCATAAACCCATTGTTACGAACATAGCGTGCAATGAACACTGGTATTGTCTGTTTCCCCTACCATACCCACCCTCACGATACCCACCCCCACCATACCCACCCCACCATACTCACCCCACTATACCCAGCACCACCATCAGCACGTCCTCCCCTCCCATCGCCACCTCTTCCCCTCCCATCACCAGGTCCTCTCCTCCCATCACCACATTCTCCTGTATCATCACCGTGCCCAACATCATCACCACGCCGACAAGCAGCCTCCATGTGCCTGCGGTGCATACCTTCCCCTCTAGGCCTAAGTCATCTGGTGCAACGCCCAACGATGTACCACTCCATGCCAGTGCGAGCCTGGCTACCGTTTCTGTAACGTGTAGGGGAATCAGGGGTGGTACTGACATTAAGCCAGCAAAGATCAAAGGCCATCTCCAGCCTATCAGCAATCCAGGGGCAACGCCTTCAGGCCAGCTCTGGTTGTTCTCTAGTGCAATGCTCAAAATAATCAGAGCCACGTCACCCCAATACTGTAGTAAAGTATAAATTTCACGTTAGTAATTAAAAGCAATTATAAACAACAACTTAATTCAACTAGAAAAGGTAAATGCCAGGAGCTGATCCTCTCACTGTATACTAGAGCCACCATCCGCTTCAAGGGGGCGCACCTAAGGATGGGAATGACGCTGGAACCAGTGAATGTAACCCAGCTCCATTCCCATGGCATGTGTGTACGTGTCAGAGGAAACCTCCACCTGGTGGGCCCCGTCATGTTGTCCCACACGAATGTCCCATAGTCATACTTGGCCCAGTATGTCTTCCTGTGTCGGGGATGATGATGGGTGTCGGGTCTAATAGGCTGAGGAGGGATGGTCTGCACGAATTTCTCATCTTCCACCTGTAGTCGGTCGGCTACACCCAGTTTATCACTCTCTATCCTTTTTCTATTTTTTCTCTCTCTCTCCCCTTCTTGCCCCTCCCTAACTATTTGGCAGCGGGAATAGTTCCAGTGGTGCAAATCGGTCATACCCGGCACCAGCATAGTAAAACCAGCTTTTGAACCTAGATCACTTCTGAGCTTACCGTCGTTTATTTTCTGAAATTGGCCTGAAGTACTCCTGTTTGATTGTGATCTTTTCTTTTGATATTCTGACTTGTTAACTTTTTTCAGAGGCCGGATGACTGTTATAGTCTTCGGTTTAGGATTGTAGCTTCAGCTATTTTTTTTTCAAGTTCACGTTGTGCATTTGAAGTAGGGTAGAGTTATGGAGTAGTATTTCTTTTTTTTATGCAGGAAATGGTATGATCGATCGAGATAGAAGACTTGCTGATTTTTGTTATGCAATCAGAGCTCGTCTTGAAGTTGAGCATAGAAAATTTTTGGAAGCCATTGACTAGGCGAAAGAGAGTATTTTAAAAGTGGAACGTGCGTTGGAAATTTTTACTGCGGCACATGGGATAAATTATGGTTATGTTTCTAATTCAGAAGATTCAAAATTTTGTATGGAATTATTTTTTTATAGTATGATTATTAACTTTTTATTCAATTTTTTATTTTCCATCTTGATTCTAATTTATGTTCTTAGTAATTTATAATAAATCCTTTTTTTAATTATAGATGAAGATGATGGTGAAAAAACAAGCTCTCAAACATCAATAATACCAGCTAATTTTACTACAACTAATGTGGATGAAGCTGATGTGAGTGACAAGCCTTCCAATGGAAATGATGAATGTTTAGGACATGGAACATTAAAGATCTTATTACCAAGGTTTTCTTGTTCCAAATGTGGATGAAACTCATATTCGGTAGAAGAGTTGTCATGTCATTTGACCAACTATGTTATAGTTTCATTAATTTTCTTATTGCAGAAGTTAAATATCTTGAGTTTGAAATTGTGTCTCGGAATAAGATTGTGTTAGGTCTATCCAAAGACAAATTTGGATTGTTAATCTCAAAGTACAAGTACTTAGATATATATTATGACAATTATAGATAGTAGGCTTTGAACGGAAAAAACATCCATTTTGTATGTTTTGTTGTGGTACATCTCCCAATATTTATGCATTCTGCAAAAAACCATGCTCTTTTTCATATTTAAAAATAGTCTTTTCTTTTGCTCCAACATAAAGCTTACAAAAAAAAAACATACTATAAGTTCATGGACATTATAGATTTTGCATTCTCATTAACTCTCTTGCTGCTTGAACTAGATGAGGCTCACATGAAATTTGCATTGGAAGACAACCTTGTCTCTCAAGTTGTCCCTTCTTTATGTGAGGGATTTTGTAACTATTGCTTCCATTTAATTTTATAATCTCCCTCATGCCACACTGCAGTGTTAAAAAAACACGATTAAGTTTTTCAGTTGAGTAATCATCAAAAGCTGCCTAAACCTCATGAACAAGCTCCCCGATAGTTGATGAGCGTTTCTTCTATTGTAAAGATTGCATGACTCTAAAAAGATATAGATCAAGAGTATTCAAATCGGGAGAATTTAGTGGTTTACAAAGTAGTCTGATATCAACTCCATCTTGTGAAGCTGCCGCTTGAAAATCTGGGTTGGGAGGTTGTACATGTGTCCTTGCATTATCCTGTTGAATGTAAATGATTTCTCACGTATCTGATCTGGGCCACTTCTCTTTGATAGCTGGAATCACTTTGTGTATCAAAAATTCTTTGATGACTTCTCTTGTAATGGATGTAATAGCCTTCACCTCTAAAGTTCTAGCTTCTCTATTCCTACTACTCCTCTGGGCTGGTTGTTCTGTTACAAAGGGGAAAATACCAATTTTTCCCGAGAAAACTTCATTCCCCTGATCATCAAATCTTGGACGAGCTCCTGCAGCTAAAAACATGACCTTCCCAATATAATTCTTACTTTGACATGTCCGCAACAGCTCTTCTTCACCGGCGAGTAAGTAATAAGTTTCATCTTTCTTTGTCAAGTAGAACCACTTCTCATCAATATACACATAGTTGTACATACTGTTAAACGTAGGATCTTGATCCAAGGAGGTTTCATTTAGCACAGATAAACAAAACTCCAAGCGGCTTATCTTATTTCCTTTTTGTAAGTGTGGTTTGATGTCATTCGAATGATGCCGAATCAACCCTCTCTTTAAATTGTGAAATATTGTTGAATAACTTACACCTACTGCTTCAGCCAGAGATGTGAGTGTAGTTTGTTGTTGTCATGGAATGTCGAGAATTCTCGTAGGGTCAATTTGTATTTGTTTCCTACCACATTTTTTTGGTTTTTATGGGAAACATCAACAATTCCATCTTCTAGAGTTTGTCGTGCTTGTTTCCATATTCGTTGTACTGTACTGTACAGTACGTATGTGTACATAGAACAAAGGAGAAACCTCTGCTATAGTATTTTTCCTTAATATTGTTCCATTAACACTTCTTGCAAATAATGCTTCATATATTGGTTGTTTTTTTGGTGTCGGAAGTAAACCTGGGCCTTGTTATTCCTTCAAAAAAATTGTTTCACATGATACCAATAAAAATTCATCTCAAATTTGTCAAAAAAAGGAATATTTAAAAAAACCACATATGAAGTAAAATTGAATTTGCATAATTTCCCAAGTGAAAAAGGGATTATCCATGAGCATTTTTGGTTTCCGTTAATCTTCAATTAGCTAGCACAAATTTTGGAAACAAATACTCCACTATATTCACCTACCAATATTTTAGAAACAAAATAGGCACAAATTTGTTTTATTTTCAAACTGAGACGCACTAATTGTGGATTATGATAGTAAAAAAAAATATTTATATCGATTATCGGGCTCTATTTTCTTTTGAAATTTTGACACTATAAGCACATACGTAAACTAAAATTTTAAATGATGGTAAAATATTCATAATTTTGATAATTTTACCACTTGTAAACTGCTTTTCATATTTCAATATCCACATACATAAAGTAATTTTTTTAAAATAAATATATGCAATGTTTGATTTTCAAATCTAACAGAATATACTAAAATCCATATTTTCACCTACGGTATTTACAAACATAAAATTCCTTTGAAGCGTGCATGCACTATTCATGGATTTTGATAAATATATTCAGAATTTAGGTGACTCCACTACTAAAAAAAGATTACATTTCTTCAAAAACTCGCTCTACTAAGTCCCTATAAATTTGTTTTCTTTTGAAATTTTGACACTATAAGCACTTATGTAAACTAATATTTTAAAATATGGTAAAATATTCATAATTTTGATAACTTTACTACTTGTAGACTATTTTTCATATTTCAATATCCACATACATAAAGTAATTTTTTTGAAATAAATATATGCAACATCTGATTCGCAAATGTAACAGAATATGCTAAAATCTATATTTTCACCTACGGTATTTACAAACATAAAATCCCTACTCTTTTGAAACGTACATGCACTATTCATGGATTTTGATAAATATATTCAGAATTTAGGTGCACACTACTCCACCACTAAAACAAAAAAAGATTACATATATATTGAAATGACCATAAATAAAATTACCTCTTCCATTTGTTTCTCCTGCCCTATTTTGGCCGTTATTTTTGTCTTCATGTTCAATGGTGACCTCATCATTGTCTGCTCTATTTTCATTGTTGTTACTATCTCCTTGGTGATATCCTTGTGATTGTTCATCTTAATCCAACTGGTTAACATCTAGCTCCAACATTGGATATGCATGCTCGAAGTTTTGATTGATATTGAGATCAATCAGCCATGTTTCTTCTGTTCAGTTGGTTGAGGGAGATTTAAATCAAAAAGAAAATTAAGGTGTTCATGGGAAGAAGATGAAAATGGAGACTAAATGATGATAACATGATTATATATATATATATAGCATTATGACTATTTAAGTTTTTTGCCTCCAATTTTTTGATAAACATCCTTCAAATTTTGGATTTTCATTTCATAAAAAATGAAGCTTCCCTCCATTCACCGTCTTTTTTCTTCTTATGCTGCGTATCACACGAATCGTCGTCGTTTTTGTAAACTGCATACTCAAGTAAATAGAAAAAAAAACAAGATAACCGTAAGTAATGAGCCGTAATCACTACGCCTCCTATTTTCTAATTTAGAAATTCACTTAGCTTGGTTTTCATTTTTTCATGCTTTACGTGTTGCGCCTGTAGTAGCCTGTAGTAGTAGTAATTATTACTAATCCAGACAATTAAAAGTTGAGGGTATTTTGGACTATATTCCCTTTTGTATCCTTGTCCTTAATTAGTGTGCATAAACCTTAAACGACTTATAAAAAACAGGGGGGAGTATTTGGTATTTCCATACAACCATTCATGTGGCTAATTACCAAAATAACCTTTGAGCTTATAATTACTAAACTACCCTTATAATTTCCTACATCTCCACTCGCTCAAATGGTTATTTTGGAGATGTATGTGTTTCTCTCATGTTGGTCATACTCGTAAAAACTTTGTGAGACCAGATAATACCACCTACAACTTGGAAACCTATAGGTTAAACCACATTTGGCCAATCAAAGGATATTCCAATATAGGTAAACTCTCATTTCAACATGTGCTCATGTATTACCGCCTCCCTAGGTATAATTTCGTTCGAACGATCTAAGCCATAATTAGATCTCTCAAAACATTAGATAATTATGACCCAATCATCTGTGCATGTTCACGATGTACACAACATCCACGTGTGAGTGAACACCAGTTAAGTTCATGACTATTCTTAAATACATTCCTTCTATAATGACCACCAATTCATATGTATGATAACTGCTTTCCTAGGAAGTATGTACTCCAACCAGATTTTATGGTTTTTGAATACTTCCTAAAGTAGCAACATAATCATCATACTTCATGGTCCATTTCTAGGAAGTCATAAAGGCTGCTAAATTTGTGCAACTCACACAGTGAAGGAGAAGGGATCCATCCATCATCTCAAGCAATGGTCGTCAGCACACACTATATGAAAGTGTGTTGTGGAGATACACATTTCCCTAAAGAAACGGATGTCCTACTATCAATCCACACTAGCATTTAACCCATATGGTTAACTTGAGCACAACACATGTTTCAATGCTCATGCTAGGCTATGTCAAACCTACATGGAATTCGGGAGTAATTTTTCATATTCGAATCTCCAATATGAAAAATCTCATCTTGATTTTCAAATCAGGGCGGCTCATAATTCATGTACCCGCAAAAGGACTATTTTAGCCTTACCCTTCATGACTAACTCATACATCATGGGGACGGCCACTCGTGTGAGTGAATAAACCTTTGGTTCAACTTGACATCTCATAATGACTTGCAACATATCAAATTTGGAAAATAGAGATGTAGAAAGATTGATCTTTTATTCATAAAATAATAATAATTGATTACAGACCACCTCGTAAATCCCATAGATTTTACATGGTCTTGAAATTCATTATGGGGTATAGGATTGGTTAGTCGATCAGCCACCATACGCCTGGTATCAATGTGCTTCAATTCAATCTTTCCTTTCTCACATACATCTCTAACAAAGTGGTATCTAATTTGAATGTGCTTAGTCTTTCCGTGGTACTTGGGACCCTTCATATATGCTAAAGCATTCATACTATCACAATGCATGACGACTGGATCTTCATCATTTTTAACAATTCTCAAGTGCTTCAGAAAACGTCTAAGCCAAACAGCTTCTTGGACAGCAGCTAATGCAGCTTCCTAGGTTGATAATGCTACACATGCTTGTTTCTTGCTACACTAAGATATAGCTCCACCACCAAGTAGAGAGGCATAGCCAGAGGTTGATTTACGCTCATTAACATCGCCTGCCCAATTGACATCACTAAAACCTTTTAAGCGTAAATATCCCCTTCTATATCATAACACATAATTCATAGTGCGCTTTAAGTATCTTAGAATGCATCTGATAGCTTTTCAATGTGTCCAACCAGGATTGTTTTGGAATCGACTTACTAACCCTACTGTATAATAGAAGTCACATCGAGTGCACATCATGGCATATAATAAGTGTGAAATACATCTACTTTTAGGGCTATAATTCTTCCTATTTTGACAACAAGTTATGCCATATTTCTCACTTATCATATGTTTTTCCTTAGATTTATGTTTTGACGTGAGCTGATACATTTTATGTGTGTAATGCAGAAAAAAGTCTAAGAAATGCATAGATTTTCTCATGAGGATTTCAACACAATAAACGGGGAGCAAATTGGAGCAAAACGAAGAATCTAGGTCCTGTTGAAGTTGTGTCCAACCTTGTGTCCGAACATGCAAGGCCACACAAAGGTCGATACTTTCCAGAGGTGTTGTCTGGACTTGTGTCCGGACACAAGTCGAGAGTCAAAAATGTGGAAAATTGCATACGGATATTACAAAGGTGTCCGGGCACGACGAAAGAAGCAACAAGGACACTGCGTTTTTAGTAATGAAAAGATAGAAAATAATTCTATCTATTCAATTGGATATGCTGGCATATATATATAGACACATGTTAGGTTAGAATCAGAAACGCCACCAAAGAGGAGGCTCACGCCTCTCTTTCACCACCACACCACCGTTGACATACCACCATCATCATCACCATTGACTACCACCTGCGCACCATCCACTTTCACTTACCACAATTCATCCATCGTTCACACCACACTTCTGACATAAGATCGACGTGAAGACAAAGTCGGAGCGGTGATTCTAAGTCAACTTGCTAACTGGATTTTTCTCTTCCCTTTTTCTTATTTTTTTAATGTCGTTCTCTATTATTTTCATAATTTTTAGAGTCATAGTTTAGCTTTCCAGATTAGGGTAGCAAACTGGATCTTTATATTTATTTTGTAATCATTTCACTAATTCATTAATGTAGTAGTTTAACTCCAATTCTTTATGTGTTTTAATTGTAGCTAATTATTAATGCAATCTTTTTAGTTTTCTAATCAAAATGTGACACTAAGATTAGTTAACAAGACATAGGAAGTTAAACCGAATTAATGGCTAGAAACATGGTTTGTCGATAGGTTAATCTGTCTCAAATAGGAATTGGTTATACGGTGATTGGTTAGAATTGACTTGGGCATGGTTTGCGGCTTGTTATTTCTGCCAGTTAGGATTCGTTGTACAGGGATCGATCAACGGATTAATTAAGATTCCTGAGTTTATTGCTAAATTAGGGAAACATTTATTAATAGATTTAGTGAAATACCCTGAACTTAAATATGGTGATTTAATTATTTTAATATGGTATTTAAGGGCCTAATAGTGCCTAAGTAATTTTGGTAATGAAAATAAATCCAAAGAAATGAGAAAAACGCTTAGAAAGCGGAAAACGCTAAAATGAGCGTTAAATAACCATAGGAGGTACGAGACCTCGGTTATAGTATCGTAAGGATTCCTAAGGCTTATTCATGCCTAATTAGTATATGGGAATGATTCCCGAAGAAAACGGATCCAAGAAATGTATTAAAACGCTAAAAGAGCTTTAGCGCACGTTTTTCGAGGAAACCCGAAAACGTGACTTTAAGTGGTCAAACAGACCCGTAAAAATTATAAATCATTAAATAATAATTATTAAGCATTTATGGAAGCTTAATAACCAATAAAAATAAAGAAACGAGAAAATTCCGGAAAACGGGCCCGGTTAGTGAACAGTATCAAAACCGGGTAAAATAACGAGCGTTTTCTGTAAAAGACGAAAAACGCTCCAGCTAGTAGTAGTGTGTGGGGCCGATTTTAATGGGTCAAATAACCCTCTCATACACATGTAACTAGCTAATAAGTAGAGGGAACCAAAAGCAAAACAAATAAAAGTACAAAAGTAAAACCACACTCTCTCACCTCTTATTCTCACTTTTCCCTCTTCTCTCTCCTATTTCCCCCTCTCTCACCGTCTCCCTCCTTTCCTCTCTGGCTTGGGAGATTTTTGAGAGCTCTCCCATGGCTTCCATGGCAACTCCAACTTCATCCTCATGCTCCATCCACATGTAAGCTCCAAATCAAAAACAAAATACATATTTGAACTCCTCTTCAAGCTCTACATTTCTATCTTTTCAAAATCCGAAAATGAGCAACTTCATCTCCATGGGTTTTCCCCATTTGAAGAGAAAAGCACACCATTGTGAAGCTTGGAGTCTCCTCTTTCCAACAAGGTAAAAATCTCCATAAAAGACCTCACTTTTCTCCATCTCTTGGCATGGCCGATTTTTGGTCTCTCTCTCTTACCTTGTTTTTCTCTTGTTTTGGAGCATTGTCTCAACCCTCCAATGGTGGAGTAACTCCTTCTTGAACCAAGGGCTAAAACCCCTCCTAAAGCACTCCAAAGGTAAACCCTAGAATTTGTATTTTAAACACTTCAATGAATTAGTGTTATTATGAGGGTTAGTAGGTTAATTATGCTTGTCTTTGTGTGCTTGGGTAATGGGAATGGAGTTTGGCAACTCCATTCCCCACAAAATCGATTTGGACAAGAAAGAGAGGAAGAGGAGAAATGGAAAAAAAGAAGGAATCAAAAGCTCAAGGTAAGAGCTCCTTCCTAAGGTAAATTCTATTGCATTAGAGTAATGGGAATGGGTAAAATATTTAAAGAACCCAAAACCTTGTACTAGTATCGAGGATTGTGAAATTTGAGTATTTAAGAGCAAGTATTTGAATTGAAGGCTTTGGAGCCAAGTGTAATGAGTATGTGTATTGGTATGGTGATTGATGGGTATTGATGTATTAAGATTGCTTAGTATGTGTGCTGGTACCCTTGTGGTTTGGCTAGAATAGGAATGAATTTGATGGAAAAGTATGTGTGTGGAGAAGCTAGAATAGTAGGTGAACTATGCAAAATTTTGGTAGGATATGTACATTTGTGGATGACTTGGTGAATGGGAGAACCAAGATATGTATTGGGGATAGTAGAGATGTTTAATGACCATTGGAATGGTAATTGTAGTATGAGAATAAGAAGTGTAAAATCTGTAGCAAAGTGTATAAGAATACATTGGAGAAGTTAGGAGAATTAATGTGCAAGAATTGGTAAAGGAATGTTGGACTTGGGTATAGATATTGTATTGCTTGGAAATGTATTTGGGATACTAGGAGTAGCATTGGTAGAGGGAGTATGGAATGGTAAAGGGTAAAATGAAAATCTGTGCATGAGAGTAAAGAAAACAATTGTAAGAATTGAAAGGAAGTGAGGAGAAATTGTGTATGAGGATTTAGAAAGAGTAAGGAATTGTTGGATGAACTAAGGAAATTTGGAGGGCCTAGATAGTGTTTAAACATGTGGGATTACATGTAGGAAGATTGGGGAAGTAATGGGTAAAAGAGAGGACTGAAAACAAATTTTAAAACTGAAGTACTGGGCCGGACCGGACTTGCGACCGGACTTGCAAGTTCGGTCGAGCCCAGATTTACAAAGACGGGAAACCTTCTGGAATCGACCGGACTTGCGACCGGACATGCAAGTTCGGTCGGACCAGAAAATTCTCCCGTCAGAAACCTTCTGGAATGGACCGAACTTGCGACCGGACTTGCAAGTTCGGTCGGCCAGAAAAATTCCCGTAATGCAAGCTACTGGAATGGACCGAACTTGCGACCGGACTTGCAAGTTCGGTCGAGCCAGAAAATTTCCCGTACTGGTAGCTACTGGAATGGACCGGACTTGCAAGGTCGGTCGCAAGTCCGGTCGAGTCAAAAAAAAAATATTTTTACTATATGATTATAAAATCATATGTATATATATATGCCTATACACATATATGCATATATATGTAGTAGTACACTACAATTGAAATAATAAGGTAAGAAAGTAAGTATATGAGTATGAAAACAAGTGTAAAAGTAACCAAGCAAGTTGAGAGTATAAGAACATTAAGTACACCGGGATAACGGGGTAAGTACGGGAGTAGTAATTATTTGTGTATCGTAAGAGTATAGTATAATAATAATGTTGAAACATTATCAGTGGAACAAGTGTGAACCAAGGAACAAGGGAACACGGTTAAAGCTAACTCCGGTGAAAGGTATGATTTCCTCATGCCCCGTATGCTAACCGAGTTACGTTGATTTGTGTGCTGTATGCCGGCTAATCAAGACTAAAGCATGAAAACGGTTTATTGCCTTTCATTATATGTCTTGCTGTATGTTGATTGAGCTAACCTTCTTGATTGATTGTGTGGCTTACTTAGTGCGTAGACCGACTCATAGATGAGTCTTGTTGTGTATGACTCGTAGTGAGAGTCATGTGAACTAATGGAACCGTAGCAACGCACTAAACCAACGAACCAATAAATGATAACGTAAACCAATGAACTCAGAATGTGAGAGAGTGTACGGGAGTAATAACCTTCCGATAACGGTAGGAGAAACGAAATGAATAATCCACAAACAAAAGTAGTGGAAGTATATAGTAACCTCTATTAGAGGAATTAATCTTGGTGCAACATGAACCATGAGAGTAGTAAAGAATGATGAGGGATCTCCAAACCCCTTAGCAATTAGTCGACCCATTATGAGAGGACCCGACTGATGTAAGTATGTCCCGAAATGAGAGTATTCGATATGTTGGGGAAACCCTTAAATCTGAGGATACTAGTCGGTAGTAATTCCCTAGGTGGAGGTTATCAAAGAGATACTTCTAGGCTAATCCATGAGATTATATTGTGCTCTGAGAGAAGAGTGTTGGGAGTAGTCCGGTAAGAACGGACATTGAGTATTTGAGGAGCTAAGCGTATAGCCCTCGTATTGTAGGTCCGGTGGCGAGTCTTGTGTATGACTCCGCCCAGAGACCAAAGTAATGAGTAATGAGTATTGCGTATGTACGAGTAAAGTAATGAGTATCGAGTAAGAGCAAGTATGAGTATGTAATGAGTACCGAGTATTGAGTACGTGTGAGTAAGTATCGAGTATTGAGTATGTATGAGTAAGTGGAGAATTAGTAGTGAGTATGCACTAGTATAGTAACGAGTACAGAGTAAGGATCGTGTACGAGTAAGGTATTGAACATGGAGTGATGAGTATGCAAGAGTAAGGAGTAAGTATGAGTAGAGTAACGAATATCGAACACAGTACGAAGAGAACGAATGTATAACAAATATGAACGGTTGACTATTGAATTGTCTTCCTTAGTAAGCATTGAACTTGTATATTTATGTAGGTATCTTTGATTGTATGTTGTAGTATGAGTATGTATGTATGCATGTAAAATGAACTCCATGTATATCCGACCCAAAGTAGTCGGCGTACCGCGGTTAGCACGCGGTATATGCGGATTTCATATGCAGCGTAAGCTGACCCCCTCGGGGGACCGTTTTTAGTGTGCAGGTACCGAAGCTGTTCACCGTTCGAGAGAGTAGGACGGGGACTGCTACATAAGCATGGGTAGTTGAGTAAAGGGAATTAATTGTAAACGTAGTATGAATTTGGATGTCTAAACTGTATCGGTAATGTAAGGATTGTAGTATACTCGGTATAGTATTGTATTGGAGTTGTATCGAATTATGGATTGGTATGCAAGGGAAAGTAATGTATTGTGTAGAGCACTCGGTATGTTCATATTCATCAGACCGATAGTATGTAGTATTGTAACTCGCCTTGTTAGTCACGTGGGTGACTAACGGCATTGTACACCCGCCGTTGAGTAAGTAATATCCGCTGCGAAGGTAAGTATGGTACGGTAATGACGGTATTAGCGGTAGGGGTGTTACAAAAAGTGGTATCAGAGCGAAGTATCGCTCTGATGGATGAAATACCGAGTTTAGGTAAATACCGAGTTAGGAAGTAGAGACTTAGGGCTAAGGGTTGAGTGCTAGTGTGCGAGGACGCTAGATAGGAATTTCCAGTGTGATCTGGATACCTACAGTAACCATACCCGCCCTCCGCGTCCCCGTTAAGTTGGGACAAGAACGCCAGAGAGATGGAAAGACCTCTCACACTCGGGTAAAACCCGATCTGGCAGTTGTAGAGACAAACCTTATTAGAAAAAGAACCTGTTATACGGTAGAGTCCAAGAACTGGAAGTCCCGAAGACGGTTCCCGTTGGATGATGATGGCCGCACTTAATGGCGGAGGATGAAGATCCTAAACAAAGGATGGAATTTATGGCACCATGGGGCGACATGCTTCGCAGTCGCGAGAACCATGTAGCCAGAAAGAGAAGCACAATCGCGCAATGAAGCAAGGAAGATATGGTATAAGCCCAGACAAGAGTCTACGGACTGTAATGTTGATATACCAACAACGTATACAAACCGACTAAGGAATAGTCGAGGTTGGATTAATACCAAACCTACGCCAAGAGGCCGTGATAACCGAACAACATAGTTCAGGTAACATGAAAGATCATACACAGACACCATAGGACCACAACATGGTTCCTAAGGATAAGTCAAGTCTCGTTAACCACAGTGAAGGTGTGAGACACCCGGATGACGAAACCATGTCAAGTACACTGAGAAACGACTCAGGAGATCGATCACCAAGATCAAAAGATCAAAAAGATCCGAAAAACCACCAATTATGGATGGAAACGATACCGTAACCGGTATACGTTAACCGAAAAACAACCTACCCGCGCACTTGCCTAGGGCAAGTGCAGCAACTACAAGACGGTTGGAAGACTTTTAACAACCCGCAAATACTTGCTAAAGTACCGCTATGACGAATGGAGCAAAATAGGATCACCAATCCTAAGTATTAATAATGAAACCTCGGAAAGGCCTAACGGCCCGACCATTGTATTAAGAGTATACCAGTCAGCGAGAAGCTGAACTTGGTCAAGACCTCAGACATGGCAACGCCATAAAATTTCCTTTCACACCGAACTGTTTTCAAACCCAAATTTTCTTTCAAAACCACAAATCCTTCTTTTAAACCTTGGATTTTAAACCAAACAGACGGAATTACGGTGAGTATCATAGATGATACAAGAGGAGTTGACAATAGAATACTTCACCTAGGCGTGTGACGAACACTACGAGTGTACCCAAATACGGGATGTGGGACGACCGCACTCCGAAGGAGCTTGCGGGCCTGACATGTAGTTAGGTAAGTGGTAACGTGCCAAGACGGTACCCCACGTATGTATACATGTAGTGTACGAAACACGGGAAGTAGTCAACTCTGTTCTACGGACCATAAGCAAATTCAAAAAACAGTTGGATACCTCAAAGCAAAGGGAACTCAGATAAGCTTACAAGCTAAGGAGTCAAGAACCTACTAGGAGGATAAAGAGTTAAAGTGCGAGAAGCACCAACAACGATAAGACATTGGATGTCTTGAATATATTAAGTAAAATGATGACTGGAAGGAATACCCAGTCTAAACACAGTAAGGCAAACGCCTAACATAACACATCAGTGTCAATGAACGGGATGAGATTCCCAGAACAACTACCACAAACACACAGGGTGATGTGGCAAGGCACCGAAATACCATTCATCGCTGGAAGGATATCAAATCCGTATAACATAAGGAAAAAACACCAATGGTCTACCCTAAGAACGGGAGACGTTACAACCCTCAACGGATAACTCAGATCCAGAACCGCAAGGTAGGACAATAAACCGAACATACTCATATGTCAGCCAGATGCTGCCATATAACTAGTACTACCCAGGAAATCCATAAAGGGTATCAAGTCAACACAGTTGAACAAATATAGTGATAAGCACCACAATTGGAACGAACATACGGTTAGATCACCGAAGGGATCCCATTGACAGGGGATACCCCAAATCAATAAATGGTATCGATCAATACCAGGATACAAAAGGGTCTCCAACGGAAGCGTGATGCGACGATCTTATCATGGAGCCCAGTATCACCTCCAACTCAGCGGTAGCTTACGGAGAAGTAACCACTGGAACACCTAATGAGCAGAGCTCTAGGTAATATGGCTAGTAGGCCATGAAACTATTACCACACAACCCAATGGTTGCAAAACCCACTGTGAACATATGGAAGGCTGTCAAGGACGGCACCGATGAAAGAGTAACAATCGATGAATGAGGACGCCCCTCATAAATGTGAAACCGCAAGGGCGGTGAACACGTGGATCCCAAGAATGGGGTACCATCAGTAACTGTCGGGAAATATATCCCTTTCAGAACTACTAGTGTAGTTAAGCTTGAGCATACAACTATTGTCAAGCAATGTGAAATAAGCTTCAACAGCAATTGTTGACAACCAAGGAATAACCGGTTATAAAACCAATGATGCTCAGGGAGCTCAGAAAAATAAAGGAATACCATATTCGGTATTGCCAAATACATGGGAAACCATTGTATAAATGCATGAGCTGAAGCTAGCAACAGTGGATGCCATGTAAACCAATACTATGGAATCTGTAAGAACATGGTGCACAACAGGCGACCAATGTATATGAGTAATCACTAATGCTATGGAAATTGTTAATTCGAGATAGTGGACAGACCGGGCAACAAGCCAGGAGTCCGCACGAAATGATGAAACACCACCTGAAGGAGTAACAATAATTCCTATTGCGATCTCATAAGAGAGTTACTGCCAAGCGTTTACGCCTCTGCACTCTGTAGGACTGAGTGTTTTGGTATTGCACTTGTGCAGTTAATGATCGAGTGGGATAGCTAGGATATGAGAAATGTAAATGGTAAATCTTCCTTTCACCAGTAAACATGGCATAAGCCAGTTGAGCAAAAGCTTGGAAACAAACCGTGCGGCCTAAGGCCAAAGAGCACGAAGAGTGTGAAACACACCAACAATCACAAGATGTGAATTCCATTGGAATAAAAGCGAAAGGAGACTTAAGAAAGTCACAAGGACCGACGCATGGAAAATGCAAGGTCATACAAGTAAAGAACACTTGTAATGAACCAGAGAAACTGGTGTAATCAGAAGCTACTAACAACAGAGGAAGCACTACAACTAAGTAGTGACTTAACCTCAACCGACAATAAGTCGGAGAAACCAAGTGAATGATCACTACAAACACAACAGTATGTATATACTGCCAGAGAGCTGGTTATGAATCTACAACTCATCGAGTTCGAGCACGGTAAGAGAACACCACACTTGGTCAATAAACCTTATTCCCACAATAAGAGGATAAAAGGTGTTGTATAGTACATTTAAGATAACAAGAAGGGCGAATAACCCAAGTTATCAGGGTCGCGCAGCAGAAGCTAGTGGGCCAGAATTCTAAGTGAAGTACACCTAGTGAATAAAAGGTTAATCGTTAATGCCTTAAAGCCATTCAGGCTAGAACCGAACCCGGTTAAGAGTTAAATAACTCCGATGAAAATTCTTGATGCAGGGACTAACCGGTAATACGGTTAAGACCCGTTGATCAAGGAACATTGTATAATAGACCGCATGGAAGCTGAACCACTCCATGACGGCTGAATGCCTTCGACCAATGTTCAATGTTGACACATGGTAGATTACGTGGGCGTAATCCCTTTTAAGGGGGGTAGAGCGAAAACCGCGAAATGTATGTTTTACGTGATAGGTGCGTAAACTACAATGCGCATAGCGCAAGAGAATTCGTTTTGATGGTTGATACTTATGTACATAAACATTTGTATTCACTCATCGTGTAATTGTGGTAATTTGGGAAGTAAGTATAGGAAAAGGAGTAGAGAAACTCCAGGGTAATGAGAACCCGATTGGTAATAGTATGAAGAATGAGTATGTATGGGAGACTTGGGAGTATAAATCGGTACGGAACCGATGTATGTAATGAGTAAATCATACGAGTATGTAATGAGTATGAATCGGTGTACAACCGATGTATTTTATGAGTATAAATTGGAGTATAGCAAATTAATGGGATATTATACCCATGAATTCTTAAGTATAGCAGTTGGAGAAGATGTAGCAATAATTGATGAATGATTAGTAAGTAAGTAAGTGAATCATATAATTGGAAATGTATGTGTATGATTATGAGTAGCAAGATTAAAAAGATAGAAACGAAATGATGTTTGACAATCTGTCTGTTTGTATTGAGGTGGGAAGTGGAACTTGATTTGCTAGCGATCAAGGGAAGCCGAACACAAATTGGAGTGGAAGGATAATTCAACACCAATGCTGATCACATTGGGGTTGAAGGACTCTGGAAGCTCCCTTAAGTGGCCACAATAATAACACTAGTAATAGGAATAATCATCATAAACTGAAATTGGGAGATGTATGCAAGTTTTCAAAATGAATTTCCAAAACTAATTTGGTACAATGTTTTCTTCAAACTTGAGAATGAGGATCGGTTTTAAAACCGCTCCCACGGACGCTAGTGGATCTTCCATGCCTAGGCACGGGTATCCGGTCGAAACCATAGGAGGTGAAGCTAGTTTTGAGTCTGTGGAAGTGTAGAGTAGTTTGAAACCACTACACCGGGTGTACGGTAACCGTGTGTGTTTTGTATTTTTCCAAGGGCACTGGGGCAGTGTAGTCCCGAGTAAGTATGAGTAAGTATGAGTAAAGTATGAGTAAGTAAGTATGAGTAAGTGCCTGAGGATCTCTATATGTGCAAATGAATTTGATCAGAACCAAAGGACCGTAGAGCCAGAAAGCGTAAGTGCTCAAGTCATGACGGCCGTGAACCAGAAAGCGTAAGTGTTCAAACGTGACCGGTACCTGAGGGATCACTCGCCATTGGGGGAGGATTGTACCTAATTGTCTTCGGATGGACCCCCTTGGAGAGAAGTAAAACGGATATTTTTGATTGCTATGCATGCAGTGACATGCTGTTTGGATGCGTAGTATGCATCATGTCAGACATTTGGAGTTTGACAAGTTATATGTAGAGGTCATAACCTTAGCATAGAGTATATGTACGAGTAACAGTATTAGATTCACCAACTTTGAGGGCAAAGTTCTTTAAGGGGGGTAGATTGAAATACCCCGAACTTAAATATGGTGATTTAATTATTTTAATATGGTATTTAAGGGCCTAATAGTGCCTAAGTAATTTTGGTAAAGAAAATAAATCCAAAGAAATGAGAAAAACGCTTAGAAAGCGGAAAACGCTAAAATGAGCGTTAAATAACCATAGGAGGTACGAGACCTCGGTTATAGTATCGTAAGGATTCCTAAGGCTTATTCATGCCTAATTAGTATATGGGAATGATTCCCGAAGAAAACGGATCCAAGAAATGTATTAAAACGCTAAAAGAGCTTTAGCGCACGTTTTTCGAGGAAACCCGAAAACGTGACTTTAAGTGGTCAAACAGACCCGTAAAAATTATAAATCATTAAATAATAATTATTAAGCATTTATGGAAGCTTAATAACCAATAAAAATAAAGAAACGAGAAAATTCCGGAAAACGGGCCCGGTTAGTGAACAGTATCAAAACCGGGTAAAATAACGAGCGTTTTCTGTAAAAGACGAAAAACGCTCCAGCTAGTAGTAGTGTGGGGGCCGATTTTTAATGGGTCAAATAACCCTCTCATACACATGTAACTAGCTAAAATAGAGGGAACCAAAAAGCAAAACAAATAAAAGTACAAAAGTAAAACCACACTCTCTCACCTCTTATTCTCACTTTTCCCTCTTCTCTCTCCTATTTCCCCCCTCTGACCGTCTCCCTCCTTTCCTCTCTGGCTTGGGCGATTTTTGAGAGATCTCCCATGGCTTCCATGGCAACTCCAACTTCATCCTCATGCTCCATCCACAGTAAGCTCCAAATCAAAAACAAATACATATTTGAACTCCTCTCTTCAAGCTCTACATTTCTATCTTTTCAAAATCCGAAAATGAGCAACTTCATCTCCATGGGTTTTCCCCATTTGAAGAGAAAAGCACACCATTGTGAAGCTTGGAGTCTCCTCTTTCCAACAAGGTAAAAATCTCCATAAAAGACCTCACTTTCTCCATCTCTTGGCATGGCCGATTTTTGGTCTCTCTCTCTTACCTTGTTTTTCTCTTGTTTTGGAGCATTGTCTCAACCCTCCAATGGTGGAGTAATCTCCTTCTTGAACCAAGGGCTAAAACCCCTCCTAAAGCACTCCAAAGGTAAACCCTAGAATTTGTATTTTAAACACTTCAATGAATTAGTGTTATTATGAGGGTTAGTAGGTTAATTATGCTTGTCTTTGTGTGCTTAGGTAATGGGAATGGAGTTTGGCAACTCCATTCCCCACAAAATCGATTTGGACAAGAAAGAGAGGAAGATGAGAAATGGGAAAGAAAAGAAGGAATCAAAAGCTCAAGGTAAGAGCTCCTTCCTAAGGTAAATTCTATTGCATTAGAGTAATGGGAATGGGTAAAATATTTAAAGAACCCAAAACCTTGTACTAGTATCGAGGATTGTGAAATTTGAGTATTTAAGAGCAAGTATTTGAATTGAAGGCTTTGGAGCCAAGTGTAATGAGTATGTGTATTGGTATGGTGATTGATGGGTATTGATGTATTAAGATTGCTTAGTATGTGTGCTGGTAGGACCCTTGTGGTTTGGCTAGAATAGGAATGAATTTGATGGAAAAGTATGTGTGTGGAGAAGCTAGAATAGTAGGTGAACTATGGCAAAATTTTGGTAGGAATTGTACATTTGGATGACTTGGTGAATGGGAGAACCAAGATATGTATTGGGGATAGTAGAGATGTTTAATGACCATTGGAATGGTAATTGTAGTATGAGAAATAAGAAGTGTAAAATCTGTAGCAATGTATAAGAATACATTGGAGAAGTTAGGAGAAATTAATGTGCAAGAATTGGTAAAGGAATGTTGGACTTGGGTATAGATATTGTATTTGCTTGGAAATGTATTTGGGGTACTAGGAGTAGCATTGGTAGAGGGAGTATGGAATGGTAAAGGGTAAAATGAAAATCTGTGGCATGAGAGTAAAGAAAACAATTGTAAGAATTGAAAGGAAGTGAGGAGAAATTGTGTATGAGGATTTAGAAAGAGTAAGGAATTGTTGGATGAACTAAGGAAATTTGGAGGGCCTAGATAGTGTTTAAACATGTGGGATTACATGTAGGAAGATTGGGGAAGTAATGGGTAAAAGAGAGGACTGAAAACAAATTTTAAAACTGAAGTACTGGGCCGGTCCGGACTTGCGACCGGACTTGCAAGTTCGGTCGAGCCCAGATTTACAAAGACGGGAAACCTTCTGGAATCGACCTTGCGACTGCAAGTTCGGTCGAAAATTCTCCCGTCAGAAAACCTTCTGGAATGGACCGAACTTGCGACCGGACTTGCAAGTTCGGTCGGCCAGAAAAATTCCCGTAATGCAAGCTACTGGAATGGACCGAACTTGCGACCGGACTTGCAAGTTCGGTCGAGCCAGAAAATTTCCCGTACTGGTAGCTACTGGAATGGACTGGACTTGCAAGGTCGGTCGCAAGTCCGGTCGAGTCAAAAAAAAAATATTTTTACTATATGATTATAATAATCATATGTATATATATATGCCTATACACATATATGCATATATGTAGTAGTACACTACAATTGAAATAATAAAGGTAAGAAAGTAAGTATATGAGTATGAAAACAAGTGTAAAAGTAACCAAGCAAGTTGAGAGTATAAGAACATTAAGTACACCGGGATAACGGGGTAAGTACGGGAGTAGTAATTATTTGTGTATCGTAAGAGTATAGTAATAATAATAATGTTGAAACATTATCAGTGGAACAAGTGTGAACCAAGGAACAAGGGAACACGGGTTAAAGCTAACTCCGGTGAAAGGTATGATTTCCTCATGCCCCGTATGCTAACCGAGTTACGTTGATTTGTGTGCTGTATGCCGGCTAATCAAGACTAAAGCATGAAAAACGGTTTATTGCCTTTCATTATATGTCTTGTTGTATGTTGATTGAGCTAACCTTCTTGATTGATTGTGTGGCTTTACTTAGTGCGTAGACCGACTCATAGATGAGTCTTGTGTATTGACTCGTAGTGAGAGTCGTGTGTGAACTAATGGAACCGTAGCAACGCACTAAACCAACGAACCAATAAATGATAACGTAAACCAATGAACTCACTAGAATGAGAGAGTGTACGGAGTAATAACCTTCCGATAACGGTAGGAGAAACGAAATGAATAATCCACAAACAAAAGTAGTGGAAGTATATGAGTAACCTCTATTAGAGGAATTAATCTTGGCGCAGGACATGAGCCATGAGAGTAGTAAAGAATGATGAGGGATCTCCAAACCCCTTAGCAATTAGTTGACCCATTATGAGAGGACCCGACTGATGTAAGTATGTCCCGAAAATGAGAGTATTCGATATGTTGGGGAAACCCTTAAATCTGAGGATACTAGTCGGTAGTAATTCCCTAAGCTGGTGGAGGTTATCAAGAGAGATACTTCTAGGCTAATCCATGAGATTATATTGTGCTCTAAGAGAAGAGTGTTGGGAATTTGAGTAGTCCGGTAAGAACGGACATTGAGTATTTGAGGAGCTAAGCGTATAGCCCTCGTATTGTAGGTCCGGTGGCGAGTCTTGTGTATGACTCCGCCCAGAGACCAAAGTAATGAGTAATGAGTATTGCGTATGTACGAGTAAAGTAATGAGTATCGAGTAAGGAGCAAGTATGAGTATGTAGTGAGTACCGAATATTGAGTACGTGTGAGTAAGTATCGAGTATTGAGTATGTATGAGTAAGTACGGAGAATTAGGTAGTGAGTATGCACTAGTATAGTAAAGAGTACAGAGTAAGGATCGTGTACGAGTAAGGTATTGAACATGGAGTGATGAGTATGCAAGAGTAAGGAGTAAGTATGAGTAGAGTAACGAATATCGAACACAGTACGAAGAGGAACGAATGTATAACAAATATGAACGGTTGACTATTGAATTGTCTTCCCAGTAAGATTGAACATGTATATTTATGTAGGTATCTTTGATTGTATGGTTGTAGTATGAGTATGTATGTATGCATGTAAAATGAACTCCATGTATATCCGACCCAAAGTAGTCAGCGTACCGCGGTTAGCACGCGGTATATGCGGATTTCATATGCAGCGTAAGCTGACCCCCTCGGGGGACCGTTTTTAGTGTGCAGGTACCAAAGCTGTTCACCGTTCGAGAGAGCAGGACGGGGACTGCTACATAAGCATGGGTAGTTGAGTAAAGGGAATTATATGTGTAAACGTAGTATGAATTTGGATGTCTAAACTGTATCGGTAATGTAAGGATTGTAGTATACTCGGTATAGTATTGTATTGGAGTTGTATCGAATTATGGATTGGCATGCAAGGGAAAGTAATGTATTGTGTAGAGCACTCGGTATGTTCATATTCATCAGACCGATAGTATGTAGTATTGTAACTCGCCTTGTTAGTCACGTGGGTGACTAACGGAATTGTACACCCGCCGTTGAGTAAGTAATATCCGCTGCGAAGGTAAGTATGGTACGGTAATGACGGTATTAGCGGTAGGGGTGTTACATTTAGAAAGTGAAGGTTTGTAGAATAATCTAGAGTGCCACCTTAGATTTCATAGTTTCAATATTTATTTCTTTATTTAGTTTATTTTTATTGTTTTATTATTTTTATGTTAATTTATTAAGTCGGTTCTTTAATTGAATCAAGAAAACACTAAAAAGTGACATTTCCTTCTTAGTTTAATTTAGTTTCTCAGTTAATTAATAAATTGTCAGTTAATTGAACGAGGTCCCTCAGATTGACTACCCCACTGAATTCACTATTCCACGATATGATAGGTACACTGCCTAGGTGGAAAAGATATAATAAAATATATTCCTGCTGCAATTTTTTGGCACTGTTGCCAAGGGCCCTCTAACACGGTTAATTGACAATTTTATTTTAATTAATTGACATTTTACTTTTATTTTTGTTATTGTATTTATTTTATTTAATATTTTTTTATTTATTTGTTATTTATTTTAGCAATTCCCTATTATTTATATTTTGTTCTTCTTTGTTATTATATTTAGTTAATTTTATTTTTGTGTTTCTTTTCTATTTTAGTTCTTTTTTTTATTTTTATTTGAGAAAATTCATGAAATAGCACTAAAAATTTTGTTAATTCACAAAATACCAAAGTTTTTAAAAAAGTTTTAAAGATACCACAAAAACTAGTTTTAATTCATCAGATACCACAAATTACTAACCCAAAACTTTTTAAGACCAAAATACCCCTGGTTGTTAATAAACATAGTTCAATGTATACCACATAAATATTATTAATCCACAAGATACCACAAAACTTAATAAAATATATATTAAAAACAGTAAAAAAATAATAAAAATTAAAGTTTATTATTTTATTGGTAAAAATTTGATAAAATATAAAAACCTCATATATAATTGAAATTTTAAAAAAATATAAAAAATACTATAGTTAAAAATAAAAAATAGTTAAAAGAATGATAATTCAAAAGTTATTGCACAATGTAACACCCCTACCGCTAATCACGTCATTATCTCTTAAACCGTCTCATTCACCATTACATTAGCAACAAAATTCTTACTACAAACGGTAGGTGATACAATGCCGTTAACCACCCACGTGGCTAACAAGGCCAAATTCCAATACAGCATCGGTCTGATGGACCGGAATACTATTGTGCAAAATAATGTTGAAACTATCTTGCTAACTATGGGCAGTGAACCCAATCATTGTAGTACAACAAGGTCGTATCCATAGGGACTTCGTAACTGTCTAGCTAATTATAAGCTTAGTAAATGTGCAAGAGGATATATACAAAAGTGCATAAATGTAAATTAGGGGTTTTCGGTTTTTGGGTTGTAATTGGAGAAATAAAGAAAAGCAATAAACACTAAACTAACTATCTAGGATAGGTGTAGCCCGGGATGGATATTTGCACCCGTCCTCCCCTTACTATCGATTGTTGTACCTCGATCGCATACCTAAACAACGGGAACACTTAATTAATTTTCAACCTAATCTAGGCCTACTAATCCTAACTAATTTAACCGAAACTTCTCAATCAGCTAAGTTCCAGCACTAAGCTCAAGTTCCACTAAAGTTGCAATGTATTCTAATCTCAAAATCATTGAAATCAGAGTACACCGTTTTAGTCTCTAACAGTTTAGGTTTCTATCTCAGAATATCATTTTGATAGAATCCCACAATAATGCTAAACTAATCGGTAGGCCAAACCAACCAATTTAACACATATAAGGCAAATTGAGCAAAACCCTTGACAAATCCCCAAATTATGAGCAACAAGTTTAGAAGTCATAAACACTCAATAATCATCTTTGTTAAGCTCAAAGACTAAAATAAAGCACAAACGCAAGTTTAAGATTCTGCAATGGAGTTTAGGGATTTTGGGACAAAATCCCCAATCCCTAGCTACAAATGATTCTACACAGCCATAAGAGAGAAAATAAAAGAGCAAGGGATAGAAGTAGCCATTAATGGAGCTTGGAAGGAGGTGAGCTTCTCTTCTCTTCTCCTCCCTCCTCTTCTCTTCTCCTTCCTCCTCTTCTCTTCTTCTTCTTCTTCTTTTCTCTTTTAGAATCGCCCTTCCTCTTTGTTTTTGGGGTGGAACTCGACTGAATGAAGAATGGGGAAGTTTTCCCCAAAATTCCCCGTTTTAAAACGCAGATCTGGGCTATTTTTCGACCCGACCGACCACCCTGGGTTGGTCCCGTGGGTCGGTCGCGTCCAGAAGCAATTTCGGGACCGAAAACGCATTTTTTTAAGTCCGACCTACCCACCGACCGACCTAGACCTATGGGTCGGTCGATTTCAGTAGCCCGGGGATGAAAATCACGTATTTTTAAGTCCGACCGACCCACCGACCGACCCAGACCTATGGGTCGGTCGATGCCAGTAGGCTAACTTCGAAATGCTGTATCTTCTTCGTTTAAGCTCCGATTTTAGATCCGTTTGCGCCCACACGTTCCTCTCTTCATCTACTTTACTCCTATCTATGTTATTCCTCCTGTTTAAACAATAAATGTGTAATAAACCAATGAAACACAAAACTAGAGGAAAACAAGCCAGAGTGGAGAAATGAGCATGAAACGTGTTGATTAAACATATGAAATACACCCCTAAAACATGCTCATTTTGACACTCATCACACCCCCACACTTACCTTTTTGCTTGTCCTCAAGCAAAACCAAGCCCCCAAGCAAGTAAGGAATGCTTAAGACTAACAAATACTAACATGAATTGTAGGATAAGAGAAGAAGCAAAAAGTGATTATAGCCTTTGAGGAGTGTGAACCATCTCTTATTTGTGGCATGGGTGTGCTTAGGGGAAAAACGAAAACTAGAGTTTCGGGGTATGATCCAGAGTGCTTCAAAGTTCTAAAGATTAGGTAACTTGGGGAGCTTTTACCATGGCTAACTTCTCTCAAGAATGGGCATTGAGAAGAAAACAAAAGGAAAAATAGATTTATGCATTTGTTTCACTTTTGCATAAGAGATGAGAAGATAAAATTTTGGCATAAAGCCTTTGCATTTAAGAACACTTAACTCTCATTGTTGGTTACCAATGGCGTCTCACAAGTTCCTTAAAGGGTTTTCACAAAGAAGCACCCCTTAGCAATCCCTAAGAAAAAAGATAGAATGAACCCCAAAGCAATAAAAATCCAACCATATAAGATCACTTGGCCACACCGCATGTAAAATGCTCCTCAAAAGCAATCAAAAAGAAAAATTTGAGCATTTATCCCACAATTCATAACAGTATTTGTTCTTAATGAGAACAACTCACAACACAAGGGTCCAAGTTTTTGATTTTGGACAATCGCAAGATAAGCATGAAGGATTAAGCATTTAAGCACACAATTCACTGAAAAGGTCACTCCTCCACACTTAAATTGAACAATGTCCCCATTGTTCACCAATCAAAACCGGGGAAGGTTCCAGAAGACCTTTGCGGGACGCAGACAAAAGGAAAATCACACGGGACACAAACAAACAGTATAACACAGAAGCTATCCCCAGATTTACAGATTCAAAATTAGAGAAGAGAGAACGAAAACTAAAAGGAACTAGTACTCCCCTGAGATTGCTATTGCTATCAGTTTGTAGAACTCCCCCACACTTGACTTCAGCCTCAAGTAGCGTAGCTTGGTTGCGGTGTGGACTTGAAGTTGCACCCGCATAAAACACTAGAAGCAACCAAACTACAATTGGAGTTAAGGGTTAGCAAAAACAAAACCAAAGGAGAACGAAAACAAAAATAGGAAATAAAATAGTGGAGTCGTTGTGGGCAAATATTAAAGGAAGGGTGAAATGAGTACTCCCCGATAAGATGTGGATAGAAGATAGGGTGCCCGCACACTTGCTAGTGGGAGGGGTCGTTGAGGTGCTACCTTCAATCGTTGGAGATGAAGGTCCTCTAGGAAAATTTCGCCAGAGGTTCCGTTGTAATTGTTCCTAATTCCATCCCTTTTTCAGAGGGGCTTACCTGTTTACAAAATATTCACAACACAGACGCCACTAATTGGGCATAAAAGGACAAGTCCAAAGAATGCCAAAATAGCCCATTATTGAAAACAATGCAAAATCTAAACTAACGGAATTTAAAAGATAAGAAGCGAAATGAAATCTGGGTTGCCTCCCGGTAAGCGGCCCTTCTTTAAGGTCTTTGGCTAGACCATACCACCGTGAAGTCATCCGGGATCGAATATGAACGTTGAAGTCGGCTTCAACGGGTGGGTTGGGCGGGCATCATCTAGCAATGAAGAACGACCCGGATCAAAAGGAAATGTAGCCTTAACACTGAGGATGTGAAAGTGTAAACTCCACCGATCGTTCATCAGGTGGAAGTGTTGAGGTGGGTGATCCTTGGTACGAGGATCAAACTGTGGTGGAGCCTCCTCTTCAAATTCAAGGATGTAAACATCCTTATCTTCAGTGAGCGGTGCAGGGTGAACTCCGGGGCGGACTTTGTCTTCAATGTTTGGTCCCGGATCAAATGGGAAGGTGGCCTCCACACTTAGCGGGTGTTCGTTAAGCTTCAACCCAACTTCATTAGTGCACGGGTGGGGGCCTTGATCCTTCAAATGAAGATCAAAGTTAGTGGGCTCCTCCTCCTCAAATTCAAGGATGTAGACTTCCTTGACCTTGGGGTGAGGCTCATAGGAAGAGCCGAGGTGGACATCAACTTCAGAGGGGGATGGCTCCTTGAAGTCGGCGGTGGTACTTTCCTCTGAGGAGTCACAGGGAGACAGTGTCTCCTCCTTCTCAAAGTTGAGGATGTGAGCATCCTCGTGATCTTGATGGAGCACGGAGAAGGCTGGAAAATATTGGCAGCTGACTTCAGAGGGAGAAAGCTCCTTGAAGTCAGAGTGGAGACTCTCTTCTGATGAAGTGTCTTCATAGTCAAGCTGGGGGTGAAGTGGTGCTGGGCTTTCAGATTCACACAGGGGAGGAGTTGGAAAGTAGCTCAAGTCCTCAGCAGGCTGTTCCACATCATGAACTGTTTCGCTCTCAAGTTGTTGCACAATATGATCAATCTGAGCTTGAACATTCATGTTGAAGGTATCTTGCTTCATGGTAAAAGTATCTTGCATAGTCGAGTTAGGCTTGCAAGAAGAGATAAGATCAGACATGAGCTCCTCGAAACTGGGTGAATCAACCTCTACTGTGATCTCAGGACAGTGAGGGCTCTCGTGGTCTCCTCCACACTCTTGGAACACAAGCCTCCGGTAGACATATGAGTTGAGGTCCTCCATAAGAGCTCTCAATTCAGCCATTGTTGTTGGACATTAGGGGCTCTCATGGTACTCTCCGCACCTCTGACATACATCCCATTGATTGTAGTTCTCTGCGCCATAGGATTAACCGTACCAACCTCCTGCTTGACCGTAGTAACCATCCATCAGAATTAAGTACCTAAAAAAAAGAAACAAAAATTTATACACAAAATGGGCAAATAAATGAAATGAAAATCTGCACAGAAACTAAACAGATAATAAACCAGATAGTTGGACTGTAGTCCCCGGCAACGGCGCCAAAAACTTGTGCAAAATAATGTTGAAACTATCTTGCTAATTATGGGCAGTGAACCCAATCATTGTAATTCAACAAGGTCGTATCCACAGGGACTTCGTAACTGTCTAGCTAATTATAAGCTTAGTAAATGTGCAAGAGGATATATACAAAAGTGCATAAATGTAAATTAGGGGTTTTGGGTTTTTGGGTTGTAATTGGAGAAATAAAGAAAAGCAATAAACACTAAACTAACTATGTAGGATAGGTGTAGCCCGGGATGGATATTTGCACCCGTCCTTCCCTTACTACCGATTGTTGAACCTCGAACGCATACCTAAACAACGGGAACACTTAATTAATTTTCAACCTAATCTAGGCCTACTAATCCTAACCAATTTAAGCGAAACTTCTCAATCAGCTAAGCTCCAGGTCAATCGACAACACTAAGCTCAAGTTCCACTAAAGTTGCAATGTATTCTAATCTCAAAATCATTGAAATCAGAGTACACCGTTTTAGTCTCTAACAGTTTAGGTTTCTATCTCAGAATATCATTTTGATAGAATCCCACAATAATGCTAAACTAATCGGTAGGCCAAACCAACCAATTTAACACATAGAAGGCAAATTGAGCAAAACCCTTGACAAATCCCCAAATCATGAGCAACAAGTTTAGAAGTCATAAACACTCGATAATCATCTTTGTTAAGCTCAAAGACTAAAATAAAGCACAAACGCAAGTTTAAGATTCTACAATGGAGTTTAGGGATTTTGGGACAAAATCCCCAATCCCTAGCTACAAATGATTCTACACAGCCATAAGAGAGAAAATAAAAGAGCAAGGGATAGAAGTAGCCTTTAATGGAGCTTGGAAGGAGGTGAGCTTCTCTTCTCTTCTCCTCCCTCCTCTTCTCTTCTTCTACTTCTTCTCTTCTCCTCTTCTTTTCTCTTTTAGAATCGCCCTTCCTCTTTGTTTTTGGGGCGGAACTCGACTGAATGAAGAATGGGGAAGTTTTCCCCAAAATTCCCCATTTTAAAACGCAGATCTGGGCTATTTTTTGACCCGACCAACCCACCTTGGGTCGGTCCCGTGGGTCGGTCACGTCCAGAAGCAATTTCGGGGCCGAAAACGCGTTTTTTTTAGTCCGACCGACCCACCGACCGACCCAGACCTATGGGTTGGTCGATTCCAGTAGCTCGGGGATGAAAATCGCGTCTTTTTAAGTCCGACCGACCCACCGACCGACCCAGACCTATGGGTCGGTCGATGCTAGTAGGCTAACTTCGAAATGTTGTATCTTCTTCGTTTAAGCTCCGATTTTGGATCCGTTTGCGCCCACGCGTTCCTCTCTTCATCTACTTTAATTCTATCTATGTTATTCCTCCTGTTTAAACAATAAATGTTTAAGACACCAATTAAACACAAAACTAGAGGAAAACAAGCAAGAGTGGAGAAATGAGCATGAAACGTGTTGATTAAACATATGAAATACACCCCTAAAACATGCTCATTTAGACACTCATCAAATACCCGAGTACTCTATACAACACAATACAATTTCATTCCATCCTAAACCGAGTCACATAATACAATCTTCAATCAATAACATACCGAGTCTACTACAATCTCTATGCTGATAACACTCTCGGACTTACCCTACCACTACATACAATTACAAATGTACTTAGATCAACTACCCATGCTTAACGCCCTCCCCGTCCTACTCTCGAATGGTAACCAACTCCAATGTACCTGAAATTGAATGGGTGGCCCCAAAGGGGCTTAACACCTTTGCCGGTATGGTTGTTGTGCAACCCGCTACTACCGGGTCGCACCCAACTAATTCTCATCTTAACATGCGATTGATTTTATTTAATTCAAAACATGAAATGCAATAAACATACATCATGCTCGCATTCATAACAAGTATTCAAATATAGAATACAACCAGTAAGACTAACACATTCACTTGTTAGTTACTTTATCTTACTCTTTAGGCCTCGAGGGTTCTACCTCACTAATGCCTCATTCACATTGTTCGATGCCTTATCCACTCTCTTCGGATACTTACTTGCTCTCTTAGTTCTATAGACGCTATAGGTCTCAATCTTATACTCTCAATTATTCTTCTCTTAAATTCGATACAATTTTCTCAAATAATCCAAAGTCAATACTCTTGACATCCGGGTAGAGTCATACACAAGACTCACCACCGAGCTTTCAAATTCTAGTCTTACTTCCCCGGTTTCGACCCTACTCTGGGTCTAGCATAGTGGGAAGGTTTGACTAACAACAGAACTATACTCTTATTCCTCAATTTTACAAACGCCCGTATCTCTACCGGACTACTCACATTCCCAAATACACCTCTCTCGGAGTTATATTGTAATCACATTGATTAGCCTAGAAGCATCTCTCTTGATGTCATCTAATAGCTTAGGGAATTTTCTCAAGTTCACGTATTCTCAGATTTAAGGGCTTCCCCAACGTTTTGAATACTTATACATTCGGGTCATTTTCTCGTACCGGGTCGGATCCTCATATAGGAGTTCAACCGTCATTTAAAGGAGTTTGGTGGTCCCTTATATCCCTTTTTACTTTTCTCATGAGTTCATAACTTTGAACTAGCATCATTCTCTTAATAGAGTTTCTTTATGTCTTTCCACTATTAATTATTTTGTGGATTGTTTCGATTCGGTTCTCTGTCCAATAACGGGAGCTTACTAATCCCGTACATCTCTCTCACGTTCTAGTGAGTTCATAAGGTTGCATTATCGTATTTCTCTAATCGTTAGTTTTCATGTGTTTTCCATGTTTACAGTGTTTTGCGAGATGACTCTTTCTACGAGTCGCTAACCAAACAATACTCATTTATGAGTCGGTCTACAACACTAAGTTAGACCTCACAATCAAACATGGGTGGTTAGCACATACAACATGCTTCAAGATACATAACAATGCAATAAACATTTTTCATGCATTTATCTTGTTAGGCCGGCACACAAGCCAACAACACACAAGCCGAGTGAAACTCGGTAAGACATAAGTTGCAAGAAAACCATACCTTTCACCATGGATTTACTCTACTGTGTCGCCTTACGTTCCTCGGATCTTACTCGATTCACTGATAACATTTCAAGGGGTTCTATTAACAATAAGGTAGTACGGTATGTAAACAACTAATACTCCCGTAGTGAACCCCGTTATCCCGTTAATCTTAGTTCTACTCAAGTGTCCTTAAGTTCTCAACTTTCTCATTCACTCCTCGGACTTGTTTATACTTCTAAGGACCCTTACATGTCACCAAACAAGTCCTAAACATCATCTAAAACAATTACCATTCAATTCCCCATCATTTAGAACCTTTAAAACACTCATGGTGAAATTTCAGGGGTGGTCCGGCCCCTAAGTCCTAGACCAATACAAGACATAACTTACGACTGCAAAAATAGACTGGTCCAGGACTTGGTCCTGGTCTTAGGTCCCGAACCAGTTGCTGGAATGACTCTCGGGGCATTTTTAAGGGTGGTCCGAGACTTTGTCCATGGACTAAGTCTTAGACCCTACTAAAAAGCAGCTAAATTGACATTTTTCAACCCCAATTCCAACCTTAATCCTCACCCAAACTTTTCCTAATCTTTCCACATGTTTCAAAACATGTTATAGCACCTTAAACACTCATTAAACCTCCTTAAATCATTGCTCAAACCATTACTCAATCTTTGCTCAATTTAACAAATTCACATTCCTCATTTTTGCACTTATGCACACTAGTGCATTTCTAACCTTTCCCTAGACAGCTTACCTCTTGTTCTCACCCATTTTGACCATTCCAAATCCTTTCTAATAATTTACAATCCCATCTCCCAAGTTCACTCACCATTCACAAGGTTATGCACACTAAGCCTTTTCTAGGAATTCCCAAGCACTACAACAACTTATTTGCTATAGATTTTGCTCACTACTTAACTCATTTCTTGTAACGCCCCTACCATTAATACATGCTTACCGTCCAATCTCCTTACACATCAGATACACGCAGCGGATACTTACTTACAAACAATGGGTGATACAATGCCGTTAACCACCCACGTGGCTAACAAGGCTACTACTACTACTGCTTACAGCATCGGTCTGATGGACTGGAATCCCGAGTACTACACATCTATAATACATACTCCATTCATCAATCAAATACAATAATGCTCCATTCAATACTTACTCCTCCATAATCCATACATTACAATATACTTAACCGAGTCTACTAGGATCCTTATACAATTATAATATCCCTTCCAAGTTCATACATACTCACTAAGAGTCTACATCTACCCATTCCTCACAACTACTTACTTTCTAAGTACAAGGGTGTGCCGCCGGTCTCTTACCTTGACCACATCCGCTTCGGGTACCTGCACACTAAAAACGTTCCCCCTAGGGGGTCAGCTTTCGCTGCGCATGATAACCGCATACCCCGCGTACTAGTGAGGGTACGCCGACCACTTGGTCGAATACAAGCGGTTGATTTCATTCAAACATACATGCATACATGTTCTTATACATAATATTACAATACATTACGCAAGACATACACACATACATACACTTCATTACATACAAGAGTACAACATAAACCATTCAATACATACTTACCTTTTTCCGAATTACACATACACATTACATACACAAGATACAGTTCTTGTTAGCTTCATTGGTCCACCCGGGTTAATCGGGTGGAGATTACTCTTTTACTCGTTACTTCATACATACGCATACATACTCATACTCATACTCATACATACTTACTTACTCTTACTCTTACTCATGTTAAGTCGTCGGGACCTCCGGCCCTAGGGACTACTCCGTCCCACCTCCGGGATTTACTTGACTCACCAATCCGGGATGCTACCCATTTAAGGGATTTGGGCCGCGGACCAGTTTAAGAGTCAGGAATTGCAGCCAACCTCTTGTGACTCCGCATCCTCACGCATGGCCGAAGCTATATCGGACTTCTACTCATTCCAGTTTACTCACTTAAGTTAGGAGTTAGGTAGTTAGGAATTAGCAGAAGTCATTCATACAAGCCACATCCACAATTACTATGCTCAATACCCACTTATACAAAATACAATACAATACTTAAGTACAATACAAGATTCGAATACAAGTCATCATCATTCATACATTTCATGAACTATACAAACTAGTGCTCAAGACAATAAATATCAAGAACAACATAAGTCAAGCACAGGTAAGTGCAATATAGTCCGATTCATGCATTTATCTTATTTAGGTGATCAAATAAGCACACAAATCGGGGTAACCAGATTAGGATACAGGGCATGAAGAAATCATACCTTTCACCGTTGTACTTGTATCCCAACGTTCCTCCGGTGTTCACAAATCAAATCCTATTATATACATACAACCGAATAATTAATCTAACTATCATTGCTAAGTCTTCACATTCTTATACTTACATTTTATTTACTTACTTTTCATTGCTTAACAATGGTATACTTACATATATATGCACTTATGTATAGGTGGGTATACATATACATATATATATACTAACCATAGTCTTATAGTTTTTTTTTTTTGCAAGTTTTGACTCGACCGAACTTGCAAGTCCGGTCGCAAGTTCGGTCCAAGTCAGTAAGGAATTATGCTGGAGAATTACAGGGCCGACCGACCTTGCAAGTCCGGTCCCAAGGTCGGTCCATTCCAGTAAGTTTCGTATGTGAAAATTTTAGCCCGACCGACCTTGCAAGTCCGGTCGCAAGGTCGGTCCATTCCAGTAGCTTACTCGACGGAAATTTTTCTGGCCGACCGAACTTGCAAGTCCGGTCGCAAGTTCGGTCCATTCCAGAAGGTTACTGACGGGAGAATTTTCTGGTCCGACCGAACTTGCAAGTCCGGTCGCAAGTTCGATCCATTCCAGAAGCATTCCCGTCTTTGTAAATCTGGGCTCGACCGAACTTGCAAGTCCGGTCGCAAGTTCGGTCCGGCCCAGTATTTGCATTTTTACTTCTGTTTTCAGTCCTATACTTTACCCATTGTTTCTCTCTCTTCTTACATGTAATCCCACATGTTTAAACACTACCTAGGCCCTCCAAATTGCCTTAGTTCATCCACCAAATTCTTTACTAAATCCATCAATCAACTTACGCAATTCCATCACTTCCTTTCCACACTTACAATAGTTTTCTTTCCTCTTATGCTACAGATTTTCATACTCCATTCTACCATCCATTACTTCTCAACCAATGCCACCATTAGCATTCCAAATACATTTCCAAGCCGTTGCAATACCTATACCCAAGTCCAACACTCTTTTACCAATTCTTGCACACTAATCCTTCCTAACTTCTCCAATGCATATTAATACACTTTGCTACAGATTTTGACACTTACTCTCCCCTTCTCTAACTACCTCTTCTAATGTCATTTCTAGAGTTCCTAGTACATCACAATACATTATCTACCTCCCCCAATCTACCCCTTTATCTTTCTCTATCAAAATCTGTTACAACACCTATTAGTCACCTAGTTTCTGGTTCACTAAACGTTATAATCCTAGGCAGATTTTGCCATTGTCTCCCCTATATTTTATACACTCTCACCACAATGTTTCCTCACACATTAACATCATCTCACCTGTTTATACACAATCAATATACAAGCTCCCATACACAATTACCAATACTAAAACACTACTAAAAATTCCTGCACTCAACAACCCAATACCCAACTAAGTTTCAATACATTTTACATGTCTTTCAACGGTTTTAAGCACTTAGATTCTCCTGCACAATACATTACTACACAATACCATTTCCATTACTCATTTCAAACTTCTAAAATCTGTTACACATACATATACAAGACTACACAAGGGTGAGTTTAATTACCTTGTTTTTCTTCTAGATTTTCTTTGTTCTTCTTGCTTCTTCCTCCTTCCTTCTCTCTACCGGTTTTAGTCTCTCAACCAATCTAACATCACAACCCATTCTTAAATACACCATTCAATACTAAAAATTAACCCTAACATTATTTAAGCTTTTAATGTGGGCTTTAGGGTTTAGAAAATTCCTTACCTTGCAAGGGTGTAAGTGAAACTTGGAGTGGTTCAAGAACAAGATTTCCAACTCCCTCAACAAGCCAAAATCGGCTAGAATGCAAAGAAACCAAACAAGGTTTTAGCTTCATTTTCGTTTTGCCCATGAGGCTAGAAAAACAAAGGAGTTTCAAGAAGATTTTTACCTTAAAATGACAAGGAGGAAGAGGTGGTTCTAATGGTGGTCTTGAAACTCCAAATGCTCCATACCCATGGAGATGAAAGTTGTTGTTTTCGATTTTTGAAAAGATAGGAATGTAGCTCTTGATGAGAGGATTCCAATGGTGTAGTTTTTATAATTTTTGGAAGAGATTCAAGGGGGTTACAAGAGGAGAGAAGTAGAGTTTTGTGTGGGTGTTTCCATTTCTCCATGGAAATCGCTGGAGGAGGAAGAAGAAAAAAAGAGAGTGAGGGTGGGGGATTTACGTGAGAGAGGGAGATAGAAATAGGAGAGAGAGTGTGAGAGTATGGGGTAATAAAGTAGTGAGTGTTTACTTTATTAGTTTTGTAGTTTTGTAAATAAGGGAGTGAGTGTGTGAGAGAGTGTGAGTGAGGGGTCCAAATCGGACATACACACAGCACACACATACATTTTACTTTTTATTTTAAAAGTGGACACATAAGTTTGTGTTATTCATGTTTCTACCCCACAACTTCTCGTTTTTGACAGTTTTTACTAATTCCTCGTTTTATTGATTTTATTGGTCCTAAAGCTTCACTAATATTTATTAATGATTATTTAGTTGACCAAAATTGTTACGAGTCTATTTGACCCGCTTAAAGACACGTTTTCCCGGTTACCTCGAAAAACGCGCTTTAAGGTTCGTTAGTGGTTTTAATCCGTTTTAAGGATCCGTTTTCTTCGGGAGTTGTTCCCATATATTATTTAGGTCTTATTAAACCTTTAGAATCCCTATAATACTCTAACCGAGGTCTCATACCTCCTATGGTTATTTAACGCTTATTTAGCGTTTTCCGCTTTTTAAGCATTTATTTATTCTTTTGGATTTATTTTTCCTTACCAATATTAATTAGGTACCCTTAGGCCCTTAAATACGTATTAGATTAATTTTAATCCCTATATTTAAGTTCGGGGTATTTCAATCTACCCCCCTTAGGAACTTTGTCCTCAAAGTTGTTCGAGGTTATGGGTTTACAATGCTTACTCATTCTTACGTGTCTAATACCAAAGCCATACCTTCTTCCTCTTACCATCCCAAATCTGTTACTCAAGGTTCCTACATACTATACCACACCAATGTACTATAATTACTCCAATCCGCATCACTACCGACCATCCGGTTCCTCATTACCAATTTATACATACATACAATGCAAGGCTATTCCCAAAGCATGCAATACACATTCCAATCCCAGCGCTCAGGTCATCTAGACACGGACTCCTCTATGTCCCGCTGCCCTTGGAATAATACAACAATACTACTACTATCTTCTCCGTACCACTTCTAACACATCTCATCTCCAGTACTAAAAATCTTCCATCACTACATTAAATCCTTCTAGAACATACAACTCCAGATTCCAATTTATGTTCATTACTTCTATCCTATGTGTGATTCTTGTGACCACTTGAGGGGAGCTTCAAGAATCATTCGACCCTGATGTGATCAGCATCAGTGTTGAACTATCTTTCCACCCCAATTTGTGTTCGGTTTCCCTTGATCTGATCAGGATCAAGTTCGACTTCCCACATCAGGTTCAACCAAACAAATAATTTAATTGTTTTCATTTTCTATCTTTTTATTCTTTCTAGTCGTGATTACGAATTCATACATCTCCAAAGGATGGAATCAATCCATCAATCATCCTCACTCTACTTCCCAAATGCTTTACTCCATGGTTCAATCCTAATGCTCATTTTCAACCTTCACTACTTCCATCCATTACTCACCATCATCTCCTATATTCTAACTAAGGAATACTACATTTATAAGATTTAGTTGACTTCAATTGTTTCAAATATTTTACTTACGATTCCACTACTCATAACCTTCATTCATCTACTATCCTCATTCATTTCGTACTACTTCTTCAAAGGCTACAATACTTGTGGAGCTCCGTCCACTACTCATTACTTTTCTTTTACTAATACTCTTACATTGGTGTTACAAGATGGGTATACTCCTCCTATGGTATTTGCATGTCTAATGCCTAATTACCATAATTACAATGTGAATGAGTACTTATGTTTATTTAACATAGTATCAATCATCAATTTGGTTCTCATTTGTGCTATGCACATTATGGTTTATGTGTTTTATTCACAAAACTTACATTAAGCGGTTTCGCTCTACCCCCCTTAAAAGGGATTACGCCCACGTAATCTCCCATATGTTAATATTAAACATTGGTTATTTAATTCGGGCAATCCGAAGCGTTTAGCTTCACTACGGTATACTATATACTATGCTCTGGTCAAAGGGTCTTAACCGTACCAATGGTTTAGTCTTTGCACCAAGAGTTCCTATATGAGTTTACTTAACTCATACTTAATTCGGTTCTAGCCTGACCGGCTTCAAGGCATTAATAGCCATTCTATTATACTTACTAGGTATATTTTCTCCTAGTTAGGGCCCACTAGCTTCTGCTGCGCGACCCTGATAGCTTGGGTTACTTACCCTTCGTGTTATCATTAATGTGCTATACATCACCTTTTATCCGTCTATTATGGGAATAAGGTTTACTAGACAACTGCGGTATTCTTTTACCGTGTTTGAACTCAACGAGTTTAAGATTTATAACCAGCTCTCTGGTAATCTACTGCACATGCTATTTATGTTTCCACGATTATTCATTAAGCTCCTCCGACTTATTGTCGGGTGAGGTTAAGTCACTACTTAGTTGTAGTACTTCCTCTGTTGTCAATAGCTTCTGAATTATACCAGTTCTCCTGGTTCAGTACAAGTGTTCTTTGCTTGTATGACCTTGCATTTTCTATGCGTCGGTCCTATTGACTTTGATATGTCTTCTTTCACCTTATATTCCAATGGAATTCACATCTTGTGATTATTAGTGTGTTGTACACTCTTCGTGCTTCTTTGGCCTTAGGCCGCACTGTATGTTGCTAAGCTTGCTTGACTGGCTTATGCCGTGTTTGTGGTGAAAGGAAAGATTTAGTACGGTTTACATTCTCATATCCCTCGCCATCTCATTAGGTCATTAGCTGAACAAGTGCAATGCCAAAACACTCAGTCATACAGAGTGCAGAGGCGTAAACGCTTGACAGTAAGTCGCTTACGTGATAGGAAAGAATATTTCTGTGTGTCATCTCATACTTATACTCCGTGTCGTTGCTTATCTACTTCCTCATAGCGGTCGCTGTTGCGCACCGTATTCTTACTCATTATACAACATCGTTTTTACTGTTTCTGTTACTGTGATAGTTCCTCTTTACTCATTGCCATTGTCATTGGCACCATTCCCTTATGGTATGTATACCCTGGGGTTTCCAATGTTCGTGTGTATGACGGTTGTCGTAGCATACCACAATATTAATATCTTCCCAATGTGGAGATGTTCTTCCATTTTAGGTTTCATGTGTAGGTTAGCTTACCTCACATTCCATCATCATTTATGATACGGTTTACCAAGTATCTTGGTTGACCAAGGGTGAGATAACTCATCGGGTTATAAGCTCTCTTGAGCGTTAGTCATTCGTGATGTTCAACGTGTGTTCACATTAATTGCTTTGATAATTATTGCCTTTCAGTGCTGAGCATTGGTTTAGGCTCTGGCTGTGCGGTTTTTTCTTGTATGTACATCACCGGGACATCCCATGAAGCTTCAAGGGTTTTCTGGTCCCGTTCTCCAATTGAAGAGTACCTGTCATTGATAAATGAAAGTTCTTGTTGAGGGGTTTGTCTCCACTCATAGGTCTAATGACAAGGTTGCTATGTTGGTGTTTACACCATGGTCCACCACATGTTTGGGTGCTTATGGAGTATGCTTACTCCTTTAAGTCGTAATGGTTTGGAAATCTCATTTCCTTATTCCATCGCCCCTTGACAATATTCATAAGCGTAGGCTTACTGTTATAATAGATGGAAGCCTTTCCAAGGGTTCACATCATCACCGCATTGGTGGTCTTCGGTTACGAGGGGTACCTTCCCTTGGGTTTCTCGTAGTGTCCAAGTGTGGGCTAGGCCAATGTTGGCATTATCATGATTCTTATGCCTCTGTGCTACCATTGCTACAGAAGGCATGGCGGTAATTAAGAACTCCGTCAACTGTATACTAGGCTGATGCTCTAGTGACAGTGACCTTGAGTTGGCCATTACTCCAAGCCACTCAGGATGTTGGGTTTGAATTTATGGTCCAGTTGTTGATTTCTTGTCGTATGAGGCAATATCTCTTGCAGGTCTTGTTAACCATTGGTGCCGGTTTGGCAACCGTTTAAGGTTATATAACGTATTTGGTTTACGACTTCTGAGCCGTATCGCTGCGCTATGCTCTTCGCAAGCTGCTTATACATGTTTCCACTCCGTGTATACCGTCATAGGTTGGAGATATTATTGGGCTCCATGGTAAGTCGTGGCATCACGCTTCCGTTCATAGGAGACTCTTAGGCAATCTGGTGCTGATCAGTGCCTTTTGTAGACTAGGGTATTTCCTGTCAAGTGAAATCCCTTCGGTGTCTTAACCGAGTGTTCGTTCCAGCTCCTGTATTCTTATCTTGACGCTTGGTTTGGCTGTTGTTAATCCAGTCACCCTCAAGATTTGCTCCTGGGTGTCGTTAAATTATGCCGTTACATCCGGCAAACGTTTATGATATGTTGTCCACTGTATCGTCTTGTGGTATTGTACTTGAGTTGTCCCTTTTTGGGTTATGGCGTCTCCCGTCCTTGGGTAGACTAGGTTTAAGTATCCTTTCCGATGATGGGTTATATTTGTGGTAATCGTGTAATTGTCCTTGGGAACTCTGTCCCGTTTATTGAGTATCGTGGTGTTCACGTTAGGCGGTTGCCTTACCGTGTCTAGGCTGGGTGTACTTCCCAGCTATCACGTGTTCGTTTGATGTCCTTGAGACATATCCAATGTCTATACTTACTAGTATGTGCTCTTTGCACTTCTTAGTTCTTATTCCTCATCTCAGATGGATTCTCTGAGTTCCTTGATACTTGATCGTCTGAGGTGTCCAGCTGTTCTGGTTGAACTCACTCATGGTCCGTAGAACGGAGTTGACTACTTCCCGTGTGTCGCACACTACATGTATACATACGTGGGGTACCATATTGACACGTTACCACTTACCCAACTATATGTCGGGCCCGCAAGCTCCTTCGGAGTGCGGTTGTCCCACATCCCGTAACGGGTACACTCGTAGTGTTCGCACACACCTAGGTGAAGTATTCTATTGTCAACTCCTCTTGTATCATTCTTGATACTCACCGTAATGCTGTTGGTTGGTTTTAAAATCCAAGGTTTTAAAAGAAGGTTTGTGGTTTTGAAAGAAAATTGGTTTTAAAATATGGTTCGGTGTTAAAAGAAATTCTCATGGCATAGCCATGTTGAGGTCTTGACCAAGTCTAGCTTCTCGCTGACTGGTAAGTTCTAAATCAGTCGGCCGTTAGCCTTCCAAGGTTCATACTTTCAGTGTTAGGATTGTGATCCAGTATTGTTTCATTATGGTCACAGCACATTACTATGTACTTGTGACGTGTGGGTTCCTTTATGTTCATGTCTTACTGCACTTGCCGTGCAAGTGCGTGGTACTGGCGGTTTTTGGTAATCCTATACCGATCACGGTATGGTTTCCATGGTTTGTAGTCTTGTTGACTCTTCCCCTCGATCTTGATCTATAATTGGTATACTCGCTCCTTTAGGTAGCTTCTTGGTGGTCTAGACATGGCTGTCGTAGATCTGGGTACTCCTCCACTCCTTGGAGGTTCCCGTTCTATTTGGTTTAGTGTCGTTCCTTGTGGCTCGTTCCCACACATTGTGGTGGTTACTGAGCCTTCCTCGTTTAGGCACTACTCTTGTAGTCCTATTGGATTATATCTCATGGTTGTTCTTGTAGTTGTCTGAGCTATATTGGCCAGGTATTGCAACCTTAGTGGCGTTGTAGCTTTGGAGTTAACCGCTTCCGACTATGTCCTTAGTCGGCTAGCATACCGTTGGTGATATTATTCAAGTATCACTACCCGTAGACTTGTGTCTCGGGTTCCGTTACTGCTCCCTTTTCCATTCCGTTGTACGCTTAGTGCTCCTTTCCTGCTGTGGTTGGTAGCCAGGTTTCGACTGCTAAGCACGTCGCCCCATGTTGTTGCATGTTGTAGTCTCTGGTTGGAGTCCTTCATCCTACCGCCATTAAGTGCGGGTTGTTGTCCAACCGGGATCCATCTCCGGGACTTCCAATTCTGGAATCTACCATATGTCGGTTCTGTTACCGTGTGATTGCTTCACAACTGCCAGATCGGGTTTCCCCGAGTATGAGAAGACTTTTCTTCTCTCTGGCGTCCTTTCCCAAGTTATACAGTGGGGTCTGCGGCGGGCGGGACTGGTATTGTAGGTATCCGGTACTCCCGGTAGTTCCTAACTAGCATATCTCTAATGCTAACACTCAGCCCTTAGCCCTAAGCTTCTAATTCCTAGCTCGGTATTCCTAAACTCGGTATTTCCAGTCATCAGAGCGATACTTCGCTCTGATACCACTTTTTGTAACACCCCTACCATTAATACATGCTTACCGTCCAATCTCCTTACACATCAGATACACGCAGCGGATACTTACTTACATACAATGGGTGATACAATGCCGTTAACCACCCACGTGGCTAACAAGGCTACTACTACTACTGCTTACAGCATCGGTCTGATGGACCGGAATCCCGAGTACTACACATCTATAATACATACTCCATTCATCAATCAAATACAATAATGCTCCATTCAATACTTACTCCTCCATAATCCATACATTACAATATACTTAACCGAGTCTACTAGGATCCTTATACAATTATAATATCCCTTCCAAGTTCATACATACTCACTAAGAGTCTACATCTACCCATTCCTCACAACTACTTACTTTCTAAGTACAAGGGTGTGCCGCCGGTCTCTTACCTTGACCACATCCGCTTCGGGTACCTGCACACTAAAAACGTTCCCCCTAGGGGGTCAGCTTTCGCTGCGCATGATAACCGCATACCCCGCGTACTAGTGAGGGTACGCCGACCACTTGGTCGAATACATGCGGTTGATTTCATTCAAACATACATGCATACATGTTCTTATACATAATATTACAATACATTACGCAAGACATACACACATACATACACTTCATTACATACAAGAGTACAACATAAACCATTCAATACGTACTTACCTTTTTCCGAATTACACATACACAAGATACAGTTCTTGTTAGCTTCATTGGTCCACCCGGGTTAATCGGGTGGAGATTACTCTTTTACTCGTTACTTCATACATACGCATACATACTCATACTACTATACTCATACTACTACTTACTCTTACTCTTACTCAAGTTAAGTCGTCGGGACCTCCGGCCCTGGGGACTACACCGTCCCACCTCCGGGATTTACTTGACTCACCAATCCGGGATGCTACCCATTTAAGGGATTTGGGCCGCGGACCAGTTTAAGAGTCAGGAATTGCAGCCAACCTCTTGTGACTCCGCATCCTCACGCGTGGCCGAAGCTATATCGGACTTCTACTCATTCCGGTTTACTCACTTAAGTTAGGAGTTAGGTAGTTAGGAATTAGCAGAAGTCATTCATACAAGCCACATCCACAATTACTATGCTCAATACCCACTTATACAAAATACAATACAATACTTAAGTACAATACAAGATTCGAATACAAGTCATCATCATTCATACATTTCATGAATTATACAAACTAGTGCTCAAGACAATAAATATCAAGAACAACATAAGTCAAGCACAGGTAAGTGCAATATAGTCCGATTCATGCATTTATCTTATTTAGGTGATCAAATAAGCACACAAATCGGGGTAACCAGATTAGGATACAGGGCATGAAGAAATCATACCTTTCACCGTTGTACTTGTATCCCAACGTTCCTCCGGTGTTCACAAATCAAATCCTATTATATACATACAACCGAATAATTAATCTAACTATCATTAATTTAATTCGGTTACCCTTACGCTTCCTAACTCATACTTACTAAGTCTTCACATTCTTATACTTACATTTTATTTACTTACTTTTCATTGCTTAACAATGGTATACTTACATATATATGCACTTATGTATAGGTGGGTATACATATACATATATATACTAACCATAGTCTTATAGTTTTTTTTTTTGCAAGTTTTGACTCGACCGAACTTGCAAGTCCGGTCGCAAGTTCGGTCCAAGTCAGTAAGGAATTACGCTGGAGAATTACAGGGCCGACCGACCTTGCAAGTCCGGTCCCAAGGTCGGTCCAGTAAGTTTCGTATGTGAAAATTTTAGCCCGACCGACCTTGCAAGTCCGGTCGGAAGGTCGGTCCATTCCAGTAGCTTACTCGACGGAAATATTTTTGGCCGACCGAACTTGCAAGTCCGGTCGCAAGTTCGGTCCATTCCAGAAGGTTACTGACGGGAGAATTTTCTGGTCCGACCAAACTTGCAAGTCCGGTCCATTCCAGAAGCATTCCCGTCTTTGTAAATCTGGGCTCGACCGAACTTGCAAGTCCGGTCGCAAGTTCGGTCCGGCCCAGTATTTGCATTTTTACTTCTGTTTTCAGTCCTATACTTTACCCATTGTTTCTCCAATCTTCTTACATGTAATCCCACATGTTTAAACACTACCTAGGCCCTCTAAATTGCCTTAGTTCATCCACCAAATTCTTTACTAAATCCATCAATCAACTTACGCAATTCCATCACTTCCTTTCCACACTTACAATAGTTTTCTTTCCTCTTATGCTACAGATTTTCATACTCCATTCTACCATCCATTACTTCTCAACCAATGCCACCATTAGCATTCCAAATACATTTCCAAGCCGTTGCAATACCTATACCCAAGTCCAACACTCTTTTTACCAATTCTTGCACACTAATCCTTCCTAACTTCTCCAATGCATATTAATACACTTTGCTACAGATTTTGACACTTACTCTCCCCTTCTCTAACTACCTCTTCTAATGTCATTTCTAGAGTTCCTAGTACATCACAATACATTATCTACCTCCCCCAATCTACCCCTTTATCTTTCTCTATCAAAATCTGTTACAACACCTATTAGTCACCTAGTTTCTGGTTCACTAAACGTTATAATCCTAGGCAGATTTTGCCATTGTCTCCCCTATATTTTATACACTCTCACCACAATGTTTCCTCACACATTAACATCATCTCACCTGTTTATACACAACATCAATATACAAGCTCCCATACACAATTACCAATACTAAAACACTACTAAAAATTCCTCACTCAACAACCCAATACCCAACTAAGTTTCAATACATTTTACATGTCTTTCAACGGTTTTAAGCACTTAGATTCTCCTGCACAATACATTACTACACAATACCATTTCCATTACTCATTTCAAACTTCTAAAATCTGTTACACATACATATACAAGACTACACAAGGGTGAGTTTAATTACCTTGTTTTTCTTCTAGATTTTCTTTGTTCTTCTTGCTTCTTCCTCCTTCCTTCTCTCTACCGGTTTTAGTCTCTCAACCAATCTAACATCACAACCCATTCTTAAATACACCATTCAATACTAAAAATTAACCCTAACATTATTTAAGCTTTTAATGTGGGCTTTAGGGTTTAGAAAATTCCTTACCTTGCAAGGGTGTAAGTGAAACTTGGAGTGGTTCAAGAACAAGATTTCCAACTCCCTCAACAAGCCAAAATCGGCTAGAATGCAAAGAAACCAAACAAGGTTTTAGCTTCATTTTCGTTTTGCCCATGAGGCTAGAAAAACAAAGGAGTTTCAAGAAGATTTTTACCTTAAAATGACAAGGAGGAAGAGGTGGTTCTAATGGTGGTCTTGAAACTCCAAATGCTCCATACCCATGGAGATGAAAGTTGTTGTTTTCGATTTTTGAAAAGATAGGAATGTAGCTCTTGATGAGAGGATTCCAATGGTGTAGTTTTTATAATTTTTGGAAGAGATTCAAGGGGGTTACAAGAGGAGAGAAGTAGAGTTTTGTGTGGGTGTTTCCATTTCTCCATGGAAATCGCTGGAGGAGGAAGAAGAAGAGAAAAGAGAGAGTGAGGGTGGGGGATTTACGTGAGAGAGGGAGATAGAAATAGGAGAGAGTGTGAGAGTATGGGGTAATAAAGTAGTGAGTGTTTACTTTATTAGTTTTGTAGTTTTGTAAATAAGGGAGGGGTGAGTGTGTGAGAGAGTGTGAGTGAGGGGTCCAAATCGGACATACACACAGCACACACTACATTTTACTTTTATTTAAAAGTGGACACATAAGTTTGTGTTATTCATGTTTCTACCCCACAACTTCTCGTTTTGACAGTTTTTACTAATTCTCGTTTTATTGATTTTATTGGTCCTAAAGCTTCACTAATATTTATTAATGATTATTTAGTTGACCAAAATTGTTACGAGTCTATTTGACCCGCTTAAAGACACGTTTTCCCGGTTACCTCGAAAAACGCGCTTTAAGGTTCATTAGTGGTTTTAATCCGTTTTAAGGATCCGTTTTCTTCGGGAGTTGTTCCCATATATTATTTAGGTCTTATTAAACCTTTAGAATCCCTATAATACTCTAACCGAGGTCTCATACCTCCTATGGTTATTTAACGCTTATTTAGCATTTTCCGCTTTTTTTTATTTATTCTTTTGGATTTATTTTTTCCTTACCAGTATTAATTAGGTACCCTTAGGCCCTTAAATACGTATTAGATTAATTTAATCCCTATATTTAAGTTCGGGGTATTTCATTTCCGATATAGCTCCTAAGTGGTTAAGTAATCAAATTGGGTCTCTCTAAACACCTAGTTAACCCTAGGTCATTCCTCACTCATGACATCACTTAAAAAACCATATTTCTACCAACATTTTACCATGGTTCACCTACAATTCTAACATTCCCAAATGCATCATTTCATCCATTTCCTAATCCATTCACTAGCCACATCCATAAAGGATCCTACCAGCACACACCAACTCATCCAAAATTCCATCAATTAATAATTATTGCACTAAATTAATGCTTAGCTCTTAGGCCCTTAAATCACACAAAATTAACCAATGCATTTAAACACAATCACAATTCCTCCTAATCTTAATCAAACACATTTTCGGTTCCCATTTGATTCATATTTCTATTTCCCATCCCAAAATTCTAAAACATTTAGGGTATACATTTGAGGTAGATTTCTTACCTTACATTTCTCAAGTTCTCTTTTCACCTCTCTTCTTCTTTCTCTTCTCCATTCCTTTTGGTTTTTCGGTCATGGGCAACACTCTTGCCAACACACTAGCCCAATGCCCAAAGAAATACAATGAGCATTAATTAAACCCTTAAACCCTTGAGTAACCCTAGAATTCATTGAGAGTGCTTAAGGCACAAAAGTTGGGCATTACTTTGGAAGCCCTAGAATCGATTTTTGCTTTGAATCAAGGGGGAGCTCCAGCTGCACTTTGGAGGGTTGCACAACAGCTCACACAAGGAGAAAAAACAAGGCACAATGAGGACTCAAATTTTGGTCACTAAGAGAAAGGAGGAGGAACGGATTTTCGTGGTTCCTTTACCTTGGATGAAAGAGGAGACTTGTTATCCCCAAAAATTTTACCCTCATTTAAACGTGAGCGAGTTTTTCTAGGGGCGGTGCATGACTAAGGGTAAAATTGTCATTTTCATCCAATCTTCTGTTTTGGAGAAAATAGGGGCTTAGGGTGGTAAGATATGAATTGCAATATTGTGAAAACTGAGAAAGATGGTGCAAGAAATAGGAAGTCGTATTGGTGTAGTGGTGAATGAGGTGAAGAAGGTTCAAGAGGTTGATGGTTCAAGGCTAAGAGTAAACATTTTTTTATATAAAGCAGTTTTATCCTTTGTTTTAGTTAATTTCTTTTTTACTTTTTTATGCATCCTTATCCCCCATTTCTCTCAACTTGTGAGTTTGATTCGTTTTCAAAATTAAAATAAAGTCTTTTTGAAATTCTATTCTTATGTTTAAAAACGTGATTTCCAAAAGCAAATAAAAACAAACAAAAATACATTTTTTTTTCTCTTTCAAAAAAAATCAAAAAGAAAACTTTGTTAATTTTATTTGCACGTCATTTTAAAAAAAAACCAAAAACATTTTTTTGATTGATTAATAGTTGATTCGGTTTTGAATTTGAATTTTGAATTTTCTTTTTTATTATTTTAGGATTAGTACTCCTTGTTATTCTCTAACTCATTTGTTTGTTTTGATCTTGGCCGTTACACTCTTGAAGCTCTCAAACTCCAATATTTTTCTATATAAAGAACTCTTTCTTCATAACACAGGGGGGAGTTACAGAGACACTACCACGATATTCTTCTATATTACGGGCATTGCTTCATTAAAATTCTTCCTGTCCATTACTATCGTCTAGCCTTGTCACCCGCTTTTGCAAATCCCAGCCCTTACCAACGCCTTCTACAGCTGTAGTTACATCCACTATGAAGGTCTATATTGTTCGTTTATCATTTTAATCTCCCTCCTTGCATACGGTAGAAGAACTGGAGGGGAATCGAGAATATAGTAGAGAAGCATAGAGATTATCCTAACTCCCGTGCTTGTGTTGTTGTCGCCCGCTGCCTTCATTGTTAAGCTCCATGCTTGCGGCTTCCACAGGAAATGAAGGAGAGGAATAAAGAAGACAGGTGCAACACAAATGCAGCAGTCTCATGCTGTTGACCGATTGCTGCTGTTTCTTCCCGCCGTTTGGTATCACCGCTCTCGGCATCCATCCTGTCATCATCGTTGTTCGCTACTGGTTGTATTCAGTCCAGCCGATTTGAAAGGATTGCTCATCCGGAATGCTCATCATCATGATAATGAGAAAATCATACCAGTGCTGACTTTATCCTGAATTCCATCATTGTACCTTCACAATCTAGTTCCTCTGCCGGCCGAAAGTAAGTACCGCCAAACAGGAGACTCAAGAGAAGTGTGTTTCGATCTCTAAAAGAAACAGCCGGTGCGGTCTTAATCATCTTGCAACAGTAGTTACGAGTGGCATGAGCACTGCCTACACTCGAGCAAACAAGCACGACTCTCGTGCCAAAGTATTGATTGGGATAACTGTAGTCACCGCTGCCAATGATTCCCTCGGGCCTCGGCTACCTGATTCGTCAACCATTCCGTCAGTTACTTGAGATCAGCTCCTGACATTTGTAGTCGTCAATCCCGTCGTCAAACACCATGATCACAGGCGGTCGCTCAAACTCCAAGCTCACTAGCGGGTTGTTTCCTGGAGTCGAACAAAAAGAAAGGACGATCAAGATTAATTCTTGATCGTTGTGAAGACTCGTGTAGAAAAGTGATGTCATTGCTTTCTAGAAATGAGGAGGGTTACTGCACGAGAAAAAAAGGTTTGTTTTATTTTTGTTTACTCTAATTATTTTTATTTCAGTGAGGTGCTTTGAATACGTTACTCATCAAATTCATCATTTCACGGGCATCGGTTGTGCATGGTTTTTGTTTTTTATTAGGTCATAGTTTTTTTTTTTATATTAGGCAATAAAAGGTTGACGTATCTTTTCATATGCTAATATTTTTCTAAATAGTCTTATTAGATTAAGAGCTCATAGTTTTTTTTAGATATTAGGTAGTAAAAGGATTAACGTATCTTTTCTTTTTTTAAAAAAAAAAACAAAAAACAAAAGTATGCTAGCTTAATTTAGTTTTGAAAAGAAAAGAGAATAAAAGCAACATTAATTAGTGACATTTCAGAATCATACAAATTGGATCTTCGCATTGAAAATCATGAGATAAAAGGAGAATCATAAAATACATAGCCTTAGAGTTATAATAGTAAAGGCCAAGGAGTTTATAAAGGTAATGAAAGAATTTGAACCTTTATAAATTTCATACCAAGCCCCCGGACCCGAAACTCTAAAAATTGTAACAACATTTCCTTTCCTAGTTAAAAGGTTAAACTTAGGTGGCGACTCAATTAGGTTTGTGTGGGCCAGTTAGATTAATTAAACTTTAATTTTATGATTTCAGTTTAGTTATTCTAATTGCAAATCGAACCTTGAGGCCTTAAGCTCAATACTTAAGGGTTCAAAACCTACGCCCACAAGACTCCCTAGCTCCGTAGATTCCATTTTTCTCTTCAAATGGTGCTCTACCCATGGAGATGAGCTTCAAGATTTTAGGATTTTGAAAAGATATAAGTGAAGTTCTTGATGAGGGGAGCTCAAATATGTAATTTGTTTTTGATTTGGAGCATTAATGTGGCTTGGGCAAGGAGAGGAAGATGAAGAAGCCATGGTTGAGCTCCAAAATCATTCCAGCAGCATAGGAAGAAGGGAGAAGGATAGAGGGAGGGCTCATGCTGGAAGAAGAGAATGAAGAGGAAATCATAAAAGTAGAGGAGAGAGAGGGAAGGTACGTATTTTATTTTACTTTCCACTTTTTGCTTTTTGTTTTTTACTTTTTGACTTTGTCTTCTACTAACAATTGGCTAGTATTTAATTTAAGAGAGGGTGCTGAACCACTCTAAAAACGGCCCCATTAATTTGCTAGGGAGGGGCGTTTTCGTCTTTTCGCAAGAAACACTCGTTAAATTTCTCGATTTTGGCACTTTTCACCAACCGGGCCCATTTTTTGGATTTTTCTTGTTTCTTTAATCTTAATGGTTCTTAAGCTTCCATTAATATTTAATTATAGTTATTTAGTCAACTATAATTTTTACGGGTTTGTTTGACCACTTAAGTCACATTTTTGGGTTTTCTCGAAAGACGTGCTTTAAGGCTCGTTTACATTTTTAGCCCACTATATGGATCCGTTTTCTTTGGGAATTATTCCCACGTGTTATTTAGGCATAATTAAGCCTTAGGAATCCACCTAGGATCCTAGTCGAGGTCATATACCTCCTACTGTTGCGTAACGCACGTTTTCACGTTTTATGCTTTTTACGTGTTTTCTCTTGTCTATTGGCTTTATTTTCTTCACCAATATTCTTTAGGCATCAATAGGCCTCTCAAAATCATTTTAGAATAATTTAATCACCATATTTAAGTCTGAGATATTTCAATCTACCCCCCTTAAAGAACTTTGCCCTCAAAGTTGGTGAATCTAATATTGTTAGTTACATAGGTATTCTATACTAAGGTCATAACCTCTATATAACCTTACAGACTCAACAGGTCTGTCTCGATGTATATCACACATCCACACAACATGTCACTGTATGCATAGCAATCAAAAAATACTCTTTTTCCTTATCTCCATGGGGTCCATCCGAAGATAAAGAAGGTACCATCCTCTCCCATGTCGAGTGATCCCTCAGGTACCGGTCATGTTTGAACACTTACGATTTCTGGTTCACGGCCGTCATGACTGATGGCACTTACGCTTTCTGGCCACGGTTCCTTTGGTTCTGATCAAAACATTTGCATATTTAGATATCCTCAGGCACTCTCCGGTCATCCACACTGACATACGACTACTCATGTCCCGTTGCCCTTAGAAAAATACAACACAAACACACTGCCAATGTCCTACCGGTCACTTAGGACCATTGCTCATCCGTTGTAGTGGTTTCAAAACTAATCATCACTCCCACCGGCTCACAACTAGCCTTACTTCCTCGGTTATACAGGGTCTAGCATGGTGGGAAGGTTCGACTAGCACCCATGGGAGTGGTTTCAAAACTGGTCCACATTCTCAAGTTTGAAAGAAATTATTTTTGCAAACTCAGTTGGAAATTCATTTGAAAACTCAATACAACTCCAATTCCAATTTATACTAATTGCACCTATTCTTAGCGTCATTACTTGTGACCACTTATAGGGAGCTTCAAGAATAATCCAAACCTGATGTGATCAGCATCAGTGTTGAATTATCCCTCCACCCCAATTTGTGTTCAGTTTCCCTTGATCGCTAGCAAATCAAGTTCCACCTCCCGCTTCGATTCAAACAATCAAATAATGAATCATTTTTCCATTTTCTATCTTTTAATCTTTCTAGTCATAATCACAGAGCTATACATTTTCAATTTCTGGAATTCATTTCATCACTTATTACTTATCTAGTCAATTATTACTCAATTTATCTCCAAATAATTTACTAAGGGAATTCAATACTTATGAAACTTTTTTCATCAATTATTCACAAGTCAATTCAAATCAAGTCACCTAGGGAATTCAATTCCCACTAGGTTCTACATCAGTTTCATACTGATTCATGCTTCACAACATTACCAAATTCGATCTCCCATAACGTATACCATAGAGATTCTCATTCCCCTTGAGTTTCTCTACTCCTTTCCAACTGGCATACTCATACTGGAGTTACAAGATAGTCAAGTTTATATCAACGGTATTCATATCGCCAGTGCGTAATAACCATAATTACACAATGAATGAATACATATGTTTATGTAACATAAGTATCAATCATCAAAACAAATTCTTTTGCGCTATGCGCATCGTAGTTTACGCACTTAATTAGTAAAACATACGCTAAGCGGTTTTTCACTCTACCCCCATTAAAAGGGATTACGCCCATGTAATCTACCATGTATTAATATTGAACATTGGTCTAAGGCATTTAGCCATCAGGTGTTTTAGCTTCCATGCGGTCTACTATGCAATGTTCTTTAGTCATAGGGTCTTAACCATATATATTGCCGGTTTAGTCCCTGCAACAAGAATTCTTATTGGAGTTGTTTAACTCATAACCGGGTTTGGTTCTAGCCTATCCGGCTTCAAGGCATTGATAATTAGTTGTTCGCTCGTATTCAATAGACATTTTCAACCTTAAATTTATGGCCTACCAGCTTCTGCGGCATGACCCTGATAACTTAGAGCTTGGTTCACCCTTTTCGTTATCCTCAATGTATCTCCTTCTTATCCCTTTTATCTTGGGAATTAAGGTTTCTCAATTGACGCTTGGTATTTCTTACCGTACGCAAACTCGATGAGTTATAGATTTTCTATCCAGTTCTCTGGAAATCTTTTGCAAATACTGCTTGTGTTCTCACCTGATTCCTCTGACTTACTGTCAGTGGAGGTTAAGCTACTACCTCGTATGTAGTGCTTCTTGGTTTTTTGTGGCTTCTAAACTATGCTCACTTAACTAATTTTGTACAAGTTTTCTTTTACTTGTACGATCTCACATTTCTATGCATCAGTCCTTATGACATTTGTAGATTTCTCTTCACTTCTATTCCGAAGGAATCCATTTCTTGTGATTGTTGGGTGTCCAACATTCTTCGTGCTTCTTTAGCCCATGGCCGTACGGTTTGTTTCTAGGTTTTTGGTTAATCGGCTTGCACCATATTCATTGTTGTGTTTGCAAGTCTCCCGTATCCTGTACGGTTGATTATTTAACCATCGGGTACACTTGTCTCAAAGCTTATTGCTTCTGTTATCAATTTGATCCGCCAAGGATACGCTTCCAGTTCCTTATGCAATTGCAATAGGAATGAACGATGCCTTACCTGTGAGATCTTTTGTCACATGGTATCGACTACTGGTTTCACTGCTCGGTCTATTTACCATTCCTTGCTTTTCAACTCCACTGAGTGCTAACAAAGAATTTGTAGGGTAAAAGTATATACAAAAATGAATAAAATAATAAAATCATGAAAAGAATCCTACAACTCTATATGGGTAGCAAAAATCCCGGTCAAAGCAGCAAGGGAGCATATTAAGACTAAGAATGTTGAACCCTAGGGACTTATATAGAAAATTAGTCCTAGCCTTAGTAATTACCTAATTCTAAAAAAGGGGGGAGGATATAGTCATTAATTCCAACTAAATAACAAATTAACAATTCTAATTTGAACGGGTGTATATACAATAATTTGTCCTAGAATCGGAACTACGATCACCCTAAGTATCATTATGATCCCGAAATGTAATTGCAAGATTCAAATTTACCTAACAAATGAATGTGCCAGATGTCTTGCCGGATACTTTGTGCACGGCACATTCAAAGACCATGAATGTGCCGGACACCAGACACCCGACAATGCATCCGATATGTTCATATTGCCAACTTTATTTCCAGATTCGGGTCTGATATCAAGAAACTCAATATTCAGTATCAATTCGAGCATATATCATGCCGCGAAATGAACAGAATATTGGGGGAAAAATGGGTTAATTCATAAATCTTAATATTAACTCCTAAATCATAAAAGGGAATAAAAAGAACAAAGAGTTTTCTAACCTATTCTATCTTCAGATATTCTTCCTAAAGTAAAATTTGCATAAAGGAACCAAGTAGACAACTAGATTCACTTGCAAGAAGATTAAACTCTTAATGAGAACTTGAATTATATTAAAGAGGTCACATTGTTTCAAGGAGAGTTTCATCCTAACCAAGAACAGAAGGGATTACTACTCAATCATCCATGGATTGAAGAAGAAAATACAAAGAGAAGGGAGAGATTTGACATAGTCTTCACCCTCAGAAATCTTCTTTTCTTCTCTTGGATGGTTGTGCAGCAATTCCTTGGTTGAACTGGCGTCAATTATGTGGAGTGTGGGTGCATGAAAATGGAGGAAATGATGTCCCAAGTGTGCAGACTCTCGGCCTTATATAAAAACATTTTCTCCATGTGCCGGGAGTCATGCCGGGTGAAAGTCATCCGACATATCAATTAAACACGTGCTTTCCAGTAACGGTCGAAACCACCAAAACTGTGAACCGATGCTTGTGCCGGACAAGGGATGCCCGACACCATACCCGGCATCAGCCATTTCACTAATGGTAATAAACCGCTAACTCATGGTGAATCGACACGTCTTTTTACTCATGTCGGCTACGAGATACCCGACACCATGTCTGGTATTGCACTTCTTTTTCTTCATATTGGTGCCGTGGATGACACATCCGGCATGATGCCCGACAAAGCTTGTCTCTAAGTTAGAATCTTCCTCCATGCATAAAGAAACACACAAGGCTTAAGCCTGACATATAAAATGGATTTAATGCATAAAACAATATAAATACTAACTAAATACCCTTATTTTAACTAATACTCTTACAAATCTAGCTTATAAAGTATGATAAGTCTGCGGCTTATCACTGAGTCTAATTCATATTCTACTTGTTCTCCATATCATTGTCTGACTATACTCTTACAAAGGTCGCTTGCTGCGCACCATGTTCGTATTTATTTACAACATTAGTTTCCAAGACATCCACTATTACATTAGCTTTTGCTCATGTATTTCTACCATTTATACAATGGTTCGCCATTTACTTGGCCGATTACAGAATATGTTATTCTCTATGTCTCTACGCTTCTTGAGCGTTGTTTACTTTACAATTCTCTTTGTACACCTACTATGTTCCTTCTAAACTGACTACTCTTTCGGTTTTGACGATTGTTATCAAAGATCCTTTCTTTATACTTATCTTGGAAATTCTCTATTTCTTATTCACATTGTTCCTTGGCAATAACACATGCCCAAACTTCAATATACTACTAGGTGGAATCCTCTTTCTGAAGAGTCCACATAATCATTGCTCCAGCAGTCTTGCAATAACGAGAGGTATCCCCACTCTAATAGTAGTGGTTCATTCTCCGCTCTATTCATTTACGTAATATACTCTCTTCCCTTACCGGTGCCATTCTCGGTGATTCTTCTTGTTATTCAATGTGGGTTTACAACCGTTTAACGCTATTTAACGTAGTTGGTTCATGTCTTATAAGCCACCTTGCCTCGAGCTATGCTCTTTGTAGGTTGTTCAAACGGGTTTCTACTTCCCCACATACCGTTAAATGGGTTAGAGGTATTACTGGCTCCATAAAAAGGTCTTTGCATCATGCTTCCATTCATGGGAGGCCCCTTAGGCAATATGATATTAATCAGTGGCTTTTGACAATTTAGGGTACTTCCTGTAAGTGGAATCCCTTTCGGTGTTTAGAACCGAGTATTAGTTTAGCTTTCGTGCATCTATCGCGATATTTCGTTCAATTGTTGTTGACTCCAGCACCCTTCAAGGATTGCTCTAGAGAGTTGCTGAGTTACGCCATTTCATCTGGCTGGTATTTATGGGTATGTTGTGTTAACTATTCCGCCTTACGGTGTCATATTCTAACTTTCTTGTTTAAAGTTATAATCTCTCCCGTTCTAGGGTTGACCATTGATACTTTTTTCTTTTTATTCTTGACCGGGTTTAACATCTTCTTCGGTGAAGAATAACATTCCCGGTAGCTGTGGTGATTGTTCTGGGAATTCTATCCCGTTCATTGAATATTAACGTGTCCATGTTAGGCATTGCCTTACTGTTTAGTGTGGGTATTACTTCCAGCTATCATGTGTTGCTTTGAAATTCTTAAGACATATCCCTTGTCTATACTTACTAATCTATGCTCCTTGCACTTTCTAACTCTTATTCATTTCCCTTAGATGAATTCTCTGATTCCTTTATACTCGTTAGCTAACTGAGCTCCTTCTCTTCGATCGTCCGAGGTGTCCAGCTGTGCCGGTTTGAACTTACTTACGGTCCGTAGTACAGAGTTGACTACTGCCCGTGTTCTGTACACTACTTGTATACATACGTGGGGTACCTTACTGATACATTACTACTTACCTGACTAACTCATAAATAGGTCTGTTAGGCCCGCAAGCTCCTTCGGAGTGTGGTCATCCCACATCTCATATTTGTACACTCGTAATGCTTGTCACACGCCTAAGTGAAGTATTCTTTTGTCAACTCCTCTTATATCATCCTATGATATCTTACTGTGATCCTTTGGTTTGGTTTTAAAAATCTGTGGTTAAAAGAAATATTTGAATTTAAAAGAAATTTTGAGTTTCAAAGAAAAAATTCTCATGACATTTCATTACCGGGTGATCCTGCCCAAGTCTAGCTTCTCGCTGACTGGTGTATTTTTACTACAATGGTCAGGCGTTAGGCCCTTCCAAGGTTTCAATTTAAAAATTCTTAGGATTTGTGATCCTATATTTGCTTCATTGCGATCACGGTACCTTACTAAGCACTTGTTGTTTGTTAAATGTTTCCCCGAACAACCCTGTTATTACTTCACTTATCGTGGTAAGTGCGCCATGCAGGGTGGTTTTTCGGGTTAGCATATACGGTTATGGTAGTGTTTCCATCCATATTCGATAGCCTTGTTGGCTCTTCCCTTGATCTTCTGATCTTAAAATGGTCTCCTGAGTCGCTTTTCAATGGTCGTGACATAACTGTCATTGATCAGGGCGCTTCTCCAATCCTTGGAGACCCCTATTTACTTATTTCTGTGTCGCTCCTTGGTACTCGTTCCCACTCATGTAACGTGGTTACTGAGACTCAACTTTTTAGGCACTACTTCTATAGTCCTATCGGAGTGTATTTCGTAGGTGTTCTCTTGGTCGTATGAGTTGCATAAATCAGGTATTTTAACCCTTTGGGTTTGTAGGTTTGGATTTATCCACTCCTGACTAGTTCCTTGGTCATTAGCATACCATTGGTGGTAAGATCTAACTGTTGCGGTCCCGTAGACATGTGTCTCGGTTTGGTTACTGCTCCCTTTTCCGCTTCATTGCACGTTGGTGCTTTCCTTCTTGCTGCTGCTTGGCCAGCCAGGTTTTTGTGACTGCTAAGCATGTCACCCCATGCTGCCTTAAATTCCAGTCTCCTGTGGTTAGGATTTCTCAATCTCCCGCCATTAAGTGTTGTTTTTGTCATTCAAACGGAACCTTCTCCGGGATTTCCAGTTCTTAGAATCTACCTTATGACAGGTTCTGATTCTTATAGGAATACATTTTAGCTACTAGATCGGGTTTCCCCGAGTAAGAGAGGACCTTCCGTCTCTCTGGCGTTCTTCCCAGAGTTATAAATGGGGGATGTGGAGGGTGGGTTTGGTATTGTAGGTATCCAGAACATACTAGAAGTTCCTATCTAGCGTACCTCTCACGCTATCACTCAACTCTTAGCCTTAAGTCTCTAATTCCTAACTCGGTATTTCCTACACTTGGTATTTCCAGTCAGATACCACTTTTTGTAACACCCCTACCGCTAATCACGTCATTATCTCTTAAACCGTCTCATTCACTATTACATTAGCAACGGAATTCTTACTACAAAAAGTGGGTGATACAATGACGTTAACCACCCACGTGGCTAACAAGGGTAAATTCCAATACAACATCGGTCTGATGGACCGGAATACCTGAGTACTCTATACAACACAATATAATTTTATTCCATCCTAAACCAAGTCACATAATACAATCCTCAATCAATAACATACCGAGTCTACTACAATCTCTATGTCGATAACACTTTTGGACTTACCCTACCAATACATACAATTACAAATGTACTTAGATCAACTACCCATGCTTAACGTCATCCCCATCCTACTCTCGAATGGTAACCAGCTCCAATGTACCTGAAATAGAATGGATCGCCCCAAAGGGGCTCAGCACCTTTGTTGGTATAATAGTCGTGCAACCCGCTACTACCGGGTAGCATCCAACTAATTCTCATCTTAACATGTGATTGATTGTATTAAAATCAAAACATGAAATGCAATAAACATACATCATGCTCGCATTCACAACAAGTATTCAAATATAGAATACAACCACTAAGACTAACACATTCACTTGTTAGTTACACTATCTTAATCTTTAGGCCTCGAGGGTTCTACCTCACTAATGCCTCATTCACATTGTTCGATGCCTTATCCACTCTCTTCGGATACTTACTTGTTCTCGTTAACTACTATCATGTTATAGAGTAAACTATTGCTAACACGTGAGAAGCATTATTTCATGCAACTTCTAAGTATTCCTAGTTTTTTGTTAGTTTCATTTTGAAAACTATATTTCATTACCTTTTTTTACTTCCTTTAAGATACTACTTTTTGTTGCCAATAATAAAGATTTATAGCTCTAGGTGCAGGTGGCCGACATGTAAAAAAATTCATAGGAGGTGATGAACAAACATAGGCTCTTGGTGCACCTGGCTGACATATGTAAAAACTCAAAGGATGTGATTAAAGGTGGTCAACATGATCAAATAGAACCGGAACCGGTGGGAATGAACTGGAATCTGTTGGACCCATAACCAGTCAGAACCGATCTAGAACCCGGTCGGAATCTTAACCGGTCTGGAACTGGTTCAGAATCGGAAACAGTCTAGAACCGGTTCGGAATCAGAACCGTATGTAAGCGAAGCGAATCCAAATACACTTATGGAGATTCAAGACTGAACCACACCCGGAACCGGAACCGCCTTGGAACCAGTTGAAACCGGAACCGGTACATTTGGTATAAAAATGCAAACGAAGAACCAGAACCGATAGAACCACCCTGGAATCAGTCAAAATAACCGTTGATTCCCGCCTCCCATTATGAAAATTTTAAAAAAAATCAGATAGTTTTGAAAATATTTCAGAAAAATTCAAAAAATCAAATTAGGATTCGAATCTAGAACCGGACTGGAACCAAACTGGTTCTGGATCCGGAACAGGTAAGGAACCGGTTTTTTTTAGCGAATCCGAAGAGAATACAACCTTCGGAAGTAGAACCGAAACCGCCCCGGAACTGCCACAGACCGGTTACGAATCTGAATACACATGTTCTGGAACCGGAAGTTGGAATTGTGGCCAGCTTTAGATGTGATGAACAAACATTAATAGTAACAATATTCCTTTTGTGATTATGAAGTGTCTAAACATTTCCGGAAGCCTGTCAAATTTTTCCATCATTGTGTATCCTACAAATGAAATAGTTTCAGCCAAATTGTGAAATAATTTAATAAACAAACCCTAGCGATCGTCTACACATGCACATCCAATTCGAGCCATGCAAGAATTGTATGCATTGCCTTTTCATCCACAGCCAAATGTTGTTTAAAGATCCCTCAAAAAGAAGTGGTGGTCTTGTTTATTGAAATTTCAATCAAGGAGCATTGAAGTTTAATGGACTCGTTAGGATGTATAAATATTATAATCATTATAGCTTAGTTGAAGAAGACCTACAATTTCATATGATTATATTGTTTACGTTAGGGCTCTAAACCTGATGTTGGGGTACAAGTGATCATTTGAAGTTTTCACAACTCATGAGTAAAGATAGGGATCTCTTTCAGATGAGGCCATGTAAAGGCTAACCATCAAGTCTGAAATCTCGTTAAATTACCAAAGTGAGCCTTTGTGTAGGCTGCAAAAAGTCTTTAAGACCAAAAGTGATTCTTTCGCTAATGTTGAATGATATTTGATCAAACTTGTAGTCAAATGTTACACTTAAAAGGATGGTGTTAATTATAATGAAACCTTCTCTTCAGTCTCTTTAAAGAATTCATTCTAGATAATCTTGGTCTTGGTAGCTCATTTCAATCTTTAGTTACATTACGACAAATAGATCAATAAAAATATTTAAGATGACATTACAACAAACAAAAAGAAGATGATCTATCTAACTTCAATAGACGTACAACTAATAGTATTACTTGGCCATTGCTCATTAGGAAAAATGTAGTCCCTGACAATGGAGCTCTCTCATCTCTCTTTTTCCCATCCTTTTATTCTCATCCTTCCTTCTTCTTCCTACTATTTTCTTCTCTTCTTTTTGCTTAGTATCCTTACTACGGTCTAGATGTTATTTTACTACATCATTCTCCTTTAGTTTCTAGTTTCCTCTCTAGCAAGGACATTTTTAAGTTCATCCAGCTTATTTTTTTTTGGATTTGGTGAGTTTTGGGTCTGGTTTGGGTACAACGTTCTTCACCACTTGTGTTGCTACATGAGATCAACAGTCTAATCCTTGCTCTGTGGAGCTGTGCCACCCGGTTTTGTTTGTCGACTACTGTTGCTAGCAAAATATGGATCTAATGCGTCCGTGAAGCTGCTGATGGTGGCGATGGTGGCGGTGGCACAGGTGCCGTCGATGGAGGTTGCTCACGGTGAATATGAAGGTTATCATGCAATTTTTTTTATAGTTTTTGGACACATATTGGATGCTGGGTTGAGGGTTGTATCTTTTGTACATGTGTCATCATGCATATAATTCTTTTAATATAATATAAAAAGATGGTGCATTTACCTTCAAAAACAAAATAGTATTACTTGACATAATAACTTATATCATTTCATATTTCACCCGAAACACCCTCATCATGGTCTAACCATATATAAATAAAGTCATTTGCAAATCATCAATCACATTCCGTAATCCCGTGGGAAACAATTTGTTTTGTCTACCACCTCATTGTCAACTACATCATTGTTTTCATTTTCAATCAAAACTAGTCTTCTTCTTGGAAGAACAACAGACCACTACAATCTGTTGGGTCTAGAACATACCACACTTGGTCACAATCATTTCCCAAAATAAATTGATCTTCCTTATAGCCGACACATGAAAGATCAACCAAGATAAGTCCTCCGTCATTTTGGCATCCACGTCAGGTGTCTACCCATTTGTAGCGGAACACTAGAAACAAATCAATATGATAGTCTTGTTCCCTAATGTCCTCGATAATACCATAATACCCACTAGGGCTGCTTAATGGTTGAGATCGGTTATCAAGTTGGTATTCAGTGGTTGTTGCGTCTACTTTTACCCCACTATTATGGTAAATTGATTTAGCATCTTGGCGTGCAGTGGAGTATGTATATCCATTTATGCCACTCCATTCAAATGATGTAACATTAGTTCAGGTCCAACAGCCAAAAATCTGATCTCTTCACTAACATCTTCTAGATTCGATGAACTTAGTTCAAACACATGATCTTAGATCCATTGGACAAACACACTATTTTATTCTTTTGACAGCCAAAGATGATCTTTGGTAGGATTTTGTTTTTAAAAACAGCCATATGGGTATCAAAGAAAAGGTTCAGCAATCTCAGGTGTTATAATACAAACACATGTATCCTAATTAAAACGGACCACAACAGTGGATCATTAGAACAATGCGAACAATTAAGTGTACCTTTATGTCAAAGAAAGATGGTGGGAAATACATCTCTAGTTGACATAATGTTACTAAATTTATCGTTGTTGATCATCGAGGGAGTTTACATCAATTACCTTACAACATACAACATTGAAGAAACATAATCGAGTTAATGCATTTTTGACATTGTTTGGCAATGCCCCTTAAATTAGAACTGGACATTAATACATGATAATCGCGAGATTCATGCCTAACAACTTCAAATCTTACATTGACACTATGCTCTTCTAGTTTGAAGAGTGCCTAAATGTCACTTTTACCAAGTGCAAACACTTGTAAAAGCTAACTTTTTCATTCATTGAAAGGGTATAGCATGCAAAAGATAGGTATACTCATCTCCTATTCTCTTTGGGTGTAACTCTACTCGTATACCCATGGCTTGCATGTCCTTCCTCTCTTTCAATCTGTTTTTTCTTGTCTGGTATGTTGAGCAAAGTTCCACTCATTGCCTCACCAATGTTCTTTACAACATGCATGATATCTAAGCAGTGTCTCACAGGCAGATGACGCCTATACGGTAGCTTCCAAAAGATAAAACACTTTTCCAATTGTTCTTTGCCCGTTTCAATGTGTTTCAAAAAACATTTATAATGTCTTTAACCTTTGCTAACACTTCCTTAGAGGTCAATGGTAGACGTGCCACACGAGTCTTCGCCTTACTGTTGAACAGTTTCTCTTCTTTCAATAAGGATGATCTTCTGGTAGAAAAGTCGATGATACATGTAAACATTTTTACCATAATTTTTTAAACACTCCAAACACGTGTCAACCTCATATACGAAACATGTAAAGGTTCCTTTCACTATGTATCTAGACAAGTTCTTATATGCAGGGAAGTCACTGACAGTACAGAACAACAATGCCTTGAGAATAAAATGTTCTCTTGCGCAAGCATCATAAACCACGGTCCCCTCATTCCACAGTAACTGTAAATCATAAATCAGTGGGAAGAGATATACATCAATATTATGATGTGGCTACTTGAGACCAAATATTATGAGTGATAACATTATGTACTTTAGTTTCATACACAACCATGAGGAAAAATTATAGACCACTAGTAAAAACAGGCCAAGTGTTTATTGACTACGCAACATGCCGTACGGATTCATCATATCAGTACATACTCTAAGCCTCAAATTCCTATTCTTATCCCTAAATGATCTTGAACCTTCTATTGATGTTTCTTCACTGAGGTCCATCTGCTGGATGTCTTAATTTCTCATCAATTTTTCTACCCTTTGAGTGTCATCATAAGTTCTTTGCATCTTTCGGATTGACAAACAACCGTTTGAATCTAGGAATGATTGGTAAATATGTTAGTGCATTGCACATGTGAGCTGTAGAAAATGACATCATAAAAGGAAGAACCTTGTGAGTGCTTAATAATTAAGAGGGCTACTCCACCTATTTTCACTAAGCTTTAGGATGGAACCTTGCTTGGTTATTGGTCCTCATTGGGCTTTCTAGATATGTGGGCTTTACGTGTATCTATCGATCTCATGCTAACATGTGGTATCAAAGCCAAAGGTTTGGCCTGGGCTAGCGTGGAGACTCAGCGTACTTCAAATTGGCCAAAGGCTTGGCTGGGCGCGTGGAGACTAGGGGAAGCCATAATGGTGGAAGTCCAACATGTTGAATGTGCAGGAGTAGAGAGACTGGGGAAGAGTGGTGGAAATCATCATGTTTGATATTTTAGAGTAGAGAGACTCTAGGTGAGCCACAGTGTTGAAAGTCAACATGTTGACGTGTAGAGTGGCGGTAATTGAGATCGGTATGAGGAAAAAGTTCACACATGATGGAGAGAATGTTAGTGTATGTTAGGCATTACACGTGTGAGCTGTAGAAAAGCACATTGGAAAAGGAAGAACCTTGTGAGTGCTTAATAATTAAAACGGCTACTTCACCTATTACCAATTGGTTTTAGGATGGAATCCTACTTGGGCTTGCTAGATATATGGGCTTTTATGTGCAAATGTCATCTCATGCTAACAAAATACCATAATAGTTTAGTTGAAGGACATTTTTCAGAACGAAGGAGCTACCATCCTTATGCTAGTATCTGGACAATGAACATTAGAGACACTTGTCTTGTAACACCCCCGAATAACAATCAATAATTAAACGACGAGCCTATCGGTAATACGAGATGTCTACGCAGCGGTTCCAACTTCATCCGGGTGTCACAGACGCCAACCACCCCGTGGTTGACACAACAACTCTATCCATATCAAGCTACGGTCTGAATGACTGGAAACAGCCCTCTATCAAATTCCATATACAACATATAGTGCAATTCCCAAGTTCCGAGTGTCTACAACAAAATTTCCAAATCATAGACTAAGAGTTACATCTCGGGTTTTATAACAACCCCTGTATTACACATGCCACTACAAACTTAAAAGTCATTCCCCGATGGACTACCCCCATGGTAGCCATCCCGCCTACGCTCCGTTACCGTCTGGCACAATACTTGAAAAAAATTGGGTGTAAAGGACTCAGCAAACTACGCTGAGTATGAACGTGTGAAGCCCGCATGTTACCGGGCTACACGACTACTCGGTCGAATATTATTTAGTCAATTTACATGCTATAATAAAGCAGTAAAGCACACATCAGCACATCATGATGCCATACACACTCATCGGTAGCATAGCAATATCAATAAGCAACCAAGCACAACTTTGCAAGGAGCATAGCAATGTCAATAGGCAACCAAGCACAATAAGCTGCTAATGTAGCAACAACAATCAAGTAATTTATAGGACGTGTGCGCAGGTATATTATACCGTCGATCCTCACTATGGGATCATTCAAGAGATTACGTATCGTTTACTTGTTCTCATTACACATGTTTTTCCTTCCTTCTCTTGCACCGAGTCAGGGGATGTAGGTTAGGTCCCGAGACTTTATTATGTAGGTGCTATTCATTCCTTGTTTCTTAAATGATCACATTTGTGAATTTTCTTATTTGCTTGGTCTCATTACACATGTTTTCCTCTCTTCTCTGGCACCGAGTCAGGGGATATAGATTAGATCCCGAGACTTTATTATGTAGGTGCTAATCATTCCTTGTTTCTTCAAGGGTTACTTGTGAATTCTTTTATCATCGCACGTTGGAGGACGTCTCCTCCATAGCAAATACCTCCATTCCGGCGTCATCCGTCGAGAAAGAGGGGTCATCTTTAGACCCCAGGTTATGCTCCCCAAATAGCTGATCCTCCAATCCCGGCGTCATGTCGGGAAAGAGGGGTCATCTCTAGACCCCAGGTCATGCTCCCAAATTGCCAATCTTCCGATCCCGGCGTCATACGTCGAGAAAGAGGGGTCTCGTTAGACCCCAAGATGCATTCCACAATAGTCGGTCGAAGGATCTGATGCAGATACCAACTCCCGCTCATCCATACCGTGCGGCCCGAGATGTTGTCTTCCCGGGTTATTCTCATGTTCCACCAGTTGATATTTACTTATTATGTGTCTTTTCTTTGTTCAGCTTGACACCATTGTGGGGTTGATAGCAGTCCCCAATAGGGCATTCACTTATCGTAAATAATTTGACACCATAGTGGGCGTCCTTGGGGGTCCTCCATGGTTAGAGAGGAGTTTTCCTTTATATAAGTAGTTTCCTTATTCGTTTGTATTATTCATTAAGTTTCGTCCCGTAGTTTACATAAACGGGGAGTGACTAAGTTACTGTGTGCACGCAGTAAGGTATAACAGGTATAGAGCAACCAATACCGCAATTTAAATGAGCAATCCATTATCATACTTCACACGAACACACCGCAAGCGAATAAGCAAGATAAACAAACAATCCATTTTCATGCTTTAGTCTTGAAGTCATTGGCAAACAAAGCACACAACACACAAGCCGTGTAACACGGCAACATACGAACCACACATGTCCATACCTTATTCGAAAGCACGAGTTGTCTTACACTCGAAGTCCCGGTCGGAGCTCGCTACGGTCCTAGAGGTAATTAAAACAGTGTGTCAGTTATTATTTTATGTGACGACACTTGTATCGTATGTTATTCCCTAGGTATGTTGTCACATGCTTAGTTTATATTGACTCTTAGAACTTCACATGCATTAATCCTAGGCTCAACTTACTCCTAGGATATTCACCTTGCCAACTCACACGTTAACTAAGTCATTTCCTCTAGCTAGTGCTTTAGAGTATTATAAGCACTAACATGTAACAAGTTTATCTCAGGTGGGTTTTAATTTTCCTAAGATGTATTCCTTCGTTAACTAATTAGCAATGTTTTCAGCTCATTATCCACACAATAACTCCTAATGTATTTATGGAGTTCACTTATACCGTGACACCAAGTTTCCAAAACTGAAATAACGTTCTCGTGTACAACCTTATCTTATCACACTTTTAACGTATCTAACGGTGTCTAAAATCCCCAAGATGTTCCATAAGTTTTACTAGATGCAGTAGGAGAGTTTTGGGTTCATTATCAATCTAACAGCACCACAATAACACCCATGTACATAAGTTATACAGAAGCAAGGGTTGCAGGAACCGAAAATACAAGATCTGTTTATAACCTCCTTTACTCCATGTTTAAGTCTTCTAAACTGGTTCTCAATTTCCCCATGTGTATTCCTCTCTACCCAAGTATGTTAGCTATGTTTTAAACCCATAATTAAACCCAACCAACCTTGACAACACCCCTGGAAATTCTCTATACAGAAAACAAGGTCTGAAACCTGAAATAGTGAAACTGAAGCAAATTCTTTTCTGTGGTTTTCTTTTTGTCAATCTATCTGACTTCAAATCTTCCAAATGTTTATACTAACTTAGTTGAGTATAACAGTAATGTTTTAGATCCCTTATTAAGCCACTACACCTTCTCTAATCCCCCCTAAAATCTGTTTATACAGAGAACTAACATCACAGAAAAAAACTGAATTACTGAAACTAAGAACTGATATATCCTTGTCTTCTATCTTCTCCTTGTTCTTTAAATTGGTTTCAGTTGACCCCAGGTGGTTGGCTACTGAGGTGGGCGTATTAGTAGGAAGTTGAATCACAAAACCAAACCAGGATAGCCCTGATAGCACTGCTGGCATGTACTCCTCCTAAACCCAAGAACAACTGAAACTGAAAATAAAACTGTAACACAGGAACTAGGAACCGTGGCTTAATCATCTGATCTTTCAGTTCTCTTTCCCCAAAATTATTTAGCCTTTTAATTGGTGTATTAGCTTTGTGTTAGTTTCATCATCCCACCAGTAACATCCCAATAACCCTCCTAGGCTTTAGTTATACAGAACTGAGAAAAAAATGAAACTGAAACTGATGCATTCCCTTTTTTTATGGTTGTCTTTCTGTTTTTAGTCTGAACTTTAGTTTCTCCCAAATCTTTTGGCTTCCTAGCTAGGTGTATTAATACAGCTTTACCCTTGAGAAATGAGTATACATAAAACACTAGAGTGTTAGAATCTAAAACTGAAACACAAACTGGTATTGTTCCCTTCTGTTCTTTTACTTTGATTTATAGTTTTCCAAGTTACTGTCTCATTCAGTTGAGTGGCTCTCCATCTATCTCACATTATCGACTTGGTTAGTTCAGACCCTAAGCAAGATTCTAACTCCACAGGCACAATCTATACAGAAGCAAGAGACTGAAAACATTGAAAACCAGAAAAAAAAACTGTGTAATTCCTCTTCTATCCTCTTTGCTTTGTTTACTAATCTGATTTCTAATTTATCCCAAAACACTTATAGTCTTACTGGGGTATATTAGGGTGGTTTAGATTCATAGGCAACCCAATAAAACTCCTTCAAATCTTCCTGTACCAGATCATATGAAATAGAAACAGGAAAAGAAAACTGAGACAAAGAGAGAACTACAAAAACTGGAAAACTGAACAATGAAAACCTCAGACTGGTATATTTTTTTTTTCTATTTCTGTTCCTTGCTCACGAATAGATTTCAAATAACTAGTTACTTAGCTTAATACAGTCTCAGCTCCTAAAACATCCCCAAGTAACTAAAGTTATACTCCAGAAAGTCCTTACTCAAGCCTGCAAAACAAAACCGAAAACTGATATGTATATTTCCTGTTGTTTCCATTTGTTCACGCATCTGAGTTTTCAACTTTTCCTCAAGCTGATTGCCTGCCTAGTTGAATGTGTTATTGACCTACTGAATTCAACACAAAACTCAAAACCACCTACACACACCATTAATGTTCCTGAAACATCCAAACTATTGGAACAGCCCAAAACTGATAAAAACTGAAATACTACTGGTAGTTTTCTTCCATCCTTCTTTGTTGTTTTTCTGATTCGATTTCCAGAGTCTCCCACCTCATCACTCATGTGATTAAGTGTGTTATAAAGTTTTTTTTTGCATTTAGGAACAGACCTAGACAGTGTTGCTAAGGTTACAGGAACCAACTTTACTGAAATAAGGAATTTCAAAACTGAAACATGGAACTGATATCTTCTTCCTCTTCTGTTACTCACATATCTGTTCTTTTTCTCTAGGCTGACTTACAACTTTCCTCCCAAGGGTTTAGCCGTTTAACTAAAGTCTTAATACCGTTTAAATCTTTAAGACGCCCCCACCCAACGCCATTTACTACTACTCTACTAGAACAGATCTAAACTGAAACCAGAATTTTAGAACTTAAAAACTGAAACTGGAATCGGTGTTCCTTTCTTCTGTTGTTTACTTAAGTTTATGATGTTGGCTAGTTTTCCCCCTTAACTAAGTATACCACCAAGTTTTGATCTCGAACAGACACCAAGCAGCACCCAAAGCAGCCTAGGCTATGTTTCTGAACCTTTCTATACAGAACTTAAAGGGACTGAAACTGCTGTTATGCACTGATGTAAGCTCTGTTATGTTGTTTTGTTTCTGTGGTCTAACTTATTCTTAGTTTTTTTTTTCAACGTGTTTATGACCTTGCTAGGGGTGTTAGTAATGTATTTGTTGTATTTAAGTTCATAAATAAACTTCAACAGAAAATAACAACTTTACTGAATCCAAAATACTTAATAATTGAACTTGACAGTTTGGCTTGTTTTCTGCTTATGGTTTCAGGTTAGAGTTAGCTCACCAGTTGAGTGGCTTGACAGGTACTCCTTGGCTAATCCCTTGGTGCCAATGGGACTTCAACTTCTTGGTCACTTGACAACAGTTGAGGAGGTTTTTTCTCAGAGATTAGGATCGGTATAACAGATGAAACAAGTCGTGGAAAAAACTGATCAAGATTTACCTGATTATGCTATTTCTTTAGGAACAGAATCGAGCTGTCTTGCATGGAATCTTGATGCATTCTTCAGGAGTTACAAATCTCAGGGGGATCAAGCAAGGGTTGAGGAGGAAAGAGCTAAACAATAAGAGAATCTCAGACATGAGGACCGAAGAAGAAGTAAAGGCTGAAACATCCTGTTTGGATTTTTCGGGCAAAACCAACAGAGAAAGAAAAGAGTTCGTTGCAGACTCTTTACCTCGTTAGCTCCTGGAGTTTATTGTTTCAATTTCCAAAAGCTTGGGCACCAGCTCGATCAGACAGTCAGGAAAAGTGGAAGGCTTAGTTCACTGATGAAACAAGGGAAAATGCTAGAGTAAGTGGCAGGTTCTTGATCGAACAGAAATGAAGAAAACAGGAGAGGAGTGATGTAACCCAACAGCATTTACCTTGCATGCAAGATGAAGGGAGTTTCTGAGTCTTGCAAGGGCTAGTGCATAACCGAGAAAAGAAGAGGGGCAATAGTGGGTTTATGAGTCAAGTGGTAAGAGTTTACTGATTCCTATGAGACAGGCATAGGAGTTTGGAAAAGAGGACTGTCTCTGATGTGTTTTTACCGAAATCAGGAATGGGACAGATCTTTCTTTTGGCTTCAGTTTTTTTTTGTCTGTTTACACTGAATTTGAAGACTAACGTGGAGGACAATGTCATTACTCTCTGTCTGATTGTCTAACACTGGAAATCGACATTGAACATGACTTCACAGGTCCTGAGTTACTGGCAATATCAGACAGCAGTGCATGCACCAGAAATTATGCTCTGGTTAATTTAACTGAAGTTAGAAACACTCAGGTGGTGGTTGTCGTCTTCAAGTATCAAGGGAGTATGGGCATGAAGATTGATTTAATGTGGCTGGAGTTTCAAGGGAAGTGTCTCCACGGCTGACATGGAAATTCGCAAGGGACTAACTTACATTTGGTGACTGCAGTCCATTTTTTTTGAAGCGGCAATCGTCAGTGGTTCCAGGTCTGGTGTGAATCCATGTTTTGTTTTTAATTACTGTCTTCACAGGGGATGTAGTGAGGATTAACTAGGAAGGGTAGTGGGCATTTGCATAAACATTCACGATTCTGTTGTTGAGTTTGGACATTATGTTTTCCGTTTCTTTTTCTCTGGTTCGATCTGAAGTTACACCGAGGAAGGAGAAGTGCTACAGCGGTGTGTTTGTTTCACCCCTTTTTTTTAGCTACTCACTTAGATGGTACTAGTTCTAATTCGCGTGCATAAGTTGCTGAATTTAAACGCAACTCACCCGGTTAAGCACTTGGGGGAAGTACGGGAGGGGTTCGAACCTTAGTGGGAGTGTCTTTGCTCCCCCCTTTTTTCCTTAAAAATCAATACACATGTTTACTTTTATATTTATGTGGCTATACAATATGTCATGTTATTATTATTATTATTATTTCCTTTTATTACGAAGTTATGTGACGACATTGTCACCTATTTACAACGTCACGATATAGGTATGACTATATATTATATCCTGTTATTATATATTTCCTGTAATGAAGTTATGCGACGTTATTGTCACTTATTACGACGTTATAATATCATAACGCTACGTACGTGCGTTTTCGTATTCGTACACACACACACATATATATATATATATATCTAGATTAAATTTCCGTACGTTATTTTATGTCCGTATTATGAAACGCGTTATGATTTTATGCGTTTAACATTCAGGGGTATTTCATGTCTAGATGTTTATAATCCCATTGGGCACATCCATTTCTTTACCTCGTAGGTGGTGGTAGGGAGACTGTTCCCATCCATATCTCCTCTTCATATTAAAAAATTTTAATACATCCATTAATTGTGTGTACTTAATACTCATCGGGTACAAGGTTGTATTGGATGCTTCCAACAACCTTTTGATATTCATCTGTATATCGGTGAAAATTTTCCTCAGCATTATCAAGAATATTGTCTATTTGCTCATAATGGTAAGTCGTCTCCCTGTCATTGACTCCTAAATTACTTGGGAGTTCTGACTCGTTTACAGTATCAGAGGTGTGGTCGGTTCTTGAGTGACACCTATCATGACTATACGAGGACACGTCATTATCTTCAATAGATTCTTCATGAAAAGTTCATCTTCTATAATGTGTCATGAAACCATGGGTCTTCATATGGAATTCAATTTCCACTGCTGAAAAAAAAAAGAATAAACAACGCCCTTTTCAAAACGGTTATATTTGTAAATCGTTTTTTAGCATATTAAAGGACGATTATAAAGTAAGGCGTTGTATTTATGGTTTTTGGCCGGACATTTTAAAAAACGCATCAATTAAGAAGCGTTCTTTATTGTATTGCGCCCAAAGACAAAAAACGCTTGGGAAATAAGCGTTCTTTATATGAAACATATAAAGAACGCTTCATATAGAAAGCGTTTTTTATGTCTCTGGAATGCTCAGCATAAAGAACGCTTCCGTTTAGAAGCGTTCTTTATGTTTTTTACTCTCAGCATAAAAAACGCTTCTTAAGTGAAGTGTTCTTTATGTTGCCTGAATAACACCCCACTTTCCCGAAAAATTTAATCTCTCCCGCGCTCTCTGTTACAACGTAACCCTCTACCTCTCTCTCGACTGAGCTCATGAAATATGTACCCCAGTACCGTCTGCTACCGCCGCTTTCCGGCAGTCTCTCGCGCCTGCTACGTGTTGCTTTCTCCAAATATTTATGCGTGCACGCATGCATCTTCATTCTCCTATCATCGATCGACCCAAATATACATGCATGCCTGTCGCCTTTATTTCGGTAATTCATCAAATCTGTGAAACAGGAATATATATATGTCTTCTCTTTCACTCTTATTAATTTTGCAACCTACGATCGAACAGGTTCATATATACATGCCCATCGCCTCCCTTCAGTACTACGTTCTATTGATCATCTGCAGTAATTTTACAACCCAACTGGCGTAACATCAATCCATGTTGTATCGTCTCTATTCTTGATTCTGCTGGTAATTTTGCTAACCAAACTGATGGATCAGGAACATATAAACATGCTGTGGTTGGGATTAATGTGTTTAATTATTAGGATTAAGTAATGTTTGGGATTAATTAATTTTGCAAACCAATTAAACTGTCGTCTGAGCTGATTTTTGGTACTTGCTGGTTGTGTCCAAATGGACTTGAGATTAATATGTTTATTAGGCGAAAAATATAATGTGTTTGGGCATACAAATATAGCCACGTAGTTATGGTGAAATTTTGCAAAACCAATATGTCGATCAGGAACATACATGCTTTGTTTGAGATTAATGTGTTTATTAGGATTAAGTGTTTGGGATTAATTTTCAAAACCAAACTGTCGCCTCTTGTACATGGTCTATTGTGGTGAAACCCTATATTTTTAGGGGGGATTCTGTCGGATTTCCCAGAAAATTTTGTCAAACTACTGAATTATTAGATTCGTAACGTAATTATTGTTGTGTACAAACTATCTCCTGCAGGCATTGGTAGTACTTTTCATTGTCTCACACCTGATACGGGCTGGTTGATTGAAGTCTAGCTTTTTCACATCAGGACTAAACAGACTACTCATCAGATTAGGTTAGTTTATAATATTTCTCTAATTACTTCTTGATTGTTTATATAGTGTTTCTCTGAATAGCTATTAAATACACTCGAACATAGTCACCCGTCCAAGATATACCTACTAGAGGTATATCTTGTATAGTCCCCGTCGGGACTGTCCAATCACGTTTGATCTCACCTTCTAAGTTGTGAACAAATTTATAAAAAACAATTTATTTAAAAATTTGGTAGCTTTTCCCTTTTGTTCTTCGAGTGTATACATTCATATATACACTAGAAGAACGGAAGGTAAATGCTGCCGAAATTTTCAATGAATTATTTTTTATAAACTTGTTCGCATGTGAGATTTAACGTGATTGGATGAGTTTAGGTTGTAACTGGACTAATTTCTGCCAACATATGAACGATATCGATCAGCTGTAAAGTAATACATCGATCTTACAGAAAGAGATGGAGCGTTCAAAGATGTACAATGACAGACTTGACAACGATTACCTACAAGGGGTCGATAGGTTCTGTAAGATCCTAGTTAACAATCTTCAACCGAGGGATAAGGGATATATTTTGTATCGTGCATCGACTGTAAAAATGACTTCAAGTTAGAGATATTGAGAAAATTAAGGACCATTTGATTCATCATGGGTTTACAAAAGATTATGAAGACATAGCATTATGGCATGGTCAACATGCAGTGGATGTGTTTGACTATGATGCAGAAGCTTCAGTAGAACAATCAGAATTGGACGGTACTAAAAAATTTGGGGATGACACAGAAAACTTTGGGGATGATGACAACTGCACGATTAATGACGAGACAGAAGATGCGAACCTTGACACACTGTTGGAAGATCTAGATCAATACTTTACCAACAAACCGAGTACACATGAAAACTTTATGCAGTCATGTAAAGAACCACTGCACGCTAGATGTGATGCACTAACGCTGAACAAATTAAGTGTGACCCTGAAACTATTTAATGTCAAATCGAAACACGGATGGAGCGATGTAAGTTTCACTGAACTATTGCAAATCATTAAGGAGATACTACCAGCGGACAATGTCATACCTACAACTACTTATGAGGTGAAAAAGTTAATGTGTCAAATGGGTATGGAGTACAAGAAAATACAAGCTTGTCCATCGGGGTGTATTTTGTTCTGGAGGGAGTATGAGCTACATGATTGTTGTCCTAAATATGGTGAATCACTTTATGTAAAGAAAGATCATCAGGACGGCAACAAGCCAAAGGTTCGTTCCCTAACGAAGGTGTTATGGTATTTGCCAATAATCCTAAGGTTTAGGCGGTTATTTGTAGTTCTGAAGGATGTTGAAAACCTTAGGTGGCATGCAACACATAGGGTGGACGATGGTAAATTAAGAAATCCTGCTGATTCACCGCAATGGAGAAACATTGATAGAATGTATCATGAGTTTGGTATAGAATCAAGAAATTTAAGACTTGGCTTATGCACGGATGGAATGAACCTGTATGGCACTTTGAGTAGTGTACACAGTACTTGGCTTGTTCTGTTGACTGTATACAACCTTCTACCATGGTTGTGCATGAAGCCTAGGCATATTATTCTATCAATGTTGATATCAGGTCCAAAACAGCCGGGGAATAATATTGATGTGTTTCTGCAGCCGCTTATTGATGACTTGTAACTCTTATGGAATAAGGGAGCAACAGTATATGATTCTTATGCAAAGGAAAACTTCACACTGCGTGCTATGCTGTTTTGTACGATAAACAACTTTCCAGCATACGGAAACCTATCTGGATATACAATCAAAGGAGCATTAGCGTGTCCTGTTTGCGGTGATAACACATGCAATATCCGATTGAAATATGGTGGAAAAAATGTGTACATGGGTCATCGAAAATTCCTTCTAAGACATCAGAAGTACCAAAAGATGACAGATGAATTTGACGGGACGACTGATCATGCTGTAGCTCGGCAACCTTTATTAGGTGTCGATGTTAATAACCGGGTGAAAGATATTGTGAACAACTTTGGTCTTCCAACTACAGCTATAGAGAAGAGTGTTTGGAAGAAAAGGTCGATATTTTTTTATCTTCCGTATTGGCAACATTTGCAAGTAAGGCATTGTATTGATGCCATGCACGTCGAGAAAAATGTGGGTGAAAGTCTTGGTGGAACGTTGCTAAACATTAAAGGGAAAACAAAAGATCATTTAAAGGGGAGAAAAAATTTAGTAGAGTTGGGCATACGAAAAGAGATCCACCCGCAACAAAGAGGAACACGTATCTTTCTGCCTCTCGCATGTCACACTCTATCCAAAGAGGAGAAAAAGAGTTTTTGTAGTGCCCTTTCTGACATCAAAGTACCATCAGGGTACTCTTCCAACGTAAGAAGTTGGGTGTCCATGTCCGAACTCAAGTTAATAGGGATGAAATCTCACGACTACCTTGTCTTGATACAACATTTGCTTCCCATTGCAATTCGTGGGATTCTCCCACATGATGTCAGGAAAACCATTACAAATTTCTCCGTGTTTTCAATGGAGTTTCTGCCAAAGTTATAGATGTGCAGACACTGGACAAGTTGCAAGCTGAACTAATTGTCACTATGTGCCAGTTGGAGATGTATTTTCCACCTTCATTTTTTGATATTATGGTGCATCTACTTGTTCATTTAGTAAGGGAGATCAAGGAGTGTGGCCCATTATATCTCAGGTATATGTATCCATTTGAAAGAAACATGGGTGTGCTTAAAAAAATTGAATAACCGCAGACGTCCTGAGGGAAGCATTGTTGAAGGATATGTAACTGAGGAAGTGATTGACTTTTGCACCCACTACTTAGAAGGCGTGAACCACATAGGACTTCCGAGATCAAGACATGAGGGCAAGTTACAGGGTGTAGGTACAATCGGGAAAAAAATGGTAAGGCTTGATTTTGCTGCATTGTGTAAAGCACATCTAACCATGTTGAGCCATGTCGAAGATGTTGAACCATACTTCATGTCACACTTAAACGCTCTTAGAGCACAACATCCGTCAATGAGTCAAGTGAGATTAAAGAAGGAGCAGAATGCTACATTCGTTACATGGTTTAAAGAAAAAGTTATGCATGAAGTGAAATACCCCAAACCCTGATATATTGTTTAAATACTAAACTAAGGTATGTAAAGGCTAAAAAGTGCCTTAGAAACATCAGTGAACAATTTAAACCATAGTAAAATGCAATAAAGCACTAAGATACAATTTGAGCAAAAACATGCTCTAAGCTTGGAGTGAACTTGGTTAGGACCCAAAGAGCCTACCAAGACTTAATAATATTTAATTATGATTTAATAAGGCTAATTAAGTCCTTAGGAAATTTTGGTAGACAGTTAAACCAAACAAAACACAAGAATATACCTTAAAGTCAAAAAGAGCAAAAATGTGCTCTAAGCTTGGGATAAATTTGTATAAGACCTAATGGTCATACTTATACCTTATAAATATGTTAATGAACATATTAAATCAATTACCAAAGAAAACCAAGCTTGAAAACAAGTTAAAACACAAAAAGTGCTTTAAGGAGTCTTAAAGCACGTTTTTGAGAAATTGTCTTGTAAATGAGTTTTGAATGGCTAAATGTCCATCATTACTCTTTAATTAACATGTGTACTATATAGTGTCACATTTGGAAGTCTATATCAATGGGAAATCAAAAATTTCACTTCTATGTGCCTTGTTTTTTATGAATAGTAACTTTTATAAACTAGTTTGTAACATATGTTATTATAAGTAAGTTAATTGGTCAACAAAGACCAAAACACCCCTCTTATTAAATGGGGGCCGGTTTTCATGGTGTGAGTCACCATCCTTGCTAGCACTTATCAAATAAATACATAAAGCATAAAGCAAGTTACTATTTGCTTTTAACAAATAAATATCTTAAGCTAGCTACTTACCTTCTCATTCTCTTCTTCCTTCTCATTTCACACGGTCCTCATTCTCTCTTCTCTTCTTCAAAACCGATGGGCTATAGTAGCCTCTCTTCTCCATCTTCATTTCCTTGCCAAATCCAACTCCATGCTCCAAATCAAATTCTAAGACCATATTTGTCTTAGTTAGACCAAGCTCTACATTTCTACCTTTTCAAATCTTCAAGAACCCAATTTTGGTGCCATGGAGATTCACCATTGAAGGAGCTTGAGCTAATATTTTCACACCTTGTTGTTCTCCTTTGCTTCTAAGTAAGGAATCTCAAAAAAAATAATGTTTCCTCCATGTTTGTATAATGTCCGAAAATTCACCTCACCATGGTGTCTTTACCTTGCTTGTTTTAGCTTCATTTGAATCTTGCAAGGGCTAGGAGGAGTCCTCTCTTGATACTTATTCAAGCTCTCTTCCAATTCCAAGGTAAAACAATTACCTCAATGTGTTAAGACAATATATGTAACTAGGGTTTGCAATGAGATGAAGCATAATGCTTGAATACTCATTCTATTATTTGTACATTGTTTAGAAGTGGACAAACAACCAAACATCCTTACTGGTTTTACAAGGAAACAAGAAAGAAGTTTGTGAGGAAAAAGAGGTAAACAAACTATCTCAATGTAGTTTAAATGCCTTAGGAAAATGAGCTTGATATGCTTAATAAAATGCCTAAGGAGCCAATGGTAAATGAGCTAGTGAAATGCTCTCAAGGAGTTTATAAAGGGCATATGTGTTGTTGTATGTAATCGCAGGTTAAAGGCAATATATATGTGGGAGATTCAGTGTTTAAGTTTAATGTATTTAAGGGCCTAAGAGCCATGTTATTTAAGGGCCTAAGTGCCAAGCAATTTAAGCTTATGCACTATATTGTGATGTAGTGTAGTTTAAGGATTTAGATGTGTGTAAAGAACATTCTTTGTGAAGATGAGTGTCTTGGATGGTTAATGAAGGAAAAACAATATGTTTGTGTGTAAGGAATGTGCATTAAGTGATTAAGTGTTTTGAATGTTTAATGGTGAAAACCATGAGTTTTGGAATGATGATGTGCTAAGGGAACCCATGGCAAAATTTGGAAAATGTATAAGGAGTTCTAAGTGTTTTAAATGAGTTTTGGTGAACTAGAAGTGTTGGAAATGCCTAAGCATTTTTAATGAGGAGAAATAATGTCTTAAGATGTTCTAGGTAAACAAAAAGGACTTAGACATCAACTAGGGTTTAGGTTGGTAAGAAATGATGCTTGGGAGATGATGTTAAAATGATGAGAAAGCATTATGGGCATAGTGGTTATCATAGGCATGAAACACCACTTGGAAAACTAAGGAGGAAATAACATAAGTTTTAGGAATTTCGGTATAAAATGAGTAAGTGCTTAAGGTGATAGATAATGAGTTTCATGGATGTTGTATGAGGATATAAGTGTACCAAATGATGTTAGAAAACATTAGGAGGCCTTAGGAGAAGTTTGGAGTTAAATGGGCAATGGAAAAATAAGGGTCTGGAGTAGACCGACCTTGCGACCGAACTTGCCAAGGTCGGTCGAGCCCAGATTACCCTGCGACAATTAGTTTCTGGAATGGACCGACCTTGGGGACCGGACTTGCAAGGTCGGTCGGGCTTGTATTTTGTGTACGAAGTAAGTTTCTGGAATCGACCGGACATGGGACCGGACTTGGCAAGTTCGGTCGGGCCTGAATTTTCAAAGGGAAGGAACTCTCGGGAATGGACCGAACATGCGACCGAACTTACAAGGTCGGTCGGAGTAGAAATTTTGACGGTAAAGTGTTCTGGAATGGACCGACCTTGTGCAGGGTCGGTCGGTAAGGTCGGTCGACCAAAAACATTGTTTAAGGTTATAAAATGATATGTAATGATGGGGATTGATTAGTAATGATGTTATAAGGTTGTTTAAGACATGTTAGGTGAGTTATAATGACAATTTAGTGGGGGAAAAGATGTATTAAAATGTAAAAGTAAAACAAGTTAAAAAGTGAAGTTATGTAACTAAGTTAACGGGGAAAAGTTATAAGCATTAGATTTTAAACAATCATGATACCCCGATGTTAATAAAAATACATGTAATGTTATCAGTTGTTCGAGGATTGCTCGAGGAACATAAGTGGACACGATAAAGTGGACTCCGGTGACAGGTATGGTTTTCTTGCAACCTGTGTCCTACCGGATTACACCGGCTTGTATGCCAATGTGTTTTTCTGTATGTTTGCCACGTTGTAAGATTAAACATGTAATGAGTTTACAGTAATTCACTTATGTGGCGTGTTCAACTCCGATACCATCTAACCTCGGAAGTGTTAACCTTAGTTAACCGAGTCTAGGATCACATGAGAGTTTGGTATTCGGATTAAACGACCCGAACCTTGGGACGTTCTAACCACGGCTATGCGTGTGTTAATTGTGTGATATGTGTATGTGAATGTAGGGATCTCCCTTGTATGTTTAACCCAGTTGTAATACTGTAAGGTGTGTAGATGTGAGAGACTCCATAGTGGGGTTCTAACTAATATCTAAAAGTAAGTATGTACTAACAGTGGTGAGGAATCCGGTTTGGCCGGTCGCGCGTTGTTTGGGAGTGGGTATCCTTCTTAGCTTTACCCTTCTCTCTGTTATGGTTGTTTCCCTCACGGGTTATGATCTCCCATTAGCTTATTCCAAAGCTTAGCTATTCTGACTTATGATCGGTTTAAGGGAAACATGTGTTTGTGTGGTGTGTTCGGGCCACTAAACCCGAACCATCTTAACTTAAGTTACTCGTCCGACTATTAGGACGGTAATGAGTGTTGTTGTTGTTGTATAACGAGCTTATCATGAGGGTGACATCATTCTCTAGGCTCACCAGTGAATTAACAATGTTTGGGCCGGTTCCTAAGAGGACCGTTCCCGTTATGTTGTGATGTTGTTGTAATGCAATTTCTATTGCGATGTTATTATGTGCACGTCGAAACGTGAAAAGTGTTGTTATGTTTTGCTATGTGATGCATGTTATATGTTGTAAAATGTGGAGTATGTGGATCATGGATATGAATCCCAGTTTGTGATAAGAGGCGTTAAGGATAACCCGATTAATGGGTAGTTGTCGTCTATTAAGGAAGTAGCTCCATCAGAGGAGAAACACTCTAGGGGTAATGAATACCATGAGTGACCTATCAAGTAGGGATATGTTATCTGTTTGTTGAGCCCATTGAGGCGAAATGTTATGTGTTGTGTGTTTATAGTTACATGCATGATTTAAATATAATCAACTGCATGCTAAGACGACAATTAGTTGTGCGTGGCCCGGTAGCATGTGGGCTGCGGGATTACCATACCAGCAAAGGTGCTGAGCCCCTTGGGGGCCACCTTTTCTCTTCTTTTCCCATTTCAGGTACAAAGAGCAGGAAGCCGTTCGAGAGTAGGACGGGGTAGTCGTTGTACATGGGTAATCAGTTAAGTTGTATATATACAGTAGGTGTAGTAAGACCGAAATTGTTATCGGCATCAGTTTGTTAATACTCGGTACAGTTGGAAGGTGTATGTTGTTTCTATTGTTAATGGAGGTTCAGTAATGTGTAGTCGCTCGGAAATCTAGTCCATCAGACCGGTACAATGTTTATGTAATAGCCTTGTTAGCCACGTGGGTGGTTAACGGCGTGTAACACCAACGAGTTAAGTAATGTGAAGTAGTGTATTTTCCGCTGCAGAATGTTGTTATGTGTTTGTTGTTGGATGGGGTGTTACATGAAGATTCAGACAATGTAACTGAAATAGTTAAGTTATTAGCACTCGGTCCGAATCTTGATGTTGTATCATACGAGGGTTTCAATGTGAATGGGTTCTCTTTTTATACTGAATGCCAAGATCGTAAGTCAACAAATCAAAACATTGGTGTTCATCTAAATGCTTCATAGGAAATATATCAAGATGCAGGTAGTAAGGGAGTGACAATGAGGAAAGAGTATTATGGTGTGATTCAGGAGATTTGGATCCTTAACTACACCTGTTACGAAACTTGTGTCTTTAAATACAAATGGGTAGACAACAGGCGCAGTTACCGTCAGGTGGAACACGGTATGAAGTTGGTTGACCTAAACGCATTGACATACACAGAAGAACCATTTATAGTTGCTTCTAAAGCTAGACAAGTGTTCTACTGTCGTGATCAATGTAATCCCAGATGGTCAGTTGTATTGCAAAGTAAGCGACTGTAGACACCAAAAATTCTCACCCCATAAAGAGAACTTTGAAAAAATAAATAAAATAAGAGGGTCGTCGCCTTTCATTTTCAAAAACGTATCGACTCGTGCCAAAATAAAGTCATCGTTCTATTACAAAAATTTTGAATCAGTCTTCAAACATTTCAAAAAAAAAAATCTTTACCTTTCAATAATGAATTTTCAACGATAAACCGATTTAAAAAATGAACAAAAATATAGGTTTTCAAAAGACAATTTTACTTTTTTTTCATCTATGTAAACTTTGAACATTTTTATGTTTTCTTAAACCGGCTCGTATATAGTCATTATTTTCTTTCAAATGACTTCACTCATACCTATCAAAACTGCTTTTATCTGATTTGTTACAAAAATAACACAAGAAAACAATAGTTGTCTATTGGTCAAAATGCTAACATTTTATAGGAGGTTAGGGGTTCAATTCCAATCGTAGGCGTTTTTTTCTCATTAAAACATGAGGGGTCTTGATTCTGAGTCACATTTCTTTTCTCTACCTCCAGCCCAGCCCCAGTAAAAGCCCAACTCACTAAGACTTAACTTCCAAAAACACTCACTAGCTCATGCCCATCAATGACCCCAACCCTAATGTATAAAAACCACAAAAAATCGTGGAAACCCTAGAACATTGCAGCCGACATGCTCCCCCTTATCCATATTTCATTCTCTTCATTATGTTTTTCCAAATAAGAAACAGGGAACAACAACCGTCAAGCCCTCTTCCCAACGTTTTCCTTTCAAGCTTCCATAACAGAAAACCTTCCCCAACATTCTCGACGTTCTGCTCCTCTCCTCCCTGAGCTTCATCACTCCCAAAATACTAAAAACTTACAACAAAGAACACAGCTCCATCCACTTCTTCATTCTCTTCACCACGGTAATTTGTAACCTAGACAGCAGAACAAGGAATAGATTTCCATCTCAGATCATTCTCTCTTCATCCTCTTCAACTGGCAAACGGGACTCGTCCATGTTCTGCACCTTCATCCTGCTATTCTCTCACGGTTTTTGCAACTCAAGCTGGCCAACCATGAGCACGCAAGATTTGTTCTCTTCAACCGGCGAACGTGGACGTACAAACCCGGTGTTGTCTTTGTTCTCCTCAACATGCTTAGAACCCACTGGCGAGCATGGTGCGTACATACTCTGCTCTGTCATGTTCTTACCCCTGCTCATGAACAAGGAGCATACATGCTTCCTCTGTCATGCTTCTCACCGTCACTGGCGAATAAGGGGCATCAAGCTCCGCCACTTTCATTTTCTCCACTCACGGAATCGTACAATGCTGCACCTCTCTCTTCATTCTCTTCCTCACGGACTGGAGAACAAGGAGAATATGGTCCAGTAATATTACCTACCCAAACTGGCAAGAGGAAGAACATTCTTGTCCTGCCCTCTCTCCACCTCTTTCTCACGGTATTATTGCCCGCCCAAGCTGGCGAAGACAGAAATATACATGCTACTGCCTCTTGTCATTCTCTTCCCTCTCATTTTTTTTTTCTTTTGCAAATTCCACTGGCGAACAAAATACTCTCACCCAAAACTAGTGAACAAATAAATGTACAAGCTCTGGTCCTTCTCATGTTTCAACTGGCGAACAAGGACGTACTACTCAGCACCACCTTCGTTCTCTTTCACGCCAACGAAGAACGCACTGGCTTAGCGTCATCTTCATTCTGTTCTCAAAGCGAACAAGGAATGTCCCCACCCCACTACTATCTTCTTCACTAGCGTTCGCGGCTGCCGTTGAGATCCAACCTGAAAAGAAACCATGACTTCGGCATCCTTTCCAGGAGATTCCTCGTTTCTATTAATAGCATCTGTATCTCCGACCATGTTCGGTTTGTATATATCTCCTGCCGAATGGACGAGCATGTATACTCCTTGTTTCTATTTAACGCTTTCTTATTGATGCATACAGTTTTGTTTTCTGGTTAACAAAGTCCTCTGCACACTGGTTAGTTCAAATAATTTGGGCTTTGGCTTTGTTCTAATGGTTTGATTAAGCTGTTTATAATATGTTATGTGGACTGTTGTTCGTCCCTACGCATAATACTAATTTCGGCATGATTTATTTAGGTTCAACTTTGTGCAGTTTAATTTGGTATATTTAAATCCATAGCATAGAATAACAGGGAAAGGGTCGCTCTAAGCGGTTTAATTTCTTACTTTTTGCCGCTGTGTTTGTCATCATTTTGACAACTTTTATTTTATTCTGGTTATGTTGTTTTGACTACTTCATTTGCTTCACACTTTGACCGAGGTACCTTTACTTTGAGCTCTGGGCTTGATAAGATTATATAATATATGTTTATTAGGTTGGTATGTTATAGTTTATGTTTTAAGTTGTGTCACTTACTGTGTGGGTGGTAGGGTGGAGCTCTTGACCATTGTCAAGTCTAGGGTTTTAAAGGCTTAGGTGTTGCTCTCTGTATTGCAACGATTGAGTGTGGTGTTCTTTCGATTATTCTGAAATACAAGAGGTCTTCTTCTTCCTCCTCTTTCTTTTCTCTCTCGTTTGCTTGTTCTCGCCTGCGATTTTGCAGAGCTGTGGTGGGTTTATTTACATGGTATCAGAGCGCGTTCTGACGCTCCGTTGTGAGATCCACCGCACACACCAACTCAAGAACGTTCCAACTTCAAGATGACCGAGGCTGAAGATTCGGTGAAGGGCAAGGGTCTCGAAACGCCTGGCAACGAAAACAGCACAGCGGCAGATAACAGTGACCCTTTGCACCTCGCCACCACTGAGAGTCCCGGCGCTGTCCTCGCAAGCAAGTTCAATGGAATCGGCTTTCAATGTTGGAGAATGCAGATGGAGATAGCCCTTGGAGCCAAGAACAAGCTCGGCTTCGTGAACGGGACTATCAAGAAGCCCACTGACTCCGTGCAGAAGGCCGAAGCTTGGACGAGATGCGATTCAATGGTTCGCGCCTGGCTTCAGATGGCTTTAGAGAAGAATATCGCCGAAAGTGTGTTGTTCGCTCCATCAGCCGCCGAGATCTGGAAAGAATTGTCCAAAAGGTACGGACAATCCGACGCCACCAAGATATATTCTCTGGAGCAGAAGCTCGTGACTACCATTCAAGGTAATGACTCCGTCTGTGACTATTTCACTGGTCTGAAAAAGATTTGGGACGAGATTGATGCTACGAACACCATTCCTTCTTGCACCTGTCAAAATTGCACTTGCGGGGCATCGGAAAAATTTAGGGACTTCGTCAAGGAAAGGAGGACCATAAAATTTCTTATGGGGTTGAGTGAGAGATACGGGCCGATACGAGGGAACATTTTGATGTTGAAGCCTCTACCAGACATAGACGAGATCTTCGCACACCTTATTCAAGAGGAACGACAAAAACTTCTTTCCCTCAACAACCCTACTTCGAGCGACTCGGGTTCCCTTTCTTTCACTGCAGAACAATCAAATAAAATTCAACAGAAGCCCCAATATCCCAACAACAGAAGATCTCCCCTGCAATGTACCTATTGTCACAAGGCTGGCCATACCGAAGAACGGTGTTACCAGAAGAATGGTTTTCCTCCAGGGTGGAGAAACCTCAAGTCCAAGAAAAGCAATGCCAATCTGGTCAATGATTTGGAAGAAAGAAGTGGTGAACAAGGTGCGAACAAAGATCCCTTCGGTGGAATCCTATCGGTAGAACAAATTGCCAGAGTCTATGAGTACATAAACAAATCAGCTCCTGTAAGGAAGGAAACTTTGGCTGAGAGCTTATCAAACTGCAACTTTGTCGGTAAAAATGCACAAACCCTATCTTGTTTTAACTTTATGCATAGCTATGCTTCCAATTCTAGTGATAATGACATGCTTGGCACTAACGAGTGGATTTTGGATTCTGGTGCTTCAGACCACATGTGTGGCAATTTAGAATTGTTCCTTGATTATTCAACACTTAATTATCCTCATACAGTGGGGATGCCTAACGGTCATCCCCAACTTGTCAAAATTGTAGGAACCGTGAGGCTTAGTAATATCATTCTGCTAAAAGATGTTCTGTTTGTGCCTTCCTTCAAGTTTAACTTAATTTCCATTAGCAAGCTGAGTGAACAAATGAAGGGAAAATTTGTTTTTGATTACAAATCCTGTTTTTACCAGGACTGTGAAGGAAACAAAGCTGTGCAAATTGGGAGTTTCTACAGAGGGCTGTACAGATGGGTTGATAGCTATGATAAACAGAAAAATGCTTCTTTAGGCTGTAGTAATAATCTTGTTAGCTTGGGTTTTGACTGTAATGATGAATTGAGCTTGTGGCACCATAGGCTGGGTCACATGCCCAAGAAGAAATTGATGACTTTGAATCTGTTGAAATCTGTTCTTGAAAATAAGCAGTTTGTATGCGAGTCTTGTGCTAGATCCAAAAGTCATAGGATTCCTTTTGTTAATAGCAGCAGCAGAAGCAATGAAATTTTTAAATTACTGCACATTGATTTGTGGGGGCCTTATAAGGTCAAAACTCATGATGGTAATTCATACTTTCTTACTTTCGTTGATGACAAAAGCAGAGCCACATGGGTACATCTCTATGCTTTCAAATCTGATTGCTTAAATGTTATTGTTAATTTCTTAGAAATGGTTAAAACTCAATTCAACAAAAGGGTCAAGATTATTAGAACTGACAATGCATATGAGTTGGGAGCCTCAAGGGCTGGATCTGATTTATTTAAACATCACGGCATCATTCATCAAACATCATGTGCACATACTCCACAACAAAATGGGGTTGTGGAGCGAAAACATAGGCATATTCTTGAGACAGCAAGGGCATTAATGTTTCATTCAAAGCTTCCTTTAATATTTTGGGGGGAAAGTATACAAGTTGTTGTTTTCCTTATAAATAGAATGCCTTTATCCAGCATTGAAAATAAAACCCCTTTTGAGATTGTTTATGGACACAAGCCTAATTATCTTGATTTGAAATGTTTTGGTTGTCTCTGTTTTGCCAACATAAACAAGAATCAGTATGATAAGTTTGCATCCAAGTCTGTCAAAGCAGTTTTTCTTGGCTACTCACAGCAGAAAAAGGGATATAAGCTTTTTGATATAGACAACAACGTCATTATCCATAGTAGGGATGTAGTTTTTCATGAAAACCTGTATCCCTTTAGAAACTTGGATAAAAGTGAATCTGTGGATAAGAATCATGGTGCAGAGACAGGTGCTACTGACTTCTTTGGTGAGTTTGATTATTCTCAGGATGAGACTGTTGAATACCAGCCTTTGGAAAATCCTCCTGCAATAGAAGAAGAGCACTCACATCAAGGCAGTCAACAAGCACAAGGGTCTGTTCCAGAAGTAGGAAGAACAGAAGAAGTAGCTACTGAAGGTGAGCCACCTGATGCGATGGAAGGAGGCATTGATGCCTCTGTTGAACCCACAGTCAGAAGATCACAAAGGTAGAGACACATCCCAGGGCATCTCAGAGACTTTGTTGTTGGTCAGACATCAACAATCAAACCAGATAAGTTAACACACTCTCAGTCCCCTGATATGTTCTCCCAAATCATGTTAGACAGAATTTCTAGGACTGGTTGTGCAGTTCTTGGATCTGATGAAACTTATAGTTGTGATAATCTGATTGTTGACTTAGATGATAGTAACACCATTGCAAGTTCTCAGCTGATTAGAGAAAATCTGGTTGTTATTCCTGATAGTGTTTCACAGCATATCTGTTGTTCTTCTGTCTTGACCAAGGAAGTAGAGCCTATTTATTTCTCTGATGCTGTTAGAGATTCTAGATGGCAAAAAGCAATGAATGAAGAGTTTAAGGCCTTGGAAGGGAATAGGACTTGGGATATAGTGGATTTGCCAATAGGAAAGAAGCCTGTTAAGTGTAAATGGGTTTATAGATTCAAATATAAGGCTGATGGAAAACTGGAAAGATGTAAGGCTAGGCTTGTTGCGAAGGGGTTCACGCAAAAATATGGAATTGATTACTCAGAAACTTTTTCTCCTGTTATGAAGTTTACCACTATTAAAGCTTTAGTCATCCTAGCATCTAAGATGGGTTGGCATATAGGTCAATTAGATGTCAACAATGCGTTTCTTCACGGGGACTTAAGTGAGGAAGTATATATGGAAATTCCAGAAGGGCATTGTTTAGAGGGTTCGGGTAAGGTCTGTAAGCTCAAAAAGTCCTTGTATGGGCTAAAGCAAGCCTCTAGGCAGTGGCATCAAAAATTAAGTGATTTCCTTAAGGAGTTAGGCTTTGTGCAGTCTATGAATGATTATTCTCTCTTTATTAAGACTGATAATGGCAAAACTTGCTTTCTGATTGTTTATGTGGATGATATATTGGTCACGGGCAATGATACTGTTTTGATTCATTCTATTAAAGCTGAGCTTGATAAAAGGTTTAGAATCAAAGACTTGGGAGAATTGAATCTGTTTCTTGGGATGCAGTTTGTGCACACTTCTGATGGGGTCATTCTTTTACAAAGGAATTATGCATACAGTTTGGTATCTGATTTTGGTTGCTTAAATGAGAAGGCTGCTGTTAGCCCCCTTGATGTTTCAGTTAAATTAAGGAGGAATGATGGTAAGTCTTTAGATAATCCCACTTTATATAGACAGTTAGTTGGCAGGCTTACTTATTTGGCCCACAGCAGACCTGACCTATGTTTTGCCATACAAGTCCTCAGCCAATTTTTGGAACATCCCACGGATGTGCATTTTCAGGCAGCCATCCATACTCTTAGATATGTTAAAGGAACACTTGGATATGGGTTGTTTTTCAATAACAGAAAAGAATTTGATTTAGTAGCGTTTTATGATGCTGATTGGGCGAGTTGTCCCAACACTAGGAAATCTATTAGTGGCTATTTTATTTGTTTTGGTGGTTGTCCTTTGTCCTGGAAGTCAAAGAAACAGTCTAGTGTTGCTTTGTCTTCTGCAGAATCGGAGTACAGGGCTATGAGGCATGTCACCTCTGAACTTAGTTGGCTGACCCGGTTGCTTGGAGAGCTTGGAGTGGCGAACCTTGAACCTGTACCAGTCAAATCAGATAGTCAATCAGCCATACATATTGCCCGCAATCTAGTGCTGCACGAAAGGACTAAGCATATCGAGCTGGACATCCATTTTATGAGGTAGAAGCTACAAGAGGGGCTCATCTCAGTGGAGTTCGTTTCATCGCAGAACCAGTTAGCGGACATCTTGACCAAGTCTGTGCCTGGGAAGCAGTATCCTCAGTTGATTAAGAAGATGGGTTTGAAAAGCTATGAGCGCTCTGTTCAGTCTGCAAATCTTGCAAGGGTTGCATGATTTGAGGGGGGTGATAAGATTATATAATATATGTTTATTAGGTTGGTATGTTATAGTTTATGTTTTAAGTTGTGTCATGTGCTGTGTGGGTGGTAGGGTGGAGCTCTTGACCGTTGTCAAGTCTAGGGTTTTAAAGGCTTAGGTGTTGCTCTCTGTATTTCAACGATTGAGTGTGGTGTTCTTTCGATTATTCTGAAATACAAGAGGTCTTCTTCTTCTTCCTCTTTCTTTTCTCTCTCGTTTGCTTGTTCTCGCCTGCGATTTTGCAGAGCTGTGGTGGGTTTATTTACAGGGCTTGGAATGGCGAAGCTAACCGTGAATCATGGGCTCAACGTGTTTACACCTTGGATATGGATTTCTTGTTGATCACACATCGCTGGGATAGGATTATAAGTCAATTCAGTTGAGACCCTTTCTCACATTTGGTTAAATAATAAACCGGGGGCAGGCCACCCCGTTGGTTAGTTTTCGTCACCTACGATTCACTTTGATTATGTTTGACGACATGTTTTCATTACTGTTTGCTCCCTGCGCATTAATTTGATTTATAAGTTGATGTTAGCATGATTTTGGTTGAATCTTCACTTGAAACCCACTCATATAATTGCAAAGTCTTGTTTTGTTATGCTATTTCGTTGTCTTAACATCATCATTGATTTTTATGGTGATTCTGCTTTGCCTCTGCTATGCTTTTGTCGCTTTTTGCACCAATTGTAAATCGATATTACAAATGGCCCTAGATAGCTTTCAAATTTTCATCCCATGTATACATCACTTGAATAACTGTGAATATATTTGTTTATTCAGTCTGTTGTTATTATTATTTGATCTGATTAATTGTCGTGTCTTCAGTGATTTTGATATGATTGTCTCTGTGTTATATGTGTATATATTGTATGTCCAGCCTCATTGTAAATTTCGTTTCATTCCATTGTACAAAACTTTACTATCTAAGCCATAGTTATTACCCTCTAGCACTCCTTCACTAACAGAAAAGCTTTAGATGAACTATCGCCCCACACCTAACGGGTCTCTCATTCGTTTTGTGGGGCAATAGTCTCCTATAGCTTCAGAAAATACCACAACCACCCATATATTTATAAGAACAAAAACTTAAAAAAAGCCCTTAAGGCTATCTTAGGAGGGCTTAGGATGCGAAACCACCCCATGCCTAGCGGGTCTCTCATTCGTTTTATGTGGGTGGAATCCTCCTTTGCCTTCAACACACCCATAATCAAGAGTTAATAAATCAATAAATTGATCCATCTCACTTGTTAATATCTCACAATCTTGTCAAAAATCAAAGGCCCAAATCAGGCCAACAAACCAAAAATCCACTTCATTTCAAATAAAAAAGCCCATAGCCTATTTAGGCCCAATAACCCTAATGCAGCCCAAAAATAATTTTCAGCCCTCAAGTCCAATACGGACCTGACCCAGACAAGGCCCATTTTTTGGCCCATTTCTAAAAGCTCATTCAAACCCCAAGTTGAAAAGCCCAAATCATTTCAAATCAAAAGTCCAAGGTCCAGATCCAAGCCCGGTTAATCCAAATCAAGCCCAAGGCCTAAGTCCGGCCCAAAATCAAGTCAAGACTAGCCCAATTTCAAATTCAGCCCAATTTTAACTTGGCCCATCATCCAATTTGGCCCATGAGCTCAATTTTGACCCGGTCCAAGATTAGAACCCGGCCCAAATCCCAATCAAGGCCCCATTCAAAAACAAATAAAGCCCACATAAAAAAAAGGGGCCACTTCAGCCAATTCAAACAAGGCCCAATTTTGGTCCAACTTCAAGCAAGGCCCAATTTTGGCCCAACTTCCAGCAAGACCCTTTTCTTTCGGCCCAACTCTAAATAAGGTCCAAATTTCAACCCAATTTCCAACAAAGCCCAGAACGGGCCCAATTCAATTCCAAGGCCCAATTCAAATCCTAATTCAGCCGAAACTCAATTCAAGCCCAAATCTAATTCGGGCCCAAGCCCATTTTGACCAAGCTCTAATTTTGACCCCCGACTTTGACCTTTGACTTTGACCCATCATGACTCTGACCCTCGACTTTGACCTCTGACATTGACCTTTGACCTTTGACCCATCCTAACTTTGACCCTCGACTTTGACCTTTGACTTTGACCCATCATGACTTTGACCCGACCCAACTGTGACCCAACTCGTTTTCCAACCCAAACATAAATTCAATTCAAACCTAACTCATTTTAATTCATTCAATTCAGTCCAATTCAATTCAGTCCAATCCCATTCAGTTCGCATTCAAAATCCAATTCAAACTCAACTTGTAAATCCCATTCAAACTCCAAAAATCCAAAGACATTCCTCGGTATTCAGCTTTAATTCAAAAATCCCAAAAATTATTCTTTCTCAAATTTTGAACAATCATTTTATTCAAATCTCATCAAGTTTTCAAAAAAAAAAACCATTTTGTGGAATTTTAAAGGAAAAAACTCTTCTCACATCACAGAAAACTTTTCTCAAAATACAGAAAGTTCTTCTCACATATACAGAAAGTTTTCTCCTAAAACATTTCTCAAAATCAGTGTTTCTTTGTCGAGAATTCCGAACAACTTCAAAAGTTTTCAAGCTTAGTTTTCAACTCAAATAAACCGTTTTCGGGGAACAGGGGATGTCTAACACCTTCAAAGAACGTTTTCTTCCTAGTTAGACATCGCTTATCTCTTTTCCAAAATAAAAATCCGAGGCGGGGCGCTGGGGTCATAACCTCCCTTGTCGCAGTCTGGATCTCTTTAGGCAGGGCATTAGGGTGACAAACCTCCCCTAATTGCAGCCTAGATTTTTACAAGGCGGGGTGCTAGGGAAGCAACGACCTTCCTAGTTGCAGCCGGGATTTTAGAATCATCTAACTCCCTTCCACTCGATTTCAATATTTTTGGTTTTTAACGTTTTAAAACCCGGGAGTTAGAGACGTTATTAGGGTTTGACCGAGAACATCTCATTCATGGTGTTTCTCTATAAATCCTATTTTCGACATAAATTTATTGCCCATCTTTCGAGCCTCAGCACTTACCATTAATTAAGTGTCGTGTTCGAGGGGGTACATAGGGTAATCCCTCGGGATTATCCGCCCTTTTTACAACAAAAAATGATTTTTCGGTTTTAAAAACTTTAAGAGAGACAATTTTGACAACTATTCCTCTAAACAATTCAGTCCACCATCATCTCACTCTAAATTCGAAATATCCCAAAACATCAACCCTTTCAAAATCTCAAACCCGAAAAACCCGGGATCTCTACTCAAACTTCAATTGTCTCTCACACTTAGATCCTCATCCAAACCACAGTTACCTCACACTCAAATCATCATTCCAACTCTGAGTCATCTCAAACTTAAATTATCTCTTAAATTCTGACTCCTTCGTACCTTCTAATGTCTCACAGGCCCGAGCGCCTCACAGACTCAAAACACTTCTAACTTCTCACAGGCCCGAGCGCCTCGCAGACTCAAAACACTTCAAACCCTTTAAAACTTCCAAAACCCAAAACGTGAACTACGTAAGGTCTGATCTCAACATGGAGTTGAGTACGTAGGCAGCCCATCTAGGGTGCGACCCCATTCCAAACAAAAGCCCTCTTTTCCCCTTCTAAGGCGGCTCTCATATCTCTCAAAACGCTTAAACCTTCTTCGAATCCCACAAACTCCAAACCATTAGATTTCAAGTCTTGTATATTCACTCAATCTAAGACTCTCCTCAAATCTTCATTCTGTACTCATCCGAATTCACCAATCCCTTCATTTGGCGCCAGCTTGGCAGAAAAGCTCGCCTCATCCACTCGTTTTCTCTCCTCCTATCCTAATCCTATCTTTGGCTTTTAAATGAATCTCTCTAAAAAGGTTTTGAAAGAAGGTAATCCCGACAATTGGAGACCGAGGTTTCCTCGGGCACCAATCCAAGGTTGTGGTCATTGCCACTTCCAAGGGGTGTAACCCAGTGCGAACCCACAATAGAATCTCTGACTGACCAGATAAGTCCTATCCGTAGGCAACAAATTCAGAGTCAACCAACGGTTCTTAGAACCCTCCCTCTCTTCCTTCCTAGTTATCATAGGTCAAACTAGGTGGCGACTCTAGTCAATTCCGCCTTATAGAGGCATAAGTCCGCGTGGGGCCCATTGAGAGCAGGTGTAGTGTTCATTTACACTCCCCTTACGCTTTCTGGGAAAGACGGACGATTTAGTAGGGATTTGAGGGTTGCCAAAATAACGGGTTTCCACCCTCCACAGAATGGCAATTTCTAGGATCTAGGCTTCTCAGCTAGTCCGTATTTAGATAGACCCCCCTCATACCGAAAAATCACCCTCCACAGAATGGCGACTCTGCTGGGGAAAACTTGAGTAAGTTTTTCTCAAACTCAAGGAAGACTGAACTCCATTCAAAATTGTCGGGATTTCCCCACTTCTTTCAAAGCCTTCAAGAGATTCTTTTTAAAGCCTTTAGGGTTATTCTACTCCATACTTAGAGTGTGTATCTGATGAGGACAAATAGGACTTGATAGATCCTCAACAAACATTGCAACAATTGGGTTAATAATTAGCTCACGATTAGAAAGAGACACTTAGGACTGAATGAAGCTAACTTCTCTTTAGGTTAATAAACAACCAATTTGAATCACTAATCTCAAGATAAAACTCTTAGCAGTTAGGTTGGTGCTAACTTCTTGGCTTTATTTACATGTGATTTGATTGTGGGGTGCATTGGGTGGGTAGCTCAGGACATACATTCCTCTGTGTCACCCGTTTTATCCACGATGTCACGGGATCCCTAACCGGTCCACGGTTGATTCCCCATGAGCTGGGTCACTCTCTCAGTGAACAAACCCATGAGGCGGTATGGTCTCTGACTAACGCCTTGAAGCTCATGATCCAAAAATATCCTCCATTACCCGAGTCTAAGCCAGCATATAGCGAGCCATGAGCCTTCAGTGTCCAGCTGCCTTATCCGTTGTCTAAGATGGGCTTATGGGTAGTCACCCCCTAGAATGCCGCCTATCTGACCACCTTTTTGCCTTACCTTGAAGATTGCATGGGCTCAGTTCTCCATTGTTCTTTTGCACCATGGGTGTCTTTAAAGCCCAATGTCACGCTACACGTCCATAGAGGATCCTGTATTTACCGGATACCCATACATGGCATAACGTAGTCAGTGAATAATTTGGAATTTAGAGACACCTGACCGTGCAGATGACGAGAGACCCGTTCCCATGCAATACTTCCCCGAGTTTCCCGAAAAGTGGGGTGTTGTTGGATCATCACTGGCCGTGGCGTATGTTTCCTTATCATCTCGGGTGTCCTGACCTTTCGAACTTAAGCACTCCGGACTTTCTTGATAACGTGTCCCACAAAGGCATAGCAGAGAAAAAAACCCGAGAGATGATAGTGAAGGGACGACGGTTCCCCCGGTGAGACGGAATCATAAAAGACTTGGAAAGTGATTATCCCAACATTAACACTTACAGCTCCACATCAAACATAGCCGCGATTTACGTTATGCTCTATACATGTGTGCAAATCACTTTTTCAAACCAATCTGTTTTAAAACGTTCGGAATTCTCTTTTGTATGTCTCTTAAAGCTTGCTCGCGAGCTCATTTACTTTAGAATCCAACCTAAATTTTACTCATAAACATTTGCGGTTTTAAACCTGCCACTTCATCTTTAAAATACTATTTCCAAAACCATTTTCAAAAATAGATTTTGAAAACCCACTTTCTACAAACAACATTCTTCATCAACATTATTTCAAGTTAGTTTTCAAAAAAACAGTTTTCAAAGTTGATTTTCACAAACGTATTTCAAAATAAATGATTTAGTCCCCATGTCGTGACCCACTATTTTTGAAGTTCTGCCCACCTTCAAGAGCAGCGGTCATTACTGTGGAGCGTACTAGTCATTTCGTGTTTTCACAAAAGTGGTGGATTTTCACATAAGATTTTGTGCTCGATCATTCATCTTTCCTTTCTCAAAAACATCCCTCATTCCTCTCGTCAGAGAAAGTGGAGCACATGAAGATCAACAACGCAGGGTGAGCAAAAAATCAGAGCCGTACCAACACGAGTCAAGCGACATGAAGACTAACAACAACTGTTCGAGTCCAAACTGTAGGAAGTCAGAAGAACGCCAACCCGATCTATTTAATCGCATTACGGCTTCGTTGCTACAACCTGAACTCGAGCGAGCAACCAGTCAAATGCCCGAAGACGAGCGAGCGGTCAATCAGGAGCTCGAAGACGAATGAGCAGTCAGTCAGAAGCTCGAAGATAAAGCAGAAGAATTCAGGAGAAGTTTTTAAGCTCAAACTCCCCCATTTAATGACTTTTAGAATTGGTGTACAGGTTTTCCCCTAGCATTCTTTTCTCTCTTGTCCATTTCTGAATTGATTACATGTATAGGTTTACACGTTCCCTTTGAATTTATTTAGATCACTGTGTATAGGGTTCCCCACTCCCTATTTTTATTTGCGAATGATCGAGCATCAAAATTTCTATTGAGAAAATCCACCACTTCAAAAACACGTGTTTTCAAAACTGTTTTTTCTAAAAAACTTGATTTCTTTTAGCACATACGAATTGCTTCTTCCCATCTTCGGTCATTTCATATTTATTAATCATGCCTGAATCACACCCATCTAGCAAAAATTGCATGATCACATGTTGCATTCACAACACATCACACACAAACATTCATCCCATTTTTCAATCGCACTAACATTCGCATCTGTTAGATTCTTTTTGGTGACCGTTTTTGCAGGTGAATAACTGCCTTTGCCTATGAGTGGCGACATGATCTTCGAAGTGATAGCAAGAAATACCAGGCATTCAAGATTTTTTTCCCATTCAGCATACCATGTACATAGAGACCAACAACCACAAAAAAGCATACACAAAAAAAAATCCCAAAAAAAAATTATACATCCGAAAATCCAAAAAAATTATACATCCAAAAATCCAAAAAAAAAATCACAAATCCAAAAATTCAAAAAAAATCATACCTTCAAAAATCCCAGAAAATGCAGCCCATGACATATCAGTAGGTCACCATGCGGGAGTTGTCACTCCCTAAAAGTCCCAAGATCCAGGAGCCAATCACCAACCTGACCTCACTCGAGAATTACTTCTTCGACAACAATCACCACAACTCGACCACCTTCAGAGCCAACAATGACGGGATGAGCTTCATGAACCGCAAGCTGAATTCGGCTCAAGCGAGACTAGTCATAACCATACCACTCATGCATTGCATCCAAAAACAAAACAAACACAATAAAAAACATTCAGTCAACCATCTCAATTCATCGTTTTAAGCATTTCATGCATCCTATACATGGTAATTCTATATTACCACAATACATCGCATGGTAGATAATTGCATTTGCATACTCGCATATCGAAACGACTTCTTCGGGAAAATCACGAGAGGTTGATTGAACAGAGTGCATGAACCACTTAACTCTCGACCCGTCATTGAGTACAAGGGTCCAATCAAAATCAGCACCATAAGCAAAGTGAGTAGCGTGCGAAGAGCGGTATTTTCCTTTGAATTCCGAACGAGGATAATGGGCAATCCCCTGAGCGATGAGGGAAAGTTGAGAGAGCCAATCGAGGTAAAACCACGGGCGACATGTGCATTCCTTCAGCACATGGAGAGGCATAATTCAAAGTGAGACCAATGTCGATAAACGAGATACGAACTGTGATTCATGCAAAGATCTGAGAATAGTAAGAAAACAATCATTGACTAATGAGGATGACGAGGCACTTAGGAATAAAAATCCCCACAAAACCAAAAAGCTTTGACTGCCCTTTACATAACCCCTTAGTGAGCCCCGCTGAGCCTTTCATGAAAAACTCTTTCTTCAGAAACTCCACAACATGCCAACCCACATACATATACTTACTTGCCCTTGCAATAGAGGATCTCAAAGGAGCCGGAGCCATGGTCCCTCCCCACGATCTTCCACAAAAACAATGAAATGTTTGAAGAAATCTGTGAGTCAATGCAACTCCAAAGCCAAACACCAAAAATGAACATCGAAAATGTTCAAGAAGATTGATGAGTCAATGGAACTCCAAAGCTAAAAGCCAAAATACAAAGTAAAGAATGCTTGAGAAAGTTGATAAGCCAAATGCAATTTCAAAAAACAAAAATGAGAAGAAGGTTCAAACCGTATACCAGAAGAGGCAAGAAGGAGAAATCCAAACCAAAAGGGCCAATGATGTCCCAAAGAAACCGATAAGGGGTTATCAAAACCCATCTAATCATTCCACCCATGGCAAAGGCGAAACATGTCCTCTATTGCACAAAGCTCCACAATTCCCAAATAAATCTTCCAGTCCCATGTGACATACATCATACCCCTCATCCCCGTTACAACCCAATAAAGACCTCCGACTCATAAATTGATGAGCGTTAACCGAAAGTATCGGATTTGAAACATGAATCATAAGCTTCATACTTGTTATCAACATGTCCTGTCATACCAAAGAGATGATGAGCGAATGAGTGTGACCCTACCCTACAAGGTCTTCTGAGTGCGAGTGAATCTTCGGTCTAAGCACCAAATCATAAACAGCTTACCCCGTTGTAGGAGAGGAATATGTAAGGATTGGAAAGTCCAAAACCTTGAAAGAAATTCTTTGAAAAATACTGCTCTAAGCATCAAGAGTATCATCACGACATTAGCACACACGGCCATACTCACGAGAGATTGACCCGCATCCCTCCATGAGAGAAGTGATTCACGCATCCCAGTTCAACAATCACTTAAGATCAAACTGAAGATGTCTTATATCCATAAACCCCATATTAATAGAGATAGGGTCATACCTACTCTTTAGAAACTACATATTCATTTTGCATCGTATACAACATTTGATCTCTGCGTGCATCATAACCACATCATCATCAAACATCCGTCTGGTAAGAACCATGCCTAGTCTCGTGGAAAGTCGACTTCAGTTTCCACTATCGAAGCTTAACTGCAGACCAAAAGAAATCAAAACTGTGGCCATCCGGAGTCATGCGAAGATTTTCCCGGAGCTGTCCACTGTCATACTCGAGCCTCATTGGGACCTCTCCCAAAGCCAAGCTAGAGCCATACGGGAGCCATCATCCGACATTGAAACCATCCTCAAACATGGAGACCATCTCAGAGACAATCCCCAGGGCTACACACGAGTCATTTCCTCACCAAGGCCTTGCCTACAGACTATCGAACTACGTATGGTCTGATCTCAATACGGAATTGAGTACGTAGGCAGCCCGTTCAGGGTGCGACCACATCAAAGGAGAAAACCTCCCTTTTCCCCTCGGTGTCACTAAAGTGAACCAACAAAAGCATCGTCATGCTCAATCAGCACAAGGTCATCCCTGAGCCATCCATGGAAATCCTGGAACCATGATGGGAACTCCCAACAAAGTCATCCAACCGTGTGTCATCATTCACTCGTGAAAAACCATTCACTCACTACAAAGTCCATAACAAATCCCGTAAAACAACAATAAATCCATCATCGGAGCCATCCAACCACCCTGAAAAAAAATCTCAAGGCAAATCAAAGCCCACAAACTGCCACAAAATCACCAACCATGCCAAACCCACCAACCACCCCGAGACCATTGGTCACACCGGAGCCATCAACGCATGTTGGAGCCATCTCAGAACCTTGAAGCCATGCCGGAGCCACTGGAGCCATCCCGAAGTTTTAATGTAACTCTAGAGTCATCTACTCACACAAAAACCTACACCCACAAACAGGGAGTTCAATTCAATTAATACAATTGTTAACCATCCAACATCGCATATCACTTGCATATACCCACAAAATTTGTTCACTATCTAATGCATCTTCACACCCGCTAGGCAGCTATTGCGCTACTAGTGCGGTCGCTTTTACGTTTTACACCCGCTAGACAGCTATTACGCTACTAGTGCGGTCGCTTTTTCGTTTTACACCCGCTAGGCAGCTATTGCGCTACTAGTGCGGTTGCTTTTTCGTTTTACACCCGCTAGGCAGCTATTGCGCTACTAGTTCGGTCGCCTTTTCGTTTTACACCCGCCAGACAGCTATTGCGCTACTGGTGCGGTCGAATTTCATTTCACACACACTAGGCAGCTATTACGCTACTAGTGCAGTCGCATTTTCGTTTCAAACCCGCTAGGCAGCTATTACGCTACTAGTGCGGTCGCTTTTTGTTTTACACTCGCTAGGCAGCTATTGCGCTACTAGTGCGTTGGCATTTTTTTTTTACACCCACTAGGCAGCTATTGCGCTACAAGTGCGGTCGCATTTCCATTTTACACCCACTAGGCAGCTATTGCGCTACTAGTGCGGTCGCATTTTCGTTTTACACCCGCTAGGCGGCTATTGCGCTACTAGTGCGGTTGCATTTTTCATTTTACACCCGCTAGACAGCTATTGCGCTACTAGTGCGGTCGAATTTTTCGTTTTACACCTGCTAGACAACTATTGTGCTACTAGTACGGTCGCCTTTTGTTTTACACCTGCTAGACAGCTATTGTGCTACTAGTATGGTCGCCTTTCATTTTACACCCGCTAGACAGCTATTGCGCTACTAGTGCGGTCGAATTTTTCGTTTTACACCTGCTAAACAGCTGTTGCGCTACTAGTACGGTCGCCTTTCGTTTTACACCTATTAGACAGCTATTGCGCTACTAGTACGGTCGCCTTTCGTTTTACACCTGCTAGACAGCTATTGCGCTACTAGTACGGTCGCCTTTCATTTTACACCCGCTAGACAGCTATTGCGCTACTAGTGTGGTCGAATTTTTGGTTTTACACCCGCTAGACAGCTATTGCGCTACTAGTGCGGTCGACTTTTCATTTTACACCCGCTAGACAGCTATTGCGCTACTAGTGCGGTCGAATTTTTCGTTTTACACCTGCTAGACAGCTATTGCGCTACTAGTACGGTCGCCTTTCAATTTACACCTGCTGGATAGCTATTGAGCTACTAGTACGGTCGCCTTTCATTTTACACCCACTAGACAGCTATTGCGCTACTAGTGTGGTCGAATTTTTCGTTTTACACCCGCTAGACAGCTATTGCGCTACTAGTACGGTCGCCTTTCGTTTTACACCTACTAGACAGCTATTGCGCTACTAGTACGGTCGCCTTTCGTTTTACACCTGCTAGACAGCTATTGCGCTACTAGTACGGACACCTTTCATTTTACACCCGCTAGACAGCTATTGCGCTACTAGTGCGGTCGACTTTTCATTTTATACCCGCTAGACAGCTATTGCGCTACTAGTGCGGTCGCCTTTCGTTTTACACCTGCTAGACAGCTATTGCGCTACTAGTACGGTCGCCTTTCATTTTACACCCGCTAGACAGCTATTGCGCTACTAGTGTGGTCGAATTTTAGGTTTTACACCCGCTAGACAGCTATTGCGCTACTAGTGCGGTCGACTTTTCATTTTACACCCGCTAGACAGCTATTGCGCTACTAGTGCGGTTGAATTTTTCGTTTTACACCTGCTAGACAGCTATTGCGCTACTAGTACGGTCGCCTTTCATTTTACACCTGCTGGATAGCTATTGAGCTACTAGTACGGTCGCCTTTCATTTTACACCCACTAGACAGCTATTGCGCTACTAGTGTGGTCGAATTTTTCGTTTTACACCTGCTAGATAGCTATTGCGCTACTAGTACGGTCGTCTTTCGTTTTACACCTACTAGACAGCTATTGCGCTACTAGTATGGTCGCCTTTCGTTTTACACCTGCTAGACAGCTATTGCGCTACTAGTACGGTCGCCTTTCATTTTACACCTGCTAGACAGCTATTGCGCTACTAGTGCGGTCGACTTTTCATTTTACACCCGCTAGACAGCTATTGCGCTACTAGTGCGGTCGAATTTTTCGTTTTACACCTGCTAGACAGCTATTGCGCTACTAGTACGATCGCCTTTCATTTTACACCTGCTGGATAGCTATTGAGCTACTAGTACGGTCGCCTTTCATTTTACACCCACTAGACAGCTATTGTGCTACTAGTGCGGTCGAATTTTTCGTTTTACACCTACTAGACAGCTATTGCGCTACTAGTACGGTCGCCTTTCGTTTTACACCTACTAGACAGCTATTGCGCTACTAGTACGTTCGCCTTTCGTTTTACACCTGCTAGACAGCTATTGCGCTACTAGTACGGTCGCCTTTCATTTTACACCCGCTAGACAGCTATTGCGCTACTAGTGTGGTCGAATTTTTGGTTTTACACCCGCTAGACAGCTATTGCGCTACTAGTGCGGTCGAATTTTCATTTTACACCCGCTAGACAGCTATTGCGCTACTAGTGCGGTCGAATTTTTCGTTTTACACCTGCTAGACAGCTATTGCGCTACTAGTACGGTCGCCTTTCATTTTACACCTGCTGGATAGCTATTGAGCTACTAGTACGGTCGCCTTTCATTTTACGCCCACTAGACAGCTATTGCGCTACTAGTGTGGTCGAATTTTTGGTTTTACACCCGCTAGACAGCTATTGCGCTACTAGTGCGGTCGACTTTTCATTTTACACCCGCTAGACAGCTATTGCGCTACTAGTGCGGTCGAATTTTTCGTTTTACACCAGCTAGACAGCTATTGCGCTACTAGTACGGTCGCCTTTTGTTTTACACCTGCTAGACAGCTATTGGGGTACTAGTACGGTCGCCTTTCATTTTACACCCGCTAGACAGCTATTGCGCTACTAGTGCGGTAGAATTTTTCGTTTTACACCTGCTAGACAGCTATTGCACTACTAGTACGGCCGTCTTTCGTTTTACACCTGCTAGACAACTATTGTGCTACTAGTACGGTCGTCTTTCATTTTACACCCGCTAGACAGCTATCACGCTACTAGTGCGGTCCCGTCGTTTTTCCTCCACTAGGCAGCTATTACGCTAATAGTGCGAGATCGTTCATTTCATAACCCACTAGGCAGCTATTACGCTACTAGTGCGGTCCCGTCGGTTTTTCCTTCACGAGGCAGCTATTACGCTACTAGTGCAAGATCGTTTCACACCCACCTGCTAGGCAGCTATTACGCTACTAGTACGGTACACAATGAAAAGTAATATAGGCTCATCATAAGTCCTATAGCTAGATGTCAAGAGGTCTAGTTGAGGCTCTCCTAAGTCCTCGTGCACTCCTAAACCAATCTAATTGTTAGCATTCTTGGCTCGTCATAAGCCCTAGGACTGGATGTCAAGAGGTCCAGTTGAGGCTCGTAATAAGTCCTCGTGCATCCAGCTAATCATATCATTTCCCATCGCGTTCATACATTATCTTCCTCGCTGTCACATCCTAATGCACCACAAAGCCGTAGTGAGAATTTTTGGTGCTCTCTCAACCTTGATCCAATTCTACAAGGACTTGCAGAATTGGATCAAGGGGAGCCATCTGTAGACACCAAAAATTCTCACCCCATAAAGAGAACTTTGAAAAAATAAATAAAATAAGAGGGTCATCGCCTTTCATTTTCAAAAACGTATCGACTCGTGCCAAAATAAAGTCATCGTTCTATTACAAAAATTTTGAATCAGTCTTCAAACATTTCAAAAAAAAAATCTTTACCTTTCAATAATGAATTTTCAACGATAAACCGATTTAAAAAATGAACAAAAATATAGGTTTTCAAAAGACAATTTTACTTTTTTTTCATCTATGTAAACTTTGAACATTTTTATGTTTTCTTAAACCGGCTCGTATATAGTCATTATTTTCTTTCAAATGACTTCACTCATACCTATCAAAACTGCTTTTATCTGATTTGTTACAAAAATAACACAAGAAAACAATAACTGTCTATTGGTCAAAATGCTAACATTTTATAGGAGGTTAGGGGTTCAATTCCAATCGTAGGCGTTTTTTTCTCATTAAAACATGAGGGGTCTTGATTCTGAGTCACATTTCTTTTCTCTACCTCCAGCCCAGCCCCAGTAAAAGCCCAACTCACTAAGACTTAACTTCCAAAAACACTCACTAGCTCATGCCCATCGATGACCCTAACCCTAATGTATAAAAACCACAAAAAAGCGTGGAAACCCTAGAACATTGCAGCCGACATGCTCCCCCTTATCCATATTTCATTCTCTGCATTATGTTTTTCCAAATAAGAAACAGGGAACAACAGCCGTCAAGCCCTCTTCCCAACGTTTTCCTTTCAAGCTTCCATAACAGAAAACATTCCCCAACATTCTCGACGTTCTGCTCCTCTCCTCCCAGAGCTTCATCGCTCCCAAAATACTAAAAACTTACAACAAAGAACACAGCTCCATCCACTTCTTCATTCTCTTCACCACGGTAATTTGCAACCTAGACAGCAGAACAAGGAACAGATTTCCATCTCAGATCATTCTCTCTTCATCCTCTTCAACTGGCAAACGGGACTCGTCCATGTTCTGCACCTTCATCCTGCTATTCTCTCACGGTTTTTGCAACTCAAGATGGCCAACCATGAGCACGCAAGATTTATTCTCTTCAACCGGCGAACGTGGACGTACAAACCCGGTGTTGTCTTCGTTCTCCTCAACATGCTTACAACCCACTGGCGAGCATGGTGCGTACATACTCTGCTCTGTCATGTTCTTACCCCTGCTCATGAACAAGGAGCATACATGCTTCCTCTGTCATGCTTCTCACCGTCACTGGCGAATAAGGGGCATCAAGCTCCGTCACTTTCATTTTCTCCACTCACGGAAACGTACAATGCTGCACCTCTCTCTTCATTCTCTTCCTCACGGACTGGAGAACAAGGAGAATATGGTCCAGTAATATTACCTACCCAAACTAGCGAGAGGAAGAACATTCTTGTCCTGCCCTCTCTCCACCTCTTTCTCACGGTATTATTGCCCGCCCAAGCTGGCGAAGACAGAAATATACATGCTACTGCCTCTTGTCATTCTCTTCCCTCTCATTTTTTTTTCTTTTGCAAATTCCACTGGCGAACAAAATACTCTCGCCCAAAACTGGTGAACAAATAAATGTACAAGCTCTGGTCCTTCTCATGTTTCAATTGGCGAACAAGGACGTACTACTCAGCACCACCTTCATTCTCTTTCACGCCAACGAAGAACGCACTGGCTTAGCGTCATCTTCATTCTGTTCTCAAAGCGAACAAGGAATGTCCCCGCCCCACTGCTATCTTCTTCACTAGCGTTCGCGGCTGCCGTTGAGATCCAACCTGAAAAGAAACCATGACTTCGGCATCCTTTCCAGGAGATTCCTCGTTTCTATTAATAGCATCTGTATCTCCGACCATGTTCGGTTTGTATATATCTCTGCCGAATGGACGAGCATGTATACTCCTTGTTTCTATTTAGCGCTTTCTTATTGATGCATACACTTTTGTTTTCTGGTTAACAAAGTCCTCTGCACACTGGTTAGTTCAAATAATTTGGGCTTTGGCTTTGTTCTAATGGTTTGATTAAGCTGTTTATAATATGTTATGTGGACTGGTGTTCGTCCCTACGCATAATACTAATTTCGGCATGATTTATTTAGGTTCAACTTTGTGCAGTTTAATTTGGTATATTTAAATCCATAGCATCGAATAGCAGGGAAAGGGTCGCTCTAAGCGGTTTAATTTCTTACTTTTTGCCGCTGTGTTTGTCATCATTTTGACAACTTTTATTTTATTCTGGTTATGTTGTTTTGACTACATCATTTGCTTCACACTTTGACCGAGGTACCTTTACTTTGAGCTCTGGGCTTGGAATGGCGAAGCTAACCGTGAATCATGGGCTCAACGTGTTTACACCTTGGATATGGATTTCTTGTTGATCACACATCGCTGGGATAGGATTATAAGTCAATTCAGCTGAGACCCTTTCTCACATTTGGTTAAATAATAAACCGGGGGCAGGCCACCCCGTTGGTTAGTTTTCGTCACCTACGATTCACTTTGATTATGTTTGACACATGTTTTCATTACTGTTTGCTCCCTGCGCATTAATTTGATTTATAAGTTGATGTTAGCATGATTTTGGTTGAATCATCACTTGAAGCCCACTCATATAATTGCAAAGTCTTGTTTTGTTATGCTATTTCGTTGTCTTAACATCATCATTGATTTTTATGGTGATTCTGCTTTGCCTCTGCTATGCTTTTGTCGCTTTTTGCACCAATTGTAAATCGATATTACAAATGGCCCTAGATAGCTTTCAAATTTTCATCCCATGTATACATCACTTGAATAACTGTGAATATATTTGTTTATTCAGTCCGTTGTTATTATTATTTGATCTGATTAATTGTCGAGTCTTCAGTGATTTTGATATGATTGTCTCTGTGTTATATGTGTATATATTGTATGTCCATCCTCGCTGCAAATTTCATTTCATTCCATTGTACAAAGCTTTACTATCTAAGCCATAGTTATTACCCTCTAGCACTCCTTCACTAACAGAAAAGCTTTAGATGAACTATCGACCCACAACTAACGGGTCTCTCATTCGTTTTGTGTGGCAATAGTCTCCTATAGCTTCTGAAAATACCACAACCACCCTTATATTTATAAGAACAAAAACTTTAAAAAAAGCCCTTAAGGCTATCTTAGGAGGGCTTAGGATGCGAAACCACCCCATGCCTAGCGGGTCTCTCATTCGTTTTATGTGGGTGGAATCCTCCTTTGCCTTCAACACACCCATAATCAAGAGTTAATAAATCAATAAATTGATTCATCTCACTTGTTAATATCTCACAATCTTGTCAAAAATCAAAGGCCCAAATCAGGCCAACAAACCAAAAATCCACTTCATTTCAAATAAAAAAGCCCATAGCCTATTTAGGCCCAATAACCCTAATGCAGCCCAAAAATAATTTTCAGCCCTCAAATCCAATACGGACCTGACCCAGACAAGGCCCATTTTTTGGCCCATTTCTAAAAGCTCATACAAACCCCAAGTTGAAAAGCCCAAATCATTTCAAATCAAAAGTCCAAGGTCCAGATCCAAGCCCGGTTAATCCAAATCATGCCCAAGGCCTAAGTCCGGCCCAAAATCAAGTCGAGACTAGCCCAATTTCTAATCCAGCCCAATTTTAACTTGGCCCATTATCCAATTTGGCCCATGAGCTCAATTTTGACCCGGTCCAAGATCAGAACCTGGCCCAAATCCTAATCAAGGCCCCATTCAAAAACTCAAATAAAGCCCACATAAAAAAAAGGGGCCACTTCAGCCAATTCAAACAAGGCCCAATTTTGGTCCAACTTCAAGCAAGGCCCAATTTTGGCCCAACTTCCAGCAAGACCCTTTTCTTTCGGCCCAACTCTAAATAAGGTCCAAATTTCAACCCAATTTCCAACAAAGCCCAGAACGGGCCCAATTCAATTCCAAGGCCCAATTCAAATCCTAATTCAGCCGAAACTCAATTCAAGCCCAAATCTAATTCGGGCCCAAGCCCCATTTCAAGGCCCAAGCCCATTGTGACCAAGCTCTAATTTTGACCACCTAATTTTGACCCCCGACTTGACCTTTGACTTGACCCATGACTCTGACTTGACTCTGACGACCTTTGACCTCTGACATTGACCTTTGACCTTTGACCCATCCTAACTTTGACCCTCGACTTTGACCTTTGACTTTGACCCATCATGACTTTGACCCGACCCAACTGTGACCCAACTCGTTTTCCAACCCTAACATAAATTCAATTCAACCCAATTCAAACCTAACTCATTTTAATTCATTCAATTCAGTCCAATCCCATTCAGTTCGCATTCAAAATCCAATTCAAACTCAACTTGTAAATCCCATTCAAACTCCAAAAATCCAAAGACATTCCTCGGTATTCAGCTTTAATTTAAAAATCCCAAAAATTCTACTTTCTCAAATTTTGAACAATCATTTTATTCAAATCTCATCAAGTTTTCAAAAGAAACCATTTTGTGGAATTTTAAAGGAAAAAACTCTTCTCACATCACAGAAAACTTTTCTCAAAATACAGAAAGTTCTTCTCACATATACAGAAAGTTTTCTCCTAAAACATTTCTCAAAATCAGTGTTTCTTTGTCGAGAATTCCGAACAACTTCAAAAGTTTTCAAGCTTAGTTTTCAACTCAAATAAACCGTTTTCGGGGAACAGGGGATGTTTAACACCTTCAAAGAACGTTTTCTTCCTAGTTAGACATCGCTTATCTCTTTTCCAAAATAAAAATCTGAGGCGGGGCGCTGGGGTCATAACCTCCCTTGTCCAGTCTGGATCTCTTTAGGCGGGGCATTAGGGTGACAAACCTCCCCAAATTGTAGCCTAGATTTTTACAAGGCGGGGTGCTAGGGAAGCAACGACCTTCCTAGTTGCAGCCGGGATTTTAGAATCGTCTAACTCCCTTCCACTCGATTTCAATATTTTCAGTTTTTAACGTTTTAAAACCCGGGAGTTAGAGACGTTATTAGGGTTTGACCGAGAACATCTCATTCATGGTGTTTCTCTCTAAATCCTATTTTCGACATAAATTTATTGCCCATCTTTCGAGCCTCAGCACTTACCATTAATTAAGTGTCGTGTTCGAGGGGGTACATAGGGTAATCCCTCGGGATTATCCGCCCTTTTTACAACAAAAAATGATTTTTCGGTTTTAAAAACTTTAAGAGAGACAATTTTGACAACTATTCCTCCAAACAATTCAGTCCACCATCATCTCAGTCTAAATTCGAAATATCCCAAAACATCAACCCTTTCAAAATCTCAAACCCGAAAAACCCGGGATCTCTACTCAAACTTCAATTGTCTCTCACACTTAGATCCTCATCCAAACCTCAGTTGCCTCACACTCAAATCATCATTCCAACTCCGAGTCATCTCAAACTTAAATCATCTCTTAAATTCTGACTCCTTCGTACCTTCTAATGTCTCACAGGCCCGAGCGCCTCACAGACTCAAAACACTTCTAACTTCTCACCGGCCCGAGCGCCTCGCAGACTCAAAACACTTCAAACCCTTTAAAACTTCCAAAACCCAAAACGTGAACTACGTAAGGTCTGATCTCAACATGGAGTTGAGTACGTAGGCAGCCCATCTAGGGTGCGACCCCATTCCAAACAAAAGCCCTCTTTTCCCCTTCTAAGGCGGCTCTCATATCTCTCAAAACGCTTAAACCTTCTTCGAATCCCACAAACTCCAAACCATTAGATTTCAAGTCTTGTATATTCACTCAATCTAAGACTCTCCTCAAATCTTCATTCTGTACTCATCCGAATTCACCAATCCCTTCATTTGGCGCCAGCTTGGCAGAAAAGCTCGCCTCATCCACTCGTTTTCTCTCCTCCTATCCTAATCCTATCTTTGGCTTTTAAATGAATCTCTCTAAAAAGGTTTAGAAAGAAGGTAATCCCGACAATTGGAGACCAAGGTTTCCTCGGGCACCAATCCAAGGTTGTGGTCATTGCCACTTCCAAGGGGTGTAACCCAGTGCGAACCCACAATAGAGTCTTTGACTGACCAGATAAGTCCTATCCGTAGGCAACAAATTCAGAGTCAACCAACGGTTCTTAGAACCCTCCCTCTCTTCCTTCCTAGTTATCATAGGTCAAACTAGGTGGCGACTCTAGTCAATTCCGCCTTATAGAGGCATAAGTCCACGTGGGGCCCATTGAGAGCGGGTGTAGTGTTCACTTACACTCCCCTTACGCTTTCTGGGAAAGACGGACGATTTAGTAGGTATTTGAGGGTTGCCAGAATAACGGGTTTCCACCCTCCACAGAATGGCAATTTCTAGGATCTAGGCTTCTCAGCTAGTCCGTATTTAGATAGACCCCCCTCATACCGAAAAATCACCCTCCACAGCGACGGATAATTGGTGTTGATGGTGTAATGAACGAGGAAGATTATGACTGTAAAATGGACAATGTTCCCCTCCGAATGCCAATGGAAGTTGATAATGTGACCAACTTTCAGTGCACAAGATCAGATCATGGAGAAGGGTTGTGGGTGGAAAAATGAGCAAAAAGTAAGTCCGGCATAAAAGTGAATGCTCAACACATGCGTGTACAATTTATGATTATTTATGACTCGATTTATGTCTCTATTTATGACACTGACTATATATTTATGTAATGTTATTGTGCAGATTATGGATGCCAACGATCATGAGATGCTCCTACAGTGTGATGAGGAGATGAAGATGGAGATAGATGCACAGGTGCAGTTAGCGGAGCGTACACAGATCGTCGTTGCCGCTGATGCTCCTACGATCTCTCAGGACCCTCCTACGACCTCTCAGGGCCCTCCACGAAAGACACGAGGACCGTCACGTGGTCTAAATGAGAAGAAGGAGAGTGGCATGATTGATCTGGTGTGGGATAGGTATATGTTACACCTATATGTTATTCAGTTTTATTTTTTCATATATATACTAATATTTATACATTTATACGTAGTACTAGATATATTACGTATGACTAACATATATACTGTATATATTACAGGTATCTTAGACCCACTGGCGCGTCTAAGCAGAAGTTTGCCAGCGCCATGGGTCGATTGGTTAAGACCCATTGCTGTATCAACAAAAACTGGAGGAACCAAGATCCGGAAATAAAGAAGATCATGTGGACGAGCTTGAAGAAGAAGTACCAGATCCCAAATGAAGCATATGATAAAGTGTTATCACTGCTTGCTTTGCGTATGCGAGCGTTCAAAAATAGGCCGGTGGCTGGTTGGATCAATACGCACAACCCGAAGAAGGTGCCTCCCTATGAGTTATACGCTGGCATGATCACTGAGGAGGAGTGGAAGGAATTCTATGAAGCACATATCAACTCTGAGTTCAGGGTAAGTAATTGTTTTCATAGATTAACTTTTAAGTTTATGTTGTTAATATAACAGGATAAAGTTAAAATGAATTGTATTCTTTCCACAGGCAGTTCAGGAAAAAGCCCGACAGAATCACTTGAAAGATCTAAACCCACACTACATGGGCCGAGCTGGGTACGCGGGACGTATACCAGGCTGGATTGAAAGGGGGTATCTGAAGCTTATGCGTGAGGACGGCACAGTTGAGCTGATTCAGAGTCTGGATGAGGTGAATCAGGCACAAGCATACATGCTTGGCCGGTAATTAGAGAAGGACGGCGAAATGTATTATCCGCGGAAGGAGATTGCAGACTTAGCTGCAAAAATTGTGAGTGTCCGGAGTAATATTTAATAGTTTATAAATTTTTCTTACAATTTATATATGTTTTACTTATTTGATCTAATTCATAATTTACATGTTTTTTTTTTGCATGTACAAGACTGCAGAGGGTGCTGATTCTTTTCTTGGCCAGCCTCATAGTCAGGATGATCCATTGAACAAAGTTCTTGGCAAGAAGGATTACCCTAGGAGAGTTCGAGGATTTGGATCCGTAGTGCGTCAGAGGGATGTTTTTCCTCGCTCTCAGCGGATGGGGAGGGAGGAAGAAATGAGGGAGATCGAAAGAAAGTTGACACAGCAGTTCCAATCTGATTTACAGCAGCAGATGCAACAAATGGAAGCGAGATTGATGCAACAGCTAAGTCAGGGGCATCAATATTCTAGCTCATCAGTGTACGCCCCTGCACCCGTTTCCACCCATGCACCTGCTTTAATCCCTGCACCTGCTTCCACCCCTGCACCTGCTTCCACCCTTGCACCGTCTCTGGTTTCGGTTTCTTACACTATACCTGCACCTTCTGATCCATTCCCATATGCCAAGCTTCAGGTATGTGTGAATTTTAGTGCTTTGTCATTTTTTATTTTTTCAATTAATCAAAAGTATGCATGTTGCAATGTGTGAATCTAATTTTTTTTGTTCGTTTATTAGGGAACCAAACCCTGTCGTCTTCTGCAGATCAATGAGTATGGCACCTTTGTGGTTGCATTAGGCACAATTCTATAGACTGATTCGGCGTCACTGTGTCATTTTAAGTGGGTTCCGGCCTGGTACGTTCGTGTGTTCGTAGACAGTGTCTGTCAAGGCTGTGATCACATTCCACTACCGATAGAGTGGAATGATTGGAGCACTGTCATTGAAGCACGTGGCTCACAAGTACCGTGGCCTTGCAATCTGGTGGATTTATCTGATAGTACGGTAAGCAAAAGAACTTAAATTTGTTTACTAATTACCATTTCATATAAATGCAGTTTTGGGAATATTTTTCTAACATATACTAACTTGTCATTTCTTAGACACCTGTTCCTATTGTTGACAAAGGTAAGCGAGTCAGTGCGTCGAAAGGAAAGAGACCATCGGGTCAGCAGGATGATCACTACATCAGTCCACTTTGACACGATTTCATTCTTCTCCAAAATTTGGTGAATACACTGGGAAAGCGTCAGCAGGTCTTATATAACTTGATACTCGGGAAGGGTGATGATTTCATTCAGTTCATCCTTAGGGTTCCGTCGTCTTTGTTCCACAGCGAAGAAGCCCAGGAGTTGCTGATCAGTATTAGCGATGTCAAGGAAGCGCTACTTGGTGATATGCTAAACATCTCGATGATTCAATCCTACTTCTTGTAAGTATCACATTTTTTCTCTCTCAAAGTTAATAGTAAGTTTTATGTATATATAATTTTAATTTAATGCCTTTGTCATCAAAGGCCCTTACTATCGAGGCTGGTGGCAAAGAAAATGGAAAATACGATCACCTTCCTATGTCCACAAATCATGTCTTCTGAGGAAGCTATGAGAGACAGTGTTGCGTGTCAGAGCCATATGCGCAATGCCATAATTGCGGCGGTTAACAGGAAAAGCCGATTTGTGCTCATACCATATCATCAGATGTAAGCGTACTTGACCACCTTATGCTTTTGTTTTCATTGTTTTATGTTAACTCATATATATTTCGAAGCTGAAGTTGATTTGTTGTTGTTTGAACTTGTAGCAATCATTGGTTGTTGTTAGTGGTGTGTACTTACTCATCATCCTGTATAGTGATTGAGCCTATTGATGGAATTAGGAGAAACATCGTCATTTCTATTTTGCTGACAAAGTAAGTAAATTGTGCATATTTTCATTTCAAAAATAAAATTTTATACTTTTTTTTATTACTTGTCACTTAAATGCTTGTTTTAATTAATTTCAGTGGTTTTAGAGATGGTATGCTCAATGTCCGTGCTATGAATTTTCCTTTGGATATATAGTATATGAAAACTGAACACGTACGCTCAGTCGTGTTTTCACTTCGCACAGTCGGAATTTTAAAAAACTTTACGATTTTGCCCCTACTTTAATATCTTTCAGAAATTACTATATTTACCCACAATTTGTGACATATTACAAGGTAACCCCAAATTTCATTACGCACAGTCGAGTCGGAATTCCAATACGCTCAGTCGGAAAATGACCAATTTAGGGGCTAATGTAGACAAAATTTATTAAAAATGGTTCGAAAAAAGCAAAGAAGGATTCCAAAGTACTTATATAAGTAAAAAAAATATATCATAAAAATTATCAGCAAAGTATACCATGACAAATTAGACGAAAAGATGAACGCGTCGGCGCAAACGGATCGAAAAACGGAGCTATAATGAAGAAGATATGACAATTTTAAGACAGGAACCCGGCGCCAGCGCCAACAAAGAAGGGCCGGCGCGGGCGCACGGTCTTCTTTAACCGGCGCGGGCGTGCGGTCTTATTTACCGTCGCAGACGCCGGCCCTTCCTTACCGGCGCCGGCGCCGGGTTCCGATCTTAAAAACGCCATATCTTCTTCGTTATAGCTTCGTTTTTCGATCCGTTTGTGCCGATGTGTTCGTCTTTTCATCCACTTTGTCATGGTATACTTTGTTGATAATTTTTCTGATATATTTATGATTTCCTCTTAATCACAACATTAACTATAATCGACGTCTTGTTCAAAATTGCCTATCAACCACTAATTTCATGTCCGTTAAAGAAGAATCTATTTGAAATTCATTGAAATTGTCTATCAATTTCACCAATTTCACGTCCTTTGACGAAGAATCTATTTGAAATTATCAAAATTTCCTATCAATATCAATATTAACTATCATTGACTTCTTATTCCATAGTAAAACAATCAAGCATGTTCTATTCTAATTAACAGACAAATTGGACACCAATCTAAATAGTTAGATGTATCTACATTAACTATCATCAACGTCTTGTTTGAACTTACCTATCAATTCTACTAAATTCATGTCCATTAAAGAAGAATGTATTTGACAATCATCAAAATTATCTACCATTTCCCCCAATTTCATGTCCATTGAAGAAGAATCTGTGTGAAATTATCAAAATTGCCTATCAATATTGACATTAACTATCATTGACTTCTTATTCGATAGTAAAACAATCAACCCTGTTCTATTTTAATTACCAAACAAATTGGACACCGATCTAAATAGTTAGATGTATCGACATTAACTATCATTGACGTCTAATTTGAAATTGCCTATCAATTCCACTAATTTGATGTCCGTTGAAAAATAATCTATTTTAAATTCATCAAAATTGTTTATCATTTGCCTCAATTTCATGTCCATTGAAGAAGAATCTAGGTGAAATTATCAAAATTGTCTATCAATATTGACATTAACTATCATTGACTTTCTATTCGATAGTATAACAATCAAACTTGTTCTATTTTAATTTCCAGACAAATTGGACACCGATCTAAATAGTTATATGTATCGACATTAACTATCATCGACGTCTTATTTGAAATTGCTTATCAATTCCACTAATTTCATGTCCGTAAAAGAAGAATCTATTTGAAAAATGTTAAAATTGTCCATCATTGCAACTAATTCCATGTCTATTGAAGAAAAATCTATTTAAAAATTAAAATATGTGTCTATCATTTCCACTAATTTCATGTCTGTTCAAGAAGAATCTATTTGAATGTCATTAAAATTGTCTATTTCCACTAATTTCATGAACGTAAAAGAAGAATCTAATTGAAAGTCATCGAAATTGTATATTATTTTCAATAATTTCTTCTTCAATGGGCATGAAATTAATGGAAATGATAGACAGTTTAGATGTTTATCATAAATTCGTCTTCAACGGACGTGAAATTAGTGAAAATGATAGACAATTTAAAAAAATTTTAGATAGATTCTTTTTCAACGGACATCAAATTAGTGGAATTGATAGGCAATTTCAATTAAGATGTCGATGATAGTTAATGTTGATACATCTAACTATTTAGATCGGTGTCCAATTTGTCTGGTAATTAAAATAGAACAGGCTTGATTGTTTTACTATCGAATAAGAAGTCAATGATAGTTAATGTCAATATTGATAGGCAGTTTTGATAACTTCACACAGATTCTTCTTCAATGGACGTGAAATTGTGGGAAATGATAGACAATTTCGATGAATTTGAAATAAATTCTTCTTTAATGGACATGAATTTAGCGGAATTGATAGGTAAGTTCGAACAAGACGTCGATGATAGTTAATGTTGATACATCTAATGAAATACCCCAAACTAATTAAACATGTATTAAACATCTAATCACATTAATTAAGGCCTAAACATGCCTTAAAAGTCAATTGAGAACAACAACGGTCAACACAAAGTAAGATATTGCACCCTTTGACTGTTTAGGGTAAATACATACCCAAATGAACTACTTAGGACCTAAAACTTTGTCCTAATCATATTAACACATAACTAAACATACTGCAATCGTTGGACAACACTCCAACACAAAGAACAAGCATTTACATGCTTCAAGGTCAAGTAGGGCAAAAATGTGCTCTAAGAAACCTTAAAGGTCTTATGACCTCTAAATGATATAAAATTGGATTCCTATGATCAATAATCAAGTAAGGAACACAACAAAATAGTTCTCAAAGAAAACTAGGCTCAGAAACACCTTGTGACACAAAATGTGCGCTAAAACACCTTAAAGCACGTTTTTGTGTATGAGCTCTAAGATATTGACTTTTTGTCACTTTTAGGACTAGATTACATTCTTTATATCATTTATGTGACATGATAGACTATATTATAAAGTCTAAATCAAAGTTTAAAAATAAAATCAAAATGTGTGATTTTGGATGAATAGTACCCAAAATAACTTTTAATTACTTAACTTAAAATATGGTCAAATGTTATCCATTGACCAAACCAAGCATTGCCGCCTCATATTAGCTGGCATACCCACCCATTAAGCAACCTAAATATCTATCCAAACTAATGAATCATCATTTACTATTTCATAAAGTAACACTAATTAACTTAAAAGGCAAAACTAGCTTCTTTTCTCATTTGCCTTCCTTCCAGCCGACTCCACTCAGCCATATCCTCTCTTTTGCTTCTCCATTACAGTGGGAACACACCAAATTCAGAGAATAACACTTTGCTACCTAGGTAAGCTTATTAAGCTTTTATATGTTCATTATCTTCACATTTCTTTCCTCTTTCCATGGAGCTAAGCATCAATCATTTCCATCCATGTTTCTAGCTTGTTTTGGAGGTTAAAAGGAGGGAAATTCTCGGCTGTAACAAGGGAAGGAGGTGGAGAAATCTAATCTTGTTCTTAAGGTATAAAAATGTGCTTTAAGCACTTATCTCTTGATTCTCTTCAATTTCCGGTTGTAAAACCTGTTTCCCTTGGCTTATAATCTTCCATTTATCATGCTTGATCAGTATCAATTGCAACCACATCATTTGGTGTCTGATTCCAAGCTTAAACTCCATTTTAAGCCATTTTAATCAAGGTAAACCCTAGCTTTCTTCTACCTAGATCATTGTCTGTTATATAGCTGAGTTTAAAGAGTGTTTTGATGCCTTCTTTATGTTAGAAATTTAGGCCAAGAGCAACTTGGGAGATCCTTGATTTTTCAAGGTAAAAGTTCATGTTTTTCATGACTTGGTTTACTCTTATGGTTAGTTCATGTTTGGGACCTAACCATACCATTATCTTGCTGTTAGAACACATCTAAGAAGCTGTGGAAATTTTCCTTTAAATTGATGTGGCTAAACAAGGCCTTATCTTGGCTAAAATAAGGTATAAATCACTTAAACCTACACTTGGTATATTAATATGTGATTATACATATGTGTATATATATGTCGTGAGTGAATATGGTTATTAAGGTTTTATTTTGACCTTAGGTGATTAAGGAATGGTTTAGTAAATTTATATAAGTAATTAAGTAACATAAAGGTAAAATTAAGACTTTATGTGGAAAATTGGTAATTAATGAAAAATACTAGGTGAGGCCGAGAGTTTAAAGTATTTTTGGGCATTTATGTGTAATTTAATTTATAAGCTAATGTTTGTAATAAGGCCATGTACTTTAGGCCATTTTATTTATGTATTTATAAGGTTTTAATTAAGTTTAGGTAATTAAAATATATTACCTCAATGAATTGGGGTCTAAACCATAATTAAATTAAATTTGAGGGCTATATATTAATAAAGCCGAAAATTAGAGGTTTAAATGAGCTTAAATAAAAATTATAAGATTTTATAAAGTTTTGGGGTTAAATGGTAATTTCTAGAAAATATGGGTACAAACCGTAATATATGGAAGTTGATGGTCAAGGAAATATTAAGGAGGTCAACCTTGACCATATGGTAGGTTTTGACCAAATTAGATAAGTTAAATAACTTATTTAAGGTTTTATAATAAGATAAGTATTTAATTGTAACAATTTTATAACATATGTGGTAAATATGTTATTACCGAAAATAAAGGGTGTAAAATGGTATTATAAATAGCCATGGGCTATTAGGAATTTTTAGGAATTTATTTGGTTGATTTTGGAATTAAAATAAACTATATATGTATAATATATAGTTATTATGTCATTATGACACTTTGGAATAAAAGATGGGGTGGAATAGTAAATACCGAGATTATAAGGGTTAGGAATGATATTTATAACCCTTTGGTGGAATTTGGTGATTTTGTAGAATTATATAAGAGTATTTAATAAGATATATGTATAATATATAGTTTTAATGATATTATAAAACTATATGTTATAAGTTGGGCCAAATGGCAATTATAGAAACTTGGAAGGGTTGAAAAATAATTAAGAGTTATAGGGTATGTTTGCAAATTCTATTATCATATAACCATAGGTTATATTTATATTAAGGTTTAAAATGTTATAATATATGATATATATTACATAACATTATATAAGGGGTCAAATTATAAATTTGAAAAATTAAAGGGGTTGGAAATTAAATAGTAATCAGACAAGGTCTGTTCGGAAATTTTATAAACATAAAACCACAGGTTATACCATTTTATAAGTTAAAAATTTTATATTATATGGTATATATAACATGGTATAAATTATGGGGTGATTTTGTAAATAAAGGAAATTATGGGTTATGGAAAAGAATAAGGTCTAAATGTATATGCCTATGCGGCATTAAATATAGTTTTGTATAAAAACTATAGGTTATAAGTTTAAAGGAAATAAAAATATCATATTATATGATATTAGTATATGGTATAACATTACATAATGTTATGTGGTCAAAATAGAATTTAAATAAAATAAAGGGCTGTACCGAGAATAAAAGATTGGAATATGAATTTTAGACTAAGGTCTACAATGTTATAAATGTTATAACAATTATATGGTATTAAGGTGGCTTGAATGGAATTAATATAAGTAAGGATATTCACATTAAATAATGTGACAAACTATAAATAAATAAGATTTATAAACTAAGGTATATATTGAATAAACCTTAGGAGTTGTAATTATACAACATAAAATGTTACATAATATTAGGATAATAATCTTAATATAAGTTGTATAATATAATACAACTAATGGGAATTATCATCTCATATAAGATGATAATATGTAACATATAATATAAGAGTTTTATAACTCATGGAACTTACCTATATTGGTAAATATATACATATGCAAGAATAATGTATATAAGGATGGATATATATTATGGTTGGAAACCATATAATATAATGGTGGTGATTATTACATGGAAATAGTTTACAAACTATATGTTATAAGTTTTAGAATGCAAATGTAGTTATTAAAAGATTAATGGATTATATAATACAAAGTATTATAAGGATGGTGGGAAAAATAATACAATATATAAAATCATACATGTATTCATGCAACTATAGGTTATATACCTAAATTAAAAGAATTAAAGGGATAAGATTAAAAGAATATAACGAATTAAACTTAACAGTCGAACCATTTTGACATACGAGTTTTAGTAACAAAGCCGACCGTTTTAGAGAAACCCGTAACAATTAACTATAGAAATCCGGGGATGAACTGTCGAGGTTACTTGTTATTCGGAAATACCGAATTTATTTAGTCATGGAGACTGACTTATAGTTTATTACCGTTTAGATCATACTTCAGACGAAGGCGCTTGACGAGCTAGTGGTCTACACTGCGCATCCGTGGTCTAAGGTGTACGGTATGTAAAGGGGTTTGATCCGGGTTGTCCTAAGGAATTCCTTGGGCTCGGATTTGGTTGATATAACTTGTGTGTTATGTGTGTGGATATGTGTATGTGATTATGTGTTACTGCATTAATTATTTATGCACGAGCGTCCTACGGGACTAACACTACATTGACTATAGATCGACTTATATAAACATACATATGCGTTTAATGTGATGACATGACGGTTACTTGATATAATACCACTAGTATTGATATTAAGTATATGGTAACCTAAGTAAAACACTTAGGTACGAGTCACAACATTGTCGGTCTCTAGAGCATGGATCTCGAACATGAATATAACCTAGATTACTTCTAGGTATGCGTGAGACCCATTGGGCAGCTAATTAATAAATTATATTCTCCATAAGACTAAGAGCATATCTTAAACATTATGAGAGAGAGATGGTGTGAGTTGAGGTGAGGAATCCAGTGTAGTTTACGAACTACCTGGTTGCGCATTTATGATCACTGAGGGGTTCCCGATCGGGTTCCGCTCCAGGTTTATACCCAACGAGCCCTATTTGGATCGTGGGTCAGGTGGCTACGGCCTTTATATGGACGCCTTACGAGGCAAAGAGAATAGTCAGGGGCCTCCGGACCTCTGGCGAAATGAGCACCTTTGTGTGTACGGGAGGACTACTGTCCATGGTGAGGTTATTGGGTTGTCCTAACTTGACGCCCAACTGGTAAATAAATAATTAAACATGGTTTGGATGGATGGGGCCTTGAAGGCCAAGGTAAATTAAATATGGAAACCGTTCGCTACGACGATTGTACATTGTACATCATACTGCAATTATTTCGATATGTTCGATTATACAACTGTTGTTTGTGATATGAAATGAATATTTGGATTGGATGGATGGTTATGTATTTATGAATGTTGGATTGGATGGATGGTTATGCATGTAAGCATGTTTCTACAGTATTAATTATAACTGTAAAATGGTAAAGCATGAAACCAATCTAATAATAAGATGGTTAAAATGACTAAGTGACCAATAGGGTCCAGGCCCGGCATACTCAGCGTTTATCGCTGAGACTACACTTATTGTGCAGGTTGATGATCATTGTCGAAGCCGAAGTGCGGGAACAGGGTAGTTAGAGTTTATTTTAAATTACCGCACATGGAGTTTATTTGTATAACGATGTTAGACTGGGAATTGTATTATGGTACGGTTATGTATATTCGGGATTGGTTAGATGCTCACTTGTCGACGTTTATGGTTCATGGACTTAGTATGATGTATAGGAGTTATCTCGTTATCACAGCGGTTAGCAGTTTGTTTATTTTGGTTGTTGGATATAGTTATGCTTCGTTACTCGCATGGGCGAGTAATGGCAGGTGACACCCGAGTGAGTATTAATGTTGTGATTTATCTTCCGCTGTAAGACGTTTTATTTATTGCTACGAGAGAGATTATTACGTGATTATGGAGAGGGGTGTTACATCTAACTATTTAGATCAGTGTCCAATTCGTCTGTTAATTAGAATAGAACATGCTTGATTGTTTTACTATCGAATAAGAAGTCAATGATAGTTAATATTGATATTGATAGGAAAATTTTGATAATTTCAAATAGATTCTTCATCAATGAAGGTGAAATTGGTGGAAATGATAGACCTATTCAATGAATTTCAAATAGATTCTTCTTCAACGGACATGAAATTAGTGGTTGATAGGCAACTTCGAACAAGACGTCGATGATAGTTAATGTTGTGCTTAAGAATAAATAATACATATATCAAGAAAATTATCAGCAAAGTATACCATGACAAAGTAGATGAAAAGACGAACGCGTCGGCGCAAACGGATCGAAAAACGAAGCTATAACGAAGAAGATATGGCGATTTTAAGACTGGAACCCGGCGCCGGTAAAGAAGACCGCGCGCCTGAGCCGGTAAATAAGACCGCGTGCCCACGCCGGTAAGGAAGACCGCACGCCCGCGCCGGCCCTTCTATGTTGGCGCTGGCACCGGGTTCCGGTCTTAAAATTGTCATATCTTCTTTGTTATAGCTCCGTTTTTCGATCCGTTTGTGCCGACGCGTTCGTCTTTTCGTCTACTTTGTCATGGTATACTTTTCTGATAATTTTTATGAAATATTATTTTACTTATAGAAGTACTTCAGAATCCTTTACTTTTTTCAAACCATTTTTAATAAATTTTGCCTACATTAGCCCATAAATTGGTCATTTTCCGACTCAGCGTATTGGAATTCCAACTGTGCGTAATGAAATTTGGGGTCATCTCCTAATATGTCACAAATTGTGGGTAAATATAGTAATTTTTGAAAGATATTAAAGTAGGGGAAAAATGGTCATTTTCCGACTGTGCGAAGTAAAAACACGACTGAGCGTATTGACCCTCATATGAAAAAGGTAAACAAAACATTGTATTTACTCATGCATACTTAAATATATTTTGTATATTAGTGTGTATATATAATAATATAATTTTATTGAAAATAGTGTCCCACGCAACCAGATAGCAGCAGTTGTGGATAATTTGTGATGCGATACATGTACAACATCGTGTCCAAAATCGAGAAAATCATAAATGACATTGAAGTACGTATTATAAGTTTTGTGTTTGAATTGGTAATTTAACTGTTTGTGCATGGTTGGATAAGTTTAAATGGTGTACTTAATTGCTTTTATAACTCTTGCGTGCAGCTTATTGACTTCTTTGAAAAACAAGGAGCTACTTATTCACCTGCCGATCTAGAATTTGTCAAGGAGCACATGTGCACTTACTGGACGAAAGCAATAGATTATAAAGATCAACATAAGTCATGAGTTGCACGTTGTAGCTATTTCTTTTCTTTTTTGAAGTTGTCTGAACTGAACCAATTTGCATCTGTAAATGCAGTTTGTTGCATTATGTCAAGTACACTTGCGTTGTGTTGAAAAATGCAGTTTCTTGCATTATCAAATTTCTATAGATTGCAGACAACATAAGTACTTAGTAGCTTCCATCTGTGTTTGGATTTTAATTGTAATTTGTAATTAAATTTTGTCTACATGTTTGGTACTAATACTGGCAAATCTCTGTTAATTTGGTACTAATACTGGCTGATTTGTTGCAATTGGCCTGGGATGCTGTAATTTAATTTGTAGATTTAATTTATCTATTACAGTTTGTTGTGATGGCTTCTGTTGTGTTTAAAAATGCATCAATGCATTGATCAATGATGTGATGATATCTGTAGCATTTGTTAGAACAGAGATTTTTGAAAAAAAATAAAAAAAAGGAAGATATAAAGAACGCTTATCCATATAAGCGTTCTTTAAACTCTCCCGCCAACCATCATAAGAAACGCTTATATGTGATAAGCGTTGTTTTTGTCTGAGCATAAAGAACGCTTGTTAGGCTAAAACGTTTTTTATGTTCCCATCGTTCTCGCATTATAAAGAACGCTTTGCAAATAAGTGTTCTTTAAAGATAGTATAAGGAACGCTTTGAAAGTGTCATTTAAAATGTTTAATCATTTGTGTCATTCAAATAAACTTCCGTTTATAAACATTCTATATGCCAAATTTAAGCGTTGTTTATTCTTTTTTTTTCAAGTAGTGTTCTTTGATGCTTGAAAATTTGCTTATGACACCACAGTCAAAACAATGACATTGAATTTTTAGCGTCTTTGTCGTGTGCTTGTGTTGCACTTTCACTTTGCATAACTCTTTCAGCATCTTGTCAAAGTGATCTCCTCGATCACTATACATCCAGTAACACTCTATACTATTGTTAAACCCAAAATGGGTATGAGAATTACCCTACCTAAAACTAAAATATTTCCGTAGTATGGATTGCATTTGTTTGCATGTGTTTATAACTTAATGGAGTGTGACTGAATTAGAATCAAATAAGCTAGCATAACTCTAGGTTCTAACCCAAATAAACTAGCGAATTAAAATTATTGCATTTTTAAAACAAAAATTGAAGTTAAATTTCTTACTTGTTTTTAGGGTTTAAAGATGGAGAATGATACTAACTAGAAGGCGGGCCACGATAGTGGTGGTTCAAATTCGCTCAAGTTCATCGACTATATAGTGAGACCTAATAAAGAAAAATAACTTTTTATGCACAAGAAAAATACAATATTACCATGGCATTAAATAAGACATTTTTAAAGATCAATCGGCATGACCTTTGCATAATTGTACCATCCCATGCTTATTATTAAGCACTCACCAAAGTCATAAAGCTAGAAAAAAAATTCAACAATTGGCAGCAATCAAACTAGATATGAATGCAATCATCAAACCAAATTTTCAAAAAATTTCAACCATTGGCAGCAATCAAATACAAATTTGATCACCAAACCTGTAACACCCCATCCAACATTAACACACTTACAACAAACTGCAGCGGAAAACATACTTCATCACATTACTTAACGCGTTGGTGTTACACGCCGTTAACCACCCACGTGGCTAACAAGGCTATTACACATACATTGTATCGGTCTGATGGACTAGATTCCCGAGCGACTACACATTACTATCCCTTTCCATTAACAACAAAAACATACACATAGCTTTCAACTGTACCGAGTATTCACAAACTAATGCCGATAACAATTTCGGTCTTACTACACCTACTGTACATATATAACTTAAATGATTACCCATGTACAAACGAGTACCCCGTCCTACTCTCGAACGACTTCCAGCTCCTTGCACCTGAAAATAGGAAAACAAGAGAAAAGGGTGGCCCCCCAGGGGCTCAGCACCTTTGCTAGTATGGTAATCCCGCAGCCCACATGCTACCGGGCCACGCACAACTAATTGTCGTCTTAGCATGCGGTTGATTATATTTGAATCATGCATGTAAACTATAAACACACAACACATGACATTCCACCACAATGGGCTCAACAAACAGATAACACATCCTTACTTGATAAGTCACTCATTGTGTTCATTAACCCTAGAGGGTTCTCCTCTAGTGGAGCCACTTCCTTAATAGACGACACTTACCCAATAATCGGGTTATCCATAAACGTCTCTTTTATAAACTGGGATTCATATCCATGATCCACATACACCACATAACAACACTTTTCATGTTTCAACGTGCACATAACATAACATCGCAATGGGAATTACAGTACAACAATAACACATAACATAACAGGAACGGTTCTCTTAGGAACCGACCCAAACATAGTTAATTCACTTGTGAGCCTAGAGAATGATGTCACCCTCATGATAAACTCGTTATACAACACTCATTACCGTCCTAATAGTCGGACGAGTAACTTAAGTTAAGATGGTTCGGATATAGTGCCCCGAACACACCACACAAACACATGTTCCCCCTAAACCGATTATAAGTCAGAATAGCTAAGCTTTGGAGTAAGCTAGTGGGAGATTGTAATCCAAGAAGGAAAACAACTATAACAGAGAGGAAGGTAAAGCAAGGATGGATACCCACTCCCAAACAACGCGCGACCGGAACGACCGGATTCCTCACCCCCCATTAGTACATATATACTTATAAGTAAACAGTTAGAGCTCTATCATGGAACCTATTACACCCACACACCGTAAGGTATTACAACTGGGTTAAACACACAAGGGAGGTCCATACATTCACACACAAACATCACACAATTAACTCACGCATAGTCGTGGTTAGAACGTCCCATGGTTCGGGTCGTTAAATCCGAATACCGATCTCTCATGTGATCCTAGACCAGTTAGCTAAGGTTTAACACTTTCGAGGTTAAATGGTATCAGAACTAGACACGCCACATATATGAATTACTGTAAACTCATTACATACTCTTATCTTATAACGTGGAAAACATTCAGAAAACACATTGGCACACAAGCCGGTGTAATCCGGTAGGACACAGGTTGCAAGAAAACCATACCTTGGCCCCTGCTGCGTTCGAGTCCCGCCAAACGTAGTTCCTAAACATGATTAATAACGTCGGTTAATTACCTTATTTAGCTTCCGGTTTACTAAGCATTTTTCATGATTATATGACATGTTTTATGCTTAAACTTACCCTTGATTACCTTCATTATACCCCCCTAGGGTTAACTACCTAGGCCACACTTAGTTTTTTTTTTACAAGTTTTAGGTCGACCGACCTTACCGACCGACCTTACCCAAGGTCGGTCCATTCCAGTGACATCCAGGTTTGAAAATTTACCTCGACCGACCTTGCCAAGTCCGGTCCCAAGGTCGGTCCATTCCAGACACTTTTACCGTTTAAAAATTCTACCCCGACCGACCTTGCAAGTCCGGTCCACAAGGTCGGTCTATTCCAGAGACATATTCCGTATACAAAATTCAAGCCCGACCGACCTTGCAAGTCCGGTCCCCAAGGTCGGTCTGCTCCAGACCCTTGTTTAAAAATGCTCATTTGACTCCAAACTTCACCTTACATATCCTAGTATGCTTTAACATCATTTAGCACACTTAAACCTTCACATAACATCCTCCAAATGCATGTACAAGCTTACTTCTAAAGTCCTTAAACACTCACTCATTTACTCGCCAAACCTCCTAACACTTGTTTACACATTTTAAGGCCTTTACATATCACCAAACAAGGCCTAAACATCATCTAAAACCATCACCATCCAATCCCCCATCATTAGAAGCCTTAAACACATTTTTTTTCTTCTCTGGTCTGGACCGCCCCTCTGGGGAGGTCCCAGGGGCGGTCCACAACAGAAACTACTTCTCCTGCGCTGGACCTCCCCACAGGGGGTCCCTAGGGGCGGTCCACAGCAGACCCCATTTTAAAAAGTGTTTTTCTCCTCATTTTGAACTCCAAATTCACCCCAATCTTTTCCCACTTATTCCACACTCTTTCCACATGTTTCCCACATGTTTAAACACCTTAAAACATGCACCAAACCTTCCTTAATCATCACCAAACTTGTTACTCAATTTCTTACAAAAATTCCTAACACTTACAACATTTTTCCTTTGGATTTCTAGGTGGTAATGCATACCTGCAACTTAGACTAACCAAGGTGTTTCTTCTTAATATGATAACCACTCTTAAGCATCATTTTGCATCCTCATCACTTCCTTTCACAAACTCCTCAAGTCTTTCCCACAAGTTCATACTTAATCCTTCACAAGGTACTACACTTCCTTTGTTTATCAACTAAAATTTTGCCATAGCTTCTCTTGTATCACCTTACACCAAAACACATAGTTTTTCACCTTTAGACAATCAAGAACACTTAATCCCTTAATACACATTCCTTACACACAAACATATTGTTTTTCACTGTTTAACCATCAAAGACATTCATCTTCTCAAGAAAAGTTCTTTACACACAACTAATCCTTTAAACTACACTACATCACAATATAGTGCATAAACTTAAATTGCTTGGCACTTAGGCCCTTAAATAACATTAAACTTAAACACTGAATTTCCCACATTTAAATGCCTTCAACCTGCAAATACACACAACAAGGCTCCCATGTCTTTTTAGTCCAACTTGTGGATAGTTTTCTAGCTCATTTACCATTGGCTCTTTAGGTTATTTATTAAGAAAATATAGCTCAATTTCCCTAGTACAATAAACCACATTAAGAGAGGTCATTTACCTCTTTGTTTCCAAGCTTTCTCACTTGTTTTCTCTTATTTTTTCCTTGATTGAAAATCGGCAAGGAGCTTTATCACTTGTCAATCTTCTAACCAATACACATATAAGGGTAATGAGTATTAAGTTTAATACTCAAACTCATAATTAAACCCTAGGTTTACATAAGTGTCTTAAAACACTAAAATTGATGTTTACCTTTGGAATTTGAAAGAGAACTTGAATAAGCATCAAGAGAGGACTCCTCCTCCTTTGAAGTTTGAATAAGCTAGAAAACAAGAGGATGCACCATTGTAAGGTGAATTTTCGGTTAATAAAAATGAAGGAAACTTGTTTTCTTTGTTTTCCTTACCTTGAAGCAAAGGAGATGACAAGGCATGAAAATATGAGCTCAAGCTCCTTCAATGGTGAATCTCCATGGCACCGAAATGAAGCTTTTGATGATTTGAAAAGATAGAAGTGAAGAGCTTGGTCTAACTAAGACAAACATGGTCTTAGAATTTGATTTGGAGCATTAATGAACATTTGGTGAGCAATTGAAGTTAGAGAAGAGAGGGCTGTAGCAAGCTCGGTTCTGGTTGGGAGAATAGAGAAGAACACGGTGGGAAGGCAAGGAAATGAAGAGGAGAGGTGAGAGGTCTCACTTTTGCAAGATATTTAAGCTTAAAAGCAAATAGTAACTTTACTTTATTTCTTTTTCTTTTCTTTAGTTGGATGACTAGGTTGGTGACTCCCCACCTTAAAAACCGTGGCCTCTTCAATATATAACATATATATGGCCTTTGTTGACCAATTAAACAACTTATGTTGACTTATAACTTAAACTAGCACTATTTGAGCACTATTCAAAACAAGGCACATATTTGTGAAATTTTTGATTTCCCATTGATTTAGACTTCCTAATGTGATAATAAGTAGTACACATATTAATTAAAGAGTAATGGTGGACATTTAGCCACTCAAAACTCATTTACAAGACAATTTTTCAGAAATGTGCTTTAAGGCTCCTTAAAGCACATTTTGTGTTTTAGCTTGTTTTCAAGCTTGGTTTTCTTTAGTAATTGATTTAATATGTTCATTAACATATAAATAAGGTCTTGGTAAGCTTATTAGGTCTTAACCAAACTTATCCCAAGCTTAGAGCACATTTTCGCCCATATTGGCTTTAAGGTATTTATTTGTGTTTTGTTTGGTTTAATTGTCTACCAAAGTTTCCTAAGGACTTAATTAGCCTTATTAAGTCATAATTGAATGTTATAAAGTCTTGGTAGGCTCTTTGGGTCCTAACCAAGTTCACTCCAAGCTTAGAGCATGTTTTTGCTTCAACTGTGTCTTAGTGCTTATTGTGTTTACTATGGTTTAAATTGTTCACTAATGTTTCTAAGGCACTTTTTAGCCTTTAAATATCATAGTTTAACATTTAAACAACATATCAAGGTTTGGGGTATTTCAATCTACCCCCCTTAAAAGAACTTCGTCCTCGAAGTTCACATTTCCCACGCATCATTAGACTAGAATACGGGAATTACTTGCAAAATAAAACTTCCATAACTAACATACTTTACATCACAACCTCGGACTTAACGGTCCGGGCAACATATCCACATCCATACATAACATAACATAACATACTTACATGATAACCTCGGACTCAACGGTCCGGGTATCTTAACAACATTTACACTTACATAACAACCCTCAGACTCTTAGGTCTGGGTAACATAACAACATTTAGACTCATAGGTCTAGGTAACATAACAATTTTCGTAACTCAACCACATTAGGACTCAAGGTCAGAAATAATATTTATTACACATACCACGCAACATGTCTTAGCATGTATATCAACCAAAAATATCTTTTATATACACTGTGATCCCGCAGAACCCGGTCGCGATGGACACCTTCTGGTCCCCGTTCCTTTGGGAGATCAAAACAATCACTTAATTTTTAACATATATACTTCTCATGTCACCGGTCCGAAGACAAAGGCTCATACGTCCTCGGCTCGTGAGCAAGTACTACAAAATATTCTTTACTAGGTTAAGTATAAGAGAATCCTTTATTCAAAATATTAATCGAATGTTTTGGAAATACCAATTGAAAATCCTTTTGAAAATGCAACACAACTTCAAGTCCAATTTATACTCTTTGCATCTTTCTTAGAGTGGTTATTTGTGACCACTGGGAGCTTCAAGAATCATCCAACCCTGATGTGATCAGCACTAGTGTTGAACTATCCTTCCACCCCAATTTGTGTTTAGCTTCCCTTGATCTCATGATAATCAAGTTTCACCTCCCACTTCAATTTCAAGCATCAAGTAAATCACTCATTTCCAATTTTCTATCTTTTTAATCATTCTAATCATGATCATAACATCTCCAAGGGATAGAACTTCGTCTATCAGTTATTTCCATTCACTTTTAATCAAGTTACCTAGGGAATCTAATTCTCACTAGGTTCTATGTCGGTTTCATACCCTTTCATGAATCACTATATTACATATATACATATATTTTATCAAAATACAACACACAGTTTTACCTTTATATACTGTAGGGATTTTAGTTCCCCGGGAGTTTCTTTACTCCCTTACACTTGTACTCTCACACACAACTCTTAACAAAATAAACACACTTATCACAATGGTATTCGCATCTCCTGTGCGCAATTACCACAATTAAACCATGAATGAATGCGTATGTTTATATAACACACGCACCATCATCCAAAAAAATTATTTTGTGCTATGCACAACATAGTTCACATACACTTGTACGGTAAAACACACTAAGCGGTTTTACGCTCTACCCCCCTTAAAAGGGACTACGCCCACGTAATCAATCACTAAACATCGGTTTAAAATGTTCTGCCGGCGTGAAGTGTTTTAACTTCCACGCGGTCTGTTATACAATGTGTTCTGGTTAGAGGATCTTAACCATGTTAGCGGTTTAGTCCCTAAACCGAGAATTCTCACTGGAGTTTGTTTAAACTCTTAACTGGTTTCGGTTCTGGCCTGTGAGGCTTCTAGGCATTAATAATTAGCCATTCACTCATGTTCACTATGCACATTCAACACTTGAATCACTGGCTCTAGTTTCTACTGCGCAACTCTAATAACTGTAGAGCTTAGTTTGCCCCACTGTTTTCTTACTGTATTGTACATCTCCCATTTATCACCTTTATCTTGGTAACATTGGTTTCTCAACCGACGCGTGGTATCTCTTACCATGAGCAAACTCTGTGAGTTACAAAACTTTCCTTCCACTTCTCTAATAACTTACTGCGTAAACTGCTACGTATTTCACAATGATTGACTTGTTTCCTTCCGACTTACTGTCGGTTGAGATTGCTACCACCTAATGTGTAGTGCTCTCTCGGTTATTTCCCACACTTGAGGTATATTCCATACTGATATTTGGTATCTCGTGTTACTACAGTCACTTATTGCTAATCACACATCCATATTTGATTTTGTACAAGTATCATTCCATTGGCACGACCTTGCATTTCCTATGCATCGGTCATTATAGCGTTATAAGTCTCTTTCTACTTCCACCAGCATTAACATTTCCCAAGTCCTAGCTATCCCACTCGATCATTACTGCGCAAATGCAATACCAAAACACTCAGTCATACAGAGTGCAGAGGCGTAAACTCTTGACAGTAAATCTCTTATGCGATTGCAATAGGAATTTACACTGTGTTTCACTGAGACTCTTATCTTATAGTACTAGCTACCGGCTTACTGCCCGGTTTGTTTGGTATCACTTGCTGTTGTATCTCTATTGGGTTCAACTTGTAACTGTGCTTAGTTTCCATATTATCGTTTAACAATACTTATACAACGGTCGCTTACTGCGCACCGTGCTCCTTGTATAACACTAACTTACATGGTATTCACTGTCACATTAGCTTCCACACATATACTTACATCATTCGTATTATGGTTCGTCATTCATTTGGGTGACTACTGAATGCTCCTTGAGCGTAGCTCACTCGAGTCACAAGCCGGCGTTATTCAGCTCGGTGCTTCACTTTATACCCACATGCTACTCAACTAACTATTCTCTCGCAATGACAACATGGTCAATCCCTAACATGTTTCTTCAACTTGGTTCACATAACTACCGCTGTTGCGGTCTCACAATATCGAGAGGTATCCCCACTCTTAAAGTAGTGGTTCATTCTCCGCTCTATTTAGTTGTACCACACCAACTTCTGCAATCGATCAAATTTACATATCACACCTTATTTGTGGCTTATAAGCCTTATTGCCTTGAGCTGCGCTCATTGTAGGCTGTCCACACACATGTACTTCTCTGTACAACATTACATGGTTTGGATGTCATATTGGGCTCCATGACAAGGTCGTTGCATCACGTTTCCTTTCATGGGATGCCCCTTAGGATTATCAGTCCGTCTCCTGACAACTTATGTCTAAACTGGGTGTTAGTTTCAACCCTTGTGTTTCTGTCACATTATCTCGTTCAACTATCGTTGATGCGAACACCCTTCAAGGATTGCTCCTGGGTGTTGCTAAGTTATGCCTTTACATCTGGCTCGCACTTATTGGTGTGTTTAGTTAACTACGCCGTTTTGCGTTCTTAGCTGGGTTTACTATCCTCGTCTGTGAAGATCAATATTCCCTGGTAGTCTAGGTGATCATTCCGGGAGTTTCATCCCGTTCATTGCACATTAATGTGTCCACATTAGGCATCTGCCTTGCCACGCACAGGCTGGGTCACCGTTCCAGCTATCATGTTTATCCCTGAGGATCCTTAAGACATATGCTATGTCTTTACATAACAGTTAATGCACTTCGCACCTCCTGACTCTTAAACATTTCCTTGAAATGAATTCACTAATTCCTTTAGTCTCGTTAACTTAACTGAGTTCCTTTACTTTAACCATTCTCGGTAATCCTTTGCTCTTGATTGACTTACACTGCTGACCGTAGTACGGAGTCGACTACCTCCCGTGTTCCGGACTCTACTCGTATACATATGTGTGGTACCATGCTGATACATTGCCACTTACCCAACTAACCCATAAGTAGGTCTGTCAGGCCCACAAGCTCCTATCGGAGTGCGGTAGTCCCACATTACAGTTGGTACACTCGTAGTGTCCGTCACAAGCCTAGGTGAAGTATTCTGTTGTCAACTCCCTTATATTGTCCTGTGACAATATGCATTCCCTGCTTCCCGAACTTAATCAAGGGAAGGCTTATCCACTGTTGTATCACTATGAACTCCATCCATTCCCTCGGGTCGCTACCCTTGGGTTTACCGGTTTGGTTTAAAAGAAAGTTAGAAATAAATATTGGTTTGAAAGAAAAGAGTTTGAAATAAATCTGAGTTGAAAGAAAAATTCTCATGGTTATACAATGCCTTCTTCCCTTAACCAAATCTAGCTTCTTGCTGACTGGTGTACTTCCAATTACAAAGGTTAGGCTGTGAAGCCCTTCCACAGTTATGATGATCACAGTTAACTTCGTGGTACTTTACTAGGTACTTCGTATTAGCTAAAACTTTCCCGAACAGCCCTATTATAGCAGCACTTGCCATGGCAAGTGCGCCATGCTAACTAGCTATCGGTTCAACACATACCAGTCGTGGTATTGTTTTTACCCGCACTGTCATCAGTGGCCTTGTTGGCCCTCACTTGGTCTTAGAGTCTTAACAAAATTTATGGGCGACTTCTCACTGTCTTCACATGATAATCATTAACTAGGGCGTTCCCTTTCCTGGAGACCCCTTTTTACTTAGTACCGTATCTTCTTCGTAGCCCGTTCCACGCATTTGTCGTGGTCACTGAGACTTGTCTCTTGTTTGGGTACTACGTTGTAGTTCCTCAGCCGGTTGGTATACCGTTGGCGACATATTTAATAATCGTGGTCCCGTAGACACCGTCTCGGGTTTCATTACTTCACTTCTTGCCTGTTGCACGGTTGGTGCGTTGCAAGCTGGTTGTTCTCGATGCTCGGCATGTCGACCCAGGTTGCCGGAAATTCTATTCTTATACACAAATTCTTCATTCTTCGCTATTAATGCGGTTAACATTGTTCAGATGGAAACCGTCTCTGGGATTCCCACTTTTCGGGATCTACTGTATGACAGGTTCTCCGTACTCATAGTGGTACTTAATAACAGCCAGATCGGTATTCCCGAGTAGAGAGGACTTCCATCTCTCTGGCGTTCTTTCCCAAGTTATAAAACAGGGATTGTGGAGGGCGGGTTGGACACTGTAGGTTTCCAGTACACACTGGTTACTCCTAACTAGCGTATCTCTCACGCTATCACTAACCCTTAACCCAAAGTACTAAAATCCTAACTCGGTACTTCCTAAGCTCGGTAATTCAGTCATCAGAGCGATACTTCGCTCTGATACCACTTTTTGTAACACCCCCAACTTAACACACTTACAACAAACTGCAGCGGAAAACATACTTCTCACATTACTTAATCGTTGGTGTTACACGCCGTTACCACCCACGTGGCTAACAAGGCTAATACATATACATTGTATCGGTCTGATGGACTAGATTCCCGAGACTACACATTACTATCCCTTTCCATTAACAACAAAAACATACACATACTTCCAACTGTACCGAGTATTCACAAACTAATGCCGATAACAATTTCGGTCTTACTACACCTACTGTACATATACAACTTAAATGATTACCCATGTACAAACGACTACCCCGTCCTACTCTCGAACGGCTTCCAGCTCCTTGTACCTGAAATAGGAAAAGAAGAGAAAGGGTGGCCCCCAGGGGCTAGCACCTTTGCTGGTATGGTAATCCCGCAGCCCGCATGCTACCGGGCCACGCACAACTAATTGTCGTCTTAGCATGCGGTTGATTATATTTGAATCATGCATGTAAACTATAAACACACAACACATAACATTCCACCACAATGGGCTCAACAAACAGATAACACATCCTTACTTGATAAGTCACTCATTGTGTTCATTAACCCTAGAGGGTTCTCCTCTAGTGGAGCTATCCTTAATAGACGACACTTACCCAATAATCGGGTTATCCATAAACGTCTCTTTTATAAACTGGGATTCATATCCATGATCCACATACACCACATAACAACACTTTTCACGTTTCAACGTGCACATAACATAACATCGCAATGGGAATTGCAGTACAACAATAACACATAACATAACAGGAATGGTTCTTTTAGGAACCGACCCAAACATAGTTAATTCACTTGTGAGCCTAGAGAATGATGTCACCCTCATGATAAACTCGTTATACAACACTCATTACCGTCCTAATAGTCGGACGAGTAACTTAAGTTAAGATGGTTCGGATATAGTGCCCCGAACACACCACACAAACACATGTTCCCCCTAAACCGATCATAAGTCAGAATAGCTAAGCTTTGGAGTAAGCTAGTGGGAGATTGTAATCCAAGAAGGAAAAACAACCATAACAGAGAGGAAGGTAAAGCAAGGATGGATACCCACTCCCAAACAACGCGCGACCGGAACGACCGGATTCCTCACCCCCCATTAGTACATATATACTTATAAGTAAACAGTTAGAGCTCCATCATGGAACCTATTACACCCACACACCGTAAGGTATTACAACTGGGTTAAACACACAAGGGAGGTCCATACATTCACACACAAACATCACACAATTAACTCACGCATAGCCGTGGTTAGAATCCCATGGTTCGGGTCGTTAAATCCGAATACCGATCTCTCATGTGATCCTAGACTCAGTTAGCTAAGGTTTAACACTTTCAAGGTTAAATGGTATTGGAATTAGACATGCCACATAGATGAATTACTGTAAACTCATTACATACTCTTATCTTATAACGTGGCAAACATTCAGAAAACACATTGGCACACAAGCCGGTGTAATCCGGTAGGACATAGGTTGCAAGAAAACCATACCTTGGTCCCTGCTGTGTTCGAGTCCCGCCAAACGTAGTTCCTAAATATGATTAATAACGTCGGTTAATTACCTTATTTAGTTTCCGGTTTACTAAGCATTTTTCATGATTATATGACATGTTTTATGCTTAAACTTACCCTTGATTACTTTCATTATACCCCCCTAGGGTTAACTACCTAGGCCACACTTTGTTTGTTTTTTTTTTTACAAGTCTTAGGTCGACCGACCTTACGACCGACCTTACCCAAGGTCGGTCCATTCCAGTGACATCCAGGTTTGAAAATTTACACCTCGACCGATGAAATACCCCAAACCTTGATATGTGGTTTAAATATTAAACTATGGTATGTAAAGGCTAAAAAGTGCCTTAGAAACATCAGTGAACAATTTAAACCATAGTAAAATGCAATAAAGCACTAAGATACAGTTTGAGCAAAAACATGCTTTAAGCTTGGAGTGAACTTGGTAAGGACCCAAAGAACCTACCAAGACTAAATAATAGTCAATTATGATTTAACAAGGCAAATTAAGCCCTTGGGAAACCTTGGTAGACAGTTAAACCAAATAAAACACAAGAATATACCTTAAAGTCAATAAGAGCAAAAATGTGCTCTAAACTTGGGATAAATTTGTATAAGACCTAAAGGTCATACGTATACCTTATAGATATGTTAATGAACATATTAAAACAATTACCTTAATGTGTTAAGACAATATATGTGCCTAGGGTTTACAATGAGATGAAGCATAATGCTTGAATACTCATTCTATTATTTGTACATTGTTTAGAAGTTGACAAACAACCAAACATCCTTACCGGTTTTACAAGGAAACAAGAAAGAAGTTTGTGAGGAAAAAGAGGTAAACAAACTATCTCAATGTAGTTTAAATGCCTTAGGAAAATGAGCTTGATTTGCTTAATAAAATACCTAAGGAGCCAAAGGTGAATGACCTAGTAAAATGCTCTCAAGGAAACTATTAAAGGGCATATGTGTTGTTGTATGTAATTGCAGGTCAAAGGCATTATTTATGTGGGAAATTCAGTGTTTAAGGTTTATGCAATTTAAGGGCCTAAGTGCCAAGCAATTAAGTTTATGCACTATATTGTGATGTAGTGTAAATTTGGTGAAGTTATGTGTGTGAGAAAGTTCTTGGTGGATTTTAGGTGTTCTTGAATGGAATAAGGTAAAAACCTAAGTGTTTGGATGTGAGAATATACAAGAGAAGCTATGGCAAAATTTAGTTGATGAACAAAGGAGTTCATGTGTTGTAATGAGATTTTATGACCTAGAAGGTGCTAGGAATGGTTAAGTGTGAAGATGGTGAATTAAGGTGTTCTTAAGTGTTAAGATTCCTTGGGCATAATCTTGGAGGATTTAGAAATCAAATGAGTGTTTTATACACACCAAAGTTATGATATGTGAAGTATTAAGTCTTGTTAAAGTTTTGGTAAACAAAGGAAAAGTAATGCCTTGTGAAGGTCTAAGTGTAAACTTGTGGATATAGAAGGAGTTGTGTAATGGAGGTGTTTGTGAGAAATGATGTTGGGAGATGATGTTAAAATGAGGAGAGAAAGCATATGGGCATAGGGTTATATAGGCATGAAACACCACTGGGGAAACTAAGGAGGAAATAACATAAGTGTTAGGAATTTCGGTATGAAATGAGTAAGTGCTTAAGGTGATAGATAATGAGTTTCCTGGATGTTGTATGAGGATATAAGTGTACCAAATGATGTTAGAAAACATTAGGAGGCCTTAGGAGAAGTTTGGAGTTAAATGGGCAATGGAAAAATAAGGGTCTGGAGCAGACCGACCTTGCGACCGAACTTGCCAAGGTCGGTCGAGCCCAGTTTACCCTGCGAGAATTAGTTTCTGGAATGGACCGACCTTGGGGACCGAACTTGCAAGGTCGGTCGGGCTTGTATATTGTGTACGAATTAAGTTTCTGGAATCGACCGAACATGGGACCGGACTTGGCAAGTTCGGTCGGGCCTGGATTTTCAAAGGGAAGAAACTCTCGGGAATGGACCGAACATGCGACCGAACTTACAAGGTCGGTCGGAATAGAATTTTTGACGGTAATGTGTTCTGGAATGGACCGACCTTGTGTAAGGTCGGTCGGTAAGGTCGGTCGGACCAAAAACATTGTTTAAGGTTATAGGATGATGGGGATTATTAAGTAATGATGTTATAAGATTGTTGAGGACATGTTAAGTGAGTTATAATGACAATATAGTGGGGGAAAAGTTGTATTAAAATGTAAAAGTAAAACAAGTTAAAATGTGAAGTTATTTAACTAAGTTAACAGGGATAAGTTATGAGCATTGGACTTTAAACAATCATGTTACCCCGATGTTAATAAAAGTACATGTAATATTATCAGTTGTTCGAGAATTGCTCGAGGAACATAAGTGGACATGATAAAGTGGACTCCGGTGACAGGTATGGTTTTCTTGCAACCTGTGTCCTACCGGATTACACCGGCTTGTATGCCAATGTGTTTTTCTGTATGTTGCCACGTTGTAAGATAAAACATGTAATGAGTTTACAGTAATTCATTTATGTGGCGTGTTCAACTCCGGAAGTGTTAACCTTAGTTAACTGAGTCTAGGATCACATGAGAGTTCGGTATTCGGATTAAACGACCCGAACCATGGGACGTTCTAACCACGGCTATGCGTGTGTTAATTGTGTGATATGTGTAAGTGAATGTAGGGATCTCCCTTGTGTGTTTAACCCAGTTGTAATACTTTATGGTGTGTAGATGTGATAGACTCCATAGTGGGGTTCTAACTAATATCTAAAAGTAAGTATGTACTAATAGTGGTGAGGAATCCGGTTTGGCCGGTCGCGCGTTGTTTGGGAGTGGGTATCCTTCTTAGCCTTACCCTTCTCTCTGTTATGGTTCTTTCCCTCACAGGTTATGCTCTCCCATTAGCTTATTCCAAAGCTTAGCTATTCTGACTTATGATCGGTTTAGGGGGAACATGTGTTTGTGTGGTGTGTTCGGGCCACAAAACCCGAACCATCTTAACTTAATTACTCGTCCCGACTATTAGTACGGTAATGAGTGTTGTATAACGAGTTTATCATGAGGGTGACATCATTCTCTAGGCTCACCCATTGAATTAACAATGTTTGGGTCGTTTCCTAAGAGAAACCGCTCCCGTTATGTTATGTGTTGTTGTTGTAATGCAATTTCTATTGCGATGTTGTTATGTGCATGTTGTAACGTGAAAGGTGTTGTTATGTGTGTATTTTGTGTTGTAAAATGTGAAGTATGTGGAACATGGATATGATCCCAGTTTGTGATAAGAGGCTTTAAGGATAACCCGATTAATGGGTAGTTGTCGTCTATTAAGGAAGTAGCTCATTAGAGGAGAAACACTCTAGGGGTAATGAATACCATGAGTGACTTATCAAGTATGGATATGTTATCTGTTGGTTGAGCCCATTGAGGCGGAATGATTCGTGTTGTGTGTTTTAAGTTACATGCATGATTCAAATAAAATCAATTGCATGCTAAGACGACAATTAGTTGTGCGTGGCCCGGTAGCATGTGGGCTGCGGGATTACCATACCAGCAAAGGTGCTGAGCCCCTTGGGGGCCACCCTTTCTCTCTTCTTTTCCTATTTCAGGTACCAGGAGCTGGAAGCCGTTCGAGAGTAGGACGGGTGTCGTTGTACATGGGTAATCATTTAAGTTGTATATATACAGTAGGTGTAGTAAGACCGAGATTGTTATCGGCATCAGTTTGTAACTCGGTACAGTAGGAAGGTATGTGTATGTTTTGTTGTTAATGGAAGTGATAGTAATGTTAGTCACTCGGGAATCTAGTCCACAGACCGGTACAATGTTTATGTAATAGCCTTGTTAGCCACGTGGGTGGTTAACGGCGTGTAACACCAACGAGTTAAGTAATGTGAAGTAGTATATTTTCCACTGCAGAATGTTGTTATGTGTTTGTTGATGGATGGGGTGTTACAAAAAGGGCATCAGAGCGAGTATCGCTCTGATGACTGAATTACCGAGCTTAGGAAGTACCGAGTTAGGATTTTAGTACTTGGGTGTTAAGGGTTGAGTGATAGCGTGAGAGATCGCTAGTTAGGAATTACCAGTGTGTACTGGAAACTACAATATCCATCCGCCCGCCCTCCACATACCCCTGTTTTATAGCTTGGGAAAGAACGCTAGAGAGATGGAAGTCCTCTCTTACTCGGGAATACCCGATATGGCTGTTATTAAGTACTTCTGTGAGAACGGAGAACCAATCATACGGTAGATCCCGAAGAGTGGGAATCCCGGAGACGGTTTCTACCTGAACAATGTTAACCGCATTTAATGGCGAAGAATGAAGAATCTTGTGTATAGAAGAATAGAATTTCCGGCAACCTGGGTCGACATGCCGAGCAGTCGAGAATAACCAGCTTGCAACACACCGACAACAAGTGCAGTAATGAAACCCGAGACGAGTGTCTACGGAACCACAATTGTTAAGTGATACGCCAATGCTATATCAACCGGCAAAGGGACTACAATGTAGTGTCCAAACAAGATACAAGTCTCAGTAACCACGACAAATACGTGGAACGGGCTACGAAGAGGAAACAATACTAAGTAAAAGGGGTCTCCCAGAATGGGAAACACCCTAGTTAATTATTATCATGTGAAGACAGTGAGAAGTTGAAGTTACCCAGAGAGTTATTGAAATACCCGTGAATTTTGGCGTAGGATTAAATTAGCATATAGTCAAGGATGTTATTGGTAAGATTAATAAAGGCCCAGAGAAGCAATATATATAGGTATATTTACGTTCGCTTCAAACAACGTTATTATGTTCAAGGATACAAATTTGATTTTACTTCCTTCTAAAATATTTTCCTCTTCCTAACTTATTTATTCAGTTACTATGTTTTATTCTTTTATCCGATTATTGAGATAATTCTTCCCATCCTTCCCCAACGATAAATTAGTCTTCTTTTATTTTACTTTAACCAAATGGTATTTATTTTTCTCTCAAATCCTGAATCTAGATCCTTCCATGATTTTAACGTTATTCTTTTACTTCTAAATTGAAATCTGATTTATAAACTCTCCTTCCTTTAAACTAGGTATATTTATTAGTTGATTTCTAATTCCTTAAAATTATTGTTACTCTGCTTCCTATTTAATAACACGATCGTATTCACGATCTCCTTCATCTTCATTACGTCGTCACTACGCTCCTCTCTTTCCTCAAGCTTCCAACTCCTCTAAAATTCTCGTTCTTGTTCCCCGTCACTGTTAGACTGCTCTCTGGTGCCGAATCTGGTAGAAGGGTAAGGGGAAATCCGTTGGTAAGGTTAGATGGTTAATTCGCTAGTATCTGGGTAGTATCTGATTGTGTTCTGCTTGTATTCTAGACTCCGATTTCTCTGACGAACGCTACTGCTGATTCTGCTGAGTGATTTCGTGGCTGTGAACGTATCAAGGTAAATGTTATGCTCAACATTCTCTACATCTGTGTTTTGCGAAATATCAATGGATTGGATTTACTGTGGTTTTTGATATTGTGGAAGTTTAGGAATTATTTTCCCTGTGTATTCTGGTGAGATGTTTTGCAAAAGGGTTTGAATAAATGTTTTGGGAGACTTTCTTTGAATTGGTTACTGGATTGTTGGTACTCTTGGTGCTCCGTGTAAATTGTTGGTGCCTTATGGCGCTCCGTGTAATATTGGTACTATGTACCCCGTGGATATTTTTTATTTTGCCTGCAGACATTACTTGCAGTTAAGCTCTAATGATCTACTCCTTTGGGTCGTAAGTTACCTTCTGGGGGGGTGCACACTTAAGGACATAGAGTGAGGTGGGATTCTAATTGTTGCGACCCGATTTGGGGGTCGTCCGTGTAAGCCATTGATTTGATTCTTGGAAAGTTCTCCCCCGAAATGTTTTGTGATTGATATTTGGAATTGGCATTGTGGTTTACGTTTCTGTGCAAGTATGGTTTTACAATTGCAAATGGGTTTCCAAATATTTTACAGGTTGAGGCAATGTTTACTCAGTTTTGCTGATTTGCGCGATCCCTTCGCGTTTTCTATTGTTGTTTTATGATCGCAGGTACTCATGGCTGAATTGGGGATTGGGACACGCTGTCACATAGCTTAGGATGATTGGACAATTACTACGTTGCAAGTTGAGTTATGTTTTGGAATTGTTATGTTTTGCAAGTTTTGGAAATGTTTTGGTTTGGTTAGTAGTTAAAGCCTGAGCACTCTTTGTTAGGGTGTGGCGGTAACGCCTTTTGGATTTTGCCTTTCCGCTGCTATTGAGTTGAAGTGTTTTAATGGTTTTGTTCTCTAAGAGTCTTGGATAGGATGGAGATTTACTTTCTGTATAAGAGATCTTTCGATGGTGCTTTTTCATCGTACGAGGTACTAAGTTATTGGAATGATTCTTCTTTGGTTGCTGAGTTTTTGTGGTTATATTGATGTTAATTTGGTTCTGTTTTCGCTGGGAAAAATGCTCATCAGGACCTGTCCGAACGTCCGTCCGGACATCCATGTTCGGACAGGCCCCGAATGTTTTAGAAGTTCTGTTTTGATGTGTCCGAACTTTGGTCCGAGCATCATGTTCGGACACGCCGCGTAAGAAATCTCGGACTTTTAAAACCCTTGTGTCCGAACTTCAAAGTCCGGACACAAGTTCGGACGCCTTTGGCTCTTAGACTTTTCAACTCTCGACTTGTGTCCGAACATCAATGTCCGGACACAAGTTCGGACAAATGGATTTCTGCGGTTTAACTTTCTCGACTTGTGTCCGAACTTCCCATGTCCGGACACAAGCTCGGACCAAGCTTGTTTTGCGTTTTAGGATTCGTTTGGAGTCCGTTTTCGAAGCCGTTTTCACCGTTGGATTTGTAATTTTATAATCTATGTTTTAAGGTAAAATCCAGGGTGTTACAAGGTGGTATCAGAGCTATGTTTGGTAAATAAGATAAAATTTGGATTAAAAAGGGAACTAAAATGTGGGGTAAGCCTTTTAGGGAATTGTAGTACCTGCGATACTGTGTATGTGATGTTACACTGTATGGATATTGAAGTTCATTCTCTGTTTGTGTGTTACAGTGATTGTGATGATGTTAGTATAACTGATTGATTATTGCGTACTGGCATTGGAGCTATTAGATGTGCTAGCTCCTAATATGGGGTAGGGACTTAATATATGGGGATATGGGTGAATGCTGCTTACCTTGCTTAGTATGTAATCAGGAGTTCGCTTAGAGCTCTAGGGAGTGCAGGACTGGCTGACAGACTGAGTTTTCCATACCACACCAGAAGTAGGAGTCGCCGAGCTCAGATGGCCGCCAACGACCCGATGAGGCAGTTGCAGGAGTTGGCTCTCAACCTGGGACAGATAGTCCAGAGGCAGGCGCAGAGGGATAATGTGCCGGAGGACTACACTAAGAGAATTGCCCATCTGAAGCCCACACCTTCAAGGGAGAGGAGGACCCGGTACTACTTGAGGACTGGATAAGAGAATTTGACAAGATCTTTGAGGCAGTCAATTGTCCAGCCGACCGGAGGGTAAACGCAGTTTACTATTTCAAGAGTGAAGAGACATCTGGTGGTCCCCAACAGAGATGTGCTATTGGCTGGGCCTGATTTCGGCTGGGATGGCCTGAAGGAGGCCATGAGGAGGCGCTTCTACCCCGAGCATGTCAGGATGCAGAAGTATTTGGAGTTCTCAGAGCTCAAGCAGTTATCTCTGAGTGTCAAGGAGTACCATTCGAAGTTCCTGGAGCTGGCCAGGTTCGCTCCTACGATGGTTCCCGACGAGGCGTCGAAGGTGCAGAGGTTTGTGGGTGGGCTAAACTGGAGTCTGCAGGAGGCCCTCAGTGCTGACAATCCCGACGCTCCAAGATACGGGAAAGCTGCTAACCTGTACAGGGTGCAGCAGAAGAGGAAGGAGGTCCTGGCTGGTAATAAGAGGAAGATGGAGGGAGGGACGAGCCCCGGGGACGAGAGGATCAGTCCCACAGACATCATCAGCAGGAGAAGAGGTGGAAGCCTCACTCGGACCGCAGAGACGGGAGACCGAGACATGGGGGAGATCAGAGGGGTGATCAGAGGCGAGGTGACCAGCCCCAGCACCAGACTCAGAGAGGGGAGTACAGGCAGAAGAGACACTTCTACTGCAAGAGGTGCAACAAGGACCACCCGGGAAAGATTGTGAGGGGAACTCAGTCACCTGTTTTCGTTGTGGAAGGCGGGGACACCGATTATTCGAGTGCTTTCAGAGTCCCCAGGGAGGTAGTCAGCAGAGAGGCTATAGTGGCGACCGCTCATCCAGGCAGACCGACCAGCAGGGCAGAGGCCCGAACCAGAGTCAGCGCGGGGACGCCCTCAGCGTAGTAATGGAGAGGGCGGCAATGGTGGCAATAGAGGCCAAGGGAGTACCGAAGCAACCAGCAGCGGGCTCCAGGGAAGATCAATGTGATGAGTCGGGCAAAGCCGAGGCCGAGGCAGACGTGTTGCAGGTACCTTTACTGTCTTGGTACTCCTGCACGCATTCTTTTTGATACGGGGCTACTTATTCCTTTATATCTGATAGCCTAGTTGGGAAATTGGGGATAGAGATTTGTGAGACTTCCCTATAGCTGTATCTATACCATCGGGACGGGTGATTACTTGTAAGAATGTAATGAAAGACGTAAGCATAGATATCAAGGGGGAGCAATTTGTAATAGATTTGATCCAGTTCGCCTTGACCGACTTTGACATAATCCTGGGATGGACTGGCTGAGCAAATACAAGGGAAGGATAGACTGCAACGAGCAGAAAATTATTCTCAGAGGCCCGTCGGGAAGGAGAGTCTCGTACAGCAATGTGGAGGAGAAGCCCGGAGTGAAGCTCGTATCAGCAATGTCAATTCTCTCCCAAGTAAAGAAGGGCAACAAGCATACCTTTGCTATGTCAAGACCTGAGCCAGGAGTCAGACGAGAAGAAGGAGATCCGAGTAGTAAGCGAATTCCCAGATGTGTTCCCAGATGAAATTCCGGGTATGCCGCCATACCGAGAAGTAGAATTCAGCATCGACCTTGTGCCAGGCTCAGCGCCGATTTCGAAGGCTCCTTACCGGATGGCACCCTCAGAATTGAAGGAATTGAAGACCCAGTTGGAGGATCTTTTGGATAAGGGATACATTCGCCCAAGTGTATCGCCTTGGGGAGCCCCGGTCTTGTTTGTGAAGAAGAAAGACGGGAGTATGAGGCTGTGCATCGACTACAGGGAGCTGAACCAGATCACGGTAAAGAACAGATATCCCTTACCGAGAATAGACGATCTTTTTGACCAGCTGCAAGGGGCAGGGACCTTCTCGAAGATCGATTTGAGGTCAGGGTACCATCAGCTCAGAGTGGCAGAGAGAGACATCCCGAAGACAGCCTTCCGGACTAGGTATGGGCACTTTGAATTCTTGGTGATGCCCTTTGGACTTACCAACGCCCCAGCTGTCTTTATGGACCTCATGAACCGTATCTTCCACCCATATTTGGATCGGTTTGTGGTGGTTTTCATAGATGACATCCTTATATATTCCAAGGACGAACGGGAGCATGAGGAACATTTGAGACTAGTATTGCAGACATTGAGAGAGCAGCAGCTGTACGCGAAACTGTCCAAGTGTGACTTCTGGTTAGACCGAGTGGCATTTTTGGGCCACGTCATCACCAAAGAAGGCATTTCAGTAGATCCGTCGAAGATTCAGGCCGTAAGAATGGCCAAGACCCAGTAACCTGACTGAAGTGCGAAGCTTTCTGGGCTTGGCAGGGTATTACAGACGTTTCGTGAAGGACTTTTCGAAGATAGCGAGACCTCTCACCAACCTTATGAAGAAAGTGATCAAGTTCCAGTGGGACAGCGACTGTGAGAAGGCGTTCCAGACGTTGAAAGAGAGACTGACCACAGCTCCAGTCCTGACCTTGCCTCAGGGACAGATGGGTTCGAAGTTTTCAGCGATGCTTCCAAATATGGCTTAGGGTGCGTCCTGATGCAGCACGGGAAGGTCATAGCTTACGCGTCGAGGCAGTTGAAAGAGTATGAGACCAGATATCCGACGCATGACTTGGAGTTAGCAGCCGTGGTTTTTGCACTCAAGATCTGGAGACACTACCTCTATGGTGTCTCGTGCAAGATCTTCACCGACCACAAAAGCCTCAAGTATATTTTCACCCAAAAGGATTTGAATATGAGGCAGAGACGATGGCTAGAGCTGATTAAGGACTATGATTTAGATTCTGTATCATGAAGGGAAGTCCAACTTGGTAGCTGATGCGTTAAGCAGAAAGAGGAGTCATTCAGTGAATTCTATGTGGGTCCTCCTGATGAGCTAGCTCGGGAGTTTCAGAGGCTGAATTTGGAGGTGATGGAGTCTGGAGGAGTAGAGCACGAGGTGAAGCTGTACCATATGAGTGCCTCTTCCGACATCTATGGGGAGATACTCAAGGGACAGCCGGATGATGTTAAATTGGAACGAATCAGAGAGAAGTTAAAGGAAGGGAAGGCAGAAGGATTTGAAATCCACGCTGATGGCAGTCTGAGATTTAGAGGCCGTTGGTGCGTCCCTCAAGGTTGTGCAGATGTGAAGGAGAGACTGATGAAGGAGGCTCATAATACCCCTATTCAGTCCACCCAGGCGGAGATAAATTGTACAAGGATCTGAAGAAGCTGTTCTGGTGGCCAAAGATGAAGCGGGAGGTAGCAGAGTTCGTGTCTAGATGCCTCACCTGTCAGAAGGTGAAGTTCGAGCATAAGAGGATGGGAGGATTGTTGCAGCCCTTGGAAGTACCCAAATGGAAGTGGGACTCTATTTCTATGGATTTCATAGTCGGACTACCGCCAGCGAAGGGTGGAGTCAATCAGATATGGGTGATCGTGGATCGACTCACCAAGTCCGCTCGATTCATACCTATGAAGAGCACTTGGTCTATGAGCCAGCTAGTGGATGCATACCTTAAGAATGTGGTCAGATACCATGGCGTGCCTCAGACGATAGTATCTGATCGGGACTCGAGATTCTTAGCACATTTCTGGCAGCAGTTTCAGGAAGCTATGGGTACTAAATTGAAATTGAGCACTGCTTTCCACCCGGCGACAGATGGTCAGACGGAGAGGACTATCCAGACCTTGGAGGACATGCTTCGAGCATGTGTCATGGACTTTCAGGGGACTTGGGCAGATAGACTTCACCTGGTGGAGTTCTCGTATAATAACAGTTACCACTCTAGTATTAAGATGGCTCCCTATGAAGCCTTGTATGGGAGGAAATGCAGAACCCCTTTATGCTGGAGCGACATCAGTGAGACAGTGATATTGGGACCCCAGCTGATAGAGGAGACGATGGAGCAGGTCCGAATCATCCAGAGCCGAATGAAAGCAGCCCAGGACAGGCAGAAGTCCTATGCCGACTTAAAGAGGAGACCGGTTGAATTCGAAGTTGGTGATAGAGTCTTCCTGAAGGTGTCTCCTGTGAGAGGGGTAACCAGATTTGGGAAGAAGGGGAAATTAAGCCCCAAATTCGTGGGTCCTTACGAGGTCCTGGAGAGAATTGGAGAGGTAGCTTACAGATTGGCACTACCTGGTGAACTGGAGAGAGTCCATAATGTTTTTCACGTCTCTCAGCTGAAGCGTTACGTCCCCGACCCGTCCCACGTTCTACAGCCTGAGGTGCTGGAATTGGAGCAGAACCTATCATATGAGGAGTACCCCATTAAAGTATTGGACACCAAGACTAAAGAAACCCGATCGAAGTCCACCCGGATGGTCAAGGTGTTGGTCGAATCATGGGACTGAGGAGGTGACGTGGGAGGTCGAAGAGGAAATGAAGAAGAAATACCCTCAGCTTTTCGAGCAGGTAACCGTTTAAGACTTATGTCAAGTTCAGTCGGATTCAGCTTTCAGAATCAGTCTTTTGGTCGGGATATCATCTAGGCTTAGCTTCGAGGGCGAAGCTTTCTTTTAAGGGGGATGAGATGAAATACCCGTGAATTTTGGCGTAGGATTAAATTAGCATATAGTCAAGGATGTTATTGGTAAGATTAATAAAGGCCCAGAGAAGCAATATATATAGGTATATTTACGTTCGCTTCAAACAACGTTTTATGTTCAAGATACAAATTTGATTTTACTTCCTCTAAAATATTTTCCTCTTCCTAACTTATTTATTCAGTTACTATGTTTTATTCTTTTATCCGATTATTGAGATAATTCTTCCCATCCTTCCCCAACGATAAATTAGCCTTCTTTATTTTACTTTAACCAAATGGTATTTATTTATCTCTCAAATCCTGAATCTAGATCCTTCCATGATTTTAACGTTATTCTTTACTTCTAAATTGAAATCTGATTTATAAACTCTCCTTCCTTTAAACTAGGTATATTTATTAGTTGATTTCTAATTCCTTAAAATTATTTTTACTCTGCTTCCTATTTAATACACGATCGTATTCACGATCTCCTTCATCTTCATTACGCCGTCACTACGCTCCTCCTTTCTTCAAGCTTCCAACTCCTCTAAATTCTCGTTCTTGTTCCCCGTCTGTTAGACTGCTCTCTGGTGCCGAATCTGGTAGAAGGGTAAGGGGAAATCCGTTGGTAAGGTTAGATGTTAATTCGCTAGTCTGGGTAGTATCTGATTGTGTTCTGCTTGTATTCTAGACTCCGATTTCCCTGACGAACGCTACTGCTGATTCTGCTGAGTGATTTCGTGGCTGTGAACGTATCCAGGTAAATGTTGTGCTCAACATTCTCTACCTCTGTGTTTTTGCGAATTATCAATGGATTGGTTTATGTGGTTTTGATATTGTGGAAGTTTGGGAATTATTTCCCCTGTGTATTCTGGTGAGATGTTTTGCAAAGGGTTTGAATAATGTTTTGGGAGACTTTCTTTGAATTGGTTATTGGATTGTTGGTACCTCTTGGTGCTCCGTGTAAATTGTTGGTGCCTTATGGCGCTCCGTGTAATATTGGTACTATGTACCCCGTGGATATTTTTTATTTTGCCTGCAGACATTACTTGCAGTTAAGCTCTAATGATCTACTCCTTTGGGTCGTAAGTTACCTTCTGGGGGGTGTGCACACTTAAGGACATAGAGTGAGGTGGGATTCTAATTGTTGCGACCCGATTTGGGGGTCGTCCGTGTAAGCCATTGATTTGATTCTTGGAAAGTTCTCCCCCGAAATGTTTTGTGATTGATATTTGGAATTGGCATTGTGGTTTACGTTTCTGTGCAAGTATGGTTTTACAATTGCAAATGGGTTTCCAAAGATATTTTACAGGTTGAGGCAATGTTTACTCAGTTTTGCTGATTTGCGCGATCCCTTCGCGTTTTCTATTGTTGTTTTATGATCGCAGGTACTCATGGCTGAATTGGGGATTGGGACACGCTGTCACATAGCTTAGGATGATTGGACAATTACTACGTTTAGTGCAAGTTGAGTTATGTTTTGGAATTTGTTATGTTTTGCAAGTTTTGGAAATGTTTTGGTAATTGGTTAGTAGTTAAAGCCTGAGCACTCTTTGTTGGGGTGTGGCGGTAACGCCTTTTGGATTTTGCCTTTCCGCTGCTATTGAGTTGAAGTGTTTTAATGGTTTTGTTCTCTAAGAAGTCTTGGATAGGATGGAGATTTACTTTCTGTATAAGAGATCTTTCGATGGTGCTTTTGTCATCGTACGAGGTACTAAGTTATTGGAATGATTCTTCTTTGGTTGCTGAGTTTTTGTGGTTATTATTGATGTTAATTTGGTTCTGTTTTCGCTGGGAAAAATGCTCATCAGGACCTGTCCGAACGTCCGTCCGGACATCCATGTTCGGACAGGCCCCGAATGTTTTAGAAGTTTTCTGTTTTGATGTGTCCGAACTTTGGTCCGAGCATCAATGTTCGGACACGCCGCGTAAGAAATCTCGGACTTTTAAAACCCACTTGTGTCCGAACTTCAAAGTCCGGACACAAGTTCGGACGCCTTTGGCTCTTAGACTTTTCAACTCTCGACTTGTGTCCGAACATCAATGTCCGGACACAAGTTCGGACAAATGGATTTCTGCGGTTTAACTTTCTCGACTTGTGTCCGAACTTCCCATGTCCGGACACAAGCTCGGACCAAGCTTGTTTTGCGTTTTTAGGATTCGTTTGGAGCCCGTTTTCGAAGCCGTTTTCACCGTTAGATTTGTAATTTAGTAACCTATGTTTTAAGGTAAAATCCAGGGTGTTACAGTTATTATCAAGACAGTAAGATCAGTAAGGGCCAACAAGGCCACTGATGACAATGCGGGTAAAAACAATACCACAACCAGTATGTGTTAAACCGATAGCCAGTTAGCATGGCGCACTTGCCATAGCAAGTGCTGCTATAACAGGGCTGTTCTGGAAATTTATAACCACTACAAAGTACTTGGTAAAGTACCATAAAGTTAAATGTGATCATCATAACAGCGGAAGGGCCTGTTAGCCTAACCTCTGTAATTGTAAGTACACCAGTCAGCAAGAAGCTAGACTTGGTTGGGGTAAGAAGATGTTGTGAAACCATGAAAATTTTCTTTCAAACCCAGATTTATTCAAACTCTTTTCTTTTCAAAACCAGATTTCCTTTCAAACCAATACTTCTTTCTAACCTTCTTTTAAAAAACCAAACCAGAGGACCTACGCCGGCCTCAGTGCCACACAGTAGGTAAGTTATACCCAGTTTACTTTTGAATAACAGGAAGGAATACCGGTACACCCAAGGGTAACAACCCGAGGGAATGGATTGAGTTTGTGGTAATACAACAGTGGATAAACTTTCCCTCGATTAAGTCCGGGAAGCACGGAATGAATATTGTCACAGGACAATATAAGGGAGTTGACAACAGAATACTTCACCTAGGCGTGTGACGGACACTACGAGTGTACCAACTGAATTGTGGGACGACCGCACTCCGATAAGAGCTTGTGGGCCTGACAGACCTACTTATGGGTTAGTTGGGTAAGTAGTAATGTATCAGTATGGTACCCTACATATGTATACAAGTAGAGTCCGATACACGAGAAGTAGTCGACTCCGTACTACGGTCAACAGTAGAAGTCAAACAAGAGCTAAGGATTACCATGAATGGTTGAAGTAAAGGAACCCAGTTAAGATAACTAGAATAAAGGAATTAATGAATCGTTTCAAGTCAGGAGGTGCGAAGTGCACCAACTGTAATGTAAAGATATCGTATATGTCTTAAGGATCCTCAGGGATAAACATGATAGCTGGAACGGAGACCCAGCCGTGCATGGCAAGGCAGATGCCTAATGTGGACACATTAGTGTGCAATGAACGAGATGAAACGCCCAGAATGAGTACCTACACTACCAGGAAATGTTGATCTTCACGGAAGAAGATAATAAGCCAGTTAAGAACGCAAACGGCATGGCTAACTGAATATACCAATAAGGGTGAACCAGATGTAAAGGCATAACTTAGTAACACCCAGGAGCAATCCTTAAAGGGTGTTCGCATCAACAATTGTTGCACGAAATGGCATGACAGAAGCACAAAGGTTGAAACTAACACCCAGTTTAGACATAGGTTATCAGGAGACGGACTGACGAACCTAAGGGGCATCCTATGAAAGGAAACGGAATGCAACGACCTTGTCATGGAGCTCAATATAATATCCAAACCGTGTAATGGTGTACAAAGAAATAAATGTGTGTGAACCGTCCACAATGGACAGAACTCGAAGCAGTAAGGCTCATAAGCCACAAATGAATGTGTTAGGTAAATTTGAATCAATTGCAGAAGTTTATGTTATATAAGTTAATAGAGTGGTAAACGAACCATTGCATTAAGAGTGGGGATACCTCTCGATATTGTGAAACCGCTGGAGCGGTAGTTATGTGAACCAAACTCAAGAAATATGTTAAGAATGGACGGTATTATTATTGAAAGAGAGCAGTTAGTTAGTAGTATGTGTGTATAAAGGGAAACACCGAGCTGAATAATGCCGGCTTGTGACTCGAATGATCAATGCTCAAGGAGCATTCAGTAGTGATCCAAACGAATGATGAATCATAATACGAGTGATGTAAGTATATGTGTGGAAGCTAATGTGACAGTAAATACCATGTAAGTTAGTGTTATACAATAAGCACGGTGCGCAGTAAGCGACCGTTGTATAAGTGTTGTTAAATAATGATATGGCAGATAAGACCAGTTATGAGTTAAACTCAGTGGAGATGCAAGGTAAGTGATGTTAAACAGACTGAGCAATAAGCCAGTGGTAGGTACTATGTGATGAGGAACTCAGTGTGAATTCCATGGCGAATCGTATAAGAGATTTGCTGTCAAGAGTTTACGCCTCTGCACTCTGTATGACTGAGTGTTTTGGTATTGCACTTGCGCAGTAATGATCGAGTGGGATAGCTAGGAATTGGAAACATGTTAATTGTGGAGGAATAACGTTATAATGGCTGATGCATAGGAAATGCAAGGCCGCACCAATAAAAGAGTACTTGTACAAAACCAATGTGGAGACATGATTAACAGTAAGTGACTACAGTAGCACTAACTGCCAAATATCGGTATGGAATATACCTCAAATGTTGTGAATAGCTGAGAGAGCACTACACACTAGGTAGTAGCTCAATCTCAACCGACAGTAAGTCGGAAGGGAACAAGTCAATCATTGTGAAATACATAGCTGTATACACAGTAAATTGTTATGGAAGTGGATAGAAAGTTTATAACTCACCGAATTCACTAACGGTAAGAGATACCACGCGTCGGTTGAGAAACCATTGTTACCAAGATAGAGGTGACAATTGGGGATGTACAATACAGTAAGAATAACAAATGGGGCAATTAAGCTCTACAGTTATTAGAGTTTCGCAGTAGAAACTAGTCAGCCAGTGATTCAAGTGTTGAATGTACATGGTGAACATGAGTGAATGGCTAATTATTAACGCCTAGAAGCCTAACAGGCCAGAATCGAAACCAACTAAGAGTTTAAACAAACTCCAATGAGAATTCCTGGTTTAGGAACTAAACCGCTAATATGGTTAAGATCCTTTAATCAGAATCCATTGTGTAATAGACCGCGTGGAGGTTAAAACACTTCACGACGGCAGAACATTTTAAGTGATTGATTACGTGGGCGTAATCCCTTTTAAGGGGGGTAGAGCGCAAAACCACTTAGTGTGTATTACCGTACAAGTGTACGTGATTTATGTTGTGCATAGCACAAATAATTTGTTTTGATGATTGGTGTGTGTGTTATGTAAACATACATTCATTCATGGTTTAATTGTGGTAATTGCGCACTGAAGATGCGAATACCATTGTGATAAGTGTGTTTATTTGTTAACAGTTGTGTGTGATAGTACAAGTGTGGGGAGTAGAGAAACTCCAGGGGGAACAAAAACCCCGACAGTGTACAAATGCGAAACTGTGTGTTGTATTTTGATAAAATATATGTGTATATATATATTATATAGTGATTCATGAAAGGGCATGATACCGACATAGAACCTAGTGAGAATAAGATTCCCTAGGTAACAACATTAAAGTGTATGGAAATAACTGATAGACGAAGTTCTATCCCTTGGAGATGTTATGGTCATGACTAGAATGATTTAAAAGATAGAAAATTGGAAATGAGTGATTTAATTGATGCTTGAAAATGAAGTGGGAGGTGGAACTTGATTTGCATGCGATCAAGGGAAGCCGAACACAAATTGGAGTGGAAGGATAGTTCAACACTGATGCTGATCACATCAGGATTGGATGATTCTTGAAGCTCCCTATAAGTGGTCACAAATAACCACGCTAAGAAAAGAAGCAAAGAGCATAAGTTGGACTTGGAGTTGTGTGTGTTTTCAAAAGGATTTTCAATTGGTATTTATAAAACGTCGATAGATAATTTACATAATTAAAGTTCTCTTACTTAACCTCACAAGGAAAAAAAATATTTTCAAATTTAAGTGATTGTTTTGATCTCCCAAAGGCACGGGGACGGAAGGTGTCCATCGCGACCGGGTTCTGCGGGATCACAGTGTATATCAAAGATATTTTTGATTGTTATACATGCTATGACATGTTGTGTGGTATGTGTAATAAATGTTATTTTGACTTTGATTTCCTAAAGTGTATGCTATTAAGACCTATGAGTCTAAATGTGTTGTGTTACATAGACCTATGTGTCTAAAGGCTGTTATGTTATCAAGACCTATGTGTCGAAATGTTGTTATGTTACCCAAGACCAGAGAGTCTAAGGGTTGTTATGTATGTGTAAATGTTGTTAAGATACCCAGACCATTGAGTCCGAGGTTATCTTGTGAATATGTTATGTTATGTATGGATGTGAATGTGTTACCCGGACCATTAAGTCCGAGGTTGTGATGTAAAGTGTGTTTGGTTATGGAAGTTTTATTTCTATAAGTAATCCCCGTATTCTAATCCAAGATGTGTGGGAAGTGTAAACTTCGAGGACGAAGTTCTTTTAAGGGGGGTAGATTGAAATACCTCAAACCTTGATATGTGGTTTAAATATTAAACTATGGTATGTAAAGGCTAAAAAGTGCCTTAGAAACATCAGTGAACAATTTAAACCATAGTAAAATGCAATAAAGCACTAAGATACAGTTTGAGCAAAAACATGCTTTAAGCTTGGAGTGAACTTGGTAAGGACCCAAAGAACCTACCAAGACTAAATAATAGTCAATTATGATTTAACAAGGCAAATTAAGCCCTTGGGAAACCTTGGTAGACAGTTAAACCAAATAAAACACAAGAATATACCTTAAAGTCAATAAGAACAAAAATGTGCTCTAAACTTGGGATAAATTTGTATAAGACCTAAAGGTCATACCTATACCTTATAGATATGTTAATGAACATATTAAAACAATTACCTTAATGTGTTAAGACAATATATGTGCCTAGGGTTTACAATAAGATGAAGCATAATGCTTGAATACTCATTCTATTATTTGTACATTGTTTAGAAGTTGACAAACAACCAAACATCCTTACCGGTTTTACAAGGAAACAAGAAAGAAGTTTGTGAGGAAAAAGAGGTAAACAAACTATCTCAATGTAGTTTAAATGCCTTAGGAAAATGAGCTTGATTTGCTTAATAAAATACCTAAGGAGCCAAAGGTGAATGACCTAGTAAAATGCTCTCAAGGAAACTATTAAAGGGCATATGTGTTGTTGTATGTAATTGCAGGTCAAAGGCATTATTTATGTGGGAAATTCAGTGTTTAAGGTTTATACAATTTAAGGGCCTAAGTGCCAAGCAATTAAGTTTATGCACTATATTGTGATGTAGTGTAAATTTGGTGAAGTTATGTGTGTGAGAAAGTTCTTGGTGGATTTTAGGTGTTCTTGAATGGAATAAGGTAAAAACCTAAGTGTTTGGATGTGAGAATATACAAGAGAAGCTATGGCAAAATTTAGTTGATGAACAAAGGAGTTCATGTGTTGTAATGAGATTTTATGACCTAGAAGGTGCTAGGAATGGTTAAGAGTGAAGATGGTGAATTAAGGTGTTCTTAAGTGTTAAGATGCCTTGGGCATAATCTTGGAGGATTTAGAAATCAAATGAGTGTTTTATACACACAAAGTTATGATATGTGAAGTATTAAGTCTTGTTAAAGTTTTGGTAAACAAAGGAAAAGTAATGCCTTGTGAAGGTCTAAGTGTAAACTTGTGGATATAGAAGGAGTTGTGTAATGGAGGTGTTTGTGAGAAATGATGCTTGGGAGATGATGTTAAAATGAGGAGAAAGCATTATGGGCATAGTGGTTATCATAGGCATGAAACACCACTGGGGAAACTAAGGAGGAAATAACATAAGTGTTAGGAATTTCGGTATGAAATGAGTAAGTGCTTAAGGTGATAGATAATGAGTTTCCTGGATGTTGTATGAGGATATAAGTGTACCAAATGATGTTAGAAAACATTAGGAGGCCTTAGGAGAAGTTTGGAGTTAAATGGGCAATGGAAAAATAAGGGTCTGGAGCAGACCGACCTTGCGACCGAACTTGCCAAGGTCGGTCGAGCCCAGTTTACCCTGCGAGAATTAGTTTCTGGAATGGACCGACCTTGGGGACCGAACTTGCAAGGTCGGTCGGGCTTGTATTTTGTGTACGAATTAAGTTTCTGGAATCGACCGAACATGGGACCGGACTTGGCAAGTTCGGTCGGGCCTGGATTTTCAAAGGGAAGAAACTCTCGGGAATGGACCGAACATGCGACCGAACTTACAAGGTCGGTCGGAATAGAATTTTTGACGGTAATGTGTTCTGGAATGGACCGACCTTGTGTAAGGTCGGTCAGTAAGGTCGGTCGGACCAAAAACATTGTTTAAGGTTATAGGATGATGGGGATTATTAAGTAATGATGTTATAAGATTGTTGAGGACATGTTAAGTGAGTTAATGACAATATAGTGGGGGAAAAGTTGTATTAAAATGTAAAAGTAAAACAAGTTAAAATGTGAAGTTATTTAACTAAGTTAACAGGGATAAGTTATGAGCATTGGACATTAAACAATCATGTTACCCCGATGTTAATAAAAGTACATGTAATATTATCAGTTGTTCGAGAATTGCTCGAGGAACATAAGTGGACATGATAAAGTGGACTCCGGTGACAGGTATGGTTTTCTTACAACCTGTGTCCTACCGGATTACACCGGCTTGTATGCCAATGTGTTTTTCTGTATGTCGCCACGTTGTAAGATAAAACATGTAATGAGTTTACAGTAATTCATTTATGTGGCGTGTTCAACTCCGATACCATTTAACCTCGGAAGTGTTAACCTTAGTTAACTGAGTCTAGGATCACATGAGAGTTCGGTATTCGGATTAAACGACCCGAACCATGGGACGTTCTAACCACGGCTATGCGTGTGTTAATTGTGTGATATGTGTATGTGAATGTAGGGATCTCCCTTGTGTGTTTAACCCAGTTGTAATACTGTATGGTGTGTAGATGTGATAGACTCCATAGTGGGGTTCTAACTAATATCTAAAAGTAAGTATGTACTAACAGTGGTGAGGAATCCGGTTTGGCCGGTCGCGCATTGTTTGGGAGTGGGTATCCTTCTTAGCCTTACCCTTCTCTCTGTTATGGTTGTTTCCCTCACGGGTTATGATCTCCCATTAGCTTATTCCAAAGCTTAGCTATTCTAACTTATGATCGGTTTAGGGGGAACATGTGTTTGTGTGGTGTGTTCGGGCCACAAACCCGAACCATCTTAACTTAAGTTACTCGTCCGACTATTAGGACGGTAATGAGTGTTGTATAATGAGTTTATCATGAGGGTGACATCATTCTCTAGGCTCACCAGTGAATTAACAATGTTTGGGTCGGTTCCTAAGAGAACCGCTCCCGTTATGTTATGTGTTGTTGTTGTAATGCAATTTCTATTGCGATGTTGTTATGTGCATGTTGTAACGTGAAAGGTGTTGTTATGTAGTGTATGTTATGTGTTGTAAAATGTGAAGTATGTGGAACATGGATATGAATCCCAGTTTGTGATAAGAGGCGTTTAAGGATAACCCGATTAATGGGTAGTTGTTGTCTATTAAGGAAGTAGCTCCATTAGAGGAGAAACACTCTAGGGGTAATGAATACCATGAGTGACTTATCAAGTATGGATATGTTATCTGTTGGTTGAGCCCATTGAGGCGGAATGATTCGTGTTGTGTGTTTTAAGTTACATGCATGATTCAAATAAAATCAATTGCATGCTAAGACGACAATTAGTTGTGCGTGGCCCGGTAGCATGTGGGCTGCGGGATTACCATACCAGCAAAGGTGCTGAGCCCCTTGGGGGCCGCCCTTTCTCTTCTTTTCCTATTTCAGGTACGAGGAGCTGGAAGCCGTTCGAGAGTAGGACGGGGTAGTCGTTGTACATGGGTAATCATTTAAGTTGTATATATACAGTAGGTGTAGTAAGACCGAGATTGTTATCGGCATCAGTTTGTAAATACTCGGTACAGTAGGAAGGTATGTGTATGTTTTGTTGTTAATGGAAGGGATAGTAATGTGTAGTCGCTCGGGAATCTAGTCCATCAGACCGGTACAATGTTTATGTAATAGCCTTGTTAGCCACGTGGGTGGTTAACGGCGTGTAACACCAACGAGTTAAGTAATGTGAAGTAGTATATTTTCCGCTGCAGAATGTTGTTATGTGTTTGTTGATGGATGGGGTGTTACAACCGACCTTGCCAAGTCCGGTCCCAAGGTCGGTCCATTCCAGACACTTTTACCGTTTAAAAAATTCTACCCCGACCGACCTTGCAAGTCCGGTCCACAAGGTCGGTCTATTCCAGAGACATATTCCGTATACAAAATTCAAGCCCGACCGACCTTGCAAGTCCGGTCCCCAAGGTCGGTCTGCTCCAGACCCTTGTTTAAAAATGCTCATTTGACTCCAAACTTCACCTTACATATCCTAGTATGCTTTAACATCATTTAGCACACTTAAACCTTCATATAACATCCTCCAAATGCATGTACAAGCTTACTTCTAAAGTCCTTAAACACTCACTCATTTACTCGCCAAACCTCCTAACACTTGTTTACACATTTTAAGGCCTTTACATATCACCAAACAAGGCCTAAACATCATCTAAAACCATCACCATCCAATCCCCCATCATTAGAAGCCTTAAACACATTTTTTTTCTTCTCGGGTCTCGACCGCCCCTCTAGGGAGGTCCCAGGGCGGTCCACAACAGAAACTACTTCTCCTGCGCTGGACCTCCCCACAGGGGTGGTCCCTAGGGGCGGTCCACAGCAGACCCCATTTTAAAAAGTGTTTTTCCCTCATTTTTGAACTCCAATTCACCCAATCTTTTCCCACTTATTCCACACTCTTTCCACATGTTTCCCACATGTTTAAACACCTTAAAACATGCACCAAACCTTCCTTAATCATCACCAAAACTTGTTACTCAATTTCTTACAAAAATTCCTAACACTTACAAACATTTTTCCTTTGGATTTCTAGGTGGTAATGCATACCACAAACTTAGACTAACCAAGATGTTTCTTCTTAATATGATAACCACTCTTAAGCATCATTTTGCATCCTCATCACTTCCTCTTCACAAAACTCCTCAAGTCTCCCAAGTTCAATATTAATCCTTCACAAGGTATACACTTCATTTGTTTATCAACTAAATTTTTGTCATAGCTTCTCTGTATCATTACACCAAAACACATTAGTTTTCACCTTTAGACAATCAAGAACACTTAATCCCTTAATACACATTCCTTACACATAAACACTATTGTTTTTGCACTGTTTAACCATCAAAGACATTCATCTTCTCAAGAAAAGTTCTTACCACAACTAATCCTTTAAACTACACTACATCACAATATAGTGCATAAAACTTAAATGCTTGGCACTTAGGCCCTTAAACTAACATTAAACTAAACACTGAATTTCCCACATTTAAATGCCTTCAACCTGCAATACACACAACAAGGCTCCCATGTCTTTTTAGTCCAACTTGTGGACAGTTTTCTAGCTCATTTACCATTGGCTCTTTAGGTTATTTTTAAGAAAATATAGCTCAATTTCCTAGTTCAATAAACCACATTAAGAGGTCATTTACCTCTTTGTTTCCAAGCTTTCTCACTTGTTTTCTCTTATTTTTTCCTTGATTGAAAATCGGTAAGGAAGTTTATCACTTGTCAAGGCTTCTAACCAATACACCATATAAGGGTAATGAGTATTAAGTTTAATACTCAAACTCATAATTAAACCCTTAGGTTTATAAGTGTCTAAACACTTAAAATGATTTTACCTTGGAATTTGAAAGAGAACTTGATAAGCATCAAGAGAGGACTCCTCCTTGTCCTTTAAAGATTGAAATGGAGCTATGGAAAACAAGGGAGACACCATTAATGGTGAATTTTCGGACATGTAATAAAAATGAAGGAAATGTTGTTTTCTTTGGTTTTTCCTTACCTTGAAGCAAAGGTGATCAACAAGGCATAAAAATATGAGCTCAAGCTCCTTCAATGGTGAATATCCATGGCACCGAAATGAAGCTTTTGATGATTTGAAAAGATAGAAGTGAAGAGCTTGGTCTAATTAAGACAAACATGGTCTTAGAATTTGATTTGGAGCATTAATGAACATTTGGTGAGCAATTGAAGTTAGAGAAGAGAGGGGCTGTAGCAAGCTCGGTTCTGGTTGGGAGAATAGAGGAAGAACACGGTGGGAAGGCAAGGAAATGAAGAGGAGAGGTGAGAGGTCTCACTTTTGCAAGATATTTAAGCTTAAAAGCAAATAGTAACTTTACTTTATTTCTTTTACTTTTCTTTAGTTGGATGACTAGGTTGGTGACTCCCCACCTTAAAAACCGTGGCCCCTTCAATATATAACATATATATGGCCTTTTTTGACCAATTAAACAACTTATGTTGACTTATAACTTAAACTAGCACTATTTGAGCACTATTCACAAAACAAGACACATATTTGTGAAATTTTTTATTTCCCATTGATTTAGACTTCCTAATGTGATACTAAGTAGTACACATATTAATTAAAGAGTAATGGTGGACATTTAGCCACTCAAAACTCATTTACAAGACAATTTTTTAGAAATGTGCTTTAAGGCTCCTTAAAGCACATTTTGTTTTGCTTGTTTCAAGCTTGGTTTTCTTTAGTAATTGATTTAATATGTTCATTAACATATAAATAAGGTCTTGGTAAGCTTATTAGGTCTTAACCAAACTTATCCCAAGCTTAGAGCACATTTTCGCCCATATTGGCTTTAAGGTATTTATTTGTGTTTTGTTTGGTTTAATTGTCTACCAAAGTTTCCTAAGGACTTAATTAGCCTTATTAAGTCATAATTGAATGTTATAAAGTCTTGGTAGGCTCTTTGGGTCCTAACCAAGTTCACTCCAAGCTTAGAGCATGTTTTTGCTTCAACTGTGTCTTAGTGCTTATTGTGTTTACTATGGTTTAAATTGTTCACTAATGTTTCTAAGGCACTTTTTAGCCTTTAAATATCATAGTTTAACATTTAAACAACATATCAAGGTTTGGGGTATTTCAAAACCACATTTAATCATTCCATTTTCACTAGCTACAACTTATAATGTTTCTCGATCACTTCACTAGGTGATATGATAGAATAAATAAAAAACTTGTATCGTTATAATCGCAGAGAGGATAAGATTAATGAGACTATAATACTGGTTCCCAAATAAATTGTTTTCAGCCTCGGCGTGCGAGAGATGTACTAGGTCCTTAAGTACTTATCTCTGCAGAGGCAAATACAAGTAGATAATGAAGAGAAATGCAGCAAGACATTTACGTTCCTACTTCGTTGAAATACCCCATACATTTATTTAAATTAATTTAGGGGATTTATTTTATTAAACCCCAAATAATACTATTAAATACTAAATTATTATATAGTATTATGAATTTAATAATAAGATTTATAAGTCAATAAATCTTGGAAAAAAATTTAGACACTCCAATTGTATCATAAAGATTTTAGAAATATTTGGAGCATTGGTTTGAATCATAAAAGTCAATATAAAATCATAGAAACCTTAAAGCTTCTTAAGTCTTGCCAGGGTTGACTTTTTTGAGAATGGTCGAACCAACCCATGAAACCTATATCAATAAAAATATTATGGAAAACCAAGAAGATTGATAATAAGAACGTTAAAAACGGATCATCCTTGCCAAAGTTATGATAAAATGAAGTTTAGAGCCAAAATTTTGAAGGTTGCTGACGTGGCAAGGGCTGTCTGACTCAGCCACGTGCGCCTCGAGAGGCGTGCCACACCAGCTTGCCAGAATTCCTCAGAAATCGGCTAAATCTTCTCAGCCACTGTAACACCCCGGATTTTCTAGCCTTTTATTTGGTCAATTTTTTTTTTTGCAATTCAAGTTTAATATTAGTAAGCAGCGGAATCGAAACCTAAACCCGGGGTATTACTGACACACTCGTAAAGGAACGAGTGTGAAGCCTAAACAATTAACTAAATAACCAATTCATTATTTTTGACAAGAAAATCCAATGTCCATAATAACAATTCTATAAAATTGTTAAAGTCTCAAAACCTAAGATAAAATTCAATTACAAATAACCAGTCTAGGTGGAGTCGTCATCCCAAACCCCAAGCACGTCAACACCTGTGGCAGAAATCCAAACAAACACAGAAAGAGCCACGATAAAGTCAGAGAAACTGAGTAAGCTACCACTTCACTTTGTAAAAACATTTTCTCTTTAGAAATCAATTTTTTTTACAATATATTCACACAACATCATACAAATCATTTCACAATACTATCACACAACAGCAAAGCAATCATTGCATAATATTTCATGTTTAAATCTTAATAACCCAAAAATATATTAGTCAGATTATTTTAATTATCTTCCTTTGTAACACCCCTACTACGCACATAACATTACTTGAAATCGCAGCGGAATCTAAACAACTGAACAATAACTAAACGATTGGTGCTACAATGCCGCCAACCACCCACGTGGTTAACAAGGCTGAATAAATACAAGTGTATCGGTCTGATGATCAGACTCCCGAGCATAGAACTAATAACCATATATACATAAACACAATACCGAGTATTTACTTACATCCTTCACTGTAAACCATCACTGTAAATTGTTCACAACCAAAATATATAACGCCACGGGAGCACAGGCGCATCCCAGGCCCAACATCCAAAAGTAATCAAAAGTGATCCTGCATCCTAGAATCTAAAGTCATTCCGCTTCTTCGATCCTCATCCTGCAGTATAAGAAATATGGAGCCCCCGAGGGGGTCAGCAACCCTTGCCTGGTATGGTTAACACGCAGCCCATCGGCTACCGGGATGCGCGCAACTAATTGTCTTGATGACATGGCATTCATTTTAAAACACTCAACATATACATATATCATAACATGGGTATTGTACACAACATCACACATAACACACAAGAACAATTCCATTTAGGAAGTGAACCAATACAATTAGTTCCCATGGAGAGCCTAGAGAACGTTGCCATACTCATGCTAAGCTCGTTCCATAACTCGTTACCGTCCTGTTAGATTGAACGGATAACTTAACACAAGGTGCCTCGGATATAGTCACCCAAGCACACCGAAACAACACATAGTATGCCCCTGTGGCCCGACGTGAGTCGGTAAAATAGCCTTGGTTAAGCTAAAGGGAAGGTTGGAAACCAAATTGGAAAACAACCATAACATACAAAGAGAATCGAACCGGTTATGACATCGACTCTCATACTCACACGCGTGGCCGGAACAGACCGGACTCCTCACTTCCCCCGTTAGCACTTGTTAGTAGTTCATCATTGAACTCAATAAACAATTCACAATAATAGATCAAGTCTTGTTAGACACACACAAGGGAAGAGAGAGTCATAATTATCAACATAATAATATTTAACAACTGTAAACTCTTTACATGGTTTAATCTTACAAAGTCATTAACACACATAAAAACAAACAACGCACAAGCCGGTGTAAACCGGTAGGCAACAGACTGCAAGAAAACCATACCTTGGTCCTTGCTTCGATTTGTTTCCACCGTGGGTCACCCCTATACATGATTAATAACGTCGGTTAATTAAACGTACGTGTTCGTCAGTAGTTTATTACTTTACATTTCTAGTTATTTTACTTTCACACTTGTTATTACTTTTCACCCTTTTAATTGCCATTATAACTCACCAACTTACCTTAAACAACCTCATACTATCATTACAAGCTAATCACCATTTTTAGACATCGTTTTCTACCTTAAAACAAAGTTTTTTGGTCCATTCAGTGGCCTGTCCGAACTTGTGTCCGGACTTCCCAAGTTCGGACGCAAGTCGAGACTCAAAACTGAAAACAGACGCCTGTCTGAACTTGTGTCCGGACTTCGGAAGTTCGGACATGGGTCGAGATGAAATTGAAAGAAGAAGCAGGTACGTCCGAACTTGTGTCCGGGCTTCCCAAGGTCGGACACAAGTCGAGACTCTGAAAATTTTTACGCAACAGGGCCTGTCCGAACGTCCATGTCCGGACGGATGTTCGGACAAGGCAAAACACTCATTTTCTAAGCCTTTAAATACTTAACCAATTTCCACCCAAACCTCTAACACTTATAGTATTTTCTCCTTAAGTTTCTAAATGGTGTTTCATGCCTATTGTAGCCATTATACCAAAATATTTCCTCACCATTTACACATCATCTCTCAAGCATCTTTTCTTACACCTAAATCCTTATGTCATTCTTGTAGTTCCTCTTACAAGTTTATTCCTTCTCTTTGTTTACCAAAGTTGCATGAGTCCTAGAACAACTCCAAAATGACTTTGGTGTATTCCTAAACACCCACTGTATTCTAAAACCTTCAAGACAATGTCTAAGTCCTTTTTGCACTCTAAAACATCTTAATACATAGTTTCTTTCCTAGTAAAATACCTAGCCCTTCCTAAGACTTCCTAGTTTCCCAAAATTCTCTTAAACACTTATAACCTCCTATACATTACCTAATTTTTGACATGGGTTCTCCTAGAACATTACTAAGCCAAAACACATTGTTTTCTCCATTAAGCACACAAGAACACCTAAATTCACCAAGAACACTCTCACACACAAAGTTTCACCCAAAATCCACTACATTACAATATAGTGCATAATTTAAATTGCATGGCACTTAGGCCCTTATAATGCATGGCTCTTAGGCCCTTAAAATGCTTAAACCTTAAACACTGAATTTCCACAATATATATGCCTTTGACCTGCAAATACACCCAACAAAACATATGCCCTTAATAATCTCCTTGAGAGCATTTTACTAAGTCATTTACCATTGGCTCTTTAAGTAGTTTTAACAAGCAATATAAGCTCATTTCTCCTAAGACATTAAACTACCTTAAGTTAGCATATTTACCTCTTTTCCTCACAACTTCTTTCTTGTTTCCTTATAAAACCGGTAAGGATGTTTGATAGCTTGTCAACTTCTATACATTATACAAACAACATAATGAGCATTCAAGCTTCAAGCTTAATCTCATTGTAACCCTAGGTTTTACATTGTTTCAAAAGCATTAAGATAGTTGTTTTACCTTGGTATTTGAAGAGAGTTTGAATATCTATCAAGAGAGGACTCCACCTAGTCCTTGAAAGGTTGGAATGAAGCTAGAACAAAGCAATATAATGAGCACCATTAATGGTGATTCTCGGTCAAGATAAAAACATGGAGGGAACATCATTTTTTTTTTGAGATTCCTTACCTAGAAGCAAAGGAGATCAATAATATGTAGAAATATAAGCTCAAGCTCCTTCAATGGTGGAACTCCATGGCACCGAAATGGTGGTCTTGAAGTTTTGAGAAGATAGGAATGAAGAGCTTGATGAGAGGAAGAGAATGGTGGTGTTTGTTTTTTTTGGTTAAGTGAGCTAGGAGATAATGACAATGGAAGTTGGTGTTGATGGTGGTGCTGTAGCAAAACCGTGAGAGAGCAAGAAGATGAAGTTGGAGACGGTGGGAAATGAAGAGAATGAGAGAATGAAGATAAGTGAGTTTGTTTAGATATTTAAGTAAAGTAAATAGTGATTTACTTTATCTATTTTTCTATCTTATCAAATTAACAAGGGGATGAGTCATCCCATAAGAAAACCGGCCCCCCTTTATTACATAAGGGGTATTTTAGTCTTTATTTGTCAATTTAATTACTTATAATAACCTATGTTACAAACTAGCTTATTAAAGTTACTATTCATAAAAACAAGGCACATAGAAGTGAAATTTTTGATTTCCCATTGATATAGACTTCCAAATGTGATACTATATAGTACACATGTTAATTAAAGAGTAATGATGGACATTTAGCCATTCAAAACTCATTTACAAGACAATTTTTCAAAAATGTGCTTTAAGACTCCTTAAAGCGCATTTTATGTTTTAACTTGTTTTCAAGCTTGGTTTTCTTTGCTAATTGGTTTAATATGTTCATTAGTATATAAATAAGGTCTTGGTAAGTTCATTAGGTCTTAACCAAGCTTATCCCAAGCTTAGAGCACATTTGGCTCTTATTGACCTTAAAGCACATTTTGTGTTTCCTAAGGTTTAAATTGCTTACTAATATTTCTAAGACTCTTTTTAGTCTTACTACACCTTATTTTAGTGTTTAAACAACATAACTAGGTTTGGGGTATTTCAATCTACCCCCCTTAAAAGAACTTTGTCCCCAAAGTTCATACTTCCACATATCCTAAATATTAGAACACGGGAACACATATCAACAATACTTCCATAACAACATTTACAACATCTTTACATAACATCGGACACAAGGTCCAAACAACAATACATCACAACATCATTCAAACTCAGCGGTCTGTAACATAACAACATAACAATATGACAACACAACACAGACAATGTATCCAAGTACATGTCGTACACACATAACCGAAACGGCTCTACCCCCCTTAAATAGGGGTATGCCCCGTACCCTATACATACAAACACTAAGAAGTAAACAATGACGGGTACTTCGCCTTCATCTTATCTTCCAGCTCCCAAGTGGCCTCCTCAACGTCCTGGTTAGACCAGAGGACCTTCACCAGTCTCACGGACTTATGGCGAGTGTCTCGAGTCTTAGTGTCCAGAATCCGTACGGGAGTCTCCACTGATCGCATGGTCGGCTCTAAGGTTAGCCTTTCCGGCTGAAGTACATGAGACGGATGAGACATATACTTCTTCGCTGGGACACATGATATACATCATGTACCTTGCCCAGCTCAGCAGGTAAATCAAGTCGGTAAGCTACCGGTCCTATCCGCTCCATCACAACGTAAGGCCCCACATATTTTGGGCTCAACTTGCCTTTCTGGCCAAAACGAAATACTCCCTTCATGGGGGATACTCTCAGAAATACCTGATCGCCCACGGCGAACTCCAGGTCACGTCTGCGCACATCTGCGTATGACTTCTGTCTATCCTGAGCTGCCTTCATGTTAGCCCGGATCTGGCGAACTTCTGCCTGAACTTGTTCCAGATACTCTGGTCCTATAATGACCGTCTCACTCGACTCATCCCAGCATAATGGTGTGCGGCATGGTCTACCGTACAAGGCCTGGAAGGGAGACATCTTGATCGAAGCATGGTAACTGTTGTTGTAGCTAAACTCGATCAGATGTAACTTGTCAATCCAGCTGGTCTGAAAGTCAAGTGCACATGCACGTAACATATCCTCAAGTGTCTGGATGGTGCGCTCACTCTGACCATCTGTCTGTGGGTGAAACGCCGTACTCAGCTTAAGTTCGGTACCCAGTGCTTCTCGTGTGGATTTCCAATACCTCGATAAGAATCTGGTATCCCTGTCAGATACAATTGTTTTCGGTACCCCATGATGCCTTACAATCTCTCTGTCGAAGAGTTCTGCAAGCTTAGCCACTTTCAAGGTGTCCTTCATCGGTATGAAACGAGCCACCTTGGTCAGTCGGTCAACAACAACCCAAATCATATTCAGACCTCTCCTTGTAGGCGGAAGCCCTACTACGAAGTCCATAGAAATGTCATGGAACTTCCACTCAGGCACTAGCATTGGCTGTACCATACCACCAGGCTGTCGGTGCTCAAACTTGACCTTCTGACAAGTGAGACACCTCAACACATAGTCATTTACATCCTTTTTCATTCCAGTCCACCAAAAATATCTTTTCATACCCTTATACATCTTTGAAGCTCCGGGGTGAATCGAAGTAGTAGAACAATGGGATTCACTCAATATGCGCTCCTTCAACTCAGCGCTACTCCTTGGTATACACAGTCGGCCATTAAGCCTAATCAGGTCATCATCGTGGAGTCTGAAGTCGTACTTCTGACCCTCGAATGTGCCATGAACAAGCTTCTATCTAATCTCCATCATATACTGATCCGTCATCTGAGCACTCCGCACCTCTTCAACCAAGCTAGAATGAGAGACTAGCGAATGGAGAGAGTGTGCTCGGCGACTCAGTGCGTCAGCTACCACATTTGCCTTACCCTCCTTATATTGTAGATTAATGTCGTAGTCGTTTAGAAATTCAACCCACCTTCTTTGTCTCATGTTCAACTCCTTCTGAGTGAACAAGTACTTTAAACTCTTGTGGTCAGAATAAATCGTCACACTTACCCCATACAAGTGATGTCGCCATATCTTCAATGCGAAGACAATGGCCCAATTCTAAGTCGTGGGTAGGGTAGTTCTCTTCATGCTTCTTCAGCTGTCGGGAGGCGTATGCTACGACCTTCCCGTGTTGCATCAACACACAACCCATACCTCTGCCTGATGCGTCGCAATAAACCTCAAATCCATATGGACCGTCTGGTAAAGTTAGGACTGGTGCAGATGTCAGAGCATCCTTGAGACTCTGGAAAGAACTCTCACAGTCGACTGTCCACTCGAATGGTGCATCCTTCTTCATCAAGGAAGTCATCGGCTTCGAGACACTGGAGAAGTCCTTCACAAACCTCCTATAATAACCTGCCAGACCGAGGAAGCTCCTGATATCGGTAACTGTCTTCGGCCTAGGCCAGGTGCGCACTGCATCTATCTTTGCCAGATCAACAGCGATCCCGGCCTCAGAAATCACATGACCAAGAAAGGATACTTGGTTCAACCAAAACTCACACTTTGAAAATTTCGCATACAACTGATTCTTTCTCAATGTTTGCAACACATCCCTCAGGTGGCTTTCATGCTCACCTCTCGATTTTGAGTATACAAGTATATCGTCGATGAATACTACCACTGACTTGTCCAACTGATCTTGGAACAAGCGGTTCATTAAGTCCATGAACTTGGCTGGTGCATTGGATAAACCAAACGGCATAACCGTAAACTCATAATGTCTATACCTTGTTCTGAATGCTGTCTTCTCAATATCACTGTCACGAATAGCAATCTGATGGTATCCAGATCGTAGATCTATCTTGGAGAATACTGATGCTCCCCTCAACTGATCAAATAATTCGTCGATGCGTGGTAAAGGGTAACGGTTCTTCACCGTGACTGCATTCAGCTCTCGATAGTCAATACACAGGCGGAGGCTACCGTCCTTCTTCTTCACGAAGAGGACCGGCGCTCCCCATGGTGAAACACTAGGGCGGATAAACCCCTTGTCGAGTAGGTCTCTCAGCTACTCCTTGAGCTCAGTCATCTCTGCTGGAGCCATACGATAGGGCGCCTTCGCAATTGGTCCGGTGCCCGGAACCAAATCAATCTCAAACTCCACTTCCCGTGCTGGCGGCATGCCCGGTAGTTCCTTAGGAAATACATCAGGAAACTCCGACACTACCGGCACATCAGGACTAAACTCTGGGTCTCTCTCTATGTCCTGGACATAGCAGAGGTATACATCACTCCTCGTCATAGTTCACGACACATAGCCATGGCAGTGATGATCTGAGTTGAAGGCTCCCCGGGCCTCTGGCGGTAAGATATAGTAACCCCAGACGGACTCCGAAGAAGCAGACGATGCTCGGCACACAGGATTCTGCCCTTGTACCGCTCCAACCAGTTCATCCCAACAATCACATCAAAACCAAGTCCGTCGAACTCTATCAAGTCGATCGGAAACTCTTCATCTCTGATTCGTACAACAACATCTCGGTGGTAGCAGGGTACACCTGATCCGCTCTTTCGAGGGAGAGTGATAGGAAGTCTGGCATCTCATCACCGTCTAACCCCAGCCTCTTCGCAAAGGATAGCGAAAAAGATGTAAGGCTCGGAGTCGAACAAGATCGAAGCGTCCACGCCATTGACTGGAAAGGTACCGGTGAGGATTGTGTGCTCTTGCCGGCTTCTGCCTCATTGCAGACACTCAGTATACCTCCCGTTCCGAGTGCACAGCCTAATTCATTGGCAAACTAATAAGTATTTTGTAACAACACGGTTGATATACTTCAAACAACTCCACTTTATTCATTAACACACTCTTTTTACAACATTCGTTGGCTTATACTGTCGCCATAATTAACACTTACAACATCCTTAACATACACTGGTTCAACACATCACATAATTATACAAGGCTTAAAAGTGTCTGAAGGTCAAATTCAAACGTCCGGGTTTCATGTGTGTGGCATTGATCACTGCCGATGGTGCGGTATTCAGTTTGATCTTTTTGATGCCATGGTATAGCATCCTTGACTGCCCACCCATGATTAACACGTCTCCTGATTTCAACACTAGCTTCTTTGCGAGATCAGCACGCTTCTGCTCGCCATACACAAACACTGTGGTGTCACCAACGGACCAAGACACCACGGGTACTCCCTTACTTAGAGACTCGGGCGACTCGTCCTTGTCTTGGTGTTACCCTAACCGTCCACCTTTCTGGTAGAAGTTCACAATACACAGATCTGCTTTAACATTGGGAATTGAATCCGTTTCAACTTGTTGAGCAATTTCCACGGCGTGGTTAACGACCGCAAGGAATTCCTCAGGTATACTTGGTACAGTTGCTCCATCTTCAGCTCGCACTTCTTGATATGTCTTGGTGTAAGGGTTTGAGAAGGGAAGAAATGGCGCTGGACCAAAGCAGGCAACGTAGAGCATCCGGCCGCTCTGGCCGGATGAGATTAAAGGCGCGTAGAACATCCGGCCGCTCTGGCCGGATGAGATTAGAGGCTTGTAGAGCATCCGGCCGCCTTAGCCGGATGAAAATGGGACTTAAGCAAAGCAAAACGTCACTCGGCCGGCCGCTTGTGGTCGGTCAAAGATACTAAAGAGGGGGTAGAACTGTACTTAAGCATGTAAAATACAAGCTGGCACCAAAGGGACCAGGCCCAAAAAACTATAAATAAGGGTGTACCCCCATGAAATAAGACACGGTTTTTGGGCAATCAAACACACATCCGATTCTAATAGAGGCTCTCTTTCTCTCTCTACTCTCACAAAGATTTTGGGTTCGAGATCAGGTAATGTAGGACCGAATGTCAGATCAGGCCATTTTTGGATAGATACACTGTTACATTGGGATCAAGGTCGGATCCTGTTAGGATAAGTGCACTGTTTCATTTGGCGCCGTCTGTGGGAATCGAACAGCAAGAAGCAACCACGAGACCACCTGGAAACAGAGAAGTAATCTGCGATGATTTATAACGAAAGATCTGAATTAATGACGTTTTTTGCAGGATTGGAACATGAAAGATGGCTCCGAGATCAAGGAAAGCATTGAGGAATGCTACTGAAGATAACAACCGCTCCGAGGAAGGAATGAGTTCGGAAATGCCAGAGGCCATCTCCAAAAAAGATCTTGAAGACATGCTGAAAGGGTTGGTCAGATCCATTGACGAAAAAATCGTAGAGGGAAATGAGACTTTGCAGCAGGAGTTGATGCAAAGGGATGAAGAATATCAAAGAAAATGGGACGAAATGACGGAGGCAATTGAACAATTGAAAAACAGAGATTCCAGAGGCAGCAATGGGGAAGAAAGCAAGGATAGAAAGCGCAATTCAATTGCGGATGAAGAAGAGATGGAAGAAGATGATCAGATAGATATGAGCTTGTACCCCTTCTCAGAGCGGATAAGGAAGGCAAAACTCCCGCCGCATTTTATCGCTCCGACAATTGAGAAATATGACGGGACTGGAGATCCTGCTCAACATATCAAAAAGTTCATGTTCGCCATGAACACTCAGGGGATTAGCTCCCTCACCCTCTGCAATCTGTTCCCCAGAACGCTTTCAAAGAGGGCATTGGGATGGATCTCCACGAGACCGCCACAGTCCATCACGAGCTTCAAGCAATTGACCGAGGATTTCCAGCAATACTTTGCTGCGAGTAAGAGGGTTAAAAAAGAAACAATAGAGTTGATGGACATCAAGCAGCGAAAAGGGTGAAGGAGTACAGCAAGCGCTTCCATAAGAAAGTCGCGGAGATCGATGATGTTGATGAAAAAATCTTGATTAAGGCCTTTGGAAACGGCCTAGCTCAGCCCCGACTGGCTGGAAAAATCACAACGAAGGCGCCGAAAACTCATGGAGAGTTAGCTGAAATGATCCATGATTTTTTGAAATCCGAGATAGCGGAAAACAAGGCCAAGAGCCTAGTGGACAGCTTCAAAGCCACAGGGGTGCCGGAAAAGAAAGAGGGGCATGGAGGGAACGCCGGAAGGGGAGGATCCAGGTACAAGCCATACTATGGCAAATCTACCGCCGGGTCTTCCTCTCAAGGGGCACAGCACCAGGGGGCAAGAGCCATTGTCTACATAGATCCGGGGAAGTATGCTGCTGCAGTAAGGGGGGGTACCTTCCTCAGCCTAGGAGGCCGCCGCAGGGAGAAATTCCGGTTGCATTCTGTGAATATCACGGGAACCGCAGCCATCGGACCGTAAACTGTGCTACCTTGGCCAAAGAGCTCCGAGTCATTGAAGAAAATAAGAGGAAAGGAAAGCAGGCGGCCGGAGCACAAAGGCAATACGGCGGCCAGCAAGGTGGTACCCAGAATACACCCCGAGGGCGACAGGAGGAAGAGATCCACCCCAGGCTTGATCCCGGCAAATCAGTGGGAATGATAACAGGTTTGTAAAAAAGGAGAGTAAAAGTTTCTTTTCCCTTTATTCCGGATAAACATTTGGAGTACAATTTGCAATATGTTTTAGGATGAAATTTTGTATCGCATAGGTTGTCAAAAATCATATTGCCAAAAGGAGAAATAAAATTTCCATTCTTTTCGCATTTTTACTATTAACAAACCTCCTTTCTTTTCTAAAAGGAAAGCTAAAAAACTTCCTCTAAGAAAACTCACAGGACTTTTTTCAGAAGGGACCACTAACCCCTAATGAAAGGAAAAGACACATTCATCAAGTGCATCAAGAGCTCCCGGAGAGGAAAATCGCCAAAAAGGAAAGTTTTCCTCCAATTTTATTCTCCGACGAGGATGAAGAAGGAGTACTATACCCCCACAACGACCCACTCGTCATTCGTGCGCAGGTAAATGATCGAATGATGGACGGAATTTTAATCGATAGTGGGGCCGGAGCGAATGTCATATTAGCTGAAGCGGTTAGGAGGTTAGAAGTGCCGGAAGAACGGATCAAACCCTATTCGGCGGTTCTAGGGGGATTTGTGGGAGGCGTCTCTACCACGTCTTCGGCAGTATAGATTTCACAATGACCTTGGGGCAAAGAGACGAAAGAAGGACAGAAAAGCTCACAGCTTTTATTGTACCAGGTCTTTCCGGGTATAACATGTACCTTGGAAGGCCAGGGATCAATGCTTTCAAAGCCATTCACAGCACCCATCACTTAAAAATGAAGTACTTAACTCAAGTGGAAAGGTGGTTACGATAAGAGGAAGCCAAAAAATGGCACGAATGTGTGAAGTCCGCATCATGGACAGCCTTCCTAGTGAGGAAGTGATCAAAACTGTGGGATCGGACAAGGAGTTTAAGGGAAAGTTACCTTCTTCCCCAGGGCCGGATCAAGAGAAGGAGGAATGTCGAACAATCCAAGACTCCCCCAGAGAGGTACATTTAAAATCTGACCCTTCTAAATTTTTTAAAATAGGAACTGCGTTTAACAGTGGAGAGCAAACTCACTTAATGAGGTTCCTGGAAAAAAGAAGGACAACATTCGCTTGGAGCACGGACGAGATGCCTGGTATAGACCCAAGCGTTATCCGGCATGAGCTCAGGGTAGACCCTAAGCATCCGGCAGTCCGGCAAAGGAAGAGGGTAATAGGGGAAGAAAGAGATTTAGCCGCACGAACCGAGGTCCAAAAACTCCTTAAAGCCGGATTCATCAGGGAGGTTGCTTATCCACGGTGGTTGGCTAATGTTGTCATGGTGAAAAAAGCAAATGGAAAATGGAGAATGTGCGTGGATTTCACAGATTTAAATAAGGCATGTCCTAAGGATTTTTATCCCCTACCATCAATAGATAGATTGGTGGTCTCAACTGCCCAGAGTTCTGTGTTAAGTTTTTTGGATGCTTTCTCCGGCTATAATCAAATAAAAATGAAAGAGGATGATTCGGAAAAAACTTCCTTCATTACTTCAGCCGGAACATTCTGTTACAAAGTAATGCCTTTCGGCCTAAAGAATGCAGGGGCCACTTTTCAGCGAATGATTGACAAAGTGTTTTGTCAACAAATTGCCCGGAATGTGGAAGCTTATGTTGATGACATAGTTGTGAAAAGCCCGTCAAAGGAACAACACATGAAGGATTTGGAAGAAACATTTGACACTCTGGATAAATACCAAATCAAGCTAAATCCAGAGAAGTGTGTGTTTGGAGTAACCAAAGGGAAGTTTCTTGGCTTCATTGTTGGGCAGCGAGGTATTGAAGTTGATCCGGAAAAAAGTCAGGCAATCCTCGACCTTTCCCCACCAAGAAATATCAAAGATGTCCAAGCTTTGAACGGAAGACTCACAGCGTTAAGTAGGTTCTGTTCTAAGCTTCAGGAAAAATCAATCCCGTTCTTCAATATTCTAAGGAAGAACAGTAAATTCCAGTGGGGACAAGAGTGTATAGAAGCATTTGAGAAGATTAAGGAGATGCTCCGGGATTTACCTAAATTGGGTGTACCTGCTCCGGGACAGGATCTATACCTTTACTTGTCCGCAACAGATTGGGCGGTTGCAGCTGTCTTAATCATGGAAGAGAAAAGGGAGATACCAGTTTACTATACAGGCAAAATCTTGAGCCCGACAGAAGGACGGTACACTAATATAGAGAAAGTCTTGTTCGCACTAGTAGTGGCATCAAGAAAACTACGACCCTACTTCCAGTCGCACCGAATCTTTGTCAGGACCAATTGGCCGCTTAAGCAAATTGCGAACAACCCGAATGCCTCCGGCCGGATGGTAAGCTGGACAGTAGAGCTGACACAATATGAAATTCACTTCATGCCCAGAACGGCGATTAAAGCTCAGGCCTTAGCAGACTTCATAACAGAAACAAGCTTCGCAAAAGAAAGGAAACAAACTCAGAGTCCATATGTCATCTTGGTTGATGGGGCTCGATGTAAAAGTGGGGCAGGAGCTGGAATAGTGGTGCAGGCGCCGGATGGGCAAAGCTTGAATTATGCCTTCCGGCTGGACTTTGACGTCACTAATAATGAAGCCGAGTACGAAGCTCTTATCCAGGGTTTGGAAGTAGCCACAGCCCTCGGGGCGACAGGTTTCATAGAATAGATATCTTCTCTGTTTATTTTCATATTTATAAAAATCTGTCTGGGATAACACTTATGAAAGTATAACCTATTTTTAACAGAGTTAGAGGTGTATTCAGACTCTATGTTAGTGACGAGACAAAGTGACAACATCTACGAGGTTAAAGAAGAAAAACTATGGAGGTACTTGCTCAAGGTCCAGGAACTAAAGGCAAATTTCCAAAAATGCGAGCTAAAACATCTTCCACGTGAAGAGAATGTCGAAGCTGATGCCTTGGCCAAATTGGCAAGTATGGCCGAAAGAGTACCCAATGAGATATGGCTGGAAGTCAAAACCACCCCAAGTATAGAAGGAGCTCAGGTATTGGCGGTAGGGGCAAATGATCAAGAAGAATCTTGGATGACCCCGATTATAGATTACATACGGCATGGAAAACTGCCGGAGGAAGAAAAAGAGGCCAGGATAGTAAAGAGGCGGGCCGCATCATTCTTTATTGAGGATAACCAGCTGTATAGACGATCTTTTGCAAGACCTGCTCTGAAGTGTGTCACCATAGCTGAAGGAGCAGAGTTAGTAAGAGAGATACATGATGGGCTCTGCGGAAATCACCAGGGGGAAAGGACCACAACTCACAAAATCTTAAGACTCGGATATTTCTGGCCGAAAATGATGGAGCACTGCAAAGAATATATACGAAGATGTCGCAAGTGTCAAGAACATGGAAATAAGATACACACTCCTCCTCTGAGCAAAAATCTGTTCTATGCCCAATTCCCTTCGCTATGTGGGGATTGGACATCGTGGGCCCATTCCCGGAGGCTTCACCAGGAAGGTTCAAATTCATGTACGTTGCTATCGACTACTTCACAAAGTGGATTGAAGCAATGCCTACTATCTCCATCACAGCTAGGAAGTCACAAGAATTCATTTGGAAATATGTGGTATGCAGGTTTGGCATACCAAAAGCCATAGTAACTGATAATGGAACACAGTTCAATTGCGAAGGCTTCCGAGAATTTTGTGAAGAATGGAAGATCGACTTGAGATTTGCATCAGTAGCCCATCCTCAGGCGAATGGGCAGGTTGAGAATGCAAATGGCCAAATAGTAAAGGCGATAAAAAGGAAACTCGATGAGAAAAAAGGAAAGTGGGCAGAATTGCTACCCCAGGTCCTATGGTCGTACCGAACAACAGAAAGAGGACCGACAGGAGAGACGCCTTACAGATTGACGTATGGTTTAGAAGCCGTCATTCCGGCAGAGATTGTGGTGCCGTCCATAAGATGGGAATCATATGACGAAGAGACCAACAATCAGGGGGTACAGGATCACCTTGATCTCCTTGAAGAAACCAGGACAGCCGCCGCAGTAAGGATGGCAAAAGATAAATCTAAGGTAGAAAGGTATTTCAACAGGAGGGTGAAAGAACGAAGTTTTGCCCCAGGGGAATTAGTCCTCCGAGAAGTTAAGCAACCCAAGAAGCTGGAGCCCCAATGGGAAGGACCATACATCATACACCAGAAGACAGGACGGGCTTCATACCGCTTAAAAAATGCTGAGGGATATGAGTTGCCGCATTCTTGGCATGGAGAATGTTTGAAAAAATTCTATGTGTAAAATTTATAACTCATCAATAAAAATATTTTTTGGAATGTGAAAGAAAAAGAAAGCACCGGCCAACGAGCCGCAGGCTATCATGCCTTGAAAGTAAGCACCGGCCAACGAGCCGCAGGCTATCATGCCTTGAAAGTAAGCACCGGCCAACGAGCCGCAGGCTATCATGCCTTGAAAGTAAGCACCGGCCAACGAGCCGCAGGCTATCATGCCTTGAAAGTAAGCACCGGCCAACGAGCCGCAGGCTATCATGCCTTGAAAGAAAAGAAAGCACCGGCCAACGAGCCGCATCATATCATGCCTTGAAAGAAAAAGAAAGCACCGGCCAACGAGCCGCAGGCTATCATGCCTTGAAAGTAAGCACCGGCCAACGAGCCGCAGGCTATCATGCCTTGAAAGTAAGCACCGGCCAACGAGCCGCAGGCTATCATGCCTTGAAAGAAAAAGAAAGCACCGGCCAACGAGCCGCAGGCTATCATGCCTTGAAAGAAAAAAAGCACCGGCCAACGAGCCGCAGGCTATCATGCCTTGAAAGAAAAGAAAGCACCGGCCAACGAGCCGCAGGCTATCATGCCTTGAAAGAAAAAGAAAGCACCGGCCAACGAGCCGCAGGCTATCATGCCTTGAAAGAAGAAAGCACCGGCCAACGAGCCGCAGGCTATCATGCCTTGAAAGAAAAAGAAAGCACCGGCCAACGAGCCGCAGGCTATCATGCCTTGAAAGAAAAAGAAAGCACCGGCCAGCGAGCCGCAGGCTGTCATGCCTTAAAAAAAAGAGAGAAAGCGCCGGCCAACGAGCCGCAGGCTATCACGCCTTGAAAAAACAGCATCCGGTCAACGTGCCGCAAGCTGACATGACCTTTTTTTTATTATCAAAACAAAACTGACCAACAAGCTGCAGGAAGATCCAGCTTAAAACCATAGATAACCATGCTCCAAAAGGAAAAAAGGGGGATCGCCGGAACAAAAATCCAAAGCTGCAAACCGCGCCGGCATAACTTGCATAAGATAACTACACATGCATCATTTAAAAGAGAGGTAGAAGACAGGAGAAAGAAATATCGCGACAATAGAAAACTCGGCTCAAAAAGAGTTGCTCCGGCAGACAAATAACAAGAGATGATAAAATATAGCTTATATTTCTCCCAAAATTATGGGGTAGAGACAATTACAACATATGATCATTCGGCAGAAACAGAAAATACATGTTGTAACAAGAACTTCTCTAGAAATAAAAACCTCTATTCTACTCTATTCTACTGCCTTTGCAGTTTCTTTGTCAGCAGCTTCTTCTCCGGCGGTTAATAATCTATCGCCGCTACCTACTACACTCCCGGAAGACTTAGACCTCCTGGCAAGATGCTGCATCTCCCCGGCGGACGGCAGGATGTTGCTTCCGGCTGGAAGGAATGAGGCTTCACCAGCACCAAAGCATGTCTCTCCGGGACTGCGGCAGAATCTCTCAAGTTCCAAGAAGAAGTTGGATTTCTGGGACAGCCTTGAATTCCAACTTATTATAGGTCATCATCCAGCAACTCTCCTTTCTCGAGAGAGTGATCCGAGACGATCTGCTGGCAGATGTCAACTAACCGGCGGCATTGAGAAGCAAAGGACTCCTTTAAATGAGCGTTGATGGTGCCTTGCTTCTGTATCTCCTCCTGAGATTGCCGAGAGAATGACTTGAGCCTGGTCACTTGAGATTCAAGAGTCAGGACTTGGGCACGGTACTTGTCACGTTCAGAATTGGCGGATGACAGCTCCTCCTTAGCACGGGCTATCCGTCCACTCAACTGGGTGACGTGCTTCAATAAATTGGCAGCACTCATGCCTAGCCGGAACAAAAAGAATAAGAAGAAGAAAGGGCCAAAAAGAGAGGAAAAAAGTTGAAGGCCTGAAAGCTTACCATGACCTAATGGCTCGGTATTCTCCGCTTGAGACCGGGACTTGGCTTCCTCCAGCTCTCTCACTTTCTCCTCCAGCCTCGCTTTCTCTTCCATAAGGGCGGTTTTATCCGCAACGAGAGCTTTCTTCTCTTCTTCCAAAAGAGAACAATCCCGGAGCAGAGACTGCTTCTCTTGATCAAAGGAAGACCTTGACTGCTCTTCCAGCGCGGCCTTTTCTTCCAGCAGGCGGTCGTGCTCTTGCATAAGCTTTTCTTTTTCCTTAACAAGAGCTTCATTCTCCCGTTGAAGAGTCTGCTTCTCCAGCACAAGCTCTTCAGCCTCCTGCTTGAAAGATTTCCCCTCCTGGTGGAAAAAGACTTTCTGTGCCTGAAGGTTGTTTACTTCACTCCGAAGATTGTTTACTTCGTTCCGGTGCATGGAGCGAACCTGATCCAACATAATGTCCAGGTCAAACAAACAAATTAGCTGGCCCTTATTCAAGGAAAAACGAGAGGCGATTTCATACCTCTATCAATGTATTATCAGCCTCCTTGATCCGGCCTCTCAGAGAGAAGTTCTCTTCCCGGAGTTTTTTCAGCTGCGCCTCATACTCATCGCGCTGACGCTCGCACTCACGCCGGGACAACTGCAGGTCTTTGTTAATCGCCTCAGTCCTCTCCTTTGCCTTGCGGTCGATCTCATATTCGACCTGGTCAATATAAGCGTCATGAGAAGAGCGGGACAGCTTCAGCTCCTCTTCAACTCTATTGGCTCGGCTTTCCTCATAGCGAAGCCTGGATTGGAGGCTGCCAAAGTGAACCTCAGCACTTTGGGCCATGGACATCACCTAAAAAAAAACAATACAAACATAAGTTCAGGAAACCCAAAAATGAAACGAAAGAAGAATACAAGTGACGAGAATGTCAACCTGAAAGATTCCTCCCCACATCATGTCGAACGCCTCTTTTGCTGGGATAGAATGCCGCATGATGGCATCCGCCCCCCCATCCCCGATCCGCAGCCTCTTCTTGGTGGCAGTGAAGGTCGCCGGAGGAGCAAAGATCCCGTCTGGATGACCGGATCTCTTAATTGCCTCCTTCCAAATAGAGGAATACTTAGCGGCATCGCAGGTATCAAAGGAAGAGGGTGCCCGCGATGGTAAAACCACCCTTCCTTTTGGGAGGGACCAGTGTAAGACTCCTGAGCAGGAGGGGGAGGGGAAGAAGAGGAAGAAGCTATGTGGCCTTCTCCCTGCTCACCCTGGGGCTCAGGACCCTCCGGCATAGGGCCCTCCGGCGTAGAGGAGGCCATGTAATCCTCCCTTTGCTTACTTCGAAGCTCAGGGTTCTCCGGCACTTGCCGATACTCCATTGCTCTTTCCCTTGCCGCATCCACAGCCGCAGCAACGTCAATAGAGAATGATCCTGAAGCTTCACGGTCGCCGGAGGTTTGTCCTTCTTCTAAACCCCCTGGCTCTGCGGCCTTTGGCTTTGACGTGGTTTTCTTTTTCAGTCTTTTCTTGGCAGGAGCAGCAGGAGCTGCCGCAATAATAAAAAGCAGTTAGGACCAAAAGGGTGAAGCTGGAAATAGAAAAGTACTAAAAACTAAGAAAAATAAAAGAATAGGGGGAAAACGGCGAGGCAGCCGAAACCTTCTTTAGCCGGAGGACTGACGTGAAGGTCTGTGGCCCCCAAGGTATTTTCCTGAGCAGGATCTGAGGAAAAGTAACTCGTCAAGTCAGGAAATTGCTCGCAAATGGGAGTCGGATGACCGGACTCCCGCCCCGGGCGAGAACCAAAGTCTAAACCCGAACCAGGGGTGAGTGGAAGAGAGACACGGCGCCCAGACTTGGGGCTCACGTGCCATGTACCTGACAATCCGGCGTCAGCATGTACAGGGGATTCAAGCCGCTTCTTTTTCTTCAAGTTACCGGCTTGGTCATCTCCAACTTCTCGTCTGGAACGCTTTACCGGAGCAGCGTTCTCCAAAAGCTGCTCGGCCGCATCGGTGGCCGCATCCAGCGTGTCATAGTAGTTAATTTTTTCGCCCCCATTCTTAAAGGTGACGAAGTTCCAGTTATGGAAGGGACCGATTTTGTCCCCCTTCTGGAAAAAGTCTGCGACAATACATCCAAACAATAAGGAGACCGAAAGAAACGACAGAATTCATACTAAACAAAAAAACACTTACTGTGGTATGTCTTCAGAGAAGACAAGCGTTCTTTTGTAAAAAACGCCTCGATGGTCGGCAGTTTCTTGTTTACTGCCCTCAGAACCTTCGAAATAGGCATTTCAGCCGGAGGAGTTTCGGGGCTGATCAACTGACCTTTTCCGGCCTCAGCAGCGTATGGGATGCCCAACACTCGGCCGGACGGAGGAACGATGACGAACCACCGCGACCCCCACTCGTGAGCCTTTTTATAGTCGAAAAGGGAGTACCCACTCTTCGCAATGAGGGTTAGGCTGTCAGGATCCTTCCTAACCGTGAAGAATCGGATGAAGTCGGTACCCTCCGGCCGAATTTTGATATCGTCACAAAGGGAAACAAAAGCCTGAAGGTGTGAGATGGCTTTCGGGTGAAGATGAGCGAGGGTGCAACAGCGACGGAGAAGGAACCCTAGCACGAAAGGGTGTGGGGGAATAGTCAAGCCAGATCGGAAGAAATCGGCGTAGACAACGTACCCGCGACCGAAATCGTCGCTAGGGTGAGAATCAGAGGATGGCAAAAAAATTTGTGTCCCAAGTGGGGCTTCGACACCCCCGAGACAATCACAGAGGGAAGAGTAATTGAGAGAAGAAGGAGAGGGTTGACGCCCAGAACGGAAGGGTCTTACTGGCTTCAGGAGCGAAGGGCGAAAGCCGTTAGGAGACTGAGAGCCTTGTATCGCTCCGATGGCGGGCGGAAATTTGGCAGCAAGTTTGCTCTATTTGGCGGAAGAGGAAGACATCGTCAAAGCTTGGCGAAAATTAAAGAGTGACGGCAAAGAACGGGCAAGCACACAGCGGTAGGAAGGCAAGGGAAGAAGAGAGGTCGAAGAAACGGGCCAGTAGAGGAAAGAGGAAAGAACTCGAAGAGTTGGGCTTTAAGAGAAGTTTTTTCCCGCTCAAATAAAAATATATATATATGTGCGAACAAAAGTGTCTTTTTTTTACAGGGGAAGAGAAAGGGCCGCACGCTTCCTAAAGGCGCTACCGACGTCTAGTCGAAAGGAAGGCCCTGCATATTCTACATCGGTAACGGGCGGAAAATTCGAAAAAGGAATACACCAAGACACGAGCTACGCGTGGTCAATAAGAAGTTCCTTTTCACCGCATAGGAAGAAAAAGAACTTGTGGGACTGAGATAAGGAGACAACAAGGCTTGAGTAAACCAAAGAGAGGGCCCCAGAGCTGGCCGCAGGCAGTCGCGAAATTTTTTCACCAAAACACAAGACACAGAAGTTCTATTTTCTTCACCGAAATTCAGAAAGATAGAACTTGTGGGACTGATGAGAAGGGAAGAAATGGCGCCGGACCAAAGCAGGCAACGTAGAGCATCCGGCCGCTCTGGCCGGATGAGATTAAAGGCGCGTAGAACATCCGGCCGCTCTGGTCGGATGAGATTAGAGGCTTGTAGAGCATCCGGCCGCCTTAGCCGGATGAAAATGGGACTTAAGCAAAGCAAAACGTCACTCGACCGGCCGCTTGTGGTCGGTCAAAGATACTAAAGAGGGGGTAGAACTGTACTTAAGCATGTAAAATACAGGCTGGCACCAAAGGGACCAGGCCCAAAAAACTATAAATAAGGGTGTACCCCCATGAAATAAGACACAGTTTTTGGGCAATCAAACACACATCCGATTCTAATAGAGGCTCTCTTTCTCTCTCTACTCTCACAAAGATTCTGGGTTCGAGATCAGGTAATGTAGGACCGAATGTCAGATCAGGCCATTTTTGGATAGATACACTGTTACATTGGGATCAAGGTCGGATCCTGTTAGGATAAGTGCACTGTTTCAGGGTTCCAGTCCTTACCCATGCACATCATCTTCAATTTCATTCTTGATCAGCTCGGGTATTCAGGTGTGTAGAAACCTCCAGGTTTTGCTCCAAGTTCATTGCATCGTCTGATGATGTGGACTTGTGCTTCCTGTGTCAGGTATCCATTTAGAGTACCATACCTGGTTGGATGACCTGACATTGCTCCATTGGAAAGTCGGTGACATTGATGGTGGTTTCCTCAGGGTTTGGTGTGGGTGGGATTGGATAGCAAATATTGAAGGTTCCTAAATTTCCAAATTGCCTATTTAGGTGACTTTCACACTATACTTTAATTGTTTACTCACATGGTTGTTTACTTAAACTCACTAACACACATGCATGAAATGCGGTATGCAATCACTTATTTCACTCAATAGTTTAGGCGGTACCTGGTCTAGAAGAGGGCCCTGGCGCCTCAGACCGGTCCACCACATTCAGGGCGGCCTTGCCGGACCCCGACCCCTTCCCCTTCTGGGAATCTGTGTACCTCTGATCCGGGGGTGGCTGATTCGCCATCTTCGGGCCATCGGTGGTCGCAGTGGCCTTACCCTTCCATTGCCCCTTGGGCCTGTAGTTTCTACTGTTCGGGTTCTGCCAGCACTCATAGTCGCGGTGCCCCATCTTTTTGCAGTATCGGCACTGCACATCATTACCCTTGCAGTCCTTGCCGGGGTGGTCTCCGTTACACCACTTGCAGTAATAGTGGCGCTCCGGTCCAAAGCCCGTGCTAGCCTTGGGTGGGTAAGAGCGTAAAGGCTTGGCCGCATATGCGTAGGTGAGCTGCAGAGGCTCCTCAGCAGTGGTGGTCTGGGTCTGGCCCTTGCCACCCTGTTGCTGTCCTTTCTGGGACTGGGGGTATGGCTTCCTCTTCTTTCCTCCCCCTTGCCCTTGCGTGCTTTGGCCCTCGCTCATGGCCTTGCGCTTGAGCGCACTCTCCTCGTCCCTCAGACGGACGGTAATCTCCACAATTGCAGCGGCATGGTAGCACTCCTGTATTTAGGGTGTCAGTTATGCCCCGCCAAACAAATTCACATCACATTAACACATTGCACATACTTATTCACATCACACTGTAGTCCCATTACCTGCAAAGTAGTATATCCGCTCGGCCCCATGCCGTAGCGTAGACGGTAACTCAACCCGTTGTAGAAACGGTTCACTAAAATCCGGTCTGAATAGCCCAGATCCGGCAGCAGATGGATGAGTCCGATAAAAGCGGTGTAGTACTCATCGACTGTCATCTTGTCTCCCTGTCTCAAACTGTCAAGCTCTAGGCGCTTGGCCTCCTGGACATGAATAGGGTAGTACTTGGCTCGCAGCAGGGTCGTGTACTCCCTCCACTGGAAGGTAGGATCACCAACTCTTCCCTCCCTTACCAGCTTCCACCATGTCTGAGCCGATCCCTTTAGATAGTAAGCGGCTAGTCGAACCTTGGCACCAGCAGGAACGTCCAAGGTCTCAAAGGCGGTCTCCATCTCGGAGATGTACGCCTCCAGCTTACTAGGGTCGGTCTCCCCACTGAATGACGGTGGTCTCAGATCCGCCAACGCCTTGACCCAGTTGGTCTCGCGCGGCTGTGGTTGCGGCTGTGGCCCTTGTTGACCCTCACCGCCTTGCTGCTGCTGCTGCTGCATCGCAGCTACCAATCGGGGTACCATCTGGGCTGCGGCGGCTGCTACTGCCTCAGCCATAACCTGAGCCGTAGTATTCTCGCCCTGGTCACCCGTATCTCCAGTACCATGTCCGCGGCCTCTACCTCTCGGTCAACCTGACATCTGAATTCACATGAACTTTCATTAGCAATATGCTTGCACACTTATCGGTCCAACGGTTGTATCATCTTCCCGACAATAAGGTATTTCCACACTTAGTTAGTGGTTAACCTTCTCACAACTACTTTCTTAGGTAACTATGGTTAGATTTCCTAACTCGGTATATCCCTAAGCTCGGTATTCTTGCCATCAGAGCGATACTTCGCTCTGATACCACTTTTTGTAACACCCCTACTATGCACATAACATTACTTGAAATCGCAGCGGAATCTAAACAACTGAACAATAACTAAACGATTGGTGCTACAACGCCGCCAACCACCCACGTGGTTAACAAGGCTGAATAAATACAAGTGTATCGGTCTGATGATCAGACTCCCGAGCATAGAACTAATAACTATATATACATAAACACAATACCGAGTATTTACTTACATCCTTCACTGTAAACCATCACTGTAAATTGTTCACAACCAAAATATATAACGCCACGGGAGCACAGGCGCATCCCGGGCCCAACATCCAAAAGTAATCAAAAGTGATCCTGCATCCTAGAATCTAAAGCCATTCCGCTTCTTCGATCCTCATCCTGCAGTATAAGAAATATGGAGCCCCCGAGGGGGTCAGCAACCCTTGGCTGGTATGGTTAACACGCAGCCCATCGGCTACCGGGATGCGCGCAACTAATTGTCTTGATGACATGGCATTCATTTTAAAACACTCAACATATACATATATCATAACATGGGTATTGTACACAACATCACACATAACACACAAGAACAATTCCATTTAGGAAGTGAACCAATACAATTAGTTCCCATGGAGAGCCTAGAGAACGTTGCCATACTCATGCTAAGCTCGTTACATAACTCGTTACCGTCCTGTTAGATTGAACGGATAACTTAACACAAGGTGCCTCGGATATAGTCACCCAAGCACACCGAAACAACACATAGTATGCCCCTGTGGCCCGACGTGAGTCGGTAAAATAGCCTTGGTTAAGCTAAAGGGAAGGTTGGAAACCAAATTGGAAAACAACCATAACATACAAAGAGAATCGAACCGGTTATGACATCGACTCTCATACTCACACGTGTGGCCGGAACAGACCGGACTCCTCACTTCCCCCGTTAGCACTTGTTAGTAGTTCATCATTGAACTCAATAAACAATTCACAATAATAGATCAAGTCTTGTTAGACACACACAAGGGAAGAGAGAGTCATAATTATCAACATAATAATATTTAACAACTGTAAACTCTTTACATGGTTTAATCTTACAAAGTCATTAACACACATAAAAACAAACAACACACAAGCCGGTGTAAACCGGTAGGCAACAGACTGCAAGAAAACCATACCTTGGTCCTTGCTTCGATTTGTTTCCACCGTGGGTCACCCCTATACATGATTAATAACGTCGGTTAATTAAACGTACGTGTTCGTCAGTAGTTTATTACTTTACATTTCTAGTTATTTTACTTTCACACTTGTTATTACTTTTCACCCTTTTAATTGCCATTATAACTCACCAACTTACCTTAAACAACCTCATACTATCATTACAAGCTAATCACCATTTTTAGACATCGTTTTCTACCTTAAAACAAAGTTTTTTGGTCCATTCAGTGGCCTGTCCGAACTTGTGTCCGGACTTCCCAAGTTCGGACGCAAGTCGAGACTCAAAACTGAAAACATACGCCTGTCTGAACTTGTGTCCGGACTTCGGAAGTTCGGACATGGGTCGAGATGAAATTGAAAGAAGAAGCAGGTACGTCTGAACTTGTGTCCGGGCTTCCCAAGGTCGGACACAAGTCGAGACTCTGAAAATTTTTACGCAACAGGGCCTGTCCGAACGTCCATGTCCGGACGGATGTTCGGACAAGGCAAAACACTCATTTTCTAAGCCTTTAAATACTTAACCAATTTCCACCCAAACCTCTAACACTTATAGTATTTTCTCCTTAAGTTTCTAAATGGTTTTCATGCCTATTGTAGCCATTATACCAAAATATTTCCTCACCATTTACACATCATCTCTCAAGCATCTTTTCTTACACCTAAATCCTTATGTCATTCTTGTAGTTCCTCTTACAAGTTTATTCCTTCTCTTTGTTTACCAAAGTTGCATGAGTCCTAGAACAACTCCAAAATGACTTTGGTGTATTCCTAAACACCCACTGTATTCTAAAACTTTCAAGACAATGTCTAAGTCCTTTTTGCACTCTAAAACATCTTAATACATAGTTTCTTTCCTAGTAAAATACCTAGCCCTTCCTAAGACTTCCTAGTTTCCCAAAATTCTCTTAAACACTTATAACCTCCTATACATTACCTAATTTTTGACATGGGTTCTCCTAGAACATTACTAAGCCAAAACACATTGTTTTCTCCATTAAGCACACAAGAACACCTAAATTCACCAAGAACACTCTCACACACAAAGTTTCACCCAAATTCCACTACATTACAATATAGTGCATAATTTAAATTGCATGGCACTTAGGCCCTTATAATGCATGGCTCTTAGGCCCTTAAAATGCTTAAACCTTAAACACTGAATTTCCACAATATATATGCCTTTGACCTGCAAATACACCCAACAAAACATATGCCCTTAATAATCTCCTTGAGAGCATTTTACTAAGTCATTTACCATTGGCTCTTTAAGTAGTTTTAACAAGCAATATAAGCTCATTTCTCCTAAGACATTAAACTACCTTAAGTTAGCATATTTACCTCTTTTCCTCACAACTTCTTTCTTGTTTCCTTATAAAACCGGTAAGGATGTTTGATAGCTTGTCAACTTCTATACATTATACAAACAACATAATGAGCATTCAAGCTTCAAGCTTAATCTCATTGTAACCCTAGGTTTTACATTGTTTCAAAAGCATTAAGATAGTTGTTTTACCTTGGTATTTGAAGAGAGTTTGAATATCTATCAAGAGAGGACTCCACCTAGTCCTTGAAAGGTTGGAATGAAGCTAGAACAAAGCAATATAATGAGCACCATTAATGGTGATTCTCGGTCAAGATAAAAACATGGAGGGAACATCATTTTTTTTTGAGATTCCTTACCTAGAAGCAAAGGAGATCAATAATATGTAGAAATATAAGCTCAAGCTCCTTCAATGGTGGAACTCCATGGCACCGAAATGGTGGTCTTGAAGTTTTGAAAAGATAGGAATGAAGAGCTTGATGAGAGGAAGAGAATGGTGGTGTTTGTTTTTTATTTGGTTAAGTGAGCTAGGAGATAATGACAATGGAAGTTGGTGTTGATGGTGGTGCTGTAGCAAAACCGTGAGAGAGCAAGAAGATGAAGTTGGAGACGGTGGGAAATGAAGAGAATGAGAGAATGAAGATAAGTGAGTTTGTTTAGATATTTAAGTAAAGTAAATAGTGATTTACTTTATCTATTTTTCTATCTTATCAAATTAACAAGGGGATGAGTCATCCCATAAGAAAACCGGCCCCCCTTTATTACATAAGGGGTATTTTAGTCTTTATTTGTCAATTTAATTACTTATAATAACCTATGTTACAAACTAGCTTATTAAAGTTACTATTCATAAAAACAAGGCACATAGAAGTGAAATTTTTGATTTCCCATTGATATAGACTTCCAAATGTGATACTATATAGTACACATTTTAATTAAAGAGTAATGATGAACATTTAGCCATTCAAAACTCATTTACAAGACAATTTTTCAAAAATGTGCTTTAAGACTCCTTAAAGCGCATTTTATGTTTTAACTTGTTTTCAAGCTTGGTTTTCTTTGCTAATTGGTTTAATATGTTCATTAGTATATAAATAAGGTCTTGGTAAGTTCATTAGGTCTTAACCAAGCTTATCCCAAGCTTAGAGCACATTTGGCTCTTATTGACCTTAAAGCACATTTTGTGTTTCCTAAGGTTTAAATTGCTTACTAATATTTCTAAGACTCTTTTTAGTCTTACTACACCTTATTTTAGTGTTTAAACAACATAACTAGGTTTGGGGTATTTCATCCTTGTCCCAACACCCAGCCAGGACAAAACAACTTTTCTCAACTTTTGGGTACAACACGCAGCTGTAACCCGGACCCCAACACGCAGCTGGGAATCCAACTTTCTCACTTTTGGGTACAACACACAGCTGTAACCTGGACCCCAACACGCAGCCGGGAATCCAACTCACCACTAAATCCTTAAGTGTGCACACCCCCCAATAGTTCAAAAGACTACGGAGTAGATCTAAGGCTAACTGTGTCCTAGTGCGGCCCACAGTATCTCAAACTTATGCGTCCTAATGTGGCCCGCATTTATCATCTCATTCATGTGTCCTAATACGGCCCACATGCACCATGGTTTTCTTCTCTTAAAAATTCTTTTATTCGTTATTATTCTTTACCATATAATCTCATCAAAATCCACATATTTCACCATAAATAAATTATGATATCATCCTTATAAATAATTCAATTTTCACAAAATCATTTCGTTAACGATTCCACAACAATATCAGTTGATCTCATAAATAAACTCATAACAATTTTCCATCAATCTCTTTTAGAAAATATATTTAAATAACCACTGATATCCGTTACAAAATAAATCACTCACAAAAGAAAATGAAATTATCACTAACACTTAACACTTCAATCTCAAACAATGATCACACACAAAATTCACATCCACGTGAAAATTCATGATTATAAATATAATAAAAATTAGTGAACGTAGTAACTTACTTGATATTTAGCAATGATTCGCAACAACCAAACACGAAATCTATTAATGTTGTCTTTCACAAATTCAGAGCTCTGCTACCTATGCGCCGCGGATTACGTAGGAAAAAAATTGACTTATCTCTCCATCTCTGCTTTTCCCTTTGTGTGTGAGTTGACAGGCTGGATCTTCTTCTAACTATTTTTTTATTTTATTTTTGTTATGCATGTGTAGAGAAAGTAACAAGAGCATTCGTTTTTTCCTTTGTTTGTGCCTACATATGGGCTGGTAAGGTAGGGATGAGTGACGTGTATATGTATGTATATATATATATATATATATTTGTATATGGAGCGAAGAGTAAATAGAGAGGAAATGTGGAAGCAATATCATGTTGTCTGGCTCATAGAAGAATGCAAAAGAGAGATGACTAGAGGGAGATGGGAAAGACAGGAGACTAGATTGGTTGATGAAAATGAGTAGGATCACAACCCTTATATAGCAGACCAGGAAGTCTAAAAGTGAGGGAATACCAATCAAATTAATTAATGGATTCAAATTAAACTAGTTAAATTAATTACAGAAAAACCAAAGGTTAGGAAATATGGAAGGTTAAAAGTATTCTTATTAAATAAAGTTGGAAATGTGAAAAGTTATAAACTATTAACTAAATGAAACAAGGAAATACCAAAAGGTAAAATCAATTCAAATTACTTAATGTAGTAAAGTCATAGTAGTATTTAAATCATAGCATAATTATTATAACTTAATCTTTAATAAGTAAATATATCAAACTAACCAGATAAATATGATGATACTTACAACTACATTAAAAATCATAACTGACTTATTAATTTTTTTTAAACGGGTTATTTATTTAAACGAATCATCTTTATTAAATACTATATAATATACGTGCAAATAATATAATGTACTTATAAATAATATGCTTGTTATAAATACTATATAATATACTCGTAAACTAGAAAATAAATGTATTTAAAAATTTAGGGGTATTTCAGCCACTCTCAGTTGTGGCCTCATTTTCAGACCTCGTTATCTCCGTCGTCTCTGGGTATTTTTTAATGTTGTCTTCTTCATTCTCTTCTCCTACAAACCCTCTTTCTAACCATTACTCACACTTAACCTAATTCCTTCTACATCCACTGCAAAGTCGATCTGAAGTTGCCTCCCCGAAAATCTACAACCCAGATTTTCCAGAAAAATGATTCGGTAAGGTAACTTCGTCTAATCATATCTCCTTCATCTGTCAGTGAAAATTCGAGTTCTATAGCTCATTTGTAGATCTTTAATCCCTCTCCAACTTTCCTTTTTTCACCCAAGGCTGATTCTCAATTGGGTGGAAGATCGAGGCGTCTAAAGTTCCCTACTCGATCACGGTGGAATTCATGCCCAGGTTTTTCCAGAAAACCATTAGGTAAACTCAGATCTTGTGAGATCTATAACTTTCTTTCTAGTTCATCAATTTCTGTAATTATTCCACTCATTTCTAGAGTTACATGTCTACTTTAAAATGTGGTAGGTTTCGTGGATCGAATCCTTCTCAATTAGCACGAGTTGGTCCGTGAAGTAGCCAAATCGAACTTCACATAAAATCATAGAAAAATACAAGATATAAACTCGAAACTTTCATTTTAGATTTCTTCCTGTGTATTACGAGTTAGATTAAGATGGCTCTATCAAATTGTAGAGCTACATTTCCTCTTTCGATTAAGCCCAAGAACATGGTCTAACTCGATCTATACTATAACTTATAGATCTGCAATGTCCACTACCCGAACAGGCTGAAGGTTCAAATTTTTCCAGAAAATTGATTTCAATTTTCCTCACCGGTGCTTCTCCGGTAAGTTTCCGATCAATTCCTCCGATAATGTCGTTTGATTTTTCATTCTCGGTCTAACCCAACTATCAGTTTTACCTACAGTTCATTGTATAGTGAGAATTTGTAGAAATTCGAGTTCCTAAATCGTATGAACCCTAAGTCGATAACCCAGATTCAAATCTACTGATCCGTGCATTATAATTCACGAAATTGGTACCATTGCAACTGGCTTTTAATTTCAAATCCAATGAAACAAAAATCAACGAATTTGGTTCTGTAGATTTTGAGAAATCGAAGGAAACGTACTCGGCATTCGGTTTGGGTTTTCTGATGAACTCGGTGAATCTGGGCCGTCCGATCGTAGTTAGGAGGAACGGACGGCCAAGATTAAAACGTAGAAGATTATTAATATATTAAGTAATATAAATTCCAGAATAAAACCCTAACTTGTTGAATTTATTTAATGGTCTTCCATAATGTATTTTGTCACAATTTTTAACCATAGATTCCTTATAAAATCTAGTTTATGGGTTTTGAGTTTTTAAACTTAAATTATAATTTTTGTAAGTTCTGAGTATTTTAGATTTATTGATATAATTAACAAAGATATTTTTATGAAATAAATTTTTTATAATATGTCTAAAATATCATAGTTACTATATATTTAATTTGGGGATTTTTAGACAAGGGTAAATAGGTCTAAAAATTGTGTTTATGAATTTTTCATAAGTTGTCTAATAACCTATGGTTTTTAATGTAACGAAAATTTAAATATAGTTGATTAATAAACTTTATGGGTTGAAAATAATATAAGAAGGCTAAACTAACATTTAATACAGAATGTTAGTAAATATTTTTGGGTATAGCCTTTTAAGTGAAATAAAGAAATAAAATATTATCCTAAGTAAATCAAGGAATTAAATTAATCTACTTTTAAGTTAACCATATTCTATAGAAGCTAATATACTGAAATGAAAGAAAGGAAAATACTTTATATTATAAACCATATATTGAATGTAGATATGTGTAAAAGTTAATAGAAATAATTAAATACAATAAGCTACATAAAGAATGTCTTGAATAAATCTTAATACACATATATATATATATATTAAAAATAAATAAAGTAAGTACATACCTTATAGGAAATGTAATAAGGGGGAAAATATTAGAGTAAACCTAGTTCATACGCAACAATTAAAACATTAAATGTTAATGTGACATATAGGTGGACTATTAGGAGAAATATAGATCCTAAACCTTAATCATGTATTAAAGTAAAATTAATCAACTATAACTTAAGAGTTTAACTAAGCTAATTAACTTATGTTCAAGAGTAAGTAATCAAAATAAAATTAAATGTAGCCTTAAGACATACAAATTCAATGGCGTAGATGGTCGAGTCAAACCCGGAACTAAATTGAGGTTGCACATTTGAAACCTCACAAACCCTTTTTAGAAAATTTAATCAACTAGCGAAAAGGTAAACACGGACTTGGGCTGTCCTACTGGGCCTAAGTCCATGAACTCCAAAAGCCCACTTAAACAATTCAATGAGAGTTTGGGCCACTCTTAGGATAAAAACCTAAATCATTCCAGATTAAATGAAATGGGCCTAATGAAGATTTAATTAATTAACAAGATCTAGCCCAGTTCCTTATGAGAGAGTAATTGTAAACAAGAACTATAAACCAGTAAGAATTAAAGATGGTTAGTGTTATAAGTTTCTTAACTAATCAATACTTGGAACACCTTAATTATAGGTTATTAGCGGGAGTTCGCACTATCAAGTTTGGTTACTTTTTCTATATATACCAGGTACGATTTCTCGTACTCAGATACTGTTGCTAATGGACTTAAGGAGACATTTTGAAAAATGCTAACTGAGCTTAAATGAATTTCAAAAGGAATCTGTTTGTTTGACTAACTAAGCTTGATGTGACTAACTGAGCCTTGAATGTGGAACTTACATGGTTATTGTTTCCTCCTATCTAGTTGTTTCATTCGATATTAACTACCTAGGGTTTACGCCTCTACACTCTGTAGGACTGAGTGTTTTGGTATTGCACTTGTGCAGTTAATAATCTAGTGGGGTAACTGGGAATATGGGAAAATGGGAAAATGTCTATCTTGGTAAATTCTTTCTTTGACTTTTTATATCGTTTCATCCATGAGCTGAGTCTTTTTGTTGTGACGTGCGCGCGCCTTCACCAATGACTGAGAACGGGTCGGTAATAGCGAAGGGCTGTATATCCCTTGTCCATGTGGACGTTTAACTGGCGGTGGGGGCCATCTCTCCCAATTGGTTTCCACTCTTGAGTTATGGGTTCTTGGATCTCTTCTTTCATTCCTAGTCCTTGTGACTACTTGGGTCTACTCCTAATTGGAACTAAATCTAACACAAGCAATGGATGTTCACTAACTTATGGTGTGGTCTCTTTTTAATTGACTAACTTTACTTTCCTGTTATTTATCTCTATCCTTGACTTGTCACCTTTGACTTGGTGATTTTGTTGTGCCGTGTTCTTCTGTTTTTGTTTTAAGCATTTGATTTCAAGTTATTGTTTATTTTAAGAGTTATGTTTTAAACTTTTGTTTTGGAGAGTTGTACCAGTTCCATTCCAGGGAACTGACTCACCCCTCGCGGGGTGGGCTGCTTGGTTTCATCTTGCAGGTATGAATTGTTATACAGGTGGCCACGAAGAGTTTGAGTGATTGGGATGAGAATTAGGAATGTGGAGAGTTTTTATATTTTGTTTCTATTATGTTTTCTCGAGTTCAGACTGTAGCATTTGTAATATTATAAGTTGTAATTGGTGAGGTTTGGTGCCGGGTGCTTGGAACCCGATGATCTATAAACGCCTTAGTATTTTATTATCCGTTGCATCTATGTTAAATAGGGGTGTTACATTCGTAGTTAGGATTGCAAAATTATAGTAAGTGAGGAGGATGAAGAGATGAGTTAAAGTATATTACAAGTTTCTAAATGAACTGTTTTCAGCCCCATCTTCAATCTGGCATACGAGAGACAAGGAAGCTCCTAACTTATCTATCCAGAGGTGCAAACAACACAACTTTTTCACTCAAACATTTTATTGAGCACCTTGTGTACATAAGTAATTCTACTAATTCAATACAGTACCCATATTATGCACACACAACTAAATTCAACACCCATAACCACACTGCAATCTAAATCTAATCCTTATCACAACAAATTGACAACATTTGAAATAAAAGTCGAACTCACATTTTAGGGTTGTTCTCTACCCTTTTTGAACTATTGTTGGGGTTCATAGGAACGTCACAAGAGCATTGGCGGTCAACGGCTATGGTGGGTGACGGGGTGGGAGCAGTCGCGGTCAACGGTGTGCGAGCGGGAGGTGTAGTGGTCAGAGCTCACAAAGGAAAATCACCACCAATATCGCAAGGAGAAGAGAGGAGTGGAGAGGAGAGGAGAGGGGAGGAGATGAGTGGAGAAGAGAAGAGAAGAAAAGAAAATAGAAGAGAAGAGAAGAGAAGAGAAGAGAAAAGAAGAGAAGAGGTAGAGTCTGTTGATGTGGGGCCATCGATTGAAACTAATTAAAGATACTATTTCGGTGGTTGTTAGTAGCAACTGCCGAAATTGACTATAAAAGACATCTAATTCGTCGTTGCTACTAACATTGTCAAAATAGCCTTTGTAATAAAAAAAAACAAGATCATAGGAGCAACCACTGAAATAGACTCTTTAATTATAAAAGAATGAAAATCGGGACAACCTATTTCAACCGTTTCTACTAAAACCACCAATATAAGTTCCAGAAATTTTAAAATACTCTATTTTAACAGTTGCTTTTACAACCGTTGATATAACGGTGTTGAAATAGGTCATTTTTGTTCTAGTGGTGGGAGATGTAGAGTGGCTTCAATGAGAAAGATAACTTTTATGGTTACTTTGGGTCTCCCATTATGATGTGTTATTTGCAGCGTTCTTCTTAGCGGAAGAAGTACAAAACAGTTGTGGTGGTGGTCTTATAAAAGTTGTTTAATGTTAATTGCCTAGTACTGGTCCCAGTTCATAGGCTGGCCTCGCACTTTCCATACTTACTTGCCGTCTCTTCGAACCTACCACTCTGAGTTGAGGGGAAAGGGTAGTAGCAGCAACCATGATCATACTGAGGAAGCAGAGGTTGCGGGGGAGCCAGTGAGTCCAGTGTCGAAGATGCTCCAAGATCCAGAGCTCGACACCTACATACCAGGAATCTTGGGATTCAGCACCCCTATCGATGTTGACGTTGTCAAAAATAAGCTACCTGAGACACTGCTGAAGCACCCACGCTTTTCAAGCATCATGGTTCGTATTACTCGTGAAGATCTTTGCATTTCTATTTTCTAACATTTAAAATTTGAGTATGTATGGCTTACTCAAAACAGAACTTCCTCCCATATACATATACATATACCGGGTGGATCCAAAATTTTAGGTTGGGTGTGTCAAACTTATGAATTTAGATTTTTGAAGTTAACAATAAGTTTTTATATAATATTATATTAAAGTTGTTATCATATTGACTATAATAGTAGTACAAAGTCTATAGTAAAATAAATTATATTCTTAAAAACATAAAAAAACATATTATTCTTAATCAAAGTTAGTAAAACATCATTTATGAACAAACTAGAAGAATAAATTTAGGTTGACAAGTAGCAAATGTTAACCAACAAATTAAGTAATTAACTTTAGGGTCTTTGTTGTTCTTAGAGATAAAAAAAAGTGGAAAGGTGGGAGTGCATAATAAATCAAGATTAGAGAAAATAAACAATATTAGGTGAGGAAAGAAAGATACAATTAAAATATATGAGGACTAAAATAAAACTAAATATTAAAAATAAAATATAAAATACACGGATGAATAGTGATTTAAAAAGTGAAATACAACATTATTAAGGTCATTCTTTAGCCTTGAACCCAATTTATTTTACATGATATTCTGTAATGAAATAAACAAAATCATTAACCATATTTGAACTCATCTCATATTTATCAACACATGAGTGTCAAAACACCTAACTAAACATGATTAGTTATAGCATATAAATAAATTTTAGCTTTATTATAAATTACATGTGTGTTAATTGACACGCTACGCTCTACATTGGGTCCACCCCTGCATATATCGAGGAAAATTCAGTGCACCGCCCACTATCCATATATAATTAATTCGAGTATAGCTATAAGTTTTACATAACATACAAAGAAAATGAAATTTACCTCCTTAAGTTATATAGTCAAATCATATGCTTTAATAGGACACAAGCTACCAATAATTACACTTGGGCTTTTATTATCAATCACTCTTTATGTACTTATCAAAAATTATCAATCACTCTTTATGTAATTACTCTAACTAAACTATATGTATATAGCTATCTATGGTTACACTTACCAGTAGCAAAGAATTAGGGTTTTATCATGTACCAATATGTTCCATATGATATATATGTAACCGCCACCTTCAACTTTAATTATAAACTTCAACTTCCAAGAAGAAAAAACATTTTAGAAAACCTTTCAGATGAAAAATATTGCAAGAATTAGGTCAAGATTTTTTTTCTTTTGTTGTTTGGAAACTGAGTAGATTATATTAGAGAAATAAATAAATGCCTAGGGATGAACTAGAGAAATCATCAAAAACAACCACAACCACACCCACAACCACACGATTGTGTAAGAGCAAACCTGAAGAACCCAACATGTCTAGCATGCGCAATGAACCCCAACCAAGGGTCTATATCTCCATCTTAAGTAGATTAGAAGATTGTTGAAGCAGCAGTTTGAACATCTTCAAAACCAACACAAACCAGCCAAAACTACTCAAAGATACAACTAAAATTAGACAAACAAGAGAGTTCTCATAACAACACAAACCAAAAGCTTATTAACTAAGCTAACGCATTCCGATAATGGAGCAATTAGATCAAGAGTTAAGGCACGTAGAAGTGATGGAGGGAAGTGAAGAAAAGCTCTCAATCTTAGATACTCTTACTTACAGTGTCGGAGGCAGGATATAAATTAAGTGGGGTCACTATTGTTCGAAGAAGAAAAAATTCAAAATATTTGATTATAGTTGGATTTAAATCTAGGATAACTCACTTAATATTTTTATCAATTACCACTATACCACCAACAACTCTATAATATATGAGACCGTTATACTATATACATATAAAGTCTAATTATTATATATAAAAGAATCTCTGAATTCTTTAAAATGTGAGGTCCACGTGACCCACCTTGGATCCACTCATGCCTACTTAAGTATCTCGTTCTCTTTAAGGAGAGAGAAAGAATAAACAATCATAAAATAATCTAGATTTGATAAAAAAAATAGGGTTAAGTCGTATCAACAATATTGGTTAAAAGGTTAAATGCGTAAAAATATATAATGCAATGGGATCACTTAAAAATAACTAAAATTTATGAGATGACACCAAAGAGAACGAGAATGACAATTCAAAGGCAGATCTGACCTCGGACTACTGCTACTATCAACTGCAAGAGGAATACACCTGCATCTAAAGATGATCAGAGGTTAGACCTAAACTGTGGTGAAATATTAAGAATACCAATGCTTGACCGCAAGGGTATTTTAGGTCATAATCATGATAAACTCTATTTACGAGGTCACATTAGGGTGAAACCCATGCCCATACCCCAGTTTGTGAGTTGGAACATGATATTGGTTTATGCATGGTAGAACCCAATTTTCGTGAGTTGTTTCCTTTACTTCCGAAGCTTCTATTCCATGTGTAAATTCATTTAAATTTTTTTAGATAATTTAGGCATATAGCTATGAAATTATATTATAAGACCTGGACGGATGGGTTGATTTGAGCCTCATTAAAACCTCTTCAAGTAAAACTTAATGAGATAAAGACTTGAAATGGAAAAATAGTACCCATCACATCCAATTACAAGCCTAGGTGACGAACTAAACAACAGAAAAACAAACGTAAAACAAGGGAACAGCAACAAATAAACCCCTTATTATAAAGTACCTCCATGTTTGAGGAAACAAAACCCCAAACACATCAACCTCCTCATCTATGATTTTACAAGTAGTCCTTCAAGGATGTGACTTCTACAAATGAATTACATGAGAGTGGAAAGTCTTTACACCATGTCTTAGTCCACCTCCATACTCCAAGATGTATTTGGGAGGCAATACGGTTAACCTCGCAAACTTTTTCTCGAAAGATAACATTGTTGCGTTGCAGCCATATGCATTAAACTCCATAGCAAAATGTTGATTTCCAAACACACCTTGCCTTAGGTGCAAACGAAAGAGAGAACCAATCCATATATATCTCTGCTACATTCCTTCTAAAGATAAACGGGACATTCCACCATCAAAAGATAAGCCCCCATATTCTTCCAATTTCAGAGCAATGAAACAAAACATGCTCAATTTGCTCCATCACTCTTTTACACCATGGGCACAAACTTTGACCAAGAGGGGCGATATCTTTCTCAAATAAGATTTCTCGAGTCATTAGTCTTCTTCTAAGAGTAAACCATATCGTCAGTTCCACCATAGGTTCACACAATCCTTTATATAACGGTTTCAAATCAAGTTCATTCTCTACAGCCTGGACATCAACATTTATATTATTCAGGGAAGAAACAATATCTTTTGTGATAGTGCACTTACCTCCACTGGACCAAATCACCTCATCATGTGCATGGGGAGGGGAGACACGCAAGACTTTGCACAAGTTGTTCACCTGTTTAACCTAGTAGCCGAAAAACTCACGGAGCCAGTGAAACTTTCAGCTCCACTCTTCATTTTGTCAATTACCCATTTGCGATATACACACCCCTGCTGCATACTGAGCTGAAAAATTCATGGGAACTTCTCCTGTAGGCTACCCGCATGTGTCCATCGGTCATACCAAAATGAGGTATTATCTCTGCTACCCAAAATTACATTCACTCTTTTGTCAATGATGGTATGGAGTGGTGAGCATCCAGCCATGGCCATGTAGATCGAGTAGCAGACACCCTTTGACCCAGTTGAGCCTTCACTCACGTTCCCCTTATGAAGGCCCCTTCTCATGCGATATATTGATTATACAACTCTCTTCCAAAGAGGGTTATTGTTTCTAGCAAAGCTATACCTCCACTTAGCCAGAAAGGCTAAGTTTTTCATTTGTAAATCCGAGAAACCAAGACCCTAACTTCTTTGGGGTGTGTCATCTTCCTCCATGAGACAACAGTCAAGAATTTATTTTTGTTCTCTACCCAAAAAAATTGTCGTTGAAAGGAAGCTAGCTTTTTTCTCTCCTTTGTCGGGATCACAAATAAACTAGCATAATATAATGGGATAGAGTCAAATACGGACCTTATAAGGACTACACGACCGGCTTTAAAGAGACATGTGGCCTTCCAATTTGCTAGTTTTCTCCTTACCTTTTGAACCACCAGGTCTCAAGTTGTAGCTTTTCTTGTATTGGCTCCCATTGGACATCCCAAGTAGGATGCTGGTAACTCTCCCACTTGATAGTGGAATATTTTTTGTACAATTTGAACCTCATCTACACTTGAATTGATGCAAAAAGCCTTTGACTTTTTCAAGTTCAATTTCAATCCACTCATTTCCATAAATATTATGAGAATCCCATGCAGGTGTACTAACTCTTCCTTAATAATCTTGCTAAACAGCATAACATCATCTACAAATTGTAAGTGTGTAACCCTTACCTGCCTGACTCCAACCTCCAACCCCATGAATTTATGTTGCTCTATTGCTCTTATTATCGGCCAATTAATACTTCAACCGTGATAACAAATAAGGATGGTGATAATGAGTCTCCTTGTCTCAAACCACGGCTAGGATCGAATGGTTTAGTAGGTGACCCATTCACTAAAATCAATATTCTTGAAGTTATGACACATTCAGCCACCCATTTCCTCCATGTACTTCCAAACCCCATGCATTCTATCATCTAATCAAGAAAATCCCATGAAATTGAGTCATACGCTTTCTTCAAATCAATCTTTAACAACAATCCTTTTCTCTTGCCTTTCTTTAACCATGTTATTACCTCATTTGCAATCAGTGGCCCTTCAAGGATGTTTCTACCCTACACAAAACCAGATTGGGTCAGGCCTATAAGCTTGGGCAAGTAAGGACTTAGACAGTTGCTTAACAACTTTGCTATCACCTTGTAAATGTATCCTACCATACTGATTAGCCGGTAGTCTTCTAGGTGCAAGGCCTCGGGTTTCATTGGGATTAATGTTATCCAAGTGGTACTTTCCCCTCTTTCAAGCTTTGAAGTTTTGAAGAATATTGTTACATCGTCACCAAAACTCATCTCCAAAAACATGCCACATCTTTTTAACAAATCTCATGTTATAGCCATCGAATCTCGGGGCTTTCGACCCATCACATTGTAGAACAGTTTGTCAGATTTCCATCAAAGTGGGAATTGTCTCAAGAAGTGTAGCTTGCTCTCTTGACAAAAAATGGCCTATTCCAAGAGAAGGAAAATACCTGAGGAGAGGGTCGCACGATATAGATTATTGTAGTAATCCACAATGAGTTGCTTGATAGCGCATGGATTCTTAACAATTCCACCTTCTGTTATCAAACATGTTATCATCTTCCTCCGGTGGTTAAGTGTGGCTCTTCTGTGAAAGTACTTTGTGTTGTTGTCCTCTTCTCTTATCCACTTGTCCCTTGAGAGTTGCCTTCAAAACATTTCCTTATATTTTTCAATCGTAGCTAGTCTCTCCATGTCTTGGATCCTTTATCTTTTTGTGTGAGGAGTATGATCCCTTGCTTTTATCTTTATTTCCACCTTTCTCAAATTTTCTTTGAGGTTAAGGATACGTTGATGAATTTCACCAAATACTTCCTTGTTCCACCTCTTTAACGCACCCTTCAATCTTTTCAGCTTACTCATCGTGGAACCATGTGCCAAACTTACCCATTTCTTTTAGACAGTTTTCAAACCACGGGTGCTCCAGGCATGCATCGATTGCTCTAAATAGTTTAGGCCCCAAATTGGTTTTCCCCGTGCTCATCACCAAGAGATGGTGATCTGATATTGACCACTCATTAGATCTTAGGCTCACGTCTAAGTATTAAGCCATCCAATCATGAGTAGCAAAAACTCGATAAATCTTGCTAAGTGATCCACCTCCTCTCCATGTAAACATTGCATCTAGCAACTGTATTTTTATCAACTGCGTGTCATTCACCCAAGATTGGAAGTCTTTCATACCTCTAGTGTACCTTGATGAGGTTGTAGGCTCTCTCTTTGATGGCGCTAAAAAAGAATATTCTTTTTTCTAATTCTAGTCTTTAATGACAAATAATCAAACACAAACCCTAAATTTTGGTTAGTTGAAATCCAACTAGCTAAAATTTGGATTTTAGTTTGGTTTTTGATTTTTCACTAAAAAAATCAGATTTTGGAAATTTTGGATAGCGGTTAATTTGGTTTTGGTGTTAATTTAGATAATTCAGTTTTTAACTGAAATAACCGAAACCAAATTTTTTTATACAATTTGGATTTCAGTTAACTAAATTATCCAAATGCTCACCCCTACAAAGAACAAAATTTCCGGTTTTACTTGAAGAAGTTCTTCAAATAGGGCCTTTCTTTCCATCGGGTCACAAGGTGCATAAACAAAAATCACCGTGTTTGTTGTCCCCTCTGATTTTACCTTTATCTCAAGCATCAACCATCTTACACTCTTCTCGGTTCATTGGATCTCTAGCTCTTCTTCATCCCACATGGCAACTATCCCTTCAAATCTTCCTTGACTCGGTATTTTCTTCCCATGATAGGATGCATTACTTCTTCTCCCGGAAACATGGAATTTTGTGTGTTATTCTTCCGTTATGCTACATCTCCACAAGCCCTAACATTGAGATGTTCAAGTTTCAAATCTCCCCCCTCATTTAACTTTGCTTCTCTTTAAAACTCATTCCTCTAATGTTTTGGAGTCCACCATCACCATCCGTCACTTGCTCTGATACTTGCTTGGGGTTGAACTTGGTCGATGATGTTTGATTTTGTTAGGCTTGGGTTCGGTACATGGCACCATAGTTGTGTTAGTAGGTCAACACAATCTGTTGCTTCAATCTCTGGTATTGATAATCTTACCTCTCTCATCTTTGGCTAGTCTCTCCTTTCTGGATTGTGCTGACGGTGGGGTATTATAAATCAACTCAACAAATAGACTAATGCCACCTCTGATAGGGGAGTTTCCCCTTGTTTTACGCATCTGCTTATCGGAGAATTTGTTTGATATGTTACTCTGATTGGCTCCTTTCACCTCTATCGGAGATAATAAGATTTGTTATTGCGCGTTTTTTTCACCATGCCCTAGTAGCTCATTCTCAGGGTTTACCGAATTCTGCTTGGGATGTGATGCTCCTCAGGACTTGTTTCTTCATGATTTTTGTCCAGGGGCGTCGCTGCCGCTTCACATGTCGTGGGAATGATCATTTCCTCTCCTCTTTCTTGAAACCCTGACAGGTCAATTATTCCCACCTCATTAAGGGGATTAATTTCACTTTCTGTTATTCTGCTTCCATTACTATTCCTCTATTGTCCATTCGAGATCTATGCTTGTGTTGAATCAAGGGCCTCATTATTCCACTCATTGTTCCAGTATAATAATTTGGCACTGCCTTCATTTACTGACCTGGTTTCTTGCTCTAGAGGGTTGCTTTAGGATTCAGAAGCCCGTTGATTTTCTGAGTGCAACGTTCTACTTTGTGAATCGTGTCCTCCGTTCTTGACTGTGTAGTCATCTTTTTGGTGTTGTTGTTGACCTTCGACAACATTAGTGTTCATTTCCACCATTTGTACAATACTCTTTGATTGGTCAGATTTTTTGCACTTGGTTGTGGGATCGTTGACCTCCACTATGCTCACAGGGAATTGTTGTTTATCAGTGTTGACCATAATTTTTAAGTTTATCAACTGTAGGGTGAAAGTTTCAATTTGAATTCGAATTTCCATATTTTCAACGAAATGACTCTCTTCATCCTCTATCTCAATCACTTCTTCAATAGTTTAGGCTATCTTGCAAACATTATTTTTATTCCAAGCATGCAACGGTATTCCATGCAGGACAACCCAGGTTCTACGCTTTTTAACTTGGTCTTCTATACCCCATCGACGGACTTCTACCTCCTCATTGTTCATTGGCTTTTCTTGCGCTTGTTTTATGACCTCCTCTACTTCCTGTGTGGTGCTGAAGGCCATGAGGAATTTCTTCCTCAAAAAGGCCAGCATTCCTACAACGTATGGCCATCGATTACGTAAGAATTTCATAGCATTCTTTTCCTACCTTTCTTCTTGCATGACAACACACTTGTTTAAACATGATTTCATCCCTTTATCTGACTGGACATTCATGGACAATCTGTTGTTGCGTGAGCTTGGGTTTTATCTTTTTGACCCCTGTTATTTACCTGCTTAGAGTGCGAGGATGGTCGTCCCTGACTTCTTCGTTGTTTAGCTCGATTCCCAGCATATTCTCCTCATCTCCTTTCTTTGTTACCCTATATTCCATTCATGCCCATAGCTTGTGTCCATTAATATACCAACCCCGGATGCCTTTAATCACTCTCTTAGTATCATTAATATGCTCAAAGTCCACAAATGCACATGCACTTTTGTTTGACTTTCTGGACTTTTGGCTAATGAACAATCTTCTTCAACTAGTAAATCTCTTCACTATTCACCTTAGTTGATACTTCGTTACTCCCTTATTAACGTTGTCAATGAATATCGTTACTGGGTATACTCCTCTTCGTGCCTGTGACCTATATCGCAACCTGCCTTCAGGTTCTCCTCTTCTTCTCACATATCTTCCTCAGCCTCTTTGCCTTTCTTTCCATCTTGGCCTCCCTCTAGATCAAAATGCCTTCCTGTTTCTCGTGTTCCTTTGGTCTCTCCGTCTTGAGTGCTCGTTCTCTCTCCTCATCTCTAGGTACGTGAAGTGTTCCTGGGGGTGGTTTATAGGGTAGATTTAGGTGTATTTGTGGTGGTTACGGGTTTTTTTGAGATGTTGTGATGGTGGTGGGTTTACTGGTTACTGGTGGGGTGGTATGGTGGTTGAGAATTTTGGTGGTGGTGAGGTGGTAGTTAGTTGGTTGTTGTAGCGGCTATGGGGATGGGGTTAAGGTTGAGGGTACGTGATGAGGGAGAGGGGATCTCCTAACTAAATGTCAATGTATTGACGAAAATAAGATAATAAGATAAAGTTATTAGCTGAACTTAATTGAGTTTCAATAATCCAATTATACTGTTCTGGCATAAATAGCATTGTGCAAATTATATGCCAGGATGCACCAAGTGTTTTGGTCCAACTGCTATAATCAAGATAAATTTAGTAAAAATCATGCATACTCAACAATAGCTCTTACATGTTAATGTAGAATATAGTGTAAATACTAACAGATATATAATTAATTGCTCTAATAATGAAGATTTAGAATCATTCATGTTAATACTACACATGAGACACTACTTTTTGATATGTCATTTATGATAAATATGTACAGGTCAAGGACCCTAATAATGAAGATGAACTCAAATGGGTGATAATCTCTAAGGTGGGCTTGGACTACCATATCATAGTTCCACCTATCAATCATACAATCACTCTTGATTCAAAGATGACAGATAAGTTTCTTTACGACTATATCTACAATTTAAGCAAAACAAAACTTGACAAATTGAGGCCGCTATGGGACTTGCACCTTCTCAACCTTAAAACATCTAAAGGAGAAGGGATAGGGATATTTCGGATTCACCACTCTCTTGGCGATGGGATTTCTCTTCTTTCTGTCCTTCTAGCCTACACTCGTAAAGTGTCTGACCCTAAAGCTCTACCAACATTGCCTACGAGTAAGAATGAAAATAAGAGAGGAGGTGCAGCTGGCATCCAATCAAAAAGAGGTGGTGATAGTGGTGGCGGTGGGACCAAATTTGATTGGAAAGTATGTTGGAGAGTTTTAGTCTAGTTATTGTGGCTTTTAAGGATTGTTTGGAATACATGTATTTATGTCCTCATGTTTTTAGCTACTCTATTTTTCCTCAAGGACACAAATACTTTTTTTAGACATAGAGTTAAGTCCGTGCCTAAGAGAGTAGTGTGTAAGATAGTCAGCTTGGATGACATGAAACTGGTGAAGAATATAATGAATGCGGTAAGACCGAACATGTTTTTTTTGTTATGCTTCTATAATATTAATCAAATTAAGGTTATTTCTTCTTGATGATAGATACATTGATGCTTATATATGATGGAATTAAATTGCAGACCATTAATGATGTTGCTATAGGAATGACTCAAGCTGGTTTGTCAAGCTACCTCAGCAGGATATATAGTAAGTGATTCCAAGTTTTCATAAAAATAAATATAGTTGATCAAAATTAAGAGAAAATAACACGGACTGTGGATATAACAAATGTCTAAAAATCCAGCAAGTAATAGTAAAGCTAACAATGAAACCACCAAGAAGAAGATCAAGGTTGCAAAGAAGTCTAGAATAAGATCAACCCTCATAGTCAACATCAGGCCTTCACCAAGTATAGGAGTGAGTCATCAAAAACCTTGTGTCTAGCTAGTGTCACAGTTTATTTACCTATATAACCATATCCACTTCTTGAAAACTAAAGAAACGATATGCATGTATGATTTACACTAAGTACTAAATGATTTTGCAGCTAGTAGCTAATATGATGGAAGAGAATACCATTTGGGAATGGGGAAATCGTATTGGTTATGTGCTTCTGCCTTTCAGTATTTGTGCAAAAGAGAATCCTCTAGATCATGTTCAGGAAGCGAAAGCTGTAATTGACACAAAGAAGCACTCTTTTGAAGCAATGTCTACTTTCTTGTTTGTTAAAGTTTTCAATAAGCTGCTTGGATGTAAGGTGCACCTTGCAAGTACCCGCAGGTACATACACACTAGCTACTATTGTGATTCATGAATATAAGTATTATCCTAGATTGTTTATTTTGCTTTTATTTACACATTTGCTATTTTTTGGTGAAATATACATGTGCACAGATTGTAGGTGCTCTCACTACAAATTCCTTTAGGAATACAACTTTAACCTTCTCTAACTTGGTTGGCCCCATTGATGAGATTTGCTTCTATGGCCATCGAATTAGTTTCCTTGCTTCAACCATCTATGGCGTACCACAAGTAAGTGATTCTATATTACATTGGTTTTTATAATATGTATATTCCTCATTTCAATCTCTTTTTATAGTTAAATATGCTTATTTCATTGTACAATGTTTATTTAATCACTGGGTTTAATAATACACTTCATAAGCTATATCAATCAGATGAGCATTGTTGTGTCTGTAGATGAAGATATAATTCCTGATCCTTACCAATTGTGTGAAGATATCACTGAATCTCTGCAACATATGAAGGAAGAAGCTACGTTGAGAAACCAAAATGAAAGCGAAGATTTTCTAAATGGAGCGTCAACAAGTTCTTCAATAATGCTACATACGACGTATGTCTGACCATAATGGTCTTTTCAGTTACTATTTTTCAGTAATATAAATCAAGGTGTCCAAAGAACAATGTGTTCTTGAACTATAATTTAGAAATCCCAACAAGCTATTTCTTATTGGGTGATTATAATATAGTTTATCCGATGATTTCATAAAGTGAAGTAATTCCTGAATGGTCGTAACATAATGACTCGCTAACTTATAGCTAAAACATGTAATGAAAGATCACGCACACATAGTAGAAGATATTCATCTTTATTTTATGATGAATAAAGAAATTGAAAACTCATAACATGTAGAAAATAACTACTATGTTCCACAGTTGCAAACATAGAACGGTTATTAAGGAGGAGAGACGAAAGAGAGAATAGCTCACAAAATGGAGAAAGTGATCGACTTCTACAACGTCCAAGGAGCAAGAAAGGCAGAGAAATGGGCTATGATCAAAAAAGAAATTAGGAAGACCAACGCAGTGATGTTAGGGCTGGTGAAAACCCACCACACCAAGCCCCGTAACAAGTGTCAAAGTCTCTGGGGTGCAATGTTATGATAGAATCAGAGGACGAAAACAGCTTTCAGAAGTGGAAAGACCTACTCCTCAGCCAAAGAACCAACAAGACTTGGATATCGACGTTTCTATTCTAAATTTACAATGTGTGGGCGATCAGGAACAGGATCATTTTTGAGCATGTATAGTTAAGATGGTCTGAGGTGATAAATTCCACCAAACTTCAAATCTTGGAATGAGGAAGATATGACATCAGAATCAAAGGATCAGTAAATAGATTAATGTTCTCCACAAATATAAAAGATGAGGTCTGAATCATGTTTTCAGGTGTCCCGCCTGGCTTTTGAAATTTCAACTATTAGCTTATAGTTGACTCTAGTTGTTCGTGGATACTGGTATACACCATATCCAGATTCTATTTTTGGCTAGGCTATCCTATGCTGCTCTAAACCAGATAATGGTTAAACATTGCTACTATGTAGCCCCATAATAAAACAAAATCACATCTAATACAACTCATGTTGGTCTAACAGACATGAAACAATAATCAGAGTGTGTTTCACTTTGGTATGAATCTAGGTTCATAACTTCTTTGATATTTCTAATCTCCTAAAAACCCACATGCTTTTAACTTTTAAGCCCCTATATATACGCGGCATTGGAACTTTTACCCAAGAAATTATATCCATAGCATATTCCTTGTCACCCACAAATACAAAAAGCCTAAACTATCGTAACAAAATATATACAACTATTTCTCATTGCTTAACAAGAAATATATTTTGTCAATGGATATCTTTATCCTTGGATGTAACACCCCTACCGCTAATACCGTCATTACCGTCCAATCTCCTTATACATTCGTTCTCACGCAGCGGATACATTCATACTCAACGGCGGGTGGCACAATGCCGTTAGTCACCCACGTGACTAACAAGGCTACTAATACATACAGCATCGGTCTGATGGACCGGAATATCCGAGTACTACTCAATACGATACATACTCTCATTACATACTAGATACTACAATACTCCATTCGATACAATGCTCCATTCAATACAATACTCCACAATTCAGTACAAGATAATACGCTACACATACCGAGTTTACTAGGTTCCAAAGTCAATACCGTACTTCTCCCAAATTCACACATACTCACTAGGAGTCAATTTGCTACCCCTTCCTCACAACTAGATACTTCTAATTACAAGGCGCGCCACCGGTCTCTTACCTTGACCGTATTCGCTCCAGGTACCTGCAGACGTTGTATTGTGAGTGGTTTAAGTGGTGTAATTAAAGTTAAAGAAAAGAAATTAAAACCCAAAATAAATGTCGGGCTGCAAACAAATCCCGGTCGCAGTAGTATAGTGAAATGTAAGCGATCGGATATCGAACCACGGGACTAATGTACATATTATAGTACCTAAGCGTGTCACAAAGAGGGGGGATTAATTGACTTGTTAAATATAAATAAAAACAGTTAATAAAATTAACTAAGTAAGCAAATTAACTAAACGGGACTCTGGTTCAGATTAATATTATCTGCTCTTTCATGCTATTCCTACTGGTTTAATTATAATTGTTTGGCAAAATTCCTTAAATTATCCTAAGGACTAAGTCATAGCCTCATAAGAACTCGTTTACCAGAAATGCTCGGTCTAATCAAGGTTCGAGCACTCTTATGTAAACGGACATTAAATTCCAGGAAATATAATTGCATCTGAAAATACTAACTCATTAAATCATAATAGAGCTTTCTCCAGATTTACGGCTTAATCAACCTATCTATTTATCACCTGGTCTGATCAAAATAGACTTAGCAAGCAATTTAATAAACTCATGACATTTATTAAAAAGGCGAGAGAAATCCTTTAAGCGTAACAAACTTCATTAAATTAAAACCAGTAAAAACATTGCATAATTAATACAGAACATAATAATTATTCCCAAAGCGTACGTAAACTAGCCTAACATATTAAATAGATAGACAGAGACAAGAGTAATAGAAATCATCCGTAATCACTCCGGATCACTCTGCTATTTTGTGTACGTAGGCTAGAGGTTGATTTAGTGGAATGTAAAGTAAATAAAATGGAGAAGGCGGAAGGAGAGAAATGAGATGGTGTGTGAATTGGAACTCCAGAGGAACCACGGAAGGAGCCTCCGGAAGGACACCGGATAAGGAGGAATGAAGCTCGTATTTTAGAGGAAGAAGAATAGAGCAGCAGCTCATCAGCTCACTGATTGAGCTCGTTGATTGCAGCTCCCCATTGATTGCAGCTATTGATTGCGCAGGGGACAGGGCTGAATCGCGTGCGTGATTTCTGGTAGGCGCCGGCTCAAGTTGAAGAGCGAGTTGGGTAAAGATAACCCGTTAATTTCCTACAGATTTACACGTGTCCGCCACTTATTTAGCGGTCTCCTCTGTATGTTGTCCGCCTGTTAAGTGGCGGTCTTCTCTCTTCTTGTCCGCCTCGCGGTTACATTAGAGTTGTCGCGCAAGTGGCAATCATCTCGTCTCAACCGCCTCGCGGTCTTCTGTCTCTGTCCGCTAATAACTAGCGTATGCTCGTCACGTCCGCCTGATAAGGAGGCGGTCGCCTCTTGTTTCCTCCTCTGTGTCTCGTCCGCCTTGTTATGTGGCGGTTACATGGAGGCGGTACTAAGGGTGGACTCGCGTGACATGCACGTGAGTTTCTTCAATCCTTATAATATATGTCTTTGTTTGTCATTTTTCCTACATTTTAACACATATAATACATCAGTTAATATAACAACATAAATATAGGAAAAACCCAAGATAAGTGAGAAACATTACTAAAAATGCTGCAATTAATAAGGTGATTAAACCCTAAAAAGTCTATATGTTTTGCACTTATCAGTACCTGCACACTAAAAACGTTCCCCCGAGGGGGTCAGCTTTCACTGAATATGATAACCGCATACCCCGCGTACTAGCGAGGGTACGCCGACCATTTGGTCGAATACATGCAATTCATTTTGCAATACATACATACATACGTTCATACATACATGCTTTCATTCACGATACTACAATACTACACAAGGTATACATACATACGCACAGTACAAAACATGCTTGGAAGACAATACGAGTCAACCGATACCTACTTACCATCTTCCAGATTACACATACGCAATACATACTCATTACATACTCGATACGCAATACATACTCATTACATACTCGATACGCAATACATACTCATTACATACTCGATACGCAATACGGAGATACATTTCTCCAATTCATACAAGGGTCTTGTTAGCCTCATTACACACCCGGTTTAATCGGGTGTTCAATACTTCTTACTCATGGTCAATGACTTACAATAGTCGAGACCAATACAAATACAATACTTACTTCTTACATACTTTACTTCCAGTTAAGTCGGTATGACCTCCGGGCAGGGATTACTACATCCCACCACCGGGCTTTAGGGTGGCCCACTAATCCAGGATGCTACCCATTCAAGGGAATTGGTCCATGGAAAAGATTACAGCCAAGATTCGGATCCAACCTCTTGTGTTTCCTTATCCACACGCGTGGCCGAAACTATATCGGACTTCTACTCATTACATCTACTCATTACATTTACTCATTACTCAAGTCGGGAGTTAGATTGTTAGGAATTAGTAGAAGTCAGTACTTCATTTCCATACATCCATACAATACACAAGCACATACTACATATACATACTCTTCATTCTCATTCATACATTTCATGAATTATACAAACTAAATGTTCAAGAAGATACAATCAAGAACAAAATAGTTCAAACACAATTAAGTGCAATAAAAGTCCGATTCGTGTATTTATCTTATTGGTGATCACATAAGCACACAAATCGGGGTAACCAGGTTAGGATACAGAGCATGAAGAAATCATACCGTTCACCGTCGTAAGGTACTACCGGTTCCTTTGGAGCTCAACTATTGGATTCCTATACATACATGAAGTAGTATGATCAATGATCTATTATTGATCTACTTACTCCTTCATTGATACTTTCAATGTATACTTACTACTTCATTACTTTCTTACTTGGTTATAAAACCATCCTTGTCCTTACTATTTCTTACACTTGCTTCCTTATTCATTTACTTACTTTCTTACCATTATTACCTCATTAATGGTGTATTACTACATATATATGCATATATGTATATAGGCATATTTATATGTATATATGATTACTATAATCATATAATTAAATTTTTTTTATTTTTGACTCGACCGGACTTGCGACCGACCTTGCAAGTCCGGTCCATTCCAGTAGCTATCAGTACGGGAAATTTCTGGCTCGACCGAACTTGCAAGTCCGGTCGCAAGTTCGGTCCATTCCAGTAGCTTTCATCTGCCGAATTTTTCTGGCCGACCGAACTTGCAAGTCCGGTCGCAAGTTCGGTCCATTCCAGTAGGTTTCAGACGGGAGAATTTTCTGGTCCGACCGAACTTGCATGTCCGGTCGCAAGTCCGGTCGATTCCAGAAGGTTTCCCGTCTTTGTAAATCTGGGCTCGACCGAACTTGCAAGTCCGGTCGCAAGTCCGGTCCGGCCCAGTACTTCAGTTTTAAAATCTGTTTTCAACTGATTTATTTACTCATTGCTTCCCCAATCTTTACCAATACTTCCCTACATGATTACCACTCATTTAGATGCTCTAAATCACCTTAATTCATTCTCCAAGCTTACTACTCCATTCTTACACAACTTACTCAATATTTTCTCATTATCAATACAAGGCGAAAGCCCAACTTATCTAAAAAAAATTCCAACACTTACATTGGTTTTCTTCACACTAATGCTACAGATTTTGGTTTCCACATTATGCTACAGATTTTTCCCTCAACATTTATCCTCCAATACTCCCTCAACTAATGCTATTCCTAGCATCCAAAGTACATTACCTTACACTCTAGTTTCATCCCTTAACATACTCATATTCAAATCTGTTACAAGATACTAAACACTCCTTTTAAACTCTCCAAATACTTCCTCTTCTTAACAACTTGAGTCTTCAAATTTCTAGATGAAATTTGACATAGTCTCCCCTATATTCTTAACATTCTCCACACATCATTTCAGCCCACAAATTGCTCATTCACCTACTTGTTTATTCAATACACTATACACACAATCCAACTCCATTACACACATTAAAATTCCTGCACATACACATTCACTACCCAATGTTTTCCCAAGTTTTTAAAACACCATTTAAGAACTTCAAAACTGTTACAATATCATTCCTCATTATACTACATCATACTTACTACTCATTACTCAATACCTTACACATTTTGACTACTCAAAATCTGTTACATTACACAATACAAAACTAGTTCAAGGTAAGAGCAACTACCTTGTCTTGCTAGTTTTTTCTTTCTTTCTTTTCCTTCTCTTCTTTTCCTCTTCCTTCTTCCCTTGTTCTCGGTTTTTGTTCAAGAATGGCAATGCTACAGCAAGCCATACATACCCATACTAGTTTAGCACCTTAACTTAAACTAACCCTAGAATTTAGATGTTTTAGGGTTTAGAAAAAGAGTATTACCTTCCAACCAATGTGTGGAGTCCTTGTCTAGCAAATGAACAAGATTCCTAGCCCAAATGAGTAGCCAAAATCGGCTGGAATGCAAGGAGTAAAACAAGACTCACTTTGAATTTTCGTTTTGAATATAAGGGCTAGAAAAAGATGGGTTTTCAAGAATATTTTTACCTCAAAATGACAAGGTGGTGAAGGTGCTTCTAATGGTGGTACTCAAGCTTCAATTGGAGAATACCCATGGAGATGAAAATGGTCGTTTTCAATTTTTGAAAGGGGGAATGTGTTCTCCTTTGCAAGGGGATTACAATGGTGTAATTTTTGTTGAGTTTGGAGAAGGTTTGAGTGGTCAAAGAGATGAGAGAAGGAGAGAGCTGGTGGGGGTTCAAGAAATCGCCATTGACATGCTGAGAGAGAGGAGAAATTTCAAAAGGAAGGAGGAGGGAGTTACGTGAGAGAGGGTGAGAGATGGAAGAGAGAGACTCACTCTTACTTTTGTAATTTCTCTCTTTTTCCTCTTTTCTAGTTTATAGTTCTTGTCTTCTAGTGTATTAGGAGCTATTAAATAAATGAGAGAGGGAGGGGAAATCGGTCCACACCCCCCTCACACACAGATTTTTAATTTCTTTATTTACAATTGGGACACAACAACTTGTTGCTATTGCAGTTTGTACCCCGTATGTTCTCGTTTTTCCGGTATTCGCTAACGGAGACCCGTTTTTCGGAATTCTCTCTTTTAATTAATTTTATTGGTTCCCAAGCTTCACCAATATTTATTAGTGACTATTTAGTTGACCAAAATTGTTACGAGTCTATTTGACCCACTTAAAGTCACGTTTTCCCGGTTTCCTCGAAACACGCGCTTTAAGGTTCGTTTATGCTTTTAACCCATTTTAAAGGTCCGTTTCCTTCGGGATTTGTTCCCTCATATTATTTAGGAATTATCAAGCCTTAAGAATCCATATAATACTCCAACCGAGGTCTCGCACCTCTTATGGTTATTTAACGCTTATTTTGCGTCTTTCGCTTTTATAGCATTTCTTTATTTTTTTTTTGGATTTATTTTTCCTTACCAATATTACTCAAGCATTACTAGGCTCTTAAATAAGGATTAGAATTATCTTAATCACTATATTTAAGTTTGGGGTATTTCAATCTACCCCCCTTAAGAACTTTGTCCTCAAAGTTGCTCAAGGTTATACGGTTACAATGCTTGTTCATTCATACTTGTCTATGCCAGACGTCGTACATTCTTCCTCCTTACAACTCCTCAATCCATTACTCAAGATTCCTACTTTCCATGCCTTACCAATGTACAACAATTACTCAAATCCACGTTACTACCAGCCATCCAGTTCCTCATTACAAAATTTAAACGTACATGCAGTGCAAAGCTATCCCCAAAGCAATGCAATACACATTACAATCCCGCAGGCACTCAGGTCATCTAGACACAGGACTCTTCTATGTCCCATTGCCCTTGGAATAATACAATACGATACTCTACTACCTTCTCAGGCATACGCTTCTAGCAAATCCTTCATCTCCAGGGTAAGAAAAATTCTTTCGCAACTACTACTTAGAAGTCCTCCACAGCATACAACTCCAAATTCCAGTTTGTATTTATTGCTTCTACCCTATGCGTGATTCTTGTGACCACTTGAGGGGAGCTTCAAGAATCATTCGACCCTGATGTGATCAGCATCAGTGTTGAACTATCTTTCCACCCCAATTTGTGTTTGGTTTCCCTTGATCTGATCATGATCAAGTTCGACTTCCCACATCAGATTCAACCAAACAACTAATTTAATTGTTTTCATTTTCTATCTTTTTACTCTTTCTAGTCGTGATTACGAATTCATACCACTCCAAAGGATGGAATTCAGTCCATCAATCATTCTCAATCTACTTCCCAAATACTTTCCTCGGAATTTGATGCCTAAATGCTCATTTCATCAATCTTCTCTACTTTCTTCCATTACCCTCTATTATCTCTACTATTCCGACTAGGGAATACAGTACTTATGAAATTCAGCTGTTCTCAATTTATTTCCAATAACATACTTACGAATACACCGCTCATGGGCTACATTCCTCTACTACTCATAGTCAATCCGTACTATTTCTTTAAGGATACAATACTTGTGGAGCTCCGTCCACTACTCATTCTCAATTGTCTCAAAACAATCACCTAGGGAACTCAATTTCCACTAGGTTCTACATCGGTTTTATACCGACTCATGCATCGTAATGCCATGTCTAAGTTCAAATAGACATACATAATAGGAATTATCATTTCCAAAAGGGTTTCTCTACTCTTCCTTACAAATACTCTCACATTGGGGTTACAAGATGGTTATATTCATCCAATGGTATTTGCATCTCTTGTGCCTAATTACCACAATTACAATATGAATGAATACGTATGTTTATCTGACATAAGTACTAATCATCAATTCGATTCTCATTTGTGCTATGCACATTATAGTTTCTGTGTTTTATTCATGAAACTTACATTAAGCGGTTTTCGCTCTACCCCCCTTAAAAGGGATTACGCCCACGTAATCTACCATATGTTACTATTAAACATTGGTTTACTCGATTTGGGCAATCTGAAGTGTTTGGCTTCACTACAATATACTATACAATATGCTCTGGTCAAAGGGTCTTAACCATACCAATGGTTTAGTTTTTTGTACCAAGGATTCCTATATGAGTTTATTTAACTCATAATTGATTCAGTTCTAGCCTAATAGGCTTCAAGGCATTAGTAGCCATTCTTTCTTACTTACTAGGTGTATTACATTTCCTAGCTAGGGCCCCCTAGCTTCTGCTGCGCGACCCTGATAACTTGGGTTATTCACCCTTCATGTTATCCTTAATGTGCTATACATCACCTTTTTATCCCTCTATTGTGGACATAAGGTTTACTAGCAGTGTAGTATTCTTTTACCGCTGTTTGAACTCAATGCGTTTTAGATTGTGACCAGCTCTCTGGTAATCTATTACACTTACTATTCGTGCCTCCACGATTATTCCTTAAGTTCCTCCGACTTGTTGTCGGGCGAGGTTAAGTCACTACCTAGATGTAGTGCTTCCTCTGTTGTCACTAGCTTCTGAATAATACCAGTCCTTCTGGTTCAGTACAAGTGTTCTTGCTTGTACGACCTTGCATTCTCAATGCGTCGGTCCAAATGACTTTCTTCAATCTTCTTTCACCTTTTTATTCCATTGGAATTCACATTTGTGATTGTTAGTGTGTTTCACACTCTTCGTGCTTCTTTGGTCTCAGACCGCACGGTTTGTTGCTACGCTAGCTTAACTGGCTTATACCATGTTTGTTGGTGAAAAGAGGGGTTTACTATGGTTTACATTTCCCATATTCCTAGCTATCGCATTAGATCATTAGCTGCGCTAGTGCAATACCAAAACACCCAGTCATACAGAGTGCAGAGGCGTAAACGCTTGACAGTAAATCACTTATGTGATCGCATAGGAGTGAATATTTTTGTCTATCTTCTCGTACTTATACTTCGTGTCCTTGCTTAACTACTTCCTCATAGCGGTTGCTTATTGTGCACCGTATTCTCACTCATTATACAACATCGTTCTACCGATTTCGTTACTGTGGTAGTTTGTCTTTACTCATTGCCATTGTCATTGGCACCATTTCCTTATGGTGTGAATACACTAGGAGGTTCCTAGTTCACGTATATGACGGTCGTTGTAGCATACCGCAATACCATTATCTTCCCCTTGTGGGGATGTTTTATTTCAGTTTAGGTTTCATGTGTAGGTTAGCTTACCTCGCATTACTTCCTCATTCATCATATAGTTTGCCAAATAACTTGGTTGACCAAGGATGAAGTGGTTTATCGGGTTACAAGCTCTCTTGAGCGCCGGTCATTCATGGTGTGCAATGTGCACACTCATTGATTGTTTTTGACAATTACTGTCTCCATGGTGCTGAGCATTGATCATAGGCTCTAGCTATGCGGTTTTATTTTGCATGTACATTACCGGGACATCCCCAAAACTTCAAGGGTTTTCTGGTCCCGTTCTCCAATTAAAGAGTATTCTATCACTGGTAGGTGAAAGTTCCCGTTGAGGGGTGTGTTTCCACTCATAGGTCTCGTGATAGGGTTTACCATGTAAGTATTTATACCATGGTTCACCACATAATTGGGTGCATAAGGAGTATACTTACTCCTTCGAGTTTCGATTCTCTAAAGGGATGTGCTTCTACAGTTCACAGCCTCTTGTAGGTGTAGTGGTTTGGAAATCTCATTTCCTTATTCGTTGTCTCTTGGCAATATTTATGCACGAGTTTTGTTGTTATAGTGGATGGAAGCCTTTCCTAAGGGTTCACATCTTCACCACATTGGTGGTCTTTGGTTAACGAGAGATACCTTTCCTCGAGTTTCTCATAGTGTCCAAGCGTGGACTAGGGCATTGCTGGCGCTATTACCATTCATGTGCCCCTGTGCTACCATTGTTACAGAAGGTATGAAGGTAGTTAAAAGCTTGTCAGCTGTATACTAGGCTGATGCTCTAGTGACAGTGACACTGAGTTGACCATTACTCCAAGCCACTCAGGATGTTGGGTTTGAATTGATGGTCCAGTTATTGATTTCTTGTCGTATGAGACAATATCTCTTGCAAGTCTTGTTATCCACTGGTGTGGTTTTGCAACCATTTCAGTTTACACAACGTATTTGGTTTGTGGCCATTAAGCCTTATTGCTGCAAGCTATGCTCTTTGCAAGCTGCTTACACATGTTTCTACTCCATGTATACCCCGTAGGCTGGAGGTATTACTAGGCTCCATGGTAAGTCGTGACATCACGCTTCCATTCATAGGAGACCCTTTAGGCAAGCTGATGCTAATTTAGGGTATTCCCTGTTAAGTGAAATCCCTTCGGTGTTCTAACCGAATATTTGTTCTAGCTTCTGTACTCTTATCAAGACACTTGTTCAACTGCTGTTATCTCAGACACCCTTCAAGGATTGCTCCTGGGTGCCGTTGGATCACGCCGTTACATCCAGCTGATGTTTATGATATGTTGTGTCTGCTATACCGCCTTGTGGTATTGTATTTTAAGTTATCCCCTTGTGGGTTATAGCGTCTCCCGTTCTTGGGTAGACTGTTTATACTCCTCCTAGTGGTTTAGACTAGGTTTAAATGTCCTCTTTGATGATGGATTATATCTGTGGTAATCTTGTAATTGCTCTTGGGAACTCCGTCCCGTTTGTTGAGCATTCTGGTGTCCACGTTAGGCGATTGCCTTACTGTGTTTAGGCTGGGTATACCTTCCAGCTGCCATGTATTTATTGATGTCCTGAGACATATCCAATGTCTATACTTACTAGTATGTGCTCCTTGCACTCCCTAGTTCCTATTCCTTATCTCAGATGGATTCTTGAGTTCTTCCATACTTATTTCTTAGCTGAGTTCCTTCTCCTTGATCGACTGGAGTTCCAGTTGTTCTGGTTTGACTTACTCATGGTCCGTAGAACGGAGTTGACTACTTCCCGTGTTTCGTACACTACATGTATACATACGTGGGGTGCCATATTGATACGTTACCACTTACCCAGCTATATGTCAGGCCCGCAAGCTCCTTCGGAGTGCGGTTGTCCCACATCCCGTAATTGGGTATACTCGTAGTGTTCGTCACATGCCTAGGTGAAGTATTCTATTGTCAACTCCTCTTGTATCATTCTATGATACTCACCGTAGTTCGGTTGGTTTGGTTTTAAAATCCAAGGTTTAAAGAAAGATTATGGTTTTGAAAGAAAACTTTTGGGTTTTAAAAATTATGGTTCGGTGTTAAAAGAAGTCTCTCATGGCATAGCCATGTTTGAGGTCTTGACCAAGTCGAGCTTCTCGCTGGCCGGTAGGTTCTAAATACAGTGATCCGGCCGTTAGGCCTTTCTAAGGTTCCATACTTCTAGTTGTTAGGATGTGTGATCCTGTAGTTGTTTCATTACGGTCACCGTACATTACTATGTACTTGTGGCATGTTAGTGTTCCTTTACATATTCATGTCCTTACTGCACTTGTCGTGGCAAGTGCGTGGTACTGGTGGTATTTGAGTAATCCTATACCGATCACGGTATGGTTCCCACTCGCATTTGATAGTCTCGTTGACTCTTCCCTTGATCCTATTGATCTACAATTGGTATACTCGATCCTTTAGGTAGCTTCTTGGTGGTCTAGACATGGCTGTCGTAGATCTGGGTACTTCTCCAATCCTTGGAGATTCCCACTCTATTTGGTTTAGTGTCGTCCCTTGTGGCTCGTTCCCACACATTGTGATGGTTACTGATCCTTCCTTGTTTGGGCACTACTCTTGTAGTCCTATTGGATTATATCTCATGGTTGTTCTTGTAGTTGTCTGAGCTATATTGGCCAGGTATTGCAACCTTAATGGCGTCGTGGTTTTGGAGTTAACCGCTTCCGACTATGTCCTTAGTCAGCTAGCATACCGTTGGTGGTATTATTCAAGTATTAATATCCCGTAGACTTGTCTCTCGGGTTCCGTTACTGCTCCCTTTTTCATTCCGTTGCACGGTTAGTGCTTATTTCCTGCTGTTGGTTGATTAGCCAGGTTTCGCGACTGCTAAGCATGTCGCCCCATGCTGTTGTAAGTTGTAGCCTCCTCACGGTTGGAGTGCTCATTCCACCGCTATTAAGTGCGGGTATTGTTATTCAACCGGGAATCATCTCCGGGACTTCCAATTCTTGGAATCTACCATATGTCGGGTTCTTTCCTCTTATAGGAATATCTCACTACTGCCAGGTTGGGTTTTCCCGAATATGAGAGGACTTCCCTTCTCTCTGGCGTTCTTTTCCCAAGTTATACAATGGGGAATGCGGTGGGCGGGACTGGTATTGTAGGTATCCGGTACACCCCGGTGATTCCTAACTAGCGTATTTCTAACGCTATCACTCAGCCCTTAGCCCTAAGCTTCCAATTCCTAACTCGGTATTTCCTAAGCTCGGTATTTCCAGTCATCAGAGCGATACTTTGCTCTGATACCACTTTTTGTAACACCCCTACCGCTAATACCGTCATTACCGTCCAATCTCCTTATACATTCGTTCTCACGCAGTGGATACATTCATACTCAACGGCGGGTGGTACAATGCCGTTAGTCACCCACGTGACTAACAAGGCTACTAATACATACAGCATCGGTCTGATGGACCGGAATATCCGAGTACTACTCAATACGATACATACTCTCATTACATACTGGATACTACAATACTCCATTCGATACAATGCTCCATTCAATACAATACTCCATAATTCAGTACAAGATAATACGCTACACATACCGAGTTTACTAGGTTCCAAAGTCAATATCGTACTTCTCCCAAATTCACACATACTCACTAGGAGTCAATCTGCTACCCCTTCCTCACAACTAGATACTTCTAATTACAAGGCGCGCCACCGGTCTCTTACCTTGACCGTATTCGCTCCGGGTACCTGCACACTAAAAACGTTCCCCCGAGGGGGTCAGCTTTCGCTGAATATGATAACCGCATACCCCGCGTACTAGCGAGGGTACGCCGACCATTTGGTCGAATACATGCAATTCATTTTGCAATACATACATACATACGTTCATACATACATGCTTTCATTCACGATACTACAATACTACACAAGGTATACATACATACGCACAGTACAAAACATGCTTGGAAGACAATACGAGTCAACCGATACCTACTTACCATCTTCCAGATTACACATACGCAATACATACTCATTACATACTCGATACGCAATACATACTCATTACATACTCGATACGCAATACATACTCATTACATACTCAATATGCAATACGGAGATACATTTCTCCAATTCATACAAGGGTCTTGTTAGCCTCATTACACACCCGGTTTAATCGGGTGTTCAATACTTCTTACTCATGGTCAATGACTTACAATAGTCGAGACCAATACAAATACAATACTTACTTCTTACATACTTTACTTCCAGTTAAGTCGGTATGACCTCCGGGCAGGGATTACTACATCCCACCACCGGGCTTTAGGGTGGCCCACTAATCTAGGATGCTACCCATTCAAGGGAATTGGTCCATGGAAAAGATTACAGCCAGGATTCGGATCCAACCTCTTGTGTTTCCTTATCCTCACGCGTGGCCGAAACTATATCGGACTTCTACTCATTCCATTTACTCATTACTCAAGTCGGGAGTTAGATTGTTAGGAATTAGTAGAAGTCAGTACTTCATTTCCATACATCCATACAATACACAAGCACATACTACATATACATACTCTTCATTCTCATTCATACATTTCATGAATTATACAAGCTAAATGTTCAAGAAGATACAATCAAGAACAAAATAGTTCAAACACAATTAAGTGCAATAAAAGTCCGATTCATGTATTTATCTTATTGGTGATCACATAAGCACACAAATCGGGGTAACCAGGTTAGGATACAGAGCATGAAGAAATCATACCGTTCACCGTCGTAAGGTACTATCGGTTCCTTTGGAGCTCAACTATTGGATTCCTATACATACATGAAGTAGTATGATCAATGATCTATTATTGATCTACTTACTCCTTCATTGATACTTTCAATGTATACTTACTACTTCATTACTTTCTTACTTGGTTATAAAACCATCCTTGTCCTTACTATTTCTTACACTTGCTTCCTTATTCATTTACTTACTTTCTTACCATTATTACCTCATTAATGGTGTATTACTACATATATATGCATATATGTATATAGGCATATTTATATGTATATATGATTACTATAATCATATAATTAATTTTTTTTTTACTCGACCGGACTTGACCGACCTTGCAAGTCCGGTCCATTCCAGTAGCTATCAGTACGGGAAATTTCTGGCTCGACCGAACTTGCAAGTCCGGTCGCAAGTTCGGTCCATTCCAGTAGCTTTCATCTGCGGAATTTTTCTGGCCGACCGAACTTGCAAGTCCGGTCGCAAGTTCGGTCCATTCCAGAAGGTTTCAGACGGGAGAATTTTCTGGTCCGACCGAACTTGCATGTCCGGTCGCAAGTCCGGTCGATTCCAGAAGGTTTCCCGTCTTTGTAAATCTGGGCTCGACCGAACTTGCAAGTCCGGTCGCAAGTCCGGTCCGGCCCAGTACTTCAGTTTTAAAATCTGTTTTCAACTGATTTATTTACTCATTGCTTCCCCAATCTTTACCAATACTTCCCTACATGATTACCACTCATTTAGATGCTCTAAATCACCTTAATTCATTCTCCAAGCTTACTACTCCATTCTTACACAACTTACTCAATATTTTCTCATTATCAATACAAGGCGAAAGCCCAACTTATCTAAAAAAAATTCCAACACTTACATTGGTTTTCTTCACACTAATGCTACAGATTTTGGTTTCCACATTACTACAGATTTTTCCCTCAACATTTATCCTCCAATACTCCCTCAACTAATGCTATTCCTAGCATCCAAAGTACATTACCTTACACTCTAGTTTCATCCCTTAACATACTCATATTCAAATCTGTTACAAGATACTAAACACTACTTTTAAACTCTCCAAATACTTCCTCTTCTTAACAACTTGAGTCTTCAAATTTCTAGATGAAATTTGACATAGTCTCCCCTATATTCTTAACATTCTCCACACATCATTTCAGCCCACAAATTGCTCATTCACCTACTTGTTTATTCAATACACTATACACACAATCCAACTCCATTACACACATTAAAATTCCTGCACATACACATTCACTACCCAATGTTTTCCCAAGTTTTTAAACACCATTTAAGAACTTCAAAACTGTTACAATATCATTCCTCATTATACTACAACATACTTACTACTCATTACTCAATACCTTACACATTTTGACTACTCAAAATCTGTTACATTACACAATACAAAACTAGTTCAAGGTAAGAGCAACTACCTTGTCTTGCCAGTTTTTTTCTTTCTTTCTTTTCCTTCTCTTCTTTTCCTCTTCCTTCTTCCCTTGTTCTCGGTTTTTGTTCAAGAATGGCAATGCTACAGCAAGCCATACATACCCATACTAGTTTAGCACCTTAACTTAAACTAACCCTAGAATTTAGATGTTTTAGGGTTTAGAAAAAGAGTATTACCTTCCAACCAATGTGTGGAGTCCTTGTCTAGCAAATGAACAAGATTCCTAGCCCAAATGAGTAGCCAAAATCGGCTGGAATGCAAGGAGTAAAACAAGACTCACTTTGAATTTTCGTTTTGAATATAAGGGCTAGAAAAAGATGGGTTTTCAAGAATATTTTTACCTCAAAATGACAAGGTGGTGAAGGTGCTTCTAATGGTGGTACTCAAGCTTCAATTGGAGAATACCCATGGAGATGAAAACGGTCGTTTTCGATTTTTGAAAGGGGGAATGTGTTCTCCTTTGCAAGGGGTTACAATGGTGTAATTTTTGTTGAGTTTGGAGAAGGTTTGAGTGGTCAAAGAGAGGAGAGAAGGAGAGAGTTGGTGGGGGTTCAAGAAATCGCCATTGACATGCTGAGAGAGAGGAGAAATTTCAAAAGGAAGGAGGAGGGAGTTACGTGAGAGAGGGTGAGAGATGGAAGAGAGAGACTCACTCTTACTTTTGTAATTTCTCTCTTTTTCCTCTTTTCTAGTATATAGTTCTTGTCTTCTAGTGTATTAGGAGCTATTAAATAAATGAGAGAGGGAGGGGAAATCGGTCCACACCCCCCTCACACACAGATTTTTAATTTCTTTATTTACAATTGGGACACAACAACTTGTTGCTATTGCAGTTTGTACCCCGTATGTTCTCGTTTTTCCGGTATTCGCTAACGGAGACCCGTTTTCCGGAATTCTCTCTTTTAATTAATTTTATTGGTTCCCAAGCTTCACCAATATTTATTAGTGACTATTTAGTTGACCAAAATTGTTACGAGTCTATTTGACCCGCTTAAAGTCACGTTTCCCGGTTTCCTCGAAACACGCGCTTTAAGGTTCGTTTATGCTTTTAACCCATTTTAAAGGTCCGTTTCTTTCGGGATTTGTTCCCTCATATTATTTAGGCATTATCAAGCCTTAAGAATCCATATAATACTCCAACCGAGGTCTCGCACCTCTTATGGTTATTTAACGCTTATTTAGCGTCTTTCGCTTTTAAAGCGTTTCTTTATTTTTTTTTGGATTTATTTTTCCTTACCAATATTACTCAAGCATTATTAGGCTCTTAAATAAGGATTAGAATTATCTTAATCACTATATTTAAGTTTGGGGTATTTCATTGGAAGACTGAGATATTCATGGAACTATTTTGCATGGCTTCTATGAATTAAAGATCCTTTAGATTGTGTCTCAATTTGATCATGAAAAATGTGCATCAACATTTTCTTCATTAGACTATGTCTTAGTTTGATCATTAAAACTTTGAATCACATTTTCCCATTTTTTATATAAGCAAATTGAAAAATGAGTTGTTCTATGAATGCCCATAAGTTAATGGTTAACATAATACAAAAAATCGGTTCATAGATTTCCCCTTTTTCCAAAGCAACCAGTTGTGTGCCTCTTTGACGCCCTGTCCAATTAGTCCCATCGGACAACCCTTCATTACCATCTTGGACATCCATGGTTACCATCTCACATACCTCTCTAACATACCATTAATACTCCAAGATAGTGTCTTGTCCACAATTAAGGATGGGTGACCGAGCAGAGCGAGGAAGTTTTGTTTCTGACAAAGATCTATCCCGAGTGAAGTCAGCCCTATCTAACGGAAACTCCATGGGTCATCAATCCGGCTAACAGACAGGCGACAAGCCGAGAAGACGTATCAACCTCCTCATTCTCTTCCTTATAAATAGCAATCAAGGTCACATTTATTAGACACACAAGAAATGGGCACATTCTCTCTTCTCCTCTACTTGTACTCGCACAATTCTACCAACAGCCTCTAACAAACCTAGTGGACTAGATCATTCAAGATCTAACCACATAAATCATGGTGTCTTCTTCTAGACTACTCGTTACTACAATCAAACCATCATCATAATCACCGAAAAAGTAATCATAATCTTTTATGCAGGTTACACTCCAACTTGTAGATTACCATATCTAATAGCCTGTAATTTAAATCTACTATATATAAGCATTAATGTATTCATCATAAATAAGAAACAACCTCAAATGAAAAACATAATTAATCTTACTGCATCCATGGTGTTCTTCACCAACTTCATCTCATCCTAGCTAACTATCTTATACACTACTCTCTTAGGGATAGCCTTAACTCCATGTTCAGGCCTTCAAAAGGTATTTGTGTCCTTAAGGAAAAAACACAAGTTGCTGAAAACATGAGAACATCAACACATGTATTCCAAACAATCTCCAAAACCCATCATAACCATATGAAAACCCTCCACCATCCTCTCCAATCAAATTTGGTTTCATCTACACCACTATCACCACCATTTGTTGATTGGATGCCAGTTGCACCCTCTTTCTTATTCGTGTTCTTCTTCTTCTTACTCGAGGGCAATGTCGATAGAACTTCTAAGTTAGACACTTACGGGCACAACCTAGAAGGATAGATATGAGAGAAAACCCGTCACCAAGAAAGTGGTGTATCTGAAATATCCATATCCCTTCTTTTTTGGACGTTTCAAGGATAAGAAGCTATAGATCCCATAATGGCCATAATTTGTCAAGTTTTGTTACTTTTTTCTTACTTAAATTGTAGATGTAGTCGAACATAAACTTATCAGCCATCTTTGAACCTTGATTAATTGTAGAATTGATATGTGGAACTACGATATGGTAATCCAAGTCTACCTTAGAGACTCTCACCCATTTGAGTTCATCTTCATTACTAGGATCCTTGACCTATCACTGCTGGAAAAAAAAGTCTTAAAACCACGAGATAAAAACCATGGTTTTAGGCAGAACCGTGGTATGTAATATTTTAAACCACGGTTCTTGTAATAACTGGTGTTTTTGAAAATTTTCACTGACCAAAAACCACAGTTCATGTAATAAGCGTGGTTTATATTTTTGTGCCATATATTATAAACCACGGTTCATGGTACAACCGTCATTTATAATGTTACACAAGGAGAATAAACGACGGTTCAAATATACCGTGAACAGTGGTTTATTGTCTTAGCGGGAATATTTTTCATCGAAATTTAAATGACGCGCCACTCTTCAATCTCTTCTTATATCTCTTCTCACACAATTGCAACCCCAACAAGAGAACAAGAAACTGCTCTGTGCCTTCAATACTCTTCATGAGTCACGGTAATTTTTGCATCCCCTAACTAGAAAACAAGTAACTTGCTCTACAGCATCTCTTCAACCACACAGTGATTTCATAACCCACATGCGTACAGGGAATAGCTTGCACCGGCCTCTTCCTCATTCTCTTGTTTTCATGGAAATTTTCGCAACCCACTCATAATATGCGCATTTTCCTCAGTAATTTTTACAACCCTAGATGGAGAACAAGGATTATATTCATCGCCGCTTTTACTCTTTTCACCCTCATGAGAATTTTGCAACCCATTGATGAACAAGGACTGCACCTCTTCCATTCTTCTTCACTCATGATTTTACAACCCTAATTCACAAACAAGGAAGATACATGCTCGAGCCTCTTCATTCTCCTGTGTATGCGTTATGTTGAGACTAAAATTAGTGGTTTGAGCTACATATGTCACACACTAGAATGAAGACGATGATGTGAACAAAAAATTATCGCAGAGTATAAACCACAGTTCATACAACAACCGTGGTATATAGTCACGAAAATAAGACTTATAAATGATAGTTCATACTAGAACCGTGTATATAGTCACGAACAAGACTTATAAATGACAGTTCATCCTAGAACAGTTGTATATAGTAACGAAAATAAGACCTATAATCATCGGTTCATAGTAGAAACGTGGTACATAGTCACAAAAATAAGACTTAAAATTCAGCTGCAAATACCACTGTTAAAGTGTTTACAATTTATGAAACTACAAGAATGCTAATCAACATTATAAGTTGAAATAGAAATATACTACATTAGTGTACTGTGTTATGAGTCGTTTTCATTTAATACTTCAATATTGTTAGAACAACTAATACACATTAGTTATTACACTGTCCTATAACATGGTAAATGCCTTAAAGAATGTTAATCAACATTATAAGTTGAAATAGAGATATACTATATTAGTGTACTGTGTTACGAGTCGTTTTCATTTAATACTTCAATATTGTTAGAACAACTAATACACATTAGTTATTACACTTGTCCTATAACATGGTTAATGCCTTAAAGACTGCGATTTCAACCATAAAAAAGAGGACTATGTAAGTGGGAGTAAACATTTTCCACACGTTCCACTAAATTAGGCTAAGAAATTAATTAAGAAGAAAACTAATCTTAAGGTGCAATGGGAGTGGAGGAATGAGCGATAGAGATTGACATTCCAGAGCTCGTAGAGGATGGAGATAGAGTGAGGGACAGGAATTGAGAGCGCGGAAGGTAAGTGTCAACACATATCGTACGCCTAGGCATTTTAAAGACATATTTGCATATGAAAGATGCTCCTGCCTGAGTCCGGCGTGAGTACTATGTTTTAATTCAATAATAATATACTAATACGTATAAAACTATCAAAATCGAAACAACTACAAATATGTCATGCCAAAAAGACAAAAGGTTCAAGCAAGGAAGGATACAGCAAATTGGTCGAAGGATCCCTAATATAAGAGGTTTCAAACTTTTAAAGGAAGGAGATGAAGGTATGACTGCCTCAGATATGATGAGAGCAACGGTGATGGAATGGGTCAAGATAGATGCAACTTGAACTAAGCTTAGTCTTAATTTTCTTTTGGGCTGGGGGTCACACTTTGTACCTTGTATAACCACCATCATAATCATAAAACCAAACCAGATGGTCAATTATGAGAATATATAAAGAAGATTAAGACAAACCATGATGCTTGAAAAGCGTGGGTGCTTCAGCAGTGTCTCGGGTATCTTATGTTTGAAAACGTCTCAGATATCACTTTCCCATACATTTTGGGTGACGGGAGCCTGTGTCATGCGACGAGGCAACGTTTACACAAGACCACATCCCAGCTGTTCGCACTATCTTCTTCTTGGCAAACAACACATCACAGTAGGAACCCAAAGTCATCTTTCTCATTGATAAATGCCACCACTCTACATCACCCAGTCCACCCATACTGACTAAAATTATCCCAAGGCCGGGATATTGGGTAGGCTCGTGTCGATGATAAGGCAATAACAAAATTCACCGTCCAAACTCTGATGCGCTCGGGCTAGTTCCTCATTGATATCAGGATCAGAATCCTACTCTGGTCAGCAGAAACCCATAGGACCAAACTCTTTATAGAATTGCACAGAATCACATAGAATCATAAGTAAGACCAACATTCTACTTTCAATTGTAAAAACACATGACCAGGATTGAGATCCCAACATCAGTGCTAGCTACGGAGATCAAGAAACGAGAACAGACAGACACAAAGAGAGCGGAAGCGATTTTGTTACATTTTGTATTCATTGGCTCAACACAATCAGCCAGGTCACAGCTGTGTTTCGTCATAGAGGGGCGTCAAGCACCCACATCCCTCCTAGCCCCCAAATTCTGAGGTTGTTAAATGCTTATATAAACCTCATTGATTAGTCAAGCCAAGAATTTAGTCATCAAATATAGTGAGGAAACTAATTTAAATACTTCATACATAAGGCACGCTGTACCCCAAAATCAAGGGTAAGCATTCTAGATTTGATAACTTATTCACATTAAAATAGATGAGGATAAAAACAATAACTTCAGAGGACACCTTCATGGTTGAAGAATAATGAACCTGCTACATATGAGGGGAGCGAGATAAACTGCCAGCTGAAAGAGGAAACCTGTCCGACAATTGATTTCAAGCTGAAACGGAAAGCACATAATACAAATAGCAAACCAAGTAAAAAAAGGTTCCGTTCCATTCCATTACATACTTCACAAACTTCCTTTCTTCAGCCTTCCAATTTCTTGTGTATCCAAAAGACTTTCATAATTAGGAGCATAGGAGACTGGTAGTCAATTCCAAAGCGCAAAAAAAAAAGTAACCATTAATTTTTCTTCTCAAAAATCTACAGATAATAACAAGGAAAGATGTTCTAAAACCTGTCATCACTTTCATATCGAATTGCATTAGACTCATTTCATACAGAAAACATGAGGAGAATAGTAATGTGAAAAAAATACCTAGCAATTTAGACAGCTTACCAGACGTGGATGCTTAAATGAACAGAACACGTCAATATACAAAACTCAGGTTTGAACTTTAGGCAGCTTATACACGCAGAAGCCAGAAAAATCCCACCAACATCTATCTCAGTTATGTGAGCTAGAACAGATAGTCTAAAACCATCTTCATAGCCCATTTTTGTAGAGTACATTTAGGGTGGGGTTGTAAAATTGAGGGCTCAGATTCACCTTTGATCAGGCATGAATGGAGAACGGGCAGGCCATGGGGCTGCAAAGCAAACTGTACCATTATGAACGATTGATATATTATCATTCTCATTTCTCTCATACTCCCTCAGTCCCTTTCCATTCATTAAGAGATGGTAGTAGAATAACAGAATAGCGAGAGGGATCAAATAATCCAAACTTCACGTTCCGCATTCTACCACCTCCCTTCAATCTGTCCACAGGCCAACAGATGCATTACCCCGCCCACTAAATGGCCACCCTTTTCTCACATTGCCTGATCTAAAATTCCATGTACCAGAATTGAATTTGGCATCATCACAGCCTCTCATATTCAGTCATGTTGTTGCTGTTGTTGATGCTACTGCCACAGAGGATAGTGAATGGAAATTCTACAGTTCAACCCATATTACCGACATAAATGCAAGCAGGATACCGGACAGAGAAAAGAGATAGAGAGAGAGAGGGGGGGGGGGGGGGGGAGGGGAGATGTTTGTTCCCAACCCAGATTCCCATCCCAGATTAGACTCATTTCATACAGAAAACATGAGGAGAATATTATGCGAAAAAAATAGCTAGCAATTTAGACAGCTTACCAGACGTGGATGCTTAAATCTTGAACAGAACACGTCAATATACAAAACTCGGGTTAACTTTAGGCAGCTTATACACGCAGAAGCCAGAAAAATCCCACCAACATCGATCTCAATTATGTGAGCTAGAACAGATAGTCTAAAACCATCTTCATAGCCCATTTTTTTAGAGTACATTAAGGGGTGGGGTTGTATAATCGAAGGCTCAGATTCACCTTTGATCAGGCAAGAATGGAGAACGGGCAGGCCATGGGGCTGCAAAACAAACTGTACCATTATGAATGGTTGATAAATTATCACGCACCAAAACAGCCATGCCGAACAGAGCCTAAAAGAAGATAGTAGAATGACAGGATAGCGAGAGGGATCAAACAATCCAAACTTCACTTTCCGCATTGCCAACAGATGCATTACCCCGCCCACTAAATGGCCACCCTTTTCTCACATTGCCTGATCTACAATTCCATGTACGGAATTGAATTTGGCATCATCATAGCCTCTCATATTCAATCAAGTTGTTGCTGTTGTTGATGTTACTTCCACAGTGGATAGTGAATGGAAATATTACAGTTCCCAACCCATATTACCGACATAAATGCGAGCAGGGATACCGGACACACACACACACACAGAGGAGGCAATATTTGTTACCGCAAGCAGTAATAAGCTCTGAAACACGCCGAGGACCCCGAGCATTTCAGAAAGGGGCAAAATCGCCGCCCTAAAACACCCACATCCCTCTGAAGCGCTCGGGGTAATATAGAGATCAAGAAGCAAAGCAGGCAGCGTAGAGGAGAGACAGATCGACTTATCTTTTTCATTTTCATTTGGGATGGGAGGCGATTTTTGTTAGGCACAAAGTCATTGGGTCAAGACAATACGCCACCGAGGTGGATATTTTTCGGAGGGGGCAAAATCGCCTCCATCAACACCCACGTCCCTCCTGCTCCTGCCCTCATACTCATCGATACAAACGATCACAAGGCCGTAGGAGAGAATCGCTACCATGACAACATTGGCACTTCAACCGTGATTTAGAAAAAAATGCGTAAACAATTATGGCCGAGCTGTCACCCAGTACCCACCGTTCGGTTGAGGAAATCAAATGCAGAGTATGACTTTTGTAGTGTCGACTGAAGTAGCAATTAAGAACCCTAAATTCTGGGTTGGGGAAGAAACATTACAGTTCCCATCCCAGCTTTCACAGATACATGCAAGCACGTATACAGGCAAGAGAGAGAGGAAGCCGAGGCGATGTTTATTGCCATTAGCATTACTCGGCTCTATAGGACGCCAAGGACCCTAGCTTTCAGAGAGGGGCAAAATCGCCAACCTGAAACACCCACGTCCCTCTGAAGCGCCCGGGCTAGTTACAAAGATCAAGAAGCAAGGCATGCAGAGATGAGAGAGCCAGAGACATCGGAGGCGGCGATTTTCTTTAGGTTTTGTATTCATCGGCTCAACATAATCAGCCACCGAGGGGACGGTTGAGTTTCGGAGAGGGGCAAAATCGCCGTAGTAAAACACCCACGATCCCTCCTGGCCTCATACCTTGCTGCGTTCGGCAGGTGTGTTTATGGTAATTTTGTGGTTGTTTTGGAAATGAAAATAAATTATAGTCTTTAATAATTAATATTTTTTATTAATATTTTAGTGATAATAAATTTATAATATGTATAATTAATTAAATACATCTTTTACATATATTTGAAAAAATAAAGAAATAAACCATTTTATTTAGAGAAAATATATTAGATGTTATATATAAAAATATAATTTTATAGATTATATATTAGTATTTAATATAAAATTTCAAATGTATTAATACTTCAGATTATTTTAATTTTTAATAGAATAAATAATATCATTGAAATGAAAAAGCAATTCTTTCTAATAATAAAATAATTTACTGTAAGCGGATATCACTTATTATTTTATTATTATATATTGTTTAATTGTTGATAAAATATTTATTTTAAACATATATTTGTAGTTAAAACAATATATTCTATTCAATTAAATATTACATAATGAAATTCAAAAACATAAATTTAATACTGGATATGCCAAGAAATGAAAAATAACGTATGTTAGCATATAAAATTATTCTTTAATTATTAAGCACAATATAAAACATATAATAATTTTGATATACTGACAAACTATAATCGTTTGTACAAACAGTTTTGTAATTAATCATTACTTAGCAAGTTGAATACTTATAATTGATATTTCTGAAATATACTAAAAATATTTTGTACTCTAATAATTTTGATATAATTGAAAGTATACATCGTAATTTTTAGTAGTTTGCTCTTTTCCTAGTAGAATATTTTATTAGAATTGATAAATAGTAATAGTTTTAGTAGACTATTTATCCGTATCTGAATAAACAATTTAGAAAAACACTACTAGTTTAAAACTATTGTTCTATATTATTTTCATGAATTTATAATTTAGTATATCAATCTTTATCAAAAAAACTAAAAATAAAAAAGGGAAAATAAACTAATTTATAATATATTAATCTATATATTTCAATTTTAATTTAATTTTGAGTCAAATTTAATATATAATATCATTTTTAAAATATAATTATAAATATTGAAAATTTAAATTAATTTTTAAATATTAATTAATATTATTAAAATATTCTCGCCCACTTAATTATAGTTTTCTGGCTCCGCCTCTGTTTACGGTATCTGGGTTGCTATACGCAGTACAAAATTACTAATCACCGCAGTACAAAATTTTTTTAATTCATATTGACGTTATACACATATAATGATGTCGTGTTGTAACTTTTGTTTTATTAAAAAATAATTTCTTGACCGTAAACAGTAAAAAACACTCTGAATGTTACAAAACATTATAAACTCGTATTAATTGCGTCAATATGATTTTAATTGTGACTCCACGTAAATTGGACGACATTTTATGTTATGTTTGACTAAATTAGAAACATTGGTACATATTCAGAATGTCATACTAAATTCGTAGTTAAAAACGCCAATTTTTGGTGAAAAAAGCTGTAATTGTAATAAAAGACGCTAAACACTTTTCAATCAGATTTAAACGTTATAATTGCGACTCCACGTAAGTTAAAGACAGTTTACGTTGCATTTGACTAAATTACTAACATTGCTACACTGTTAGAACGTCGTACTGAAATCGCAGTTCAGAAGGTCATTTTCGGGTAAAAAAACGCTCTCACTATATACATCCCAATCTTCATTGAAAAATTCATTTTTCTCTTACCCACTCTCTCTCTTCCTTAAGAAGCTCTCTTCTAACTGCCGGAGCCGCCACCGGAGCCACCACCCACCGCCACCAACCACCACGGGACCACCACTGGAAAAAATTTCCGGTGAGTTTTTCGAAATTTTTTGTTGCAACTTATAGATTTGGGTGTCCTGAGTATGAATTTGGTGTTAGTTTTTTTAAATTCAACATCAATTGAGGTAGATCTAGCATTAAGCATTCGAAATTAGCAAAAAAAAAAATATAACATATGCGGGCGAAGTGCAGCGCTGCTCGATCTGGGCTAAGGCGAGCACCGCCGCTGCTCTACCCGGAGTCATGCGAGCAGCACCACTACTCGAATTACAGACAGGCGAGGACTCCTGCTGCTTGATTTGGACAGAGGCGAGGAGCGCTGCTGCTCGAATCCGGAGAAGGAGAGGAGCGCTGCTGCTCGAATCTGGAGAAGAAGAGGAGCTGCGCAGCTCGCCCCTGGAGCAGAAGAGCAGCTGCGCAGCTCGAACCCTGTTTTAATTTTTTTTTGAATTCTAATATTGTGAATGATTTTTAAATGTTTGAATTTGTTTTTTTAATTCTAATATTGTGAATGATTTTTTAATGTTTGAATTTGTTTTTTTTAATTCTAATATTGTGAATGATTTTTAAATGTTTGAATTTGTTTTTTTATTTCTAATATTGTGAATGATTTTTAAATGTTTGAATTTTAATGTTATGAATGAGGAATATAACTGTGTGATATGAATATGCAGTGATGGATCGACTGAAAAAAGTAGTGCAACATGATGATGATGATCAGGACTCACCCGACGTGGATGAGGAGAAGGATGATGAAGATGATAATGTCATGGATCAGGAGGATGAGACTGACGAGGAAGTAGCGATAGCGATGGTTCCAGTCATTCCTACCTCTTGGGAGCGTAACCGACCAAGGGCCAGCCAGTCCGAAGGAGCACCATCAAATAGAAGATCACTTAATAGAGGATCATCATATCCGAATCGATTCAGGCCCCTAAACGATTTCCCATACTACTAGTATTTCCCATCCAACCTATATCAATATATCACTGGGTATATTGATGTTCGTGGAGATGGTAATTGTGGTTTCAGGGTGATTGCTGATTACCTGTATTCAAACGAAGAGAGGTGGAAAGATGTCCGTAGAGGATTGCACCATCACATGAAGAATACAGAACCGGCGAAGCATGTTTTGAAATGAATGTTTAACGAAGCACCGTACAACGACATGTTAAAAGCGATTCATTGGAATAGGGATGGGCCAGCACCTCCAGAGAAATGGATGAACACGGAAATGGGGATGGTGATCACGACAAAGTACACTTCGATAGTAGTTTTCTACTCTACTGCCTGGGGGGTATGGCAAGTGCCACATACCTTCCGCTCGATAACTATACCGATCGTGATAGACTAAGAGGAGAGATCCAAACACTGTTGGACCTTGGATTCATCAAATACAATCTAGGTTAGATAGATGGAACATCGTTGTAACTTAATTTTTCTTTAACTTAGTTGTTGTAACTTAGTTTTTCTTTAATTTAGTTGTTGTGACTTAGTTTTTCTTTAACATAGCTGTTTTAATCATTTTGATTGAAATAATTTTATCATTCAATTCCCTTTTGTTTCAGAAAAAAGTGTCTCCACACAACATTCCAACTTATTCAACTAAGTTTGGTGAAAAAAAAATTGTACTGCAAATAGTAAAGTTTTTTGCTATTCGCAGTACAAATTAATTTTAAGTCATATTAATAGTATAAACACATAAAAGTGTAATCCAACACTTTTTTTACAAAAAAAAAAGATTCCTGTATTGATTACAACAAAAAAGTAACTAGTAAAATTCGATTATATTCGACTACAAACTACTTGGGTAAATTTACTTTCAGATATCATTTTTTGAAGAAAAAAACATAGCAACACATCATTACATATGTACAATGTCAATATGAATTAAAAAAAATTGTACTGCGGTGATTAGTAATTTTGTACTGCGAATAGCAACCCCCATTATTAAAAGTTACAATTTCACTAAATAAATTCACATAACATTATCTCTCTTTTTTTACGCTTTTATATTTGTAAGAATTATAAAATTTAGATAATAAAAATATATTGTTTAAGAGTTACAAGTTTTACTTAAATAATAAAAATAAATATTTTATTGGTTATATAAATATTTTTATTTTCTTTGGTTTCTCAAGTTTTTTACTGTAAATTAATACTCATAGTAATATATTGTTTGTGAATTTTTCTATTTATTTTTACTAATAAAATAAAGTTACGTAGTGTAATATAATAAATTATAATTGTAATACGAAAACGGTAAACGCACTACATATAACTAACTTAACCAAACATATTGCATATATGATGCACTGCCAAACAACAGTTTTCAAAACAGCTGCATTTATACCAGTACATGTCAACAAATATACTATATTTATGTCAATGTATTTCTGCTATCAAATATACTACATTTATACTGGCAAAACAGACATGACAAACAGAGCAAAGACTAACGCTTTGGGCGCCCGCGATAAGTTTGAAGAAATATACTCACAAGATTAGTATCGTTATCTTATTGTGAAAATTGCGAGCTGCTAAAAATAAAGTATGAATGGTGAAACTGACACCGAAAAAGAGGACCGACCGATCAACCCGCTCAGGACATGACGTGTAATGGTATTGATTAAGAAAAAAGAAACCCATACCAAGAAAGAAGATTAAAGTCAAAAGGATGATATATTGTGCCAGAATATTAGCTAGCTAGCCAGTTGCCATAAGGTAAAGAAAACAAGTAGCATCTTATAGTCTTGTATGATTATTAATGTACAAACAAACACACACAAATGTCATGCACTTTTACATTTGATCCGCGTTTTCAGCTAGCTTCTCAACTGCATCATAATAAAGCTAAGTTGCTTGCCATTGAAACCAGCAGCAAGAGCTATACACCATTAATTAGTTAAAAGACAAACATCTACTGTAGTTTGATTATTACACTAGAGCAGTACGACGTCGGTTTATCTCCATGGATGAAGCTGGAGGGGTCCAAAGCTGGGCGGTCTTGACTTTCGAAATGCTTGCTAAAACACCCAAAGGGGTGACATCTCCTACAACAGTAACTTTCTTCGCTGCAAAATCTATGTTGAACGATGTAACCCCTGCAGATACAGATCATGCATGGATTCATACACACATACATATATGGGTGATTCATTTTAAAAAAAAAAAAAGAGGAAGGAAAGGATTGATAAAGTTTGTAAGGCGGATGGTAAAGAATTTTAAATGTCAAAATCAAACTTACCTTTCATTCTAGAAATATGCTTCCTTACTTTTCCTTCACATCCTCTACAATGCAAAGAAACCCTAAGAACAACCACCTGTAATCCAACCAACTAATTCAAACAACATAGCAAAAACAGATTTCGATATTAATTGAAAAGAGTAGTTGTAACTTGTAAGTACTGCAGATCAAATTACCTGATGATTATTATCTGAAGAAACAGAGGTGATGGAGGAAGGAGCTAATGATTTAGGTGACTTGGAAGCTGCAGTTAATGATTTTGAATTATTTGTAACAGATGTAGTAGTAGTAATACTATAGCTATGATCCGTTGCATCATCTTTAGTCGTAGTACCACCACCACAATCAGAAGGAGAAAAAGATGGACTATAATTCGCTGCTACTAATTCATTATCACTATCAGGCGCTCCCACCTTGATAATTGAATCCGAGTGGCTATCATGTTTCTCAAATCTCAACAACTCATCAAAGAAACCCACTGCACCAGTATCATGATCCTCACCATCAGTATCAACTGCTGCATGTTCATGATGAATATTTACTGTAGTATCATCATTCCCGGCATCGGATGCCAATAGATAGCGAGCAGAGTCAGTATCAGGTTGGGTAATGTAATCCTGCAACCATGGTTTAACAAGAGAGACTCTTTTTGTTCTCACTAAACAATCACCCTTGACTGAATTCGTTACAATTTCCGTCGTCGTTGTTGTTGGGTTAGACACGGTTTTCTTCACCGCCGGAGCTGATTTAAGGATGGTCTGATCGGTATACTGATGATGACGGTGATGAGTCAGCTCGTTCTTGTTGGTCAAACTGGGTAACTTGTTTGCTGCAGGGGCGGTACGGTGGTTTTTTTTCTTCTTCGTTGTTGTGGAGTTTTTGGTCTTTTGGGATGGAGAATGGGAGTTTGTTGTTGTAGTAGTAGTAGTAGTAGTGATGATTGATGGTGAGTAAGGGGAAGGGATGGGAGTGTTTGTGAGACTACCACTGATGTGTAAGGATCTTTTCCCATCAGTGACGATGGGATTGTGACGGTCTATGGCTCGACCACCTCCTCCTGCACCACCACCAGAGCCGTCGAGGAGACGTGGGGCTGTGGCGGGTTTGGATGGTGGTGACATGGATGAGGAAGATTGAAGTTTTAGGTCAATGGAAGTGGATGTTTGAGAGGCGCATGATGATGATGATATATTCATTGCTTTCATAGTAAATGGTTTTCTGTTCTACGTGAAAGAATGAGATTCTACAGAGAGATGGAGGACAATTATGATCAGTTTATTCTGGTTTTCTGGGGTTTAAAGTCTATCCATCGATCATTGATTGACTGGTTTTGAATTTTTATGGAGAATAAGGTTGGTGGGTAGAGAAGGCTACTTCTTATGAAAGACTTATGGTTTGGAGAAAAGAGGAGGATGCGGAGTCTGCTGAGGAGTGACGCTAACTAGAAATTGGTGGTGGTGGTGGCCGCCTGGTAGAAATTCAAACACATCAATCTCTTCAAATTTTACGTTTCTCACTTCAATAGTACAAATTAGGTTTAACAGATTTAACTGTCCTCTGTAGAAGGCATTTATCAAAATGGATAGAGAGAAAAAGAAAGGGAATAAAGGTGAGAAGCATATATGCCAAAGTACTAGAACCGGAGAGAGGACCTCATCTCTCAATGTTTTTAAAATTCAGGTATCCTTCTTAGATAACTTTTCTAGAAAGGAATGATAAGAATCACATTCTGATTCCTCAAGGGAGTTTCTAAAGGCTGCCACGACTTTCACTTATCTATATTAACATTTCATTCACTTATCTATATTAAGATTTCATGTATTTTTTTTTCTATTGTAAGAAGGACATGAGACACAAAGCTAACCTTTTCTTTCTTCATCTCTCTCACACATTTCTTGAAGCTCCTTTTCAGCAGTATCTGATACTTCATCTTCTTTTTCTCACTACTAGTTAGCTCCATATATTCCAAGAAAAAATCAGATCAAAACTCATTATGAAAAGGAGCTAACAAGATGAAGAATAAGATACCCCCTTTTCTTTATGGTCCAAATATTTCCAAGCTGTGTGGTTTTTTTTTTCTTCTCTTGTTTAGAAAGAATCAGAAGCTGCAGGGCTCTTTTCTTTTCATCTGCTTGTTTTGCTGCTTGTCTCCTTATTGATATCAGATTTCTGATAATTGCAGATTCACGTGTTACTATACTGATTCACTTTCTGGTTTTGAAACTCATTACAGTACAGTAGCACGGAGATGAACTATTTAGCAGAAGAATAGGTACTTCAATATTGAGTCTGCCAACATTGCTGCTGTCACTGCTGCTGGGTTGTGTTGTTGATGTCTGATTTCACCTGCCGGCCGGAAGTAAGTCATCAGAACAAGCTGCAACCAAACAAATTATAAAACAGGCAAATTGGAGCAGGACTACTGTTTCTTCTTCTGAATTTTAATTCCACCCCGGTAACCAATTTTACTAGAAAAAAAAAAGTGAATGAATAATACAGGGCACGTTTGGTTGCTTGGTTATATGTACCATTTCATGGCAGTGTTTTCCCTTAGAATAATAATAGCATAAACAGTAGACAAAAACGCTAAAAAAAACCCAACCGAACAGTGCCACAACACTAGTTATTTGTTATTACAATTTCGCATAGTGAACAACCCTGGTGAAGTTTTAACTCTAGAATGCGACTTTCTTGACTCTGCTTGAATGTTCATGACCTTATAAAATTAAATCAGCACAGAAATTGAAATTACTATGGATTACAAATTAACTGGAGTTTGAAGTTCAGAAAAACGAGATTAATGCTTTTTACAAATGAACCAATTGTCACTCTACAAAACAGAACAAGTTTTTTTTGCCTTACAGTATACATTCTCAGAACGAAATTATATATCTTACAACAGTCTATGACTCCAGAAACCCTCGGGTACACCAAAGTTTCAAGAGAATTCTCTACGAGAGTAAAAGCAAAGTTCTTCAGCAACCAGCAAAAAAAAAGGGGGACAGACTGGGGAGTGTGCGTTTAAATTACCATGACATATTACATTCTTATCCTTAGTATATTCTCAAAAGTTTTCACGAATTCAATATCCGGTTTCTGAAATCAGCCACCATAAGAGGGAGTCCTTCCCTTAGCGGTATCTTAGGCTCCCAATTCAGGAACTCCTTGGCTTTGCTGATATCCGGTTTCCTCTTATGAGGATCATCCGCAGTGTTTTTCCGGAATGATATAGTCGCACTTGGATCAATGGTCTGCTTCACCACCTGTTCATGATTTAGAGAGAAAAATCAACTTCTAACCTAATATTAAGACATTCCAATTACCAGCAGATTTAGTTCTATTCAGATGAAGCACCATGACATCTACAACCATCATTATTAGTTAGTAAGGAGGAACAAGAATTCCAAATTTAAAGACTGGTTGATTGCAATATAGGCACGCACCTCTGCAAGTTCCAACATGGTGAATTCTCCTGGGTTACCAAGGTTAAAAGGCCCAATGTGTTCACCGTCCATTAGTGCCATGAGGCCATTCACCTGTATACACCAAAACACAACACAAAAACATCATCCACAATACACCTAACCCAAAGTCCCTAATCAGGACAACCACAAATTCAGCATACCCAAAAAATTCAAGTACACCACATGCTTGAACCCAAAACTGCAGTACTTTGATTCAGAACACAAAAACTAACAGTAAAACTGCACTACTTTTTCCCTCGACCTTCAAATAAATGCGGGAAAAAAAAGTTCTTCACTTTTCATACCAATTAATTTTTCGAATTTCTAATTCACAAAAACTGGCAAAGGACAAAAGATTAATGCTTGTAATTGGAATGTATTACACCCAACCCAAATTACGACTTTTCAACTTGTCCTGTGGCATTAGGCTCCTACTTTATATTAGATTCCTATAAATTAAGTTGGTCCATTTCTACAAGTTGAATATAATCAAGATCATGTTCCATGAAAGTGCCCCATTCCCTTAGTAGTTATAGGTAGGTGTGCCAAACTACCAGACTAATCACCACAGTTCCGAAGTGTTAATTAATACTAGAAGGAAAGAAAACACTGAAATAGAACAGAAAAAAAAAAAAAAAGGAAATGAAACACTATAGCAATCTGTGGGTTAAAACTTAAAAGTGCAGCGGAAAATTAACATACAAGGTCTGACACGTATTGAAAACTTCTTGTCTGCTTCCCATCACCATAAATGGTCATTGGTTCTTTTCGAATAGCCTGCATGCAAGAGTGCGAATTTCCCATGATTTGTCGGACACAAATACAGAGTAAAACTATGTATTTCTTCTCCAGTTGGAGATCAAACCTGAGCAACAAAGTTGCTAACAACACGTCCATCATCAAGACACATTCGAGGTCCATAAGTGTTGAAGATACGTGCAATCCGCACCTGCATGAGAGAAGAAAGACAGTGAGTCCACTATACTGAACTCATAAGGATCCTGTTATGAACACTTGTTGGCGGATCAGGCCCTTGGTCGTAGTAAGAGAGACAGAGGTTAGAATGAGTATGAAAATATCAGACACGTGAGTATCTTTCATTGCCCAATATGTCAAAAGTAATATCTGCTTTTCATCAAAAAGTTCAAATGGAATCATGTAAAATTGCTTTTCTTATCCTCAATATGTGTAAAGAAACTGAGATTGTTTATCAGTCTTCAAGCTCCGAAATAACAGCAGAATTAGATTTCTACTTCAGGTGATAGCTTACCCTGACTCGTACATCAGTGAATACAGAAATAACATTTATATTGATCCGGCACATCAACAAGTGAATTGCATAGGTCCTAACTAGTAGCCAACATTGCTGATTGGAAAGGGTTGTGATTTGGGTTGAGAGTATAAATGCTACAAACTTATGCGGGGAAGAAGAGATAGGATACCAGTGGTTGTACTACAGTAATTAAAGACAACGAGAATGCCTAGGAGTTGGCTAAAGCACTCATACCCCCATGATGATTCTCACCTATAAGAATGTTCTCCACGCAAGACATGCTACATCACAACAATACTCTCTAATTTGTTTAATTTTCATCAGAAGTTTGACCCTCTTCTTAGTACTCCTTGATGGTTACAGGAAGAATCAGTAAGTTGCAACCAAATAGCCAGCCACAGCATACTGCTGAATACTAAAAAGAATTATTTATTGTGCTTGGTAATACCCCTGACTAGTAAGTTTCCACAGGTTCGCTCGCGGCATATTTTAGTTACAAAGGTCTGTCTCAGCTCCCTGAACCCTCTGAGCTTTTGATCCCTGCTTATTCCTTACCTAACAAACTATGAATTCTGCCTTAGATCCAACACCTGGGTTATTTGGACTTGGGTAGCTCAATATCAAGTTAATGGGCATCTGATTATCTTATAATTGTTGAAACTATATTCCATCAACTCAGACCAAGTAATTCGGGTTGGTAGATCAGGTTTGCCTTTATCTGACCGACTTCATGTCTAAATGGGTCATGTCAAACCTGCCTTTTATAATTTTGTATTCAAGGTCACTGATAATTAGTGTCCGTGTCTGATTCTCTCTAATAAATCAATCAACGGGTAGGGTCTCAATATAAAACGAGTATCAAAGTATGAATCTATCCTTACCCTGGTCATGTAATAACTATGTCACCAATATCAACAAATTGCCGAATTGGTGCATTGTTCGTGTAAATTGTCAGGTCTACTCCAAACTATAGCTCCACTGATGTTCCACTTACACACAAAGATTAATGTAAACCCATAGATGTATGTTTTTGTAAAAATATAATAGCAGCAAGTTATTTAATCTGTGCAACCATTCACTCAAAACAGTTTCCTTTTTGTCCAGCCCACTTGAAACAACTAACAGTCTGCATCAGCTGACATCCTAAAATGTTGTGCCACTTATAGTAGAATCAGCGAGCACACTATTCCTACACAGGTTGATTTTGGAAACATTATCGGGTCAGTTGCATCAGCAAGAGGTAACCCAGCACTAAAATTTTGCATGAGAAGTATCCAGAATCCTGCTTAGCCTAATTCTGAAATTACAGATCTGGAAAATGTCTCCCAGATATGCCTGAATTGGAGACAGCCTAAACGAGGTTAGATAACAGTATGCAAAGCATTTTCCGCTATAAAGTTCATCCACAGCCAAATAGGAGCTTCTTCTTTTAAAAGAAGAAATAGCAACATAGACACTTCATGAGAAGCTTTAAGCATGATGGCGAAAGAGATACACTAGATGTTGCCCGAAAACCGATGAACCAAATTCTAACTGCAAGCTGCTGCAACCATAAAAAATTTAAGAATAGCTTCCTTTAGGGGTTTAAGTTTTAAGGAAGGTCAAAAGGTAATTGAATTTCAAACACCTCCGGTGCGAAGACAGGCGGCGCCCTCTGCTAGACTGTCCGTTTCCTCTAGAATGAACTAGTAATCTGAACAAAGATGCTGACAGACCCTCAGCACCAGGTAAAAAGTAAGGAAAAAAAAAGGACTGCCCTTTATGACCTTCTCAGTGTCAATGTTTATTCATTTCAATAGCTCATCTAAGTATTTTGGTAGGAGATTTAGTACTCGTGTACTAATAATTATAACATATTTCATCATACACATCATAGACAACAAGTAATAATTGTTTTAGCTACCTCAACTCCGTCACCACGGTGATAATCCATTGCTAAGGTCTCAGCAGTTCGCTTCCCTTCATCATAACAACTCCTGACACCTACTCATTCATAAGAGGTATCATAAACATCATTACTGATATTTCCCTAGGATACATCAAAAGATGGATTATAAGAGATAAGAAACTCATGATGATGTGGCAAATCATCTCACCTATAGGGTTCACATGGCCCCAGTATGTTTCCTTTTGTGGATGTTCAAGCGGATCTCCATATACCTCACTTGTACTGGTGAGCAGGAACCTTGCGTTAACTCTCTTTGCAAGACCTAACATGTTAAGCGTTCCCATGACATTGGTCTTGTGATAGTGCAGTTAAGGATCGTAACATAACTCAAGCGAGAGCAATTTAAATACTAATCAAATTCTATTGCATTAAATGTATATAAATCACGGTCAGAGATGCAAAGGATATAATAGTCTTGACAGGATTGTGCTTGTAGTGGACGGGAGAAGCAGGGCAAGCCAAATGAAAGATCTGATCCACCTCGAGCAAGATAGGCTCCACAACGTCATGGCGAATTAGCTCAAACCTTGGGTTCTGAAAATGATGAGCCACATTTTCCTTCCTCCCAGTAAAGAAATTATCTATTACAATGACCTCATCCCCTCTAGCAATAAGCTTATCCACCAGATGGCTTCCAACAAAACCAGCTCCTCCAGTGACCAAAATCCTCAGCCTTCGCCTGCTAATTCCAGCAGGGACCCTACTACCAGCCCTGGTAGCCACGTTATTCCACGACCCATGGTAGGAAACCTGATCACGAGTAGTAATCTCACTTGAAAGGGTACGGGGTGCGTTGGGCACTTGGGGACCGATCTGGGTCAGAATGGGCTGAACGATGAAGAAAGAGGAACCAATAAATATCCCCAACAGAATAAACAAGAATCTCTGCTCTCTAAAGAGATAGTTGATGGATCTGGGGAAGGATCGGGAGTGTTTGAGAGATTTTGGAGAGTAGGATGAGTTGAGCGATGCGGCTATCTCTTCATCCCTGGAGGTCATGCTTGGTGGTTTGTGAATTTGTTTCATCATGGTTTCTATGTATGACCTTGCTAGGTCCGTCGGTAAAAACTCTCCGAGATCTATCAAGAGCACAAAAACCAAGCAAAATTGAAGTAGAAATATAAGTAATTTGCCAGTATCTGAGTAATCGCAAGTCCAACTGAAAGAAGTTTAAATTATGGTGGCAACCAGTAATTAATCAGCCCAGAAGTATCTTATACTGGAGTCCTGAAAGTTGAAAATTGAAGCGGGGAATGCAGCGATGCTACTGTTGTTTCATTGCCGGCTCTGCGGTGTCGTGTAAGACGGAAAAGAAGAAGCCACCAGACCGAAATGGAGGGAGGACGAAGGGCGGTGATCGATGGTCATATATACTCACCGTTAGACCAATAGGACTATCATACAACCGGTCGTATGATTATGTACATCCCCGAACATTCTTCACAATTAATTTGAACAATCATCATAAAAAGTTGAATAACTTTCATAATAACACATGAAACTTTTACATCAATATGAACAATCAATACAAAAACTTGAACAACATTTGAATTTAAAATGAACGATTGTACTATCCTCACCGTACAACCGGTTGTACAATAGAATTTGCCCCGTTAGACAAAACAATATAGATCACGCCCCATGTTTGCGATGCTGTTAATGTGAATTGACTCTTGACCATTCACAAATTAATAGTGGTAGTTTGTTTCATGGCAAGGGAATATAATAATTTTTTTATTGAAACTGGGAATAGAATAATTTTGAGTGTATTATATATTTTAAGAGAGAATATATTAAGAGCAAATAGTGAGTACATAGGATGGAAAGTCAGCAAACTTCCAGCAACTCGCATGAAACTGTGATTTTCTAGCTAGAAACGTTAGGTTGTGGGCAACGAAATTATGTAAACGACTAACATGAAAGCATTTAACATCATAAAGTGGTGCCAAAGTTGCCAGCGCACTGTTGAGCAAGAGCTTCGCGCTGTCTGCGAGGCCCAAAGTGCCAAAGTCCATAAGATAATCTACCACACTCTTATAGTCGGACAAAATTCGAACATGAATGTACCCAAACCGCTTGGCAAGGTCAAGACCTAAGAGAATAGCAGCAACCTCCATATGTGACGGATCTTCAGCAGTTAAACCCCCCAAAACTGCTGCACTAATGAAGGTGTCATGCCTAGCTGCGACCGCTGCGATGCCAAACCTACCAAACCTGTCTTGTAACGCCCCTATTTAACATATTTATAGCGGAATTAAAATACTAAAGGCGAAACAGACCATCAGGTTCCAAACACCCGGTACCAAACCTCACCAATTACAACTTAAAAGATTACAACAGTCATGGTCTGAACCTCAAGAAAACTTAACATAAACATAAGAGTAATAAAATGCGTTAACTCTCCACAAAACCCTAGTCTCATCCCAATCACTCGTTCTCTTCGTGGCCACCTGTATAATAGTTCGTACCTGCAAGATAAAACCAAGCAGCCCACCCCGGGAGGGGTGAGTCAGTTCCCTGGAATGGAACTGGTACGATTCTCCAAAACAAAACCTTTTAACATATCACATAAATAACTTGAAGTCAACAACTTAAAACAAAACAGAGGAATAAGGCACTTAAAAATCACCAAGTCAAAGACAACAGAGCAAGGTTAAAGGCAAGCAACAGAAAGGTAAAGTTAGTATATCAAAAGTCACACTCTGAGTTAGTGAACATGCAAAACTTTAGTTAGAACCAATTCCAGTTAGGAGTAGAGAGACCCAGGTAGTCACAAGGACTAGGAATGAAAGAAGAGATCCAAGAACCAAACAACTCAAGAGTGGAATAACACCAATTGGGAGAGATGGCCCCCACCGCCAGATATAAATGTCCGTATGGACGAGGGATATACAGCCCCCTGCTGTCAGATTTAAATGTCCTAGTGGACGAGGGATATACAGCCCCCTGCTGTCAAATTTAAATGTCCCTGTGGACGAGGGATATACAACCCCCTGCTGTTACCAATGAAGACACGCACACGTCACAACAAAAGACTCAGCTCATGGATGAAACAATATCCAGAGTCAAAGGAAGAATTACCAAGATTGTCCTTTTCCATATTCCCACTAGATCACTAACTACACCAGAGCAATACCAAAAACACTCAGTCCTACAGAGTGCAGAAGCGTAAACCCTAGGCAGTTAATGTCTAATGAAACAACCAAACAGAAGGAACCCATAACCACGAAAGTTTCACATTCAAGGCTCAGTTAGTCACATCAAGCTGAGTTAGCCACACAACAGTTTCCTCTTGAAATTCCTTTAAACTCAGTTAGTGTTTTTCGAAAACGTCTCATAAGTCAGTCAGTAAGAGTATCGGAGTACGAGAAATCGTACCTGGTATGTGAAGAACAATAATTAACTCGAATGAGTGATCCCCCAATAGTAACCTATAATTAAGGTGTTCCAAGTGTCGATTAGTTAAGGAACTTATAAACCAAACAACCTTCTATTCTTACTGATTTATAGTTCCAGGTTTACCATTATTCTCTCACAAGGATTTGAGCTAGGTTTTGTTAACTAAATCCTTTGTTAGGCCCATCTCGTTTAATTTGGAATGATTTAGGATCTATCCCTGAGAGCGGCCCAAACTCTCTTTGAGTTGTTTAAGTGGGCTTTTGGAGTTCATAGACTTGGGCTCAATAGGTTAGCCCAAGACTGTGTTACATTTGCGTTGTTTAATTAAACCCTTAAGTTATCGTTGACTATTTTATTACACAATGATTAAAATCCTAAAGTTTAATATCCATATTCTTCTTATTATATCTCCCACAAGATGTTATCTCCTTCATCTATTTTAATATATATATATATATATCTTTATGTATTAAGATTTATCCATTACATTTTTAAGAAATTTTATTGTATTTAATTATGTTTAATAACTTTTAGGCACGTCCCCAACCGATATATATAGTTTATTAAATAAAGTATTTTCCCTCATTAATTTAATATTGATATGCATATACACGTATTAGAATTTATTTACGTCATCCTTTATGTAGCTTATTGAATTTAAATTATCTTTATTAACCTCACATTTATCTGCATTCCATGTATGCTTTATAAAGTATTTCTTTGTACATTTTAGAATATTAGCTTCTATAGTATTTAGTTAATATAAGTGTTGATTTATTTAGTCCCCTTGTTTTAATCTACGTTACTATTTTATTCCTTTTATATAATATGTATATATATATATTTCCCATAATTTTAATTAAGAATGTTAACCTCCATATTATATAATAAATAAAATGTAGACTAGTTTAATTCCTTGATTTAACATCAGTTCCTATTTTATTTCTCTCATATAAGTATATATATATATAATTATATATATGTAAATAATTTTTACTTCACTTAAAAGTTAATTCCCAAAATACTTATAAACATACTGTTACTAAATGTTAGTTTAATCTTTTCATTATTTCCCAAACTAAAAAGTTTATTAAAAAACTATACTTTAATTTTTGTTACATTAAAAACCATATATTATAAGTTATTCCTAAGAAAAATTCATAACACAGTTTTTAAACCCATTTACCATTGTCCAAAAATTCCCAAATTAAATATATAGTATCTATAACATTTTAGACATATTATAAAATGTTTATTTCATAAAATATCTTTTTAATTTATCCAAATAATTCCATAATACCCGTAACTTGCAAAAATCATAACTTACGTTTAAAAACTCCAAAAACATATTAATTTACATAAAAATAAACTATATTTTATAAGGAATGTATGGTTAAAATTTCAAGTCAAAATACATTCGGGGGGTATTTAAATTAATTCAACAAGTTAGGGTTTAATTCTGGAAATATTATAATTCATAACCAACTTAAACTCCCCAGATCTAATCTCGGCCGTCCGTTTCTAAAACCTACGATCGGACGGCCAAAAATCCTCGAGTTCATCCCCAACCTCCAGCGATTACCCGAGTACTAAATTGCTAATTCCTCAAAATCTACAGAACCAAATTCGATGATTTTTGTTTCTATGGATCCGAAATTCAATTCTGGTTCTAATGATACCAAATTCGCTAGCTAACATGCGGAATTCAGCGTTTTCCGATTCTGGTTCGAGGTTAGGGTTTCCAGTTAAATTCGAAACTTGATTTGGCAAATTCGCCTAAGATAACACGTAATATATGAAATTGAAACGTGAGTTTGGTCGACGATGAAAAACCAGTTAGCAACATCGGAATAATTGGAAGAAAACTCACCGGAATTGCACAAATCGAAGGAATTTGATTTCGGTTTCTGGAAAAACTCAACCTTTACGAGCTGATGGAGTAGCCAACTTTACAACACTATAAGTTTCGGTACAGATCGAGTTAGGCTTTGTTCTTGGGCTTAATCTAAAGAGGAAACATAGCTCTACACATTAATAGCAAGAACTCACTCTAATTTGCATTATATAGAAAGAAATCTGACCCGAAAGTTACGAGTTTACCTTACGTTTTTCCTATGATTTTATGTAATGTCGGATCACGAACTTTAGGCACCTCGTTCTTACAAACGGTTGGGAATTAGCCTTGGGTTTAAACATGAAAGTTGTAAAGGGATTAGAGATCTACACAACAAGCTAAAGAACTCGAATTTTGGATGAGAAACGAAGAAGTTATGATCAAATGAAGTTTACCTGAATTCGGTGAAAACTGGGAATCTGGGTTACGACTTTGCAAGGAGGCGACTTTGGACTGATTTTCCGGTAAATTTAGGAAGATTTGGGTTAAGTGTGAGCTATGGTTGCAAAGAGGAGATTAAGGAGAGGAGAATGAAAAAAACGGCGTTGCAAAATTCGTAAAGATGAGTGAGATATAAGTGTCTAAAGTTAGGGCAAAAACGCTGATGGCAGTCAGGATTCTGGCCGATTTTCGTGCTAAGTACAGGCGACCCGTGTGAGCTTGACATGTGGCAGTTTTCAAAATTTTGGCTCCAAACTTCATTCTATCATAACTTTGGCTAGGATGATCCGTTTTTGACGTTCTTTTTATCGATCTTCATGGTTTTCCATAACCTATTTATTGGTATAGGTTTCATGGGCTGGTTTGACCATTCTCAAAAAGTCAACCCTAGCAAGGCTTGAGAAGCTTTAGGGTTTCTAGGATTTTATATTGACTTTTATGCTTCAAATCAATGTTCCAACTCTTCCTAAAATCTTTATAATATACTTGGAGTGTTTAGAAATTTTTCCAAGATGTATTGACTTATAAATATTATTATTAAATTCATAATACTATATAATAATATATAGTAATCCAATATTTAATAGTATTCTTTAGGATTAAATGGAAGAAATCCCATGATTTAATTTCATAATTCCATATAAGGATATAATGATTTATTATTCACAATTCCATACTATAATATAATAATTAATAGTATTATTTACGGTTTTAATAAAAGAAATCCCCGAAATTAATTTAAATTAATTTAGGGGTATTTCATGTCTAGACCGGCATCAACTGAAATCTCAACCCAAGATGGGCATGAAAGACGTGCGGCAGATAGGGAGGGCGAAAAGGTAGAGGTTGAGACTGCAGAGCTGAGGCTTAAAAAGTTGTCTGCCTGAAACCAGCCAGCTTCAAAAGTGGAGACGCGGTTGTGGGAGAACTGACACTGGGCATACCACAGACGCCAAAGGAGTGAAACAAGCAAGGAAAGGCGAACACGGGGCATGGCGATGCAAGAGTGAGTGAACCAATCAACGAAGGCTCCGTCTAACGTGAGAGGAGGTGGAGGAGACATGCGTAGGCGGTCCCAGTAAGACCTAGCTGTAGGACAGTTGAAAAATGCGTGGAAGACGGTCTCACATCTATCACAAATTATAACACCCTGGATTTTGTCTCAAATCATAGGTTATCAAATTATAAATCTAACGGCGCAAACGGTTTCGAAAACAGACTCTAAATGGGTCTTAAAAGTGCAAAATAAGTTTGGTCCGAACTTGTGTCCGGACATGAGAATTTCGGACACAAGCCGAGAAAGTTAACCTGCAGAAATCCATTCGTCCGAACTTGTGTCCGGACATTGATGTTCGGACACAAGTCGAGAGTTAAAAAGTCTGGAAACCAAAGACGTCCGAACTTGTGTCCGGACTTCGAAGTTTGGACACAAGTCGAGTTTCAAAAAGTCCTAAAATCCTTTACCGCGTCCGAACGTTGGTCCGAGCTTGCAAGTTCGGACATAAGTCGAGACTTGCAAGTCGACCCCGTCCTCGCATGTTGTCTGAACATTGATGTTCAGACAGAAGTTCGGACACGACAAAACAGAGAAAAATCACTTGAACTCTCGGGGCCTGTCTGAACATGGATGTCCGGACGGACGTTCGGACAGGTCCTGAAATGCATTTTAGAGTGTCAAAACAGAACATAATCATTATCAAACCAACATAAAGATGTTATAAATGACAGCAAGCCATTCCCACCAGTTTATTCCATAACCCAAGGTGGACAACTTCTTATATAAAAACTTAATCATAACCACAATCTCCAAGAGAGTTAAACAAAATCGATCCATCTGAGAAATTAACAAATGCAGCGGAAATGCAAAATCCAAGAGGGCGTTACCGCCACACTCTAACGAAGAGTGCTCAGGCTTTAAACCACCAACCAAATGACCAAAACGTTTCCAATATTGTAAAACAATGTATTCCCAAAACACAACTCAACTTAAAATCATATGAAGTGTTGATCCAGTCATCCTAAGCTATGTGATAGTGTGTCCCAATCCCCAACTCAGCCATGAGTACCTGCGATTATAAAACAACAATAGAAAACGCGAAGGGACCGCGCAAATCAGCAAAACTGAGTAAACATTGTCTCAACTCGTAAAATACATTTTGAAAGCCACTTATACTTATAAAACAATACTTTGCACCGAAACATAAACCACTTCACCAATTCTAATTTACCAGCCACAAAACATAGCGGGGGAGAACTTTCAGAGAATCAAATTAATGGTATACGCGGACGACACCCAAATTGGGGTCGCAACAATTAGAATCCCACCTCACTCTACTTCCTTAAGTGTGCACACCCCTAGAGGGTAACTTATGACCCAAAGGAGTAGATCATTAGAGCTTAACTGCAAGTTATGTCTGTAGGCAAAAATTGATATAACATTCGGGGGTACACAGTACCAATAATTCACGGAGTGCCACAAGGGCACCAACAATATACACGGGGCACCAAATGGTACCAACAAGCCAATAACCAATTCAATGAAAGTCTCCCAAAACATTTATCCAAACCCTTTGCAAAACATCTCACCAGAATACACAGGGGAAATAATTCCCAAACTTCCACAATATCAAAATCACATCCAAACCAATCCATCGTTAATTCGCAAAAACACAGAGGTAAAGAATGTTGAGCACAACATTTACCTGGATACGCTCACCACAACGGAATCAACCAGCTAGATCAACAGTAGCGCCCGTCGAAGAACTCGGGGTCTAGATTTACAAATAGGGATTCCATCAGAAACTATTTGGATAACAACGAAACTATTATTTAGCCTTACAAGTAGATTTCCCTTACCCTTCTACCCAAACCGGCACCAGAGAAGCAGCCTAACAGCAACAGAAAGATAAGAACGAGAATTTGAGAAGGGTTAGGAGCTTGAGGAAGAGAGAAGAGTGGAGGCGGTATGATGAAGATGAAGGCGACCGTGACAACGATCGGGTTATTAAATAGAAAACAATATGGAATAATTAAAGGATTAGTAATTAACTAATAAATATATTTAGTTTAGTGAGAGGAGAATTTATAAGCAATATTGTAAAATGACTTGAAATGGGTTTAACAAATAAGATTTCAATTTGAAAGTAAATGAATAACGTTGTAATTCACGGAAGGATCCAGATTCAACAGGTTATAAAAATCAGAGGATATTATTTACTTAATAGTAAAAATAAGAGAAACCTAGCTGATCGTTAGGAAGGATAATGATGAGCAATTATTATCTATGAAAGAGAGTGTTTTAGATCAGATAAATAATAGTTTAATAAATAGATTTAAAAGAAGAGAATACTTAAAATAAATAAATGATTGTTGGAAATTCAATTTGAGTTATGGTTGAAGATCGTGAAGAGTGGAAATACATTTGGTATTTAATATGATTTAGAAAGGAGGAAGATATTTAAGAAGAAGCAAAATTCAACTTGTGCTCTTGGATATAATAATACAATAATAATAATAATAATAATAATAATAATAATAATAATAATAATATAAAATAATAACAATGCTAATCACAATACTCATTTATTAAAGGTAGTAAAATCCGATTTGAACTCGCAAGGCTAGGAGAACATAGTAATGTTGTTTGAGTTAGGAATAAGACGAATATATATATATATATAGCTTCTCTGGGCCTCTATTAATATCATTCCTGTCTATTTATATTATAGGATCTTATCCACTCCGACTATGTATTAACTTATTCTTATGCCAAAATTCACGGGTATTCCACAAATTACACAGGATGTAGGTCAGGACGGTGAAGCCATAAGCCAACAGTCCGCGGCACGGAACCACTCCATGCAACAATTTCCAACCAAACAAACGAACGCGAGGAGGCAGATCAAGTGCCCAGAGTCTCTTATTTGCCAAACCCCTTGGAGAATTGGTCACAGACAAGGAAGACGGTTGTTCTTGCCGAGATAGGGCAACGTCACAGTGATAGGCACTCTTCACAGTAAACTGGCCCGATGGAGAGAGGCCCCAGAACCAAGAGTCTGGCAATAAGGCATCACCCGACAAGGGCAAGCGACAAATATGTTGAACATCCTCAGGGTGAAAGATATTCCGAAGAAGCGGGACATTCCAGGCTGAGGGAGAGAGCATTAAATCTGATACTGGGGCATGGTGAAGATGCGGAGGGATGGACCAAAGGTAAGGCATGCCTCCCTCCTTAGAGGGAAGCCATCTATCACAGATGCTAGTGGTAAGCCCATTACCAATCCGCTTACGGCCCCCTGTCTGAATGAGGCCCTGAATAGTGAGAAGCACGCTCCAAATGGGACTTGAATTCGCTTTAGGCTGAATGCGGTGGAGAGGACTGTTGCCTATGTAACGAGCCGTGTAAAACCTGGATAACACAGAGTGTGGTTGGTGAAGGATACGCCAAAGTTGTTTGGCTAAAAGAGCACGATTAAAACTGCGCAAGTCACGAAAACCCAATCCTCCGGAGTGTAGAGGAAGACATAGCTGCTCCCACTTCGTCCAATGTAACGATTTGTCAGTAGGAGAACCACTTAACCAGAAACGGGAAATCATACGTTTGATGGACTTGAGAAGCGATTGAGGCAACGAGATGACTGACATAACATATGTAGGGATGGCCTGTATGATAGATTTAATAAGATGCAAACGTGCTGCCTGAGAAGTGTGATAAGATCACCCCTGGATTCGTCAAGCAACCTTATCCTTAATGTACGCAAAGACCGCTTTCCGATTACATCCCACTTGCACAGGGAACCCCAAATACATGCCAAACTCCTGAACCACACGACCACTCAAAACCCCTACAACTGCCTGATGTAACTGTGGTTGCAGGTGATGGGAAAACATGAGGGCAGACTTGTTAGCATTTATACATTGGCCCGATGCTTGCTTAAAATTATCAAGTATGTAAGACAGAGCCTGTGCATTGGCGACCGTTGCTTTACCGAATAAAATGCAGTCATCCGCAAAGAGTAAGCTGGTGATTGGCGTGGTGAGGCCTGGAAAAGAGAATCCCTTGTAATGGTTGACCTGAGCAGAGAGATGGATGACAGAAGTCAAAACCTCCATACAGCAAATAAAGAGCAGTGACGATAAAGGGTCCCCCTGCCGAAAGCCACGCTGAGGGCAGAAGGTGGGGCCTGGGTGGCCATTAATAAGCACTGACATGGTAGCAGACGTAAGACACTTACGAACAGCCTTGACCCAAACTGGGTGAAAACCCATCCTGGCCAAAACTTCTAAAACAAAAGATCATTCCACCCGGTCAAAAGCCTTGGACATATCAACCTTATAGGCAAAAAAACCCTGGAGCCTAGCCTTGGAAGTGCGCATGAGATGAAGGACTTCATGAGTAAGAAGAACCTGATCAGAGATCAATCGGTCTTTCACGAAAGCTCCTTGAATTATCAGAGATGACATCCGGCAGAACATGTTGCACTCTATTGACCAAGACCTTTGAAATGACACGGTACACAGTATCACACAAAGATGGGCTGAAACTCCGTGATTGAGGTTGCCCCCGACTTTTTGAGGATAAGGGCAAGGTAAGTGTGGTTGAGATCCATGGGCACTGCGTCAGTGTTGAGAAAGTCCAAGGCAGTGGCAATAAAATCATCAATAATAATAGGCCAATAACTGCGAAGAAAAACCCCATTGATGCCATCAGGTCCTGGTGCCTTGTAGGGGTTTAACTGCTTATAAGCAGCAAGTACCTCTTCACGTGTGAAAGGCTGGCCCATAGGGTCAAAACTGTGAGGTTAAACGCGGCCCTCCACACAGGCCAGAAGATGCTGATACGATTGAGGATTTGTTGATGCAAACAGGTCTGAAAAAAAGAATGAGCCACAAATTCGGCACCATGCCAAGTTGTTGCAGCAGGCAAAGTGGGAGACGAGAGACTGAAAATCGCATTTCGACGAGAGCGAGCCCTGAACTTATTGAAGAACAGCTTATTGTTTTTATCACCTACCTGTAACCAACTGATCCTGGATCACTGTTGAAGGCGGACTTCATCACGTTGCAGGAGAGTGTCCACCATAGCGGAGCAAGACTTCCATTTAGCTAAGTTATGCGGGGTTGGGTCCTGCTGGTCAAGTTCAAACTGGGCCTGACGAAGAGCTTTCTTTTCAACCCATATCTGCTTGATGCCCCAAGTACGTAAACGCTGACCACAAACCTTAACTTTGGAGGTGTAACCGTGTAAATCTGGATTGCCAACCCAAACTGATTGAACCATTGCGCGGCACTGATCATTCATAGCCCAACAATTCTCAAATCGAAAAGGCTTTGGGCCGCGACGAGTGGACAGCTGCAACAATAACTTAATGGGCCTATATTCGGACGTCCCTATCGAAGGTGGTTATTCTGTGCATGGGGATATAGAGCTAACCATGCATCATTAGCAACAAACCGATATAAGCGACTTTTGACATTATATGGATGTTCTACACGTTTTGTATATGTAAAACAAGGACCCCGATATCCTAAATCATGCAAAGTGCAATCTGCTAAACAAGATCGGAAGGCCGACATTGCCGCTTGAGATCGAAAACCCCGACCTCGATGTTCCCCTAAGTCCAAAACTTCATTGAGATCCCCATCCAGAACCGATGGTCCCCTCCATTGCACATGTAGATAACACAAAAGTCACCAGGTTTTCCATTTATCTGTTACATTTGACCAACCGTACACCCCTGTCAACCGCCATTGGAAACCCCCAAAATGACTTACAATTACATCAACATGATGAGCTGAGAAACTAGATAAAGATACATTTAATACCCCGGATCTAAAAATGGTGATTAAATTACTCTAATATGATTATTAAAGGCCTAATGGTGCCTAGAAAGTATTGGTAAAGTGAATAAAACCCAAAGAAAAGAGAAAATGTGTAAAACGTGAAAAACGCTAAAACGCGCATTAAATGAGTATAAGAGACATATGATCTCGTTAGGGTCCAAGATGGATTCCTAAGGCTTATTTAGGCCTAATTAGTATTACGGGAATGATTCCTGAAGAAAACGGATCCAAATAATGGATTAAAACGCTAACGGAGTTTTAAAGCACGTTTTTCGAGAAAACCCGAAAACGTGACTTTAAGGGGTCAAATGGACACGTAAAAATTATGGTGGACTATATAACTATAATTAAGTATTAATGGAAGCTTAAAAACCATTAAAAATAAGGAAACGAGAAAAATATGAAAAACGGGCCCGGTTAGTGAATAATGCCAAACCGGGTAAATTAACGGGTGTTTTCTGTAAGAGACGAAAAACGCTCTAGCTTATTTAAATGGTGGGGGCCGGTTTTTAATAGCCTCTCACACACACTCACACACAAATAAAGAAAGAAAGAAGAAAAAGAAAAGAGAGGGAAAAAGTAAAAAGTAAAAAGGGTAAAAAGCATTTCCCTCCCTCTCTCTCCATTTCCTTTTTCTTCCTCCTCTCACCTCTCTCCACCGGTTTTCTTCCTCTCTCTCTGTGTTGGGCGACAATGGAGTTTCCTCCATGGCTTCTCCACCCTTCTCTTCATGCCCAAGCCTTGTTTAAGCTCCAAACTCAAAAATAATCACATATTTGTGATCCTCTCATCACCCTCTACCATTCTCTCTTTTCATAATTCGAAAAGCATGAGTTTCATTTTCATGGGTGTTGGCCATTTAAAGAGAAAAGCACACCATTTTGAAGCTTGAAGCTTCCTCTCTCATCCAAGGTAAAAATATCCAAAGAAAATTATATTTTTCTTCACCCTCTTAGGTTGGCCGATTTTGGATCTTGTAATGACTAGCTTTTCTCTTTGTTTTGAGCTATTCTCCAAGTCTCTGATGGTGGGTTGGAGCTCCTTCTTTGATTCATGGCAAACCAATTCTAGGGTTTCCAAAGGAAATGCCCCATTTTATGCTTTAAGCCCTTCTTTTGAGTTCATGAATGATTTTTACAACTAGGAGAACTAATTAGTACTCCTTACACCCATTGGTATATTGGTCTAGAGAATTGGGCAAGAGATTGCCTTGACCGATTTTGGGTGAAGAGAAGAGGAGAAGAGTAATTAAAGGAACCTAAGAGAACTCAAGGTAAGAAACCAACCCTAATGTATATTCTATATGTATTAGAATTTGGAATGGGTTAATAAAATGAATAAACCCCACATGAGTGTGGTAATAATGTGCTTGTATAGAAAATGATGCAAGTGAGAAAGCATTTGTGAATTTAGCATTTGATTTAAGAGCTATGCATTTTGTGAATTATGCATTGTGTGGTATTTGGAGAATTGATGAGTATTGAGGGATTTATATGTGTGCTGGTAGAACCCTTGTGGTTTGGCTAGTTTTAGGTTGATTTAAATGGTGGAATGAGTTTTGGGCAAAGTTAGAAATGTAGCCGGACTATGGCGAAATTCCGGTAGGAATCTAAGTGATTTAAGTGGTTTTGAGAAATGAATAACCTAGAGTTAGCTAGGTATGTATGGAGATTGATTTGGGTTAGTCAACCACTTAGGAAATGCTTGTTGTGAGATTGTAGATTTGTGCAAAATCTGTAGCAAAAGAGAAGTGTTAAAGTGCCTTAGGAGTTTTGGAAACAATGAGGATTTAAGGCTTTAAGAGTAAGGCATGAACCTTGGCATGAGGAGTGCATTGTCTTGGAATATTTGGAATGGTCAAATAGAGTGAGAACAATAATGCAAATGCCAAGGGGTAAAAATCTGTAGCACAAGTGTGCATAAGTGTAACAGAGAATGAAAAATTGTGAATTTGAGCAAGAAATTGAGTAAGGATTAAACCTATGTTTTGAAGAGGGTTAGAACATGTTTTGAGATGATTAAACATGTAGGAAACATGTGGAATGATTAGGGAATGATTAGAGGTGAATTAGGAGTTGAAAACTGATCAAAAACTGTAAATTTTGATAGTTCCAGGGGTGGTCCGGGTTTGCAAATCGGTACACAAACCCGGACCGCATCAAAAATGCACCGAGAGTGAATCCAGGGGTTGGTCCGGGTTTATATCCCAGGACACAAACCCGGACCACATGTAAAATTGTCCAGAAAGTTAAAACCGTGTCTGGTCCGGGTTTGTAACCCCGGACACAAACCCGGACCAGTGTAAAAAATGCCCAGAAAGTATTTTTAAGTGTCCTAATGATGGGGAAGTGAATGGTAATGGTTTTAGATGATGTTTAGGCCTTGTTTGGAGACATGTGAAGGTCTTAAGAAGTGTAAACAAGTGCTAAGGGTGAATGAGAAAAATGTGAGCTTAAGAACACAAGAGTAAAACAAAGTTAAACGGGATAACGGGGTTAAGTACGGGAGCATTAGTTTTACATATCGTAACTCCTTAATGTTAATAGAAACATTTGAATGTTATCAGTGGAACAAGTGTGAACCGAGGAATGGGAGGTCACGCGGTAAAGCTAACCCCGGTGAAAGGTATGATTTTCTCATGTCCCATATGCTAACCGAGTTACTCTGATTTGTGTGTTTGTGTGCCGGCTTAATCAAGACTAAAGCATGGAAATGAACCATTGTTTGTTTATGAATGTCCTGATGTATATTGTATGAGCTAACATGCTTGAATGCCGGTGAGGTCTAACCTAGTGTGTAGACCATCTCTTAGTTGAGTACGAATGGCTAGAGAACGGGGTCGTTTCATAAAATAACGGAAACGTGAAAACACATAAGCTATCGATTAAAGTATAACGATAACGCAAAAATATGAACTCCCTAGATTGTAAGGAGGTTACGGGTTGAGTAAATACCCGATAACGGTTAGGGAACCATATTGAAACAATCCACGAAATAAATAAGAGTGGAGAGATAAATAAACCTCCATTGAGAGGATTGAAGTAAGACCAATATAGTGAACTTAAAAGAAAGGTAAAAGAGACCTAAGGGATTATTTAACTCCCTTGAGACATGGTCGACCTCCTATACGAGGATTTTACCCGGTATGAGAAAATAACCGAAAGTATGAGTAAGTGCAATGTAAGGGTAACCCATAAACCTAAGATTGCCCGAACTTAAGTAATGTTCCCAAAGTCATTAGAAACATCGAGAGTGATGCTTCTAGACTAATATACATAATAATAATATAACTCTGAGAGAGGAGTGCATGGGAATGTGAGTAGTCCGAGAGTAGTCGGACCTATATGAAAGTAGTAGGAACTAAGAGAGAGTTCCAAAAGCCATGTGTTTTGGCTTAAGTAAGCATTAAGAGAAACAAGCGTGATGTAGGAGACCTGTAGTGTCTCGAGAATCTACAAGAGCTTGAGTAGTAGTAACCCAAGGGTGTGGGTGAGATAAAAAGTAGGGAAAATTACATGCCCCACCCATGACGTTGGGTGAAATTTCACATTCCACCCACGTGGTTTCAAAAATTACTTTCCCCACCCATGTGATTTCCCCCGTTTTACATCCAACAACATTTTTAATTTTGGTTCAATTCAATAGATGCTTAAACATTGTCCAAAATTGATGAAACTTTACATGGATGATGCTAAAGTTATATACTTTGATCTTATGTCAAATCTGAAGTTTTTTAAGCTTAAATGTGTCCCGTGGGACCCAATGAAACATGTGACATGTTCATTGGGTCCCACATGTCACATTTAAGCTTAAAAAACTTTAGATTTCTCACTAATCCAAAATATAACACTTTAGCATCGTCTATATAAAATTTCATCAACTTTGGACAACGTTTAAGCATCTTTTGAATTGAACAAAAATTAGAAAAGTTGCTGGATGTAAAACAGGAGAAGCCACATGGGTGGGGAAAGTAATTTTTAAAACCACGTGGGTGGATTGTGAAATTTCGTCAAACGTCATGGGTGGGGTATGTAATTTTCCCTAAAGAGTAAGTAACCCAAGAGTGTGGGTGAGTTAGGCGTAAGTAACCTAAGAGAATAGGTAAGTATAAGTATGAGTAACCCAAGAGAATGAGAGAGATCAGGAATAAGCAACCGGAAAGAGTGGGTGAGTTATTGAATGAGTAACCAAGGCATAGTGAGGTAGAAACCCTCAAGGCCTAAGAGCAAATTAATGTAACTAACAACCTTGTTATGATAGCTAAGGATTGCATTCCATGGGTGAATGTGATTCCTTGTGAAGTGTACATAAATAATGTATTGCTATGTTGCATGTTGATTGAATTAAAATGAATCTCCATGTTCTCGACCAAAAGTAGTCGGCGTACCGCGATTAGCACGTGGTATATGCGAATTTCATATGCAGCTTTAAGCTGAGCCCCTAGGGGCATCGTTTTTACTTTTCAGGTACACCGAAGACGATACCGTTCGAGAGTAGGACGGGGTCGGTGGTTAGCATGGGTAGTTAGCATTTATTTTACTCATGTAATTGAACAAGGTGTAAGACCGAATATGTTATCAGCATCCATATATTGTAGACTCGGTATAGTAAAGTAATGAGTTGAGGATTGTGTTTGTGCTGAGTACCCGGTTGTTAGTCCATCAGACCGTTACTGTATGTGAGTTAGGCCTGGTTAGCCATATGGGTGGCTAACGGCGTTGTACCACCCTCATTGTAATAGAGATCCGCTGCGTGAGTAAGGGTAAATTGTGACAGTTTTAGTGGTAATGATGTGTTTAACGGTTGGGGTGTTACAAAAATGGTATCAGAGCGAAGTATCGCTCTGGTGACTGGAAATACCGAGCTTAGGGAATACCGAGTTAGGAATTAGAGATTAGGGCTAAGGGTTGAGTGGTAGCGTGAGAGATGCGCTAGTTAGGAACTTCCGGTATGATCTGGATACCTACAATACCAAACCCGCCCTCCATAACCCCCGTATTAAAAGCTCGGGAAAGAATGCCAGAGAGACGGAAAACCCGATGGCAGTTGTTAAATACTTCCATATGAACCAAAACCTGTCATGCGGTAGATTCCGAGAACCGGAAATCCCGGAAACGGATCCCGCTGGAACGACATAACCGCACCTAATGGCGGAGGATCAAGACATCCAGCCCAAAGGAGAACGGAATTTGCGGCAGCATGGGGCGACGTGCTCAGCAGTCGTGAGAACCCGGCTGGCCAGGCAGCAGCAAGGATGAAAGCACTAACAATGCAACAAGGTGGATCATGAGAAGTAACTAAAACCGGGACACAAGTCTACGGACCGCCATAGTTAAATAATACCACCAACGGTATATTAACCGACTAATAATCTAGTCAAGAGTAAGTACACCCACCCTGCCACACCCAAAGAGGTTACAATATTTAAATGATATAGCTTAGACGACTAAGAGCATAATTACAGGAAATACCTGTTGTAGAAATAAGTGACTACTTCTACAACTTAGGCAGTGTACCTATCGTTTTGCGGAATAGTGGATTTGTGGGTTGTCGTACTCTTGGGGATCTCGCTGTGGATAACTGATAGTGTAGTAAATTGACTGAGACTTCTAGTAAACAGATTTTATCATTTTTTGAAAGAGTATGATTAACTGCTAACTCATAAGACAATAATAAAAACAATTAATCAAACAGAAAAGAAACAGCAATTGTAAATCTTTTTGTGTTTTTAAAGAAGCATCATGGGATGTGCTGCTCACCTATTTTATCCAATTATATCGATATAAACTTTCCCACTTTAACAATAAACTCAGGAATCTTAATTAGTTCATTGACCGGTCCTTGTACAATAAACCCTGACTAATTTAAACAACAAGCCGCAATCCTTGCCCAAGTCATTATAAATTAATCGCTTTATTAACAATTCCTATTGGAGACAGGTTAACCTATAGGCGAGCCACGCTTCTAGTCATTAACCTGTTTTGACTTCTTTTGTCTAGAACCTTGTCTCAGCACCGCATTTTGACAAAGAGCTACAAATATCACTTTAATAATTGTACAAGAAGATTAAAGCGCATTAAGGACAAGAATCAAAATATTGCATAGATAAATTATAGTGGAAAGCTTACATAACACAATTATATAAAATAGGCTCGCTTCCAAAACCTGGGGAGCTAAGTTTATTACTCAGACATTAGCAAGGATGAAAATAAAGATAGAAATAGCCATTATTTTGGAGACTGTCGGAGGAGACGACTGCGATTCGCTTCTGCTCCAGCTGCTTTTCTTCTCTTCTTTTAATCCTGGTTCTGTCGAGTGGTGGAATGAAGAATGAAAATAAAATGGAGAAGTGGGGGATAAGAGGATGGAGTGGATCGTAGGTGTGGTTCGATTCTGTGAGCGATGGATGATTGAGGGGATTGATTTTTGAGCAGAAGGAGCGTGGGTTTTATAAAAGAAAGGAGGAGGAAGAAGACAGAGCTGGAACAACGTGTGAGGAATTTAAGGAGTGCACCGCGTGAGGAATTTAGGGAGTGTCGGCCGACGCCTGATATTGCTGATCGGGTAGATGGATGTGTTTGCAGGCGCCGCAAATGAAGAAGACAACTGGGTAGACAGCGCCGAAAGAAAACTGTCGCGATAATTTCTAGATCTGGTTGCACGTCCTTGTTGTGTCCGGCCATGTAATACCCCAAATTTCTAAACTGTGATTAGGGCCTTATTAACTAGGGAACCCTAATTTCTAAAGATGGAGAAGGTTATAATTAGTTGGAGGTGCTTGGTGAACATTAGGAACCTTAGTTCCCGGAGTATCACCCGGTAAACCTTAGTTTCGCAGGATTCCTGAAATTTCCGAAAATTACTAAATTCCTTAGGAACTGAGAGTGGTTATCAACCCTAGGAAGAGTGTTAGATACTTTTGAGAGTGGTTTGAGGGAAGAAACAATCATATCTTTCTTCTTTTAATATAAGACAATCTAGTTACATTTTTCAGTATTTAGTGGTTCTGGGCAAACGAGGCTTCGGAAGAGCTCGGAAGTGACCCGAGGAAATTCCTGAAACTTGATAACCCACACTAGTATTAACATACCTACACATATAGTCTTAATACCCATGAAAAGATCAAGCCAAACATGGCCTAAGATGGTGGCCGAAAATATCAAGGAAAGGAGAGAAAATATCTCGGTTACTATTCACACCTCCTTACTATTTGCCAATGATTACAAAACCAACTTGCTCCCTCCTTATCCATTCAAGGGCGGTTACATACCAATGGTGAGGATTGGTTTTGGACACTTGACACAAATCAATGGCTATGGACAATTCTAGAAGTAATGATTATAAGTTAAAGGATAAGGATGAAATTTAGTATAAAAAGGGGGGGTGGAGGTCGGCCATGGTAGGTGAGCAAGGTGGCCATTCTTCTTCATCTACCTTGCTTCTCCTAAGCTATAAAACACCATTGGAGCTTAGGCAACAATACTCCTCCATTAGAAACACAAGTTTAAGGTAGTAATTAAGCTAAAATCAAGGAAAAAGGCAAGTTTAAGGAGTGGAAGCCAAACTCCAAGGTGGGCGAATTGGTTGGTGGATATTTTGAGTTCAAGCAACCTATAATCAAGGTTGAAAAGCTCCAAAATGACTAGGAGAGGACAGGTAACATCTATGCACATCATTTTCACCTTTAAAGCTTATTTTCCTTCTTAAGTCATTTTATTTGGTTACCTACGCATCCTATGTCATATTTTCTTAAAATATTTACAGTAAACTAGGAATGAATAGTTAGTGATTATGCTAGAAATTCAAGTCGAAATAAGGTTGGGAAGTAGGAAAACTCTAAAGAACTTTGAAAATGGAGAAAAATGAGCTTTAAGCTTTAGGAATTGTTTGGATGGGTTTCTGACATGGGTTTGAGCTAAAATTTTGAGGTTAGTCTTGAATAGTGAATATATGGTTATGGTTGAAAAATCAAGTCGAATGGAGAAATTTAAGTCGGTTAGACAAGGTAAAGAAGCTAAAAATGAGAAAATGTGCTTTAAGCCTTTCTGAGTGGTTGAATGGGTTTCCGAATTGATCTTGAGCTGAAATTTTGGGGAGATACTTGTGTTGTTGATATTGGATCATGGTTAAATGTTTAGGCCGAGAATACTTTGGGAAGTTATTTAAGTTGGTGAATAGTGATTTTGGTCAAAAATGAGTTTTTAAGCTTTCTAAGGTGGTTTCTTGGAAATTGTTTGATTCTCTGATTTATTGGAGCTTGAATGGTATTTTTATGATGTTATTAAGGTTATTTTACAAGTGGTGAGCTTGATGTGTGAATTACTACTTGTGTAGCTTGTGTTAAGCTTGGTTATGATATCTTACTTATGGTTTGTAAATGTGTTTAAGGATAGCCTCTTGTGGTGGTGGTGGAAAGTATTGTGTGATGTTGATATCATGGTTATCCTAAGGCTATGCCTCTTGTGAGAGCCTTTAAGGCCAAGCCGACGTTCCGTCAACAATATAAGCTCCTACTAATGAATTGGAGCTGCCACTATAATCTACTCCTATTGGGCAGAAGTTTTCAATAGGGGGTGTGCACACTTAAGGACATATGGTGGGTGGGTGGTGGTGGTGGACTTCATTTGGAAATATCTTGTTTATGATATTAATTATCTCTTGATAATTCTTGGTACAGGTAAATGGTGTGTGATCTATTCTGATTTGCTATATTGTTAATATTTGTTGAAAACAAAGGTTTTTAAGAGAAACTAAGTTTTTACGGGGTGTGGTAGTGTTACTCAGTTTTTACTGATTTTATTTGTTTGTGTTTTTCTGTGTTTATGAACTCTGTGAATTCAGGGTAACTGGGATGGTCATCTTCTCTGCACTGAGGATGAGTCCACCGATACTTTCTATATTTTTATGTTTGTCACCTATCGTAGAACTATTCAGCCTGGGGTCACCGAGATTGTGTATGAGGAGTGAAACAAGAAGATACAAGGTTTTAGGCACCCGGAGAATGGTAGCAGTCAGTCTATCACTCATGATGTTTCCACTATGTACGAGTATATGCAAGTAGTCCCTAGTTAGATACTAGTTATGTAATAGCCTTTGATACCCCTTGCTTTTGGTGTAAAATAGGAGTAGGAGCTAACATAGTGGTTGGCTGGAAGGGGTTTTTTGGGTACTATGGTGTAAAGTGACGGGTTGGTTGTGTCACTCTTTTGGTAGGAGAACAACAATGTAAGATAGCTAATGTAGGGGTGGTGGTGGTAATAGCCTTACACTTACTAGTCTTTAGTAAGTGTGGCGGTAACCCCCGGGAATAGTAATAGGGGACCTTCTGTAAACTGACGCATGTATAATATAACTAACGTTTACGGTGCTACTTCAGTTATGGTATGTCTTTAAGAAATCAAAACAAAAAAAATGACTAAGTATATGGTGGTGGTAAACCGGGGCGTTACAGAGTGGTATCAGAGCTATAGGTTAGCTAGAGGGGAAAAGTCAGGATTATTTAGGAAGCAAGGTGACCCAGGCTTAGGTTTAGGAGTCTAGGAAGAACCATGTGGTTCTGAAAATATGATTTGCTGTGATATTGTGTTGTGTGCTTGATTGATTATAGTTAACTGTTTATAGTATTGTAACTAACATATCTGTGTGTAGAATAATGAAGAGGGGAGAGGACATAGTAGTGGAGAGGGGAGAGGACCGATGGATGAACTGAGGGAATTGACACTAAGCATAGGAAGAATCCTGGAGCAGCATGAGGCTATAGCTGAGGTACCCAAGGATTTCTCCCGAAGGATAGCAACTATGAAACCAAGTACTTATTCGGGAGAAGAGGATCCGGTGATTCTAGAGGAGTGGATCAGAGAGTTTGACAAAATATTTGATATCATTGATTGCCCTGAAGAAAAGAAGGTAAGTGGGGCTGTATTTTATTTTAAAGGAGAGGCTGATCTGTGGTGGACTACGGAGGAGGAGAGACTCAAAGGAAATCCGGGTTTTGGGTGGAATATGTTGAAGGATGTGATGAGGAAACGATTTTATCCGGAGCATGTAAGGTTGCAAAAATATCAGGAATTTACTGGATTGAGGCAGCGGATGGATGATGTTAAAACTTATCATGCTAAGTTCGTGGAGCTTGCTAGATTTGCTCCGCATGTGGTACCTGATGAGACTGCTAAGGTTCAACGTTTCTGGAAGGGTTAAATTGGGATTTACAAGAAGCTCTGAGTGTAACACCTATAAGTACTTTACAAGAGGCATACGATAAGGCTGCTAATCTTTATAGGGTACAACAGAGGAGGAAGGAGGTACAAACGGGGCGGAAAAGGAGAATGGAGACTCGTAAGGCCGAGAGCTTTGATAAGAGGGCTAAAATAGAAGTTAGACCAAGTGGAGGAGCCAGACCCAATTACCCGGGACGGCGATTCAATGATAAAGGAACTAGATACTTTTATTGCAAGATTTGTGGAAGGAATCATCCAGGTGAAGATTGCGAAGGAAGGTTGGTAAAGTGTTTTAACTGTGGGAAGCTGGGCCATAGGGCCTATGAGTGTAGGGTAAGAAGGATGGAAGGAGGTACTGATCAGGTAACAAGACCTGCTACAACTGGAAATTTCAGCAACCAGAACAATCGTGGCAACCAAGGTGGAGTACAGCTGAATAATCAAAATGGACAGAGGAATAATTATAATGGTCCAAGAGGTAATATGGGTGGACAAGGGAATAATCAGGGGAAGAAAATACAATACAGAAGTGGAAGTACACAGGGAGGAGGCTATAAGAACCAAGGGTATATCAACGTAATCATCAAGACGGAGGCTGAATCTCAACAGGAAGGGGGCGTCATTACAGGTATTTTTCAAGTTCTTCGAACTAGTGCTAAAGTATTATTTGATTCCGGTGCAACCTGCTCTTTTATATCCTCTGAGTTCTTGAAGAAAGTAGGAGTAGTCCCCGATATAGAAGTTGAAATTTTTGTTTCTACACCTACGGGGAGAGTGGTAGGATGCACTAGAAAGATGGAAGGAGTAAAAGACTATAGAGGGTAGAGAATTCGAGATGGATGGAGAGTTTGATTTGAAGGATTTTATATGAATCTTGGGGATGGATTGGTTGAGTAGCACAAGGGACGCATAGATTATGAAAATCAAAGGGTTAGTTATGTGGAAAGAGAGGGAAAGAGTGTCGTACAATGCGAAGGAGCCAAGCAAAGGGTAAAAGTTCTACCTGCCTAAAATTCTTAAAGGAGTTGCGGAAAGGAGAGCCAGTTTACGTGTTATGTTCAAGAGGGAAAATCGGCGCAAGAACCAAAGTCATCCGCACTTGAGGATCTTTAGTAGTCAGGGAATTTCCAGATGTTTTTCCAGAAGAATTCCCGACTTCCACCCGCCGTGAGATTGAGTTTACTATTGATTTAGTAACCATGAACAGCTCCCATTTCTAACCGCATCCTTATAGGATGGCCCCGAATGAGATGAATGAGTTAAAGAAACAGTTGGAGGAACTTTTAGAAAAAGGTTATATTCGACCAAGTGCTTCTCCGTGGGGAGCCCTAGTATTGTTTGTAAGAAAGAAGGATGGAACTTTGCGTCTTTGTATTGATTACACGGAGTTGAATAACATCACAATCAAGAATAAATATCCCTTGCCTAGGATTGATGATTTTTTCAACCAGCTACAAGGAGCGAAAGTATTTTATAAGATTGATCTAAGATCAAGCTATCATCAGTTAAAGATAGTAGAAAAGGATATACCAAAGACAGCCTTTCAAACTAGGTATGGTCATTATGAGTATGTGGTTATGCCATTTGGGCTAACAAATGCACCGGCAGTATTTATGGATTTAATGAAGCGGGTATTCAGCCAATTCCTTGATAAGTTTGTGGTAGTATTTATTGACGACTGTAGACACCAAAAATTCTCACCCCATAAAGCAAATTCCAGAATAAGAAACACAATAAGAGGGGTCGTCGCCTTTCTTTGTCAAAACGTATTGACGTGCGTGCCAAAACAAAACCATCGTTTTATAATCTGTTTCCAAGCATTTCATAAAAACACGATTTTTCGAAAATGAATTTCCAAATGATAATCCGGTTTTAACCCATCCCTTGTGTCTCATTGCATATTTGCTTAGCTATCAGTTTTCTTTTATTTTGTTACTTCTTCGTCTTATTTATTGCTACTTTAAATCGTCTTCTAGGATTTACGTTTATTTTTGATTATTTTGTAGTATCATTCCATCGTTTTTGTGACTTCTACTACTATTATTTTATCTATTTATTTTTCGTTTTATCTCCATTTCACGGGCATTATTATTATTTTTTATTATTATTATCATTTCATGTACAGTGTTATTCTTTTATTATATCTCATCACGTTTAATCTTATTTTTTAATTGTATCACATAATTTCATCTCACTATATTATTGTTCTCATTTTTATTGTATACTTTCCTTCTGAAACGGTAGCATTTTTGGAAGAGTTATCCCGGTCTGGACTAAAACTCTAGTATTTTTTCTTTCGTGAAGATACTGATTTCCGACTCAGCATAGCGGTTAACATGTTCTCCATGTAACCTGATGGTCCCGGGTTCACTTTGAATGGAGGCGTTTTTTTCATTTCTCGTCTAGCTCGCAATTGGTCTTATGTCTTATGGTCTGTTGTTGTAAACCGAATCTCGTTACAGCTCAGTCGGTCAACGTGTGTGGATAGAAGGTCGGAGGTACCAAGTTCGAATTTGGATACCCGCATTTTTTTTATATATGCTCGGTTTTTTCTAAGTTAGGCGGACCAAATATGGCCCAGCTGCTTCTGGTCCATTTTTTTGTCTATATACCCAAATAAAACCCATTTCCTTTATCAGCCCATAGAATCATCAGACTTTCCTAAGAAACCCTAACCTCCACTTATAAAAGAACAAGACATAAACTCTATTTTTTTGGTGAACAGTGGCCGCAACCCCAGCCCTCTCTTTCCCGTTACGGTCTTCTTCATTCCCTTGATGGCCACATACAAACAAGCCAATTCCTTCTTCCCCGACCTGGATCTCCCTCTCGTTCAACCATCTTCCATTTCTCGATTCTTCTCTCTGAATCATCCAAAGGCAGACCACAAACTCCCACCCCAAATCTTCCGTTGGCAAGGAAACAACTCGTCCCTCTCAGCCAGCCCGTCACCGACCGATTCCCCCACCTCCCTCTTCCTCAATCTTCAAAATTCGAAACACCAAGGTCCATCAGAAATCACTACCGACCTCATCTCCGATCGATCAATTTCCACTTCTTCCTCCATTCTCATCTCCACCGGCCTAGCTATTCCCCTCGGTTATTCCCTTCATCTGCATTTTGATTCTTCCAGTTCGAAAACGGCCAGATATTCCACCGACCATCGTCCAAATTCACCACCGTTGTAGATGGTTTCAGTTCTCTGCAGATTTGTTACCTCCAAGCCGCCGACGCCATCTTCCTCATTCCAAGGCTCTGGTCGAACCTTCAAGTAGTCTAGACGTCAAAGGTAAGTTAGGTAAGGGCTCTCTTCTTTTGCTGTTCGGTTTTCGACATCGTTCCCTCAATGCAAGTACAGTACGTTTAAACTTGGAATAGCTGAAGAGTAAGCTAAAGTTTTGATTTCTGGTTTCGAATCTGAGGTTTAACCAGATGTGACTATCGCCTCTTAGTTGTATGGTTTATTTTGATCTCGGATTTGAGCTGAAAACCCATATGGGTTGCTGACGGTTGTGGGAAATTTGGGTTAAAAAAAACTGTTATGATGTAAGGCGTTACCATCATTCCGAATTTGATTTTTGACCTCTAAACTTTGGGCCTCTCTAATTCCGAATAGTGGCTTGTTGTTAACTTTGTTGAGCGTAAGAAAATCTTGTTTATCTCACTTTGAAAGACTACCAAAATCCGCCTACTCTCTGCTCATTTTGATTCGTGTTTTGACGAGGTACCACTAACAAGAGGACCCGCAGAGATTGACGTACATGGTGGGTTTGGAAATCTCGTTGCGTACACATAGCTGGGACGGGATTGTTGCGCTGTCATCAGTAACAATCCTAACTCTTATCATCCAGATGCGTGATTGAACTATATGCGAGAGTTCTGCTTGATTGCCACTCCCTTCTCCCGTATTCTGTTGCATTCTTGTCCTGGATGTGTCATAGTGATTTCAGAGTAAATAAGCGGCATTCTCATCTTTGTGATATAAGTTCGTGCGTTTGGAAATCAACTGTTATTTTTTCCTTTCTTCTCTTCTAAAGTTGGATTACTGGGTTTTTAATAATCTGATGAGATAATAGCTGGTAAGCCTGTTTGGTTCCCTGTTGTGATTTGGCATTGGCGCACCTGTTTAGGTCCTGTAAAAGAAACACAGACAAACTTGATTAGAGAAGCTCAGTTAGTTAATGTCTCAGTGTACATTTGGGAAGTGGGTTTCAATGCTTTACAGAGGATGAAAATTCCGGGTTTTGTCCTTTTGCTTTCTTCTTTTCCTTTGACTAGTATAACTGACCGATTGGTAACCGAGAAAAAATTGTATTGGTGAGTTCTGTTTTTAAGTGATGACTCTTGTTGATTATGGTTTTAAATTTATTAAGGATGAGAGAAAACAATATTTACGTTTCCGGGCATTTATCCACCGCCTTTGTTTTCTGCTTATCTTGTACATACAATGATTGATTGTTTACTTCCTTTATCCCTGTAGTAAGTTGAGTTGTCTGATTATATCAACTAATGCTTGTGTTCACGCGGTCTAATGGGTTGGGCCCGATTGGGCTGATGCAATCTCTAAGCCCAAATATAACATCATTGTGGGCCCAATTCATCTGCTAGCCACCTAGGATAAGGTAAGCCTTAGTTATTACCCCCTAGGACCTTCTAAACTGACAGAAAAGTTTTGGATGCATTATCGCTCCACACCTAACGGGTCTCTCATTCATTTCGTGGGGTAATAATCTTCTATAACTTCAGAAAACACTCAAACCACCTTTATATGTATATAAAACAAAAAACTTAAAAAAACAAGCCCTTAAGGCTATCTTAGGAGGGCTTAGAATGTGAAACCACCCCATGCCTAGCGGTCTCTCTCTCATTCGTTTTATGGGGTGGAATCCTCCTTTGCCTTCAACACACCCATAATCAAGAGTTAATAAACCAATAAATTGATCCATCTCACTTGTTAATATCTCACAATCTTACCAAAAACCTAAGGCCCTTTTTTCGGCCCAACTTCAAGCAAGGCCCATTTTTCGGCCCGACACCAAACAAGGCCCAATTTTTGGCCCAACTCCAAACAAGGCCCAATACCACATCATCTGACCGGCCCAATTCACATAACTCTGTCCAAGACAATCTCGGCCCAAGCCCGTGTCCGAACCCTTGGCCCAAAAACAGGTCCGAAACCCATGGCCCAAACCCGTGGCCCAAGGCCCTAACCCGAAGCCCAAGAAGCCCACGACCCAAAACCCAGAGAGCCCAAGGCCCTAACCCGAAGCCCAAGGCCCAAACCCGAAAAAGCCCCTGGCCCAAAACCATAAAAGACCCATGTCTCAAACAAAGCACAAGTCCACAAAGCCTAAGTCCACAAAATAATCCAAAAGTCCAAGAGTTGACCCGAGTTGTTGACCATCCGACCTTGACCGACTTTGACCAGTTTTGACCAACTTTGATCGACCTTGACCAACTCTGACCAACCTTGACCTTGACCAGAAAACCTTGACCTTGACCAGAAAACCTTGACCTTGACTAGAAAACCTTGACCCAATCATTGACCAAACCCGAACGTTGACCCGTCTCATCTTCCAATACAAGTCAAACCAAATCAAATCAATTCCAACACATTTTTCAAACCCGATTCCTTTCAATTCACTCTCAACTTGTAATTCCCTTTCAAAAATCCGAAACCCCAAAAAGAATTTCAAACCATCACTTCATTCAAGTTTCATCAAAATTTCAAAGAAACCATTTTGTGGAATTTTAAAGGAAAAACTCTTCTCACATCACAGAAAACTCTTCTCTATTGCAGAAAGTTCTTCTCACATATACAGAAAGTTTTCTCCCAAAACATTTCTCAAAATCAGTGTTTCTTTACAGAGAATTCCGAACAACTTCAAAAGTTTTCCAACTCAGTTTTTAACTCAAATAAGTCATTTTCGGGGAGCAAGAAATGTCTAACCCCTTCAAAACATTTCCTCCATGGTTAGAACATCACTTGTCTTCCTTCCCAAATAAAAATCCGAGGCGGGGCACTGGGGTCATAACCTTCCCTTGTCGCAGTCTGGATCTCTTTAGGCGGGGCATTAGGGCGACAAACCTCCCCTAATTGCAGCCTAGATTTTTACAAGGCGGGGTGCTAGGGAAGTAACGACCTTCCTAGTTGCAGCCGGGATTTCAGAATCATCTAACTCCCTTCCGCTCGATTTTATTGTTTTCAGTTTTTAACGTTTTAAAACCCGGGAGTTAGAGACGTTACTAGGGTTCGACCGAGAACATCTCATTCATGGTGTTTCTCTGAATCCTATTTTTCGACATAAATTCATTGCCCCATCTTTCAAGCCTCGGCACTTACATTAATTAAGTGTCGTGTTCGAGGGGGTACATAGGGTAATCCCTCGGGATTATCCACCCTTTTACAACAAAAAATGATTTTTCGGTGTTAAAAACTTTAAGAGAGACAATTCTGAATAAACTAATCCAACATTTCCATTAGAGCTCTAGGACCCATAAACACTTCTCAATCCTCCTCTGAACCAACTCTAAGTCACATAGGACCTCCAATTCCTGAAGACTCCCAGAAACCTGAAACGTCTTCAAAACCCGAATACCTGCAAACCAAATATCCTCTTCCATACTTAACCATCCTTAAAACCCGAATTGCCCCTCAACACATTCAACTTCCCAAAACACCTCAAGAACCTGACCATTTCAAAATCCGAACTTCGCAAACACAAAAAACTCCTCAAATCACGATCCAAATACCCCTTGACTCCACCAAAAATGACCAAAATGCCCTATTCCTCCTCAAAACTCCCATCATCCTCTTAATCCTGAAGGCCCAAAACGACCTCAAATCTCTCAAAACAATTAAAACCTCTCAAACACTTCAACCAGACCAACTCCAAGACCAGCCTATTCTTCAACTCTTCAAAATCTTCCTCACTCCTCATTTGATCTTATCCCTTGGCTTTAACTGAATCTCTTTAATAAGGTTTTGAAAGAAGGCAATCCCGACAATTGGAGACCGAGGTTTCCTCGGGCACCAATCCGAAGTCGTGGTCGTTGCCACTTCTAAGGGGTGTAACCCAGTGCGAACCCACACAGAATCTCTAGTATGATCAGATAAGTCCTATCCATAGGCAACAAATCATCAGAGTCAACCAATGGTTCTTAGAACCCTCATTCCCTTCCTTCCTAGTATCTTAGGTCAAACTAGGTGGTGACTCTAGTCAATTCCGCCCTTAGGGCATAAGTCCGCGTGGAGCCCATCGAGAGCGGGTGTAGTGCACACTTGCACTCCCCTTCATGCTTTCTGGGAAAGACGGACGATTTAGTAGGTATTTGAGGGATGCCGGAATAACAGGTTTTCACCCTCCACAGAATGGCATTTTTTTAGGATCTAGACTTCTCAGTCAGACCATATTTACATAGACCTCCCCTCATACCGAAAAATCACCCTCCACAACGACATATTGGTGTATTCGAAGGATGAAGAGCAACATGCTGATCATCTGCGGCAAGTTTTACAAGTTTTAAGGGAGAAGAAGTTGTATGCCAAATTATCTAAGTGTGATTTTTGGCTCAAGAAAGTATCGTTTTTAGGTCATGTGGTAACCGGAGATGGAATTTCGGTTGACCCGGCTAAAATTCAGGTTGTTAAGGATTGGCCCAGGCCAACGAATGTTCGAGAAGTTAGAAGTTTTCTTGGGTTAGCTGGATATTATAGGAAGTTTGTTCAGGATTTGGCTAAAATTGCAAGACCGCTTACAAATCTGATGAAAAAGGAAGTGCGGTATAAGTGGGATGAAGATTGTGAAAAAGCTTTCCAGATTTTGAAGGAGAAGTTAACCACAGCACCAGTTCTTACGTTGCCCTGTGGTACAGAAGGTTTTGAGGTATATAGTGACGTGTCTAGATATGGACTAGGGTGTGTATTGATGCAGAATGGCAAGGTCATTGCCTATGCTTCTCGATAGTTGAAAAGTTATGAGACGAGGTACCCTACTCATGATTTGGAACTTGCAGCTGTAGTTTTTGCCTTGAAAATTTAGAGGCACTATTTGTATGGAACTTCTTGTAAAATTTACACGGATCACAAGAGCTTGAAATATATCTTCACTCAAAAAGAGCTTAATATGAGGCAAAGGAGATGGTTGGAACTTATTAAGGATTATGATCTGGAGATTTTATACCATGAAGGCAAAGCCAACGTGGTGGCAGACGCCTTAAGTCGAAAGAGGAGTCACGAGGGAGAAGCTAATTGGATATTACCTGATGAGTTGGTACAAGATTTTAAGAGGTTGAGCCTCGAGGTGGTAACAACGGGGGAGGTGGATAGAGAAATTTTGGCTAGTATGAACGCATTCCTCGACGTTTACAAGGAAATTTTGCATCGTCAGCAAGAGGATGAGAAACTACAAAAAATAAAGGAAAAGGTGGGAAAAGGAGAAGCCCCGGATTTTAAGATTTATGACGATGGCAGTTTGAGATTTCGTGGGAGATGGTGTGTACCAGATTCATGTGGTGATATTAAAAGGAAGTTGATGCAGGAAGCTCATAACTCTGCTTATTCCATACATCCAGGAGGAAACAAGTTATATAAAGATTTGAAGAAAAGTGTTTGGTGGCCAAGCATGAAAAAGGAGGTAGCTGAACATGTGTCGAAGTGTTTAACATGTCAAAAAGTTAAATTTGAGCATAAGAAAACAGGAGGAATGTTGCAACCATTGGATATACCCATGTGGAAATGGGATTCGATATCTATGGATTTTATAGTGGGATTGTCACCGACCAGAGGTGGGATGGATCAGATTTGGGTGATTGTAGATCGGTTGACCAAGACTACTAGATTAATTCCAATGAAAAGTACTTGGTCTATGGAACAGCTGGTGGAAGCATATATTAAGAATGTGGTTAAATATCACGGAGTCCCTATGGAAATTATTTCAGATAGAGATTCTAGGTTTATTTCAAGGTTTTGGCAGCAGTTCCAAAAAGCCATGGGAACAAAATTGAGCCTTAGTACAGCTTACCACCCACAGACTAATGGGCAGACGGAGAGAACTATTCAAACTTTAGAGGATATGTTGCGGGCTTGTGCGATGGATTATCAAGGGTCATGGAGTGACAAGTTGCATTTGATTGAATTTTCTTACAACAACAGTTACCACTCAAGTATCCATATGGCCCCATATGAAGCCTTATATGGTAGGAAGTGTCGTACTCCGTTATGTTGGAATGATACGCAGGAGGTGGTTATGGTAGGGCCTGAGTTCATAGAGGAGATGGCCCAGCAGGTTAAGAACATTCGGCAAAGATTGAAAGCCGCACAAGATAGGCAAAAGTCTTATGCTGATTTGCATAGAAGGCCAGTTGAATTCAATGTGGGGGACAAGGTATTTCTGAAGGTTTCACCCACTAAGAGCGTGGTACGATTTGGCAAGAAAGGAAAACTTGCTCCTAAGTACATCGGTCTGTATGAAGTATTGGAAAAGGTTGGAAATTTGGCTTACCGATTAGCTTTGCCGATGAACTTGGATAGGGTCCATAATGTGTTCCATGTATCACAATTGAAACGGTATGTTCCAGACGAATCACATGTGTTGCAACCGAACGAGGTAGAAGTTGCACCTAATTTGACTTATGAGGAACACCCGATTAAAATTTTGGATCGTAAGACGAGGGAGACTCGAGGGAAGTCTATGGATTTGGTTAAAGTTTTATGGACTCACCATGGAGTTCAAGAAGCTACATGGGAACTAGAAAGCAAGATGAGAGCTCAACACCCAGAACTCTTTGATTAAGGTTAGCAATTAAATTTTCGGGAGAAACTTCCTTTTAGGGGGGAGAGTCGTATGGTAAGTGGTGATGTTTGTGAATGTTTGTTGGTGCCAGAAATGGTTGGTAATACTTGAATGTTATTTTAGGAATTGTTTCTTCATGATTTTATATATGTGGTATCATTGAATTTGTGAATGGTTTATATTGTGTGATGGATGGGATTGGTGTGTCTGAGGTTTTGTGTGATGTTGCTGAATCATCTGTGGTTGATAAAGCTACCTGGGAATCATTGTGTGGAATATTGTTTTAATTTCTTGGAGTATGTGACTGTATTGTTGGGTGTGATGAATTGAGCTTCGAGGACGAAGCTTTGTTTAACGGGGGGAGGATGTAATACCCCAAATTTCTAAACTGTGATTAGGGCCTTACTTAACTAGGGAACCCTAATTTCTAAAGATGGAGAAGGTTATAATTAGTTGGAGGTGCTTGGTGAACATTAGGAACCTTAGTTCCCGGAGTATCACCCGGTAAACCTTAGTTTCGCAGGATTCCTGAAATTTCCGAAAATTACTAAATTCCTTAGGAACTGAGAGTGGTTATCAACCCTAGGAAGAGTGTTAGATACTTTTGAGAGTGTTTTGAGGGAAGAAACAATCATATCTTTCTTCTTTTAATATAAGACAATCCAGTTACATTTTTCAGTATTTAGTGGTTCTGGGCAAACGAGGCTTCGGAAGAGCTCAGAAGTGACCCGAGGAAATTCCTGAAACTTGATAACCCACACTAGTATTAACATACCTACACATATAGTCTTAATACCCATGAAAAGCTCAATCCAAACATGGCCTAAGATGGTGGCCGAAAATATCAAGGAAAGGAGAGAAAATATCTCGGTTACTATTCACACCTCCTTACTATTTGCCAATGATTACAAAACCAACTTGCTCCCTCCTTATCCATTCAAGGGCGGTTACATACCAATGGTGAGGATTGGTTTTGGACACTTGACACAAATCAATGGCTATGGACAATTCTAGAAGTAATGATTATAAGTTAAAGGATTAGGATGAAATTTAGTATAAAAAGGGGGGGTGGAGGTCGGCCATGGTAGGTGAGCAAGGTGGCCATTCTTCATCTACCTTGCTTCTCCTAAGCTAGAAAACACCATTGGAGCTTAGGCAACAATACTCCTCCATTAGAAACACAAGTTTAAGGTAGTAATTAAGCTAAAATCAAGGAAAAAGGCAAGTTTAAGGAGTGGAAGCCAAACTCCAAGGTGGGCGAATTGGTTGGTGGAGATTTTGAGTTCAAGCAACCTATAATCAAGGTAGAAAAGCTCCAAAATGACTAGGAGAGGACAGGTAACATCTATGCACATCATTTTCACCTTTAAAGCTTATTTTCCTTCTTAAGTCATTTTATTTGGTTACCTACACATCCTATGTCCTATTTTCTTAAAATTTTTACAGTAAACTAGGGATGCATATTTAGTGATTATCCTAGAAAATCAAGTAGAAATAAGGTTGGGCATTAGGAAAACTCTAGAGAACTTTGAAAATGGAGAAAAATGAGCTTTAAGCTTTAGGAATGTTTGGATGGGTTTCCGACATGGGTTTGAGCTAAAATTTTGAGGTAGTCTTAATAGTGAATATATGGTTATGGTTGAAAAATCAAGTCGAATGAGAAATTTAAGTCGGTTAGACAAGGTAAAGAAGCTAAAAATGAGAAAATGTGCTTTAAGCCTTTCTGAGTGTTGAATGGGTTTCCGAATTGATCTTGAGCTGAAATTTTGGGGAGATACTTGTGTGTTGATATTGGATCATGGTTAAATTTTAGGCCGATACTTCTTGGGAAGTATTTAAGTTGGTGAATAGTGATTTTGGTCAAAAATGAGTTTTTAAGCTTTCTAAGGTGGTTTCTTGGAAATTGTTTGATTCTCTGATTTATTGGAGCTTGAATGGTATTTTTATAATGTTATTAAGGTTATTTCACAAGTGGTGAGCTTGATGTGTGAATTACTACTTGTATAGCTTGTGTAAGCTTGGTTATGATATCTTACTATGGTTTGTAAATGTGTTTAAGGATAACCTGTGTGGTGGTGGTGGTGGTAAGTATTGTGTGATGTTGATATCATGGTTATCCTAAGTCTATGCCTCTTGTGAGAGCCTTTAAGGCCAAGCCGACGTTCCGGCAACAATATAAGCTCCTACTAATGAATTGGAGCTGTCACTATGATCTACTCCTATTGGGCAGAAGTTTTCAATAGGGGGGTGTGCACACTTAAGGACATAGGGTGGTGGTGGTGGTGGTGGTGGTGGACTTCATTTGGAAATATCTTGTTTATGATATTAATTATCTCTTGATAATTCTTGGTACAGGTAAATGGTGTGTGATCTATTCTGATTTGCTATATTGTTAATATTTGTTGAAAACAAAGGTTTTTAAGAGAAAATAAGTTTTTACGGGGTGTGGTAGTGTTACTCAGTTTTTACTGATTTTATTTGTTTGTGTTTTTCTGTGTTTATGAACTCTGTGAATTCAGGGTAACTGGGATGGTCATCTTCTCTGCATTGAGGACGAGTCCACCGATACTTTCTATATTTTTATGTTTGTCACCTATCGTAGAAGTATTCAGCCTGGGGTCACCGAGATTGTGTATGAGGAGTGGAACAAGAAGATATAAGGTTTTAGGCACCCGGAGAATGGTAGCAGTCAGTCTATCACTCATGATGCTTCCACTATGTAGGAGTATATGCAAGTGGTCCCTAGTTAGATACTAGTTATGTAATAGCCTTTGATACCCCTTGCTTTTGGTGTAAAATAGGAGTAGGAGCTAACATAGTGGTTGGCTGGAAGGGGTCTTTTGGGTACTAAGGTGTAAAGTGACGGGTTGGTTGTGTCACTCTTTTGGTAGGAGAACAACAATGTAAGATAGCTAATGTAGGGGTGGTGGTGGTAATAGCCTTACACTTACTAGTCTTTAGTAAGTGTGGCGGTAACCCCGGGAATAGTAATAGGGGACCTTCTGTAAACTGACGCATGTATAATATAACTAACGTTTACGGTGCTACTTCAGTTATGGTATGTCTTTAAGAAATCAAAAAAAAAAAATGACTAAGTATATGGTGGTGGTAAACCGGGGCGTTACAAGCCATATTTGGGCGGACGTCTCACACGCAGCCCTGTCTCCTGTCCGGCCTTATATCCACGGACAGGCCACGAACGTGACTCAGTCTTGTCCGCCCTTTTCTCCTCGGACAACACACGGTCTCCTTCATCTCTTGTCCGGCCTTTCTTCCGCGGACACACCACGGACATGTTGTCCCTTGTCCGCCCTCTGTCCGGCCAAAAATCCACGAACATGTTGTCCCTGTCCGCCCTCTGTCCGGCCAAACTTCCACGGACAAGGTTGTCCCTGTCCGCCCTCTGCCGGCCAAACTTCCACGGACAAGGTTGTCCCTGTCCGCCCTCTGTCCGGCCAAATTTGAGCGGACGTGACACGGACGTCCCTCTGTACAAGCCTGGTTCGGACGAAAATTAGTTTGCTTCTAAAATATTCGTTTCAGCTCTGATTTAAGATCCGTTTGCACCCATGCGTTCGTCTCTTCATCTACTTTGCTCCTAGCTTGGTTTTCCTCATGTTTAACCAATAAATTTGTGAGATAACCAATAAAACATAAACTAGAGGAAAAACATATGATAAGTGAGAAATGAGCAAGAAAAGTGCTAATATAATATATGAAATACACCCATAAAACATGCTCATTTGGACACTTATCACACCCCCACACTTATCTTTTTGCTTGTCCTCAAGCAAAACCATGTACCCAAGTAAGTAGGGAATGCTCAATATTAACAAATATTATTATGAAGGGTAGGATAAAGATGTGAACAGTTCATGATCTCAAACTTTTTGAGGAGTGTGATCCATCAACTACTGGTGGCACAGGTGTGCTCAGGGTAAAAATAAAAATTAGAGTTTTGGGGTATGATCCAGAGTACTTCAATGCTTCTCAAGTAAGGTGACTTTGAGAACTTTTACCACGGCCAACTTCTCTCAAGAATGGGCATTGAAAAGAAAACAAAAGGAAAAATAGATTTATGCATTGTTTCGCTTTTGCATAAGAGATGAGAAGATAATATGTAAGCATCAAGCTTTTGTATGTAAGAACACTCAACTCTCTTTGTTGGTTACCAATGGTGTCTTGCAAGTCCCTTGTTTATTTTTATTTATTTTATTTTTTTATAGAGAAACACCCCTTAGCAATCCCTAAGAAAGAAGACAGAAGGAACCCCTGAGCAATAAAAATCCAACCATTTGCAGATCATTTGGTCACACTGCATAAAAAATGCTCCTCAAAAGCAATCAAAATTTAAAATTTTTGTACCATTTATCCCACAATTCATAACAGTATTTGTTCTTAAAGAGAACAACCCACATATAAAGGGTCCACGATATTGAATTTGGAAAACGCAAGATAAGTAGAGAGATTAAGCATTTTAGCAATGTGTCAATTAAGAGAGACTTAAGACGAGCGACAGAGAAGTGAGTCCTCCCCCACACTTAGACTGGAGCAATGTCCTCATTGCGTAGGAAGAATTAAATTAATGAGGTCATGCAATCTACCAGAGTACCTCACACAATTCAAAGCAGTAGGGAGTATGTAAAAATTTGAAGTTCAAAGCAAAGAGAGTGTACTCCCCAGAGTTCGCAGGGTGTTTAGAGTAGCTCCCCCACACTTGAGTTCAGCTGTAGGAATGTGCATGATGTTCCTGTAATGAATATTCTAAACAGCCAAAAGAACTCAAGTTAATTCTCCTCGTTCTCTCTCATTTCTTTTTTATTTTATAAAAACTATATAGGAATAATATGGAAATCAAAACATAGCAAAAATAGTAGGATAATAAAATTTAACTACTGGGTTGCCTCCCAGTAAGCTGCCCGTATTTATAGTCTTTGGCTAGACTCCCGCTTCGTTATCCTGGATCAATAATAAAAGTAGACAACAGCTTTGCCAGGAAAACGAAGTTAGCAGTAATTAAAAACAAACCACCTGGATCAAAACAAAACGTCACCTCGGTAAATAAAATAGGAAAGTAAATACTCCACAAAACCTGGTGTTTGAGGAGGTACTGCCGGTAACGTAGTTCTAACAGGAGACCAGGTGGTGATGACTTTTCTTCCTCAAATTGGAGGATGTAGACATCCTCCTCTTGTTGTTGAGGCTTATGGAGGCAGGGTGGAAGTTGATGAGAGACTGGTGGTAGCGGTGTTCCTTCCTCAGATTCGAGGATGTAAATTTCCTCTCCTGGTTGATGAGGCTCAATTGGATAATCCTCCTCTAGCTCGCGGACTGGCTCATACAAAATATCTTTAAATTTTAATTGCTCCTCTTGTGCTGGGGATGGAGATGGAGGAGAATTGTAACTCTCAGACATTTGCTCCAACTCAGCGTCGGAGAAAAATGTCCTGATAAGTTTCTTTATCTCCTCATCAGAACTTGTAGCTTCATGAATATCTGGCTCGAATCGATCTTTGCTCCTTGGAGTCACCACTGGAATCTCTTCTAGCGGCTTGGCCTGACTCGGGAAAAATTCGTCTGGCCCTTGTGTAGATTGCTGTTCATTCTGATTGAAGTAGTCATATCCCAACCGAGCTTCTTTGTACTGTGTATTAGCCTGGTCGACTTCCCACCAATACGGCTCTCGATTTGATTGTTGAGGTGGTTGATAATCCTTGACCATCCTTTGATATGAGGATATCTCCTCTTGCATGTGCGTCCATTCCAAATCGATCAATAATCTTCTCACCTCATCGTAGCCGCTCTCCATAATCAGTAGCTATCTACAAAAACAAAAAATAAAAATACCAAGTAGAATAGACTAAAAATAGAAAATAAACACATAAACAAAATTAACTATATAGAAAAACAAAAAAGATATAAAACAGAAATACAAGAAAATTGCTAAAAACAAATAAAGTAAGTAAACTAAATAAAATTAAATGAAGCGAAAACAAAATAAAACAGAAATAAATAAAAAAAACTAAATAGAAATCTCAATAAAATTTAAAAACCATCAATTAACCGTGCCGGAGATCCCCGGCAACGGCGCCAAAAACTTGTTGTAGAAATAAGTGACTACTTCTACAACTTAGGCAGTGTACCTATTGTTTTGCGGAATAGTGGATTTGTGGGTTGTCGTACTCTTGGGGATCTCGCTGTGGATAACTGATAGTGTAGTAAATTGACTGAGACTTCTAGTAAACAGATTTTATCATTTTTTGAAAGAGTATGATTAACAGCTAACTCATAAGACAATAATAAAAACAATTAATCAAACAGAAAAGAAACAGCAATTGTAAATCTTTTTGTGTTTTTAAAGAAGCATCCTGGATGTTCTGCTCACCTATTTTATCCAATTATATCGATATAAACTTTCCCACTTTAACAATAAACTCAGGAATCTTAATTAGTTCATTGACCGGTCCTTGTACAATAAACCCTGACTAATTTAAACAACAAGCCACAATCCTTGCCCAAGTCATTATAAATTAATCGCTTTATTAACAATTCCTATTGGAGACAGGTTAACCTATAGGCGAGCCACGCTTCTAGTCATTAACCTGTTTTGACTTCTTTTGTCTAGAACCTTGTCTCAGCACCGCATTTTGACAAAGAGCTACAAATATCACTTTAATAATTGTACAAGAAGATTAAAGCGCATTAAGGACAAGAATCAAAATATTGCATAGATAAATTATAGTGGAAAGCTTACATAACACAATTATATAAAATAGGCTCGCTTCCAAAACCTGGGGAGCTAAGTTTATTACTCAGACATTAGCAAGGATGAAAATAAAGATAGAAATAGCCATTATTTTGGAGACTGCCAGAGGAGACGACTGCGATTCGCTTCTGCTCCAGCTGCTTTTCTTCTCTTCTTTTAATCCTGGTTCTGTCGAGTGGTGGAATGAAGAATGAAAATAAAATGGAGAAGTGGGGGATAAGAGGATGGAGTGGATCATAGGTGTGGTTCGATTCTGTGAGCGATAGATGATTGAGGGGATTGATTTTTGAGCAGAAGGAGCGTGGGTTTTATAGAAGAAAGGAGGAGGAAGAAGACAGAGCTGGAACAATGCGTGAGGAATTTAAGGAGTGCACCGCGTGAGGAATTTAGGGAGTGTCGGCCGGCGCCTGATATTGCTGATCGGGTAGATGGATGTGTTTGCAGGCACTGCAAATGAAGAAGACAACTGGGTAGACAGCGCCGAAAGAAAACTGTCACGATAATTTCTGGATCTGGTTGCACGTCCTTGTTGTGTCCGGCCATATTTGGGCGGACGTCTCACACGCAGCCCTGTCTCCTGTCCGGCCTTATATCCACGGACAGGCCACGAACGTGACTCAGTCTTGTCCGCCCTTTTCTCCTCGGACAACACACGGTCTCCTTCATCTCTTGTCCGGCCTTTCTTCCGCGGACACACCACGGACATGTTGTCCCTTGTCCGCCCTCTGTCCGGCCAAAAATCCACGGACATGTTGTCCATGTCCACCCTCTGTCCGGCCAAACTTCCACGGACAAGGTTGTCCCTGTCCGCCCTCTGTCCGGCCAAACTTCCACGGACAAGGTTGTCCCTGTCCGCCCTCTGTCCGGCCAAATTTGAGCGGACGTGACACGGACGTCCCTCTATACAAGAGTGGTTGGGACGAAAATTGGTTTGCTTCTAAAATATTCGTTTCAGCTCCCATTTAAGATCCGTTTGCGCCCATGCGTTCGTCTCTTCGTCTACTTTGCTCCTAGCTTGGTTTTCCTCATGTTTAACCAATACATTTGTGAGATAACCAATAAAACATAAACTAGAGGAAAAACATATGATAAGTGAGAAATGAGCAAGAAACGTGCTAATATAATATATGAAATACACCCATAAAACATGCTCATTTGGACACTTATCAATACCCGAATAGGACTACAGAAGTAGTGCCTAAATGACTTAAACCTCGGTAACCACAGTGAAGACGTGGGAACGAGCAATGAGGTAGAACATAGAACTAAGTAATTAAGGAACTCCGAGAGTGGAGAAGCGCCTAAATGAATGACAGTCATGTCAAGATGAATGAGAAGCAGCTCTAAGGAGTAGTTATCCAACTAAAGGATCAATAAAGAGACGACAAGGCTACTGAATACAATGTGAACCATACCGTGACCGGTATGAGTTAACTTAAAAACCGCCTGTACCACGCACTTGCCACGGCAAGTGCAGTAGTAACGGGACTATTAAGAGGAACATTAACAAGCAAGAGGTACTTAGCAAAGTCCGAAGATGGCGAGAGAAGCCAATATGGCAACACAACCCTAATAGTTGTGGAAACGAAACCTTGGAAAGGCCTGACGGCCTGACCACTGTATTAAGAGCATACCAGACGGTGAGAAGCTAGATCTGGTTAAGAAGCAATCGGCATTGAAATGTCGTGAAGATTTTGTTTTCAAAACTCAAATTTTTCTTTCAGACACCAAATTTTCCAAAAACCCCCAAAATTTAAAACCAAACCGGAGAACCACGGTAAGATATCATAGAATGATATAAGAGGAGTTGGCAACAGAATACTTCACCTAAGCGTGTGACCGACACTACAGTGTACTAAAACAAGGCATGGAACGACCGCACTCCGAAGGGGCTTGCGGGCCTGACAGACCAGTTATGAGTTAGTCGGGTAAGTGGTAACGTATCAATATGACACTCCATATATGTACACAAGTAGAGTACGGAACACGAGAAGTAGTCGACTCCATACTACGGACCATAAGATAAGTTCAAACCAAACAGTTGGACACCTCGAACGATCGGAAAACCCAAACAAGCTTATAAAGTGAAAGGAGTCAAGAACCCACTATAAGAGGAGGGCGAAAGAATCAAAGGTGCGAGAAGCACAGAGTATTAAGCATAGACATTGGATATGTCTCAGGAATCCTGAAGGAAACACATGATAACTGGAATGAATATCTAGTGTAAATTATTCGGCGAAGTCCTGAAATAAACATTTCAATATTTGATGAATGGGATAGAACTCCCACAGCATACCTCATTGAAGAGAATAATGACCTAACCAATAAGGTAAAGGAAAAGCACCAATGATCTACCCAATAACGGGAGACGTTACAACCCTAAGAGGGATAATTCGAGTATATAACCACAACGCGGGGTAAGGAACTAAACATACCCATGAGTTCAAGCCAGATGTAATGGCACAACTCAGTAACACCTAGGAGCAATCCGTGAAGGGTGCCGGAGTCAATAGTAGTTGAACGAGATACCGTGTTGAGAACACAAGTGTTAAAGCGAACACTCGGGTAGAACCCGAAGGGATCCCACGTAACACGGGATACCCTAAATTGCCAGAGGGCATGAATTAATATCAAGATACTTAAAGGGGCCTTCCATGTACGGAAGTGTGGTGAGACAACCATATCAAAGAGCCCAGAAATACCTCCAAACCATTTAATGGCATACGGAGAAGAAGAAACCTGTATAAACAGCCCGCATATAGCATGGTGAGGCAATGTGGCTTGTAAGCCAGAAAACCAACTACCGTTCGTATATTTAAAGGTACAAAAACCTATGCATTAAGGCATAAAAGAAACGGTGGAGAATGAACCACTACCTTAGAGTGGGGACACCACTTGTTATTATGGGGCCAAGGGAGCAGCAACTGCGTGAGTCCTCCAGAGAAAGGCTACCACCAAAGAAAGTAATGTGAACCCGTTATAGTGGTGTAATGAAACTTGAGCATGTGTTGATTGCCAAGGAGTGATTCGAACAGAGACAGTATGTAGAAAGGCTTGATAGCGGTCGAAAGAAACCGAGAGAGTAATCGGATAAGTAGTAAACACAGTATGTGTGCAATATGAATTGTAGAGTAAACGACGCACAAGAAGCGTAGAGAGATTTAAAAAAGAGTAGTGTATTTTATTGAGCCAAGTGAATGGCAAGCCATAGTATAAATGGCGGGAGTATATGAGCGGAAGCTAAAGTATTAGCGGATGCCATATAAGCGGATGTTGTTTAATGAGGAAGAACATGGTACGCAGCAAGCGACCATTGTAAGAGTATAATAAGATAACGATATGAAGCTGGTGAGAAAAGATGGTAAGGAGACATGTTCATTCCTATCTCATGAGTGAATTACTGCCAAGGGTTTACGCTTCTGCACTTTGTATGACTGACATGTTCATTCCTATCTCATGAGTGAATTACTGCCAAGGGTTTACGCTTCTGCACTTTGTATGACTGAGTGTTTTGGTATTGCACTTGTGCGGTAATGACCGAGTGAGAGAGCTAGGAATTGCGAATTGTCAACGAATAGGGTGCAAGCCTATTGAGTAAAAATCTAAAGAAATGACCGTGCGGCCATTGGCCAAAGATGCACGAGGAATGTGGGCAGTAACCCACAGGTCCCAGGACCGATGGATGGTAAATGCAGAGCAGTATGAATGAAGAATTCTTGTACAGAAATAAGTAAACAAACATAAAATTAAATGAGGAAGCACTACATACTAAGTAGTAGCTTGACGCCTTGACCTCAACCGATAGTAAGTCGGAAAGAGTAAGTGAATAACCACGAAGGTATACAGAGCTATACAAAATAGAATTCCAAAGAGCTGGAGAGAAACTCTATAACTCATCGAATTCGCATACGGTAAGAGATACCAAGCGACGATGGAGAAACCTTTATTCCCAAGACAAAAGGGATAAAAAGGGAGTAGATAATACATTGAGAATATCAAAAGGGCAAATTAAGCTCTAGTTATCAGGTCACACAGTAGAATCTAGTGGGCCGTAAGTCAAAGGTTAAGTATACCTAGCAAATGTGAGTAATTGGCTAATCATAAACGCCTTGAAGCCTTAGAGGCTAGAACCAAACCCGGTTATGAGTTAATTAACCGCATCGAAGTTAAAAAACTTCTTGATGCCGAATTAGTGAACCAGTGTGTAGTAATAACATATGGTCGATTACGCGGGCGTAACCCCTTTTAAGGGGGGTAGGGCAAGAAACCGCTTAGAGTATGTTTTACGTATAGGTGCATAAACTACTATGTGCATAGCACAAAAAGAATTGTTTTGATGATTGGAACTTATGTTACATAAACATACGTACCCATTCATTGTGTAATTATGATTATTGTGCATGAGAGATGCGAGTAATGTGTATATAATAATTACGAAAAGAGGAGTAGAGAAATTCCTGGGGAATGAGAACCCCTATAGTATATGTCTATTGAGATTAGACATGAGATATTACGAGTGAGAATCGGTAGGAAACCGGTGTGTAACCTTGTGGGAAGTGAGTTTCCCTAGGTAATGTTAATTGAGAATGATTGATGGAGTGAGTTCCATCCTTTGGAGTTGTATGATGAATGTTTTAAATTGAGTAACAATTTGAGAAATGAGTCCATGAGTTGCTTAGATAAAGTAAGCAAGTATATTGATAATGACAGATAACCTAAGTTCTAGGAATTTGAGATAAGTTAAAACGGATTATTTTATGAATATGACTAGAAAGAGTAAAAGATAGAAAATGAAAATGTTTGACTATCTGATTGTTTGGAACTGACGTGGGAGGCGGAACTTGATCTGCTAGCGATCAAGGGAAACTGAACACAAATTGGGGTGGAAGGATAGTTCAACACTGATGCTGATCACATCAGGGTTGAATGAGTCTTGAAGCTCCCTATAAGTGGTCACAAGTAATCACGCTAAGAAAAGATACAGCTATCATAAACCGGATTTGGAGTTGTGTGATGTTTTAAAAAGAATTTTCAAACATAATTTGAAAAAGATCTTCCTTCGAGTATGAAGGTGAAAAATGGTTTTGAAACCATTGCACCGTACGTGCGGCGGTCCTAAGTGACCGGTTGGGGCGGTGACAGTGTGTGATTTTTCCAAAGGCAGCGGGATGGGGAGAGTACCCTGAGAATGTCCTGTGTTGAGTGAGTCAACCAGAGTGCCTGAGGATATGTATATGTGTAACGTTTTGATCAGAACCGAAGGGACTGTGGGCCAGAGAGAGTAAGTGCGCATTTGTCATGAAACGGACGTGAACCAGAAAGTGCAAGTGTTCAACGTGACCGGTACCTGAGGGATCAGTAGTGTATTACTCGATATGGGTTCGAGGACTGTAGTGCCTTCTTGTCTTTGGACCGATCCCATAGAGAGAATACAAAGAGTATTTTTGATTGCTATACGTGCTGTGATATGTGTGTGGTATGTGTAGCGTGTACTGAGACAGACCTGTGAGTCTGTAAAGTTGTCTAGAGATTTCGACCTTGGCATAGAGTATCGATGTGAGTAACATTATTAAATTCATCAACTTTAAGGACAAAGTTCTTAAGGGGGGTAGATTTTAATACTCCGGATCTATAAATGGTGATTAAATTACTCTAATATGATTATTAAAGGCCTAATGGTGCCTAGAAAGTATTGGTAAAGTGAATAAAACCCAAAGAAAAGAGAAAATGCGTAAAACGCGAAAAACGCTAAAACGCGCATTAAATGAGTATAAGAGACATATGATCTCGTTAGGGTCCGAGATGGATTCCTAAGGTTTAGTTAGGCCTAATTAGTATTACGGGAATGATTCCCGAAGAAAACGGATCCAAATAATGGATTAAAAAGCTAACGGAGTTTTAAAGCACGTTTTTCGAGAAAACCCGAAAACGTGACTTTAAGGGGTCAAATGGACCCGTAAAAATTATGGTTGACTATATAATTATAATTAAGTATTAATGGAAGCTTAATAACCATTAAAAATAAGGAAACGAGAAAAATCCAAAAAATGGGCCCGGTTAGTGAATAGTGCCAAACCGGGTAAATTAACGGGCGTTTTCTGTAAGAGACGAAAACGCTCTAGCTTGTTTAAATGGTGGGGGCCGGTTTTTAATAGCCTCTCACACGCACTCACACACAAATAAAGAAAGAAAGAAGAAAAAGAAAAGAGAGGGAAAAAGTAAAAAGTAAAAAGGGTAACAAGCATTTCCCTCCCTCTTTCTCCTCCATTTCCTTTCTTCTTCCTCCTCACCTCTCTCCACCGATTTCTTCCTCCCTCTCTCTGTGTTGGGCGACAATGGAGTTCCCTCCATGGCTTCTCCACCCTTCTCTTCATGCCCAAGCCTTGTTTAAGCTCCAAACTAAAAAATAATCACATATTTGTGATCCTCTCATCACCCTCTACCATTCTATCTTTTCAAAATTTGAAAAGCATGAGTTTCATTTTCGTGTGTGTTGGCCATTTAAAGAGAAAAGCACGCCATTTTGAAGATTGAAGCTTCCTCTCTCATCCAAGGTAAAAATATCCAAAGAAAATTGTATTTTTCTTCACCCTCTTAGGTTGGCCGATTTTGGCTCTTGTAATGACTAGCTTTTCTCCTTGTTTTGAGCTATTCTCCGAGTCTCTGATGGTGGGTTGGAGCTCCTTCTTTGATTCATGGCAAACCAATTCTAGGGTTTCCAAAGGTAATGCCCCATTTTATGCTTTAAGCCCTTCTTTTGAGTTCATGAATGCTTTTTACAACTAGGAGAACTAATTAGTACTCCTTACACCCATTGGTATATTGGTCTAGAGATTTGGGCAAGAGATTGCCTTGACCGATTTTGGGTGAAGAGAAGAGGAGAAGAGGAGAAGAGTAATTAAAGGAACCTAAGAGAACTCAAGGTAAGAAACCAACCCAAATGTATATTCTATATGTATTAGAATTTGGGATGGATTAATAAAATGAATAAACCCCACATGAGTGTGGTAATAATGTGCTTGTATAGAAAATGATGCAAGTGAGAAAGCATTTGTGAATTTAGCATTTGATTTAAGAGCTATGCATTTTGTGAATTATGCATTGTGTGGTATTTGGAGAATTGATGAGTATTGAGGGATTTATATGTGTGCTGGTAGAACCCTTGTGGTTTGGCTAGTTTTAGGTTGATTTAAATGGTGGAATGAGTTTTGGGCAAAGTTAGAAATGTAGCCGGACTATGGTGAAATTCCGGTAGGAATCTAAGTGATTTAAGTGGTGTTTTGAGAAATGAATAACCTAGAGTTAGCTAGGTATGTATGGAGATTGATTTGAGTTAGTCAACCACTTAGGAAATGCTTGTTGTGAGGTTGTATATTTGTGCAAAATCTGTAGCAAAAGAGAAGTGTTAAAGTGCCTTAGGAGTTTTGGTAACAATGAGGATTTAAGGCTTTAAGAGTAAGGCATGAACCTTGGCATGAGAAGTGCATTGTCTTGGAATATTTGGAATGGTCAAATAGAGTGAGAACAATAATGCAAATGCCAAGGGGTAAAAATCTGTAGCACAAGTGTGCATAAGTGTAACAAAGAATGAAAAATTGTGAATTTGAGCAAGAAATTGAGTAAGGATTAAACCTATGTTTTGAAGAGGGTTAGAGCATGTTTTGAGATGATTAAACATGTAGGAAACATGTGGAATGATTAGAGAATGATTAGAGGTGAATTAGGAGTTGAAAACTGATCAAAAACTGTAAATTTTGACAGTTCCAGGGGTGGTCCGGGTTTGCAAATCGGTACACAAACCCGACCACATCAAAAATGCACCCGAGAGTGAATCCAGGGGTTGGTCCGGGTTTATATCCCAGGACACAAACCCGGACCACATGTAAAATTGTCCAGAAAGTTAAAACCGTGTCTGGTCCGGGTTTGTAACCCCGGACACAAACCCGGACCAGTGTAAAAACATGCCAGAAAGTATTTTTAAGTGTCCTAATGATGGGGAAGTGAATGGTAATGGTTTTAGATGATGTTTAGGCCTTGTTTGGAGACATGTGAAGGTCTTAAGAAGTGTAAACAAGTGCTAAGGGTGAATGAGAAAAATGTGAGCTTAAGAACACAAGAGTAAAACAAAGTTAAACGGGATAACGGGGTTAAGTACGGGAGCATTAGTTTTACATATCGTAACTCCTTAATGTTAATAGAAACATTTGAATGTTATCAGTGGAACAAGTGTGAACCGAGGAATGGGAGGTCACGCGGTAAAGCTAACCCCGGTGAAAGGTATGATTTTCTCATGCCCCGTATGCTAGCCGAGTTACTCTGATTTGTGTGTTTGTGTGCCGGCTTAATCAAGACTAAAGCATGAAAATGAACCATTGTTTGTTTATGAATGTCTTGATGTATATTGTATGAGCTAACATGCTTGAATGCCGGTGAGGTCTAACCTAGTGTGTAGACCGTCTCTTAGTTGAGTACGAATGGCTAGAGAACGAGGTCGTTTCGTAAAATAACGGAAACATGAAAACACACAAGCTATCGATTAAAGTATAACGATAACGCAAAAATATGAACTCCCTAGATTATGAGGAGGTTACGGGTTGAGTAAATACCCGATAACGGTTAGGGAACCATATTGAAACAATCCACGAAATAAATAAAAGTGGAGAGATAAATAAACCTCCATTGAGAGGATTGAAGTAAGACCAATATAGTGAACTTAAAAGAAAGGTAAAAGAGACCTAAGGATTATTTAACTCCCTTGAGACATGGTCGACCTCCTATACGGGGATTTTACCCGGTATGAGAAAATAACCGAAAGTATGAGTAAGTGCAATGTAAGGGTAACCCATAAACCTAAGATTGCCCGAACTTAAGTAATGTTCTCAAAGTCATTAGAAACATCGAGAGTGATGCTTCTAGACTAATATACATAATAATAATAATATAACTCTGAGAGAGGAGTGCATGGGAATGTGAGTAGTCCGAGAGTAGTCGGACCTATGTGAAAGTAGTAGGAACTAAGAGAGAGTTCCGAAAGCCATGTGTTTTGGCTTAAGTAAGCATTAAGAGAAACAAGCGTGATGTAGGAGACCTGTAGTGTCTCGAGAATCTACAAGAGCTTGAGTAGTAGTAACCCAAGGGTGTGGGTGAGATAAAGAGTAAGTAACCCAAGAGTGTGGGTGAGTTAAGCGTAAGTAACCTAAGAGAATAGGTAAGTATAAGTATGAGTAACCCAAGAGAATGGGAGAGATCAGGAATAAGCAACCTGAAAGAGTGGGTGAGTTATTGAATAAGTAACCAAGGCATTGTGAGGTAGAAACCCTCAAGGCCTAAGAGCAAATTAATGCAACTAACAACCTTGTTATGATAGCTAAGGATTGCATTCCATGGGTTAATGTGATTCCTTGTGAAGTGTACATAAATAATGTATTGCTATGTTACATGTTGATTGAATTAAAATGAATCTCCATGCTCTCGACCAAAAGTAGTCGGCGTACCGCGGTTAGCACGCGGTATATGCGAATTTCACATGTAACTTTAAGCTGAGCCCCTAGGGGCATCGTTTTTACTTTTCAGGTACACCGAAGACGATACCGTTTGAGAGTAGGATGGGGTCGGTGGTTAGCATGGGTAGTTAGCATTTTATTACTCATGTAATTGAACAAGGTGTAAGACGAAATGTTATCGGCATCCGTATATTTGTAGACTCGGTATAGTAAAGTAATGAGTTGAGGATTGTGTTGTGTTGAGTACCGGTGTTCCAGTCATAGACCATTACTGTATGTGAGTTAGGCCTGGTTAGCCATATGGGGGGCTAAGGCGTGTACCACCCTTCGTTGTGTTAATAGAGATCCGTGCGTGAGTAGGGTAAGATTTGTGACAATTTTAGTGGTAATGACGTGGTTAACGGTTGGGGTGTACAATACATGAAAATTGTCTGCCAAAACATAGCGACAACCACTACACCGACTTCACTATCACCCGCTACCCAATTATAGCCCCGAATCCTAGATGCAACCGAGCGCATCTCAAAAGAAGACAATTTTGTTTCTAGAATGATTACAAAAAGCGGGGCTTCCCTAGCTACCAAACCTACCAACCAACGAACTGCCGCCGCATTACCCAATCCACGACAGTTCGTGACCAAAACTGACATTATTCTGGGCGACCCGAGGCACCCCCCGGATTCGCCTGCGATGGAGAACCACCCGAATCAGAACACTTCACTCGCTTTGATGAATCAGCCACCTCAGGATCAGGAGAGACCTTCAACTCAGATCATTATGTATAAAACGACATATTAACTTCTATATGTAGTTTTTCAAAAAAAACTTCAATATGTAGATTATGATAGATTAACTTCAATAGTTATGTAAGGGTTTGCGTATTCTTCTGAATATAGAGGGAAAAAAAAAGTTTAGTCTGAACATACGAGAAAAGAAAAATGTGATCATATTTGTATTACGAATTTACGAGCCTGGAACTCAAAGTTAGTGTATATTACTTTTTCGTTTTTCTAAGTTCATATATATATATATATATATATTTTCTACCGCTCTTTGGGCTACGCTTTAGAGTTCGCCATGGGTCGGGCCGGTCCCAGGCTCAACTAGTCCTCCCGAGAGTGAGGGACCGATCCCTGACAACTAGTAACCAGTAGCGGACTTTTGTTTAGGGGGGTAAAAAAAAATTTGACACTATTATTCTTTAAAACATTATGTTATTTTATACTTTTAAAAAATTTATAAGAGCATTTTACAAATTTTCAAAAGTTTTGGGGATCCTGGTCTCGACTTTTTTTTAGAGCCCGGTGTTGTTTCGGGGCTTGTTTTTAAATGATAGATTTTGTATAAGTTAATGCTAATTTGTAATATTGTAAAGTAAGAATAAAAATGATAAAATTTTCCAAATAATCTTATGTATTGTAAAAAAACAAGATTTTATTGGGCTTGCACTTATCTTAAGATTTTTAAAATCATAAGATAAGTTGCCTACGTATTCAGAAGGAATCAAGCTCACGTAGTTCTATTATTACAGTCCTAATTATGCTACAGTTCTACTAGTAGTACGAATACTAAATTCTAACTTCCAAGTTCAAAGTTTTTAATATCTTAATATACCAATCATTATAAAATAAAACTTAATCAAGCACTCCTACGTAATCGCTACCATTAGTAGCTCCTTAATCTAAATTGTTGGAATTCAACGTTAACCAGTCATCTTCTTCAAAAGGTGCATTCTCTTGATTTCCTTCTTCTGAACATATCTCCGTAGTGTTTCAATCATACTTGCACACACACACACACTTTTACTGAATCTATCATCAAGCTTGATCTTCTATCGTTCAACACGTGTTTAACTGTCTGAACTGCAAGGATGTCTCGTGTAATTCGAGCTAAGACTGGAAACTTTGATTGTTGGCCCTCCCACCACTTGAGAACATCAACAACTTCATCATCATCATCCAAATTAAAAGTAAACCCAAAATAATCATCATAAGTGGAGTAGTAAAGCTTGAGCTAGTAGTCTTTTGTTTCTTACGAATATTAGCTATCACCCAGTTCACAAACTTAGGCTTAGAAAAAGATGGTTTCCCACTACTACTACCACTACCGTTCTTATGTGAAATATATATAAATATGTCGTGTTCACTAATGAGCAGTGAACCCACTCGTTATAGTCAAACAAGGTCATATCAACAGGGACTTCGCAACTATCTAACTAGTTATAAACAGAGGCGGAGACAGGGGGGTGTTTGGCCCCCCAACTCCCTCGGGTACATGCTAACATCAGTTGTAATTTTTTTGTTATATAGTTTATTTATGTTATTAGATATTTGTTCGCCCCATAACATTTTGTAAAATATTACCAGGATATCACCAAATTCTATTGGTTATCAATTTTAAGTCTATTAATATGTAATATTTGTTGAATAATTATATTGTAAAAATCGCTTTTAGCCTATAGTATATAAGAAAACTCTTAATATTTTTATTTTACCAACATAGTCTAAAGTAAACCAGATTATTATGTCAGTCGTAGTAATCATGTACCCTACTATCTATAATACAAGTGTTTTTAGTTTTTTATTACTGATTTTACAAATTAAAATAATATTAGAATTACTCAAAATCATTTTTAAAAGAAGTTTTTAACTACTAGTTTAGAACTATTGTTGTATATTAATGACATTAACTTACAATTTGTATACCCGTTTTTTAAACGAGAAATAAAAAAGGTAAAATAAACTTCTTTATTAATTAATTTATACATTTCAATTTTAATATAATTTTTACGCCAAACTATATAACTAATATCAATTTTAAAAATATATAAACATTTTATATTAATTTTAAAATATTAATTAATATTATTAAAAAAAATTCTCGCCCCCCTTAAATAAATTTTCTGGCTCCGCCCCTGGTTATAAAATTAGTAAATGTACAAAAGTGCATAAATATAAATTGTGTTGGGTTTTTGTGGTTTTGGTTTGACAAACAGAAAATAAGGAAAATCAGTAAAACTACACTAACTAACAAGGATAGATGTATCCCGGGATGGATCTTTGCACCCATCACTCCTTTCTTTACTAATTGTTGCATCTTGAACTTATAGCTAAACAATGGAAACACTTAATAAACTAGCAACCAAACTCTGGTATACTAATCCTAAAATAACCATGGAAGGTTGAGGAGAGGCTTTGGTAAAAGTGGAGCTTCTTCCTCTCCTTTTTTTTCTCCTATTTTCTCTTCTTTTTCTGGGTTTTTGGTGCCTGGGTCGAATGCCCTCATTCTTCTCTTCTTTTCCTCCTTAAATCTCGTGAATCTGCTTCATTTGTCAGTCTGTTCAGACTTGTGTCTCTTACTCCTACCTTCACAACCATATATCCGGGTTGTACTATATTTTTTACTCAAACATAAGTATTACATTTTAATTTTGAAAGGAGTAACTTTTAATTTTTTAAGATTTGATATTATTATTAAACGCATTCTTATAAAAATTGATACTAGCTATTATTAATAACTTAATATCATTTAAATATACAATAACAAAATTCAAACTATATTTCTAAACCATGTGGAGTCAATTAATATGAATCATTATATGAAGTTAGATAGACCAATAGACACACGAAAAAAAATACAAAATAGTGAAGAAAAAAAATAGAAATATGACAAGAAGGTAGGAAGGGAACGGAAAATCTTAGTTATCAAAACTTGACAAAAATTAATTAAAAATATTAAGAGAAAACTATTAAAATAAAAGTTACAAGATAAATAAGGTAACATAAAATATTAGAAAGCTAAGAATTGATCAATTGTAATGGAAGATGGAAGTATTTATAGTTTTCTTTATTATTTAAATTGTACATATTTATCAATTTACTTTAGTTAATATCTAACATTTTCATATTTTTATGTGTATACATAGTTATCGGTTTATTTTTTGTCAAATAAAAGCTATTTTATTTATATTTCTAAATTTAAAGCTATCAGATTAATTTTACTCTAAAAAAATGACATATATTCATTTCGTTTTGATAGTGTTAAAAAAATTTATGCCCCCTAAACAGACTTCTTGGGTATGACACTAAACTCTACACTCAAAAAATATTTACAAATTATAATACTATTTTTCAAAATTTTAACGAAGTGAATCAAGACTCTTACATTATAAAAAAAATAATCTAACAATTACAAACTTATGTGTATGAGTGTTACTAAATTTTTATTCTTAAAATATAATGACTCGTATTTAAAACAAATTAATTAATTTTTAAAAGAAAATTTAAGTGGTGGAATTCACACAAGTTTGTATATTTTGGATTTATCCAAAAACTGAATTGACCGAATTTTTTTTGGATATTTAACCAAATTTTGTAACTAAATTTAAAATTTCGGTTAACCAAATTATCCAAATTATAATTTGGTTTGAATTTCGGTTTTGACTTTATCTAATTTGGTTAACCGAATTATCCAAAAAAAAATTTAAAAAGAATATTCTCTTTTTTAATTCTAGTCTTTAGTGACAAATAATTTACACAAACCTAAATTTTGGTTAGTTGAAATCCAAACCAGTTAAAGTTTGGATCTCAGCTCCATTTTCGGTTTTTCACTAATTTTTTTTAGATTTTTGATAATTTGGATAACTGTTAATTCGGTTTTGGTGTTAATTTGGATAATTCAGTTTTTATTCGAAATAACCTAAATTTAATTTTTTTTAATAATTTAGATTTTGGTTAAACGAATTATCCAAATACTCACCCCTACGACCAGTCTTAAAAATAAAGAATCCAAGCTAGTGGCGAATTCTACATAAAAAAAATATGTAAAAAAAGACAAATGGTAAATCAAGTTTCAAGAACTAAATAATCAGTTTTTTTAACAAATCTTCAATGTTCCAATTCCAAACAAGTCTTAAAAAAACCAAACTAGGGACTTTACACTAAAAAAATATGTAAAAAAACATTTGCGAAACAAAACATTATTTTTATTTTTATTTTTATTTTATATGAGTGAATTTTACTAAAATGATGTCAAAAATATTTACATGTCATAACACTACATTATTTAATTTTTATGGAAGCAAATCATACTAAGATCATAGATATAAATAGTTATAAATCTCTATACTTATATGATTGAACCAACGAGTTTCCTTAGTAAAAATGCAACAACTTATTTTTAAAACTAAATAATCAAATTTAGTAAAAAAAAACTCTAATAGTTCATTTTAAGAACCCCACGTTATGGGCGTACACTAGGAAAGAACCAAAGCTAGTAGCGAGTTCCACACTAGAAAATATGTCAAAAAAATACAAATGGCGTAACGAGTTTCAAAAACTAAATAATCAATTTTTAAAAAAATCTTCAACGTTCCAATTTCAAACTAGTCTTAAAAAGGAAGAACCAAACTAGGAACTTTTACACTGAAAAAAGATGTAAAAACATTTGCGAATCAAAACACTATTTTTATTTTATTTTTATAAGGGTGAATTTGCCACTAATATGACGTCAAAAAAATTTACAAGTCATAACAATATAATGTTTAATTAATGTGGATGCAAATCATACTAAGACTATAGATATAAAATAGTTATAAAACTTCCTTAGTCAAAATGTAACAACTTATTTTTAAAACTAAATAATCAAATTTAGTAAAAAAACTCCAATTGTTCATTTTAAGAACCCATGTTAGTGGGCGTACACTAGGAAAGAATCCAAGCTAGTGGTGAAATATACATTAGAAAATATGTCAAAAAAGACAAATGGCATAACAAGTTTCAAAAACTAAATAATCTATTTGTTTAACAAATCTTCAATGTTCCAATTCTAAACCAATCTTAAAAAGGAAGAACCCAAACTAAGGACTTTACTCTGAAGAAAGATGAAAAAACATTTGCAAATCAAAAAATATTTTTATTTTATTTTTATAAGGGCGAATTTGCCACTAAAATATGATATCAAAAACATTTACAAGTCATACCACTATATAATTTAATTTTTATGGAAAAAATCATACTAAGATTATAGATATAAAATCGTTGTAAATATCTATACTTCCTTAGTTAAAATGCAACAGCTTATTGTAAAAGTAAATAATCAAATTTAGTAAAAATCTTCAATCGTTCATTTTAAGAACCCATGCTAGTGGGCGTACACTAGGAAAGAACCCAAGCTAGTGGCGAGTTCTACACTAGAAAATATGTCAAAAAAGACAAAGGACATAACGAGTTTCAAAAAGTAAATAATAAATTTGTTTAACAAATCTCCAATGATCCGATTTCAAACTAGTCTTAAAATGGAAGAACCCAAACTAGGGACTTTACACTAAAAAAAGATGTAAAAACATTTGTGAATCAAAACACTATTTTTATTTTATTTTTATAATAGTGAATTTTCCACTAAAATGATATAAACACATATTTACAAATCATAACACTATATTATTTAATTTTTATGGAAGTAAACCATACTGAGATTATAGATATAAAATAGTTATAAATCTCTGTACTTCCTTAGCCAAAATGCAACAACTTATTTTTAAAATTAAATAATCAAATTTAGTAAAAAAACGCAAATTGCTCATTTCAAGAACCCAGCTTAGTGGAGGCTTTCTGGAACTCTCTCTAATTGGCGGTGATGCAACCCTTTCATCTTCCTTCACGCTGTCGCTGGCCCTTGGATGGAGCTTCCCTTTCTTCCTCCTCTTTTACCTAGACATAAGTGACGGCGGAGTATGATTAGATTCCTGGCTCTGATTCGATACATGCAAGTTTAACTGTGTTCTATTCTCTAAGTGTCTATCAAGGGTTTGTCTTTCCATTTCCTGTTAGTGCATGTAGTTAGGGTTTGTTATTTTTCCTTTATGTTGCTATTCCAAGTAATCTATCTTTTTTAGTTTCAAGGCATGCAAATTATTACAAGTCTAGGCTATATTAGCAATAGGTCATCATTTCCTTTAATCCTTTCGTATTTCATCATTTTAAAACCACACATATATGTGTTTAAACCTTCACACCACTTTCTTTTTGTTTTCTATCTCTCTACTGCCTTCTCGTTCTCTTTCTGTGCGGCCTGCTACAGTTTAATTTTTTGCATGGCGGATCCTGGTGTTCCTTTTGATGATTTGGTACACCATTGTGCTGAAAAGGCCCTCACTACGCCAGAAGAAGAGTATATGGAAGTGGGTGATTTGTTGGATGCTCCCTCCACTTTTCCATTAGAATGTTGTCTTATAGGCAGATTATTCTTGGCAAAAATAGTTAACACTAAGAATATGAAGCGAGCTCTAGGAATGGTCTAGTAGTCGGAGAAGGAGCTAAAAATACGCTCACTAGGTTCTGGTATCTACTTGTTTGAGTTCGGAGATGAGGAAAGATTGCATAGTGTTCTTCGCCGAGGGCCATGGACCTTTGATGGTTGTTTACTGGTTTGTCAAATCTAAATCACCGAAGGATCACGTTTTCTATTGGACACCATTATGGGTTCAATTACATGATGTTCCTTTTGGCTCATGAATAAGGATTTCGCATGTCGAGTAGGGACCGCATTGGTAGCTTTATTCAATACCAGGATTAGGCTGATGGTTCACTAGAGGATACATGCGTTTAAAGTTATGGATTAATGTTACTCGTTTGATTTTATGTGCAATCTTAATTGCTATTGAAGGGAAGCCTAATGTCTTACGACTTTCATATAAGCGGCTACCAAGCCTCTGTTTCCATTGTGGCATGTTTACACATCATTCAAGGGAGTGTGTTGGTCGTGTGGCTGCAGCTGCTAGTGCCTAACCATACGGTCTATGGTTACATGTAGCTGGTATGGGTTTCGGACGACAACGTATTGATGTTCATATCCATGAAGGTGATGCACAGATCGATTTCCAAGAGGTTGTGGAGGAAGATCAGGGTCATATGGTGGAGACTGTGGATGCTGGACAAGATAATAAGGAGGAAGCTCTAGAGGAGGATGAAATGCCACCTGAACCGAATGTTCTTGTACGTAAAAAGGTGTTATTCCAATCTGGTCCATTCGTAAACATAAGCTAGATGCGGTCCATTATGATGCATCGCTGGAAGCGTTTTTTGCTGTAGAGGAGTTAGAAGATATTTCAAAGCGTGGTAAAGGAGAGTGTTCTTCATCAATCCAGAGGTGACCCTGGGGGAACCCCGAGTCTTCCTACAATAATGTCAGAATTAGCTGTGAAATGCCAGGGACTGGGTGACCCCCAAGCAGTTCGCAGGATTTGGGCTTTGGTCCGTCAAGAATCACCTTCCATTGTGTTTTTGTCTGAGACAAAACTGGCTAGGTATGAAGTTCGACTGTTTGCTTCTACTATGGGAGCATATAATTAGGTAGCAGGTGACAGCTTGGGAAGGTGTGTGGGGGTGGTGTTGTTTTGGGATGTGACATGGGATTTTACGTTAATAAGTTTTTCAAGGCATCACATTGACTGTTTGATCAAGGACGAGCGGGGGATTTAGTGGCGTTTCACTAGCCTGTCTGGTTGGGCTGCAGCCCATAAGCGTTGGAAAACATGGAGGCTGCTACGGGAGCTTGCAGGGTTTTGCAGTGGCGTTTCACCTCCATCATCTTCCACCTCCATCCGGTGAGTCTCTATATCTAACAATCACAGCTAGAGCAGAAGTCTTCTCTACTAAAAGATTTCTCGTCTATCTCTGTTTGTTATTTCTTGTAACATGTCAGGCTAGGAAGGATTTACTCTTGGATATGGTTATTTGTAGCTAGTTGATTCTACAATTACTTCTATTGATTTGTTAAAGATTTTATTTTTGGATTGTTCATATTAAAGTTTAAGTCGTGTTTTTCTAATAAATTTCATGGATTTGTTAATTAGCTTTTGAATCTTGTTAAGATCAGATCGGTGATTAACAAGATGGTCGTATTAATATGTTGTCTATGGAAACTAGATCTGATTGATTACGTTGTCCTTCGGGTGCTTTAATTCTTGTGAAGAAACGAATTGGATTAATTAGGTTTTCCTTCAAGTTTGAATAATTCTTGGCACTTAATCCATCTAAGTGTGTTTCGCTAGAAAATTGATTAGATATTGCGTGTTTCGCTACATGAGCTTCCTGTGATTAGGATTTAATGCAGTAAGAAATTAAAGAATTCAGCCAATACATATCTCTTGTTAAATTATAGAAATTTGCATAATCACTAGCGAAAAATAGCCTGAACCCAGGGTTCCGCTCACCCATATCATTTTATCAGCTTTATTTTGTTTGTTAGTTTATTTTCTTATTGTTTATTTTATTTTCAAAATGAGAACAACCTCTTGATTTTTAGTTTTCTTAGGATTAGGCTTACTTTATTCAAGTCCCGCGTATTGATACCTGGTTGCTTCTATTTGCTATACTACTGCGACCAGGATTTTTGCAACCTGACAAACTTATTGATTTATTAATTTCTAGGATTAATTTCATAGTTTTTAATATATCAATATTTCCTGTTTGCAGCTGCATGATTTGGGGTGTGTTGGAGGAAGGTTTATGTATACTAATAGACGTCGGGGGATTTGCAATTCGAAGAGTACACATGATCGATTTCTAACTTTTGAATCATGGTTGCGGTTGTTTTCTCATTCTCGAAATTTCCATCTTATGTGGGGGCATTCGGATCACAAACCCTTGAAGTTGTTACTGCAACCTTCGGTATGTCGCGGTGCTAAACCATTCAATTTTGAAAATTGTTGCGCTAACAATTCACATTGTCGTCAAATTATTCAGGATGCTTGGCGTTTAGGTAGGGATCATCAGTAGAAGGTTACGACATGTGGAGTGATGCTTTGGGCATGAGGTGTTCAGAAGATCAAGGAGGAATGTATGACGATTTCCAAAGTCAAACAGGAATTGCACCTTCTTTCATATTCTCCTTAGCCTCAAAACCCGGGTGTTTGTTGGAGGATGTTAACGAATCACCTGGATGATCTGTTGCACAAGCAGGAGGTGTGTTTGTACCAGTGTTCTCACCAACAGTGGCTTGCCGCAGGGGGATAGAAATTTTTGTTTTTTTCTTTCATCGTTTTAGAGCCCCGTCAGGCGTAATCAAATTCAGTTTCTTTCTAGTCTAGATGGGTCAGGTTACTCAGATTAGGATGGGATTGAGCATGTAGCTAGGGGCTAATTTGAGAGCCTTTTCCATTTGTCTAACCTTGAAAAAAATGCTCACTTACTTGCGTGTATTTGATAAGTGTCTAAATGAGCATGTTATTTAGGTGTATTTCATGTATAATATTAGCACTTTTCTTGCTCATTTCTCCACTTCGGTTAGTTTTCCTCTAGTTTATGTTTTATTGTTTCTCACAAATTATTGGTTTAACATGAGGAAAACCAAGCCGGGAGTGAAGTAGTCGAAGAGACGAACGCGTAGACGCAAACGGCTCAGAAAACAGAGTCCAAACGAAGAATCTAGAGCCGGTCAAAGTTTGAAGGAATAGGCCACGTCAAGGGCTGCAACCGCCTACTAGGTGGCGGACGAGACTGGGCTGCAACCGCCTACTAAGTGGCGGACGAGACTTGGCTGCAACCGCCTACTAGGTGGCGGACGAGACTGGGCTGCAACCGCCCCGTAACTGGCGGTCTTCTCACGGGTGCAACCGCCCCGTAACTGGCGGTCTTCTCACGGGTGCAACCGCCCCAAAACTGGCGGACATCACACACAACCGCGAGGCGGACTTACATGAAGAAACCGCCTATTAAGAGGCGGTTAAGACTAAAATCAACGCCGGACTAGTTTTCTTCTTCGCGCAGTCGTCGTCTTCAACTTCAATCGCCATATCTATCTACTCCGCACCGCCTACCATATTTCCTCACGCACTCAGCTCCTGTCCCCTGCAATTAATGCTTCAATCAATGAAGCAATCAATGAAGCAAATATCTACGGAAGACTACCTCTTAATTTCTTCTATAAATACCCATTCCCTACAGCCTTGTACGAGTGCACGGAGAAAACCAAAATCACTCACACTCACCTCATCTCATTCTCTTCCAGTAAATCACTCCCGTATACCATTTCACTCCATTAATTCTCTAATTCACCCACTTCACTTATAATAACCTACGTACATGTTTCACTTCTTCCTCTCCATTTCTCCATTCACTAATCACGTCTCCGTGCTGTTATTACGTCCAACCTCTGTCAGATTTATTACCAGTTAATATGTCTGGCTAAGGAGGATTTGCTCCGGGCAAGGTTTTTAATTATGGTTTGTTTAATTATGTAATCAATATTTCTACCGGTTTTAATAAATACAGTTTGTTACGCTTAAAGGATTTCTCTCACCATTTTAATAAATTACATGAATTTATTAAAATGCTTTCCTAAGTCTATTTTGATCAGACCAGGTGATAAATAGACAGGTTATTTAAGCCGTAAATCTGGAGAAAACTTATTATGATTTAATAAGTTAGTATTTACAGATGCAATTATAATTCCTCGAATTTAACGTCCGTTTACATAGTATTGCTCGAACCTTGATTAGACCGAGCATTTTCTGGTAAACGAGTTCTTAAGGGTCTATGACTTAGTCCTTAGGATAATAACAGGAATTTTGCCAAACTAATATATTAAACCGGTAGAGATAGCATAATTAATCAGATTATATAAAACCTGAACCCGGAGTTCCATTTAATTCATCTGCACTCAGTTTTAATCTGCTCTTTTTTCTCTAAAACAAGTCAATTAACTTCCCCCCTTTTGTGACAAGCTTAGGAACTGTTTTAACTCGCTTAAGTCCCACGGTTTGACCCCGGCCGCTTCTGTCTTCTATACTACTACGACCGGGTTTTAATTTGCAGCCCGACGGATATTTTGAGTATTAATTTCTCTTTAATAACTACACACTCTTCTAATCACTCACGATAAATCCACTCTGCAAAATGGCGCCGTTGCCGGGGACTTGATTTAATCTAGTCCCTAAGCCCCGGTTAATTCACCTGTTATATTATAATAATCTGTTAATATAAAAAAAATAAAAAAAAAACTGTTAATCCAATTTCGGACATATAACCTCGGACATCTGACTTGGACATTGGACATCTAACTTGATCTGACTTGGACATCTGACTACTAACTTGTTAATATTATTGTCATTTATTTCTGTCATTTCGTTCCATTGTCATTTCGTTCCATTGTCATTTCGTTCCATTGTCAACTACTAACTTTAAATTTCTGTCTACTAATTCCTAACATTTTTATTATTCTAACGTATAACCAGTTCTTTTCTCTGTTTTGAGTGGTGATGCCTTTACCAGGTCACAGCTCCCAGAAATATTAATAATCACACGGTTGGTTACATCCCAGAAATCGAGAGAACCTTTCTCGCGTCTCAGGCAGAGACGAACTCAACGAAATACCACCACAGTGATAGATTCTGACCCGGAAGCTAACATGGCAGCTACACCAGCAACGGTTCGAAATATCAACAGGCCGTCTAACCAAGGACAACAGCCTGCTATCATCCTTCCTCACCTCAGCCCATCCGAATACGATGAGTGGCAGAAGCTGAAGCCATATCATCAGATTCGATGTGTGAAGGAGTTGGGCATGTTTGATGGCACCAGTCCAGACGAAGCCCTGTTACATGTTACAAAATTCTTCACATGCCAATAGCCTTACTGCAACCGACGCAGTACTTCAATATGCAAGATTGTCGTTATTCCCACACAGCCTGACGGGAAACGCGAGCAAGTGGTATCATAGCTTAACACCGAGTACCATTGGTACCTGGGACGACATGGCCACCAAGTTCTATGACAAATTCCTACCCCGAGCCGAACTTTGGAGATGATTGCTGAAATTTATAATTTCAAGCAACCAGGGTCGGAGAATATTTGTGAAACTTGGGACCGTTTCAAAGGTCTACTACTCACTTGTCCTCACCACGGTCTGACGAAGGAACAAGTATCACAATTGTTTACAAGGGCTTGATCGGTCCGTGCAGAACAATGGTGTTATCTTCGTTAGGGGCTGACGTTCTGAAAAAGCCGGGAGCACAATTTCTGAACAGCATGGAATCTCTCTGTGAGGAAATCAGAGACTGGGCCTCCGGTGGATCAAGGAGCGGTACTCCAGGATTATATCATGTTGGGGAAAGTGATAACAAGTTCGATCAATTAATGAAAAGCCATGAGCAACTCATGGAAAGCAATGCTCAGCAAGCAACAAAAGTGAGCACTCTACAGAAAGTGGTCGAACAGATGGCTATGAATTCCTTCCCTCAGCAAGCTAAGTCGATGATTTCCCGACCACCTACTACCCCTCCAGGCTATGCTCCTCAATCTCAAACTCACCAACAATTTCTTGTACGCAATGTTGCGGGCCTCATGATTACGATCAATGCCCCCAACTACAAGAAATGAAAGCAGCGGAGGAAGCAAACTACATCACCAACAATTCAGGATACAGACAACCATGGCAACGTAACATGCAATCCAACCTTAGCTACTCAAACACCGGAAATATCCAAACCCACATACCCTACAAACATCCCAAAATTACAGACCTCAGTCCAATTTCCAAGGAGGCCAAGGCAATATCAACAACAGCCTTATGGCAATGAAGCTTCATCGAGCCGACCAGCTCCACCTCCTTCGAATCCTGAGTCTGATATGTCTCAGATGCAGGAATGTTTAAGGCGATGATGGGTAAATCACGAGATACGCAAGAAGAGGTCGCAGCTCTGCGCAAAGACCAAAAAGCCTTGCAATCTCAAATCCAACAGTACTCACTCAACAAAGACCACCTGGTCAATTCCCTTCACAGACTAATCCCAATCCGAAGGAACAAGCAAATTCAGTCCTTATAGACGATGGCACAATACAATCAACAAACTTGTGTGCAGTCTCTTTAAGGAGTGGAAGGGAACTTGCCACCAGCAAGGGAAAAGAAAAAGAAAATCTTGAAGATTCCTATATCAATGTTGATGAAACCACCAAACCAACTTTACCTCCCTCAGAAATCCAATTCCTACTCCTGTTACTCCACCTCCATCTCGAATTACCATCGACATCCCAACCTCCACTCATAAAAACAATGAACTCCCATTTCCGAACAGAATGAAAAAGAAACATCTCGACGAACAGTTCTCTAAGTTCTTGAGTATTTTCAAGAAACTGACCCTCGACATACCTCTGATCGATGCCTTACAAGAGATGCCTAACTACGCAAAATTCCTCAAGGATCTCTTGACAAAGAAGAAAAAGAAACCTGGAAAAGAGACAGTGCACCTGACAGAGGAGTGCTCTGCAGCCCTTCTTCGAGCACTTCCCCCCAAACAAACAGATCCGGGAAATCCCGTGATCCCGTGCTTTATAGGTGGGGTGGACTGTGGAAGTGGTCTATGCGACCTAGGAGCCAGCATTAATATCATGCCATACGCCACCTTCTTGAAAGTTAAAGGAGGAGAAATGCACCCTTCCTTTAAACTCCAACTAGCAGACAGATCAGAGATCAAGCCCATGGGCATAGTCCGGGATTTGGTAGTTGGAGTGTCTCGCTTCATCTTTCCAGCTGATTTCGTCATTCTAGAAATGGATGACGATGTTGAGGTTCCCCTGATTCTAGGTCGACCGTTTCTAAGTACCGCCAAAGCTATCATTGACGTCCACGACGGAAAATCACTCTTCGGTACGAATGAGACGATTGAATTCGACATGCAGAAAATGATGAAGAAAAGCTCAAACTTTTCTCCTCATGCTAAGACGTGGGATTCACAGATGACGAGGAGGAGGAAGGCGATTTTGCTACAGAGGAGGACACGTATTTTCCATCTTCCATCCAGGAAGCTGAAACTGAACCGCTAGAGCGAGTATTATTTACTTCTCTAGAAGAAAAATGGAGGATCCAGAAGTTAACGCCATGCTGGCGTACGTAGAAAAGGAAGGGCTGGTTATCAATCGTTCCGGCCACCAATCGAAGAACTCGACAGAAAACCTCAAAAATCAATTCCATCAGTAGAACAACCACCTGAACTCGAGCTTAAAGAAATACCCTCTAACCTCAAGTATGCTTCCTAGCTGAAAATGACCATTTGCCTGTCATTATTTCCTCTTCTCTGAATTCCGGGGAGGAAATGAAGTTACTTGAGGTATTAAAAAAGCACAAGACAGCAATCGGGTGGACTATCGCTGATATCAAAGGAATTGATCCCTCCTATTGCACGCACCATATTTACATGGAGGAAAACTTCAAGCCTATCCGACAACCTCAACGCCGGCTAAACCCTAACCTCAAGGAGGTAGTTCGAAAGGAGGTTCTGAAACTCCTTGACGCAGACATCATCTATCCAATTTCTGACAGTCCATGGGTCAGTCCTGTTCAAGTTGTCCCTAAGAAGGGGGGCATCGAAGCTGTTATTAATGAAAAGGGAGAGACTATCCCTCAAAGAAAGATCACAGGATGGCGCATGTGTATTGACTATCGGCGTTTGAACTTGGCCACCAGGAAGGATCATTTCCCTCTCCCCTTCATCGACCAGATGTTGGAACGACTAGCAGGGCAAGAGTACTACTGTTTTCTAGATGGGTTCTCGGGTTATTTTCAAATACCAATCGCACCTGAGGACCAGGACAAGACAACCTTCACTTGTCCTTACGGTACCTTTGCATACCGACGAATGCCTTTCGGTCTATGCAACGCCCCTGCTACCTTCCAGAGATGTATGCAAGCAATATTTGCTGACTTCATCGAGCAGAGCATAGAAGTCTTCATGGACGACTTCTCAGTCTATGGCTCTAGTTTCGACAAATGCTTGGCACAACTAGATTTGATCCTAGACGGTGTGAGGATACGAATCTCGTTTTAAACTGGGAGAAGTGTCATTTTATGGTCAAGGACGGGATCGTCCTTGGACATAAAATATCAGCAAAAGGGATAGAGGTGGATAAAGCCAAGGTGAGGTTATCGAGAAGTTACCAGCACCAACTACAGTTCGAGATATACGAGCGTTTCTAGGGCATGCAGGATTTTATCGGCGGTTTATTCAGGACTTCTCCAAAATCAGCAAACCATTGACCGACCTGCTACAGAAAGATGCCCCGTTTCATTTTGATGAAAGGTGTTCAGCTGCTTCCAAACTATAACACAAAAATTGGTGACAGCACCTGTGGTCATACCACCTGATTGGTCTCTTCCTTTTGAGATCATGTGTGACGCAAGTGACTATGCCGTGGGGGCAGCTCTTTGCCAGAAAAAAGAGAAAATCTTGAGAGTGATCGCTATGCTAGCAGAACACTGAACGACGCAGAAAAACTATACGACCACCGAAAAAGAACTTTGGCTATAGTTTTCTCCCTCGATAAGTTCAGATCTTACTTATGGGGAAGCAAGTCATCGTGCATACAGACCACTCCGCTCTCAAATACTTATTCACAAACAAGAAGCCAAGCCTCGCTTACTGCGCTGGATTCTTCTACTTCAAGAGTTTGACATCGAAGTCAAAGATAAGAGCGGGAAACTGAATGTCGTCGCTGACCATCTCTCTAGGTTGGTGACTCCTACGGATAGTGTGCCCATCAACGAATTCTTCCCCGACGAGACTGTCTTCTCCATCACCAAAGTACAGGAGCCATGGTACGCAGACCTGGCCAATTATTTAGTCTCAGGAACAGTACCCTACGATTTTTCCTACTCCCAGAAGAAGAAATTTCTTTCTGACTCGAGGCATTATTTCTGGGAGGACCCGTACTTGTTCCGAGTTAGTGCTGATGGGTTGATTCGACGATGTCTCCCGGAAGAAGAGGTTTCGAGCGTCATTCACTTTTGTCATTCTCGGGAAGCCGGAGGTCACCATGGACCCACGAGGACCGCTGCTAAGATCCTGGCCTCAGGTTTTTATTGGCCAACCCTTCATAAAGATGTGTACCAATTCTGCAGACAATGTGATAATTGTCAGAAAATGGGTAACACATCCAGGAGACATGAGATGCCACAACAAGGGATACTAGAAGTAGAGCTCTTTGATTGTTGGGGCATTGATTTCATGGGACCGTTCCCTTCCTCGCAGGGCCACGAATATGTTCTAGTGGCAGTTGATTATGTGTCAAAGTGGGTGGAGGCTATACCCTGTCATCATGCCGATGCAAAGACAGTAACCAGGTTCCTCAAAAAGCACATCTTTACCCGTTTCGGCGTGCCCAGAATTATTATTAGTGATGGAGGAACTCACTTCTGCAACCGTTTATTCGAAGCACTTATGGTTAAGTACGGGGTACGTCACAAGGTAGCTTTACCTTATCACCCCCAGACAAACGGCCAAGCAGAAGTTTCCAACCGAGAGTTAAAATGGATCCTTCAGAAGACGGTTAACTCATCAGAAAGGATTGGGCACTTAAACTGGATGATGCGCTTTGGGCTTACCGCACTGCATTCAAGACTCCCATCGGGATGTCTCCTTTTAAGCTGGTCTATGGAAAAGCATGCCACCTTCCTGTGGAGATGGAGCATAAAGCATATTGGGCAATCAAGGCCCTAAACTTTGACATGGTTTCTGCGGGAGAGAGAAGAAAATTCCAACTTTCCGAATTAGAGGAGCTACGAGATCAGGCTTACCAGAATGCTAAGATCTATAAAGAGCGCACCAAAAAGTTCCACGACAGGATGATCCTCAAGAAGGACTTCGAAATTGGTGATTGGGTTCTCTTATAACTCTATTAAGGATTTTCCCTGGGAAGCTCAAGTCACATTGGGCCGGCCCTTTTCAAATTGTTAGTGTGACCCCGTACGGTGCCTTTGAACTCCAGAACAAACAAGGCGAAACTTTCAAGGTCAACGGGGCACGTCTTAAAAGGTATAATTCTCATTCCAATATTTCAACTACCTATCTGCTACTTATTTTGTCCAAGAACAGCGGACAATTCGCCCTCGAATCTTCTCCAAACTAAAACTTGGTCAAATACGTCTAGCTAGAGACGTTAAACCCGGGCAGCTCGGTGGGAGGCAACCCACTATCTATCTTTATCTTTCCTTTAATTTAATGTTTTTTCTTTTTGTACTATATTTCCCTTTTATTTGTATAATAAAATGCAGGCTTCACTTGAGTTCTTCTCGCTGTGTAGAATATTCTTTACAGGTTAATTCATGACATTCCACAGCAACACTCAAGTGTGGGGGAGCTCTACACACTCTACGAAATCTGGGGAGTACACTCTTTCCTTTACATTGCTTGCCCTATTAATTTTATTTCATCTACGCAATGAGGGCATTGCTTAAGCTTAAGTGTGGGGGAAGAGCCTTTTCAGGTCATCTAAATGCTTAAATTGTTAAGTCTCTCTGCTTATCTTCTGCTTACCTCGCATTTGTTCAAAAATTGAATTATGTACCCTGCTAATGTAGGTTGTTCTCTTTAAAAACAAATACTATTATGAATTGTGGGATAAAGGGTACAAATTTTTAAAAAATTTTCATTTGATTACTTTTGAGGAGCATTTTTATATGCGGTGTGACCAAATAATCTGCAAATGGTTGGATTTTATTGCTCAGGGTTTCTTTCTGTCTTCTCTCTTAGGGATTGCTAAGGGGTATTTCTCTGTTAAAAAAAAGAAAAGAAAAAAGATAAGGGACTTTCGAGACACCATTGGTAACCAACAAAAGAGAGTTGAGTGTTCTTGAATACAAAGGCATTATGCCTACATTTTCTCATCCCTCATGCAAAAGTGAAGCAAATGCATAAATCTTTTCTTCCTTTTATTTTCTCCTCAATGCCCATTCTTGAGAGAAGTTGGCCATGGTAAAAGCTCTCGGAGTCGCCTAAAAAAAAAAACATTGAAGTACCTTAGATCATACCCCGAAACTCTATATTTTGTTTTCACCTTGAGCACACCTATGCCACCAGCAGATAATTTTTCACACTCCTCAATAAGTTTTAGAGATCATGAACTATTGACTTTTTTTCCTACCCTTCATAATAATATTTGTTAGTATTGAGCATTTCCTACTTGCTTAGGTACATGGTTTTACTTGAGGACAAGCAAAAAGATAAGTGTGGGGTGTGATAAGTGTCTAAATGAGCATGTTTTTAGGTGTATTTCATGTATAATATTAGCACTTTTCTTGCTCATTTCTCCACTTCGGTTAGTTTTCCTCTAGTTTATGTTTTATTGTTTATCTCACAAAATTATTGGTTTAACATGAGGAAAACCAAGCCGGGAGTGAAGTAGTCGAAGAGACGAACGCGTAGACGCAAACGGCTCAGAAAACAGAGTCCAAACGAAGAATCTAGAGCCGGTCAAAGTTTGAAGGAATAGGCCACGTCAAGGGCTGCAACCGCCCAGGGCGGACGAGACGGGCTGCAACCGCCTACTAAGTGGCGGACGAGACTTGGCTGCAACCGCCTACTAGGTGGCGGACGAGACTGGGCTGCAACCGCCCCGTAACTGGCGGTCTTCTCACGGGTGCAACCGCCCCGTAACTGGCGGTCTTCTCACGGGTGCAACCGCCCCAAAACTGGCGGACATCACACACAACCGCGAGGCGGACTTACATGAAGAAACCGCCTATTAAGAGGCGGTTAAGACTAAAATCAACGCCGGACTAGTTTTCTTCTTCGCGCAGTCGTCGTCTTCAACTTCAATCGCCATATCTATCTACTCCGCACCGCCTACCATATTTCCCTCACGCACTCAGCTCCTGTCCCCTGCAATTAATGCTTCAATCAATGAAGCAATCAATGAAGCAAATATCTACGGAAGACTACCTCTTAATTTCTTCTATAAATACCCATTCCCTACAGCCTTGTACGAGTGCACGGAGAAAACCTGAAAAATCACTCACACTCACCTCATCTCATTCTCTTCCGTAAATCACTCCCTTATACCATTTCACTCCATTAATTCTCTAATTCGCCCACTTCACTTATAATAACCTACGTACATGTTCCATTCTTCTTCCTCTCCATTTCTCCATTTACTAATCACGTCTCCGTGCTGTTATTACGTCCAACCTCTGTCAGATTTATTACCAGTTAATATGTCTGGCTAAGGAGGATTTGCTCCGGGCAAGGTTTTAAATTATGGTTTGTTTAATTATGTAATCAATATTTCTACCGGTTTTAATAAATACAGTTTGTTACGCTTAAAGGATTTCTCTCACCATTTTAATAAATTACATGAATTTATTAAAATGCTTTCCTAAGTCTATTTTGATCAGACCAGGTGATAAATAGACAGGTTATTTAAGCCGTAAATCTGGAGAAAACTTATTATGATTTAATAAGTTAGTATTTACAGATGCAATTATAATTCCTCGAATTTAACGTCCGTTTACATAGTATTGCTCGAACCTTGATTAGACCGAGCATTTTCTGGTAAACGAGTTCTTAAGGGTCTATGACTTAGTCCTTAGGATAACAACAGGAATTTTGCTAAACTAATATATTAAACCGGTAGAGATAGCATAATTAATCAGATTATAAAACCTGAACCCGGAGTTCCGTTTAATTCATCTGCACTCAGTTTTTAAATCTTCTTAATATTTTCTCGAAAACAAGTCAATTAACTTCCCCCCTTTTGTGACAAGCTTAGGAACTGTTTTAACGTTTAATCCGCTTTAAGTCCCACGGTTTGACCCCGGCCGCTTCTGTCTTCTATACTACTACGACCGGGTTTTAATTTGCAGCCCGACGGATATTTTGAGTATTAATTTCTCCCTTTAATAACTACACCTCTTCTAATCACTCACGATAAATCCACTCTGCAGTATTAAAAATTGAGTCCCTTCCAATGTTTATGATGCTCTTGGTGCTCTTTATTCCAGGGACAAGGTGGTCAAGATTTGAAGGTAACAGATTTTTGTTAGTGTGTGTGTATTTGCGAACGTGTATGTAAAAGGGAACTGATATTGCTATAGTTTGATGAATGAAATATGCTATATTTCAGATTGCATTGTATATCTTTTACAGTATCAACACAAGTATATATACGTCTTCAGATACAACTAACTGATAGAGATTTAAGGAATCAAAACTACCCTAGAGATAAAAGTAAATCTGAATAGAATACTAGGAAATCTAAACTGAATTATGTAAATATAATCTAGACTTAGATAGGCTTCTAGAATGGGTTATGGGTTGAAGCCCATTATTCCAATACCCCCCCCCCCCCGTAAGCCGCAAGCAAGTAAAATTGTCAAGGCTTGGAGTGTCGCTACTACTCTCATTCCCAGACGCTTGAGCTGATCATTGTACCTGTTGCCTGGAAGTGCCTTTGTCATCAAGTCGGCAAGTTGTGTCATTGTGTGTGTATAAACAACATCAATGAGACCTTGCTGAATTTTCTCACGCACAAAATGGCAGTCGATTTCAATGTGTTTGGTCCGCTCATACAAAACGGGATTGCGTGCTATATGAATCGCCGACTGATTATCACACTTAACCGGGACCGGTGCAATATTAGCAACGCCAAGCTCATGCAAAAGACGTGTCAACCAAGTAAGTTCAGCTGTAACACGCCGAAGAGATCGATATTCAGCTTCCGCACTGGAGAGTGAAACCGAACCCTGTTTCTTTGTTTTCCAGGAGATGGGACTATTACCAAGGAAATATAATATCCAGAGACTGACTTCCTAGTGTTAGGACAGGCGGCCCAATCAAAATCACAGTATTCCAACAAATCCAACGAAACACGTCTCTCGGTGAGGACATCCCATAATTCATGGTCCCTTTGATATAACATAGGGCATGTAAAGCTGCCTGCATATGAACATCTGTAGGACACTGCATGAATTGACTCAAAACTTGAACTGTGTAGCTAATATCTGGCCGAGTATTGGAAAGGTAATTCAGTTTACCTACCAATTTACGGTAAACAAACGGATCAGCAAGAGGAGTTCCGTCATTAACTAGCAGCAGTTTTCCTACCACCATGGGGCCTTTGGTAGTATGAGAATCTTGACAACCAGTCTCTGCTACGAGATCCTTGCAAAACTTGCACTGGGAAAGAATGTATCCCGCTTTAGTGGGAATAAACTCGATGCCAAGAAAATAATGCAAAGTACCCAGGTCTTTGATCTTAAAATTCAAATCCAAAGCTCGCTTGACATCATCAACATCACTTTGTTTGTCCCCGAACACAAGCATATCATCTACATAAACTGCAATAAAAACAACCCCACTGTCGCTCTTCTTATGGAACAAGGAATAATCATTTTTTGACTGGTGAAAATCAAGAGTATGCAGAAAAGTAGCAAGCTTAGAAAACCACTGTCGTGAGGCTTGTTTGAGACCAAATAACGACTTCTTCAGACGACAGACCTTGTTGGGACCAGCCACTTCAAGGCCAGGGTATCCTCATGTATACTTCTTCATCAAGATGGCCATGGAGAAAAGCATTATTCACATCCAACTGATTAATAACCCAACCCTTGTGAAGCACAACCACTATAAGTGCACGTATGGTGGTTATCTTGACAACAGGAGAAAAGGTTTCATTATAATCCAGACCATGTCACTGGGTAAAGCCTTTAGCCACTAATCGGGCTTTGTAGCGTTCAAGAGTTCCATCTGATTTGAGTTTAACTCTGTATACCCACTTGCAACCAATCAGCTTTTTACCCTTGGGTAAAGACACAACTTCCCACATGTCATTCTTCTCCAGAGCTTGAAGCTCTTCATGCATGGCCTTCTGCCAGTGTTCGTGTAGGGCAACCTCCTTGTAACAACTCGGTTCTGTCATATCCACGTTGGCTGACAATGCAGGGGAAAGAAGTACAACCGACTGAGCGGGCCGTATATCAGTTAAACTTGCTAAACCCAGCTCAGTCTTCTGGGTGCTATAAACTCGTTCATCTAACACGTCTTGGAAAGCCGTGTTACAAATGAATCTTCCAAGTAACTGGGCATGCGACTGGCACGTGTGGAACGTCGAACACCCACGTCATCATCGGTTTGGTCAACCAAGACCGGCTCATCGTGTAAACTTGGCTGGATGTTCATCAATAAGAGAGGGCTGCATGCCACTAGGAACGTGTTCCTCACTCGGAACAGAAACATGCCGATCAAGACCATGTTTGAAAGGAAAAATATTGTCATGAAACTTGACATCTCTACTAACCTCAACAACACGTGAAACTATACCCATAACCTTGTAACCTTTCTTCCTCGGATCTTACCCTAAATAGATACAAGCCTCTCCCTTTGGATTAAACTTTCCTCCATTATTGTGGATAATGGTCTTATAGCACAAGCATCCAAAGGGCCGTATCACCTTGTAATCTGGTTGTTGACCGTGTAAACTTTCAAAAGGCGTTCTCCCATTCAAAGCTTTCGTTGGAAGCCGATTAATCAGATATGTCGCATGTAAAATACACTCACCCCAATAAGCTAAAGGAATACCAGACTGGAAAAATATTGCTCTAGATGTCTCAAGTAAATACTTGTGTTTTGGTTCAACAACGGCATTCTGTTGTGGCATATAGGCACAAGTGGTCTAGTGTATAATTCCTTCTCGAGCATAAAAGGTTTTCCCTTCATTAGAACTGCCTAGCTCCTTTGCATTATCGGTTCTGACAACTTTCACCTTTGTGTCAAATTGACGTTCCACCATTTTAAGGAAATGGACAATTGTTTCCCACGCTTCACATTTGTGTTTTTAAGATGAACCCAGGTTGACCCGAGAAATCATCAACAAAGCATACGAAATAACGGTAACCATTATAAGTATCATTGCTAAACGGACCCCAAACATCAATATGCAACATTTCAAAAATTCTTTCAGTACTACTACTCAACAAATTATTAAAGGTAGTCTTTGTGCTCTAGCCTTATAACACACATCACAAGCAAAATTAGAAGGAAAATCATTGTCTTTTACTAAGCCCATCTTAACAAGCTTAGGCAAAGGAACATGGCCCAACTTGATATGTAGCGCCTCTACTCTCGGACTGACGGTAGTAACAAAACCCACTTCTTCCTGGCCCGCTAATATCTTCGAGCCCAGCACCGTATTGATTTGGGCTTCATCCAACACGTACAACCCACCCAGAGACCGCCAAACTCGATCAGCCTTCCCTCTCATAAGGGCCTGTACGAAACAACCAGACGGGTCAAAAATATTGCACACTGAAATTGTTCTGTCATCTTCCTCACCGAGACTAAATTGAACTGGAAATCGGGAACATACAGAACATCTTTCAACCAGAAATCTTCCCCAATTTTCACATCTCCCACCATTTCTATCGATTGCGGTCTACCGTCAGGTAATATAACTGTTTTGTGACTTTGCAAATTTTTCCAGTTTTGAAATAAAACCCTAGCTCCCGACATATGATTGGTGGCACCGGAATCAATCAATACCCATTTGCCATCAAAAGTACTCTGGATATCACTTCCCATCAAACATTGCTTACTTGAAAGGTAAAACGAGTTAATACCTGAGAAATTGCAGTAATTTGTTATTTCTGTTTTTGCTCCCGAACTGGAATTGTTGTTACGAATGTGTTCTGCTATTTGCTGAAGCTGTTTCAGGGTGAGCCCGTCATCTTTACTTTCCACTTCGGTAACTTGTGCTTGTTCACTCGCAACATTTGCATAGCTCTTCTGCTTGCGTGCTAGTATGGTTTCTCTGCCATGTAATTGGTAACACGCAGAAGAGAAATGTCCCGTTTTCTTGCAATGGGTACATTTGCGTCTCTGATAGCATTCTTCAAAGGTGTGTCCGTTCTTTTTGCAGAAGCCACAGGTGAGTTTCCTCTTGTCTGAATCTACTGCTTTCTTAGGGTTTCTCTTATTCTCCACCCCATGACTATAAAACGACATAACCTCTTCTTTTATCTCATCCTTGCCTCGCTGCTCTTCTTCCTGAGCAACTAGCGAAAAGCCTTATCCAGAGTTGGGATTTCTTTCATTGCTAGTATCTGTCCTCTAATTGACAAAAATTTGCGATTCAAACCCATGAGAAAATGTACCAGTTTCTCCTCATCCTTCGCCTTCTTTATGGACTCGTTAACACCACAGGTACAATTCCCGCAAGAACATCTCTGTGCAGGTCGAGCTAAATCAAGCTCCCCCTGGTTTTCTTTAGCTTATTGTAATATACTATCACCGAATCTTCTCCCTGTTTAACTTCTGCTAATTCTCGTTTCAGGGAATGAAAAACTGCTAAATTAGTGTGCTCATATCTCTCGCATAAGGAATCCCAAATTTCTTTGGGATCATCGCAGTACCGCTCACTCTGGATCACAATCGCCTCCAATGCTGTTTTGATCCAAGAAAGTACCAGCGATTTGGATCGCTCCCATGCAGTAACCCGCAAGGTATCCGCCTCATTTGGTCTTTTTACACTTCCTGTCACAAATCCATACTTGTTTTTGGATTTCAATGCTGTAACCATGTCGCATTTCCACCCTAAAAATCCAGTACCATTGAACTTAGGTGCAAGAAGTAGTCCTGGATTTTCAGCGGCATGGACATAAAATGGATCGTTGACATCGATCGCACTGCTGCTGTTGCTGTTGGAGAAGTGTGCCAACTTCTCCTTCTGGGTGTTCTTGTCGTCTGTCATTGCTAGCGATTGAAGAAAATAGTTTACACTACTGAATCGACTGATAGAGTTTTGTAACTGAGAAAGGAAAGAATTCCTAAGCTCTGATACCATAACATCTTTTTGTTAGTGTGTGTATTTGTGAACGTGTATATAAAAGGGAACTGAAATTGCTAGAGTTTGATGAATGAAATATGCTATATTTCATATTGCATTGTATATCTTTTACAGTATCAATACAAGTATATATACGTCTTCAGATACAGCTAACTGATAGAGATTTAAGGAATCAAAACTAGCCTAGAGATAAAAGTAAATCTGAACAGAATATACAAGGAAATTTAAACTGAATTATGTAAATACAATCTAGACTTAGATAGGCTTCTAGAATGGGTTATGGGCTGAAGCCCATTATTCCAATAAAAGGGGATGGTTTCGTACAAGGCTCAAGGACCAGACGACATGAACGGTACATTTCTGCATACTTTCCGGGATCTTGTTGAGCATGATTTTATAGATGTTGCTTTGCAGTTCCTGAATACAAATGAGTTGTCGTATAATATTAACCATACTCATATTGTATTGATCTCTAAGAAAAAGGTGCATCATCTATCGTTGATTTCAGGCCAATATCTTCATATAACACGTTTATAAGGTTATCTCGAAGGTCATGGATAACAAGGTAAAACTTCTCATGCCTTTGGTAATATCAGATTATCAAGACGCTTGTGTGGGTCGGGTGGGGGGGATAGAATGATTACAAACCAAATTATTATAGCTCATGAAATTCTCCATGCTACGAGGGTTTTAAGGCCAAACGAAAAGGTAGTCATGCTTAGAAGGGTGGACATGTCCAACGTGTTTGATAGGGTGGAGTGGGGTTTTGTGCTAGATATTCTAACCAAGATGGGTTTTCATCCTTCCTGGGTAGGGTTGGTACGTAAATGCATAACTACTGCTTCTATGGCTATCTTGATTAATGGATTTCCTGGTAATACCTTTTATCCAAAATAAGGATTGAGGCAAAGTGACTCTTTGTCTCCTTACTTTTTTATTTATTGCATGGAGGTTCTAGCTTCTTCCCTTAAGCTAGTTGTAGATGTTGGTTTGTATAAAGGCTTCAACTTCAGAGGTCTAGGGCATGCTATTACCAATCTATTCGTTAAGAAATTTTAAATATTTTGGGGGTTCATGAAGTTGATGATTTCAATTTATATTTGGGTTTTCCTAGCAAGGTGGGTGGTAGCAGGGTTCAGTTTTTTTCTTATATGAAGGATAGAACAACTAAGCACATCATGGTTGGTCAAAGACAGTATCTCAAGCAGGTAGAGGAGTGTTAATTAAAATAGTCCTTCAAGCTTTGCCTAATTATGTAATGAGTATAGTTAAATTGCCTATATCAGTGGTTAAGGATATTAATCGCATGGTGGCCCGATTCTGGTGGACAAGGGGGTTAACTAAGAAAGGTATTCATTGGAAAAAGTGAGATTTCATGTGCAACAACATTGATCATGGGGGCTTAGGTTTTAGAGATTTGGAGTCGTTTTATAAATCCTTTTTAGTTAAGCAGTGTTGGAGGATTCTCACAAATTCGGATTCTCTGTTGGCTAGAGTTTATAAGGCTAAATATTTTCCAATGAGCAATTTGTTTAATTCTAGGCTGGGTCGACCTAGCTTGATCTAGAGAGCTCTTTGTGGTGTTAAGGATTTACTTTCTTTAGGAGTTTGTAGGTCAGGACTGATATTGATATAAAAATTTTAGATAATTGGATTCCAGGTCGGTCGGGTGTAAGCCTTTCCTGTGTCTTTACCTGAATTTGTTAGAACTAATGGTTTAGTGTCGTGGCTTTATGATAATACTACTTATACATGGAATGAAACTCTTATTCAGCAATGGTTTATTAAAGAGGATGTAGATGCAATCATGCGGATACAGATTGACAGATGATAAGTGTCCAAATGAGCATGATTTATAGGTGTATTTCATATATTATATTAGCACTTTTTCTTGCTCATTTCTCCACTTCGGTTAGATTTTCCTCTAGTTTATGTTTTATTGTTATCTCATAAATTTATTGTTTAAACATAAGGAAAACCAAGTTGGGAGTAAAGTAGACGAACGAACGCATAGACGCAAACGGCTCAGAAAACGGAGTCCAAACGAAGAATCTAGAGCCGGTCAAAGTTCGTAGAAGAAAATAAGTCAAACACATGCAACCGCATGGACTTAGGCGGACGTGAGTGAGTTAACAAGGCGGACGTGAGTGAGTTAACAAAGCGGACAAGAGGGAGACCGCGGGCGAGAGAGTATGAGACGTCCGCATGAAATGAGGCGGACGCCCACGCGGACAAGAGATGGAGAGACCGCGGGCGAGAAACAGACGACGTCCGCATGGTTTCAGGCGGACAACAAGCGGACGTGACTAAAAATCAACGCGCGCCAGTTTTCTTCTTCGCCCTCGACTTGCTTCCATCTACTCCGCAGCGCCTACCTTATTTTCCTCACGCGTCTTCAGTTCTGTCCCCTGCAATTAATGAGCAATCAATGCTCTTCCACTCCAGATCTGCCTCTTCACTTCCTCTATATAAACACACTGCACCTTCAACCGAATACACACGTTCCACCCCCAAACTCAACACTCCAAAATCTCTCATTTCATATACAGAAATCTTACGAATGCTCCCATTCTTCTTTCTCTTCATTTTCTCCATTCTCCATCCACGCATCTCGTATTATTATTACGTCCAACCTCTGTCTGACTTATTACCAGTTAATATGTCAGGCTAAGGAGGATTTACTCCGGGTGAAGATTTAATTATGGTTTGTTTAGTTGTGTAATTTATATTTCTACCGGTCTAATCAAAATAGACTTTGTAAAGCATTTTAATAAATCGACGAAATTTATTAAAAAGGTGAGAGATAAACTTTAATCGTAACAAACTGTATAGAGACGAACGCATAGACGCAAACGGCTCAGAAAACGGAGTCCAAACGTAGAATCTAGAGCCGGTCAAAGTTCGTTGAAGAAAATAAGTCAAACACATGCAACCGCATGGACTTAGGCGGACGTGAGTGAGTTAACAAGGCGGACGTGAGTGAGTTAACAAGGCGGACGTGAGTGAGTTAACAAAGCGGACAAGAGATGGAGACCGCGGGCGAGAGAGTATGAGACGTCCGCATGAAATGAGGCGGACGCCCACGCGGACAAGAGATGGAGAGACCGCGGGCGAGAGACAGAGACGTCCGCATGGTTTCAGGCGGACAGGGAAGCGGACAACAAGCGGACGTGACTAAAAATCAACGCGCGCCAGTTTTCTTCTTCGCCCGTCGACTTGCTTCCATCTACTCCGCAGCGCCTACCTTATTTTCCTCACGCGTCTTCAGTTCTGTCCCCTGCAATTAATGAGCAATCAATGCTCTTCCACTCCAGATCTGCCTCTTCACTTCCTCTATATAAACACACTGCACCTTCAACCAAATACACACATTCCACCCCCAAACTCAACACTCCAAATCTCTCATTTCATATACAGAAATCTTACGAACGCTCCCATTCTTCTTTCTCTTCATTTTCTCCATTCTCCATCCACGCATCTCGTATTATTATTACATCCAACCTCTGTCTGACTTATTACCAGTTAATATGTCAGGCTAAGGAAGATTTACTCCGGGTGAAGATTTAATTATGGTTTGTTTAGTTGTGTAATTTATATTTCTACCGGTTAAAATAAATACAGTTTGTTACGATTAAAGTTTATCTCTCACCTTTTTAATAAATTTCGTCGATTTATTAAAATGCTTTACAAAGTCTATTTTGATCAGACCGGTGATAAATAGGCAGGTTAATTAAGCCGTAAATCTGGAGAAAGCTTATTATGATTTAATAAGTTAATATTTTCAGATGCAAATATAATTCCTCGCACCTAATGTCCGTTTATTTATATTTTGCTCGAACCTGGATTAGACCGAGCATTTTCTGGTAAACGAGTTCTTATGATCTATGACTTAGTCCTTAGGATAATAACAGGAATTTTGCCAACTATATAAATAAACCGGTAGAGATAGCATAATTAATCAGATCATATTAACCTGAACCCGGAGTTCCGTTTAATTTATCATAATTCACTAAATTAATCTGTTATTTACTTTTCAAAAACAAGTCAATTAATTCCCCTTTTGTGACAAGCTTAGGTACTACTTTATTTCACTATAAGTCCCACGGTTTGACCCCGGCCGCTTCTGTCTTACTATACTACTGCGACCGGGTTTTATTTGCAGCCACGGATATTTTGAGTATTAATTTCTTTCTCAATTGTAATTATTACACCAGTTCTAACCACTCACGATAATCAGTCTGCAAAATGGCGCCGTTGTCGGGGACTTGATTTATTCTAGTCCCTAAGCCCCGTTTAATTCACCTGTTATTATAATAATCTGTTAATATTGATTGGATACCTGACTTTGGACATCTGACTACGGACATCTGACTTCTGACATCTAATTACTAACTCTTTATATTATTGTCATTTAATTTCCATTGTCCTTAACATTAATTACCATTGTCCTTAACATTTAATTTCCATTGTCCTTCAATTTCCAGTATACTAACTACTAACTTTAATTTTCTGTCATTTCTTTCCATTGTCATTTCAATTTTCTGTCATTTCTTTCCATTGTCTCTAACTACTAACTTATAATTTCTGTCAACTAATTCCTAACATTTTTATTTATTCTAACACATAACGAGTTTCTTTTCTCTGTTTTGAGTGGTGAATGCCTTTTACCAGGTCAAACAGCCTCCCAGAAAATATTAATAATCACACGGTTGGTTACAATCCAGAGATCGAGAGAACCTTTCTGCGCACTCTAAGGCAGAGACGAACTCAACAAAACATTACCACCACAGTGATAGAATCTGACCCGGAAGCTGACATGGCATCTACACCAGCGACAGTTCGAAATATCAACAGGCCATCTAACCAAGGACAACAGTCTGCTATCATCCTTCCTCACCTTAGCCCATCCGAATACGATGAGTGGCAGAAGCTGAAGCAATATCATCAAATCAGATGTGTAAAGGAGCTGGGTATGTTTGATGGTTCCAGTCCAGACGAAGCCCTGTTACATGTTACAAAATTCTTGCAACATGCCAACAGTCTTACTGCAACCGACGCAGTACTCCAGTACGCAAGATTGTCATTATTCCCCACAGTCTGACGGGAAGTGCGAGCAAGTGGTATATAGCCTAACACCGAGTACCATTGGTACTTGGGATGACATAGCCACCAAGTTCTATGACAAATTCCTACCCCCGAGCCGAACATTGGAGATGATTGTTGAAATCTATAATTTCAAGCAACCTGGGTCGGAGAATATTTGTGAAACTTGGGACCGTTTCAAAGGACTACTACTTACTTGTCCTCACCATGGTCTGACGAAAGAACAAGTATCACAATTGTTCTACAAAGGCTTGATCGGTCCGTGCAGAACAATGGTATTGTCCTCGTTAGGGGCTGACATTCTGAAAAGCCAGGAGCACAATTTCTGAATAGCATGGAGTCTCTTTGTGAAGAAATCAGAGACTGGGCCTCCGGTGGATCAAGGAGCGGTACTCCAGGTTTATACCATGTTAGGGAAAGTGATAACAAGTTCGACCAACTGATGAAAGCCATGAGCAACTCATGGAAAGCAATGCTCACAGCAACAAAAGTCAGTACTCTGCAAAAAGTGGTTGAGCAGATGGCTATGAATTCCTACCCCCAGCAAGCTAAGTCGATGATTTCCCGATCATCTACAACCCCTCCAGGCTATGCACCTCTGTCCCAATCATCTCCTGTTATTTCTTGTACACAATGTGGTGGGCCTCATGACTATGAACAATGCCCCAGCTACAAGAATTAAAAGCAGCAGAGGAGGCAAACTATCTCACCAACAATTCAGGATACAGACAACCTTGGCAACGTAACATGCAATCCAACCTTCGCTACTCAAACACCGACAATATCCAAAACCCACATACACTTCAACCATCTCAAAATTACAGACCTCAGTCCAATTTCCAAGGAGGCCAAAGGCAATATCAACAGCAGCCTTATGGCAATGAAGCTTCATCGAGTCGACCAACTCAGCCTCCTTCGAATCCTGAGTCTGAAATGTCTCAAATGCAAGAGATGTTTAAAGCTATGATGGGTAAGTCCCGAGATACGCAAGAAGAGGTCGCAGCTCTGCGCAAAGACCAAAAAGCCTTGCAATCTCAGATTCAACAGTTACTCACCCAACAAAGACCACCTGGTCAATTCCCTTCACAGACAAACCCCAATCCAAGAGAACAAGCAAATTCAATCCTTATAGACGACAGCATATTCCAATCAACAAACTTGTGTGCAGTCTCCTTAAGAAGTGGAAGGGAACTTGCCACCAGAAAAGGAAAAAAGAAAATCATGAGAGGCCTACATCAATGATGAAGACACAACCAATCCAGCCTCACCTCCCTCAGAAATCCAAGTTCCTACTCCTGAAACTCCACCTCCATCTCGAGTTACCATCGACATTCCATCCTCATCTCCTAAAAACAGTGAACTCCCATTTCCCAACAGAATGAAAAAGAAACACCTAGATGAGCAGTTCTCCAAATTCTTGAGCATTTTCAAGAAACTGACCCTCGACATACCTCTAATTGATGCTTTGCAAGAGATGCCTAACTACGCCAAATTTCTAAGGATCTCTTAACAAAGAAGAAGAAGAAACCTGGAAAAGAAACAGTGCACCTCACGGAGGAATGCTCAGCTGCCCTTCTTCGAGCACTCCCTCCCAAACAAACAGATCCGGGAAATCCCGTAATCCCGTGTTTTATAGGAGGAGTGGACTGTGGAAGCGGTTTATGCGACCTGGGAGCCAGCATTAATATCATGCCCTACGCCACCTTCTTGAAAGTAAAAGGAGGAGAAATGCAACCGGTTCCTTTCAAACTCCAACTAGCAGACAGATCAGAGATCAAGCCCATGGGAATAGTCCGAGATCTGGTAGTTGGAGTTTCTCGCTTTATCTTTCCAGCTGACTTCGTCATTCTAGAAATGGATGACGATGTTGAGGTTCCCCTGATTCTGGTCGACCGTTTCTAAGTACTGCCAAAGCCATCATTGACGTCCACGATGGGAAAATCACTCTGCGGTACGAGGACGAAACGATCGAATTCGACATGCAGAAAATGATGAAGAAGAGTTCTAACTTTTCTCCTCATGCTAAGACAGTGGGATTAACAGATGATGAGGAGGAGGAAGGCGATTTTTCTACAGATGAGGACATGTATTCCCTATCTTCCATCCCGAAAGCTGAAACTGAACTAGAGCAAGTATTATTTACTTCTCTAGAAGAAAAGGTGGAGGATCCGGAAGTTAACGCCATGCTGGCGTATGTAGAAAAAGGAAAGACTGGTTATCAAGCCTACCGGCCACCAATCGAAACACTCGATAGAAAACCTCAAAAATCAGTTCCATCAATAGAAAGCCACCAGAGCTCGAGCTTAAGGAACTGCCTTCTAAACTCAAGTATGCCTTTTTAGCTGAAAATGACCATTTGCCTGTCATTATTTCCTCTTCTCTGAATTCCGGGGAGGAAACGAGGCTACTCGAAGTGCTAAAGAAGCATAAGACGGCAATCGGGTGGACTATTGCTGACATCAAAGGAATTGATCCCTCCTGCACGCATCACATCTATATGGAGGACAATTACAAAACTGTCAGGCAACCTCAACGTCGGCTAAACCCTAACCTAAAGGAGGTAGTTAAAAAGGAGGTTCTGAAACTCCTAGATGCGAACATCATTTATCCTATTTCTGACAGTCCATGGGTAAGCCCGGTACAAGTTGTCCCGAAGAAGGGGGCATCGAGGCAGTTGTGAATGATAAGGGAGAGGCTATCCCTCAAAGAAAGATCACAGGTTGGCGCATGTGTATCGACTATCGGCGCTTAAACTTGGCAACCAGGAAGGATCATTTCCCTCTCCCCTTTATCGATCAGATGTTGGAGCGACTAGCAGGGCAAGAGTACTACTGCTTTTTAGATGGGTTCTCAGGGTATTTCCAAATACCAATCGCACCAGAGGACCAGGATAAGATCACCTTCACTTGTCCATACGGTACCTTTGCATACAGACGAATGCCCTTCGGTCTATGTAATGCCCCTGCTACCTTCCAGAGATGCATGCAAGCAATATTCGCTGATTTCATCGAACAGAGCATAGAAGTCTTTATGGATGACTTCTCGGTCTATGGCTCTAGTTTGATAAATGCTTGGCACAACTTGATTTGATCCTAGGACGGTGTGAGGATACAAATCTCGTTTTGAACTGGGAAAAATGTCATTTTATGGTCAAGGACGGGATTGTCCTTGGACATAAAATATCAGCTGAAGGAATAGAGGTGGATAAGGCCAAGGTAGAGGTTATCGAAACTAGACTGTTAAAGATATTCGAGCATTCTCGGGCATGCAGGATTCTATCGGGGTTTATACAAGAGACAAAATCAAAAAATCAACCATTGACCGACCTGCTACAGAAGGATGCCCCGTTTCATTTTGATGATAAGTGTTCAGCTGCTTTCAAAACAATAACACAAAAATTGGTATCAGCACCTGTTGTCATACCACCCGACTGGTCTCTCCCGTTTGAGATCATGTGTGATGCGAGTGACTACGCCGTGGGGGCAGCTCTATGCCAGAAAAAAGAGAAGATTCTAAGAGTGATTGCTTATGCCAGCAGGACACTAAACGACGCCCAGAAGAACTATACGACCACTGAAAAAGAGCTTCTGGCTATAGTATTCTCCCTTGATAAGTTCAGGTCGTACTTATGGGGAAGCAAAGTCATAGTGCACACAGACCACTCCGCTCTCAAATACCTATTTGCAAAACAAGAAGCCAAGCCTCGCTTATTGCGCTGGATTCTTCTACTGCAAGAGTTTGACATCGAAGTCAAAGACAAGAGCGGAAAATTAAATGTCATCGCTGACCATCTCTCCAGATTGGTAACTCCTACGGATAGTGTGCCTATCAACGAATTCTTCCCCGATGAGACTGTCTTTTCAATCACCAAGGTACAGGAGCCATGGTATGCGGACCTGGCCAATTATCTAGTCTCTGGAACAATACCATATGATCTATCTTACTCCCAGAAGAAGAAATTTCTTTCTGATTCAAAGCATTATTTCTGGGAAGATCCGTATTTGTTCCGAGTCTGTGCTGATGGGTTGATTCGCCGTGTCTCCCTGAAGATGAGGTTTACAGCGTCATACATTTTGTCACTCACGGGAAGCCGGAGGTCACCATGGACCCACAAGGACCGCTGCTAAGATCCTGGCCTCAGGATTTTATTGGCCGACTCTTCACAAAGATGTTTACCAAATCTGCAAACAATGTGATAATTGTCAGAGAATGGGTAACACATCTAGGAGACATGAAATGCCACAACAGGGAATACTAGAAGTAGAGCTCTTTGATTGTTGGGGCATTGATTTTATGGGACCGTTCCCTTCCTCACAGGGCCACCAATATGTTTTAGTGGCAGTGGATTACGTGTCGAAATGGGTCGAAGCCATACCCTGTCATCATGCTGATGCAAAGACCGTAACCAGATTCCTTAAGAAGCACATCTTTACCCGTTTTGGCGTGCCTAGAATCATTATCAGTGACGGAGGATCCCACTTCTGCAACCGTTCTTTTGAAGCGCTTATAGGTAAATACGGGGTACGTCACAAGGTAGTTCTACCTTATCACCCCCAGACAAACGGCCAAGCAGAAGTTTCGAACCGTGAGTTAAAATGGATTCTCCAGAAAACGGTTAACTCATCACGAAAGGATTGGGCATTAAAGTTAGATGATGCGCTTTGGGCTTACCATACCGCATTCAAGACTCCCATCGGGATGTCTCCTTTTAAGCTTGTTTATGGGAAATCTTGTCACCTGCCTGTAGAGCTGGAACATAAGGCATATTGGGCACTCAAGGCCCTAAACTTCGATCTAGAAGCCACGGGAGAAAAAAGGAAATTCCAACTTTCTGAGTTAGAAGAGTTGAGAGATCAGGCTTACCAAAATGCTAAGATTTATAAGGAGCGCACCAAGAAGTTCCATGACAGGATGATCCTCAAGAGAGACTTCGAAATTGGTGATTGGGTTCTCCTATATAACTCAAGATTAAGGATCTTCCCTGGGAAACTCAAATCGCATTGGGCTGGTCCTTTCCAGATTGTGAGTGTGACCCCATACGGTGCCTTTGAACTCCAAAATAAACAGGGCGAAACTTTCAAGGTCAATGGGGCACGTCTTAAAAGGTATAATTCTCATTCTGATATTTCAACTGACTTATTTCGAATTTATCTTGTCCAAGAACAGTAGGACAACTCGCCCTCAAACTCTTCTCCAACCTAAAGCTTGGTCAAATACGTCTAGCTAGAGACGTTAAACCTGGGCAGCTTGGTGGGAGGCAACCCACTATCTATCTTTTGTCTTTCCTTTAATTTAATGTTATTTTCCTTTTGTACTATATTTCCCTTTTATATGTTATAATAAAATGCAGGTTTTACTTGAGTTCTTCTGGTTGTGTAGAATATTCTTTACAGATTCATTTCATGATATTCCACAGCTGCACTCAAGTGTGGGGGAGCTCAACAGACTCTACGGAATTTGGGGAGTACACTCTTTCCTTTATTTATTGCATGCCTTGTGAATTTAATACCATCTACGCAATGAGGGCATTGCTTGAACTTAAGTGTGGGGGAAGAGCCTTTTCAGGGCATTCTGTGCTTAAAATGTTTAAATCTCTCTACTTATCTTGCATTTGTGAAAAAATTAAAATTATGTACCCTGCTAATGTAGGTTGTTCTCTTTAAGAATAAATACTGTTATGAATTGTGGGATAAATGGTACAAATTTTAAAATTTTGATTACTTTTGAGGAGCATTTTATATGCGGTGTGACCAAATAATCTGCAAATGGTTGGATTTTATTGCTCAGGGTTTCTTTCTGTCTTCTCTCTTAGGGATTGCTAAGGGGTGCTTGTAACACCCCAACCCGAAATCCAATAAACTGAACGGCGATCACTCCCAAATAAAATACATCTGCAGCGGAAATAAATACAACAACCGGGCGGTATTACAATGCCGTTGGCCACCCTTGTGACCAACAAGGCTAACTCCAAATACAATCTCCAAAAGTCACGGTCTGAATACGAATACAATCCGAGATACTAGGAATCAACTCAAATGTAAAATACTTAAGTAAAAGCTGATAACTATAAGAAGACTCCCATAGCTTGAATCTACCCCACCTACACTCGGTGTGGTAATTCTCAACTTCAGGTACCTGAAAAATGGGGTGCCCCCAAAGGGGCTCAGCAAACAATGCTGGTATGGAAAACGTGCAGCCCATCGTCTACCGGGCCACAAACTACTTTGTCGAACACGTGCAGTTCATTTTTATAAAGCTGTAAACAAGCATAGTCTGATAATAGCAAGTATCCATAGAAGGACAATAATGTCACATAGAACAAGACTGCAGAAGGTCAAGTTAGCTGAACTGAAATCTCTTAGTGATAGTCGGGTCCACACAATGGGACTGACAGGTATAACTGAATATCTTAAATAGTGGAGGTATAGTGACCTCGTTAAGATTGAAAGGTTGGGTATAAAACCCCAGGAGATAACGTAGTTAAACCCTGAACTGAGTGGCGTGGGAAATAGAATCCCACTAGAGGAATGAAGTCTTCCTCAAACTGAAGGGCATTAGAAACCCGGAAGGAATAGAGTCTTCCTCCCAACTGAAAGTTCCGTCGCGACGTAGATAGGAGACGACCTGAGACAGGTACAGCTCCTGTAGCATGCATGGCCAGATCCAACTGGGCTCCTCGTTCTTGAAGTATAGAATTGTTAAGTGTCATATAAAGACGTTAAACAAGAACACAATGTGTATTATCAATTATCACGTTTAGGATAATGACGTTTGTTATAAAGTGAAGTTAGTGAGAGACTTGAGTACAAGTCCTCGGTATACTGAAGCGCAGGTATTTAATCCACTGGTATAGTAGTGTTTGTATGCGTGGGACATACACGTTGTAGTCAGCAACATTCACGCACATAAAATAATACAACAGTGCACAAGAGTAAAACAACAGTTTACATTAATTATCTTGGTCGTTATTTCAAAACAACAGATAGCACACAAGCCGGTGTAATCCGGTAGAAAACAGGTTGCAAGAATCCCATACCGTTCACCGTAGACTGTACTTGTAAATTCCCGGTCAACGTCTGGTCAAACAAAGTCCTAGAATAGGATTAACTGAGAGGGTTAATTTATGTTACCCTTATATAATAATTCTATTGGATCTTTTAACAAATCTCGTATTTGTTATTTCATGTGAGGTTTATTTCTTTTATTTACCTCATGATTTAATATATAACTTATTTGTTCCTTTTTGATTTTATTATAAATCCTTTAATGTACATATATGTATTCATATATTCATGTACTATATTTGTTGTTTATTTTAATTGTCTAAGTGACATAACAACTTATAATTTTCTTAACTATATTTAAATGTCTTACAATGACATAGTATTCTTATAATCTCATTATTCTCCTTTTAGTCATAAATAATATTTATTGTTTTCCTTTAACTTCCTTATAACTATATAAGCCATAGTTCTAATTCCATAATTCCTTTAATTAAAATTCTTTCTTCTAATTCCTCCAAATATCCATATAGGACCTATACTTATTTAAATCTAAATTATTACCCTTATATTTCGGTTATTTATAAATCAACCATATTAATTCATAAACTTTACATTTAAATTCTAATCTCTCTATATATCATGGTTTTAATTCCTTATTTAATTAAATCACAAAACTACCATTAATATTTTGGTATGTACTTTTAAATATTGTAACTTTCGAAAATTACAACTTAGCCCCTCTTAAATCCCGGCCTATATATATATATTCCTTATAATTGTAATTTAGCCACAAAATCTTATAATCTTTACATAATGTCTTATAAACTATAGTTTTAATCTTAATTCTCCATAAATGCCGAATATATATAATAAATTCTTAAATTACCAAACTAACCCCAAAGAATTTCGGCTTTGTCATTTATTCTTCTTTAATTACATTTTCATCCCAAAACTTTATAATAACTTCTTAATAACTTATAAACTATAGTCTAAATATTTAATTCCTAAAAAGTTCGAAGGCGAGCCTAATAAATCTCTTAATTATGAATTCGCCCACTAATAAGTTCTAAACTTCCATAACAACTTTTATAAATTACATAATAGCCCAAAACTTTATAAAATGCTATTTTAACACTTGTTTAAATTATCTAAAATTCATGAACTTAATTCCTAACCTTATATTATTTCATAATTACACCAAATACCCCTTTAGCTCTCGGCTTTCACAATATATACACTAAATTTTGTAAAAATTACATTTAAGCCACTTAACTTAATTAATTAGCCATTTAAGCACTAATGAAATATTTTTAGCTCACCAAACTTTGTGATATAAGTTTATATACCTAAGTAGGTCATTAATACCTATTTATCAATTAGTACATTCGGCCATATTTATTTGGTGACCATATAGTATATAAAAGTGGACTTATTGTCATAATAATTATACATAAATTCATAGGAGTTATATAACTCATGTAAAAATTATTGTAATGTCTTATATAAATTCTTAGCTCAAAAATAAGCATTTTTGCCCTTGATAATTCGGCTTGAATTAATATGTGACATAACTAAATTTTGTGACACAAAAATGTGTCTTAAGGTAAATATTTTCTATATAAGTTATAGATTGTATTTTTGGCATATAATACCATATAGTTTCGGTCTTAATAAACCTAGGAGATGTACGTAATTTTTGTATAATTTTTAGAAGCTTAACAAAGCTTATAACATAAAGATTTACTTAGTAAACTTACTTCTTAACAAAGGTGGTTAAGTGCTTGAACTTCTTCTTGAATCTCTAAGCTTTCTCCAAGGGAATTTTGATGCTCCACTTCGGTTATATGCAAGTGGTGAAGGTGTTTAGGAGTTAGATCTTCAATAAAGATCTTAAGTAGATTTGTAAGTAGTTTTACAAGAATTTACCTTAGACTTTTCCTCCTTACAATTTCGGCACTCCTAAGGTAGATGAAGAACAAGTTTTCCTTCATCAAAATGAAGAAGAAAAGAGACTTAGAAGAAGTAGAACTTGGTTACACATAAAAATGTGCTTTAAGGATTTTCAAGCTTTAAAACCTACCTTAAGATAACCTTGAGATGCTCCTTGGATTAATGTTGTTTTGGACAACCCCCTTGGAGATCTAATTGATGCCGAACACACCTTGATATGCTAGGAAGAGTTTTGCTTCAAGACTTGCCAAGAAATGCTAGGAAATTACCTTAAAGATGAAGATAGAAGTTAAAACTCCATTAATGGACTTAAGAGCTTCAAAGGAAGAATATGAAGCAAGAAGAGAGAGGAGGGAGCCTTACCAAACCGTGGAGGAAATGTGCAAGGAGGGAAATGAGGCCTAGCTCACGTAAATGAAAGAGGGCAATTGGAATTTGATTTTGTTTTGTCAATTTTTAATGTCAAATGACTTTACTTTTCCTTAGTTTATTACATGGTTTATTGGCTCAATAAATGCCTCCTTTCCAGCATGAAAATCGGACATGTGAGGTGTGACAAAGCCTGAGTTGGAAGAGAATGATTATGAGCTAGAAGACAAGGTGAGAAAAGGTGAGTTTTATTCCTTGATTTTTCAATGTTATAACTTGTCTTCTTCCTCTCTTGTATATGCACGGTTTAGGGTCTGAATGGAGCTCATTTGATCGGAATTCATGAGCTAAGAAACAAGCAAGGAAGGTTACTTGCTTAAGAAATCAAAAGGCAAAAAGAAAAGGAATCTACTTTTGCTTTTAGCATTTGTTTTGTCTAGCCAACTTGGCCATGTTCTCTAGCATAATTTCGACAGCTATCTGGTCAAATGAGTCACACATTTCTTTTCCATTAAGTATTATAGCACATGGGATGATGAGTCATTAGTTTTAAGCCTTTTTAAACTTTAAAGGCAAATTTTATACTAGTTTTTGCTCTCAAAATCGGCCCCTATAGAGAGCCTTGTTGACTAGTCACACCAACTATTTAGAAGGTCATTTTAACCCTATTTAAGATTACCAATTCGGGCATGTCAAAACTACAAGGTAATTGCGTAAAACGCATTTTCGTGACACCCGAAGGTGTGTTTTTGTGCTCTAAGGAAATTTTGGGAAACCAATTGTTTTTATGAGTTCCAAGTGTTTGTAAACACTTATTATAGTAAATAAACATATACTAAGATGTTACATTGAGTTATATGGGGTTATATCAACCCGTGACATAATTTACGGGCCATTGGGACACTCCGGGCCAAAAAGGAGCGCTAAGAAATCCTCTGTGGTTTTTGCTGAATTTTGAGAAACCACTTCGTGGGTTCTCTTTATAATGGTTAATAATGATGTTAGGAACTCAAGGAATCAATTTTATAGGAGTTCGTGCCACTCGGCACTCCTCCGGACTTTTCGTGCTTTAAGGGCGTGTGTGAGCACTCCGAGCGTTTTGCGTTTTTGACTGAATATAGCTTAGGGAATATATTATATATTCATATAATAATTGTATGACCATTTGGTTTGATAATTAGAGGGCCATACAAGGTCATGTTTGACCATATGTTCTAAGGCGTTTTAGCGTTTATGGTGAAACGACTATTTTTACGTAACGTTTTCATGCATGGGTTTGCATGCGTACGTGAAATGATTTATATTTGGATTATATTCCAATAAATCTTGATTTAATAATATTATTTATATTTGGGGTATTTCAGTGCTTCTCTGTTAAAAAAAAAGAGAAAGAAAAATACAAAAAAACAAGGGACTTGCGAGACACCATTGGTAACCAACAAAAGAGAGTTGAGTGTTATTAAATACAAAGGCGTGATGCCTACATTTTCTCATCTCTTATGCAAAAGCGAAACAAATGCATGAATCTATTTTCCTTTTGTTTTCTCCTCAAAATGCCCATTCTTGAGAGAAGTTGGCCATGGTAAAAGTTCTCAGAGTCACCTAAACAAAAGAAACATTGAAGTACCTTGGATCATACCCCGAAACTCTATATTTTATTTACCCTGAGCACACCTATGCCACCAGCAGTTGATGGATCACACTCCTCAATAAGTTAAAAAGATCATGTTTATCCTACCCTTCATATAATATTTGTTAGTATTGAGCATTCCCTATTTACTTGGGTACGTGGTTTTGCTTGAGGACAAGCAAAAAGATAAGTGTGGGGGTGTGATAAGTGTCCAAATGAGCATGATTTATAGGTGTATTCATATATTATATTAGCACTTTTTCTTGCTCATTTCTCCACTTCGGTTAGATTTTCCTCTAGTTTATGTTTTATTGTTATCTCACAAATTATTGTTTAAACATGAGGAAAACCAAGTTGGGAGTAAAGTAGATGAAGAGACGACGCATAGACGCAAACGGCTCAGAAAACGGAGTCCAAACGAAGAATCTAGAGCCGGTCAAAATTCGTAGAAGAAAATAAGTCAAACACATGCAACCGCATGGACTTAGGCGGACGTGGTGAGTTAACAAGGCGGACGTGAGTGAGTTAACAAAGCGGACAAGAGATGGAGACCGCGGGCGAGAGAGTATGAGACGTCCGCATGAAATGAGGCGGACGCCCACGCGGACAAGAGATGGAGAGACCGCCAGGGGTGGCAATTTCAACACGACCCGTTTGACCAACACGAACCCGACACGAATTTAGCGGGTTTGGGTTTTAAAATTTGACACGATTAAATAAACGGGTCAACCCGAACACGACTCGTTTAATAACCGTGTCGGGTTTGGGTTTAAGGTATGTAACCCGCTAACCCGTTTAAGTAATTTATATTAAATAAATATATATTATAATTATAGTTATTCTTTTTATTATCAAATTTTAATATAAATAAGATATATAATATTAAAATTAAGTATTTAACTAAATTAAAGTTAATATATCATAGAATGACAAATCTAATGTTAATTAATCAAATTATTTCTTTTATATAACTAAACATGTTAGGTTTGAGTTAAAATATGCGGATTTGAGTTTTAAATTTGGACATAATTAGTTAATTGGGTCAGACGGGTCAACCCGTTTGATAACCCGGTCAACCCGTTTAATAAACGGGTCGGGTTTGGGCTTCATATTTTGACACGATTAATTAAACGGGTTGGGTCGGGTCAACCCGTTTAATAAACGGGTCGGGTTTGGGTTTAGCCTAACACGACCCGCGAACTCGTTTTGCCACCGCGGGCGAGAGACAGAGACGTCCGCATGGTTTCAGGCGGACAGGGAAGCGGACAACAAGCGGACGTGATTAAAAATCAACGCGCGCCAGTTTCTTCTTCGCCGACTTGCTTCCATCTACTCCACAGCGCCTACCTTTTCCTCACGCGTCTTCAGTTCTGTCCCCTGCAATTAATGAGCAATCAATGCTTTCCACTCCAGATCTGCCTCTTCACTTCCTCTATATAAACACACTGCACCTTCAACCAAATACACACGTTTCACCCCAAACTCAACACTCCAAATCTCTCATTTCATATACAGAAATCTTACGAACGCTCCCATTCTCTTTCTCTTCTTTTCTCCATTCTCCATCCACGCATCTCGTATATTATTACGTCCAACCTCTGTCTGACTTATTACCAGTTAATATGTCAGGCTAAGGAGGATTTACTCCGGGTAGATTTAATTATGGTTTGTTTAGTTGTGTAATTTATATTTCTACCGGTTAAAATAAATACAGTTTGTTACGATTAAAGTTTATCTCTCATTTTTAATAAATTTCGTCGATTTATTAAAATGCTTTACAAAGTCTATTTTGATCAGACCGGTGATAAATAGGCAGGTTAATTAAGCCGTAAATCTGGAGAAAGCTTATTATGATTTAATAAGTTAATATTTTCAGATGCAAATATAATTCCTCGCACCTAATGTCCGTTTATATTTTGCTCGAACCTGGATTAGACCGAGCATTTTCTGGTAAACGAGTTCTTATGAGTCTATGACTTAGTCCTTAGGATACTAACAGGAATTTTGCCAACTATATAAATAAACCGGTAGAGATAGCATAATTAATCAGATCATATTAACCTGAACCCGGAGTTCCGTTTAATTTATCATAATTCACTAAATTAATCTGTTATTTACTTTTCAAAAACAAGTCAATTAATTCCCCCCTTTTGTGACAAGCTTAGGTACTACTTTATTTCACTATAAGTCCCACGGTTTGACCCCGGCCGCTTCTGTCTTACTATACTACTGCGACCGAGTTTTATTTGCAGCCCGGCGGATATTTTGAGTATTAATTTCTTTCTCAATTGTATTAATTACACCAGTTCTAACCACTCACGATAATCAGTCTGCAACAGAGACAGGGATGATGTTTGTGAATGGTCTTGGGGTCTTACCTCTTCTGGACAATTTAGTGTTAAGTCCGCATATTATGTTATTCGTGCCATTGAAACAGCAGGGCAGTCTGGTGTCACTTCTTCCTTGACAGGGGCTGCTAGCGCAGGGTTTGGAAATGTTCTCTTCCCCCGAGGGTTAGAGTCTTTTTATGGCGTCTGTTAAATGGCATTATTCCTATTAAGGTTGTTTTGTTTTCCAGAATCCCAGGTTGTTTTGTTTTAGACATGGTGCAGGCTCTTTGGGACTTGGCAGGCATAAGTTGGCCACAGTCTATTAGTTATGACTTGGCTTTCCTGGACTAGGTGTTTGATTCGTGTATTCATTGTCCGCTTTCATCCTTACCTGCACTTATTCTTCATCTTTGGAAATTTTGGTTTGCAAAATGTCAACTTGTACATGGTAAAGTGACAAATATGTGGGCAGGTTGGTTTCAGGCGGAGAGCTACTTGCAGGTTGCAGGGAAAGGGATAGATCCACGGGCCCTAAGGCAGCTGGAGGACTCCTGCGTTAGAGTGTTTGTAGATAACAGTTTTCTTAATGTTCATAGCTTTGGAGAGGGGGTGGTTTGCAAGGATGGTCATGGACAGGTCAAGGCGGCGATGGTTACAGGTGGATCAGGGGTATCTTCACCTAGTGAAGCCGAAACAAGAGGGTTGAAGTGCTCTTTAGAGGCAGGTTTTGATAATGTTTGTGTCTATTCAAATTGTAAAGCTAATATAGACTTTTTGTTAGAAAAATGGGACGTCTCTAATGAGGTTAAGTTCATTTTGAATAGTTTAGAACCTATGCTAATTTTGTTTAGGAAAATTATTTTTGTGTATGTTTCTCGGATGGAGGTGTGTAGTGCACATGTTTTGACACGGCTAGGGATTCGGGAAGGTCAGAAGATAATTTGGGTTGGTGACAGATTTTCCTCAAGATGTACTTAACATTTGCAATTAATCGTAACCAATGATCTTTTTTTTAAAAAAAAAAAAAAAACCCCAACTTAGTGGACGTACTCTGGAAAAGTGTCATAAATAAAAAGAAATGGGTACACGACCACAGTGGGAGTCGAACCCACGACCTTTTGATCCGAAGTCAAACGCGCTAATCCACTGCGCTATGCGGTCATTGTGTTAGTTTATTCCACTACACGTCTTTATTAGCCGCTGACGGTTTAACCCATAACCTTTGTGAGCAAAGTCGTTATGTGGTCAGATGACTACAGAACCGACTCATCAACAACTAGAGAGCCACAAAGAAATGCGTCATTCATCTTATTCCATTTCAATGCAAAGAAAGAAGGATAAGGAAACGGAGAGCCAATATTTGCTAATTGGAATTAAAGACTGCAACCATTATTCAAATAACCAGCTTAAAAACCAAGCTAAAAGTTCTCAACACTCATAATGCTACTCTAATAAAGCAAAGAATCTCCTTGAGCTTTCAGTGTCGCTGAGGAAGAGGCTGGTCGTGAGGGCGAGGGATATTTTGCCACCCAGAGCAGTGCATCAAAATGTGTTTTAGAGACTCTGTAGGCGCCTCGACAGTCCAATTGGAATAAAACTCGCTGGGATGAAAGACACAATCCTGGCTTGGCAAAGGTTTTAGCCCAGATTGAGTGTTTTCCAAAAACAGATCTGCTTTTGATCTAATGCACCCAGTGTCTTCCTTCTCCTTGTCAGCTGCCTGCATATAGAGAACAAAAGGAGTAAAGAAAAGTTGAAAGGAGTGGAAAAGGGGGAGGAGGGAAAGGCCAGCCATTGATTCCCACATCAGCCATAAAGAAAAACTTCAGCACATGAGCTTGAAACATCTTATACAGAAGATGTCCCATGTTCTTTCTTATTGCAATGTACTACTACCACATGGGTGTTTTTGAAGCAAGATACCACCATGCCCTAACAGCGATACACAAGTACAGATATGCCAATGGTTCAATCAAAGTTACTGAATACTACGGTCCATTATAATTACTAACTACAATAACAAGTATTCCCATTGAATTTTTGTTCCCACCTTAAGACTTTTAGATGCTAAGAAGGTAATAAATTAAAGGTTTCCTCATCATAAAAGAGGAAGAACAAGATCAAGAATGTACCTTCTCCACATAATATTTAAATGCCACTTTCTTCTGTCCAGCTTGATATATATTACACTGAGAATATATCTGATCATAAACAGAAAATCAACCCATCAACAAAACAATGCTCAAAGTTGAACAAAAATAACCAAGCAACACAGATCCTCTAAAAAATGTCACAATCACCTGAGATTCCACGCTGGCACAAACAGCATAGATGCCCCAATTCCTGGTGTAATTGTTATACAAATGAACTTTACCAAACCTAACACGGGGATGCCTCTGTGTCGTTCCATCAAAGAAACAATGATGGATGGTGACTCGAATGCACCTATCACCGACATGAGACGGATCTGCTCCTATGAGCATAGTTTTGTCATGCTGACCAAAATGGCACCTGGGTGATAGAAAACTGATGAGGACCCAAAAGCAAAACTCAGCCGCACGAAAACAAAAAAACAAAAGCAGGATAGAGAATCACCTCGAAATGGTTATATCAGTGCTTTGCCTGGTGATATCAATTAGACCATCATCATAATCCCGAAGTGTGCAACGATCTATCCATATATTCTTCGAGTTCGGCTTTATCTGGATTCCATCAACATCATCTCCCCTCCCACCTTCAAATTCAAGGTTGCAGATGATCACATTCTCGCATTCTTTCAACCTCAACCCTTTTCCTGTAAACTTGATCCTCTGGCCTCGCCCATCGATAGTCTTGTGGGAGGACACGTTGAGGTAGGAGTTCAAATGAATAGTCCCAGACACCTCAAAAATTATCCAAAGTGGACATTTCTCACGACACGCAGCTCTAAGTGATCCAGGTCCGTCATCTGTTACAGAACAGAACTGCTTGAAATTTTTGTCTAACCCAGAAGCATAAAAGATTAAAACCTCTGGAACAGCAACACAAAACTATCATCTATTCAACAATCGAGTGGACGAAAATCAGCAAAACTGAATCAGACAAACAAGCATGACCTGACACATAAAACAAAACAGAGAAGTTATAAAACCTGGGTTTTTCTTATGCTTGTTTTCTTCACTATTTTCTCATTTTTTACCAAATCACGCATTACCAAAATTTGCCAAATCCACTGAAGCTAGAACACAGTACTTGAAATAGTCAATCACAAAACATGTTCAAGTTCTACTATAATAAAATGATCGGTCACACTCACAGACATTACGACCCCAAAATAAAAAATTCTGCACGTTGAGGCCAGCTAGAAATAAGCTGTACATCGAGGATCGCGGTACACAATTCTGTATAGGAATTTATAAGGAATTGAAGGCCAATTGCAAAAAGAAAGCAAACCGTGAAGGTTTCTGACGACATGGAGTGGGCCATCACGGCCACCGATGGCTTGGCGGCCGAACCCCTCAGCTTGGCCGGCCAAAGCGCGCAAGCACGAGTCAACATGTTGGTACGGTAACGACTGCGCCATATTGGTGGTCGGTGATGCTGCTGCCGGCAGAACCCAGTTTGAGGGCGCGTGTTGCGGTGGCGTTGGATGTGGATAGCTAGAAGGAGGATATATATAGGTAGGGACTGGCGGATTTATTGGAGGATAAGGACGGTTATGCCGATTCCTGCGGTTGAAAGAAGGAGAGGTAAAGGAGAAACGGCCAGACTGAGAGTGGGAGTTTCCCATTTTAAGAAGATTTTTAACGGAGTTTTTATGGCGAAATTTTAAGACAGCAATGAAGGATGACGAGTCATAAATCGAAATCTCACCTACTCGGTTGCGCCTCTCTCTCTGCGATCCTCTGTCTCTATCGAAGAATTTAATTTTCAACTGCTAAATCACTGAAATATCAGGGTGTTACCTCCAATGGAGGAATGAAAGGATCTTTCCCCCGGCAGACACGGTGATCACCGACAGGAAGCGGGACACTTGGCTGTCGTATTGTCGATGGGCAACTTTGCTTAAATATATTATGCGTAAACCTTTTCCCCAAATTGTTTAGTGATTAAATACTAGCGATGTCGATACGTTCGGTCCAGTGGAGCACTGTTTTATTCATAATTCATTCCATTTGCATTGATCCCTCTTGTTTTTTTTCTTGTTAAACTTATCCGTCTTGTTAATTGCTACCCATTACTCAAAAAAGTATTCCTATTTGCAGTCACATTTTTAGTCATGCAGTTATATTTGGACTTCCGCTGGCTAAGAAGTCTACAATCGACAGGGTAGAGAGGCCACATTGGCTATGCAGCCTCCAGCCTACAGATGACTTGATAAATTATGAGATTATGTAATTATAAGGTTTATATTTATTTTCATTGTATTTGGTTTATGACTTATTTCAATATTTTATAGAGTCTTTTGTTAGTATATGTGAACTTATATCTTTTGTTGTTAATTTAGATGAAAGCTCATTGGAGCATGAATGGAAGATGCAAAAAGAGATCATAACCAAGAATTGAAGTTGTTAGGATGCATGGACGAGGTCTTGGAGTGCGTGTGAAGAAGTTAAGGATCAAAACGGGACCAAACGGGAGTAGATGGACTTTCTACCCTATTTTAAGATGTGTATGGGTTTGTGTCCAGTTGAACATACCCAGAACAATCCTCGAACAATGCTTCTACCAAATTTTCGGTGTGGTCTGGGTATCTATCCGAGTGAACAGACCCGAACCAAAACCTTCTACCAAATTTGGAGACTTGTCCGGGTTCATGTCTCGGTAAACAAACCTGGACCAACCTTTGAACGAACCTTCTACCATTTCGCGAGTTTGTTTTGGGATGTGTCCGAGTACACAAACTCAGACCAAAGATGAAAGGACACGGGAACACCACGTAGTGTGGTCCGAGTCTATAGATCCAGACATAGATCTAAACCACACAGAAACAACAGGAAATCAGACAGACTGAAAATGAACTTTTGGAAAGAGAATAGACAGACTTGCTTTCTTAAGGTGATGGTAATGATTTGTTTAATTAAGTCGGATTACAAGATGAAGATGTTACAGCTGGGGATGAGGAATAAGTAAAATCAATGTTTCACAGTAAAATCAGCTTATTATCTTACCTTGTCTAGTCTTTCAATCAACGCTACTTCTACATCTGGTAAGGATAAACTAGGGATCACGATGTGGAGGATCAGGAGATCCTAGGGTCAGAATTTTTGTTTGGAAAATCTTGAATGGCTACATACCATGTAGGACTGTTTTAGCAAAACGTTTTAAACTGAATGATAGTTATAAATGCAGTATATGTGAGAGGATAGAAAGTATGGCCCATGTTTTCTTGGATTGCTCTATGGTGCCAGGTTTGTGGGCTTCGCATGATCTTGCGCAACCAGTTTCTTTTGTTGCAGATTCAAAATTCAAGGACTGGCTGCTTGATTGTCGTCTGAATGAGGTTTGTCCTTTCTCTAACTAATGTTTTGTTACTTTTATGGAAGATCTGGTTTTCAAGGTGCTTAGTTCTGAATGAGAAATCAAGGGATATGAGGTAGGGTGCTCAGACGGCCCAATCTTTCTTGAATGTGGCATTTGCAACTGCTTGGAAGTGGGGGAGAAACAGTAGGGCATGTGTTCTCAGTGCCATACGCGGGGGTAATAACTGTTCATGTGGATGGAAGCGTGAGTATGGATGGAAGTTGGGGCTTGGGTGTAGGGGGATGGCGCGGGGCAAGTACAGGCTATGGGGGGGGGGGGGGGGGGGAAGGGTTCTTCTCCTTTGATGAAGGAAGCTCAGGCTCTGATCTTTGGCTTAAGGATTTTGTGTAGGGTCGCGGTTGTCTATATGGATAGTTTATCAATTGTAAAGTTTATGAATGGTTGTAAGATGGGGGATAGCTTGACTCTAATGTGTTGGTGGTTTTGGAGAATGTAAAAGAGCTAAGAAAAACTTTTGTAAAGTTAGATTTTCTTTTGTAGGAAGAGATAGTAATATCTGAGCATATATTTTGGTTAACTATGATAGGGGTTGTAAAGAAAGAATTTGTATGGACTGATACAATTTCCTCACATGTTCTAGCGATTTGTAATGCTTTCGGAATGAATTACGTTGTTTAAAAAAAATTATATAAATAAGTCATCCTAGATTAAACCTCTATAACTAAACTTGTTTAAAAAAATGCTCTACGGGGCATTTTACAGTCAGTTCCGCTTATCGCGCAGATCGGGATCTCGCGTTATCGGCTCTCCCCTCTTCCAGTGGCCCCTCTCCCCTTGGCCGTGCCCTTGCGCTCTTGAAGACGTGTGCCTTCCCCCCTCGTGTCTTTCTTTTTGGGTGGAAACTGCTACATGGTTTTATCCCTTGTAAAGCAGCCATCCACCGGCGGCTACACGACTACTCCCGACCGTCATGCGCTTTCTGCAGCCAGCCGGAAACGTTGGTCCATTGTTTTGTCCACTGCAGGGTCGTTCGTTCCTACTGGTCTTCTTCAGGTTTTCAGCCACCTGTTCACTTATCCTCCGACTCTGCCTTCTCTGATTGGCTCCTTGACCAGTAGGGCTGCCCATGGTAGGTTAACCGTCTTATTCAGTTAACCGCTTTCGGTTAACCGGGTCTTCGGTTTTCTAAAATTCAATTCCATTACCATTCCATTTAGATCGGTTAACCGGATTCGGTTAACCGTTTAATTCGGTTTTCTAAAATCTGATTCCATTACCATTCCGTTTACACCGGTTAACCTTTAGTTCGGTTCGGTTTTATCGGTTAACCTGATAGCCGTATATTTTTTTTATTGATAAGACCCATACCATTAATATTATAGTACAACATTGATCATTTACCTAAATCATGAGTGACAAATCAAACACATGTGACAGAAAATATAATATTGCGCATATTCCCTCAATAGCTAACATTAATTATTATATAAGGTGAACATTAATATTTGAAGATTTTGATTATTTACATAATCGGTTAACCGTGGTTAACCAAGCGGTTAACCGTTCTGGAAAATTCAATACCGTTACCGAAACCGAAACCGGCCAATTTACACGGTTCGGTTAACCATACCGCAAGAACAGGTACGGCTAACCTGAAAACAGGTACGGTTCACTTCGGTTTCGATCGGATACCACGGTTTCGGAATTTTTTGGGCAGCCCTAGACCAGTGCACTCATCTGCCTCCGCCAGGAATCTCCCGGCTCCTTGTTTTCTTATGGCATCTTTGGTTTGCCCGTTGTCAAGCTTCGCACTCAGACTTGGTTTCTTTTGACTGGGCGTGGTGTCAAGGTGCCAGTTTTCTAGCGACGTCTATGCCCCTTCAGTCGGCACATTCTCTCCTTGATCATCATCGGGCTACATACCAAAGCTTCGTGGAAATATCGGTCGATGGTAGTATTGACCCCCATAGGCGTCTGGGGTTGGGTTTTGTGGTCACTAGCGCCTCTTCGTACCTTGCTGCGGGTGTCCATGGTTTTGTGGCTGATCTTCTTCCTTCAACTGTTGAGTGTTTGGCTCTACAGCATGCCTTAGCCTATGCCCGATCACAGGGTCATACGCATGTCCGGATTCTCGCGGTCTGTCAGCAAATGATTCGATATCTGACAGGGGACGACACTACATCTTTGCACGCCGAATCGCGTGCCATTTTGGACGACGTTTTGGCTCACCTTTCCGGTTTCCACGACATATCATGGTTTTACGTTCCACGTTTACGAAATATGGTAGCTCATAACCTAGCCTCTCATGCTAGAAAATCACAACATCAACGTTACAGTTGGAAAGCGTCTGACTTTCCTGACTTTGTACTGAACTATTTTGCTTAATATATATCTCTTTTTCAAAAAAAAAAAAGAACGGCCCTAAAAACGAAAGGTGGCGACCAGTAAGTGACAGCCAGCCAGTCAGCAATAAGTGGGGCCAACAAATCCATCAAAATCGGGTTCAAGACAAACCGTATGCTGGCCCATACCAAATGCACAGCACGGAGGCCCATTGTAAACAACCCTGAAAGAGGTACCTAGCAAATTGGGGTCGTTCGTCTCTGACAAGAATTCTTCCTCGTCAATCTTCGATTCCAGATCGTTTACTCTTGCCAGGAGTTTCAACCAGGTATTGTTATCTTCTCTTGAATTTGCCTGTTTCCGGCTTTCGTCGCATTCTGATAAGAGTATCTAACTCTAGGGTTTCGTATTTCAAAGGCCTTCTAGACTGTTTATTCTATTTGCTAATTAGAATCCCGATTGCTAATTGGACAGACAAATTAACACTTCCTGTTTGATTATCTTGATTCATTCGTTAACTGAAATTCATCGTAACTTGTAATAGCATCTCTCGACTGCGTGGAATTCAGATAGAGAAGAGATGGGATTCATAATGGAGTTTGCTGAGGATTTAGTCCTGAGATTGATGGAAGATCCACAGGAAAGGGATCGGAAGTTCAGAGAGCACTTGTACTCAATGCAAGACAGGTGCAAGAGAACTAAAGAAATGTGGGCTCTTCCTCTGAGGCCTTATGGGTTTTGGACTTTTGAACGTCACAATTCTCAACTTGCTTGGGATCCCCAAATTAGCAATGTTGCTGGCCGAAGGGACCCTTATGATGAGGTTCTCGAATCTACTACCTCATACTCACCCAAGTGAGACCACCTCATTTGTCGAGGTAATGGTTGCAGCTTCACACTTTTTTCTTTTGTGGTTGATTGTTTTGCTTAATGAATGATACAATTTGATGAATGATGTTGCCCTTTTCTGCCCTCCCAACAGGTGGTCAATAATATTGCTTAGGATACAAATTCTAGGTCTTAAAAGTCTGCTCAAATGATCAACATTCATAGCTGTGGCCTCATCTAATTGGTCCTATACTTTGAACATATATGCATGCCTTTCACATGATAGATGGTATCTGATTTCAGTTGGGTAATCGGAAACTATAGTCCTTTATTTTTCTATCGTGATTTGTAATCAAATTCTTCATTGCTGACACTATCACCGTATCTAGCCTCTGAGAGTATTTGGCTATAGGTTCATCTGATCAGGCTTCATAGCTGATAAATGTATCTTAATACCAGGCAAATATATGCATTGGGCCGCCTATTGGTGCTTAGAACATAAGGCTCCAAACTGCCCGTTCATTCTGATGTGAAGTTACTACTTTCAATCATTTCATTATTATAATTCCATAGACTTTAAGAAATGTGAGTCGTCTATCTGGTTTAAGCTATCAATATATAGAGAAAGGAGCTTCAGACATGGTCTTTGTAGACCTACTAATCCTTAAGGGGTCAACCATCCTATTAAATTGTGAGAGGAACGTCCTACATTGTGTATGTCTGAGCTCAGCGCGTTCGCACCTAGTCGCCTTACACTCTCTTTTTAAACTTGTGTTCGTTGCTGAGGTTAGACTAGTTAGAACGTTTATAGTAATGAGATCATGACGTAGTGTGGTCTGGTTGATGGTCACAGGCCTGTGAAGTTGCCAATTTCTACAGTGCCCACTAGGAAATTCTTGATTATGTCCTTTATTGGAATACTATGATATCTCTAGCATTGATATGAAAGAACCTTTTTGTTTTCTGGAAAAATGGGATATTAGTATATCTTAGGAAAGAAAAATATTCCCCCACATGTCTCTAAAAGAAAGTATTGTATGTACAACCCTTTGAGCTTGAGATAGCATCTCTTTGGGTTTATGTTTCCACCATTTATGTTCAGATACAAACTTGTGCTTAGGTTTTCAAGCTCTGTTTGAATTAATTCTTTTCGTTCTGGTGGAATGTGACCAACCTTTTTACGAGATACTTAAATGAAGTAGATTAGAGCTTCGGCAAAATGTTTCTTCTTAGTTACTGCGCTTGAGGTGTTATCTGGGATGCCAGTGTCTAATAATAGACTAGAAGTAAGTAAGATGTGAAAAATCAGACCGTCCTGAGTCGTGATCATATAATAATATAGTAAGTAGTAGTACAGTTTGAAGTTTGTTGACAGCATATCATCGAACCAGTCACAAGGGAAATCTGACTGTGCTAATATTTGCAATGTGTCTCTTAATACTGTTTCAATCTCTTACAATTCACATTTGTTATACTTGAACATTGTGGTTGTCTTGACTTAATATTTTTATTGCCTAGCTGGTTAGGTATGGTAGCTTGTCCGGTTTTCCTGTCGATAATATCTTCCTGATTATGAAGTTGTGTTATATTATATTTTTAACTAATGTCTTCTCTGCCGTTGCTCCAGGTAAACTATGGGCTCTATTACGCAGGGGAGAAGATATGGTGGGATGAAATTGCATCCGAAGCTATTTATCTTTCTGTTAATAAATTTTCGGTTGCCAGTGTAATATTTTGTTTCGAATCCTTATTTTTTGTCAAATGAGAACCAGCTTGTGAAACACAGGCAGCTGTATGATAATACGTACTCCTTTTTGAAATTGCTAGTAATCTGAACTATTTGCTATATTTGTTTGATCCTTCTGGATGGAAGGAGGAACCCTGCAAGATGCTTCTTTTGAATACTCTCGTTTGAGAATCCTTGCTTCATTCATGAATTACCGATATACTACTGTATATTACCGATTACAGTTTGAGAGGATTATAACGTATAAGTTACCTGATGTTACCATTTTTTTTATCAGACTGGAAGCCAACCGATTTGGAGGGTAAGACGTGCCTGGGGATCCTTTACATTCATGTCAGGTGGAAAGATAGTATAGTACACAGCCATAGGCTCTCGTTCACAAAATGCAGACTTCAAAGTTATCTTCATCTCTTGACTAGTAGTATATGCAAACTGAAAAAACATATCTTTCTCTGCTGCGATAAGAAGCAGAAAAAGTGATTTGGGTGGAGCGTACTCATGACCTTCAAGAAGGTCATGTTATTTAATTTTAATAAGATGATAAATTTTATATATATATAAGTTTTGAAATGGAATCTTTTTATAAAAATTTATATGTTGTAGAAATTTATTTTATAAAATTATTTTATCTCATATGTTTAATATTAAAGTGGAAAAATGTATAAAAAACAAAGTTAAAGTGGGATAAAGGTAATATTATTTTCCAATTTCTGACATTTATGGTATCGTATAAAAGTGGTACTACACGTGAACTCAATAATTTAGGTAGACAAACCATCATGCGATACAATTATCCGATTATATATGTTAGATTATCTGCCAATGGTTTTCTTTGTACCGGCAACAATAAGAATACCTCATTCTTGAAACATATAGCAACAGAAATTAAAAAAATAAAGAGAAAAAGTAAAACTAAATTAAAAAAAAATATTAAGAAAAAATAAAACTAACTAATTAAATAAACTGGCAGCAAAAGGATACGACCTGTCACGCCTATTTTCTAGTTAGCCCCCGTAATATGGCTAAGGTCTTGTAATGTTGCCGATGTTCATGTGCTTGTAACTTGTAATCATGTTCGATAATCAATGAAAGAAGTATTCATGCCTTTCCAATGTGTCCCATGATATTTGTGTTCGTTTACTTGATGTCTTGTGTGTGCTGTCGGGCAATGCTGCTTTGCTCGACGTGTGCGGGACTCGTGGGGCAGGCAACGAAGTTGGCCTGTTGCCCCGCGAGTGCCCACGGGTGTCCAAGCGAGTGCCTGGTTGCGGGCACCCGGCAGACCCCGACTGGTCTCCGTAGGCACGAGGTGCAATGTCGAGGGCCCACGAGCCTCGTCATGTGCACCTTGGGGCATGCAGGCGCTATCTTAGGCGCCCAGACCTTGTCTGGGGCGCCCAGTGCCTGATGCTGCAGGAAGCTGGTGCTGGGCGCTGCCGCAGGCACCCAGTGACCACCTGCGCACTGCCGCAGGCACCGTGACGCAGCCGATATGAAGTTGGCTCAAAACGTGTGGGATCTTGACAACTTTGTTGGGCACCTAAGAAGGCCAAATGTTACCCTTGATTAATAAGAGATGTTGGCAAAGTTTCGTGGCAATTGGAGCTTGCATCTGATTTTAGTGAATTTTTGAAGTATTCCCAGACTATGTCGGGATTTGGCTGCAAAGGGGCATGTCTGGGTCTGGTCTGGCCTGAAAGGTACATTAACCTCTTTAGGGGGCTGGTTGTCACACGACAAAATAGTCGCTATGACCGGCTCAACTTGCGCCCAAGTTGATCAGCCTCAACTCCCTTTGATCCAGTTCTAGCCAAGTCAACAACTTTGTGCACCCGTTGCTCACAACTTCACACTTTGCGCCTTTAGACAAGGAGAGGGACTTGAATGCAAAACCGCCCACAGTTTGACTCGCTAACCTTCGAACCCGTGTACCTCTTAACCACCAGAATCCCGTTGGTAGGTTTGGAGCTGGACAACACGGTGAATTCAGCAATGGTTCCTTTGGCACTCCAACCACTCGCCAATCCGAGAACAAAGAGGGAAGAAGGGAACTCTACTTCGTTGCTCTCCGGACTCTAGCAAAGGTTGAGTCTTTAGCCTTGAACAACTCGAACTCTTTTGTGGGATTAAGGATTAGAACTCCAAGCTCTTTCCTTTCTCTCTTGCGGTATTGATTTAGAAGCAAAGGTCCAACCTTTCTTCTCAAATCCTCTCTTTATGTTGCGTGAGTATAAGGAGTAACAATGGAACAAGTATGGATCGTGATGGATTCTCTCTAGCTTACAAACTCGGTTTGTGTTGTGATTCTAAGAGCCTTCTCGCCTTGTATTTATAAGGGAGGAAGAGAACTTAAAATCCTAACAAACTTACTAGATAAAAGGCTCATTTATCTTTAAGATAAATAGCTTTATCTTTTTGTTAGCTACAATTGTGGCGCCTCCTCTCCAAGGAAGATCACAACCGATCCATAACCATTCTCCTATAATTGTGCCGCCTCCTTATGTATTTAAATACAACAAGTCAGCCCACAATTATCTCACCAACAATATCTTAACCGCATGGATAGATAAATAAATAAATCAAGTTAGTTAGGAATCACCCTTAACTACTTGCGCAAGGAGGGAGAGAATATCTCAACCATCTCCTTTTTATTTATCTTTCCCACATAATAAAACTAACTAGCTTTTATCTTTAAGGGACCGATTTTATTTAGAAGTGAGGAGTGTCTAGATTCACTCCAACAACTTCCTAAAATTGTGGAAAGGACTTTAACCACCTTTGCACAAAAATCGCAACCACTTAACAAGATAACCAGCAGCTAGAATTATTCCCACAATGTTCGAATTTGACTTATAACCACTTAGGTAAAAGTCTTAAGGCAACTCCAAAGTTTACCGCAGTAAATATTTACATGCGATAACAACCCCAGTAAAAATCCAATTTTTACTGAAGCCCTTAACCATACTTGCAACCGCCAATATATTTAGCCAAGAACATTCCTTAACCGATGGAGATATTCAGGGAGAAGATCTCAACCGAATGGAGCACAAAAATAGCAACCGAATTTCAGTTTCAAGGACTTTCGGGCAAACCCTAATTTCTAGGGTTTCTCGGGTGACACGGCGCCTAGCGCCCAGCGCGCGCCCGCGTCCCGTTGCCTCGTTGCTGCCCTAGCGCCCAGCGCTTGCAGCAAGCCCCCGCGCGCCCCAGCACACCCTGGCGCCCAGCGCCCGTGTCTTGGCAACGCGTGCTCATGCCTTGTCTCGACGTCGCGGCGCTCCTGCCCAAGCGTGTCCTTAGCGCCCAGCGCTAGCACCTTGGCATCGCCCGCACATCTCGACACACCCGTAGACAAGCTCATGGCCCATGTCTTGGCCTGGCATCACCCAGCGCCCATAGACATGTCCTTAGCGTTGTCACCGTGTCGTGGCCCCTAGTCACTCGATGTTGCCCCGCGCACCTAGTCACAGCCAACGCCCGTGCCCAGCACTGCAGCGTCCGTGTCTTAGGATGCCGTGCTTGTCAAAGCTAACTTGGCCCCGCTGTAAGCTTGTCTTAACCCAGTCAAGACTAAGCCACAGAAACACTCTGGGTTAGATGGCAACCTTGCTTGTGCATCTCCTTTACTTGTTCTTGCTCATGACACCCGGTGTCAACTTGGCTTTGCATGTGACTTGCATGATCCCCCAGGGACCAACCGTCACTAGTCAAACCCCAGTCACAAAGACCGGTCACACCCACGTGCATTCAAGGTGAGCCTAGCTCACTGCCAAGTACCTGAGTCCCGGACTCATTACTTGCATAACCTCGTCAGGTTACCTCAGCGTTTTGACCAAGTGCCAGGGTCCCGGACCCATCACTTGTCTCCCGCGCGTCACGGCCAGCTCTCAGTAACGCAGCCCGCATCTTTATATGCGTAGCTCCAAGACACCCACATGCTAACTCGGCAAGCCCCGCCTCCAAGTCATCCCTTGCATTGAGTAACACTTGGCGACCTCCACAACATGAGTTCCTTGTGGTCAGTTGGGTTCAGGGCTCAGGCCATCACCCCTAGGATTAAGAACTGTGACACTGGTGTAACACCTATTTTTACTGGATCCAAGGAATGTAAAGCTGTGCACACCCCTTGACTGTTTAATTAATGAGAAACACCTAAGTACAAGGCTTTATGTGTGATGGGTTGTTGGACTTCGCCATTTACCATAAGAGCGCCTCGGGGCTACGCATCAACATGCGGGCCGTGTCAAGAAGGATTGGCTTGATGCAGCGTGACAAGTGTGAGGCCCGGGCCTTGGCACGGTGTCATGCGCAGGATGACCTGACGAGGTTGGCAAGTGAGATTCACTTGGCCAGGTGAGCTGGGCTCACCCAAGCACGCGAGGGCGGTGGTAGTATTGTGTCGGTGGGGTGTCGAGGACATCGCCATGGCAGACACAACAAGACTGAAGACAAGGGCCTGGGGCGCCTTGGGTTGTCACGACAATGCACGGCATCGCATGACACGGGTGCTGGCTGTGCTTGGCACGGGCACTGGCTGTGACTGCATGCGCGGGGCGTCGGTGACAAGGGGACGCAACGAGCAACGAGCGCAGGCGCTATGCTTTGACACGGGCGCTGGGCGCTGGCTGTGTCTTGGGGCGCGCTGCGAGGCACGAGCACAACGATGCGCGGGGATCTCGTGGGCGGGCGAGATTTTCGTGGGCATGCGCTGGGCGCGCCGGGTTGTTGCTAGCGCGCTACAAATGCGGGAGCGCTGGGCGCCTTGAATCCCGCAGGTAGTTAGGCGCTGTGCTTATTATGTGCGTGCACATGTGTTGCTAAGGTTGTTATGGTAAACTTAGATTTTACCGTGGTCCCTTGGTAATTCTGGGAATTACCTTGAGTAAGTCTTGACCCATTGATGGAGCAATATCAAGAGGTTACATTATTGATATTCGCTTATGAGAAGGGAATTTCCTTAAAATGTGGGTTTGTTGAGTTTGTTGAGATATGCCTATATTCTCTCCTATTATCTTTGTTGGATAAGATAATGTTGTTGAGATATTCTTGGAGAATATCTAGCCTTACTGATTTATTAATTTGGAATAAATCAAGGTTGTTATCTGTTGAGATATTCTCTCCCCTGAAATCGAGTTAGTTAAGGAAGAGTAACAAATTCCTAAAATAGTGGCGCCTAGCTTAGGGATTGGATCTCTAACTTGCTGCATCTATTTTAGTGGAAGGTTGTTGAGAAGATCTCTCCTTTATAACCGATTGGGCTGAGAAAGAGAAAAGCAACAAACTTTCCTATATTTGTGGCGCCCAGAAGAAGAGATAAGTTTGTCATCTCTTGCTGGCCGGCCTTTAGGAAGTTGTTGAGGAAATCTCTCTAACAACCGTGTGGGCTGAACCAAAGGAGGAATAAAAGGAGAATCTTAACTCCCCACGTTTTTAGAAAGGAAGTTACTAATGGTTGCTATAAAAGGGAATGCAGGCGGCAGAGGTTGGATCATTCATTCACACTTGTCCATTACCTGCGCCTTCAGTGAGAAAACAAAGAGAGAGCTTTGTTACTTGGCTAATCCCACAATTCCCTAAGATAGCTAAGTCTCCCAAAGAGAAGCTAGGCTCTCTTTCCTCCTTGGAGACGCCATTAGAGTGGAAGGGTCTAGGACCGCTTCTTACCCCTTTGTCCCATCAGTAAAGTAGACCCGCTACTTCTCCAATCCTGAATGAAGTAGTGCTGGACTGGGTTGCTACCGTGTGGGTGGTAAAACGTGCTTGTGCATCCGAGTTGGGTTGTCTTGAAGTTGGAGGTCCTGAAGGAAGAAGAAGGTGGAGGCGTAGAAGAGATTGAAGGGAGTTGGGTGCGAACAACCTATGCAAGCGATCGAAGGGGAACGAGGCTGATCAACTTGGGCGTGAGTTGAGCCGTCACGACGAGCATTTTATCGTGTGACAAACGTGGTATCAGAGCCCAACGCATTAAAGGTTCGACCTTTCTCTCTAAAAATCACTCCTTCTACACCGAAATCTACACTTGAGAAAGTTAAAGGTGTTAACTTTGCTCACCGCAACATGTCATGTCCTTCTGCGACTTTGGTGGTTCCACGAGCTGCTGTCCAAGCAATGATCTCCTGTTCCTTGTTCGAGCATGGAGGAGCCTTGGTCCTTGATTACGTGCTCAATCGACTTGTGGAGCAAGTTGAGCTGGTTGCGTGGATTCCTCCTTAGCAGCAACAACTTCCTTGAACTACGTGATGGTAGTAGCGCATCGAGTGCAAGCGCTAAGCCGAGGTTGGAACAAGTTTGGGCCGCTTGGTGATGGGCACCAAGGGCGCCATCAAGGACAAGGGTAGACAAGGACAGCAGGCGAGCGCAGGGGCGATGGACGCCTTGTGTGCGGGCGCCGCGCCAGTCTTGGTGCGCAGGCGTGTGTCTCCTTCGACAAACCTCAACTGCGGGGCGATGGTCGTGGCTGCAGTGAGGCGGGAAGCTGTGTGTGGTCAGTTCCCAGGATCTTCTAAGAGACTCAAGAGCATTACCGACGGAGTGCAAGCGACGATCCCAACCTTCTACTATCAGGGAGCTCCGTTTCGAGCCAACACTATGGTCATTGATTTTCCAGCTCCCCGGGGGAGTAGAGACTTGCTCTATATTGATGCGAGAATTGGTGACAAGATCCGAGTGATGGCTATGATTGATACGGGAGCGACAAGTAACCTGATCAATGTGAAGGATGCGATGGCGATGGGCTTTGCTATCAAGGAAAGCCAAGGGTTTGCTAAGGCTGCGAATGGACAACCAATGCCTATTCGGGGCACGGTTAAGGCGCCAGTCAAGGTAGACGATTGGCAAGGTGATGTGAATTTCGATCTTCTTGAGATGCCGGACTTCCCCATGATCCTAGGAGCGTCTTTTCTGAGAGCAACCAAGGCGATGCCAGCCTTACATCTGAATGGTCTCATGATCATGAAAGAAGGAATGCCTTGCTTCGTGAAGGGCTTGAGACATGCAGATTTGGCAGCGTTGGACGCTGTAAAGGCTACACCTTTCCCAACTACCGTAGTTGACATGGAGGTGGACAAGGGTTCAGAGGAACCGCAGGCAAGTGAAGCCCTGGTTGATGGTCAATCAGACGGCTCTAGAGGATTCTTGCTGATTGTGGCCGGGCCACAAGGAGGGGAAGAGGTGGAGAAGTTCCTACAGTTATCAAGGATCTCATGAAGTCGTACCAGATTTGATGCCAGACGAGTTACCAAAGGCCTTACCTCCGAGACGTGAGACAGATCACCGTATTGAGTTGGTCCCAGGAGCGCTACCTCCTGCCAACCACCCTATCGAATGGCACCTATGGAATTGGAGGAGTTGAGGAAGCAGTTAGATGGACTTCTAAGTGCCGGTCTTATCCGTCCTTCAAGAGCACCTTATGGAGCGCCAGTTTTGTTTCAGCGGAAGCATGATGGTTCCTTGAGGTTGTGCATCGATTATAGGGCTCTGAATCGGGTGACTGTCAAGAACAAGTATCCTATTCCTCATCAGGGAGACTTGTTTGATAGACTCGCCAAGGCCAGGATCTACACCAAGATGGACTTGAGGTCGGGCTATTGGCAAGTAAGGATAGCGGAGGGTGATGAAGGCAAGACTACTTGTGTGACTCGGTATGGATCATATGAGTTCTTGGTGATGCCTTTTGGCTTATGCAATGCTCCGGCAACATTCTGCAACCTAATGAATGAGGTACTGCATGACTTCTTGGATGACTTTGTGGTAGTATATTGGATGATATTGTTGTGTACAGCGCCAACCTTGAAGAGCATGTAGAGCATGTGAAGAGAGTCTTCGACAAGCTCAGAGAATATAAGCTCTATGTCAAGAGGGAAAAGTGTTCTTTTGCTCAGAAGCGAATTCAGTTCCTTGGTCATGTGATAGAGAGTGGTGCTATTGCTATGGACCCAGCGAAGGTGAAGGCAATTACGGATTGGCCTGCACCTAGGAACGTGAATGAGTTAAGATCTTCCTTGGGCTGGCCAACTACTACCGAAGGTTCATCAGGGATTATTCCAAGAAGATTGCCCGGTTAACCGACCTTCTGAAGAAGAATAGCATTTGGCTTTGGTCGGGGGAGCATGAGGATGCTTTCGAGTGGCTCAAGAAGCAGGTGACTTCGGAGCCTATTTGAGGCTGCCAGAGTTTGACAAACCGTTTGAGGTGCATACGGATGCTTCTGACAGGGGCCTGGGCGGAGCGCTGGTGCAATGTGGGCAGCCATGCGCGTTCGAAAGCAGGAAGCTAAAGGGTGCGAAGAGAGGTACTCCGCCCATGAGAAAGAATGTTGGCCGTAGTGCATTGTCTCACAATTTGGAGGCACTATCTCCTTGGCACGAAGTTTGTGGTGGTCACAGACAACGTGGCCAATACCTATTTCACTACTCAGAAGAAGTTATCTCCAAAACAAGCGCGATGGCAAGAGTTTCTGGGAGAGTATGACTTCGAGTGGGTGCATAGGCCGGGGAAGGGCAACGTGGTGCCCGATGCACTAAGTCGACGATGCCAAGCCGTGATAGCCAGCGTGTCAAGAATCCAATCAGATTTGGTGGAGCGGATTCGAGAGGCAGCTGAGGCTGATCCATCCTATCAGCAGATCGTGGCTAAGGTAACCAAGAAAGAAACCAAGAGGTTTGAGCTTCGAGATGGTTTGCTTTACTTGAAGAAGAATATGTCTATGGTGGTCCCAGCAGGCCGCATCCGATTAGAGTTGATGCGGGAGGTTCATGATACCTATTGGGCAGGACATCCAGGTGGATAGGACATTGGCATTAATAGCTCGGAGTTATTATTGGCCAAAGATGGTCCGGGATGTCAGGGACTTTGTGAAGACTTGTCATGTGTGTCAAGTGGACAAGGTCGAAAAGAAGAAGGAAGCTGGGCTTCTTAATCCTTTGCCCGTTGCTGAGAGACCATGGGAGAGCATCTCCATGGACTTTATTCTTGGATTCCCAGAGGTGGATGGGAAGTCTTCAGTGCTGGTTGTGGTTGATAGGTTCTCGAAGTACGCTATCTTTATTCCAGCACCTGCAGAGTGTACTGCTCATGTGACGGCGAGATTGTTCTTCACCCATGTGGTTAAGTATTTTGGCTTGCCTCGAGACATAGTGAGTGACCGAGATGCACGATTCACGGGGAGGTTTTGGACCTCATTATTCGGTGCTATGGGCTCACAGTTGAAGTTCTCCACTGCTTATCATCCTCAGACTGACGGTCAGACTGAGAGGATAAATGCTTTGCTTGAGGAGTATCTGAGACATTTTGTGTCGGCTCCACAGACAAGTTGGGTGGCTCAACTTGATGCTGCTCAGATCAGCTATAACCTGCAGAAGAGTAGCGCTACAGGGAAGAGTCCCTTTGAGCTGGCCATGGGATGGCAACCTTTGACTCCTGCAGAGGCCGTGAAAGGTGCCGGGACCCGGGATTGTCCTGCTGCACATCGGTTCGTGCTGGATCGGGAGCAGATGCTGAGCAAAGCGAGGGAGAGTCTTGAGAGGGCGCAAGTCAGAATGAAGAAGGGTGCAGATGCTCACCGCCGACCACTTGAGTTTGAGGTAGGCGACAAGGTGTTGCTTAAGGTCACCTCACACATGCAGAGGAACATCAAGAGGAGGTTCCACAAAGGTTTGCTGCAAAGGTACGACGGTCCCTTTACAGTGGTTCGAAGGCGTGGCTTGTCAGCTTACACTTTGGACTTACCCGAACGGCTGAATATCTTTCCTACGTTCCATGTGAGTTGCCTAAAGCCTTATGTGGAGGATAAGGAAGGCGATCACGTGCCAGTGACCAGGCCACCACCAACTATGCTTGAGGTCTATGCCAAGAGAGTCAAGCAGATCCTAGAGCATCGGATCAGAGGCAAGAAGAACAGAAGGTTCGAGTTTCTTGTTTGGTGGGTGGGAGAGAATAAGGAAGATGCTGTTTGGATGAAACATGAAAGCCTATGGCAATTTGCGCCAGAGGTCCGAGGGTACTTAGAGGCTTTGCCGAGGACGGCAAAGCTTAGTCGGGGGAGGATTGTAACACCTATTTTTACTGGATCCAAGGAATGTAAAGTTGTGCACACCCCTTGACTGTTTAATTAATGAGAAACACCTAAGTACAAGGCTTTATGTGTGATGGGTTGTCGGACTTCGCCATTTACCATAAGAGCGCCTCGGGGCTACGCATCAACATGCGGGCCGTGTCAAGAAGGATTGGCTTGATGCAGCGGTGACAAGTGCGAGGCCCGGGGCTTGGCACGGTGTCATGCGCAGGATGACCTGACGAGGTTGGCAAGTGAGATTCACTTGGCCAGGTGAGCTGGGCTCACCCAAGCACGCGAGGGCGGTGGTAGTATTGTGTCGGTGGGGTGTCGAGGACATCGCCATGGCAGACACAACAAGACTGAAGACAAGGGCCTGGGGCGCCTTGGGTTGTCACGACAATGCACGGCATCGCATGACACGGGTGCTGGCTGTGCTTGGCACGGGCACTGGCTGTGACTGCATGCGCGGGGCGTCGGTGACAAGGGGACACAACGAGCAACGAGCGCAGGCGCTATGCTTTGACACGGGCGCTGGGCGCTGGCTGTGTCTTGGGCGCGCTGCGAGGCACGAGCACAACGAGCGCGGGGATCTCGTGGCGGCGAGATTTTCGTGGGCATGCGCTGGGCGCGCCGGGTTGTTGCTAGGCGCGCTACAAATGCGGAGCGCTGGGCGCCTTGAATCCCGCAGGTTGTTAGGCGCTGTGCTTGTATGTGCGTGCACATGTGTTGCTAAGGTTGTTATGGTAAACTTAGTTTTTACCGTGGTCCCTTGGTAATTCTGGAATTACCTTGAGTAAGTCTTGACCCATTGATGGAGCAATATCAAGAGGTTACATTATTGATATTCGCTTATGAGAAGGGAATTTCCTTAAGATGTGGGTTTGTTGAGTTTGTTGAGATATGCCTATATTCTCTCCTATTATCTTTGTTGGATAAGATAATGTTGTTGAGATATTCTTGGAGAATATCTAGCCTTACTGATTTATTAAATTGGAATAAATCAAGGTTGTTATCTGTTGAGATATTCTCTCCCCTGAAATCGAGTTAGTTAAGGAAGAGTAACAAATTCCTAAAATAGTGGCGCCTAGCTTAGAGATTGGATCTCTAACTTGCTGCATCTATTTTAGTGGAAGGTTGTTGAGAAGATCTCTCCTTTATAACCGATTGGGCTGAGAAAGAGAAAAGCAACAAACTTTCCTATATTTGTGGCGCCCAGAAGAAGAGATAAGTTTGTTATCTCTTGCTGGCCGGCCTTTAGGAAGTTGTTGAGGAAATCTCTCTAACAACCGTGTGGGCTGAACAAAAGGAGAAATAAAAGGAGAATCTTAACTCCCCACGTTTTTAGAAGGAAGTTACTAATGGTTGCTATAAAAGGGAATGCAGGCGGCAGAGGTTGGATCATTCATTCACACTTGTCCATTACCTGCGCCTTCAGTGAGAAAACAAAGAGAGAGCTTTGTTACTTGGCTAATCCCACAATTCCCTAAAGATAGCTAAGTCTCCCAAAGAGAAGCTAGGCTCTCTTTCCTCCTTGGAGACGCCATTAGAGTGGAAGGGTCTAGGACCGCTTCTTACCCCTTTGTCCCATCAGTAAAGTAGACCCGCTACTTCTCCAATCCTGAATGAAGTAGTGCTGGACTGGGTTGCTACCGTGTGGGTGGTAAAACGTGCTTGTGCATCCGAGTTGGGTTGTCTTGAAGTTGAAGGTCCCGAAGGAAGAAGAAGGTGGAGGCGTAGAAGAGATTGAAGGGAGTTGGGTGCGAACAACCTATGCAAGCGATCGAAGGGGAACGAGGCTGATCAACTTGGGCGTGAGTTGAGCCGGTCACGACGAGCATTTTATCGTGTGACAGCTGGTTAGTCTCTGCCTGGCCTGCCCCCAGGCAGCCTACACGGCTGTGTCCCGGCTGGGCACCTAAGTGCCCGAGGGCCCCAAAGGCTATATTTTACCCATGAATGGGGATGTCGGGACACTTGGACCCCTTGGCGGTGTTGGGCCCATGGGGCCACACCGGCGGCTGGATGAACCAGTCGTGGGTCACCCCGGGCTGCCTGGAGAGCACCCGGCTAGACACGTGAGTGCCTAGAACATGCCCATTGGCATGTCCCACTACCTCTAGCTCAGGTAGTGGGCTCCAACGGCAGTGGGGCCTTGCCCCACCTGCCGGTGTCCCTAATGTTAAGTTGTGCCAGCGTGCGCTTGTCGTATGACTGGTTCCGCACATGGGCAAGTGCGGGAGTGCGAGGGGCGACGCACTAAATTGGGACTTGTGTCCGACATGGCCGAGATGGTCCGGGTGGTGGTGAGTGCACAGCGTTGCCCACGCTAGTGCGTCCCTACTGAAGGTGCTTGGCACTGGGGTTGCTCCACTAGGGAAGGTGTTCATTCAGTGGAGTGCCCGCACATCCATGCCATTGGGCAAAGGGGTATGAGGATGAGGGAACTCACCGTGGGGCGGTTCAAGACCACCCTCAGCATGCTGTGGCACAAGGGTTGGTTCGGTTAGGCTGGTCGGGCCTTGGCCCGACGCCGATCATGAGTGTTGCTTTGTTTGGTTGCCTGATGTCCCTTGATTCTCGCTGGTGTGCTTGTTTGCTATATGTGGGATATGTGTGTGCGTATACCGCTGGACCTGGCTTCCAAGCGAAAAAAATTATTTAAAATATACTCTCGTGACAAAAGTGGTATCCAGAGCCATAACATGTCGGTTGTCCTTGTCTTTGCAGGATTGAGTGCTAATCGATACGTTGCAAGGGTATTGAAGTGACCCGGAGTTCGTACGGGCTAGAAGTTATCGTGGCATAATAGACCCAAGTTTCCCAAATGGCTGCTAGTACTACGTCCCGAACTGTGCTTGCAAATAGACTGAACACAATGGAAAGGGTACTCGGCCTCACTGACCGAGATGCCTCGGAGTTTGGTCCGGAACATAATATGCTCCGTAGCCTTGAGAGGCTAGAAACAATGATGGACTCTCTGTGTAATGAGGTGCGCCAACTTCGGGCTGGCCCCTCGGTTGAGAACTTGGAAGGGCAACACAACTCAACTGGTCCTAATGACGCGGATCTCCGTGAGCTCCGTGCGAAAGTGGCTCTCCTACAAGAATTGGTGTCCCCGAGTTTGGGTCTAGCCAAAAACAGAAAGTTGAAACTCCGGGACCCTTCACCGTACAATGGGACTCGTGATTCAGAAAAGCTTGAAAATTTCCTCTTCGACATGGAGGAACACTTTGAAGCATATAACACTGACGATGACCAAAAGGTCTTCTCGGCGGTAACCTTCCTTGAGGGTCATGCCTAGAAATGGTGACGGTGCAAGGTAGAACGTGACAGTGCATGTGGCCAAACCCCTACCCGATGTTGGGAGGAGTTCAAAAGGGCACTGAAGGCTCAGTTTTTCCCCCAGGATGCTGATGATAGGGCTCGTGATCGCTGAGTAGTAATTAAAGCAGACAGGTACCATTCGCGAATACATCGGGGAGTTCAACTCCATTTGTCTGATTTGCCGACATGCACGAGGGTGATCGTGTGTACAACTTCATCAAAGGGTTGAAACCATGGCTCGGCTGAAGTACGGAGGAAAGATGTTTCCTCCCTTGAACGGCAATCATTGCGGCAGAAAGCCTGGCTGATTATAAGTTTGACAGCCCACAAGACAAAGTTAGCAGCTGCGTTTTCGAAGAAAAGGCTCCAACGCTATCCTCCGAGTAAGAGTTAAAGCGAGGCAACTCAGGAGGCAAACCACAAAAAGAGTCCCATCCCAAGAAACAACAGCAAAAGTCTAACAACTTTAAATCAAAACCATCTAAGGGTGGTGCTGCTGTGGCATGTATAACTGTGGTGGTCCACATTATGCAAATGGATGCCCGCAAAGGAAGGATGGAGCTGCTAATGCCATGATCGTTCAGCCCGAGGAAGTGGATGGCCGCGCAGTGACCTCTACTGCGATGATGGCCTCCGTTTCGGTGCCTTCACAGGTATATGCCCTCGATATCCCTGCTTCTGATGTTCATCCTAGATTACTTTACATACCCGTAAAGGTTAATATTGTCATACGGTTTATGGCTATGATTGACACAGGCGCCACGGAAAACTTTTTAAGCCTTAGCACCAGTAAGGTGCTCGGTATTTTGTCGACCCCAAGCCAGTTATCGGCAAAGGCAGCGAACCAGGGCAAGATGCCATATCATGGCGTTTGTAAATTATCTATCATAGTGGGTGCCTGGTCAGGGGTCGTTGATTTTGATATTATCGATATGGCTGACTTCCCAATGATTTTGGGAGACTCATTTTGTAACCAAGCCAAGGCCCAACCAGCTCTACACTTGCGTGGTCTTTTGATCTGCGATGAAAGGCAGCCGTGTTTTGTTGAAGCCATGCATGACACGGAAGGGCGACTGCGGTCTGAGTATGATGCAGCTAAAGTCAAAATGCGACCGGACGCAGGCCATGGTGGGGCTAGGTGTTCTGCGATCGTGGCTGTGATTAGATCGGAGAAGCCGGTAGTCGAGGAGACTGTTCCACCCGAGATGAGAGCTTTGCTTGAAGCGAACGCAGACTTGATGCCTCCGGAATTACCCAAGGGTCTCCCCCCCAAGGCGAGCGGTTGATCATAAAATCGAGTTAATCCCTGGCGCAGTCCCACCAGCTCAAGTCCCGTATTGAATGGTGATAAGTCAGGAATTTACCTATTTTTACAAGGTCTTTTGATACCTCATTTGTTGTCATTTACTGTTAAATTCCTGTCTTATGAGCATTTTTATGTTTCTTGTTGCAATTGTCTTCTTTTATGGTTTTTTGTGCTTTTTCAGGTTTTTATCTCAAGGAAACACACTCCTATCACTGTTGGAACACATGGCAAATCAAACAAGCTAAATAGGATCAAGAAATTCAACTCTCGACCTAAATACAGACATGGTCCGGGACTTGTTACATAGCTTAAGTCCCGGACCACAATATGATTCCACTCTCGACTTAAATTCAGACAGGGTCCGGGACCTTATACATACCCTAAGTCCCGGACCACAACGAGGCATATCTCTCAACCGGATTTCAAGCATGGTCCGGGACTTTATACACAACTTAAGTCCCGGACCACACAAGGAAAGAATTCTCGACCTGTTTCACACCATGGTCCGGGACTTTATACAAACCTTAAGTCCCGGACCACAAAGCAGAGCAATCTCTCGACCATTTCAATGTTACGGTCCGGGACTTCATACAACACTTAAGTCCCGGACCATACTGCTGAAAGCGCCAGTCTGTAGCGCGCGAACGTGAAGTAAAGAGAATTTTATTCTCTTTAAACTAAACCACCGCCCCATATTCTCCGGCTTTTCTTCCATACTCGTTTTGTCCCTTCCACTGCTACTTTCCATCCTCAACTCCACTAATCTAATCACTTCCATAAATCCAGCAAAACACTCACGTAAACACCCACCATTCCACTTACAAAATTCCAGCACCCTTACCACCACACCATGCTACGTACTCATACAGAAGTTCTATAAATAGAACTCTCCCCCCTCATTCAAGACACACAATTCTGGAGAGCCTCTCACACTCATCCATCTCCATTTCACATTTCCCACGTTCCATTCACATCACCATTCTCATTAAACACCATAAACATCCACAAAATCTGGAGTACACAAGTAGCTGGAGACTCCACCATTTCCTGGAGAAGAAGCAGAAGAAAGCACTGATCACACACCGAGACTCCACTGAAGAGTCTTAAATCAGAGTTTCTTCTTCTCTTCCTCTTTAATGTTGTTTACATATTTTTACAGTATTTTCATTTCCATGGCTGAGTAGTTTTTATAAATTTCGGATTGCTATGTAATCCAAATTCAAGGTTCCATTATCTTTGTGATTTACCATTTTAATAGATTAAAGTGTTGTTCCTTATTTATTTTTATAAATCTTGTGATTTGGCCAATTACTGGATTTTATCAGTTTATCTGCTTATAAGTGAGAACTGCGGTAGATAATAGACAACAGGAACAGCACCGGTTAATTTAGAGTCGGTAATTCCTCTAGGATATTAACTGATCATTAAACTGGATTATTCTTAAAGCTGTTAGCAATTAGTAAATTTGTAACGAGAGTTAAGATTTATTAGCTGTTAATTAGATCCACGAGCGGGAGACCGAACGTGGAATATTTCAGTTCTGGGATTTTAATCTAAATTTTGGTAAACACATCGAGGAAGGAACCGAAGAATTAGGAGGAGTAGTAAACCGGAATTTTTCCTTTCTCATTAATTCAGAAATATCATTATTTTGCTCAATATTGCTCTTGCATTTATTACCCCTGTTCTTATTTACATTTTGTTTCTTTACATAGTAATTCAACAAACAAAACTCCCCTGTTACTTGAGTTATTTCATTAGTTTGTTCTTAAATATTAATTAAACTAACATGCTGCCTCCCTTGGATTCGATAACCTGGAGGGACACTTCTAGGAAAACTTGCTATAATCGACCGGTATACTTGCCGTTAGGTTTTTACCCAACAAATGGCCCCAATAGAGCTTAAAGAGCTGCAGACTCAGCTTGCCGATCTTCTAGAATCGGGAAAGATCCGGCCCTCCAGGGCACCTTTCGGAGCACCAGTCTTGTTTCAACGGAAAGCTGATGGGTCTCTCCGCTTGTGCATCGACTATCGAGCACTGAACAAAGTCACTATCATGAACAAGTATCCAATTCCACGACAGGATGACTTGTTCGATCGGTTGTCAAAGGCATCATACTTCACCAAGTTGGACCTGCGGTCTGGGTATTGGCAAGTTAGAATAGCGGAGGGCGATGAGGGGAAAACAACATGTGTAACCCGTTATGGGTCTTTTGAGTTTCTTGTAATGCCCTTTGGGCTTTGTAATGCTCCCGCTACATTTTGTAACTTAATGAATGATGTTTTTTGGCTATATCGATATTTTTGTTGTCGTGTATCTTGATGATATTGTAGTATAGCGACAACTTGTCTGAGCACTTGCAGCATGTGCAGCTAGTCCTCGATCGGCTCCGTGAACATACGTTGTTCATAAAGAAGGAAAAGTGTTCCTTTGCACAACAAGAGATTAGCTTTCTTGGACATATTATCTCGAAGGGCAAAATTGCAATGGATCCAGCAAAGATTTCGGCAATCACGGATTGGCCAGCCCCTAGAGATGTCGGGGAGTTGAGATCGTTTTTGGGTCTCGCGAACTACTATCGGAAGTTCATTAGGGGATACTCTCCGACATATCGCCCCACTCACCGACTTTTGAAGAAAGAGGTGAGCTGGTTGTGGACGCACAACCAACAAGAAGCTTTTGATTGGCTTAAACAAGCAATCTCTTCTGCACCAGTACTTAAAATTCCGGAATTTGACAAACCATTTGAGGTGCATACCGATGCGTTGGGTAGGGCGATCGGGGGGGGGGGGGTGTTGATCCAAGAGGGAAACCCCTGCGCTTTCGAAAGTCGGAAGCTGAAGGGAGCCGAGGAGAGGTACTCCTCTCGAGAAGGAAATGTTGGCCGTGATACATTGTCTCTCCATCTGGAGGCATTATCTTTTGGGGACTAAGTTTTGTGGTTGTTCACGGATAATGTGGCCAACACCTATTTCACTTCTCAAAAGAAGTTATCCCCTAAACAGGCTCGGTGGCAGGAGTTCCTTGGTGAATTCGACTTTGAATGGCTCCACAAGCCTGGGCGGCACAACGTTGTGCCGGATGCCTTAAGTCGCCGGTGCCATGCAGTGTTAACTGCAATCTCTCGAGTGGAGACGGACCTAGTAGGTCGAATTAGAGAAGCAGCAAAGGCCGACCTGTCGTACCAACAAGTCTGTGGGAGGGTTCGGACCGGTGAGACAAAACGCTTCTCTTTACAAGATGATTTATTGCTCGATGAGCAAAGACGTTTGGTTGTCCCCGCAGGTAGAATTCGTATTGAGCTAATGCGAGAGTTCCATGACACCAAATGGGCCGGACATGCCGGTGCAGCTCGAACAACCGCCCTGATCAGGCGAAGCTATTATTGGCCAAAGATGGTACATGATGAACAGGACTTCGTCAAGACTTGTCTTGTCTGTCAGCAGGATAAGGTTGAGAGGAAGAAGGAGGCTGGGCTCCTCAATCCGTTGCCCATTCCCGAACGGCCATGGGAGTCTATCTCCCTGGACTTCGTGTCTGGACTCCCAAGTGTTGAAGGCAAATCTTCAATCTTGGTTGTTGTTGACCGATTCTCCAAGTATGCGGTATTCATAGCTGCTCCGATAGCATGTTCCGCGGAGACTGCAGCAAAGTTGTTCTATGCAAATGTTGTCAAGCACTTTGGTCTCACTCGAGATATCATAAGCCCGTGATGCTCGCTTTACTGGGAAGTTCTGGACGACGCTTTTCGCAATTATGGGCTCCAAATTGAAGTTTTCAACAGCAAACCATCCGCAAACTGATGGGCAGACAGAGCGCGTCAACGCTTTGTTGGAGGATTACCTTCGACACTTCGTGTCTGCTTCACAGAAGAATTGGCTCTATCTCCTTGATACAGCCCAATTATGCTACAACTTGCACAAGAGCAGTGCAACACAGCTTAGTCCAGCTGAAGCTGTGATGGGGTGGCAACCCCTTACCCCTACTGAATTGGCTAAGCAGTCATCCATGCGGGGAGTGTCCTGCTGCTTTCCGGTTTGCCCAGGATCGTCAGACGATGTATCATAAGGCAAAAGAGAGCCTAGAGAAGGCAGCGTCGCGGATGAAGAAGTTTGCTGATAAGAAGCGTCGACCATTGGAATTCAAGGTTGGGGACAGAGTGCTACTGAAGCTCACTCCTCAACTAAAGAAGAAGATAAAACCTTCGATGCACAAAGGCCTAGTTCAACGATATGATGGCCCTTTCGAAGTAATTCAGCGGATAGGCAATGCGGCCTACCGCCTTGCTCTTCCGGATAGATTGAAGGTTCACCTAACCTTCCATGTGAGCTACTTGAAGCCATACCACGAAGATGCCAACGAAGCCCACGAGACGGAGATAAGGGCACCTCCGACAATCGGAAAAGAGTTCCAGAAGGAGGTACAAGACATCTTGGCTTACCGGATGCGGGGAAGAAACTTAAACAAGCGAACATACTTTCTAGTCCACTGGAGGGGAGAATCAAAAGAGGATGCGACTTGGGAAAGGCAACAAACTTTGTGGCAATTTAGGGATAAAATTCAAAAATACCTAGACTCTTTGCCGGGGACGGCAAAGGCTTAAGCGGGGGGATGGTTTGTCACACCTATTTTCTAGTTAGCCCCCGTAATATGGCTAAAGTCTTGTAATGTTGCCGATGTTCATGTGCTTGTAACTTGTAATCATGTTCGATAATCAATGAAAGAAGTATTCATGCCTTTCCAATGTGTCCCATGATATTTGTGTTCGTTTACTTGATGTCTTGTGTGTGTTGTCGCCTGTCGGGCAATGCTGCTTTGCTCGACGTGTGTGGGACTCGTGGGGCAGGCAACGAAGTTGGCCTGTTGCCCCGCGAGTGCCTGGTTGCGGGCACCCGGCAGACCCCGACTGGTCTCCGTAGGCACGAGGTGCAATGTCGAGGGCCCACGAGCCTCGTCATGTGCACCTTGGGGCATGCAAGCGCTATCTTAGGCGCCCAGACCTTGTCTGGGGCGCCCAGTGCCTGATGCTGCAGGAAGCTGGTGCTGGGCGCTGCCGCAGGCATCCAGTGACCACCTGCGCACTGCCGCAGGCACCGTGACGCAACCGATATGAAGTTGGCTCAAAACGTGTGGGATCTTGACAACTTTGCTGGGCACCTAAGAAGGCCAAATGTTACCCTTGACTAATAAGAGATGTTGGCAAAGTTTCGTGGCAATTGGAGCTTGCATCTGATTTTAGTGAATTTTTGAAGTATTCCCAGACTATGTCGGGATTTGGCTGCAAAGGGGCATGTCTGGGTCTGGTCTAGCCTGAAAGGTACATTAACCTCTTTAGGGGGCTGGTTAGTCTCTGCCTGGCCTGCCCCCAGGCAGCCTACACGGCTGTGTCCCGGCTGGGCACCTAAGTGCCCGAGGGCCCCAAAGGCTATATTTTACCCATGAATGGGGATGTCAGGACACTTGGACCCCTTGGCGGTGTTGGGCCCATGGGGCCACACCGGCGGCTGGATGAACCAGTCGTGGGTCACCCCGGGCTGCCTGGAGAGCCCCCGGCTAGACACGTGAGTGCTTAGAACATGCCCATTGGCATGTCCCACTACCTCTAGCTCAGGTAGTGGGCTCCAACGGCAGTGGGGCCTTGCCCCACCTGCCGGTGTCCCTAATGTTAAGTTGTGCCAGCGTGCGCTTGTCGTATGACTGGTTCCGCACATGGGCAAGTGCGGGAGTGCGAGGGGCGACACACTAAATTGGGACTTGTGTCCGGCATGGCCGAGATGGTCCGGGTGGTGGTGAGGCACAGCGTTGCCCACGCTAGTGCGTCCCTACTGAAGGTGCTTGGCATTGGGGTTGCTCCACTAGGGAAGGTGTTCATTCAGTGGAGTGCCCCGCACATCCATGCCCTTGGGCAAAGGGGTGTGAGGATGAGGGAACTCACGTGGGGCGGTTCAAGACCACCCTCAGTCATGCTTGTGGCACAAGGGTTGGTTCGGTTAGGCTGGTCGGGCCTTGGCCCGACGCCGATCATGAGTGTTGCTTTGTTTGGTTGCCTTGATGTCCCTTGATTCTCGCTGCGTGTGCTTGTTTGCTATATGTGGGCTATGTGTGCTGCGTATACCGCTGGACCTGGCTTCCAAGCGAAAAAAAAATTATTTATGAAATATACTCGTGACACGACCTATATACATATCCAGTTATTTGGAGAAAAGGAAAAAACCGCTCTCTACAGCGTTTCCATGGGGTCCACTCCTCCAATCATCACTTAGAACATAGCTAGCCTACGAGAGAACCAGAGTTCTTTTGCTACTACAACTACATTGCTAGCTAGCTATGCTTCTCGTGAATGGATTGATCTCTTCCGTCCCACTCTCTTTGTCCACTTTACTATTTGAGTTTGTCGTTTGACTTCAATATTTAACATGTAAGATAATATATTTTTATAAATTTTTTTTTATAATGGAATCCTTATGTGAAAAACTATATATTGTAAAAAAAAATTTTAAAAAAATTATTTTATCTCATATATTTAATATTAAAGTGGAAAAACGTGCCAAAAAGCAAATGAGACACTTATGACGGACGGATGTAGTATTAGTTAGCTGGTCTTTAACGACCGTCAACTGAAAAAAGGCGACTGCTATTTTGTTTCTTCTCTCTTTTAATCACATTAACAATATGCTCAGACAAAGGAGGGGAGAACAAAAGAACAAAAAAGGAAAAAAAATTATGATTGGCAGGAATTTGCAGGTGATAGACAGTGGACAGCATATTGTTCAATTCAGGGGAATCTAAGCTCTGTTTAGTCGTTTAGTTCCCCATCCATGTGCTCACTTTCTAGAGAGTTTATCCATCAATTACCCTAAGCTTCAATCTTAACTTTGTTATTCAAATACTTCTCTCTGTCTGTAATGTAAAGACTTTCTTTCTTTCTCCTTGATCTATCTTAGATGGGTAACTAAAATCTGCATTCCCACCACCATACCAACTGGTCCATTCAATCCAACAGTTAATCAGTGTTCTTTCTATAGTATCGTCAGAGGAGAGTTATCGGTTTACCTCCACCATGGAAGAAGCATCACCGAACAGGCAACTCAGCAGTAGACAACTAAGCTTCCACCTCCACCACCACCAACCCTCCAGACAAAACAGTTTCCGCCAAAAGAAGATGATTAGCAAACATCAATTGACGTCAAAACGTGGAGACACTCAACTGCATTTAGCGGTAAGAGCTGGAAATTTGAAAGAGGTGTTAAAAATTATTCTCGTCAATGGTGACTGCCAAAATGAAGAAGAACAACAAAAACAAAAGTTGCTGTCGATGCAAAACCAGTCAGGTGAAACGGCACTATACGTTTCTTCTGAGTACGGTTTCGTCGACATAACTCGGGAAATCGTCAAGTATTACGATTTTGAATCAGCTAGTATCAAATCTCGAAATGGTTACGATTCTCTCCATATCGCCACTAAGCAAGGAGACTTAGGTAAAGTCGTTTTCTCAAATCCCTTTAATCAAATTCTTCCTACATTCTCATTGCTTTAATTTCATCTCCTCTCTTCTCCTCTCTCCCTGTTGTAGAGACATTAAAAATCATCTCGGAATCCCACCCAGAACTCCTACTGACAACCGATTTAACAAACACTACCGCATTACACACAGCGGCATCAAAAGGTCACTTGGGTATCGTTAATTATCTATTGGATAATCAGAATTGCTTAGCATCCATAGCAAGGAATAACGGGAAGACACCATTGCATTCAGCAGCGAGGAACGGGCATTTGGAAGTTGTGGTAGCCCTTATTCAGAGAAACCCTACTGAATTTGCAATGAGGGTTGATAAGAAAGGGCAGACAGCTCTTCATATGGCTGTGAAGGGACATAGTAATGTGGAGATTGTTGATATGATGGTTAGATTGGTGCCGTGTTTGATTAATTTGGTTGATTTAAAAGGGAATTCTGCTTTGCATATAGCTGCTAGAAAGGGACGATTACAGGTATGTACATTGATTATCGATCTTTTGTTTATATATTGAATTTATGTTGAGATGATTGATTTGTTTTGACGGTAATCCGTCAAAATCAGTGAAATAAAACATCTGCACCATATATTATGTATCTTGCAGATAGTTCAGAAGCTATTAGAACAAGATGAAGTCGAGAAGGAAACTATAAACAGATGCAGAGAAACACCGCTTGATACCGCAGAGAAAACCGGACATTTCCACATATCAAACTTCTTAAAACAGAACAATGTCCGGAGTGCTAAATCCATCATCAACCTTCCACCACCAACTCCAGCATCAACCAATAAGAATCACTTCAACCAAACAGTAAGCGACATAAAGCATGAAGTTCATGATCAGATATTCCATACACGGAAAACACGGCGTAGGATGCAACACATATCAAACAAACTCAACAAAATGCAGCGTGAAGGGATCAACAACGCCATCAATTCATCCACCATTGTAGCCGTCCTCATCGCCAGTGTAGCATTCGCAGCTATCTTCTCTATACCAGGCCAATACGAAGACAACCCAGATCAAACACCACCTGGTCTCTCACTCGGGGAAGCTAAAATTGCACCTCGAACAGAGTTCATCATGTTCTTCCTATTCGACTCAGTAGCGCTCTTCATCTCGCTTGCGGTTGTAGTTGTACAGACATCTGTCGTGATTATAGAGAAGAAAGCGAAGAAACAGATGATTGCTATCATTAATAAGCTGCTTTGGTTGGCATGTGTGTTGATCTCGATGGCGTTTTTGTGTCTGTCGTATATTGTTGTGGGTAAGCATGATATGTGGTTGGCTTTTGGGGTGGCTGTTATGGGTGCTGGTATTATGGTTTCTACGATTGGTGTAATGTGTTTCTGGGTGATTAAAGATAGGGTTGAGTATTCTAAGATGAAGAGTGCTAGGAAGTCGTCAATGAGTAGTACAAGTAGGTCGAGGTCGAGGTCTAAGTCTCGTTCGATGGGGTTGTTCATGTCAGATAGTGATGAGATGATGGAGAAAGAGTATAAGTTATTTGCAGTTTGAGAGATGGCTGGCAGTCTCTCTATGCTGGTTAAGAAAAAAAAAAAAAGTGAGCGCAGTAGCTGTGGAAGTAATTAACCAGTACTGGAAATGGAATTGTAGAATGTATATATAAGACAGGCATTCTCATCCTTTTCTAACTGGTCTTAATTTGTAAATGATCATGAATAAATACAACAACGAAGTTCATCATTTTGCTGAAGTTGTGATTAGGTACAAATTTGATCCTGTGCTACTGCTATAATTAAGAATCATTCTGTTCTATCATTCTGTTCATCTGTAATTGATTTCTCCATATGTACAATTTTATACAACCGTGGTCTCCGTTGGTTTCATTTTTGTTATATAATCTATTGAGATCTTATCCTTGATGTTTTTGGTTTGAACTTAAAGTATCCTTACTCGTTCAGTTAAGGCTTCGAGCTGATTGAACAGCTTACATCTGCCATAAGCTATAAGCTTCATCTCATTGATGCTAAACAGTATTTGCATAAACAAAACCAATTTCACTGGATTCTGCAGCTACATTGATACATGCAGTATTGGAGTAAACACAGGACACTCTGACCTCTTCCATCTATTATAAGATGGTACATTTCATATCTTTTCACTCTTCAAAACCCTCAAAACTTTGAATCAAATAACAAAGTGAACCTCTAATGGGACTGTAAGCCCAAAACTTTCAGTATAGATCAAAGCAAGCTGCAGATGAGATGCTTTTGTAAACAGAAAGCTGAAACTTTGTTAAACTGATGTTTGTCAATGAGGTCAATCCATAAGAAAATTGATGGTCATCCTAGCTCTGGAGGAGCATGCAAAGATCAAATGAAGATAGCTACTTGGCAGATATAACCTCTGATACTAATGGCTTTGCATGACCCTCCCACTCATTTGACCAGCTAACGGAAGATCTAGTTTCAAGAGCACCCTCTTTCAGAACTTTGAGGGAGTTAGATTCACCAGGGAAACCCTTGAAGAGCATTAAGAGTTCATCTGCCAGCTCTGAGGAGGATGAGAAGAGAAGGCCATTCTTCTCGACTTTGACCAATTCCCCAATACAAGAGTATGAAGCAGCACAGACAGGCAAACCACATCCAAACATATCAACAACCTTCATGGGTAGATCCAGCCCAGATGAAGATGTGTGTAAACTAACACCCAGGTCAGCTGATCCAAGAAGCAATGGATAATCCTCAGTTGACAGCCACATAGTTCGAAAAGCAACTCGCTTAAGACGCAGCTTTCTTATCTTGTCCTCATATTTTTCTTTCTCTGGGCCTTTACCAGTGATTATAAAAAGGAGTCTAGGATAAAGGCAGTGCCTTCCACTAGAAATTTCTTGCCACAGAAGTTCTTCATTTCTTGAATCATTTTCGTCTAGAAATGCAGCAACACGTCTGTCATACATAACAGCTGCTTCCAAAAGAATACCAAAATCTTCATCAGGGGTCCAACTTGTACTGCTCACAATAACCGCTGGTCTGTGCTGCTTCTCAATAAGACTTGTTCCATCAAGGAAAGTGAAGAGAGTTTCACATGAACGGTCCTTAAGCATTTCTACATATCCATGAGAAATACAATCCCGCATGCCATGCCACTCCCTCAGACTTTGGTCTAGCCGAATGAACAGCTTGTGTTTTTCTTCAAGGGAAGTAGGACGGAAAAATTCAGGAGGCTGATCATACAATACTGTAGCTGCAATTCCCCAGTTCTGTTGCAACTCATGTTGCATTGCCCTTGTTACACATAAGGCACCATCAGCCATTTTCCCATAATGCTTTTCAATCCAACGGTATACCGCAACAAATCTGCTTCCTCTTCCAAGTGACAATGCTAACAATGTATAACCAAAATTGTGCCAATCAACAATAAATGCAGATTTCCTCAACCAGCTTGCCCATTTGACAGCTATTAAGGTAGGTACAGAAGGAGGGTTCTGCACTATGAAAACATCAGGAGCAGGTATCTTGATGCAAAGATACCAAAGTAACATTACGAACTGAATCAATGGTTTGAGCAGAAGCATGAAGGGTTTTACTATCTTGGGTAGCCTCTGAGGAGCTTTTGGCCACTGCCCCAATTTATAGATATGAATGGAAGGGTGCTCCATAACTGCTGCATGTGGATCAGAACCTGACTTACACCAAGGTACCAGTGAATATTCAGAGACAATAAGTTCTCAATATAATCACCTGAGGATGAAAAAAAGCAGTAAAAAGATATATCCAATTTTCCTAAATCCAACAAAACATAATGCACCACACACCTCCATAAGCAACTATGTCCACCTCAAGAGAAGCCTGTCCATGAATGAAAAAGTTCAAAAGTCATCTCCAAACCAAATCCTGTGCATATTTGAGGTTTGGCGTGATTTTATCCCAATTATGCATCGAATAGATTAAACTTAGAAAATATTAATGACAATCTGATCAATAAGCAAGCCAGACGATCGTGTTGGTTTCACTTTCATTACTTAGTGAAAGCAGGCTAGATCTTCTGAGCTACCACCAACACAACGCCGAAGCTCACGAGTTCAATATCAGAGGGTACACACAGTCAAGAACAATACACAAATTGGCCCACGGAGCGGACAGAATTGGACGATTAAGAGATTGAAAGCCGGGGAAAGCTTATTCGCCGTCCAAGAGTATTGGCGGGAAGTGAAGATTGGATGAAAGCGAAAAAATTCAGACCTGTCGCGCGAGAGAGAGAGCGTGATACTGCATTCGAGGACTTCGACCGATGTCACCCAACACAACAACAGCCGCTCTTCCCCTCTTACCCATCGTAAACCTTCCTCAGTCGCTCTTCCCTGATGCCGCTTTATGTGGAATCCAGCCGATCAGGGAAAACTTAAAGAGAGTAGAGATAAACCTCTATGGATCTGGGGGTTCGATTCCGCGCTCCGGTGCTTCTCAAACGAGAGAATTCGTTGCGTTCGGCATATATGCTCTGTCATAGGAAAAAAACGTCCAAAATTAAATGTATCTTCAAAAATATTCCTTTCATAAACAATCATCCAAAATTAATTCATAAAATAACATTCTAAGTGAAATCGTCTCATCAAAAGGCGATTTCATTAAGCCAAATTCTTACTAGGTTGATGTAGCTAGAGTGTTCATTCGGTTTATTCGGTTAACTGAAAACCGAATTATTAAAAACCGTTCGGTTTTTCGGTAACCGAATTACATCCTAATAACCGAACTAACTGAAAACCGATTTAACCAAAGACCGAAATTCTAGATTACCGCATAACCGTAACCAAACCGAAATTATTTTTGGTTATTCGGCCAACCGATTTAACCGAATAACCGCATAAACCGAAAAAATGAAAAAAACCGAAATGATATGATTAAAACCGAATAATCCTGAAAATAGGCATATTACTGAAATTACTGCACAGAAGCACATTGTGATGGCTGTTGAAGCCAAAGATGGGGAATTTTACTTCAAATCATCCAAGTCACATGACTATCCACCAAAAAAATAGTAATTGATTTGTTTTTATTATAAGGTGAAGTCTAATTAAACATTGAACATTCTCTCAACTCTCAAGCTCAACTAGTAGTAGTCTCACTTCCATCATTTCTTCCTGCAAAGCAAGTCAGCAAGACAATAGCAACCATCTCCCCTTCCACACTTGTAGAGTTGCTCACAACAATTTCTAGTCTTAACAACACAATACAAGAAAAGAGCACAACAAATTAATTTCATTCATAAATATAACATGAAAAGAGCAGCATTTTACCATGACTACTTAATTATGATATTATGCGCTTCAACCAGCCAGTACATGTTACAAACTTTCATCCCAAAAAAAGGTGACAAAGGCCAAAGACAAAAGACCTGTATAATCAAGATTCAAGACCATAAATCCCAACAATAGCTTCCATGCAGAATCTGAATGTAAATGTGCCTTAAACATAACTGCAAAGGTCAACATCTAATTACCGAAGAACTAAATCTAGTTGTAAAGTTCCATCACAAAGATCAAACCATTTTAGTACGGAGGAACAACAATAAAAAAAGTTCTCAAGGTCCAGTCTCACAAGCATGCCGATAGCTTAGCTTAAGCTTCCACAGACTGAACATTCCACTTATGATAAATAAACCCAACTTTCTTCACATAACAAATAAAAGATCAATGGGAGAGTAAAATAAACAAAGGCCACACATACCTGATCACACTTCTGCCTTAGACTATGTATCTGGTTCCTTACTTCTTCAGCATCAAAAATTAGGTATAACATATATTAGAAAGAGGTAACTATAGGGTTCAGTCAGATCAAGAGGAATATAAACTCAGCAGCAACAACTATCAATATGTATTACGAACCACCTTTACCAAGATCTATTCACATAAGATAGCTCTTTCTTAATTTAGCTAAACTAAACAAACAATGTAACAGAATTTCTAGCAAACAACCGGTGGCATGTCCCTTGGTGCATAAAAGAAACTTTAATCTAAACTCAAACAACAACATAATACCTATTTTGTAATACAAGGAAGGGAAGTGTAAAAAATAAACTTACCCTAATCCACATCTTTCATACACCCAATATAGTCGATCCAATGGAAAGGTTAGTCATTTCAGAAAAAGAAAATATAAGAATAAATTATTATAAACAAGTAAATGTAACAACAAAAGATAAAGTAACCTAATTAATCTAATGTAATACCTTTCTGCAGTTCTTCCACCTCCTCAGGTTCTTCTTCTACCCGGGTGAAGATATTTCATTTGCTGAAACAATCATTTATAACAATAGCAAACTTAGACCAATATGAATCATTGAAACAATGAAATTATGTGAACTGATAGTCCAATCGTATCATAAAACAAACATCAACCGAGCTCGCTATATGCCACAAAACCCATTCATAATTGCCACCAAGACAGTAAATGCTGAAGTATATGTATTTGATTTTAAAATGCTTGAAGCGCACCAGGCAAAACATTACAAATCCATTGATTCACTTGCAATAAGTACAAATCCTATCTACTAGCAAGCAGAGGTTAATACTCAATATTAGGTATATTATAATGGAAAAATTACATCGCCCATCCATGACGTTTGGTGAAATTACACACCCCACCCACGAGGTTTCAAAAATTACTTTGCCCACCATGTGGTTTCCACTATTTTACATTCAGCAACTTTTCTAATATTTGATCACTTAAAAGATGGTTAAATGTTATCCAAAATTGTTGAAACTTTACATGGGCGATTCTAAGATGTTATATTTTGATCTACCGTGAATCTAAAGTTTTTTAAGCTCATATGTGATCCGTGGGACCCAATAAAACATGTGACATGTGAACGTATTTTCATTGGGTCTCGCAGGTGATATATGACCTTAAAAAACTTTAGATTTCATGCTAGATCAAAATATAAAACCTTAGAATTGTCCATGTAAAGTTTCATCAATTTTGGATAACATTGAACCATATTTTAAGCTGATTATATATTAGAAAAGTTGCTGGATGTAAAATAGTGGAATCCATATGGGTGGGCAAAGTAATTTTTGAAATCTCGTGGGTGGGGTGTGTAATTTCACCAAACGTCATGGGTGGGCGATGTAATTTTCCCTTAATTTAACTAAAAAGCTGGTAGAATAGTTCGCATGGGTTTGTAGTTTTCAAATGGTTCAATCTACATTAGGTGTTGTATTATCGACTAACGACACTAGAACTGAACTGGAGTGAAGAGTAGTATATACGCAAATCTAGTCCAGCAGATACTGATATACTGACTGAAAGTAATTAGTTGAAGTTATTAATTTGAAACACTTACCGTTTATGGGCGGAGAATGAGGAAGAATTGGAGTTGGAGAATTGGAAAAGGTGGTGAGAACTGACAATCTGGAGATGAAGAACTGGAGTGGAGAGAACCGGAGAAGGCGAAGAAGATTGAAGGGAATCGGGGTGGGGAGGACTGGAGGAGAGGCGACGAGAGTGAAGTGGTGGAGAGCTACTGCCACTGTGGGTGAAAGTAAAACCCTAACGGGTCGTTTGGTAGGAGGTAATGGAATTGTAATTCCTGGAATTGAAATAATTAAACTATTTGGTTGAAGGAATTTGAATTCCAAGAATTTTGGTAACTGTCAAATTATGGTCTTATTTTGGGAATAACATTCCCTGATTTTTAGTTAGAAATTGCAATTCCAAATGAGTTGCCGGTTCCTTCCGTCACTACAGATATTTTCATAATTTCCACCAATATAAATGCAACTAATTATTTATCTTCTATTTTTATCATACACTTTTTTCTCAAACTTGTTATTCTTCAAATTTTGCTACGCTTTCAAAATCATTTCTATGTGACACTTTATCTTTTTGTTTTGAATAAATTTTCTATTTATTTATTTGGTTTGATCTAGTTATGAAAGTTTACAATGTTATTTTTATTATTTTTTGTGTAGAATGTGTTTACTACATTTGAATACTTAGTAATATTTTTTATGAGCTTTTGAGATCCAGTTCACTTCGTAAACGAACTAGTTCATATTAATCACATACATATTACATGCTAATATATAATATGTTTAATGTTTCCTTTTACATTCTACATGCTCAATAATTACAAATTTATATTCATAATATTAATTTAGTGTTATCCAGAAAATTTAAATAGAAATTAAGAGAAATTTTAAAAATAATTTATTGACTTATTTTTTGGGTTCTTATAATTATGACAAGTAAAATTTATCAAATATATTTTTACAAATTCTCAATTTAATTTATATGATTGAAAGTTGAACATACAACTAGTAATAATGTGTTAAATGTCAATGATTTATTAGTAACTTGATACTTATTCCAAGTCTATTCCTATCATTATTTTGGCTCACCAAACAAAGAATCCATCAAATTCCAGGTATTTCTATCATAACAACCAAACGATGTCATATTCTATTCTCGGAATTCTATTCCAGAAATGCTATTCCAGTAAAAGTAAAATGAGGTGTTTAGTCACAATATTTCGGTTATACGGTTAACCGAACAGTGCCTATGTCAAGACCGATAACCGAACTGAATTACTATTCGGTTAACCGTATAACTGAAATATACAATACGGTTAAAATTTTCGGTCAAAAAAGCCAAAAAAATTACGGTTTTCGGTCAAAACTGAATTAACCGAACCTAATGGACACCCCTAGATGCCCTACGTGCGCCGTTTTTTTTAAGCGCGCCCCGGCACTTTTGATTTTTTTAAAAAGTTTTTTTTCCTTTTTTATAACACAACCTTTAAATTATTGTAACTTTTAATATATAGATCCAAAATGAAAAAAAATTATATCATTATTCATATAAATTCAAGCTCTCCAAAACAAGACCAGTCATGGATATGTTTTGACATCTTTTAAAAAATATATTTTTACATGTATATGGTGATACACTAAAATGATAATATGATTCATTAATTTTATATTATGGTTCATTAAAATTGATATTATGATTCATTAAGTAATAGTGGTGAATTCGACGTTTTTAACTTTTTTAGGGTGGGTTTTGGGGGGTAGGATAATCCATTTGGAATTTGTTCTGTACTTTATATTGTAGCAACTAACTCGACATGTTTTTAGGGTTTGTGGTACCCTAAACCCGCACTGCAAACCCTAAAAATGCCTTTGACGTTTTTAGCTATCCTAGGGTGGTTTTGGGGTGTTTTTGGGGGGGGGGGGGGGGGGGTAGGGTAATCTATTTGGAAACCGTTCTATACTTTACATTGTAGCAACTAACTCTACAGGTTTTTAGGGTTTGTGGTCGCGGCACTACAAACCCTAAAAATGCCTTCGACGTTTTTTGGCTATCCTAGGGTGGGTTTTAGGGTGTGTGGGGTTATGGTAATCTATTTGGAAGCCGTTATATACTTTAGTGTAAGAATATACATATTTTAATGTTAGAACGTACATGTTTTAATGTGACGATGAAATACCCCAAACTAATAAAACATGGATTAAACATCTAATCACATTGATTAAGGCCTAAACATGCCTTAAAAGTCAACTGAGAACAACAGTGGTCAACACAAAGCAAGACTTTGCACCCTTTGACTGTTTAGGGTAAATAAATACCCAAATGAACTTATTAGGACCTAAAAATATGTCCTAAGCTTATTAACACATAACTAAACATATTACAATTGTTGGACAACACTCCAACACAATGAACAAGCATTTTCATGCTTCAAGGTCTAGTAGGGCAAAAATGTGCTCTAAGAGTACCTTAAAGGTCTAATGACCTCTAAATGATATAAAATTGGATACCATGATCAAATATCATGTAAGGAACACAAAAAACTGTTCTCAAAGAAAACAGAGCTCAGAAACACCCTGCGACTCAAAATGTGCACTAAAATTCCTTAAAGCACGTTTTTTGTCTATGAGCTCTAAGATAATGACTTTTTGTCACTGTAAAGACTATATTAAGTTCTTTATAACATTAATGTGACATGATAGACTATATTATAAAGTCTAAATCAAAGTTTAAAAATAAAAAAAAATTGGCAATTTAGTATGAATAGTACCCAAAAAAATAACATTTAATACTTACCTTTGACCATGGTCAAAGTCACCCATGGTATTGACCAAAGGCTGCCGACCTCAACCAGCTGTAATGCCCACTCATTTATCAATCAGCAAGCAATCATACAGCCAATCTAATGACTCATCTATTTACTATTCCTAAAGTAAGCTTAAAGTAACTTATAAGCAAAATACACTTACTTTTCTTCATTTGCCTTCTTGCCTGCCGACAGCAGCTCTTCATCCTCTCTTTGGCTGCTCTAAAACCATGGCTAACACTCCATAGGCAGAGAGTAACATCTTGCTACCTAGGTAAGCTTAATTAGTCATTTTATGTTCATTTTCTTCACAATTCTTACCTCTTTCCATGGAGCAAAGCATCAATCACTTCCATCAATGTTCGTAGGTTGTTTTGGAGGTTAAATGGAGGGTGTATCTCGGCATTAACAAGGGAAGAAGGTGGAGAAAGCTAATCTTGTTCTTAAGGTATAAAAATGTGCTTTAAGCACATATCTTTTGATTCCCTTCAAATTCGGCTGTGAAACTTTGTTACTAGCCTTAATATCTTCATCTTAACATACTTATTCAGTTTGTATATCAAGAGCTTCAAGGTATAGCCAGATCCAAGCCAAAAACACCATTTTAGGCATTTTAAACAAGGTAAAAATTATCCATCTTCTAATCTGAGTTATACCAGTTTAAAGCTTGGTTTTAGTAGCTCTTTTGATGCTCTTAAACTTGTGTAAATTTAGGCCGAAGTCAGCCTTGGGAACCTTGGTATTTTAAGGTAAATTTTACCTTGAAAATTGACATTAAACACTTCTTATGGTTAGATCTTGCTTGGAGACCAATCATGCCTTAATTTCTGTTTGAAAACATGTAAAATAAGCTGTGGAAATATTATCTCCAATCAGCCGTGGCCAAACAAGGCTTATACTTGGCAAAAACAAGGTATAAATCACTTAAACCTACACTTGGTATATTAATATGTGTTTATACATATTTATATAAATGTGCCGTGAGTGAATGGTATTATTAAGGTCTTATTTTGACCTTAGGTGATTAAGGAATGGTTTAATAAATTTTATAACTAATTAATAAGCATAATTGTCAAATTTAAGACATTATGTGGGAAATTGGTAAATAAGGAAAAGATGTGGTAAGGGCCGAGAGTTTAAAGTACTTTTGGGCATTTATGTGTAATTTATTTTATAAGCTAATGTTTGTAATAAGGCCATGTACTTTAGGCCATTTTATTTATGCATTTATAAGCTTTTATTTAAGTTTAGGTGATATATAATTATTACCGCAAGGAATTGGGGTCTTAGGTGTAATTAAATTAAATTTGGGGGCTATAAAAGAATATAGCCGAAAATTGGAGGTTTAAAGGAGTTTATATAAAAATTATAAGATTACATAAAGTTTTGGGGTTAAATGGTAATTTCTGAAAATTATGGGTATAAACCGTAATATATAGAAATTAATGGTCAAGGAAATATTAAGGTGGTCAACCTTGACCATATGGTAGGTTTTGACCAAATTAAATAAGTTAGATAACTTATTTAAGGTTTTATAATAAGATAAGTATTTTATTGTAACAATTTATAACATATGTGGTATATATGTTATTACCGAAAATAAAGGGTGTATAATGGTATTATAAACACCCATGTGCTATTAGGAATTTTTAGGAATTTATTGGGTTGATTTTGGAATTAAGATAAACTATATATGTATAATATATAGTTATTATGTCATTATGACACTTTGGAGAAATATAAGTGGTGGTATAGCAAATACCGAAAGTATATGGGTTAATAAGGTAATTATAACCCTTTGGTGAAATTTGGTGATTTTTAGAATAATATAAGAGTATTTATTAAGATATGTGTATAATATATAGTTTTAATGATATAATAAAACTATATGTTATAAATAGGGCCAAATGGCAATTATAAAACAGAACAAGGTCTGTTCGGAATTTACAAAAATATAACCATAGGTTATACCCTTTTTTTTATAAGTTAGAAATGTTATATTAAATGGTATATATAACATGGTATAAATAATGGGGTGATTTTGTAAATAAAGGAAACTATGGTTTATGGAAAGAATAAGGTTTAATATATATGTCTATGCGGCAATATATAATAGTTTTGTATAAAAACTATAGGTTATAAGTTAAAGGAAATAAAAATATCATATCAAATGATATTAGTATATGGTATAACATTACATAATGTTATGTGGTCAAAGTAGAATTTAAATAAATTCAAGGGCTGTACCGAAATATTAAAGGTTGGAAAATGAATTTTAGACTATGGTCTAATATGTTATAAATTTTATAACAATTATATGGTATTAAGGTGGTTTTAATGGAATTAATATAAGTAAGGATATTCGCATTAAATAATGTGACAAACTATAAAAAAAATGAGATTTATAAACTAAGGTATTTATGGAATAAACCTTTGGAGTTGTAATTATTACAACATAAAATGTTACATAATATTAGGATAATAATCTTAATATAAGTTGTATGATATAATACAACTAATGGGAATAATCATCTAATATAAGATGATAAAATGTAACATATAATATAAGAGTTTATTAAACTCACAAAATTTACCTACGTGGTAAATATATACATACACAAGAATAATGTATATAAGGATGAGTATATATTATGGTTGGAAACCATATAATATAATGGTGGTGGTTACATGAAAAATAGTTACGAACTATAGGGTATAAGTTTTTGGATGCAAATATTATTTGTTAAAGATAATGGAGTATATAATACAATGTATTATAATGGATGGTGGGAAAATGATACAATATGAAAAATAATACAATATAATATAGTCATGCATGCATACATGCAACTATAGGTCATATACCTAAAATAAATGGTGGATAAGATTAAAGAAATATAAGGAATTAAACTTAACAGTCAAAATGTTTTGACATTCGAATTTTAGTAACAAAGCCGACCGGTTTAGAGAAACCCGTAACAAACAACTGTAGAAAACGGGGATGAACTGTCGGGGTTACTTGTTATTCGGAAATACCGGATGTAGTTAGTCACGGAGACTGAATTATAGTTTATTACCGTTTAGATCTTACTTCAGATGAGGACGCTTGACGAGCTAGTGGTCTACACTGTGCATCCTAGGTCTTGGTGAACGGTATGTAAAGGGGTTTGATCCGAGTTGTCCTAAGGAAACTCCTTGGGCTCGGATTTGGTTGATATCACTTGTGTGTTAAGTGTTTTGGATATATGTATGTGACTGTGTGCTACTGCATTAATTATTTATGTACGAGCGTCCTACGGGGCTAACACTACGTCGACTATAGATCGACTTATATAAACATACATATACGTTATTGTGATGACAAGACGGTCACTTGATATAATACCATAGTATTAATATTAAGTATATGGCAACCTAAGTAAAACACTTAGGTATGAGTCACGACATTGTCGGTCTCTAGAGCATGGATCTCGAACATGAATATAACCTAGATTACTTCTAGGTATGCGTGACCCATTGGGCCGCTGGTTAATAAATTATACTCTCCATAAGACTAAGAGCAGATCTTAAACATTATGAGAGAGAGATGGTGTGAGTTGAGGTGAGGAATCCAGTATAGTTTACGAACTATCTGGTTGCGCATTTATGATCATTGAGGGGTTTCCGATTGGATTCCGCTCCAGGTTATACCCAACGAGCCCAATTTGGATCGTGGGTCAGGTGGCTACGGCCTTTATATGGACGTCTTACGAGACAAAAGAGAATAGTCAGGGGCCTCCGGACCTCTGGAGAAATGAGCACCTTTGTGTGTAAGGGAGGACTATTGTCCATGGTGAGGTTATCGGGTTGTCTCAACATGACGCCCAACTGGTATTAATTAAACATGGTTTGGATGGGGCCTTAAAGGCCAAAATAAATTAACTATGGGAACTAAACGCTACGGCGATTGTACATTGTACATTATACTGTAAACTGTACGCTACGGCGATTGTACATTGTACATTATACTGGAGTTATTCGATACGTTCGATATACAATTGTTGTTTGAGATATTAAATGAAATGTTTGGATTGGATGGATGGTTAAGTTGGTTATTAATGTTTAGATGGATGGTTATGTATATTATACATGTATATTACAGTATTGTTTATAAACTGTAAAATGGAAAAGCATAAAACCAATCTAATAATAAGATGGTTAAAATGAATAAGTGACCATTAGGGTCCAGGCCCGGCATACTCAGCGTCTATCGCTGATACTACACCATATGCAGGTTGTTGAGTATCGCCGAAGCCGAAGTGCGGGAACAGGGTAATTAGGGTATACTTTAATTACCGCACATGGAGTTGGTTTGTATAGCAATGAAGATGGTGAATTGTAATATGGTAAGGTTATGTATATTTGGGATTGGGTAGACGCTCACTTGTCGATGTTTATGATTTATGGACTTAGTATGATGTATAGGAGTTTCTCGTTATCACGGCGGTTAGCAGTTTGTTTATGTTGGAAGTTGGATGTAGTTTGGCTTCGTTGCTCGCATGGGCGAGTAATGGCCGGTGACACCCGAGTGAGTATTGTTATTGTTTCTTCCGCTGTAAGACGTTTTATTTATTGCTACGTGAGAGATTATTACGTGATTATGGAGAGGGGTGTTACAGACGATGTACATGTTCAAATGTGAGAATGTACATGTTCAATTATGAGAATGTATATGTTTTAATGAACATCTGTACATGTTTGTATGACCGTCTGTACAAGTGTTCTTCCTTATATGTACATGTTTTAATCTAAGGATGTACATATTTAATGATTCGTACAGGTTTAGATGACTATCTATATGTTTTAATGCGATGATGTACATGTTTTTACGTGAGGATGTACATGTTTTAGTGAACATTTGTACAGGTTTGTATGACCATCTGTACAGTTTTCTTTTACGTTTTTAGTGCACTATACATGTAAAAATATTTTTTTAAAGTTGTCAAATATATTCAGGATTGGTCTTGTTTTGAAGAGTTTGAATTTAGGTGAACAATGATATAATTTTTTTGGGAAAATTCATGATATACCCCTGTTTTCTTTCGTAATTCACAATATACCCCTGTGATTTTCGTAATTCAACTTTAAACATGCTTAAATGTTGTCCAAAATTGATGAAACTTTACATGGACGATGCTAAAGTGTTATATTTTGGTCCAATATCAAATTTGAAGCTTTTTAAGCTCACATGTGACCTGTGGGACCTAATGAATATGTGACTGTTCATTGGGTCCCACAGGTCACATGTGAGCTTAAAAAAATTCAAATTTGATATTGGACCAAAATATAACACTTTAGCATCGTCCATGTAAAGTTTCATCAATTTTGGACAACATTTAAGTATGTTTAAAGTTAAATTACTAAATTCATAGGAGTATATTGTGAATTACAAAAGAAAACAATCTCGTGAATTTTCCCAATTTATATATTAAAGGGAAAATTACATGCCCCACCCATGACGTTTGGCGCAATTACAGACTCCACCCACGTGGTTTCACAAATTACTTTCCCCACCCATGTGGTTTCCCTCTTTTTACATCCAGCAACTTTCCTAATTTTTGTTCAATTCAAAAGATGCTTAAACGTTGTCTAAAATTGATGAAACTTTACATGGATGATGCTAAAGTGATATATTTTGATCTTATGTCAAATCCGAAGTTTTTTAAGTTTAAATGTGACCCGTGGGACCCAATGAAACATGTGACATATTCATTGGGTCCCACATGTCACATTTAAGCTTAAAAAACTTCAGATTTCTCACTGAACCAAAATATAGTACTGTAACATCGTCTATGTAAAGTTTCATCAATTTTGGACAACGTTTAAGCATCTTTTGAATTGAACAAAAATTAGAAAAGTTGCTGGATGTAAAAAGAGGGAAACCACATAGGTGGGGAAAGTAATTTGTGAAACCACGTGGGTGAAGTGTCTAATTGCGCCAAACATCATGGGTGGGGCATGTAATTTTCCCTATATTAAAAGTTATAACATTTTAAAATTTTTGTGATATAAAAAAAGAAAAATAATAAAAATCTTTTTTTTTAAAAAAAAGGAAAAAATGCATAAAAAATACAAAGCTCTCGTGCTCGGTCCCTCCCATTCTCCTCCCGTATGTAGCTAGATCGCTACAGTTAGCTGTAGCCAAGACCTATTGTTTCATTAATTCCAGAAGTGAAATTGTCTTTTTAAAGATGATTTCAATCGTCTTTTCTCTCTGAGTTAAAATGAGGATTATTTGGGATTTTATTTCCTCTGTCGTATGTTACTGTCGCCTTTTTTATTTTGATATCTTATCCTTGATGTTTTTTTAATGTACCATATGCTGCCAATCCTCTACCTATTTTAATTATTGATTTCTTTCTTGGCATCACTTCGGTTTCATTGTAGAAATAAATACTAATACTAGTCACCAATACTCTGTTGGTTCAGTGGTGATTGGGACTGAACTTGGTAGGGAGAACCACTGTTCGATCCCCTGCAACAACTATTGTGGGGGACTGAAACCTATCCACCCAGAGCTGATCCCCCAATCCAGATGTAATCCAATAGGGCGAACCGTGATGCAGACAAAAAAAAATAGAGGTGCACCAGGCTGAACATTACTCTTAGCTAGGAGTGGATTATGTGGCGGATGAGTATTTTCCGTCGCGCGACGGAATTCATTCTTTTCTTTTTTTATAGGGGAAGTGTCAATTATGGGTATATCACACGTATCACCATCAATGTTTTTATTTGTTATTGGAAGTCTTGCCTTTTATACAAATTTATTTTTGTTTTTTTCATTTTAGAAATGTAATAGTGTAATTATTTTGTTCCTTTAATAATACATATCGTAATATATAGTTATTAATAAAATAATTCACTAATTATATAAAAAAAATTACTTGACTATATTCATATGTATATATGATTATAATATTATTTATTTAATTTGATAATATTTGTTGACGAACATATATCACGATTGAAAATTTTTAAAAAAGTTAAATTAATGCAAAAACACCAAGTTAAATATTTAAACTTTTTTAAAGAAAAAAATGAATGACATTGCTATTGTATTATGGTTTTCTAATCTTATAATATTTGTTGTTGATACATATATGTAAAAACTGAAGTATAACAATTCAAAATACATCAATCAACTGATTAAAATTAAGAAAATTGCTAATACAAAACAAATACCAAGCTAATATTTATATTATTTTTTAAATTAAAAAAATTGATGTATAATATTTTAAAAAAATATTGCACGTTAATTTTTTAACCTTCATGTTATAAGTTATCGTGTAGTGCATATATAAAAATCAAATGTTAATAAATACATAAAGTCGACTCCAACAATTTAGTTTATATATAATGTTGGAAATGTTATGTATAATCATGACGTGGAAACGTTTATATACAATAATGGAATTATAGAAATGTGGAAACGTTTATATAAAAACATGGAAACGTTTATAAAAAAAATGTGGAAACGTTTATATAAACTCGTGGATACGATTATGCATAACGGTGGAAACGTTATACTTGATTGTGACGTGGCAATGTGTCGTAGAAACGTTATATTTAATTGTGGCATGAAATATATAATTGTGTAAACGTATATATGTAATCATGGCGTGTAAACGTTTATATATAAATCGTGGAATCGTATTGTGGCATAGAAACAATCATATATAATTATTGAAATGTTTATAAGTAATCATGCCATGAAAACGTTATATATAATCATGGAATCATAGAAACAGGGAAACGTTTAAATAAAAACGTGGAAACGTATATATAACAACTTGGAAATATTTAAATAAAAAGGTGGAAACGTTTAAATAAAAGTGGAAACATTATCCGAACCTGTGGAATTCTTTATGTATAACAGTGGAAGCGTTATATACTTGTGCCATGGAAACATCATATATAATTATAAAAATGTTGATATATAATCATGTAGTGGAAATGTTTACATGTACTCGTGGCGTGGAAACATTATAGATAATCATAGAATTGTAGAAACGTGGAAACATTTAAATGAACATGTGAAAACATTTATTTGAATTTGTGGACACCTTTATGTAAAATGTTGGAAACATTATTTATAATTGTGGTCTGGAAATATGTCGAGTTAGTGATGACAATATAAAGTGTAGAACTAATGCCAAAAAGATTACCCTACCCTCCACCCCCCCAAACACCCAAAAAACCACCCTAGGATAGCTAAAAACGTTGAAGGAATTTTTAGGGTTTTAGTACAGGTTTACGGTCTAACGACCATAAACCCTAAACACCGACCCTAAAAAACTATCGAGTCAGTGACGACAATATAAAGCGGAGAACTATTGCCAAAAAGATTACCTACCCCAAACACCCTAAAAACCACCCTAGGAATGCTAAAAACGTCGAAGAGATTTTTATGGTTTGTAGTGCAGGGTTTAGGCCTGCACTAGGGAAGCCTAAACCCTAAAAAACTGTCGAGTCAGTGACGACAATATAAAGTGTAGAACTAATGCCAAAAAGATTACCCTACCCCCAAACACCCTAAAAACTACCCTAGGAATACTAAAAACATCGAAGGCATTTTATGGCATTTTAATGACCTCTGATTCACTTTTTAACAACCTTTGGTTCAGTTTTTAACAACCTTTGATTCATGTTTGGTCTTATTTTGAAGAGCTCAAATTATGATGAACAATGGTATAAAATTTATGTTATTTGGACTTATATATAATAAGATACAACATTTTAAAGTTTTGTAAAATGATTAAGTAAAAAAAAAAGTTGCAACCTTCTTCATATTAGAACTAAGCGCCAGGTTTGAAATTGCCAAAATAAAATATTAATTTTGAATGGTTGAGATTTGAAATTTGTGACATTAATGAGGGTGCAAATTTTGTCCCCCCGCATATATCATCCCGTGGCTCCCAATATTTGTGTTCCGATTTTCGGATTACATCACTCTTATCTATGAACAGAAAAAAAAGTTAAAATGATGAACGGTCAAGATTCTTTCCGCCAGGGACGGAAATCTCATGTCCGTCATATTACACCTAGCACACCAGCTAGAGTTGTTCTCAAGTGACATATATGAGTAAAATTGATTCTTCAGGGCAAAGGAAATAAATTCAGGAAATTTCACGAGACACCCGTAAGGTTTGAGTGAATTTTATGAAATACCCCTAATGTTTCATTTTTATTACGAAATACCCCTGAGGTTTGATTTTCTTTACGAGATACCCCTGAGGTTTCATTTTCATTACGAGATTCCCCCTGAGGTTTCAATTTCATCACGAGATACCCCTTCGTTCAAATTTTGAAATATTATATTGTTAATATCTCCATTTTACCCTGACACCATATGCCACCATAATAACCTTAGGGGTTTATGGTCAAATTTTTAAAAATTAAAATATAGAAAAACTACACAAAAATAATTAAAAATCATATAAATTTTGAATTGAATTTTGAAAAATGAATACTATTAAATATTCAAAAAACAAATATAGTTAAATAAATGGAAATCACAAAATAATAAAGCAATATATTATTTTGAAAATAAACATAAATTGTTAAGTATTATGTAGCAATGTCTTAAATCATAGAAAAGTATAACAATAATATGAAAAATATTAAAAGTAACAATTTCATAGGGTATATAGAAAAAATATTTAAAATTAGAAATTAAAGTATAAAGAAACATAAAGTATAATCAATTTTCTTATGTTTTTAATGTATTTGTTATAACTATGTTATGATTTAAGTATCCACTACAATAGTTTTTAAATTATGTAACAATTTATGTGTTTTAAATAAATTATTTTTTTATTGTTTAGCTATTTCTATTTATTTTTAAAATTTTATGATTTAATTATATTATTTAAATTTTGAATTCAAATTTAATATGATCTTGAATTATTTTGTGTATTTTATATATTTTAAATTTTTTAAAATTTGACCATAAATCTCAAGAGTTATTACGGTGGCATATGGTGTGAGAGTAAAATGAGGATATTAACAATATAATATATTAGAAATTTGAATGAACGGGTATCTTGTAATGAAATTTAAATCTTAGGCGTAGCTCCTAATGAAAATGAAACCTCAGGGGTATCTCGTAAAGAAAATGAAAACTCAGTGGTATTTCGTAATGAAAATGAAAAACGTCAGGGGTATTGTTGTGAAAATTGTAAACTATGCAAGTTCTAGATATGGGCAAGTGTACCTAGTCGTAATAGTAAATATAAGTGTCATTCCGCCAGGAAATTGAGAGACTAATCTCTTGAGTTCCGGTATCTAATTATTAAAAGGAATTAAAGGAGAGGAGTTTAGCCAGAGGCAAGCTTGATGCAGTGATTAAAACAAGATTTCAAGAACAATTAATTGAAATGATGTGTTGATTGGTTGGATGGAAATGTGCCCTAGAAAGGTGAAATCACCCAAATACTCCCCAAACTTAGATATGATCCTAATTTGCTCTAGTTGTCAATTAAGATTAAATTAGTAGCTTCACTAAAATCCTAGATAAAGCTAGCCCTTAATTAGCTCGATAAATCCTTCCATTAGGTTGGGTTTACAACTACTAATTAGCTTTAAGCACTAATCTTAGCAATAACAATAGAATTTACCAACTAATTAAAGAGGACAAAATCTAGGGTTTATCTCTCTCTTGGCCAAATCCCTAATTCTTAAACTTATGAAAATAAGAGAAACCAATAGTGCACAAATGAGATCAATTTAGCACACTCAATAAATTAGGGAGATAAAACAACTATATTAAGCAAGTTTGGTATCACAAGCATGTTTAGGGGATTTGGGGTCAAACCCCCATCCAAGGCACAAAATGGGTTTACTCAAGCATTGAGACTACAAAGAAGAGAAAGAGGAAAGAGATAGCCATTAATGGTGGTGGTTGAGCTTTGAATGAGGTGAGAGAGTCCCCTTTCTTCTCTTCTTCTTATTCTCTTCTCTTCTTCTATTCTCTTCTTCTATCGCCTCTGTCTGCTCTCGAACGGGGCTGGAATGCGGGTGTCAAAGAATGAGATTTTTTAATCTCCAAAATCTGTGTTTTGTCGAGTCTGGGGCCCCTCTGTGTGTGTGGTCCGGGTTTGCATCCGACTAATAAACCCGAACTACACAGACGTGGAAGAATATGGGCACGTAGAGGGGTGGTCCGGGTTTGTAACCCGGACACAAACCCGGACCATGTTGAAATGTTGCTAGTAACTTCAGCGAAGGATTGGTCCGGGTTTGTAAACCCGGACACAAACCCGGACGTGGTCGAAAATAGGCCAGTAGCTTCAGCTAGTGTGGTCCGGGTTTGTAAACCCGGACACAAACCCGGACCATGTTAAAAAGGGGGCAGAGAGCTCGTAACAGTGTGGTCTGGGTTTGTAAACCTAGACACAAACCCGGACACAACTCCAAATGCTCTAAAATGCAAGTTTTGGTCCTCTTTTGGTCCCGTCTTGTTCTTGAACCTCGTGGCATGGTCTCGACATCTTGTAGAAGTGTCCAAACAACTCCTTTTTATCATTCCATTGTGCTCCATTGAGATTTTACCTAAATTATATGCAAAAGTGTGTAAGCTCACTAATAATTACCAACTACTCTGTAAAGTGGTGAAAATAGGTCATAACCCAAGTAAAATGGAGGTGAATATAAACCTAATAAATGCATATTTTCACCACTTATCAACTCTCCCACACTTATCTGTTTGCTTATCCTTAAGAAAAACTAGGACCCCACAACAAGGAGAAATATTTAAGGCAAGCAAGTGTTTAGTTGAATTCTTGGATTTTAATGAACAAAAAGGGTGGAAAACTAATGAGGAGTACAAACCAACCTAATCCTAGTGGCATGGGTGTGCTGAGGGCAAATAAAAAGATAGAGTTTTGGGGTATGATCCGGAGTGCTTCAAGTTTAAAAGATTTGGGGACTTGGAGAACTTTTACCATGGCCAACTTCTCTCAAGAATGTGCATTAAGGATAAAACAAATGGAAAAATAGATGATTGCATTCGTTTCACATTTGCGTAAGAGATGATGAGAAGAATTTAGGCATTTTAGCCTTTGCATTAAAGAACACTCAACTCTCATTTTGTTGGTTACCAATGGTGTCTCACAAGTCCCTTTTAGATTTTCACAAAGAAGCGCCCCTTAGCAATCTCTAAGAGAGAAGATAGAAGGAACCCCTAAGCAATAAGACTCCACCAAGACAAGGTTATTTGGTTGCACCGCATATACATGCTCGTCAAAGAGAGAAATTTTCAAAATTTTTGGTGGAAAATCTCAAGAATTCAAAGAAAAACTTACTTACTCTAAATTTGACTCCTAATGGGAAGCAATAGATAAGCATAGAGAAATTGAGCAGTGCGCACAAAGAAACGGTTGTCTCCCCCACACTTGAATGGGACAATTTCCTCATTATTCAACGACTTATCTCGGGGAGAAATAGACCTTTTTGAAGCACTAGCATAGAGTTTACAAAAAGTGTGTATGATTTGTATTGTGCAAAAACAAAAAGTAGGGTGAAACGAGTACTCCCCTGATAAGGTGCGGATTGAAGACGGTTTCCCCCACACTTGCGAGTGTCCGGGGTCATTTAAGCGCAACCTTCAATCGTTGAAGTCGAAGGTCCTTGGGAATCTTTCGCCAAAGTTTCCTTTGAAATTGTCCTAAATCCATCCCTTTTTCAGAGGGGAACACCTGTTTTCAAAATATTCACAACACACGTAACACCAATTTAGGCACAGAAATGCAATTCCGAGGAATGCTCAAAAAGCCCGTTAACTCACAAGAGTTCAAAATATTGTGCAAGTTTTAAACTGAAGAAATTTTACAGATATGACATGAAATGAAATGAAATCTGGGTTGCCTCCCAGAAAGCTGCCCTTCTTTAACGTCTTTGGCTAGACCTTACCTCCTTTTTTTAATCACCCAGAGGATGGGTGGGAGGAGAGTACTCGAAGCAAGAAGTGAAGACATCTTTGGGTTTCCATTTTGGTGAATGGTTGTCTTTTTCTTGTTCACCCCGCTTTTTCTTTTCATGCGTGTCTGGTGGGTAATCGGTGTTGATGGCCATTCCCTCAGGTAAGGAAGAGAAGAGAAGTGACATTGATTGAGGTGGTTGTGCCTCTTTGTTGAGGACCTTGGCAGTTACGGTCTTGTTGCTTGGAGACCTTGCAGTGGTGAAGACCAATTTCTCATCATAAGCTTGAAGTGTAATGGTCCCCTCCGCTACTACAATATGTGTGTCAGTTGTGGCGAGGAAGGGTCTACCAAGGATGAGGCGTGTGCTGGAGCTTTCCTCGATATCCATGATAACAAAGTCGCATGGGAAGTATACATGCTCCACCTTGATGATGACATCCTCCACCACTCCACTTGGGTATACAATAGACCCATCTTCCAGCTGAAGGATCGTTTTGGTCTTTTTTTAGATCACCAATTCCCTGCCTCTTGAAGGTAGAGAAGGGCATCAAGTTGATGGATACACCTAGATCACATAGGATATGTTCAAATGAGGTGCTTCCAATCATGACTGGGATGGTAAAACTACCCGGATCATTGCATTTCGAAGGTAGATGGTGTTAAAGGTTGGCAGAGCAAGTTCCGAACTCGACTAATTTTGTTTTGTTGGAGATGAGATGCTTGAGAAATTTTGCATAATTTGGCATAGTGGCAATTAGCTCCACAAAGGGGATGTTGACACTTAACTGTTTAAGCGCTGCAAGGAATTTTCCATAATCAGCATCAAACTTATGCGTTCTGGCTCGGTTGGAAAGGCATGTGTGGTTCATAAGGAGAGGGTTTTCTTGTAGGTGGGTCTATGGGAGCATTTGAAGAATTTTCCCTTCTGTCACCTCAAATCTCCCTTCATCATTCTCTTCGGCTACACCTGACTCTTGTGGGATTTGAATCTCTTTTGTATTTTTACCACTTCTCAAGGTGATTGCCTTGATCCCTACACCTTCAACCTTCAACTTAGCTTTTTATTTTTCATAGTTGGCAAGAAGTTAGGGGTGGCAATTTTTATCCAACCAGATAACCCGACCCAAACCCAACCCGTAAATAGCGGGTATGGGTTAAGATTATTGACCCATTTAATTTTTGGGTCGGGTATGGGTTACCTATTAAATATATGGATTGGGTATGGGTTAAGAGTCGTAACCCGAATTCAACCCGACCCGTTTACTTAATTTAATTAAAAATAAATAAATATGTATATATTTTACTTGGATATGTATCATTTCTATAACCATTAGTATAATAGCAAACAAAAATACTATCACTTCTTTAAGCCCACACAAATAATTGTTTTATAAATCCAAATACATTCTCTAGGCCATCTATATCCACCATTCACTCTTTGTTTGAAAACCTAAATACTATGTCAATCATTATTCACGTAAACTCCACCATTCACACTATTTCATCCGCAACAAATAACGGCTATGGGTTGAGATTATTGACCCATTTAACAGAATGCTGACATTTGGAAAAACGTACACAATGAATCAAAATAAATGACCGTCATACGCACGCTTTTATGGATGACTGATCATTCTACAGAAAAACAAATGTATTTGTATTTAAACGGGTTAAACGGGTCGGGTTTGGATGGGTTGAAAATTTGTAACCCGATTGTTTTTGGGTCGGGTATGGGTCAATATAATTTAATCGGGTTGGGTTTGGATGGGTTGAAAATTTGTAACCCGATTGTTTTTGGGTCGGGTATGGGTCAATATAATTTAATCGAGTTGGGTATGGGTGAGCTTCAACCCTACTCATTAACCCGAATTGCCACCCCTACAAGAAGTCTCCCAAGATGCATCTTCTCCTCGTGGACACTATTCTCACGAATTTCCAAAGAGGCTTCAAGTTGGGCTATCCTTCTTTTAGATGCTTCATTGACATTGCTCAACCTTGATGAAGAGGGTGCTATTAAGAGGTTTCAACTACATTTACCACTTCAACCTCTTCTTTGTCAATCTTTTTAACGAAGATCGCCTTGAGGTGCTCTTTTGGGTTTGGTTGGCTTGGGAAGGTACCAGCTGGCCTTTGTGCAAGTTGCTCTAAGATTTGATCAAGTTGGGGTTTGAGGCTTTGGTTGAATGTTATGTGGTTGGCATTGAAGGCTTCTTGATTTGCCTTGAAGGCATCTTGCTTTGAGAATTTAGTTTGAGCAACGAAGATGAAGTTCTCCATCAAACTTTCTAACTTTGAATTCCCACTAGAAGAGGATGGGGAGGGTTGATGTTGTTGCTGTAGTTGGAATCCAGGAGGGGCTCCTTGAGGTCTATAACCCATTTGAGAAGAATTTGTTGCTTGATGAGGAGCTTGAGGTTTATAGCCTTGAGAATGGTTTAGAGAATTACTCGGCCCTCCATGAGTTTGCTCATTGTTCCGCCATGAGAAATTTAGGTGATTTCCCCATGGGGCATTAGTGTTGTTGTACAATTTTCCTGGCCGGCTACAACAAAGTTTACCTCCTCTTGATTACCCACGTAACCTCTCCCTTCACATTGATGTGTTTCATGAGGGCCTGCGCAGATGGCACACCCTTTGGTAGGTGATCCTGAAGCCAATGAAACTATAGTCTTTGCATTTTCTTTTTGACCAATATCTAGCTTCTCGACCATCTTCGTGAGGAAAGAGATTTGAGCTAACAGATCATCAGTAGGCTCGACGTTGAGGAGACCTGCTGCCCTTGGAGCTCTGCCTCTGCTCTTAGCCCACTGCCTCGTGTTGTTGGTCATAGTTTCAAGAAGGTCCATCGCCTTTGAGGGGACTTGTTCATAAAACTACCTCCAGTTGAGGAGTTTACGAGGAGCCTATTCGAATCGTCTAGCCCATTGAAGAAGGAGAGGCATAGAGATCGATCATCCAACCCATGATGCGAATAGTTCATCAACATTTCCTTAAATCTGTCCCATACATCATATAAAGTTTCTCCCGGCTCTTGGGTGAAAGTGTTAATTTCCCCAGTGAGCTGCCTAGTTCTACTTGTAGGGTAGTACTTGGCAAGAAACTTTTGGGCCATCTTAGCCCAAGTGTGGACTGACCTCGAGGGAAGGCTTTTGTACCATCTCGATGCTGCTTCTTGAAGGGAGTGAGGGAACAGTTGCAGCCTGATCCTTTCATTAACAGTGCCAACCTTTCCAAAATAATTGTAAAAGTCGAGGAAGGGGCTCAAGAAGTTGGGAGCATCATCTGGAGACGCCCCGCTAAACCTTCCCAAGTCTCGGGTCACTGTAATGAAGTAAGTTTTGAATGTCCATTGTCCGGCTTCTTCCGGTGTTAACTCTGGAAGGACTACGGTTGAGGCTCTTCCCTCAGTGCACGGTTGATAATAATCGCTGAGGGCTTGAGGTTGAGCTTATGGTTGTTCTTCGTTTACATGGCCGGTGTCCTCGATCACCAGCGGTTCCTTATCGGCCATATTTACGGTGTTCAAATTTCTTCTGACAGTCCTTAAGGAGCGCTCAAGCTCAGACCTTGGGCTAACAAGCGGAGAGCCACTAGATCGAGTGCTTGGCATGCACAGAAGAAACAGAAGGTACCTATGGAATCACAAGAACAACCGACACTAGAGAATCAAAAGTAGAAAATAAAAACAAAAGCAAAAATTAACAAAGATAAACTAAGCAGAAACTTAATATACCAAAACTGGGGAAATGATAGAGACTATCAATTTCCCCGGCGGCGGCTCCAAAAACTTGTTGTGAAAATTGTAAACTATGCAAGTTCTAGATATGGGCAAGTGTACCCAGTCATAGTAGTAAATATAAGTGTCATTCCGCTAGAAAATTGAGAGACTAATCTCCCGAGTTCCGGTATCTAATTATTAAAAGCAATTAAGGAGGGGGGTTTAGCCAGAGGCAAGCTTGATGCAGTGATTAAAAACAAGATTTCAAGAACGATTAAATTGAGATGATGTGTTGATTGGTTGGATGGAAATGTCCCCTAGAAAGGTGGAATCACCCAAATACTCCCCAAACTTAGCTATGATCCTAATTGCTCTAGTTGTTTATTAAGATTAAATTAGTAGCTTCACTGAAATCCTAGATAAAGCTAGCCCTTAATTAGCTCGATAAATCCTTTCATTAGGTTGGGTTTACAACTACTAATTAGCTTTGAGCACTAATCTTTGAAATAACAATAGAATTTACAAACTAATTAAAGAGGGAAAATCTAGAGTTTTTCTCTCTCTTGGCCAAATCCCTAATTCATAAAATTATGAAATTAAGAGAAACCAATAGTGCACAAAGGAGATCAATCTAGCACACTCAATAAATTGGGGAGATAAAATAACTATATTAAGCAAGTTTGGTATCACAAGCATGTTTGGGGGATTTGGGATCAAACCCCCATCCAAGGCACAAAATGGGTTTACTCAAGCATTAAGACTACAAAAAAGAGAAAGAGGAAAGAGATAGCCATTAATGGTGGTGGTTAAGCTTTGAATGAGGTGAGGGAGTCCCTTTTCATCTCTTCTTCTTATTCTCTTCTCTTATTCTATTCTCCTCTTCTGCCGCCTCTATTTGCTTTCGAACGGGGTTCGAATGCGGGTGTCGAAGATTGAGATTTTTAATCTCCAAAATCCGAGTTTTGTCGAGTTTGGGGCGCCTCTATGTGTGTGGCCCGGGTTTGCGTCCGGCTAATATACCCGGACCACACTGACGTAGAAGAATATGGGCGCGTAGATGGGTGGTCTGGGTTTGTAACCTGGACACAAACCCGGACCATGTCGAAATGTTGCCAGTAACTTCAGTGAAGGATTGGTCCGGGATTGTAAACCTGGACATAAACCTTGTAACACCCCATCCAACATTAACACACTTACAATAAACTGCAGCGGAAATACAAACCTCATCACTTACTTAATTCGTTGGTGTTACACGCCGTTAGCCACCCACGTGGCTAACAAGGCTAATCCATATACATTGTACCGGTCTGATGGGCTAAATTCCCGAGCAACTACACATTATTATCCCTTTCCATTAACAACAACAACAACACATACACCTTTCAACTATACCGGTATTTATAACTGATGCCGACAACAATATCGGTCTTACTACACCTACTGTATATACACTTAAATGAATACCCATGTACAATGACTACCCATCCTACTCTCGAACGGCTTCCAGCTCTCTGTACCTGAAATAGGAAAAGAAGAAAGGGTGGCCCCCAAGGGGCTCAGCACCTTTGCTGGTATGGTAATCCCGCAGCCCACATGCTACCGGGCCACGCACAACTAATTGTCGTCTTAGCATGCGGTTGATTATATTTAAATCATGCATGTAACAGTAAACACACAACACATAACATTTCGCCTCAATGGCTCAACAAACGGATAATATATCCTTACTAATAAGTCACTCATGGTATTCATTATCCCTAGAGTGTTCCTCCTCTAATGGAGCTACTTCCTTAATAGACGACACTTACCCTTAAATCGGGTTATCCCTAAACGCCTCTTTTCTCAAACTGGGATTCATATCCATGATCCATACTCCACATTATATAACATATAACATACACTACATAACAACACATAACAACACATAACAACACTTTGCACGTTTCCACGTGCACAACATAACACCGCAATAGATTGCATCACAACAAATACATAACATAACGGGAATGGTTCTCTTAGGAACCGACCCAAACATTGTTTATACACTGGTGAGCCTAGAGAATGTTGCCAGTCTCATGATAAGCTGTTATACAATAACAACAACACTCATTACCGTCCTAATAGTTGGACGAGTAACTTAAGTTAAGGCGGTTCGGGTTTGGAGGCCCGAACACACCACACAAACACATGTTCCCCCTAAAACCGATCATAAGTCAGAATAGCTAAGCTTTGGAATAAGCTAATGGGAGATCATAACCCGTGAGGGAAACAACCACAACAAAGAGAAGGCTACAAAGGATACCCTCTCCCAAACAACGCGCGACCGGCCAAACCGGATTCCTCACCACTGTTAGTACATACTTACTTTAGATATTAGTTAGAACCCCACTATGGAGTCTATCATAACTACACACCATACAGAATTACAACTGGGTTAAACACACAAGGGAGATCCCTACATTCACAAACACATATCACACAATTACACACCATAGCCGTGGTTAGAACGTCCCATGGTTCGGGTCGTTTACTCCGAATACCGAACTCTCATGTGATCCTAGACTCAGATAACTAAGGTTAACACTTCCGAGGTTAAATGGTATCGGAGTTGTACACGCCACATAAATGAATTACTGTAAATTCATTACATGTTTAATCTTACAACGTGGCAAACATACAGAAAAACACATTGGCATACAAGCCGGTGTAATCCGGTAGGACACAGGTTGCAAGAAAACCATACCTGTCGCCACGGTCCACTATATCATGTCCTTTTAGGTTCTCGAACAAATCCCGTACAACTGGTAACATCACAATTACTTTTATTAATATTGGGGTAACATGTTTGCTTAACGTTTAAAGCGCCCATAGTTTACCCCGTCATTCCCGTTACACTTAACTTACTCTTATGATATTAAGTTTACAACTCTCACATCAAACCCAACACTTGTTTACACATTTTAAGGCCTTTATATGCCACCAAACAAGGCCTACACACCTAAACCATTACCATTCAATTCCCCATGATTAGAAGCCTTTAAAACAGATTTGCAACACTTTGACCTGGTCCGGGACTTGGTCCGGACCCAAGGTCCCGGACCACTTGTAGAATGTACTCTCGGCCTTATTTTACCCTTGGTCCGGGTCTTGGTCCTGGACTAAGGACCCGGACCACTTCTAAACTTCACTCTCGGCTCTTTTTAAGGGGTGGTCCGGGTACCTATACAAGGGCTAGGTCCCGGACCATGTTATTAACTTGTCAAACATCATTTTTCAACCCTAAACCAACCTTAAACCTTACCTAATCATTCCATAAACTTTCCACTGTTTCCTACATGTTTAAACACCTTAAAACAAGCACTAAACTTTCCAAAATCATCACTAACTGGTTACTCAATTCCTACAACAGTTCCTAGCACTTATAACATTTTTCTTAGATTTCTAAGTGGTATATCATGCCTACTACCTCAACTAACCAAAGTGTTGTCTCACAAACATTACCACCACTCCAAAAGCATTATTTCTCATACACACCTCCTTTGCACAATGCTTCTAATTTCCACAAGTTTTCACTTAGACCTTCACTAGGCATTTCTTTCCTTTGTTTACCAAATCTTGAACAAGACTTAACACTTCACATACAATTCCTTGTGTGTTCAAAACCCATTTGAGTTCTAAATCCTCCAAGACAATGCCCATGGCAACCTTAACACCTAAGAACTCCATGATTCACCTTCTTCCACCATCTTAACACTTAACAAGTTCCTAGTACCTTCTAGGTCTTAAAATCTCATTTCATCACATAAACTCTTTTGTTTATCAACTAAATTTCGCCATAGCTTCTCTTGTATATAATCACATCAAAACACATTGTTTTTCACCTTTAGACAATCAAGAACATTCAATCTCTTAATACACACTCTTATACACAAACATATGGTTTTTCATCCTTTAACCATCAAACACATTCACCTTCACAAGAATGTTCTTTACACACACTAAACCTTTAAACTACACTACATCACAATATAGTGCATAAACTTAAATTGCTTGGCACTTAGGCCCTTAAATAACATGGCTCTTAGGCCCTTAAATTGCATTAAACTTAAACACTGAATCTCCACATTTAAATGCCTTCAACCTGCGAATACCCCACATACATATGCCCTTAATAAACTCCTTGAGAGCATTTTTCTACTCATTTACCATTAGCTCTTTAGGTATTTTATTAAGCAAATCAAGCTCCATTTTCCTAGGCATTTAAACCACATTAGGTTAACACATTTACCTCTTTCTTTCAAGACTTCCCACTTGTTTTCTTTGTTCTTCCTTGATAGAAAATCGGCAAGGGCTTTTATCACTTGTCAATCTTCTAATCAATACACATATAAGGGTAATGAGCATTAAGTTTAATACTCCAACCATAGTTAAACCCTAGGTTTACATATGTGTCTTAAAACCCAAAATTTGATGATCACCTTTGGAATTCGGAAGGAGCTTGGTTAAGTAGCAAGATAGGACTCCTACTAGTCCTTTGAAGTTTGAATTAAGCTAAAAGATAGCAAGGCAATGCACCATTGTAAGGTGAATTTTCGGCCACACACTAAAACAAGAGGAAATGTTTTTTTCTTTGATTTTCCTTACCTTGAAGCAAAGGAGAATGTCAAGGCATGAAAAGGTGAGCTCAAGCTCCTTCAATGGAGAATCTTCATGGCACCAAAATGGAGTTCTTGAGATTTGAAAAGAGAGAAGTGTAGAGCTTGACCTAACTAAGACAAATTGGTCTTGGAATTTGATTTGGTGCATGGAGCTAGAAGTACAAGCATTCAAAGATGGAGAATGGTATATGGCTGTAGCAAAACGAGATGGAGAAGGGAGGATGAGGTTGGAGACGGTGGGAACCAGAAGAAAGAAGAGAAGTGAGGAGAGAGGTTTTTTTGTTGAGATATTTATGTTATAAGGCATAAAGTAACTTTTCACTTATTCTTTCTTCTTTTCTTTATTTGCTAGCCAAGTGTGATGACTCAACACTAAAAACCGTGCCCCTTCAATATATAAGATACTTATGGTCTTTGTTGACCATTTAACTAATTAAAGTGACTTAAGTCAAAACTAGCACTATTTGGGCACTATTCACAAACTAAGGCACATATTTGTGAAATTTTTGATTTCCATGATATAGACTTCCAAATGTGATACTATATAGTACATGTAATTAAAGAGTAATGATGGACATCTAGCCATTCAAAACTCATTTACAAGACATATTTTCAAAACGTGCTTTAAGACTCCTAGAGCACATTTTGTGTTTTAACTTGTTTTCAAGCTTGGTTTCTTTGGTAATTGATTAAATATGTTCATTAACTACTTTTAAGGTATAGGTATGACCATTAGGTCTTATACAAATTTATCCCAGGCTTAGAGCACATTTTGCTCATATTGACTTAAGGTATTTATTTGTGTTTTGTTTGGTTTCATTGTCTACCAAAGTTTCCTAAGGCTTAATTAGCCTTATTAAATCATACTTATATTATTAAGCCTTGGTAGGCTCTTTGGGTCCTAACCAAGTTCGCTCATAGCTTAGAGCAGTTTTTTGCTCAAACTGTGTCTTAATGCTTTATTGCATTTTACTATGGTTTAAATTGTACACTGATGTTCCTAAGGCACTTTTAGCCTTTACATACCATAGTTAATATTTAAACCACATATCAAGGTTTGGGGTATTTCAAACCTGAACATGGTCGAAAATAGGGCAGTAGCTTCAGCGTAGTGTGGTCCGGGTTTGTAAACCCAAGCACAAACCCGGACCATGTTAAAAAGGGGGCAGAGAGCTCGCAGCAGTGTGATCCGGGTTTGTAAACCCGGACACAAACTTGGACACAACTCCAAATGCTCTAAAATGTAAGTTTTGCTCCTCTTTTGGTCCCGTCTTGGTCTCGAACCTCGTGGCATGGTCTCGACATCTCATTGAAGCGTCCAAACAACTCCTTTTTATCATTCCATTGTGCTTCATTGAGCTTTTACCTAAATTATATGCAAAAGTGTGTAAGTTCACTAATATTTACCAACTACTGTATAAAGTGGTGAAAATAGGTCATAACCCAAGTAAAATGCAGGTGAATATAAACCTAATAAATGCATATTTTCACCACTTATTAGGTATTTCGTAAAATTCACTCAAACCTCAAGGGTATCTCATGAAATTTCCCTATAAATTACCTACTTAATGGTTGTTGATGGGCAGTTAATGTTTGTTAGACGTCTGTCAATAGTTACTGGCATACCCGTCAATATCTACTGATTATCGATTAGTTAATGCTTAGATAGCCATCAGTCAGAAGGAATCGGAGTAAGAAATCTTATTTCCTTCTGGGAGGTGAGAATTAAACAGTCTTCCGCCCTGTTTTCAATCGGGTGAAGATACGGGCAATACTGACACAACAAAACTACCCAGAGTAAAGAGAATGAAGACGAGTACACCAGATTTGCAAAATTACCGTGAGTGAAGTGAAGAGAATGAACAACAAAATAAAATACATTAACTGAGGGTTGCAGAATTACCGCGAGTGATGAGAATGAAGACGAGATACCGTTGTTCCTGTTTGTTCGCTAGTAAAAAAGGATTGAGCAGAACTATGGTAAGTGAAGAGAATGAAGAACGAAACCAAAGTGATTGAGGGAGTGAAACATTGCAGCATTACCTTACCGTGAGGGAAAAGAACGAAGAAGACGAGACAAAGAGCGGGTCGGGATAATATGGGGTTGCAAAATTACCGTAAGGTGAAAAATGCTAGGAGGAGAAAATTTAATAATATTGGATATGTATTTTTTATTAATATAATACATGCGGATGACGGGTCAGATGAACGGGTGAAAAATTTTTACCTGACCCGACTCGTCATCAACACTTGTTTCACCCGACACCCACATCCATTTGACCCATCATCTAGTTTTCAGGGTTTTCACCCATTTTAGCGGGTCGGGTGAAATACCCCGGACTTAAATATGGTGATTAAATTATTCTAATATGATATTTAGAGGCCTAATGATACCTAAAGAGCATTGGTGAAGAAAGTAAAACCAAAAGAAAGAAGGAAACACGTATAAGGCATAAAACGTAAAAATGTGTGTTACGCAACCATAGGAGTCGTATGACCTCGACTCGGGTCCTATATGGATTCCTAAGATTTATTTATACACTAAGAACATGTCGAAAAAATTCCCGAAGAAAACGAATCCATATAGTGGGTTAAAAACATAATAAAGTCTTAAAACACATTTTTCGGGAAAACCGGGAAAAATGTGACTTTGAGTGGTTTAAATACTTGTGCATATTATATTTGATCATATAACTATAATTAAACACTAATGAAGGTCTAGAAACCATTAAAATTAAATAAAAGAAAAAAATCTGGAAATTTGCCCGGATTGATGAATAGTGCCAAACGGGGACTTATGGGGTGTTAGTAGCTAAACGACCAAAATGCCCTTCACCCATTTTGTAAAAATCTGGCCCCTTAACAGTATGTGCCACGTTTTACTCCCCTCCTTCATCCTATTGATTTATTATTATTGAAATAAGACAAAAAGCAATGAAGTGAAGAAAGTACAAAAGTGCTTTTTATTTTCTCTCTCTTCCATTCCCACCTCTCTCATGTTTTTCCTTCCTCCCCAGAACCTCCCTGCTGCTCTTCTTCACCCATGGCGATTCTGTAAACCCTCCAACAGCTGGAGCCTTCTTCTTCCTCATTGAAGGCCAAATCAAAACCAAATGAACACAAAAACCACATATTCTTGCTCCCCTTGTCTTGGAGATCCTTTTCCACCTTTAAGAATATTCAAACTCCCAAGTTGAACTCCATGGCTGGAGCTCTATTTGAAGAAAGGAGCAGCTCACTGTGAGCTAGAACATCTCTTGGTTGTGTTAAGGTAAAAAGAAGCTTAAAACACCTCTTTCCTAGCCTTTTCCTTGTAGCAAAAAATTTCTAGATTTGAACCCCATTGTTGCTCTTGTTCTAGCCGGTTTTATCCCCAAAAAAAGTGCTGGAGCTTTGCTTGTTTTGGTTGCCAAATCTTCATCTAGAAGCTGGAAGGTAATCCCTTATTTTAGAGCTTTAAACACTCTCTCTCATTCTAGGGTTAATCCAAGGGTTTAGGTATTCACTTAGTGATTGTTGTGTATTCCATGGGTATTGGCTATAGCTTGGCCAATTTCTAGACAAGAAACAAGAGAAAGAAAAGAGCTAGAAGAAAAGAGGAGAAGTGAAAAATAAGACATGGAAGCTTAAGGGAAATAATTTACCTTAACGACTATTCTAAATGCTTTAGAATTTTGGGTTGGGAAAATTTAAAAGAATGAACAAAATATGTGCTGGAAATGTGTTGGTTGAGATGAGAGAGAATTGTGGTGATGCTTAATGCAATGGTAACATTGTTGTTTGATGTTTAAGCGCTTGGAGCCAAGCATTAAGATTATTGCACTTTGAATGATTGTTGTTAAGGTGCTGGAATTGTGTGTTGCTGGTGTCCAATGTTGGATATGGCTAGTTGAATGTGTCTAGGATGAATGTGGTGGTTGAATTGACTTAGGTATAGAAAAATAATGCGATTGGGCATACTAAGATTGTAGAGGAATTATGGCAACATTTCTTTAGAACCTAAGGAGTTTAGGCGACTTGGAAAGTTAATGTGATTTGGGGTCAACTATGAGTTAATAGGGATCAATATGGTTAATTGATCACCTTAAAAGTTAGATGAAGGTGGAAGGAGTTGAGAAAAAATCTGTAGCAAATGTTGGGTGTCTTGGAATTTCTAGAAAAGAACTAGTGTGTATGACCTTGAAAATAAAGGATGACTAGGGTAATAGAGATAAAGATGACTATGAAGGATTTGGAATGGTCAAAACTATTGGGTTAGTAAGTTGGAAAGCAAAAGTGCAACTTAGGAATCTAGGAACTAAGTTGCAAGTGCAGAAATGGGAATGGAGATTTGTCAAACTAGTCAAGGATTAAATGATAGTTTATTCAATGTTTTAGGAAGGTTTAATGTGTGTTTATAGTGTTAGAACAAGTTTGGAAGCATGTGGAAAGATTAGAAAAGGATTGGGTAAGAATTGAGGATGGAATTGAAATTGGAAATGTTAAAATGTTATAGAGCATAGTAGGGTCCGGGACTTAGGTCTAGAAGTCCCGGACCAACAACAAAAATCTACCGAAAATTGCCTGTAACATTGGTCTGGGGCTTAGGTCTTGCATAAAGTCCCGGACCAACACTAAAATGTAGCCGAAATTGAAGTTCAGGACTGGTGCGGGACCTTGTCCTTTGAAGAAGTCCCGGATTGAAGCTAAAAACACTCTGAAAGTTACATTCTACACTGGTCCAAGAGTGTAGGTCCGGACCTAGTCCCAGACCACACTCAAAATCACCCCGAGAGTGTTTAAATGACATTAAATGGATGGGGATTGATGGGTATTGGTATTAGATGATGTTTAGGACTTGTTTGGTGACATGTAAAGGTCCTTAGAAGTGTAAACAAGTATTAGACTGAGTTTGAGAGTTGTGAACTTAAGATCACATGAGTAAAGTTAAGATTAACGGGACAACAGGGTTAAATACGGGCGTACTAATCGTTAATTACCGTATTGTCATGACGTTAATAGAAACACTTGGAACATTTTCAGTGATGCGAGAATTGTCTGAGGAGCATGAGACAAACACATGAGTAATTCCTCGGTGAAAGGTATGGTTTTCTTGCAATCTGTGTCCTGCTGAGTTACACTCGGCTTGTGTGCTGCTTGTGTATGTATGCCGACTTAACAAGATAAAAGCACGAAAATGTTTATTGCATTTGATATATGTATATCTCGATGCCTGCTGTATGTGCTAACCATCCTTGTTGAGTGTGTAGTCTAACTGAGTGTTGTAAACCGACTCGTAATTGATTAACGTTTGGTTAGTGACTCGTAGAAAGAGTCGAACCACGAAATAATTTAATCCTGGATAAACACATAAGAATTCTTGACTAGAGAACAATGATAGTTCAACTCCATGAACACACTTGAAATATGAAAGGAGAAATACGGGACTATTAAACTCCCTCTTAATGGTTAGTTGACCTCCTATATGAGGATGCGACGCAATATGAGAAAACAACCAAAACTTCAAAGTAATGGAAGTATAAGGGAGACCCTTAAATCGGTGAATATAATTACTTAGGAAAACTCCCTAAGATTGTGAGTTGGCATCAAGAGAGATGTCCTGACTAATGTATATATTATTACTAACCCTGAGAGTGGGTTTGGGGATGGTGAGTCACGCGTGCAAGGAAGAGGAAACAATAGAGCGACTGTTTCTGATTCCGTGGTCGAACTCCCTTGTTAGGGGCCGTGAGCCACAAGGTGGTGCCCGTTGGGGCCGTGAGCCACGTAGTGGTGCCCATTGGAGTAAGACTGACAAAGCTTATCCGTCTAAAGGGATAAGCTGGGTATTGTGGTTTATGAGTGAAGGATGAACCAAGAGAATAGAACATAAAAGCCGGTGGTGAGATTTGTATGTGTCTCTGCCCGAAGGCCTGAGAGGCTTAACTTAAGAATTATTCAAGAGAAGAAAAATTAAGAAAACTAGATCGAGACCGAGAGTGTCTATAGATCTAAGAGAATAAGTAAAATTATCCAATTAAGATGGATAAGTTATTTTTTAATAAGAATGAGGCATTATTGAGGTAGAAACCCCCAAGGCCAAAAGAACAAGGTAATGTAAATTAATGAACTAATGTGTTAGCCTTGTTGTTTGTATTCCTTGTATGGATACTTGTGTTATGCGAGCATGTTGTGTGTTTACAGCATTTCATGTTATGATTTAAATAAAATCAATCGCATGCTTAGACGACAATTAGTTGGGTGTGACCCAGTAGTAGCGGGTTGCACGACTACCATACCAGCAAAGGTGCTGAGCCCCTTTGGGGCCACCCATTATTTTTCAGGTACAATGGAGCTGATTACCGTTCGAGAGTAGGACGGGGTTGCTGCTAGTATGGGTTGTTGTTTTTTACATTTGCAATTGTTTGTATAGTAAGACCGAAATGTTATAGGCAAGTTTAGGAATGTAAAAGACTCAGTATAGTTGATTTGTATTTGACTCGGTTTAGAAATGGAATGATGTTATTGTATTGTGTAAGTACTCGAGAATTCTGGTCCATCAGACCGTTACTGTATTTAGTTAGGCCTTGTTAGTCACGTGGGTGGCTAATGGCATTGTTTCACCCACTGTTGTATTTGGATTATCCGATGCGAAGGTAATGATGTACGAGACGATTAGAATTTAATGACGAGATTAGCGGTAGGAGCAAAGTACCGCTCTGATGACTGGATTTACCGAGCTTAGGGAATACCGAGTTAGAAATTAGAGACTTGAGGTTAAGGGTTGAGCGATAGCATGAGAGATACGCAATATAGGAATTCCCAGTATGTACTGGAAACCTACAATATCCAAACCCGCCTTCCACATCCCCCGTTATATAACTCGGAAAAGAACACCAGAGAGGCGGAAATCCCTCTCCTACTCGGGAAAACCTGATGGTAGTTATGGAATAATTTTGTAGGAAAAAGAACCTGTCATACGGTAGATTCCAAGAACTAGAAATCCCGGAGACGGTTCCCGTTTGAACGACAATAACCGCACTTAATAGCGGAAGACTGAGAAACCTATCAATAGGAAAGTGAAATTTACGGCAGCATGGGTCGACATGCCTAACAGTCGAGAGAACCATGCCTGGCCAGCAAGAAGGAAAGCACTAAGAGTGCAACAAAGCAGAAAAAGGAGTAGCAACGGAACCCGGGACACATGTCCACGTAACTGCAATAGTGAGATAATACCATCAACGGTATACTAACCGACTAAGGAACTAATCGGGAATTGATAACTCCGAACCTACAAACCAAAAAGGTTACTACACATGATCGACATAGCTCAGACAACTATGAGAATACCTACAGGACACACTCCGAAAGGACTACAAATGTAGTTCCTAAAGAAGAGTCAAGCCTTGGTAACCACGGTAAATGTGTGGGAACGAGCAATAATGAAATACCTCAAACCTTTATATGTTGTTTAAATATTAAATGCTGGTATATTAAGGCTAAAAAGTGCCTTAGAAACATTAGTGAACAATTTAAACCATAGAAAACACTATAAAATACCATAAAGGCAATTAGAGCAAAAATGTGCTCTAAGCTTGGGATAACCTTGGTTGAGACTCTAAGAACCTACCAAGAACTTATTTACATGTTAATGAACATGTTAAACCAATTACCAAAGAAAACCAAGCTTGAAAACAAGTTAAAACACAAAATGTGCTTTAAGGAGTCTTAAAGCACATTTTTGAAAAATTGTCTTAGAAATGGGTTTTGAGTGGCTAAATGTCCATCATTACTCTTTAATCAACATTTGTACTACTTAGTATCACATTAGGAAGTCTAAATCAATGGGAAATCAAAATTTTCACAATTATGTGCACTAATTTGTGAATAGTGACCAAATAGTGCTAGTTTAAGACATTAGTCAATGTAAGTCAACTAAATGGTCAACAAAGACCACAAAACACCCCATTTGACTAAGGGGGCCGGTTTTCAAGTGTGAATCACCACACTTAACTAACTAAATAAAGAAGAAAGGAAATAAAGAGTATATTCATTATTCACCTTTTTACTTAAATATCTTTCAAAACTAACCTCTCTCTTCATTCTCTTCTTCCTTTCTCATTTCCCACCGTCTCCCACCTGAATCCTCTCTTCTCCATCTGTTTTGCTACAGTCCACACCCATACTCCATCTTTGATTGCTTATATCTCTTAGCTCCATATACCAAAATTAATTCCAAGACGACCGTTCTCTTAGTTTAGTCAAGCTCTACAATCTTGTCTTTTCAAATCTCCAAAACCTTCATTTCGGTGCCAAGAGAAATCACCATGGAAGGAGCTTGAACTCATATTTTTACACCTCATTGTTCTCCTTTGCTTCAAGGTAAGGAAAACAAAAGAAAAACTTCATTTCCTCTTGTTTTTATATGTGACCGAAAATCACCTCTTCATGGTGTTTTCTTTTGCTCATTCTTAGCTTCATTCCAATCTTCAAAGGGCTAGGTGGAGTCCTCTCTTGCTACTTAATCCAATTCCCATTCAATTCTAAGGTAAACATTCATTTTTGTGTTTAAAGACATTATATGACCTAAGGTTTATTAATGAGTATAAGCATGAAGCTTAATGCTCATTATCTTTACTTGTGTATGGATAGAAGGTTGACAAGTGATCAAGTTCCTTGCTAATCTTCAATCCAAGGAAACAAGAAAGAAGTTTGGAAGGAAAAGAGGTAAACAACCGAATCTTATGTGTCTTACGAGAAATTGAGTTTTAAAATGCTTAATAAACTACCTAAGGAACCAATGGTAAATGAGCTAGAAAACTATCCTCAAAGAGGTTATTAAAGGCATATGTATTGTTGTATGTATTTGCAGGTCAAAGGCAAATATAATGTGGGAAATTCAGTGTTTATGGTTTATGCAATTTAAGGGCCTAAGAGCCATGCAATTTAAGGGCCTAAGTGCCAAGCAATTTAAATTATGCACTATATTGTGATGTAGTGTAGTTTAAGGCTTAGTTGTGTGTAAAGAACATTTTTGTGTGAATAAATATTCTTGAGTGTTTAAAGGTGAAAAACCTTATGTTTTGGGTGTAAGGAAACACTAACAAAGCTATGTCGAAATTTGAGTAGAAAATAAGAAGTTTAGGTGTTTTAATGAAGTTTAGTGACCTAGGTTGTACTAGGAATGGTTAAGGCTTAAACTTGTGAAAGAAAGGGAATTAAGGTGTTCTTAGGTGTTAAAATGTATAGGTATTGTCTTGGAGAGTTTAGTGTTCATTAGGCGATAATGATACATCAAAGACATGGAGGCATTGTGTCTAGGACTTATGCAAATATTGGTAAACAAGGAGGAAAAAAATAATGTCTTGTAAGGAGAGGGTATAACTTGTGAAGAGATTTCAAGTAGAGGTGTAAAGGGATTTTGAATGGAAAATAATGCTTACGGAGTAGTGGTAGTGTAAATGAGGTAACATTTTGGTTAGTAGGTGTTTTAGGCATAAAACTACCACATAGGAACTTAAGGAAAAATATCACAAGTGTTGGTGAATTTTGTAAGAAATTGAGTAACAAGTTGGACAAAGAATTAAACAAGTTTGAAGTGTTATTTTAGCCTTAGAATATACCTAAGATCATATGGGAAGCTTTGGTAAACAAGGGATGAAGAGAATAGGTGAAACAAGGCTTGAAAATGACAATTTACAAAATCTGTAGCAGTGGTCCGGGACCTAGGTCTAGGATGATGTCCCGGACCATGCATAAAAACCAGCCGAGAATACATACACCACCTTGGTCCAGGACTTAGGTCTTGTACTAAAACCCGGACCACCCCCTGATTTACCCCCAAGAGTTGCTAGCTTATATTGGTCCGGGACTTAAGTCCAGTATGAAGTCCCGGACCACTACATAAAAACCACCCGAGAGTCTTGCCATGGATTGGTCCGGGACCTTAGATAAGGACCAAGTCCCGGACCACTTAAAAAACATTGTTTAAGGTTAGAAAATGATGTCTAATGATGGTGATTAGTTAGTAATGATGTTGTAAGGTTGTTTAAGACATGTTAGGTGAGTTATAATGACAATTAAAAGGGTGAAAAGTTATAACAAAGTGTGAAAGTAAAATAAACTAGAAATGTGAGGTAATAAGTTAATGAAGGTCTAGTACGTTAATTAACCGACGTTACTAAATGTGTATAGGGTTCTCCAACGGTGGAAAACAATCGCAGCAGGGACCAAGGTATGGTTTTCTTGCAGTCTGTTGCCTACCGGTTTACACCGGCTTGTGTGTTGTTTGTTTTTCTGCATGTTTATGACTTTGTAAGACTTAAATCATGAAATGAGCTTACAGTTGTTGCTAGTATTGTGACGTGAGTATACCGGTACCGATAACCTCGAATACGTACTAACCCATTAAATAACTAAACTAGGTCACGTAAGAGAGCGGTACTTGGTTAACGTTTCGACCCAAGGAACGTTCTAACTACGGCTATGTTTGAACTAGTTGTGGTTTGTGTTACTAAATTATGTCTCATCTCCCTTGTGTGTCTAACTGGACCTAGACCTTTGCTTGTGATTGAATGAGTCAAGTTCCATCAATGGGACTTCTAACAAGTGGTTAACCGGGGAGTGAGGAGTCCGGAGTGTTCCGGCCATGCGTGTATGTACAGGGGTTGATATCTGAATCAGATTCGGCTCTCTCCTTATGTTAAGGTTGTTTTCCTTCTTGGACTACAATCTCCCACAAGCTTAGCAAGGCTTGCCTATCTGACTGTTGATCGGACTAGGGGAAATATGTACGGCGTGCTTGGATCACCATATCCGACACATCTTTAGGTTGAGTTATTCGTTCATTCAACAGGACGGTAACGAGTTATGTAACGGGCTTGACATGAGTTTGATATCAATCTCTAGGCTCTCCAAGTTGGTTAACTTATGTTGGGTTGTTCTCCTAAAGTGAGACATCCTTGTTGTGAATTATGTTGTTATTGTTATGCTCATGTGTTGTGTGATAAATGAATATCATGTTATCATGACAATTGGTTGCGTGCATCCCGGTAGCTGACGGGCTGCACGTTAGCCATACCAGCCATGTGTTACTGAGCCCCTTTGGGGCACCATATTTTTCTATGTTGCAGAATGAGGATCGAGGAGGCGGAGTGGCTCTAGATCATAGGCTTAATGAAATACTTTTGTTAGTTTTGGATGTTGAACCCGGGAAGCGCCTGTGCTCCCGTGGTAGTAATTATAGTTTGACAGTGATACCGTTATGGATGTAAATATTAATACTCGGTAATGTTGTTGTATTTATGGATCTAGTATTACGCTCGGGAGTCTGTGCATCAGACCGATACGTTTGTATGTATTCTGCCTTGTTAGCCACGTGAGTGGCTAACAGCGTGTAACACCTACCCGTTTAGTGATCGTTATGTTATATGTTTTCCGCTGCAGATTCGTTTATACGTTAAGTTATTAGTAAGGGTGTTACAAATAAGGAAAGGCACAAAACTAAGAGCATAGGGGTCTCCGAGAACGGAGAAGCGCCCTGATTAATGACTACCATGCCAAGACCATAGAGAAGCTACTCAAAGGATTGATAATTAAGATTAGAGAATCAAAGAAAGAGCCAACAAGGCTACCGGATACAGTACGGATGGAAGCAATACCATAACCGGTATGTGTATTGAACCGAAATCCAGCCTACATGGCGCTTGCCATGGCAAGTGCTGTAATAACAAGGCTGTTAGGAGAAACTCTTAACGACCAGAAGTACTTAGTAAAGTACCACGTGGCGAATGAAACCATTATAGGACCGTAAATCCTAAGAGCTTGAAAAATGAAACCTTGGTAGAGCCTAACGGCCTAACCATCATATAAAAGAGTATACCAGTTAGCGAGAAGCTATACTCGGTCAAGATCACCAAACATGGTAATACCATGGGAATTTTTCTTTCAAACTTAAAATTTTCTTTCAAACCCAAATTTCTTTCAAAAACCTCAGATTTTTTTTAAACCAAACCCAAAAGAATCACAGTAAGTTATCATAGGAAGATACAAGAGGAGTTGACAACATAATACTTCACATTGGCGTGTGATGAACACTACAAGTGTACAAAAATGAGACGTGGGATGACCGCACTCCTAAGAAGCTTGCGAGCCTGACAGACCTATTTATGAGTTAGTCAGGTAAGTAGTAATGTATCAGTAAGGTACCCCACATATGTATACAAGTAGTGTACGGAACACGGGAAGTAGTCGACTCCGCACCACTGTCAGCGATGCAATTCAGACTAGAGCAACTGACTACCTTGGACGATCGAAGAAAAGGAACCCAGTGAAGTTAATGAATCTATACGAATCAGAGAATTCATTGCAGGAAAATAGATAAGAGTTAGGAAGTGCGAGAAGCACTGATAAATAATTACAGACATATGGTATGTCTCAAGAACCTCGAAGGAAACACATGATAGCGGGAATAATACCCAGCCTAAGAACGGTATGGCAAATGCCTAACATGGACACGTCAATGTTCAACGAACGAGATGAAATTCCTAGGACAATCACCAAGACTACCGGGAAATGCCGTTCTTCACTGAAGAGGATATCAAACCCAGCCAAGAACACAAAGAAGGAAGCATCAATGGTCTACCCGAGACGGGAGACATTACATCCCTAAATGGGGCAGTTCGGTGTATGGTACCACAAGGCGGTGTAGTTAACTGAACACACTCATAAATACAAGCCAGATGAAATGTCGTAACTCAGCGACACCAGGAATAATCCTCGAAAGGTGTTTGAGTCAACAACAGTAGAATGAAATCTCGTGATAGAACACAAGAGCTTAAACAAATACTCGTTTAAATTACTGAGGGGAATCCACCTAACAGAAGGTACCCTAAATTGCCAAGAGCAACCTAATATTGCCTAAAAGGCCTCCCATGAACGAAAGCGTGATGCAACGACCTGGTCATGAAGTCAGTACCACCTCTAAACCATTTGAGGGTATACGGAGAAGTAGGAACTTGTGTGAACAGCCTACAAAGAGCAGAGCTCGAGGCAACATGGCTTACATGCCGTGAACCAACTACGATATGTAGATTCGAACGGTTGCAAAACCTATATAGAGTCATAAGAAGGATTGTCGGGAATGGCACCAGTAAGGGAAGAGAGTATTTTATACAAATGAATAGAGCGGAGAACGATCCACTCATTATAGGAGTGGGGATACCTCTCGTTATTGTGAGACGTTGGAGCGGTGAATATGTGGAGCCTTCAGAAAGAGGATTCCACCCAGTAAATATTGAAGCTTGAGCATGTAGTTATTGCCAAGGGATAATATGAATAAGAAAGAAGATATTTCCAAGACTAGTAAGAAGAAAGAAGCTGTTATAGCAATTGTCAGAAACCGAAAGAGTAGTCAGTTTAGAAGCAAACACTGTATGTGTTCAACACGAACTATGGAGTAAACAACGCTCAAGGAGCATAGAGACTTAAAGAATAGTATATTCTGTAATCAGCCAAGGAAATGGCGAGCCATAGTATGAATGGTGAAAGTACACGAGCGGAAGCTAACATAGTGGCGGATGCCATGTAAATCAGCTTTGTACAAGCAATGAGAACATGGTGCGCAGCAAGCGACCATTATATGAATATAACCAGACAATGACATAGAGAATAAAGCGGAATTATGAGTTAGACTCAGTGGAGATGAAAAACAAGAGATGGTAGATAGACATGGCAGTTAAGCCTGTAGTCGTACCATATGACAAAAGACCTCACAAGGAAGCATTGTTCATTCCTATTGCAATTGCATAAGGAACTGGAAGTGTGTCCCTAGAGGACTAGCTTGATAACAGAAGTAATAAGCTTTGGGACAAGAGTACCCGATGGTTAAATAACCGATCCGTACTAGATACGGAAGACTTGCAAACATACCAACGAACATGGCACAAGCCAGTTAAGCGAAAAGCTAGAAACAAACCGTGCGGCCTTGGGCCAAAGAGAAACGAAGAACATTGGACATACCAACAATAACAACACATGAATTCCACTAGAATAAAAGCGGAAAGAAATCTATGAACGTTATGAGGACCGATGTATAGAAAATGCAAGGTCGTACAAGTAAAAGAACACTTGTACAGAACCAGATAAGTGAGCGTAATTCAGAAGCCATTAATAACCGAGGAAGCACTACATGCTATGTAGTAGCTCGACCTCAACCGAAAGTAAATCAGAAGAACCAAGTGAGTAACCACAGAGGTACGCAGCAGTATGCACAATAGATTTCCAAAGAACCGGATAGAAAATCTATAACTCATCAAGTTCACGTACGGTAAGATATACCACGCGTCGATTGAGAAACCTTAATTCCCAAGATAAAAAGGGATAAAAGGAGATGTACAATACATTAAGAATAACGAAAAGGGCGAATTAAGCTCTAAAGTTATCAGGTTGCACAGTAGAAGCTAGTGGGCCATAATTCTAAGGTTTAATATACCTTATGAATACGACCAAATGGGTGATTATCAATGCCTTGAAGCCTGATAGGCTAGAAGAGAACCCGGTTATGAGTTAAACAAACTCCAATGAGAATTCTTGGTGTAGGGACTCAACCGTCAATATGGTTAAGACCCTTTGACCAAAGAACATTGCATAATAGACCGCATGGAAGCTAAAGCACCCCACGGCTGAATGCCTTAGACCAATGTTCACTGATGACATATGGTAGATTACGTGAGTGTAATCCCTTTTAAGGGGGGTAGAGTGAAAAGCCGCTTAGCGTATGTTTCACGTATTAAGTACGTAACTACGGTGTGCATAGCACAAAAGAAATTTTTTTGATGATTGATACGCATGTTACATAAACATATGCATTCATTCATAGTGTAATTATGGTCATTTACGCACTGGAGATGCGAATACCATTGATATAAACTTGACTATCTTGTAACTCCGGTGTGAGTATACAAGGGGAAATGAGTAGAGAAACTTCTGGGGAACTAAAACCCCGATAGTATATGTATATTTTGAGATTAGACATGGTATTATGATGTATGAGTCGGTATGAAACTGATGTAGAACCTAGTAGGAATCGAATTCCCTAGGTGACGTAATTTGAGGTGAACTGAGAATGAATGGTGGAATGAGTTCCATAAGTATTGAATTCCCTAGGTAAATTACTTGGAGATAAAATTGAGAATGATTGATGAATTGAATTCCATAAGTTGGAAATGTATTGCTTGGTGATTATGACTAGAAAGATTAAAAGATAGAAAATGGAGAAATGATTGAAGTATTTACTGTGTGAAATTGACGTGGGAAGTCGAACTTAATTTGCTAGCAATCAAGGGAAACTAAACACAAATTGGGGTGGAAGGATAGTTCAACACTGATGCTGATCATATCAGGGTTGAATGATTCTTGAAGCTCCCTATAAGTGGTCACAAATAATCATGTTAATAATAGATGCAGTTAACATAAATTGGATTTGAAGTTGTATTGTGTTTTCAAAAAGGAATTTAGAATGGTATTTCAAAAAGGATTTTCCTTCAAGTATGAAGACAAGAACTAGTTTTGAAACCACTACCACTAACCGAGGGCTGCGGTCCTTTGTCTTGATGACCGGGAGAACAGTGGGAGTGAGGACTAGTTTTGAAACCACTATCACCGGCCAATGGTTGCGGCCTTAAGTCTGGAGTGACCGGTAGAACGGTGGGTGGATGTTTTGTTTTTTCCAAGGGCAGCGGGTCGTAGAGAAGTTCTGTGTCTGGATTGACCTAGAGTGCCTAAGGATATCTATATGTGCGAACGTTTTGATCAAGTAACCAAAGGAACCGTGGGCCAGAGAGCGTAAGTGCCCATTAGTCATGAATCGGCCGTGAACCAGAAAGCGTAAGTGTTCAGCGTGACCGGTACCTGTGGGATCACAGAGTGTATTACTTGATATGGGAATCGAGGACTGTAGTGCCTTCTTGTCTTCAGACCGACCCCGTGGAGAGAATACAAAAGAGTATTTTTGATTGCTATACATGCAGTGACATGTTATGTGGATGTGTAGTATACATCAAGACAGACTTGTTGAGTCTGTAGGGTTATATATATGTTATGACCTTGGTATATGATATGTCTAAATGTCTAACAATATTAGATTCACCAACTTTGAGGGTAAAGTTCTTTAAGGGGGGTAGATTGAAATACCCCCGACTTAAATATGGTGATTAAATTATTCTAATATGATATTTAGAGGCCTAATGATGCCTAAAGAGCATTGGTGAAGAAAGTAAAACCAAAAGAAAGAAGAAAACGCGTAAAAGGCATAAAACGTAAAAATGTGCGTTACGCAACCATAGGAGGCGTATGACCTCGAATAGGGTCCTAGATGGATTCCTAAGGATTATTTATACACTAAGAACATGTGGAGAAATTTCCTGAAGAAAACGAATCCATATAGTGGGTTAAAAACACAATAAAGTCTTAAAGCACATTTTTCGGGAAAACCGGGAAAATTTGACTTTGAGTGGTTTAAATGACTTGTGCATATTATAGTTTATCATATAACTATAATTAAACACTAGTGAAGGTCTAGAAACCATTAAAATTAAATAAAAGAAAAAAATCCAGAAATTTGCCCAGATTGATGAATAGTGCCAAACGGGGACTTATGGGTGTTAATTGCTAAAAGACCAAAATGCCCTTCACCCATTTTGTAAAAATATGGCCCCTTTCCAGTATGTGCCACGTCTTACTCCCCTCCTTCAGCCTATTGATTTCTTATTATTGAAATAAGACAAAAAGCAATAAAGTGAAGAAAGTACAAAAGTGCTTTTTTATTTTCTCTCTTCCATTCCCACCTCTCTCATGTTTTTCCTTTCTCCCTAGAACCTCCTGCTGCTCTTCTTCACCCATGGTGATTCTGTAAATCCTCCAACAGCTGGAGCCTTCTTCTTACTCATCCAAGGCTAAATCAAAACCAAATGAACATAAAAACCACATATTCTTGCTCCCCTTGTCTTGGAGATCCTTTTCAACCTTTTAGAATCTTCAAACTCCCAAGTTTAACTTCATGGCTGGAGCTCTATTTGATGAAAGGAGCAGCACATTGTGAGCTAGAACATCTCTTGGTTGTGTTAAGGTAAAAAAAGCTTAAAACACCTCTTTCCTAGCCTTTTCCTTATAACCAAAAATTTCCAGATTTGAACTCTATTGTTGCTCTTGTTCTAGCCGGTTTTATCCCCAAGAAAAGTGCTGGATCTTTGCTTGTTTTGGTTGCCAAATCTTCATCTAGAAGCTGGAAGGTAATCCCTCATTTTAGAGCTTTAAACACTCTATCTCATTCTAGGGTTAATCTAAGAGTTTAGGTATTCACTTAGTGATTGTTGTGTATTCCATGGGTATTGGCTGTAGCTTGGACGATTTCAAGACAAGAAGCAAGAGAAAGAAAAGAGCTAGAAGAAAAGAGGAGAAGTGAAATAGAAGACTTGGAAGCTTAAGGTAAATAATTTACCTTAACGACTATTCTAAATGCTTTAGATTTTGGGTTGGGAAAATTTAAAAGAATGAACAAAATATGTGCTGGAAATGTGTTGGTTGAGATGAGAGAGAATTGTGGTGATGCTTAATGCAATGGTAGAATTATTGTTTAAGGGCCTTGGAGCCAAGTATTAAGATTATTGCACTTTGAATTATTGTTGTGAAGGTGCTGGAATTGGTGTGTTAGTGTCCAATGTTGGATATGGCTAGTTGAATGCGTCTAGGATGAATGTGGTGGTTGAATTAACTTAGGTACAGAAAAATAATGCGATTGGGCATACTAAGATAGTAGAGGAATTATGGCAAAATTTATGTAGAACCTAAGGAATTTAGGCGACTTGGTGAGTTAATGTGATTTAGGGTCAACTATGAGTTAATAGGGATCAATATGGTTAATTGATCACCTTAAAATGTTAGATGAAGGATGGGAAAGAGTTAAGCAAAAATCTGTAGCAAATGTGATGTTGGAGTGTCTTGGAATTTCTAGAAAAGAACTAGTGTGTATGACCTTGAAAATAAAGGATGACTTGGGTAATAGAGATGAAGATGACTAGGAAGGATTTGGAATGGTCAAAACAATTGGGTTAGTAAGTTGGAGAGCAAAAGTGCAACTTAGGAATCTAGGAACTAAGTTGCAAGTGTAGAAATGGGAATGAAGATTTGTCAAACTAGTCAAGGATTAAGTGATAGTTTAATAAATGTTTTAGGAAGGTTTAATGTGTGTTTATAGTGTTAGAACATGTTTGGAAGCATGTGGAAAGATTAGAAAAGGAGTGGGTAAGAATTAAGGTTGGAATTAAAATTGCAAATGTTAAAATGTTGTAGAGCATAGCAGGGTCCGGGACTTAGGTCTAGCAAGAAGTCCCGGACCAACAACAAAAATCTACCAAAAATTTCCTGTAACATTGGTCCGAGACTTAGCTTTTGCATAAAGTCCCGGACCAACACTAAAATGTAGCCGAAATTAAAGTTCAGGACTGGTCCGGGACCTTGTCCTTGGAAGAAGTCCCGGACCAAAGCTAAAAACACTCCGAAAGTTACAATCTACACTGGTCCGGGAGTGTAGGTCCGGACCTAGTCCCGGACCACACTCAAAATCACCCCGAGAGTGTTTAAATGACATTAAATGGATGAGGATTGATGGGTATTGGTATTAGATGATGTTTAGGACTTGTTTGGTGACATGTAAAGGTCCTTAGAAGTGTAAACAAGTATTAGATTGAGTGTGAGAGTTGTGAACTTAAGATCACATGAGTAAAGTTAAGATTAACGGGACAATGGGGTTAAATACGGGCATAATAATCGTTAGTTACCGTATTGTCACGACGTTAATAGAAACGCTTGAAATGTTATCAGTGATGCGAGAATTGTCTGAGGAGCGTGAGACAAACGCTAGAGTAATTCCTCGGTGAAAGGTATGGTTTTCTTGCTATCTGTGTCCTGCTGAGTTACACTCAGCTTGTGTGTTGCTTGTGTATGTATGCCGAATTAACAAGATAAAAACACGAAAATGTTTACAGCATTTGATATATGTATATCTCGATGCCTGTTGTATGTGCTAACCATCCTTGTTGAGTGCATAGTCTAACTGAGTGTTGTAGACCGACTCGTAATTGATTAACGTTTGGTTAGTGACTCGTAGAAAGAGTCGAACCACGAAATAATTTAATCCTGGATAAACACATAAGAATTCTTGACTAGAGAACAACGATAGTTTAACTCCATGAACACACTTGAAATATGAAAGGAGATATACGGGACTATTAAACTCCCTCTTAATGGTTAGTTGACCTCCTATATGAGGATGCGACGCAATATGAGAAAACAACCAAAACTTCTAAGTAATGGAAGTATAGGGGCAACCCTTAAATCGGTGAATATAATAACTTAGGAAAACTCCCTAAGATTGTGAGTTGGCATCAAGAGAGATGTCATGACTAATGTATATATTATTACTAACCTTGAAAGTGGGTTAGGAGATGGTGAGTCACGCGTGCAAGGAAGAGGAAACAATAGAGCGATTGTTTCTGATTCCATGGTCAAACTCCCTTGTTAGGGGCCGTGAGCCACATGGTGGTGCCCGTTGGGGCCGTGAGCCACGTAGTGGTGCCCGTTGAAGTAAGACTAGCAGAGCTTATCCATCAAAAGGGATAAGCTGGGTATTATGGTTTATGAGTGAAGGATGAACCAACAGAATAGAACATAAAATCCCGATGGTGAGATCTGTATGTGTCTCTGCTCGGAGGCCTGAGAGGCTTAACTTAAGAATTATTCAAGAGAAGAATAATTGAGAAAACTAGATCAAGACCGAGAGTGTCTATAGATCTAAGACAATAAGTAAAATTATCCGGTTAAGATGGATAAGTTATTTTTTTAATAAGAATGAGGCATTATTGAGGTAGAAACCCCCAAGGCCTAAAGAACAAGGTAATGTAAATTAACGAACTTAATGTGTTAGCCTTGTTGTTTGTATTCCTTGTATGAATACTTGTGATGCGAATGTGTGTGTGTTACAGCATTTCATGTTATGATTTAAATAAAACAATCACATGCTTAGACGACAATTAGTTGGGTGTGATCTGGTAGTAGCGGGTTGCACGACTACCATACCAGCAAAGGTGCTGAGCCCCTTTGGGGCCACCCATTATTTTTCAGGTACAATGGAGCTGATTACCATTCAAGAGTAGGACGGGGTTGCTGCTAGTATGGGTAGTTGTTATTTACATTTGCCATTGTTTGTATAGTAAGACCGAAATGTTATCGGCAAGTTGAGGAATGTAAGAGACTCGGTATAGTTGATTTGTATTTGACTCGGTTTAGAAATGGAATGATGTTATTGTATTGTGTAAGTTTTGGGGAATTCTGGTCCATCAGACCGTTACTATATTTAGTTAGCCCTTGTTAGTCACTTGGGTGGCTAACGGCATTGTTTCACCCACCGTTGTATTTGGATTATCCGTTGTGAAGGTAATGATGTACGAGACCATTAGACTTTAATGACGAGATTAACGGTAGGGATGTTACATCGGGCGTAGAAGATCACGATAGGCAATGAATATTCATGTTTTATTTCAGTGTTGAGTGTGTGTAAAGGGTTACCATATGCTATTTATAATAGGGTACATAAGAGGTCCTAAATACAAACTAATGGGCTGGGCTAAAATGAGTGGGCTTAAGTATATTGTCTATCATTCCCTCGCAAGTCCAAACTGCTAAACGAGAGAGGGAGTTTAGACTTGAAGTCTAAAAATTTTTGTCCCTCCAAAGCTTTGGTGAAGAGATCAGTCGTTTGAGAGTGAGAGGGAACACAATGTACATGCAAAGAACCGTTCTTGACTCTTTCCCTGACAAATAAGAAGCCTATCTCTATATGTTTTGCACGACTGTGCAAAACTGGGTTGGAGGCGAGATATAGAGCCCCAACGTTGTCGTAGTGGAGTACCGGCGGTGAGGGAAGAAAGATACCCAGTTGCAGCCAGAGAGCCTCCGAGATAGCGATGACAAGATTAAAAGTCTACCTCGGTGGATCTTTTGGCGACCGTTCACTGCTTACACGAGTGCCAAGAGTGAAGATGAGAGCCAAGGAAGATACAAAACTTGAAGGTTGAGCGACGGTCGAAGACGGAGCCAGCCCAGCCCGCGTCCAAGAATATGTGGAGGTCGCGCACATAGAGGTTTTGCAGAGAAGAAGAGACCTTGGTCGATGGTAAGTTTGAGGTAACGAAGCACTCTCTTAACTCCTTTCTAGTGGATTTCCTTTAGGGTTTTGCATGTACTAGTTGAGTTTGTTCACAACATAGTGAATGTCAGGTCGAGTAAACCCTAGGTAGTGGAAACCTCAAATTATGCTCCTGTATTTGTGTGGATCGTGAAAATCTGGTGAATCTGTGTTATCAAAGTTAATAGTATAGGTCATGGGTGTGTTTGTGGGTTTATTGTTTCTGAGGTTTTCTCGTGATAGAAGTTCCTTGACATAGTGGCCTTGGCTAAGAGTTAAACCAGAGGGAGATATGTGGACATGTAGACCAAGGAAATGAGAGATATTACCTAGGTCTTTGATAGGAAACCTGTGAGCAATACACGACACTAGTTGAGTGAGAAGTATGAGGGTTAGGCCGGTAATAATAATGTCATCCACATATACTAGGATGAACACCATCTGGCTATTTTAATTGTAAATAAATAAGGAAGAGTCAAATATAAAGGGTTTGAATCCAATCTCAATAAGATAATTGCTGAGCCTAGAAAACACGCTGATGGCTTTACTTGAGACCATATAGGGCTTTATTTAGGCAACAAACATGATCTGGAAACTTCTTGTTGACAAATCCACTAGGTTGTTTTATAAAAGTCTTATCATCAAGAGTACCATGTAAAAAATCATTATCAATAACAGTCTGTCTGATAGGCTAGCCATAGGAGATAGCAATAGATAAGACCAGCCTGATGGTAGAAGTTTTGACCACATGGCTGTAGGTCTTAGTGTAATCGACACCACAAGCCTGATTATAGCCAAGAGCAACTAACTAAGCTTTTATTCTTTCAATAGTCCGTCAGCTCTCCTGTTGGTTCTCGTAACCCACTTAGTCCCTAGAAGGTTCATCTCCTTGCTGTAAGGAACTAGGGTCCATGTGTGGTTTTTTGTAGAGCGTCAAACTCCTTCTGGATGGCCTCCAACCATTCAAGAATCTTCATTGCTTTGTTGAAACAGGGTTCTTCTGGAATTTTAGAGAGAGCATTGGACTGTGAGTGAGTGAGAGTGTGATTAAGCCAGTTCACAGTCTCATCTGTATGCACTAGGGGTTTGAGAGAGTTGGTTTGAGTTCGTGTAATCATTCTAGGGGAGGGAAGAGGAAGGTGTGAGGCAGAATCTGAGAGCTCAAGTGAGGTATATGGTTTTAAAGGAGAGGAAGGGAATTCAGGTGTATCTGTAGGGGAAGAATGAGGTAGAGGAAGTAAGGAGTCAGAATAGGAGTGAGAGATAGAAGGTGTAGGTAATAAAGGATGTAGAGAAGAAGGGGTGAAGTCATGGATTTATAAGTTGACAATTGTATTGAGAGGTGGTGAAGAAGAGGTATTTTGTGAGGTTTTGCAGAAAGGAAAGAATGCTTCCTGAAAGGTTACATCCCTAGAAAGGTATTTTTTGTGCGAGGGTAAGTGAAGATAAATGTAGCCTGTAGAAGTAGAGTCATAACCCAGAAAGATACAATCCTGGGTATAGAAGAAGAGCTTGTGAGCATTGTAAGGCCTGAGATTAGGGAAACAAGAACAGCCAAAGACCCTTAAGATCTTGAGGTCAAGGTCCTTAAGATAGAGTTTCTGATAAGGAATAGAATAGGACAAGACTTTAGTAGGGGTTCGATTAATAAGGTAGGCAGCAGTAGTGAAAGCATATGACCAATAAGTCAGTAGTATAGAAGCTTGATATAACAGGCACAACCCCTTATTAACCACTTGCTTGATTCTGCCCTCTACAACACCATTCTGTTGGTGTGAATGAGGGCGAGTAAAACGATAAGAGATGCCATTTTGAGCTAGAAAGGAACTAAGTGCTTAGAACTCACCCCTACCATCTGTCTGCACTGACTTAATATTAATCTTAAAATGATTTTTCACCAAGGTGCAGAAAGTAGAAAAGACCTTAAACATGTCTGACTTTGCTTGTAAAGGAAAGCACCACATATAATTAGAATGATCATCAACAATCAATAAGAAATGGCTATAACCATCCACAAATCTGTAGTGAGTAGGGCCCCATAAGTCCAAGTGTAATAGTTCAAAACAAAATTTAAACACAGAGGGGGAAGCAAAATAAGGCAGAGACTGAGTCTTGCCAGCACAACAAGCTGTGAAAACGTCATGCTTAACTACCTTAGATATAGGCAGGGCAAAATTATTTAAAGCTATACTGGTATTAGAGGGATGACCAAGGCGCATATGCCACACATCAGTAGGAGCAGCGGCAGAAAAATTGAGTTGTGGTAGGCTGGAAAGCATTAGACTCCAACTCTACCTTCCCCCCGCAGTAGAATAGTCTTGGTAAGAAGATCCTTCAATAGAAATAGTCAGTGTAAATTTTAAAGAAAACTGAATTATCTCTGCAAAATTGACTAATAGAGATGAGATTTCTTTGTAAAGTAGATGTGTGCAAAATGTTTTTCAACATAAAGGTCTATTAGCCAAGTAAAAAGAGTTAGTACCCTGATTAGCAACAGGTCATGAAATACCCCAAATTATTAAAGCATGGATTAAATATTTAATCACATTAATTAAGGCCTAAACATGCCTTAAAAGTCAACTGAGAACAAACAAAGTGGTCAACACAAATCAAGATGTTGCACCCTTTGACTGCTAAGGGTAATAAATACCCAAATGAACTACTTAGGACCTAAAAAATTTGTCCTAAGCATATTAACACATTACTAACATATTATAACCGTTGGACAACACTCCAACACAAAAAAAAAAAAGCATTTACATGCTTCAAGGTCAAAAAGGGCAAAAAGGTGCTCTATGGAAAACCTTAAAAATCAAATGACCTTTAAATGATATAAAATCGAATACCATGATCAAATATCATGTAAAGGAGCACAACAAAACCGTTTGTCAAAGAAAACCAAGCTCAGAAACACCAGGCAAACAAAATGTGCGCTAAAACTCCTAAAGCACGTTTTTGTGAATGTCTTTTAAATTGGTTTTTTAAATGGGCTAAAAGGTTATAAATACCTTAAATATAATAAAATATCATATTATATGATATTAGGAATTTAATTCCAGAAATTTACGAATTTTTACAAAATTAATATTAAAATATTAATAAAACCCTGAAGTGGGGCCCGCATGAGTCAAAATGACCAAGTTTGGTCAATGGGCAGTTAATGACCCATTTGCCCTAGTGGAAATCGGCGGCAAGGAGGTGGGAAGACATAAGTCTTTGATTGACAATAATGCTACCTAATACAAACCAAAGGAATAGTAAAAGGTTACTTTTCGTACTTTTTCAATAATAAGCTCATTCCAAGCTTCCCCCTTCCTCTTGTCCGATTCTCTTAATTCCAACCAGCTACCTCCCTTCTTGAAGCTCTCAAGTCTGGTTCTTGAGTTAGGAAGGCAGTTCATACTCTTAAGCTCTTAAGGTAAGCTTTTAATGTCATTTTTAGCTCTTTTTCTTCATCTCTCACTACCAACAACCTAGATTTCGTGGCTCATCAATTCCTATGGCTTATTCTCAGTGTTCTAAGGTTAGAACAAGAGCTAAACTCGGTTGAGACCAGTAGAGGGACAAGGTTGTTCAAATCTACATTTTAAGGTAAAAGTGTTTTTAAGCTCATAACTTTGGATTCCCTTCAAGTTCGGCTGTGAAACTTGGTCATAGCCTCATCTTTCTCCTTTTCATGTGGATCTGTGGTTAGCCATTTGGAGCAAGGATGGCCGAGATCCAAAGGAAATACCCTTTTTAAGGCATTTTCCAGGTGAAAACCTAACAACAAGGTAGCATTTCGAGATCTAAACTATTTCCTATGTCAATATGGTGGATCTAACACCTTGTGGTGTGTTTGGTTCAGGTCGAAACCACTTAGAACTTCCCTTGCACTCTTAAGGTAATTTTTGCCTTAAATCTTACATTAAATTACTTCTTATGGTTAGATCTTGCTTGGAGACTAACTAGGCCTTGTTTTCTGTTTGAAAACATGTAAAACAAGCTGTGGAGAATTTCTACTTAAGGTGGCCGAACCAAACAAGGATTACCTAAGCTAAATCAAGGTATAAATCACTTAAACATTAACTTTGCTAAGTTAAAAATGTTCTAAGCTAATTCTAATACTATTGCCGTCAGTGAAGAGGTGAAATAAGGTCTTGTTTGACCTTAAAATTTTTAAGGAATGGTTTAATAAATTTTATAGCTAATTAAACAAGCATAATTGTCAAATTTAAGACATTATGTGGAAGTTTGGTAAATAAATGAAGAATATATGGTGAGGCCAAAAATTTATATGTATTTTGGGACATTTATGTGTAATTTATTTTGCAAGCCAATGTTTGTAATAAGGCCATGTATTTTAGGCCATTTTATTTATGCATTTACAAGCTTTTAATTAAGTTTAAGTAGTATAAATGCATTACCGAAAATAAATGGGGTCTTAGGTGTAATTAAATTAAATTTGGGGGCTTTAGAATAATAAGGCCGAAAATTAGAGGTAAAAAGGAGTTAAAATAAAGTTTATAAGATTTTATAAAGTTTTGGGGTTAAATGGTGATTTCTAGAAAATTTGGGTGCAAACCGTAATTATTAGGAATTAATGGTCAAGGAAATATTAAGGAGGTCAACATTGACCATATGCTAGGTTTTGACCAAAATAAATAAGTTAGATAACTTATTTAAGGTTTTATAATAAGTTATGTATTTAATGGTAATATTTTTATAACATATGTGGTAAATATGTTATTACCAAAAATAAAGGGTGTACAATGGTATTTTAAACACCCATGGGCTATTAGGAATTTTAGGAATTTATTTGGTGGATTTTGGAATTAAAATAAACTATATGTATAATATATAGTTAATATGTCATTATGACACTTTGGAGAAAAATAGATGGTGGAATGGTAAATATCAAAAGTATATGGGTTGATAAGGATATTTATAACCCTTTGGTGGAATTTGGTGATTTTTAGAATTATTAAGAGAATTTATTAAGATATGTGTATAAAATATGGTTTTAATGATATGAAAGAACTATGTGTTATAAATAGGGCCAAATGGCAATTATAGAATAGCACAAGGGCTGTTCGGAATTTACAAAAAATAACCATAGGTTATACTCTTTTATAAGTTGGAAATGTTATATTAAATGGTATATATAACATGGTAAAAAGAAAGGGGCGATTTTGTAAATAAAGGAAACTATGGTTTATGGAAAAGAATAAGATTTTCTTATGGTGCCTGAGAGGCAATAATAAATGGTTTTGTATAAAAACTATAGGTTATAAGTTAAAGGAATAAAAATATCACATAGTATGATATTAGTATAGGGTATAACATTACATAATGTTATGTGGTCAAAACGGAATTTAAATTAAGATAAGGGCTATACTGAGTTAATAAGAGTTAAAAGATGAATTTTAGACTAAGGTCTATAATGTTCTAAATGTTATGACAATGATATGGTTTAGATGGAATTAATATAAGGAAGGGTACTCACATAAAATAATGTGACAAACTATAAATAAATGAGATTTATAAACTGAAACAGTGCACTAATCCTAATGCGACCAGGCTTGATCCCAATGCAACAGTACATCTATCCTAGTACGTTCCTATCTAATCTCCTATCTTACTTTACCTGATTTCGGACACAGAGTCTCGTGAAAGTAGAGAGGGAGAGAGAGAGTTTCTATTTGAGTTGAATGCGAGTTTGATTGCCCAAAATCACGTGTCTTATTTCATGGGGGTACACCCTTATTTATAGTTTTTTTGGGCCCGGTCCCTTTGGTGCCAGCCTGTATTTTATATGTTTAAGTACGGTTTTACCCCTTCTTAGTCCCTTTGGTCGACCACAGGCGGCCGACCGTACTACATTTTGCTTTGCCTAAGTCCCATTTTCATCCGGCTGAAGGACGGCCGGATGACCTATGTGCTTCTACCCTCATCCGGCTAAGCGGCCGGATGCTCTATTTGTTCTATTCTCATCCGGCTGAAGGAGCCGGATGCTCTTCGCGTCCTGTTTTGGGCTTGACACCATTTCTTCCCTTCTCATCAGTCCCACAAGTTCTATCTTTCTGAATTTGGTGAAGAAAATAGAACTTCCGTGTTGTGTTTTTGTGAAAAAATATCAATTCTGAAGCCCTTTGGTTTGTCCGTCCTTCGACCTTTCCTTATCCCAGTCCCACAAGTTCTTTTTCTTCATACTTGGAGAAATGGAACTTCTTTTTGGCCACGTGCGATGCCCGTGACTTTTTGAATTTTTCCGCCTACTTTTGGTGCAGAATTCGTAAGGTCCTTTCTTGACTTATCATCGGAAGCGCTTTTTAGGAGGCGTGTGGCCCTTTCTTTTTCCCTGCAAAATGGCATTTTTGTTTGTACATACAAATATATTTATTATTTGTTTGAGCGAGGGAAAACTTCTTTAAAGTTTGAGCTTTTAAGCTTCTCTCCCTTCCCCTCTGTTTATCTTCGACTCTCCTCTTCTTCTTCGTTATCGTGCTCCTTGCTCTCTTTCGCTGTCGCTTACTTTGATTCGCGCCAAGTTCAACGATGTCTTCCTCTGCTGCAAAGAAGAGTAAGCTTGCTGCGAACTTTTCTCCTGCTGTTGAAGCGATTCAGGGTTCTCACTCCTCCGATGGCTTTCGCCCCACGCTTTTGAAATTTCAAAGACCCTTTTTGTCTGGGCGAGAGCCTTCTCCCTCTTCTGTCGATATTTCTGCCCTTCGCGACTGTCTCAGGGATGTCGAAGCTCCCCGTGGTACTCAAATTACCTGCCATCTTCCGATTCTCACCCAAACGACGATTTCGGCCGTGGGTACGTGGTTTATGCCGATTTCTTCGCTCTGGCCTGACTATTCCTCCACATCCTTTTGTTTTGGGTTTCCTTCTCCGGCGTTGCTGCTCTCTTGCCCACCTCCACCCCAAAGCTATTTCTCATCTTCATGCTTTTATTGCCCTCGTGATGAAATTAAGATTCGGCCGGAGGGCACTGATTTCACCCGATTCTTCACAGTTAGGGTTGATCCCGACAGTCTAACCCTAACTGCAAAAGCCGGGCACTCCCTTTTCGATTATAAGAAGGTTCATGGATGGGGTTCGCGGTGGTTTGTCATCGTCCCTCCATCCGGCCGAATCTTGGGCGTTCCGTATGCTGCTGAAGTAATGAAAGGTCAGCTGTCCTGCCCCTCAACTCCTCCGGCCGAGCTTCCTATCTCAAAGATCTTAAGACTCTAAACAAAAAACCGCCGACCGTTGAGGTGTTTTTTTCAAAAGCACGCCTGTCTTCCCTGAAGACCTACCACAGTGAGTATTTTTGGTTTCGCCGGGAGTTTATCCGTCCTTATTGGTTCCCTTATTGTTTTAGTATGTTGTACGCAGATTTCTTTCAGAAGGGGGACAAGATCGGTCCTTTCCATAACTGGAACCTTGTCACCTTCAAGAATGGTGATGATAAGATTGATATTACGACACTCTGACTGCGGCCACTGATGCGGCTGAGCGTCTTTTGGAGAGTGCCCCTCCTTCTTCAAAGCGCTCCAGGCAAGAGAGCCAAGGCGACCAAGCTGGTTATCCGAAAAAAAAGAAAAGGCTGGAAGAATCTCCTGATCATGTTGCTGCCGGATTGTCAGGTACTTGGCACGTGATTCCCGAGTCCGGGCATCGTGTCTTCCTTCCTCTCACCCCTGGCTCGGGTCTGGATCTTGGTTCTCGCCTGGGGCGGGGGTCTGGTTATCCGACTCCTATTTGCGAGCAATTTCCTGATTTGACGGGTTACTTTTCTTCAGATCCTGCGCGTGAAAACACCTTGGAAGCTACTGACCTTTGTGCTGGTCCTTCGTCTGAACCAGGTTTGATTCCTGCTATGTCCTTCCGCTTCCGGCTTTGTATATACTTGATAATGTGACCACATTTGGTTTTTGCTACTGCGGCAGTCTCTGTTCCTGCCAAACAAAAACTAAAGAAGAAAACCATATCAAAGCCGAAGGCTTCTCAGCTAGGGGTATCAGGGGAAGGACAAACCTCCGGCGATCCTGAGGCTTCAGGATCATTTTCTATTGACGTTGCTGGGGCCATGGATGCGGCAAGGAGTAGAGGAATGGAATACCGCGAGGTGCCTGAGAATCCTGAGCTAAGGAGTAAGCAGAGAGAAGACTTCATAGCTCCTCTTCTTCCTCCCCTCCTCCTCCTGTTCAAGAATCTTATACTGGACCATCTCAAAAGGAGGGGTGGTTCTACTACCGCGGGCACCCCCTCCCTCTGCTATCCTGTGATGCCGCCAAGTACTCTTCTCTATGGAAGGAGGCAATTAGAAGATCCAATCATCCAGACGGGATCTTCGCTCCCCCGGCAACTTTTACTGCTACCAAAAACAGGCTGCGGATTGGAGACGGGGGGGCAGATGCTATCATGCGGCATTCCCTTCCGGCTGATGATGTGCTTGACATGCTGTGGGGGGGAATTTTTCAGGTTGACTCGTGTGTCTTTCTTATGTTTCCTTTTCGTTTTAGTGCGGCTCCTTCCCTGATTTTGTGTACCGTTGTTTTTAGGTGATGTCCATGGCCCAAAGCACTGAGATTCACTTCGGCAATCTCAAATCCAGGCTTTGCCGTGAGGAAAGTCGAGCTAACAAAGCCGAAGAGGAGCTGAGGCTGACCCGCTCCTCTCATGACACTTACATTGACCAGGTCGAGTACGAGATCGATCGTAAGGCAAAGGAGAGAACCGAGGCAATCAATAAAGAACTGCAGTCATCCCGGCGCGAATGCGAGCGTCAGCGTGATGAGTATGAGCTACAGCTGCAGAAACTTCGGGAGAGAACCTTTCTCTAAGAGGCCGGATCAAGGAGGCCGATGATACATTGATAGAGGTATGAAACCATCTCTTCTTTCCTTGGCTTTGGATAAGCTGATTTGGTTCTTTTTTGACCGGGCATTATGCTGGATCAGGTGCGCACTATGCACCGGAATGATGTGAACAATCTTCAGGCTGAGAAGGCCTTTTTATGATGAGCGGAATTCTTTTAAGCAGGAAGCTGAGACACTCGAGCTGGAGAAGCAAACTCTTCAACGGGAGAATGAAGCTCTTGTGAAGGAAAAAGAAAAGCTTATGCAGGATTTAGATTCCTTGACGGAAGAAAAGGTTATGCTGGAAGAGCAGTTGAGGTCTTCTTTTGATCAGGAGAGGAAATCTCTGCTCCGAGATTGTTCTCTTTTGGAAGAAGAGAAGAAAACCCTTGCTGCGGACAAAGCTGCCCTGATAGAAGAGAGGGCCAGGCTGGAGGAGAAAGTAAAGGAGCTGGAAGGAGCTAAGTCTCGTTCTCAAGCCGAGAGTACTGGCCATCGAGCCATGGTAAGCTTTTAGATCTCCGCCTTTTTTTTTCTTTTATTCTTTCTCTTCTTACTTTTATTCCGGCCAGGCTTGAGTCCTGCCAATCTACTGAAGCACGTCACTCAGCTGAATGGCCGGTTGCTCGTGCTAAAGAGGAGTTGTCATCCACCAACTCAGAGCGTGATAAGTACCGAGCCCAGGTTCTGACTCTTGAATCCCAAGTGACCAGGCTCAAATCATTCTCCCGGCAGTCTCAAGAGGAGGTACAGAAGCAAGGCACCATTAATGCTCATCTAAAGGAGTCTTTTGCCTCGCAGTGTCGTCGGATAGTCGACATTTGCCAGCAAATTGTTTCAGATCACTCCCTTGAGAAAGGAGAGTTGCTGGATGATGATTTATATAACAAGCTGGAATTCAAGGCCGTTGCTCAGAAGTCCAATTTCTTCTCAGAACTCGAGAGGTTCTGCCGTAGCCCTGGGGAGACATGTTTTGGTGGTGGTGAGGCCTCATTTCTTCCGGCTGGAAGTAATATCCTGCCATCCGGCGGAGGAATGCCGCGTCTGTCCAGAAAGTCCAAGTCTTCTGAGAGTGTAGCTGGCAGTGGTGATAGATTGTTGACTCCTGGCGAGGAAGCTGTGGAGAAAGCAGAATAGAAGTTCTCAAGCAGAATATAAGTTCTCTTTTTTGTTATTTTTAGAGGGGTTCTTGTTTCGGCCTGTATTTTTTTGTTTATCGAACGATTACATTTTGTAACCGTTTTTACCCCATATTTTGGGAGGAATATAAGCCTATACTTTTTACCATATTTAGCTATTTGTCTGTCGGAGTAGCTCTTTTGAGCCAAGTTTTTATTGCTGCGACATCTCTCTCTCTCTTTTTTTAAAAAAAGGGCGCACCTATGCGAGTTATGTTGGAATGGTATTCGTTTTTTCACAAGGGGCTTTGGTTTTGGACCCTCTGTTCCGGCCAGACCTCTTTTCTCTCTTTTTTTTTAAGTATGGTACCCATGGTTTTTAGCATCTTTTTAGGATATGAAGCGTAGGAATCTGTGGTCTGCTAGCCGACGCCTGTTTTTTAAGGTAAGATAGCTTGCGGCTCATTGGCCGGATGTTTCTTTCAAGGCATGGCAGCCTGCGGCGTGTTGGCCGGATGTTTCTTTCAAGGCATGACAGCCTGCGGCTCGTTGGCCGGATGTTTCTTTCAAGGCATGACAGCCTGCGGCTCGTTGGCCGGATGTTTCTTTCAAGGCATGACAGCCTGCGGCTCGTTGGCCGGATGTTTCTTTCAAGGCATGATAGCCTGCGGCTCGTTGGCCGGATGTTTCTTTCAAGGCATGATAGCCTGCGGCTCGTTGGCCGGTGCTTTCTTTCAAGGCATGATAGCCTGCGGCTCGTTGGCCGGTGCTTTCTTTCAAGGCATGATAGCCTGCGGCTCGTTGGCCGGTGCTTTCTTTCTTTCAAGGCATGATAGCCTGCGGCTCGTTGGCCGGTGCTTTCTTTCTTTCAAGGCATGATAGCCTGCGGCTCGTTGGCCGGTGCTTACTTTCAAGGCATGATAGCCTGCGGCTCGTTGGCCGGTGCTTACTTTCAAGGCATGATAGCCTGCGGCTCGTTGGCCGGTGCTTACTTTCAATACCTCAGGGGGTGATCAGTCCCCTGGCAAAAAAGTACCTGCACTTTCGTTAAAAAATACCTCATTTTATTGATTTTGTCTAGCAATGTTTTTACACATAAAACTTTTTTAAACATTCAGCATGCCAAGAGTGAGGCAGTCGTATCCTTCACCATTTTTCAGACGGTATGAAGCTCGTCCTGTCTTCTGGTGTATGATGTATGGTCCTTCCCATTGAGGTTCCAACTTCTTGGGTTGCTTAACTTCTCGGAGGACTAATTCTCCTGGGGCAAAACTTCGTTCCTTTATCCTTCTGTTGAAATACCTCTCACTTTGGATTTATCCTTCGCCATCCTTACTGCGGCGGCCATCCTGGTTTCTTCAAGGAGATCTAGGTGATCCTGTATCCCCTGAGTGTTGACCCTTCATTATATGATTCCAATCTTATGGATGGCACTACAATTTCCGCCGGAATGACGGCTTCCAAACCATATGTCAGTCTGTAAGGTGTTTCTCCTGTTGGCCCTCTTTCTGTCGTTCTGTATGACCAGAGGACCTGGGGTAACAATTCTGCCCACTTTCCCTTTTTCTCATCGAGTTTTCTCTTTATTGCCTTTACTATCTGCCCATTCGCATTCTCAACCTGCCCGTTTGCCTGAGGGTGGGCTACTGACGCAAACCTTAATCCGATCTTCCATTCTTCACAGAATTCTCGGAAGCTTTCGCAATTGAACTGTGTTCCATTATCAGTTATTATTACTTTTGGTATGCCAAACCTGCATACCACGTATTTCCAAATGAATTCTTGTGACTTCCTAGCCGTGATGGAGACAGTAGGCATTGCCTCGACCCATTTTGTGAAGTAGTCGATAGCGACGTATATGAACTTGAACCTCCCTGGCGAAGATTCCGGGAATGGGCCCACAATGTCCAATCCCCACATAGCAAAGGGAATCGGGCATATGATAGATTTTTGTTCCGCCGGTGGGGTATGTATCTTGTTTCCATGTTCTTGACACTTGCGGCATTTTTGTATATACTCTTTGCAATGCTCCATCATTTTTGGCCAAAAATATCCGAGTCTCAAGATTTTGTGAGTTGTGGTCCTCTCCCCCTGGTGATTTCCGCAGAGCCCATCATGTATTTCTCTTATCAATTCTGCCCCTTCTTATGGTAACACACTTTAGAGCGGTCTTGCAAAGGATCGCTTATACAGCTGATTATCTTCAATAAAAAACGATGCGGCTCGCCTTTTTACTATTCTGGCCTCCTTTTCATCTTCCGGCAGTTTTCCTTGCCGTATGTAATTTATGATTGGAGTCATCCAGGATTCTTCTTGGTTATCTGTCTCTACTGCCAACACCCGAGTTCCTTCTATGCTTGGGGAAGTTCTGACTTCTAGCCATATTTCATTGGGTACTTTTTCGGCCATGCTTGCCAATTTGGCTAAGGCATCTGCTTCGACATTCTTTTCACGGGGAAGGTGTTTTAGCTCACATCGTTGGAAATTTGCCCTTAGCTCCTGGGCCTTGAGCAAGTACTTCCATAGCTTTTCCTCTTTGACCTCATAGATGTTGTCATTTTGTCTTGCCACCAACATAGAGTCCGAGTATACTTCTAATTCTGTCGCCCCGAGGGCTGTAGCTACTTCCAATCCCTGGATAAGAGCTTCGTATTCGGCTTCATTATTAGTGACATCAAAGTCCAGACGGAAGGCATAATTCAGCTTTGCCCATCTGGCGCCTGTACCACTATTCCAGCTCCTGCCCCACTTTGCATCGAGCCCCATCAACCAAGATGACATATGGACTCTGAGCTTGCTTTCTTCTTTTGCAAAGTTGGTTTCCGTTATAAAGTCTGCTAAGGCCTGAGCTTTTTTGCTGTTCTGGGCAAGAAGTGAATTTCGTATTGTGTCAGCTCTACTGTCCAGCTTACCATCCGGCCGGAGGCATTCGATTGTTCGCAATTTGTTTGAGCGGCCAGTTGGTCCTGACAAGATTCGATGTGACTGGAAGTAGGGCCGTAGTTTCTTGATGCCACTACCAGTGCGAACAAGATTTCTCTATTTGGTGTACCGTCTTCTGTCGGGCTCAAGATTTTGCCCGTATAATAAACTGGTATCTCCCTTTTCTCCTCCATGATTAGGACAGCTGCCACGCCCAATCTGTTGCGGACAAGTAAGGTATAGATCCTGTCCTGGGGTAGGTACACCCAGCTTAGGTAGATCCCGAAGCATCTCCTTGATCTTCTCAAAGGCTTCTATGCATTCTTGTCCCACTGGAATTTGCTGTTCTTCCTTAGAATATTGAAGAATGGGATCGACTTTTCTTGTAGCTTAGAACAGAACCTACTTAATGCTGTCAGTCTCCCATTCAAAAGCTTGAACATCTTTGATGTTTCTTGGGGGAGAAAGGTCGAGGATGGCCTGACTTTTTCTGGATCAACTTCAATACCTCGTTGTCCAACGATGAAACCAAGAACCTCCCTTTGGTTACGCCAAACACACACTTTTCCGGATTTAGTTTGATTTGGTACTTATCCATAGTGTCGAATGTTTCTTCTAAATCCTTCATGTGTTGTTCTTTTGACGGACTTTTCACAACTATGTCATCAACATAAGCTTCCACATTCCGGGCAATTTGTTGACAAAACACTTTGTCAATCATACGCTGAAAAGTGGCCCCTGCATTCTTTAGGCCGAAAGGCATTACTTTGTAACAGAATGTTCCGGCTGAAGTAATGAAGGAGGTCTTTCCGAATCATCCTCTTTCATTTTTATTTGATTATCCGGAGAAAGCATCCAAAAACTTAGCACGGATCTGGGCAGTTGAGACCACCAATCTATCTATTGATGGTAGAGGATAAAAATCCTTAGACATGCTTTATTTAAATCTGTGAAATCCACGCACATTCTCCATTTTCCATTTGCTTTTTTCACCATACAACATTAGCCAACCACCGTGGGTAAGCCACCTCCCTGATGAATCCGGCTTAGGAGTTTTTGGACCTCGGTTCGTGCGGCCAAATCTCTTTCCTCATCCCTATTACCTTTTCTTTGCCTGACCGGCACGTTGTTTAGTGTCCACCCTGAGCTCATGCCGGATAACGCTTGGTCTATACCAGCATCTCGTCCGTGCTCCAAGCGAATGTTGCCTTCTTTTTTCCAGGAACCTCACTTAAGTGAGTCTGCTCTCCACTGTCCAACGCAGTTCCTATTTTAAAAATTTAGAAGGGTCATTTTAAATGTACCTCTCTGGGGGGATCTTGGGTTGTTCGACATTCTTCTTCTCCTTGATCCGGCCCTGAGGAGGAAGGTAACCTTCCCTTGAACTCCTTGTCTGATCCCACAGTTTTAACCACCTCCTCACTAGGAAGGCTGTCCATGATACGGACTTCACACATTCGGGCCATCTTTTGGCTTCCTCTTATCGTGACTACCCTCCCTCTTGAGGTTAAGTACTTCATTTTTAAGTGATGAGTGCTGTGGATGGCTTTGAAAGCATTGATCCCTGGCCTCCCGAGGTACATGTTGTATCCAGAGAGGCCTGGCACAATAAAAGCTGTGAGCTTCTCTGTTCTCCTTTCATCTCCTTGGCCCAGGGTCATTGTGAAGTCTATACTGCCGGAAGATGTGGTAGAGACACCTCCCACAAATCCTCCTAGGACCGCCGAATAAGGCTTGATCCGGTCCTCAGGTACTTCCAGCTTCTTAACTGCTTCTGCTTCGATATGACATTTGCTCCGGCCCCACTATCGATTAGAATTCCCTCCATCATCCGATCGTTTACTTGTGCACGGATGACAAGTGGATCGTTGTGTGGGTATAGGACTCCATCTTCATCTTCGTCGGAGAAGAAAATTGGAGGAAAATTTTCCTTTTTGGCAATTTTTCTCTCCGGGAGCTCTTGATGCACTTGATGGATGTGTCTTTTCCTTTCATTAGGGGTTAGTGGTCCTACTTCTGAAAATAGTCCTGTGGGTTTTCTTAGAGGAAGTTTCGTTAGCTTTCTTTTTTTTTGGAAAGAAAGGAGGTTTATTAATAGTAAAGAATGCGAAAAGAATGGAAATTTTATTTCTCCTCTTGGTAATATGATGTTTTGACAATTATGCAACACAAAATTTCATCCTAAAACAGATTGCAAATTGTACTCCAAATATTTATCCTGAATAAAGGGAAAAGGAACTTTTACTCTCCTTTGTACAAACCTGTTATCATCCCCACTGATTTGCCGGGGTCAAGCCTGGGGTGGATCTCTTCCTCCTGTCGCCCTCGGGGTGTACTCTGGGCATTGCTTTGTTGACCGCCATACTGCCTTTGCACTCCGGCCTGTTGCTTTCCCTTCTTCTTATTCTCCTCAATGACTCGGAGCTCTTTGGCCAGGGTAGCACAGTTTACAGTCCGATGACTGCGATTTCCATGGAATTCGCAGAATGCAACCGGAATTTCTCCCTGCGGTGGCTTCCTTGGCGGAGGGAGGTAACCCTCTCTTACTGCAGCGGCATATTTCCCTGGGTCAATATAGACAACAGTCTTTGCCCCCTGGTGCTGCGACCCCTGAGAGGAAGATCCGGCGGTTGACCTACCATAATATGGCTTGTACCTTGACCCTCCTCTTCCGGCATTTCCCCCGAGTCCTTCCTTCTTCTCTGGTACCCCTGCGGCTTTGAAGCTATCGGCCAGCTCTTTAGCCTTGTTCTCGGCTATCTCAGATTTTAAAAAATCATGGATCATTTCAGCTAATTCTCCATGAGTCTTCGGCGCCTTTGTCGCAATTTTTCCAGCTAGCCGAGGCTGAGCCAGGCCATTCCCAAAGGCCTTAATCAAGATCTTTTCATCAACATCGTCGATCTCTGCGACCTTCTTATGGAAACGCTCGCTGTATTCCTTCACGGTTTCTCCTTTTCGCTGTTTAATGTCCATCAATTCTATTTTTCTTTTTAACCTTCTTACTCGCAGCAAAATATTGCTGGAAATCTTCAGTCAATTGCTTGAAGCTCGTGATGGACTGAGGCGGTCTCGTGGAGATCCATCCCAATGCTCTTTTTGAAAGTGTTCCGGGGAACAGATTGCAGAGAGCGAGGGAGCTAATCCCCTGAGTGTTCATGGCGAACATGAATTTTTTGATATGCTGAGCAGGATCTCCAGTCCCGTCATACTTCTCAATTGCCGGGGCGACAAAGTGCGGCGGGAGTTTCGCCTTCCTTATCCGCTCCGAGAAGGGGTACAAGCTCATATCTATTTGATCATCTTCCTCCATCTCTTCTTCATCGATGATTGAATTGCGCTTTCTATCCTTACTCTCCTCCCCATTGCTACCTTTGGAGTCTCTGTTTTTCAATTGCTCAATTGCCTCCGTCATCTCGTCCCATTTTCTTTGGTACTCCTCGTCCCTTTGCATCAATTCCTGCTGCAAAGTCTCATTTCCCTCTACGATTTTTTCGTCAATGGATCTGACCAATCCTTTCAGCATGTCTTCTAGATCTTTCTTGGAGATGGCCTCTGGCATCTCCGAACTCATCCTTTCCTCGGAGTGGTTGTTATCTTCAACAGCGTTCCTTGATGCTTTCCTTGACCTTGGAGCCATCTTTCGTGTTTCAATCCTGCAAAAAACGTCATTAGTTACTTTAGGATTTCCACTATGAATCGCCGTAGATTACTTCCCTGCTTCTAGGTGGTCTCGTGGTTGCTTCTTGCTGTTCGTTTCCCACGCAGCAAGCTTACTCTTCTTTGCAGCAGAGGAAGACATCGTTGAACTTGGCGCGAATCAAAGTAAAGCGACAGCAAAAGAGAGCAAGGAGCACGATAACGAAGAAGGAGAGGAGAGTCGAAGCGATAAACAGAGGGGGAAGGGGAGAGAAGCTTAAAAGCTCAAACTTTAAAGGAAGTTTTCCCTCGCTCAAACAAATAATAAATATATTTGTATGTACAAACAAAAATGCCATTTTGCAGGGAAAAAGAAAGGGCCACACGCCTCCTAAAAAGCGCTTCCGATGATAAGTCAAAGAAAGGACCTTACGAATTCTGCACCAAAAGTAGGCGGAAAAATTCAAAAAGTCACGAGCACCGCACGTGGCCAAAAAGAAGTTCCATTTCTCCAAGTATGAAGAAAAAGAACTTGTGGGACTGGGATGAGGAAAGGTCGAAGGACGGACAAACCAAAGGGCTTCAGAATTGATATTTTTTCACAAAACACAACACGGAAGTTCTATTTTCTTCACCAAAATTCAGAAAGATAGAACTTGTGGGACTGATGAGAAGGGAAGAAATGGTGTCAAGCCCAAAACAGGACGCGAAGAGCATCCGGCTCCTTCAGCCGGATGAGAATAGAACAAATAGAGCATCCGGCCGCTTTAGCCGGATGAGGGTAGAAGCACATAGGTCATCCGGCCGTCCTTCAGGCGGATGAGAATGAGACTTAGGCAAAGCAAAATGTAGTACGGTCGGCCGCCTGTGGTCGACCAAAGGGACTAAGAAGGGGTAAAACCGTACTTAAACATATAAAATATAGGCTGGCACCAAAGGGACCGGGCCCAAAAAACTATAAATAAGGGTGTACCCCCATGAAATAAGACACGTGATTTTGGGCAATCAAACTCGCATTCGACTCAAATAGAAACTCTCTCTCTCCCTCTCTACTTTCACGAGACTTTGTGTCCGAAATCAGGTAAAGTAAGATAGGAGATCAGATCGAGACGTACTAGGATAGATGTACTGTTGCATTGGGATCAAGCTTGGTCGCATTAGGATTAGTGCACTGTTTCATTTGGCGCCGTCTGTGGGAGTAGCTCTTTTGAGCCAAGTTTTTATTGCCGCGACATCTCTCTCTCTCTTTTTTTTTTTAAAAAAAAGAATGGCGCACCTATGCGAGTTATGTTGGAATGGTATTCGTTTTTTCACAAGGGGCCTTTGGTTTTGGACCCTCTGTTCCGGCCAGACCTCTTTTCTCTCTTTTTTTTAAAGTATGGTACCCATGGTTTTTAGTCATCTTTTTAGGATATGAAGCATAGGAATCTGTGGTCTGCTAGCCGACGCCTGTTTTTTAAGGTAAGATAGCTTGCGGCTCATTGGCCGGATGTTTCTTTCAAGGCATGGCAGCCTGCGGCGTGTTGGCCGGATGTTTCTTTCAAGGCATGACAGCCTGCGGCTCGTTGGCCGGATGTTTCTTTCAAGGCATGACAGCCTACGGCACGTTGGCCGGATGTTTCTTTCAAGGCATGACAGCCTGCGGCTTGTTGGCCGGATGTTTCTTTCAAGGCATGACAGCCTGCGGCTCATTGGCCGGATGTTTCTTTCAAGGCATGATAGCCTGCGGCTCGTTGGCCGGTGCTTTCTTTTTCTTTCAAGGCATGATAGCCTGTGGCTCGTTGGCCGGTGCTTTCTTTTTCTTTCAAGGCATGATAGCCTGCGGCTCGTTGGCCGGTGCTTTCTTTTTCTTTCAAGGCATGATAGCCTGCGGCTCGTTGGCCGGTGCTTACTTTTTCTTTCAAGGCATGATAGCCTGCGACTCGTTGGCCGGTGCTTTCTTTTTCTTTCAAGGCATGATAGCCTGCGGCTCGTTGGCCCGTGCTTTCTTTTTCTTTCAAGGCATGATAGCCTACGGCTCGTTGGCCGGTGCTTACTTTAAAGGCATGATAGCCTGCGGCTCGTTGGCTGGTGCTTACTTTCAAGGCATGATAACCTGCGGCTCGTTGGCCGGTGCTTACTTTCAATACCTCAGGGGGTGATCAGTCCCCTGGCAAAAAAGTACCTGCACTTTCGTTAAAAAATACCTCATTTTATTGATTTTGTCTAGCAATGTTTTTACACATAAAACTTTTTTAAACATTCAGCATGCCAAGAGTGAGGCAGCTCGTATCCTTCACCATTTTTCAGACGGTATGAAGCTCGTCCTGTCTTCTGGTGTATGATGTATGGTCCTTCCCATTGAGGTTCCAACTTCTTGGGTTGCTTAACTTCTCGGAGGACTAATTCTCCTGGGGCAAAACTTCGTTCCTTTATCCTTCTGTTGAAATACCTCTCTACTTTGGATTTATCCTTCGCCATCCTAACTGCGGCGGCCATCCTGGTTTCTTCAAGGAGATCTAGGTGATCCTGTATCCCTTGAGTGATGACCCCTCCATTATATGATTCCAATCTTATGGATGGCACTACAATTTCCGCCGGAATGACGGCTTCCAAACCATATGTCAGTCTGTAAGGTGTCTCCTGTTGGCCCTCTTTCTGTCGTTCTGTATGACCAGAGGACCTGGGGTAACAATTCTGCCCACTTTCCCTTTCTTTCATCGAGTTTTCTCTTTATTGCCTTTACTATCTGCCCATTCGCATTCTCAACCTGCCCGTTTGCCTGAGGTGGGCTACTGACGCAAACCTTAATCCGATCTTCCATTCTTCACAGAATTCTCAGAAGCCTTCGCAATTGAACTGTGTTCCATTATCAGTTATTATTACTTTTGGTATGCCAAACCTGCATACCACGTATTTCCAAATGAATTCTTGTGACTTCCTAGCCGTGATGGAGACAGTAGGCATTGCCTCGACCCATTTTGTGAAGTAGTCGATAGCGACGTATATGAACTTGAATCTCCCTGGCGAAGATTCCGGGAATGGGCCCACAATGTCCAATCCCCACATAGCAAAGGGAATCGGGCATATGATAGATTTTTGTTCCGCCGGTGGGGTATGTATCTTGTTTCCATGTTCTTGACACTTGCGGCATTTTTGTATATACTCTTTGCAATGCTCCATTATTTTTGGCCAAAAATATCCGAGTCTCAAGATTTTGTGAGTTGTGGTCCTCTCCCCCTGGTGATTTCCGCAGAGCCCATCATGTATTTCTCTTATCAATTCTGCCCCTTCAGTTATGGTAACACACTTTAGAGCCGGTCTTGCAAAGGATCGCTTATACAGCTGATTATTTTCAATAAAAAACGATGCGGCTCGCCTTTTTACTATTCTGGCTTCCTTTTCATCTTCCGGCAGTTTTCCTTGCCGTATGTAATCTATGATTGAGTCATCCAGGATTCTTCTTGGTTATCTGTCTCTACTACGCCAACACCCGAGTTCCTTCTATGCTTGGGGAAGTTCTGACTTCTAGCCATATTTCATTGGGTACTTTTTCGGCCATGCTTGCCAATTTGGCTAAGGCATCTGCTTCGACATTCTTTTCACGGGGAAGGTGTTTTAGCTCACATCGTTGGAAATTTGCCCTTAGCTCCTGGGCCTTGAGCAAGTACTTCCATAACTTTTCCTCTTTGACCTCATAGATGTTGTCATTTTGTCTTGCCACCAACATAGAGTCCGAGTATACTTCTAATTCTGTCGCCCCGAGGGCTGTAGCTACTTCCAATCCCTGGATAAGAGCTTTGTATTCGGCTTCATTATTACTGACATCAAAGTCCAGACGGAAGGCATAATTCAAGCTTTGCCCATCTGGCGCCTGTACCACTATTCCAGCTCCTGCCCCACTTTTGCATCGAGCCCCATTAACCAAGATGACATATGGACTATGAGCTTGCTTTTCTTCTTTTGCATAGTTGGTTTCCGTTATAAAGTCTGCTAAGGCCTGAGCTTTTTTGCTGTTCTGGGCAAGAAGTGAATTTCGTATTGTGTCAGCTCTACTGTCCAGCTTACCATCCGGCCGGAGGCATTCGGATTGTTCGCAATTTGTTTGAGCGGCCAGTTGGTCCTGACAAAGATTCGATGTGACTGGAAGTAGGGCCGCAGTTTTCTTGATGCCACTACCAGTGCGAACAAGATTTTCTCTATGTTAGTGTACCGTCCTTCTGTCGGGCTCAAGATTTTGCCCGTATAATAAACGGGTATCTCCCTTTTCTCCTCCATGATTAGGACAGCTGCCACCGCCCAATCTGTTGCGGATAAGTAAAGGTATAGATCCTGTCCTGGGGTAGGTACACCCAGCTTAGGTAGATCCCGAAGCATCTCCTTGATCTTCTCAAAGGCTTCTATGCATTCTTGTCCCCACTGGAATTTGCTGTTCTTCCTTAGAATATTGAAGAATGGGATCGACTTTTCTTGTAGCTTAGAACAGAACCTACTTAACGCTGTCAGTCTCCCATTCAAAGCTTGAACATCTTTGATGTTTCTTGGGGGAGAAAGGTCGAGGATGGCCTGACTTTTTTCTGGATCAACCTCAACACCTCGTTGTCCAACGATGAAACCAAGAAACCTCCCTTTGGTTACACCAACACACACTTTTCCGGATTTAGTTTGATTTGGTACTTATCCAGAGTGTCGAATGTTTCTTCTAAATCCTTCATGTGTTGTTCTTTTGACGGACTTTTCACAACTATGTCATCAACATAAGCTTCCACATTCCGGGCAATTTGTTTACAAAACACTTTGTCAATCATACGCTGAAAAGTGGCCCCTGCATTCTTTAGGCCGAAAGGCATTACTTTGTAACAGAATGTTCCGGCTGAAGTAATGAAGGAGGTCTTTTCCGAATCATCCTCTTTCATTTTTGTAACACCCCAACTCAATCCAAATGTGGTCTCGCAACTTAACAGTATATATATACACATGTCACAGCGGAATTCTTTACAATCCAGGACCTTGCCACGGTCTGACTACAGAATATACCGAACATTAGTCCAACACCTTAACCATTTACATAACCTTCTTACAACCCCCTCACATCCTATACATCTTACTAACTCAGATTGCCATACGAGTGTACATGCACAACTCGTAGGCCATACTAACCCTTAACAGCTGTATCCTCTTCTTACTCTCGCGACGGCCGCCTCCTGATGTTCACCTGTGTAGTAAAAAGAAGCCCCCGAGGGGGTCAGCACGAATGCTGGTACTATCCTCTCATGGCCCCCCAAGCTAACGTGGCTACGACGACTAATTGTCGATAGCATGGAGGTTGATTAGATGCACAACATAATAGAAAGTGCAGTAAACAACAACTCAGATATGAACAATCAAAGTTCACACCACAATGAACGACTTAAATGCGTTCCTTAATTAGAGAGTTAGATATTTAACTCCTTAAGTAATGTTCTCTCTTAATCTTAGTCCATCCTTAACTTTCCTCATCTGATTCTTATCTTAATCTTAGAGACAACCATCCTTTAATCAGGAGTGGGTGTAGCTTATCTTAATCTTAATATTACAAACCATCCTTTAAAAAGGAATGGTTGCAACTTATCTTAACCTTACCTTAAATCAATCTTAATAATACAAAGCATCCTTTAAACAGGAATGATTGTAACTTAACTTAATCTTAATCTTAATAATACAAATCATCCTTTAAAAAGGAATGATTGTAACTTAACTTAATCTCAATATACAAACCGTTCCTGGAAGGGATTGGTTGTAACTTATCTCAGTCTTAGGATACAAACCATTCTTTAAGTAGAAATGGTTGTAACTTATCTCAAATCTTATCTCAATTAAGTCAACCGTTCTTTAATTAGAATGGTTGTTCCTTAATTCATTGTTTATCTGTCGGGTCACGTAACCCTAACCAATGAGTTATCAGCTCCATTGGTTTACATAAACAATATTTGTTAGAATTAGTTGGGCATTTAGGTAGATCCCACTACACCATCTCAGTATGCCTCCCTCCTAAAACAAGAAGTCCGAGGAGGTCGAGTCTATTTGTCGACTCTAGGCGACGAGTCCGAGGACAAGTCATCTTTGGAAGACGGTATTTGATAAGGATACCGACTTCCCCCAATACACATGTGCCGGTACCATTCCGGATTCCTCACTCAAGTTCAGTTAGTAATAGTCTCAAGACCATGTTTGTTGGTCAACCTCTTTCGGTTCATATCGTCCCTCATTAGGGGGCGTTCCTTATTCTCACTCAATTTCTTACTAAACATTGGTTAGTAAGTTCTCACGGTATGTTGTGTTAGTTTTCAAACATCACACAACAATATAATATATATGTATATACTCCGGTTGCATGCTTTATCTTGTTTAGTGAGCACACAAAAACAAATAGCACACAAGCCGAGGGACACCTCGTTAGCAAGCAGGTCACAAGAAGAAACAACTGTACCGTTCACCGTTGGCCGTTTGGTTGCTTACTCTCTTCTGGAGTCCAAATTCCGAGTCCTAAAACATTCATTCAGTTTTAGGTTGTTAATCACTTAACTTAATTCAACTTACTTAATTTACTTACCTTACTTAACTCTTAATGATCCCAACCTAACACTTCTTAAGTCTTACCCACTTAATCTTACAACTTAACCTTACTCTTTTAAGTTTATATTCAACTTAACTTAATCCCTTAAGTTCTTAGGGTCCTAATCATTACCACCCTACCAAAGGTATTCCTTATTACCCATTGCCATTCTTAGAATTCAAAATTTCTTTTTTTTTTTTCTAAGTGTTAAGGGTCGACCGACCCACCGACCGACCCAACCCTGGGTCGGTCCATTACAGAAACTCTTCCGTCTTTTGAAACTCATCCGACCGACCCAAAGCTAAACCGACCGACCCAAAACCCTCTGGGTCGGTCCTCTGCCGAACATTTTCCTTCATTAAACCTTGCCCGACCGACCCACTGACCGACCCATCCTCATGGGTCGGTCTATTGCCGAGACATTTCTGCTGGGTTAGCAAGGTCCGACCGACCCAGAACTGGGTCGGACCCTGGGTCGGTCCACCACAGATTCTTCTATTAATGTGTTCTTTCAATTCCAAACTCTTCCACAAGTGTCCTAATAGGTCCAACACCATCTTGGCACCTTAAACCCACCTTATAACCTTCTTTAAATACCTTAAATCATCCACCAAAATCCACCTTAGTCATTATGCATTTTTCCTTGTAATAATGCTACTCTTGTAATGCTTTCCTCTAGGTTCCTAGGTGGTGGTTCATACTTAATGTAACCACTATGCCAAATGTTTTCTTCACCACTATAACATCATCTCCCAAGCATCTCTCACTATCTAAAACTCTTTCAAGCATTTACTAAAAGTTCCTTCACAAGCTTAAGCTTCCATACACCAACACCTTATTTCCTTCCTAGTTGTTTACCAACATTTGCCTAAGTTCTAAATACTCAATTACATTCTCTTGATTCCTAAATCCCCCAAGGTAATGCCTAAGTCATTACCACTCATTCCAACACTTTATCTTACCCCTCTTCATCAAGACAATCTCTAAAACTTCCTAGTACTTCCTTAGTCATTATATTCCCTTAGAACATATCTTAATCACCTTAAACCTCATACCTTCTCCTTAAGCTTATGCTCAAGTCTTATATTCCTCATCTCATGACTTTGGTGTGTTCAATACACCCACCCAAACTCTAAATTCCTCATAGACCATTCTAGGTCATTCTCATCCTTAAGAACTCCTTAGTTAACTCATTTCCACTCGAATTCTTCATAATGACTCCTAGTCAATCCTAGGTCATATTGATTCACCACCTTCACCTAAACACTCCTTTTCTACTCAAATTTTGCCATAGCTCCTCTAGTATATTCTCATGCCCAAATGCATTGTTTTTCTCACACAATAACCTCACACACACCAAGTCCTTTCTCATCACAATTCCTCATCCAAATCAACTTATTCACATCATACTCAATATATTGCAATAATCTTAAATTGCATAGCACTAAGGCTCTTAAATGACATGGCTCTTAGGCCCTTAAATGACTTAAACTTAAACACTGAATTTCCACATGTATAAGCTTTCAACCTGCAAATACACTCATCAATCTCATAGTAGTTATAATGCTCTTAAAATCCACCTTAAACTTATATTACTAACCCATTCTCATTAGCTCCTTAATCACAAGTTCATAAGCTTGTTTCAGTTCTTTTTCCTTAGGTTATATAACCCAATACACAATGTAAGCTCTAAGCCACATTGGTATTTATCTAAAACTCATTCCTTAAAACTTAAACCACCATTAGGTAAGCATTTTACCTTGTTTCCTCAAGCTTATCTCAATCTCCTCCTTAGACCTTCTTCTTGAATGAATATCGGCCACCACTCAAACTTCTCTTGCCAATGTTCTACTCAATAACCAATGACTCATATGAGCACTAAACAATACACTAACCTTAAGGAGTAAACCCTAGGTTAAAAATGTGTTCTAAGGTATTAAACTGAGTGTTTTACCTTGGATTCTCAAAGCAAGCTTGGATATGAATTAAGTAGGACCTCCTCTAGCCCTTGGAGAATAGAATCAAGCTAGAACAATGGATAAAAATGAATCCCCATGAGAAGGAATTTTCGGTAATGTGTAGAAATGGTGGAAACATGGATTTTCTTACATTTTCCTTACCTTAAGAGAATGGAGAAGCTAATGAGCTCTTCAAACTTGATTTCCCCCATCAATGGAGTTTTCTCATGGCACCAAATGGAGCTTTGAAAGATTTGGAAAGATAGAAAGGTAGGTCTTGACCTAACTAAGACAAATATGTAATTTGTTTTGGATTTGGAGCTTGGAGTTGTATTTGGCAAGTGATTGAAGATGGAGAACCCATGAATGAAGCTCTCTCGGTTTGGAGCAAAAAGAAAGAAGAACCGTGGGAAGGAGAGAAATGAAGAGAGAGGAAGAAAGGTAGGCTAAGGTAAGATATTTTGCTTTAATAAAGCAAATAGTAACTTCTTTACTTATCTCTTCTTTTCCTTTCTCATTTAGTGACTCATGTGGTGACTCCCCACATAAGAAACCGGCCACCCCATTAATATAAGGCTAGTCATGGTCTTTGTTGACCAACTAATTAGCTTATATTGATTAAAACTTAAACTAGCACTAAATAGTTACTATTCACTAATCAAGGCACATAATCGGAAATTTTTGATTTCCCATTGATTTAGACCTCCTAATGTGATACTAATTAGTACACATGTTGATTAAAGAGTAATGATGGACATCTAGCCACTCAAAACTCAATTCTAAGACAATTTCTCAAAAATGTGCTTTAAGACTTCTTAAATCACATTTTGTGTTTTAACTTGTTTTCAAGCTTGGTTTTCTTTGCTAATTGATTTAAAATGACCATTAGGATATTACTAAGGTCTTATCATGATGTTTGGGTACTCACCCAATTCTCTCCAAGCTTAGAGCACGTTTTTTGCCCTGATTGCCTTTAAGGCACTTTCTTGTGTTTTCCTTGGTTTAAATTGTCTACCAATCTTTCTAAGGCATATTTTAGCCTTAATACATCATGATTTGATGTTTACTTAGCATACTTAGGTTTGGGGTATTTCAATTTTTATTTGATTATAGCCGGAGAAAGCATCCAAAAAACTTAGCACGGAACTCTGGGCAGTTGAGACCACCAATCTATCTATTGATGGTAGAGGATAAAAATCCTTAGGACATGCTTTATTTAAATCTGTGAAATCCACGCACATTCTCCATTTTCCATTTGCTTTTTTCACCATAACAACATTAGCCAACCACCGTGGGTAAGCCACCTCCCTGATGAATCCGGCTTTGAGGAGTTTTTGGACCTCGGTTCGTGCGGCCAAATCTCTTTCCTCCCCTATTACCCTTTTCCTTTGCCTGACCGCCGGATGTTTAGGGTCCACCCTGAGCTCATGCCGGATAACGCTTGGGTCTATACCAGGCATCTCGTCCGTGCTCCAAGCGAATGTTGCCCTTCTTTTTTCCAGGAACCTCATTAAGTGAGTCTGCTCTCCACTGTCAAACGCAGTTCCTATTTTAAAAAATTTAGAAGGGTCAGATTTTAAATGTACCTCTCTGGGGGGATCTTGGGTTGTTCGACATTCTTCTTCTCCTTGATCCGGCCCTGAGGAGGAAGGTAACCTTCCCTTGAACTCCTTGTCTGATCCCACAGTTTTAACCACCTCCTCACTAGGAAGGCTGTCCATGATACGGACTTCACACATTCGGGCCATCTTTTGGCTTCCTCTTATCGTGACTACCCTCCCTCTTGAGGTTAAGTACTTCATTTTTAGTGATGAGTGCTGTGGATGGCTTTGAAAGCATTGATCCCTGGCCTCAGGTACATGTTGTATCCAGAGAGGCCTGCACAATAAACTGTGAGCTCTCTGTTCTCCTTTCATCTCCTTGGCCCAGGGTCATTGTGAAGTCTATACTGCCGAAGATGTGGTAGAGACACCTCCCACAAATCCTCCTAGGACCGCCGAATAAGGCTTGATCCGGTCCTCAGGTACTTCCAGCTTCTTAACTGCTTCGGCTGATATGACATTTGCTCCGGCCCCACTATCGATTAGAATTCCCTCCATCATCCGATCGTTTACTTGTGCACGGATGACAAGTGGATCGTTGTGTGGGTATAGGACTCCATCTTCATCTTCGTCGGAGAAGAAAATTGGAGGAAAATTTTCCTTTTTGGCAATTTTTCTCTCCGGGAGCTCTTGATGCACTTGATGGATGTGTCTTTTCCTTTCATTAGGGGTTAGTGGTCCTACTTCTGAAAATAGTCCTGTGGGTTTTCTTAGAGGAAGTTTCGTTAGCTTTCTTTTTTTTTTTGGAAAGAAAGGAGGTTTATTAATAGTAAAGAATGCGAAAAGAATGGAAATTTTATTTCTCCTCTTGGTAATATGATGTTTTGACAATTATGCAACACAAAATTTCATCCTAAAACAGATTGCAAATTGTACTCCAAATATTTATCCTGAATAAAGGGAAAAGGAACTTTTACTCTCCTTTGTACAAACCTGTTATCATCCCCACTGATTTGCCGGGGTCAAGCCTGGGGGGATCTCTTCCTCCTGTCGCCCTCGGGGTGTACTCTGGGCATTGCTTTGTTGACCGCCATACTGCCTTTGCACTCCGGCCTGTTGCTTTCCCTTCTTCTTATTCTCCTCAATGACTCGGAGCTCTTTGGCCAGGGTAGCACAGTTTACAGTCCGATGACTGCGATTTCCATGGAATTCGCAGAATGCAACCGAATTTCTCCCTGCGGTGGCTTCCTTGGCGGAGGGAGGTAACCCTCTCTTACTGCAGCGGCATATTTCCCTGGGTCAATATAGACAACAGTCTTTGCCCCCTGGTGCTGCGACCCCTGAGAGGAAGATCCGGCGGTTGACCTACCATAATATGGCTTGTACCTTGACCCTCCTCTTCCGGCATTTCCCCCGAGTCCTTCCTTCTTCTCTGGACCCCTGCGGCTTTGAAGCTATCGGCCAGCTCTTTAGCCTTGTTCTCGGCTATCTCAGATTTTAAAAAATCATGGATCATTTCAGCTAATTCTCCATGAGTCTTCGGCGCCTTTGTCGCAATTTTTCCAGCTAGCCGAGGCTGAGCCAGGCCATTCCCAAAGGCCTTAATCAAGATCTTTTCATCAACATCGTCGATCTCTGCGACCTTCTTATGGAAACGCTCGCTGTATTCCTTCACGGTTTCTCCTTTTCGCTGTTTAATGTCCATCAACTTCTATTGTTTCTTTTTTAACCTTCTTACTCGCAGCAAAATTGCTGGAAATCTTCAGTCAATTGCTTGAAGCTCGTGATGGACTGAGGCGGTCTCGTGGAGATCCATCCCAATGCTCTTTTTGAAAGTGTTCCGGGGAACAGATTGCAGAGAGCGAGGGAGCTAATCCCCTGAGTGTTCATGGCGAACATGAATTTTTTGATATGCTGAGCAGGATCTCCAGTCCCGTCATACTTCTCAATTGCCGGGGCGACAAAGTGCGGCGGGAGTTTCGCCTTCCTTATCCGCTCCGAGAAGGGGTACAAGCTCATATCTATTTGATCATCTTCCTCCATCTCTTCTTCGATGATTGAATTGCGCTTTCTATCCTTACTCTCCTCCCCATTGCTACCTTTGGAGTCTCTGTTTTTCAATTGCTCAATTGCCTCCGTCATCTCGTCCCATTTTCTTTGTACTCCTCGTCCCTTTGCATCAATTCCTGCTGCAAAGTCTCATTTCCCTCTACGATTTTTTCGTCAATGGATCTGACCAATCCTTTCAGCATGTCTTCTAGATCTTTCTTGGAGATGGCCTCTGGCATCTCCGAACTCATCCTTTCCTCGGAGTGGTTGTTATCTTCAACAGCGTTCCTTGATGCTTTCCTTGACCTTGGAGCCATCTTTCGTGTTTCAATCCTGCAAAAAACGTCATTAGTTACTTTAGGATTTCCACTATGAATCGCCGTAGATTACTTCCCTGCTTCTAGGTGGTCTCGTGGTTGCTTCTTGCTGTTCGTTTCCCACGCAGCAAGCTTACTCTTCTTTGCAGCAGAGGAAGACATCGTTGAACTTGGCGCGAATCAAAGTAAAGCGACAGCAAAGAGAGCAGGAGCACGATAACGAAGAAGGAGAGGAGAGTCGAAGCGATAAACAGAGGGGAAGGGAGAGAAGCTTAAAGCTCAAACTTTAAAGGAAGTTTTCCCTCGCTCAAACAAATAAATATATTTGATGTACAAACAAAAATGCCATTTTGCAGGGAAAAGAAAGGGCCACACGCCTCCTAAAAAGCGCTTCCGATGATAAGTCAAAGAAAGGACCTTACGAATTCGCTGCACCAAAAGTAGGCGGAAAAATTCAAAAAGTCACGAGCACCGCACGTGGCCAAAAAGATTCCATTTCTCCAAGTATGAAGAAAAAGAACTTGTGGGACTGGGATGCGGAAAGGTCGAAGGACGGACAAACCAAAGGGCTTCAGAATTGATATTTTTTTCACAAAAAACACAACACGGAAGTTCTATTTTCCACCAAAATTCAGAAAGATAGAACTTGTGGGACTGATGAGAAGGGAAGAAATGGTGTCAAGCCCAAAACAGGACGCGAAGAGCATCCGGCTCCTTCAGCTGGATGAGAATAGAACAAATAGAGCATCCGGCCGCTTTAACCGGATGAGGGTAGAAGCACATAGGTCATCCGGCCGTCCTTCAGCCGGATGAGAATGGGACTTAGGCAAAGCAAAATGTAGTACGGTCGGCCGCCTGTGGTTCGACCAAGGGACTAAGAAGGGGAAAAGACAAACAAACTACGGCTGGAGAAAAGGAAGGGAGAAAATATAAATAAGGTGTACCCCATGAAAAGAAG